>CM075340.1:75268760-76699851 GCA_037788925.1 Mytilus galloprovincialis
CTGCCGAAAGTTAGCATACTGCCAGGGCAACTCACTAATAACACTAAAGTTGTGCTCAGCCGATAAACTCGCCGGTATTTTTGAAAATAACGGAGAAAATGCTAAGACCCAATAACGTTAGCGGATAGTGTCATTTTGTTAACGTAATTGTAAACGTGCACACCTTAGATTGACAGACGCTGCGGCCACAATATTTGGGCCACCTATAAAAAATTGTTATCGACTTGTAGCACAGGAACAGGGCAACAAATGCATAACAGTAGATGTATGCTTTGTTGTAACAACTTTCGGCATTTAGCACACTCCCGGGAATCTATGACGGTCTTGAAGGTCACTTCCTTTTAATGAATTGTGGACAAACTATGCATGCCACCCCCAGAAAATAGCTGCCGAAAGTTAGCATACTGCCAGGGCAACTCACT
Organism: Mytilus galloprovincialis; assembly: GCA_037788925.1. Taxonomy (NCBI): domain Eukaryota; kingdom Metazoa; phylum Mollusca; class Bivalvia; order Mytilida; family Mytilidae; genus Mytilus; species Mytilus galloprovincialis. The sequence goes on from CM075340.1 coordinate 75,269,183, forward strand.
AATAACACTAAAGTTGTGCTCAGCCGATAAACTCGCCGGTGTTTTTGAAAATAACGGAGAAAATGCTAAGACCCAATAACGTTAGCGGATAGTGTCATTTTGTTAACGTAATTGTAAACGTGCACACCTTAGATTGACAGACGCTGCGGCCACAATATTTGGGCCACCTATAAAAAATTGTTATCGACTTGTAGCACAGGAACAGGGCAACAAATGCATAACAGTAGATGTATGCTTTGTTGTAACAACTTTCGGCATTTAGCACACTCCCGGGAATCTATGACGGTCTTGAAGGTCACTTCCTTTTAATGAATTGTGGACAAACTATGCATGCCACCCCCAGAAAATAGCTGCCGAAAGTTAGCATACTGCCAGGGCAACTCACTAATAACACTAAAGTTGTGCTCAGCCGATAAACTCGCCGGTGTTTTTGAAAATAACGGAGAAAATGCTAAGACCCAATAACGTTAGCGGATAGTGTCATTTTGTTAACGTAATTGTAAACGTGCACACCTTAGATTGACAGACGCTGCGGCCACAATATTTGGGCCACCTATAAAAAATTGTTATCGACTTGTAGCACAGGAACAGGGCAACAAATGCATAACAGTAGATGTATGCTTTGTTGTAACAACTTTCGGCATTTAGCACACTCCCGGGAATCTATGACGGTCTTGAAGGTCACTTCCTTTTAATGAATTGTGGACAAACTATGCATGCCACCCCCAGAAAATAGCTGCCGAAAGTTAGCATACTGCCAGGGCAACTCACTAATAACACTAAAGTTGTGCTCAGCCGATAAACTCGCCGGTATTTTTGAAAATAACGGAGAAAATGCTAAGACCCAATAACGTTAGCGGATAGTGTCATTTTGTTAACGTAATTGTAAACGTGCACACCTTAGATTGACAGACGCTGCGGCCACAATATTTGGGCCACCTATAAAAAATTGTTATCGACTTGTAGCACAGGAACAGGGCAACAAATGCATAACAGTAGATGTATGCTTTGTTGTAACAACTTTCGGCATTTAGCACACTCCCGGGAATCTATGACGGTCTTGAAGGTCACTTCCTTTTAATGAATTGTGGACAAACTATGCATGCCACCCCCAGAAAATAGCTGCCGAAAGTTAGCATACTGCCAGGGCAACTCACTAATAACACTAAAGTTGTGCTCAGCCGATAAACTCGCCGGTATTTTTGAAAATAACGGAGAAAATGCTAAGACCCAATAACGTTAGCGGATAGTGTCATTTTGTTAACGTAATTGTAAACGTGCACACCTTAGATTGACAGACGCTGCGGCCACAATATTTGGGCCACCTATAAAAAATTGTTATCGACTTGTAGCACAGGAACAGGGCAACAAATGCATAACAGTAGATGTATGCTTTGTTGTAACAACTTTCGGCATTTAGCACACTCCCGGGAATCTATGACGGTCTTGAAGGTCACTTCCTTTTAATGAATTGTGGACAAACTATGCATGCCACCCCCAGAAAATAGCTGCCGAAAGTTAGCATACTGCCAGGGCAACTCACTAATAACACTAAAGTTGTGCTCAGCCGATAAACTCGCCGGTATTTTTGAAAATAACGGAGAAAATGCTAAGACCCAATAACGTTAGCGGATAGTGTCATTTTGTTAACGTAATTGTAAACGTGCACACCTTAGATTGACAGACGCTGCGGCCACAATATTTGGGCCACCTATAAAAAATTGTTATCGACTTGTAGCACAGGAACAGGGCAACAAATGCATAACAGTAGATGTATGCTTTGTTGTAACAACTTTCGGCATTTAGCACACTCCCGGGAATCTATGACGGTCTTGAAGGTCACTTCCTTTTAATGAATTGTGGACAAACTATGCATGCCACCCCCAGAAAATAGCTGCCGAAAGTTAGCATACTGCCAGGGCAACTCACTAATAACACTAAAGTTGTGCTCAGCCGATAAACTCGCCGGTATTTTTGAAAATAACGGAGAAAATGCTAAGACCCAATAACGTTAGCGGATAGTGTCATTTTGTTAACGTAATTGTAAACGTGCACACCTTATATTGACAGACGCTGCGGCCACAATATTTGGGCCACCTATAAAAAATTGTTATCGACTTGTAGCACAGGAACAGGGCAACAAATGCATAACAGTAGATGTATGCTTTGTTGTAACAACTTTCGGCATTTAGCACACTCCCGGGAATCTATGACGGTCTTGAAGGTCACTTCCTTTTAATGAATTGTGGACAAACTATGCATGCCACCCCCAGAAAATAGCTGCCGAAAGTTAGCATACTGCCAGGGCAACTCACTAATAACACTAAAGTTGTGCTCAGCCGATAAACTCGCCGGTATTTTTGAAAATAACGGAGAAAATGCTAAGACCCAATAACGTTAGCGGATAGTGTCATTTTGTTAACGTAATTGTAAACGTGCACACCTTAGATTGACAGACGCTGCGGCCACAATATTTGGGCCACCTATAAAAATTGTTATCGACTTGTAGCACAGGAACAGGGCAACAAATGCATAACAGTAGATGTATGCTTTGTTGTAACAACTTTCGGCATTTAGCACACTCCCGGGAATCTATGACGGTCTTGAAGGTCACTTCCTTTTAATGAATTGTGGACAAACTATGCATGCCACCCCCAGAAAATAGCTGCCGAAAGTTAGCATACTGCCAGGGCAACTCACTAATAACACTAAAGTTGTGCTCAGCCGATAAACTCGCCGGTATTTTTGAAAATAACGGAGAAAATGCTAAGACCCAATAACGTTAGCGGATAGTGTCATTTTGTTAACGTAATTGTAAACGTGCACACCTTAGATTGACAGACGCTGCGGCCACAATATTTGGGCCACCTATAAAAAATTGTTATCGACTTGTAGCACAGGAACAGGGCAACAAATGCATAACAGTAGATGTATGCTTTGTTGTAACAACTTTCGGCATTTAGCACACTCCCGGGAATCTATGACGGTCTTGAAGGTCACTTCCTTTTAATGAATTGTGGACAAACTATGCATGCCACCCCCAGAAAATAGCTGCCGAAAGTTAGCATACTGCCAGGGCAACTCACTAATAACACTAAAGTTGTGCTCAGCCGATAAACTCGCCGGTATTTTTGAAAATAACGGAGAAAATGCTAAGACCCAATAACGTTAGCGGATAGTGTCATTTTGTTAACGTAATTGTAAACGTGCACACCTTAGATTGACAGACGCTGCGGCCACAATATTTGGGCCACCTATAAAAAATTGTTATCGACTTGTAGCACAGGAACAGGGCAACAAATGCATAACAGTAGATGTATGCTTTGTTGTAACAACTTTCGGCATTTAGCACACTCCCGGGAATCTATGACGGTCTTGAAGGTCACTTCCTTTTAATGAATTGTGGACAAACTATGCATGCCACCCCCAGAAAATAGCTGCCGAAAGTTAGCATACTGCCAGGGCAACTCACTAATAACACTAAAGTTGTGCTCAGCCGATAAACTCGCCGGTATTTTTGAAAATAACGGAGAAAATGCTAAGACCCAATAACGTTAGCGGATAGTGTCATTTTGTTAACGTAATTGTAAACGTGCACACCTTAGATTGACAGACGCTGCGGCCACAATATTTGGGCCACCTATAAAAAATTGTTATCGACTTGTAGCACAGGAACAGGGCAACAAATGCATAACAGTAGATGTATGCTTTGTTGTAACAACTTTCGGCATTTAGCACACTCCCGGGAATCTATGACGGTCTTGAAGGTCACTTCCTTTTAATGAATTGTGGACAAACTATGCATGCCACCCCCAGAAAATAGCTGCCGAAAGTTAGCATACTGCCAGGGCAACTCACTAATAACACTAAAGTTGTGCTCAGCCGATAAACTCGCCGGTATTTTTGAAAATAACGGAGAAAATGCTAAGACCCAATAACGTTAGCGGATAGTGTCATTTTGTTAACGTAATTGTAAACGTGCACACCTTAGATTGACAGACGCTGCGGCCACAATATTTGGGCCACCTATAAAAAATTGTTATCGACTTGTAGCACAGGAACAGGGCAACAAATGCATAACAGTAGATGTATGCTTTGTTGTAACAACTTTCGGCATTTAGCACACTCCCGGGAATCTATGACGGTCTTGAAGGTCACTTCCTTTTAATGAATTGTGGACAAACTATGCATGCCACCCCCAGAAAATAGCTGCCGAAAGTTAGCATACTGCCAGGGCAACTCACTGATAACACTAAAGTTGTGCTCAGCCGATAAACTCGCCGGTATTTTTGAAAATAACGGAGAAAATGCTAAGACCCAATAACGTTAGCGGATAGTGTCATTTTGTTAACGTAATTGTAAACGTGCACACCTTAGATTGACAGACGCTGCGGCCACAATATTTGGGCCACCTATAAAAAATTGTTATCGACTTGTAGCACAGGAACAGGGCAACAAATGCATAACAGTAGATGTATGCTTTGTTGTAACAACTTTCGGCATTTAGCACACTCCCGGGAATCTATGACGGTCTTGAAGGTCACTTCCTTTTAATGAATTGTGGACAAACTATGCATGCCACCCCCAGAAAATAGCTGCCGAAAGTTAGCATACTGCCAGGGCAACTCACTAATAACACTAAAGTTGTGCTCAGCCGATAAACTCGCCGGTATTTTTGAAAATAACGGAGAAAATGCTAAGACCCAATAACGTTAGCGGATAGTGTCATTTTGTTAACGTAATTGTAAACGTGCACACCTTAGATTGACAGACGCTGCGGCCACAATATTTGGGCCACCTATAAAAAATTGTTATCGACTTGTAGCACAGGAACAGGGCAACAAATGCATAACAGTAGATGTATGCTTTGTTGTAACAACTTTCGGCATTTAGCACACTCCCGGGAATCTATGACGGTCTTGAAGGTCACTTCCTTTTAATGAATTGTGGACAAACTATGCATGCCACCCCCAGAAAATAGCTGCCGAAAGTTAGCATACTGCCAGGGCAACTCACTAATAACACTAAAGTTGTGCTCAGCCGATAAACTCGCCGGTATTTTTGAAAATAACGGAGAAAATGCTAAGACCCAATAACGTTAGCGGATAGTGTCATTTTGTTAACGTAATTGTAAACGTGCACACCTTAGATTGACAGACGCTGCAGCCACAATATTTGGGCCACCTATAAAAAATTGTTATCGACTTGTAGCACAGGAACAGGGCAACAAATGCATAACAGTAGATGTATGCTTTGTTGTAACAACTTTCGGCATTTAGCACACTCCCGGGAATCTATGACGGTCTTGAAGGTCACTTCCTTTTAATGAATTGTGGACAAACTATGCATGCCACCCCCAGAAAATAGCTGCCGAAAGTTAGCATACTGCCAGGGCAACTCACTAATAACACTAAAGTTGTGCTCAGCCGATAAACTCGCCGGTATTTTTGAAAATAACGGAGAAAATGCTAAGACCCAATAACGTTAGCGGATAGTGTCATTTTGTTAACGTAATTGTAAACGTGCACACCTTAGATTGACAGACGCTGCGGCCACAATATTTGGGCCACCTATAAAAAATTGTTATCGACTTGTAGCACAGGAACAGGGCAACAAATGCATAACAGTAGATGTATGCTTTGTTGTAACAACTTTCGGCATTTAGCACACTCCCAGGAATCTATGACGGTCTTGAAGGTCACTTCCTTTTAATGAATTGTGGACAAACTATGCATGCCACCCCCAGAAAATAGCTGCCGAAAGTTAGCATACTGCCAGGGCAACTCACTAATAACACTAAAGTTGTGCTCAGCCGATAAACTCGCCGGTATTTTTGAAAATAACGGAGAAAATGCTAAGACCCAATAACGTTAGCGGATAGTGTCATTTTGTTAACGTAATTGTAAACGTGCACACCTTAGATTGACAGACGCTGCGGCCACAATATTTGGGCCACCTATAAAAAATTGTTATCGACTTGTAGCACAGGAACAGGGCAACAAATGCATAACAGTAGATGTATGCTTTGTTGTAACAACTTTCGGCATTTAGCACACTCCCGGGAATCTATGACGGTCTTGAAGGTCACTTCCTTTTAATGAATTGTGGACAAACTATGCATGCCACCCCCAGAAAATAGCTGCCAAAAGTTAGCATACTGCCAGGGCAACTCACTAATAACACTAAAGTTGTGCTCAGCCGATAAACTCGCCGGTATTTTTGAAAATAACGGAGAAAATGCTAAGACCCAATAACGTTAGCGGATAGTGTCATTTTGTTAACGTAATTGTAAACGTGCACACCTTAGATTGACAGACGCTGCGGCCACAATATTTGGGCCACCTATAAAAAATTGTTATCGACTTGTAGCACAGGAACAGGGCAACAAATGCATAACAGTAGATGTATGCTTTGTTGTAACAACTTTCGGCATTTAGCACACTCCCGGGAATCTATGACGGTCTTGAAGGTCACTTCCTTTTAATGAATTGTGGACAAACTATGCATGCCACCCCCAGAAAATAGCTGCCGAAAGTTAGCATACTGCCAGGGCAACTCACTAATAACACTAAAGTTGTGCTCAGCCGATAAACTCGCCGGTGTTTTTGAAAATAACGGAGAAAATGCTAAGACCCAATAACGTTAGCGGATAGTGTCATTTTGTTAACGTAATTGTAAACGTGCACACCTTAGATTGACAGACGCTGCGGCCACAATATTTGGGCCACCTATAAAAAATTGTTATCGACTTGTAGCACAGGAACAGGGCAACAAATGCATAACAGTAGATGTATGCTTTGTTGTAACAACTTTCGGCATTTAGCACACTCCCGGGAATCTATGACGGTCTTGAAGGTCACTTCCTTTTAATGAATTGTGGACAAACTATGCATGCCACCCCCAGAAAATAGCTGCCGAAAGTTAGCATACTGCCAGGGCAACTCACTAATAACACTAAAGTTGTGCTCAGCCGATAAACTCGCCGGTATTTTTGAAAATAACGGAGAAAATGCTAAGACCCAATAACGTTAGCGGATAGTGTCATTTTGTTAACGTAATTGTAAACGTGCACACCTTAGATTGACAGACGCTGCGGCCACAATATTTGGGCCACCTATAAAAAATTGTTATCGACTTGTAGCACAGGAACAGGGCAACAAATGCATAACAGTAGATGTATGCTTTGTTGTAACAACTTTCGGCATTTAGCACACTCCCGGGAATCTATGACGGTCTTGAAGGTCACTTCCTTTTAATGAATTGTGGACAAACTATGCATGCCACCCCCAGAAAATAGCTGCCGAAAGTTAGCATACTGCCAGGGCAACTCACTAATAACACTAAAGTTGTGCTCAGCCGATAAACTCGCCGGTATTTTTGAAAATATCGGAGAAAATGCTAAGACCCAATAACGTTAGCGGATAGTGTCATTTTGTTAACGTAATTGTAAACGTGCACACCTTAGATTGACAGACGCTGCGGCCACAATATTTGGGCCACCTATAAAAAATTGTTATCGACTTGTAGCACAGGAACAGGGCAACAAATGCATAACAGTAGATGTATGCTTTGTTGTAACAACTTTCGGCATTTAGCACACTCCCGGGAATCTATGACGGTCTTGAAGGTCACTTCCTTTTAATGAATTGTGGACAAACTATGCATGCCACCCCCAGAAAATAGCTGCCGAAAGTTAGCATACTGCCAGGGCAACTCACTAATAACACTAAAGTTGTGCTCAGCCGATAAACTCGCCGGTATTTTTGAAAATAACGGAGAAAATGCTAAGACCCAATAACGTTAGCGGATAGTGTCATTTTGTTAACGTAATTGTAAACGTGCACACCTTAGATTGACAGACGCTGCGGCCACAATATTTGGGCCACCTATAAAAAATTGTTATCGACTTGTAGCACAGGAACAGGGCAACAAATGCATAACAGTAGATGTATGCTTTGTTGTAACAACTTTCGGCATTTAGCACACTCCCGGGAATCTATGACGGTCTTGAAGGTCACTTCCTTTTAATGAATTGTGGACAAACTATGCATGCCACCCCCAGAAAATAGCTGCCGAAAGTTAGCATACTGCCAGGGCAACTCACTAATAACACTAAAGTTGTGCTCAGCCGATAAACTCGCCGGTATTTTTGAAAATAACGGAGAAAATGCTAAGACCCAATAACGTTAGCGGATAGTGTCATTTTGTTAACGTAATTGTAAACGTGCACACCTTAGATTGACAGACGCTGCGGCCACAATATTTGGGCCACCTATAAAAAATTGTTATCGACTTGTAGCACAGGAACAGGGCAACAAATGCATAACAGTAGATGTATGCTTTGTTGTAACAACTTTCGGCATTTAGCACACTCCCGGGAATCTATGACGGTCTTGAAGGTCACTTCCTTTTAATGAATTGTGGACAAACTATGCATGCCACCCCCAGAAAATAGCTGCCGAAAGTTAGCATACTGCCAGGGCAACTCACTAATAACACTAAAGTTGTGCTCAGCCGATAAACTCGCCGGTATTTTTGAAAATAACGGAGAAAATGCTAAGACCCAATAACGTTAGCGGATAGTGTCATTTTGTTAACGTAATTGTAAACGTGCACACCTTAGATTGACAGACGCTGCGGCCACAATATTTGGGCCACCTATAAAAAATTGTTATCGACTTGTAGCACAGGAACAGGGCAACAAATGCATAACAGTAGATGTATGCTTTGTTGTAACAACTTTCGGCATTTAGCACACTCCCGGGAATCTATGACGGTCTTGAAGGTCACTTCCTTTTAATGAATTGTGGACAAACTATGCATGCCACCCCCAGAAAATAGCTGCCGAAAGTTAGCATACTGCCAGGGCAACTCACTAATAACACTAAAGTTGTGCTCAGCCGATAAACTCGCCGGTATTTTTGAAAATAACGGAGAAAATGCTAAGACCCAATAACGTTAGCGGATAGTGTCATTTTGTTAACGTAATTGTAAACGTGCACACCTTAGATTGACAGACGCTGCGGCCACAATATTTGGGCCACCTATAAAAAATTGTTATCGACTTGTAGCACAGGAACAGGGCAACAAATGCATAACAGTAGATGTATGCTTTGTTGTAACAACTTTCGGCATTTAGCACACTCCCGGGAATCTATGACGGTCTTGAAGGTCACTTCCTTTTAATGAATTGTGGACAAACTATGCATGCCACCCCCAGAAAATAGCTGCCGAAAGTTAGCATACTGCCAGGGCAACTCACTAATAACACTAAAGTTGTGCTCAGCCGATAAACTCGCCGGTATTTTTGAAAATAACGGAGAAAATGCTAAGACCCAATAACGTTAGCGGATAGTGTCATTTTGTTAACGTAATTGTAAACGTGCACACCTTAGATTGACAGACGCTGCGGCCACAATATTTGGGCCACCTATAAAAAATTGTTATCGACTTGTAGCACAGGAACAGGGCAACAAATGCATAACAGTAGATGTATGCTTTGTTGTAACAACTTTCGGCATTTAGCACACTCCCGGGAATCTATGACGGTCTTGAAGGTCACTTCCTTTTAATGAATTGTGGACAAACTATGCATGCCACCCCCAGAAAATAGCTGCCGAAAGTTAGCATACTGCCAGGGCAACTCACTAATAACACTAAAGTTGTGCTCAGCCGATAAACTCGCCGGTATTTTTGAAAATAACGGAGAAAATGCTAAGACCCAATAACGTTAGCGGATAGTGTCATTTTGTTAACGTAATTGTAAACGTGCACACCTTAGATTGACAGACGCTGCGGCCACAATATTTGGGCCACCTATAAAAAATTGTTATCGACTTGTAGCACAGGAACAGGGCAACAAATGCATAACAGTAGATGTATGCTTTGTTGTAACAACTTTCGGCATTTAGCACACTCCCGGGAATCTATGACGGTCTTGAAGGTCACTTCCTTTTAATGAATTGTGGACAAACTATGCATGCCACCCCCAGAAAATAGCTGCCGAAAGTTAGCATACTGCCAGGGCAACTCACTAATAACACTAAAGTTGTGCTCAGCCGATAAACTCGCCGGTATTTTTGAAAATAACGGAGAAAATGCTAAGACCCAATAACGTTAGCGGATAGTGTCATTTTGTTAACGTAATTGTAAACGTGCACACCTTAGATTGACAGACGCTGCGGCCACAATATTTGGGCCACCTATAAAAAATTGTTATCGACTTGTAGCACAGGAACAGGGCAACAAATGCATAACAGTAGATGTATGCTTTGTTGTAACAACTTTCGGCATTTAGCACACTCCCGGGAATCTATGACGGTCTTGAAGGTCACTTCCTTTTAATGAATTGTGGACAAACTATGCATGCCACCCCCAGAAAATAGCTGCCGAAAGTTAGCATACTGCCAGGGCAACTCACTAATAACACTAAAGTTGTGCTCAGCCGATAAACTCGCCGGTATTTTTGAAAATAACGGAGAAAATGCTAAGACCCAATAACGTTAGCGGATAGTGTCATTTTGTTAACGTAATTGTAAACGTGCACACCTTAGATTGACAGACGCTGCGGCCACAATATTTGGGCCACCTATAAAAAATTGTTATCGACTTGTAGCACAGGAACAGGGCAACAAATGCATAACAGTAGATGTATGCTTTGTTGTAACAACTTTCGGCATTTAGCACACTCCCGGGAATCTATGACGGTCTTGAAGGTCACTTCCTTTTAATGAATTGTGGACAAACTATGCATGCCACCCCCAGAAAATAGCTGCCGAAAGTTAGCATACTGCCAGGGCAACTCACTAATAACACTAAAGTTGTGCTCAGCCGATAAACTCGCCGGTATTTTTGAAAATAACGGAGAAAATGCTAAGACCCAATAACGTTAGCGGATAGTGTCATTTTGTTAACGTAATTGTAAACGTGCACACCTTAGATTGACAGACGCTGCGGCCACAATATTTGGGCCACCTATAAAAAATTGTTATCGACTTGTAGCACAGGAACAGGGCAACAAATGCATAACAGTAGATGTATGCTTTGTTGTAACAACTTTCGGCATTTAGCACACTCCCGGGAATCTATGACGGTCTTGAAGGTCACTTCCTTTTAATGAATTGTGGACAAACTATGCATGCCACCCCCAGAAAATAGCTGCCGAAAGTTAGCATACTGCCAGGGCAACTCACTAATAACACTAAAGTTGTGCTCAGCCGATAAACTCGCCGGTATTTTTGAAAATAACGGAGAAAATGCTAAGACCCAATAACGTTAGCGGATAGTGTCATTTTGTTAACGTAATTGTAAACGTGCACACCTTAGATTGACAGACGCTGCGGCCACAATATTTGGGCCACCTATAAAAAATTGTTATCGACTTGTAGCACAGGAACAGGGCAACAAATGCATAACAGTAGATGTATGCTTTGTTGTAACAACTTTCGGCATTTAGCACACTCCCGGGAATCTATGACGGTCTTGAAGGTCACTTCCTTTTAATGAATTGTGGACAAACTATGCATGCCACCCCCAGAAAATAGCTGCCGAAAGTTAGCATACTGCCAGGGCAACTCACTAATAACACTAAAGTTGTGCTCAGCCGATAAACTCGCCGGTATTTTTGAAAATAACGGAGAAAATGCTAAGACCCAATAACGTTAGCGGATAGTGTCATTTTGTTAACGTAATTGTAAACGTGCACACCTTAGATTGACAGACGCTGCGGCCACAATATTTGGGCCACCTATAAAAAATTGTTATCGACTTGTAGCACAGGAACAGGGCAACAAATGCATAACAGTAGATGTATGCTTTGTTGTAACAACTTTCGGCATTTAGCACACTCCCGGGAATCTATGACGGTCTTGAAGGTCACTTCCTTTTAATGAATTGTGGACAAACTATGCATGCCACCCCCAGAAAATAGCTGCCGAAAGTTAGCATACTGCCAGGGCAACTCACTAATAACACTAAAGTTGTGCTCAGCCGATAAACTCGCCGGTATTTTTGAAAATAACGGAGAAAATGCTAAGACCCAATAACGTTAGCGGATAGTGTCATTCTGTTAACGTAATTGTAAACGTGCACACCTTAGATTGACAGACGCTGCGGCCACAATATTTGGGCCACCTATAAAAAATTGTTATCGACTTGTAGCACAGGAACAGGGCAACAAATGCATAACAGTAGATGTATGCTTTGTTGTAACAACTTTCGGCATTTAGCACACTCCCGGGAATCTATGACGGTCTTGAAGGTCACTTCCTTTTAATGAATTGTGGACAAACTATGCATGCCACCCCCAGAAAATAGCTGCCGAAAGTTAGCATACTGCCAGGGCAACTCACTAATAACACTAAAGTTGTGCTCAGCCGATAAACTCGCCGGTATTTTTGAAAATAACGGAGAAAATGCTAAGACCCAATAACGTTAGCGGATAGTGTCATTTTGTTAACGTAATTGTAAACGTGCACACCTTAGATTGACAGACGCTGCGGCCACAATATTTGGGCCACCTATAAAAAATTGTTATCGACTTGTAGCACAGGAACAGGGCAACAAATGCATAACAGTAGATGTATGCTTTGTTGTAACAACTTTCGGCATTTAGCACACTCCCGGGAATCTATGACGGTCTTGAAGGTCACTTCCTTTTAATGAATTGTGGACAAACTATGCATGCCACCCCCAGAAAATAGCTGTCGAAAGTTAGCATACTGCCAGGGCAACTCACTAATAACACTAAAGTTGTGCTCAGCCGATAAACTCGCCGGTATTTTTGAAAATAACGGAGAAAATGCTAAGACCCAATAACGTTAGCGGATAGTGTCATTCTGTTAACGTAATTGTAAACGTGCACACCTTAGATTGACAGACGCTGCGGCCACAATATTTGGGCCACCTATAAAAAATTGTTATCGACTTGTAGCACAGGAACAGGGCAACAAATGCATAACAGTAGATGTATGCTTTGTTGTAACAACTTTCGGCATTTAGCACACTCCCGGGAATCTATGACGGTCTTGAAGGTCACTTCCTTTTAATGAATTGTGGACAAACTATGCATGCCACCCCCAGAAAATAGCTGCCGAAAGTTAGCATACTGCCAGGGCAACTCACTAATAACACTAAAGTTGTGCTCAGCCGATAAACTCGCCGGTATTTTTGAAAATAACGGAGAAAATGCTAAGACCCAATAACGTTAGCGGATAGTGTCATTCTGTTAACGTAATTGTAAACGTGCACACCTTAGATTGACAGACGCTGCGGCCACAATATTTGGGCCACCTATAAAAAATTGTTATCGACTTGTAGCACAGGAACAGGGCAACAAATGCATAACAGTAGATGTATGCTTTGTTGTAACAACTTTCGGCATTTAGCACACTCCCGGGAATCTATGACGGTCTTGAAGGTCACTTCCTTTTAATGAATTGTGGACAAACTATGCATGCCACCCCCAGAAAATAGCTGCCGAAAGTTAGCATACTGCCAGGGCAACTCACTAATAACACTAAAGTTGTGCTCAGCCGATAAACTCGCCGGTATTTTTGAAAATAACGGAGAAAATGCTAAGACCCAATAACGTTAGCGGATAGTGTCATTCTGTTAACGTAATTGTAAACGTGCACACCTTAGATTGACAGACGCTGCGGCCACAATATTTGGGCCACCTATAAAAAATTGTTATCGACTTGTAGCACAGGAACAGGGCAACAAATGCATAACAGTAGATGTATGCTTTGTTGTAACAACTTTCGGCATTTAGCACACTCCCGGGAATCTATGACGGTCTTGAAGGTCACTTCCTTTTAATGAATTGTGGACAAACTATGCATGCCACCCCCAGAAAATAGCTGCCGAAAGTTAGCATACTGCCAGGGCAACTCACTAATAACACTAAAGTTGTGCTCAGCCGATAAACTCGCCGGTATTTTTGAAAATAACGGAGAAAATGCTAAGACCCAATAACGTTAGCGGATAGTGTCATTCTGTTAACGTAATTGTAAACGTGCACACCTTAGATTGACAGACGCTGCGGCCACAATATTTGGGCCACCTATAAAAAATTGTTATCGACTTGTAGCACAGGAACAGGGCAACAAATGCATAACAGTAGATGTATGCTTTGTTGTAACAACTTTCGGCATTTAGCACACTCCCGGGAATCTATGACGGTCTTGAAGGTCACTTCCTTTTAATGAATTGTGGACAAACTATGCATGCCACCCCCAGAAAATAGCTGCCGAAAGTTAGCATACTGCCAGGGCAACTCACTAATAACACTAAAGTTGTGCTCAGCCGATAAACTCGCCGGTATTTTTGAAAATAACGGAGAAAATGCTAAGACCCAATAACGTTAGCGGATAGTGTCATTTTGTTAACGTAATTGTAAACGTGCACACCTTAGATTGACAGACGCTGCGGCCACAATATTTGGGCCACCTATAAAAAATTGTTATCGACTTGTAGCACAGGAACAGGGCAACAAATGCATAACAGTAGATGTATGCTTTGTTGTAACAACTTTCGGCATTTAGCACACTCCCGGGAATCTATGACGGTCTTGAAGGTCACTTCCTTTTAATGAATTGTGGACAAACTATGCATGCCACCCCCAGAAAATAGCTGCCGAAAGTTAGCATACTGCCAGGGCAACTCACTAATAACACTAAAGTTGTGCTCAGCCGATAAACTCGCCGGTATTTTTGAAAATAACGGAGAAAATGCTAAGACCCAATAACGTTAGCGGATAGTGTCATTCTGTTAACGTAATTGTAAACGTGCACACCTTAGATTGACAGACGCTGCGGCCACAATATTTGGGCCACCTATAAAAAATTGTTATCGACTTGTAGCACAGGAACAGGGCAACAAATGCATAACAGTAGATGTATGCTTTGTTGTAACAACTTTCGGCATTTAGCACACTCCCGGGAATCTATGACGGTCTTGAAGGTCACTTCCTTTTAATGAATTGTGGACAAACTATGCATGCCACCCCCAGAAAATAGCTGCCGAAAGTTAGCATACTGCCAGGGCAACTCACTAATAACACTAAAGTTGTGCTCAGCCGATAAACTCGCCGGTATTTTTGAAAATAACGGAGAAAATGCTAAGACCCAATAACGTTAGCGGATAGTGTCATTTTGTTAACGTAATTGTAAACGTGCACACCTTAGATTGACAGACGCTGCGGCCACAATATTTGGGCCACCTATAAAAAATTGTTATCGACTTGTAGCACAGGAACAGGGCAACAAATGCATAACAGTAGATGTATGCTTTGTTGTAACAACTTTCGGCATTTAGCACACTCCCGGGAATCTATGACGGTCTTGAAGGTCACTTCCTTTTAATGAATTGTGGACAAACTATGCATGCCACCCCCAGAAAATAGCTGTCGAAAGTTAGCATACTGCCAGGGCAACTCACTAATAACACTAAAGTTGTGCTCAGCCGATAAACTCGCCGGTATTTTTGAAAATAACGGAGAAAATGCTAAGACCCAATAACGTTAGCGGATAGTGTCATTCTGTTAACGTAATTGTAAACGTGCACACCTTAGATTGACAGACGCTGCGGCCACAATATTTGGGCCACCTATAAAAAATTGTTATCGACTTGTAGCACAGGAACAGGGCAACAAATGCATAACAGTAGATGTATGCTTTGTTGTAACAACTTTCGGCATTTAGCACACTCCCGGGAATCTATGACGGTCTTGAAGGTCACTTCCTTTTAATGAATTGTGGACAAACTATGCATGCCACCCCCAGAAAATAGCTGCCGAAAGTTAGCATACTGCCAGGGCAACTCACTAATAACACTAAAGTTGTGCTCAGCCGATAAACTCGCCGGTATTTTTGAAAATAACGGAGAAAATGCTAAGACCCAATAACGTTAGCGGATAGTGTCATTCTGTTAACGTAATTGTAAACGTGCACACCTTAGATTGACAGACGCTGCGGCCACAATATTTGGGCCACCTATAAAAAATTGTTATCGACTTGTAGCACAGGAACAGGGCAACAAATGCATAACAGTAGATGTATGCTTTGTTGTAACAACTTTCGGCATTTAGCACACTCCCGGGAATCTATGACGGTCTTGAAGGTCACTTCCTTTTAATGAATTGTGGACAAACTATGCATGCCACCCCCAGAAAATAGCTGCCGAAAGTTAGCATACTGCCAGGGCAACTCACTAATAACACTAAAGTTGTGCTCAGCCGATAAACTCGCCGGTATTTTTGAAAATAACGGAGAAAATGCTAAGACCCAATAACGTTAGCGGATAGTGTCATTCTGTTAACGTAATTGTAAACGTGCACACCTTAGATTGACAGACGCTGCGGCCACAATATTTGGGCCACCTATAAAAAATTGTTATCGACTTGTAGCACAGGAACAGGGCAACAAATGCATAACAGTAGATGTATGCTTTGTTGTAACAACTTTCGGCATTTAGCACACTCCCGGGAATCTATGACGGTCTTGAAGGTCACTTCCTTTTAATGAATTGTGGACAAACTATGCATGCCACCCCCAGAAAATAGCTGCCGAAAGTTAGCATACTGCCAGGGCAACTCACTAATAACACTAAAGTTGTGCTCAGCCGATAAACTCGCCGGTATTTTTGAAAATAACGGAGAAAATGCTAAGACCCAATAACGTTAGCGGATAGTGTCATTCTGTTAACGTAATTGTAAACGTGCACACCTTAGATTGACAGACGCTGCGGCCACAATATTTGGGCCACCTATAAAAAATTGTTATCGACTTGTAGCACAGGAACAGGGCAACAAATGCATAACAGTAGATGTATGCTTTGTTGTAACAACTTTCGGCATTTAGCACACTCCCGGGAATCTATGACGGTCTTGAAGGTCACTTCCTTTTAATGAATAGTGGACAAACTATGCATGCCACCCCCAGAAAATAGCTGCCGGAAGTTAGCATACTGCCAGGGCAACTCACTAATAACACTAAAGTTGTGCTCAGCCGATAAACTCGCCGGTATTTTTGAAAATAACGGAGAAAATGCTAAGACCCAATAACGTTAGCGGATAGTGTCATTCTGTTAACGTAATTGTAAACGTGCACACCTTAGATTGACAGACGCTGCGGCCACAATATTTGGGCCACCTATAAAAAATTGTTATCGACTTGTAGCACAGGAACAGGGCAACAAATGCATAACAGTAGATGTATGCTTTGTTGTAACAACTTTCGGCATTTAGCACACTCCCGGGAATCTATGACGGTCTTGAAGGTCACTTCCTTTTAATGAATTGTGGACAAACTATGCATGCCACCCCCAGAAAATAGCTGCCGAAAGTTAGCATACTGCCAGGGCAACTCACTAATAACACTAAAGTTGTGCTCAGCCGATAAACTCGCCGGTATTTTTGAAAATAACGGAGAAAATGCTAAGACCCAATAACGTTAGCGGATAGTGTCATTCTGTTAACGTAATTGTAAACGTGCACACCTTAGATTGACAGACGCTGCGGCCACAATATTTGGGCCACCTATAAAAAATTGTTATCGACTTGTAGCACAGGAACAGGGCAACAAATGCATAACAGTAGATGTATGCTTTGTTGTAACAACTTTCGGCATTTAGCACACTCCCGGGAATCTATGACGGTCTTGAAGGTCACTTCCTTTTAATGAATTGTGGACAAACTATGCATGCCACCCCCAGAAAATAGCTGCCGAAAGTTAGCATACTGCCAGGGCAACTCACTAATAACACTAAAGTTGTGCTCAGCCGATAAACTCGCCGGTATTTTTGAAAATAACGGAGAAAATGCTAAGACCCAATAACGTTAGCGGATAGTGTCATTCTGTTAACGTAATTGTAAACGTGCACACCTTAGATTGACAGACGCTGCGGCCACAATATTTGGGCCACCTATAAAAAATTGTTATCGACTTGTAGCACAGGAACAGGGCAACAAATGCATAACAGTAGATGTATGCTTTGTTGTAACAACTTTCGGCATTTAGCACACTCCCGGGAATCTATGACGGTCTTGAAGGTCACTTCCTTTTAATGAATTGTGGACAAACTATGCATGCCACCCCCAGAAAATAGCTGCCGAAAGTTAGCATACTGCCAGGGCAACTCACTAATAACACTAAAGTTGTGCTCAGCCGATAAACTCGCCGGTATTTTTGAAAATAACGGAGAAAATGCTAAGACCCAATAACGTTAGCGGATAGTGTCATTTTGTTAACGTAATTGTAAACGTGCACACCTTAGATTGACAGACGCTGCGGCCACAATATTTGGGCAACCTATAAAAAATTGTTATCGACTTGTAGCACAGGAACAGGGCAACAAATGCATAACAGTAGATGTATGCTTTGTTGTAACAACTTTCGGCATTTAGCACACTCCCGGGAATCTATGACGGTCTTGAAGGTCAATTCCTTTTAATGAATTGTGGACAAACTATGCATGCCACCCCCAGAAAATAGCTGCCGAAAGTTAGCATACTGCCAGGGCAACTCACTAATAACACTAAAGTTGTGCTCAGCCGATAAACTCGCCGGTATTTTTGAAAATAACGGAGAAAATGCTAAGACCCAATAACGTTAGCGGATAGTGTCATTTTGTTAACGTAATTGTAAACGTGCACACCTTAGATTGACAGACGCTGCGGCCACAATATTTGGGCCACCTATAAAAAATTGTTATCGACTTGTAGCACAGGAACAGGGCAACAAATGCATAACAGTAGATGTATGCTTTGTTGTAACAACTTTCGGCATTTAGCACACTCCCGGGAATCTATGACGGTCTTGAAGGTCACTTCCTTTTAATGAATTGTGGACAAACTATGCATGCCACCCCCAGAAAATAGCTGCCGAAAGTTAGCATACTGCCAGGGCAACTCACTAATAACACTAAAGTTGTGCTCAGCCGATAAACTCGCCGGTATTTTTGAAAATAACGGAGAAAATGCTAAGACCCAATAACGTTAGCGGATAGTGTCATTTTGTTAACGTAATTGTAAACGTGCACACCTTAGATTGACAGACGCTGCGGCCACAATATTTGGGCCACCTATAAAAAATTGTTATCGACTTGTAGCACAGGAACAGGGCAACAAATGCATAACAGTAGATGTATGCTTTGTTGTAACAACTTTCGGCATTTAGCACACTCCCGGGAATCTATGACGGTCTTGAAGGTCACTTCCTTTTAATGAATTGTGGACAAACTATGCATGCCACCCCCAGAAAATAGCTGCCGAAAGTTAGCATACTGCCAGGGCAACTCACTAATAACACTAAAGTTGTGCTCAGCCGATAAACTCGCCGGTATTTTTGAAAATAACGGAGAAAATGCTAAGACCCAATAACGTTAGCGGATAGTGTCATTTTGTTAACGTAATTGTAAACGTGCACACCTTAGATTGACAGACGCTGCGGCCACAATATTTGGGCCACCTATAAAAAATTGTTATCGACTTGTAGCACAGGAACAGGGCAACAAATGCATAACAGTAGATGTATGCTTTGTTGTAACAACTTTCGGCATTTAGCACACTCCCGGGAATCTATGACGGTCTTGAAGGTCACTTCCTTTTAATGAATTGTGGACAAACTATGCATGCCATCCCCAGAAAATAGCTGCCGAAAGTTAGCATACTGCCAGGGCAACTCACTAATAACACTAAAGTTGTGCTCAGCCGATAAACTCGCCGGTATTTTTGAAAATAACGGAGAAAATGCTAAGACCCAATAACGTTAGCGGATAGTGTCATTTTGTTAACGTAATTGTAAACGTGCACACCTTAGATTGACAGACGCTGCGGCCACAATATTTGGGCCACCTATAAAAAATTGTTATCGACTTGTAGCACAGGAACAGGGCAACAAATGCATAACAGTAGATGTATGCTTTGTTGTAACAACTTTCGGCATTTAGCACACTCCCGGGAATCTATGACGGTCTTGAAGGTCACTTCCTTTTAATGAATTGTGGACAAACTATGCATGCCACCCCCAGAAAATAGCTGCCGAAAGTTAGCATACTGCCAGGGCAACTCACTAATAACACTAAAGTTGTGCTCAGCCGATAAACTCGCCGGTATTTTTGAAAATAACGGAGAAAATGCTAAGACCCAATAACGTTAGCGGATAGTGTCATTTTGTTAACGTAATTGTAAACGTGCACACCTTAGATTGACAGACGCTGCGGCCACAATATTTGGGCCACCTATAAAAAATTGTTATCGACTTGTAGCACAGGAACAGGGCAACAAATGCATAACAGTAGATGTATGCTTTGTTGTAACAACTTTCGGCATTTAGCACACTCCCGGGAATCTATGACGGTCTTGAAGGTCACTTCCTTTTAATGAATTGTGGACAAACTATGCATGCCACCCCCAGAAAATAGCTGCCGAAAGTTAGCATACTGCCAGGGCAACTCACTAATAACACTAAAGTTGTGCTCAGCCGATAAACTCGCCGGTATTTTTGAAAATAACGGAGAAAATGCTAAGACCCAATAACGTTAGCGGATAGTGTCATTTTGTTAACGTAATTGTAAACGTGCACACCTTAGATTGACAGACGCTGCGGCCACAATATTTGGGCCACCTATAAAACATTGTTATGGACTTGTAGCACAGGAACAGGGCAACAAATGCATAACAGTAGATGTATGCTTTGTTGTAACAACTTTCGGCATTTAGCACACTCCCGGGAATCTATGACGGTCTTGAAGGTCACTTCCTTTTAATGAATTGTGGACAAACTATGCATGCCACCCCCAGAAAATAGCTGCCGAAAGTTAGCATACTGCCAGGGCAACTCACTAATAACACTAAAGTTGTGCTCAGCCGATAAACTCGCCGGTATTTTTGAAAATAACGGAGAAAATGCTAAGACCCAATAACGTTAGCGGATAGTGTCATTTTGTTAACGTAATTGTAAACGTGCACACCTTAGATTGACAGACGCTGCGGCCACAATATTTGGGCCACCTATAAAAAATTGTTATCGACTTGTAGCACAGGAACAGGGCAACAAATGCATAACAGTAGATGTATGCTTTGTTGTAACAACTTTCGGCATTTAGCACACTCCCGGGAATCTATGACGGTCTTGAAGGTCACTTCCTTTTAATGAATTGTGGACAAACTATGCATGCCACCCCCAGAAAATAGCTGCCGAAAGTTAGCATACTGCCAGGGCAACTCACTAATAACACTAAAGTTGTGCTCAGCCGATAAACTCGCCGGTATTTTTGAAAATAACGGAGAAAATGCTAAGACCCAATAACGTTAGCGGATAGTGTCATTTTGTTAACGTAATTGTAAACGTGCACACCTTAGATTGACAGACGCTGCGGCCACAATATTTGGGCCACCTATAAAAAATTGTTATCGACTTGTAGCACAGGAACAGGGCAACAAATGCATAACAGTAGATGTATGCTTTGTTGTAACAACTTTCGGCATTTAGCACACTCCCGGGAATCTATGACGGTCTTGAAGGTCACTTCCTTTTAATGAATTGTGGACAAACTATGCATGCCACCCCCAGAAAATAGCTGCCGAAAGTTAGCATACTGCCAGGGCAACTCACTAATAACACTAAAGTTGTGCTCAGCCGATAAACTCGCCGGTATTTTTGAAAATAACGGAGAAAATGCTAAGACCCAATAACGTTAGCGGATAGTGTCATTTTGTTAACGTAATTGTAAACGTGCACACCTTAGATTGACAGACGCTGCGGCCACAATATTTGGGCCACCTATAAAAAATTGTTATCGACTTGTAGCACAGGAACAGGGCAACAACTGCATAACAGTAGATGTATGCTTTGTTGTAACAACTTTCGGCATTTAGCACACTCCCGGGAATCTATGACGGTCTTGAAGGTCACTTCCTTTTAATGAATTGTGGACAAACTATGCATGCCACCCCCAGAAAATAGCTGCCGAAAGTTAGCATACTGCCAGGGCAACTCACTAATAACACTAAAGTTGTGCTCAGCCGATAAACTCGCCGGTATTTTTGAAAATAACGGAGAAAATGCTAAGACCCAATAACGTTAGCGGATAGTGTCATTTTGTTAACGTAATTGTAAACGTGCACACCTTAGATTGACAGACGCTGCGGCCACAATATTTGGGCCACCTATAAAAAATTGTTATCGACTTGTAGCACAGGAACAGGGCAACAAATGCATAACAGTAGATGTATGCTTTGTTGTAACAACTTTCGGCATTTAGCACACTCCCGGGAATCTATGACGGTCTTGAAGGTCACTTCCTTTTAATGAATTGTGGACAAACTATGCATGCCACCCCCAGAAAATAGCTGCCGAAAGTTAGCATACTGCCAGGGCAACTCACTAATAACACTAAAGTTGTGCTCAGCCGATAAACTCGCCGGTATTTTTGAAAATAACGGAGAAAATGCTAAGACCCAATAACGTTAGCGGATAGTGTCATTTTGTTAACGTAATTGTAAACGTGCACACCTTAGATTGACAGACGCTGCGGCCACAATATTTGGGCCACCTATAAAAAATTGTTATCGACTTGTAGCACAGGAACAGGGCAACAACTGCATAACAGTAGATGTATGCTTTGTTGTAACAACTTTCGGCATTTAGCACACTCCCGGGAATCTATGACGGTCTTGAAGGTCACTTCCTTTTAATGAATTGTGGACAAACTATGCATGCCACCCCCAGAAAATAGCTGCCGAAAGTTAGCATACTGCCAGGGCAACTCACTAATAACACTAAAGTTGTGCTCAGCCGATAAACTCGCCGGTATTTTTGAAAATAACGGAGAAAATGCTAAGACCCAATAACGTTAGCGGATAGTGTCATTTTGTTAACGTAATTGTAAACGTGCACACCTTAGATTGACAGACGCTGCGGCCACAATATTTGGGCCACCTATAAAAAATTGTTATCGACTTGTAGCACAGGAACAGGGCAACAAATGCATAACAGTAGATGTATGCTTTGTTGTAACAACTTTCGGCATTTAGCACACTCCCGGGAATCTATGACGGTCTTGAAGGTCACTTCCTTTTAATGAATTGTGGACAAACTATGCATGCCACCCCCAGAAAATAGCTGCCGAAAGTTAGCATACTGCCAGGGCAACTCACTAATAACACTAAAGTTGTGCTCAGCCGATAAACTCGCCGGTATTTTTGAAAATAACGGAGAAAATGCTAAGACCCAATAACGTTAGCGGATAGTGTCATTTTGTTAACGTAATTGTAAACGTGCACACCTTAGATTGACAGACGCTGCGGCCACAATATTTGGGCCACCTATAAAAAATTGTTATCGACTTGTAGCACAGGAACAGGGCAACAAATGCATAACAGTAGATGTATGCTTTGTTGTAACAACTTTCGGCATTTAGCACACTCCCGGGAATCTATGACGGTCTTGAAGGTCACTTCCTTTTAATGAATTGTGGACAAACTATGCATGCCACCCCCAGAAAATAGCTGCCGAAAGTTAGCATACTGCCAGGGCAACTCACTGATAACACTAAAGTTGTGCTCAGCCGATAAACTCGCCGGTATTTTTGAAAATAACGGAGAAAATGCTAAGACCCAATAACGTTAGCGGATAGTGTCATTTTGTTAACGTAATTGTAAACGTGCACACCTTAGATTGACAGACGCTGCGGCCACAATATTTGGGCCACCTATAAAAAATTGTTATCGACTTGTAGCACAGGAACAGGGCAACAAATGCATAACAGTAGATGTATGCTTTGTTGTAACAACTTTCGGCATTTAGCACACTCCCGGGAATCTATGACGGTCTTGAAGGTCACTTCCTTTTAATGAATTGTGGACAAACTATGCATGCCACCCCCAGAAAATAGCTGCCGAAAGTTAGCATACTGCCAGGGCAACTCACTAATAACACTAAAGTTGTGCTCAGCCGATAAACTCGCCGGTATTTTTGAAAATAACGGAGAAAATGCTAAGACCCAATAACGTTAGCGGATAGTGTCATTTTGTTAACGTAATTGTAAACGTGCACACCTTAGATTGACAGACGCTGCGGCCACAATATTTGGGCCACCTATAAAAAATTGTTATCGACTTGTAGCACAGGAACAGGGCAACAAATGCATAACAGTAGATGTATGCTTTGTTGTAACAACTTTCGGCATTTAGCACACTCCCGGGAATCTATGACGGTCTTGAAGGTCACTTCCTTTTAATGAATTGTGGACAAACTATGCATGCCACCCCCAGAAAATAGCTGCCGAAAGTTAGCATACTGCCAGGGCAACTCACTAATAACACTAAAGTTGTGCTCAGCCGATAAACTCGCCGGTATTTTTGAAAATAACGGAGAAAATGCTAAGACCCAATAACGTTAGCGGATAGTGTCATTTTGTTAACGTAATTGTAAACGTGCACACCTTAGATTGACAGACGCTGCAGCCACAATATTTGGGCCACCTATAAAAAATTGTTATCGACTTGTAGCACAGGAACAGGGCAACAAATGCATAACAGTAGATGTATGCTTTGTTGTAACAACTTTCGGCATTTAGCACACTCCCGGGAATCTATGACGGTCTTGAAGGTCACTTCCTTTTAATGAATTGTGGACAAACTATGCATGCCACCCCCAGAAAATAGCTGCCGAAAGTTAGCATACTGCCAGGGCAACTCACTAATAACACTAAAGTTGTGCTCAGCCGATAAACTCGCCGGTATTTTTGAAAATAACGGAGAAAATGCTAAGACCCAATAACGTTAGCGGATAGTGTCATTTTGTTAACGTAATTGTAAACGTGCACACCTTAGATTGACAGACGCTGCGGCCACAATATTTGGGCCACCTATAAAAAATTGTTATCGACTTGTAGCACAGGAACAGGGCAACAAATGCATAACAGTAGATGTATGCTTTGTTGTAACAACTTTCGGCATTTAGCACACTCCCAGGAATCTATGACGGTCTTGAAGGTCACTTCCTTTTAATGAATTGTGGACAAACTATGCATGCCACCCCCAGAAAATAGCTGCCGAAAGTTAGCATACTGCCAGGGCAACTCACTAATAACACTAAAGTTGTGCTCAGCCGATAAACTCGCCGGTATTTTTGAAAATAACGGAGAAAATGCTAAGACCCAATAACGTTAGCGGATAGTGTCATTTTGTTAACGTAATTGTAAACGTGCACACCTTAGATTGACAGACGCTGCGGCCACAATATTTGGGCCACCTATAAAAAATTGTTATCGACTTGTAGCACAGGAACAGGGCAACAAATGCATAACAGTAGATGTATGCTTTGTTGTAACAACTTTCGGCATTTAGCACACTCCCGGGAATCTATGACGGTCTTGAAGGTCACTTCCTTTTAATGAATTGTGGACAAACTATGCATGCCACCCCCAGAAAATAGCTGCCAAAAGTTAGCATACTGCCAGGGCAACTCACTAATAACACTAAAGTTGTGCTCAGCCGATAAACTCGCCGGTATTTTTGAAAATAACGGAGAAAATGCTAAGACCCAATAACGTTAGCGGATAGTGTCATTTTGTTAACGTAATTGTAAACGTGCACACCTTAGATTGACAGACGCTGCGGCCACAATATTTGGGCCACCTATAAAAAATTGTTATCGACTTGTAGCACAGGAACAG
The DNA here is from genome assembly GCA_037788925.1 of Mytilus galloprovincialis. Taxonomy (NCBI): domain Eukaryota; kingdom Metazoa; phylum Mollusca; class Bivalvia; order Mytilida; family Mytilidae; genus Mytilus; species Mytilus galloprovincialis. The sequence continues at coordinate 75,294,863 of CM075340.1, forward strand.
GGCAACAAATGCATAACAGTAGATGTATGCTTTGTTGTAACAACTTTCGGCATTTAGCACACTCCCGGGAATCTATGACGGTCTTGAAGGTCACTTCCTTTTAATGAATTGTGGACAAACTATGCATGCCACCCCCAGAAAATAGCTGCCGAAAGTTAGCATACTGCCAGGGCAACTCACTAATAACACTAAAGTTGTGCTCAGCCGATAAACTCGCCGGTGTTTTTGAAAATAACGGAGAAAATGCTAAGACCCAATAACGTTAGCGGATAGTGTCATTTTGTTAACGTAATTGTAAACGTGCACACCTTAGATTGACAGACGCTGCGGCCACAATATTTGGGCCACCTATAAAAAATTGTTATCGACTTGTAGCACAGGAACAGGGCAACAAATGCATAACAGTAGATGTATGCTTTGTTGTAACAACTTTCGGCATTTAGCACACTCCCGGGAATCTATGACGGTCTTGAAGGTCACTTCCTTTTAATGAATTGTGGACAAACTATGCATGCCACCCCCAGAAAATAGCTGCCGAAAGTTAGCATACTGCCAGGGCAACTCACTAATAACACTAAAGTTGTGCTCAGCCGATAAACTCGCCGGTATTTTTGAAAATAACGGAGAAAATGCTAAGACCCAATAACGTTAGCGGATAGTGTCATTTTGTTAACGTAATTGTAAACGTGCACACCTTAGATTGACAGACGCTGCGGCCACAATATTTGGGCCACCTATAAAAAATTGTTATCGACTTGTAGCACAGGAACAGGGCAACAAATGCATAACAGTAGATGTATGCTTTGTTGTAACAACTTTCGGCATTTAGCACACTCCCGGGAATCTATGACGGTCTTGAAGGTCACTTCCTTTTAATGAATTGTGGACAAACTATGCATGCCACCCCCAGAAAATAGCTGCCGAAAGTTAGCATACTGCCAGGGCAACTCACTAATAACACTAAAGTTGTGCTCAGCCGATAAACTCGCCGGTATTTTTGAAAATATCGGAGAAAATGCTAAGACCCAATAACGTTAGCGGATAGTGTCATTTTGTTAACGTAATTGTAAACGTGCACACCTTAGATTGACAGACGCTGCGGCCACAATATTTGGGCCACCTATAAAAAATTGTTATCGACTTGTAGCACAGGAACAGGGCAACAAATGCATAACAGTAGATGTATGCTTTGTTGTAACAACTTTCGGCATTTAGCACACTCCCGGGAATCTATGACGGTCTTGAAGGTCACTTCCTTTTAATGAATTGTGGACAAACTATGCATGCCACCCCCAGAAAATAGCTGCCGAAAGTTAGCATACTGCCAGGGCAACTCACTAATAACACTAAAGTTGTGCTCAGCCGATAAACTCGCCGGTATTTTTGAAAATAACGGAGAAAATGCTAAGACCCAATAACGTTAGCGGATAGTGTCATTTTGTTAACGTAATTGTAAACGTGCACACCTTAGATTGACAGACGCTGCGGCCACAATATTTGGGCCACCTATAAAAAATTGTTATCGACTTGTAGCACAGGAACAGGGCAACAAATGCATAACAGTAGATGTATGCTTTGTTGTAACAACTTTCGGCATTTAGCACACTCCCGGGAATCTATGACGGTCTTGAAGGTCACTTCCTTTTAATGAATTGTGGACAAACTATGCATGCCACCCCCAGAAAATAGCTGCCGAAAGTTAGCATACTGCCAGGGCAACTCACTAATAACACTAAAGTTGTGCTCAGCCGATAAACTCGCCGGTATTTTTGAAAATAACGGAGAAAATGCTAAGACCCAATAACGTTAGCGGATAGTGTCATTTTGTTAACGTAATTGTAAACGTGCACACCTTAGATTGACAGACGCTGCGGCCACAATATTTGGGCCACCTATAAAAAATTGTTATCGACTTGTAGCACAGGAACAGGGCAACAAATGCATAACAGTAGATGTATGCTTTGTTGTAACAACTTTCGGCATTTAGCACACTCCCGGGAATCTATGACGGTCTTGAAGGTCACTTCCTTTTAATGAATTGTGGACAAACTATGCATGCCACCCCCAGAAAATAGCTGCCGAAAGTTAGCATACTGCCAGGGCAACTCACTAATAACACTAAAGTTGTGCTCAGCCGATAAACTCGCCGGTATTTTTGAAAATAACGGAGAAAATGCTAAGACCCAATAACGTTAGCGGATAGTGTCATTTTGTTAACGTAATTGTAAACGTGCACACCTTAGATTGACAGACGCTGCGGCCACAATATTTGGGCCACCTATAAAAAATTGTTATCGACTTGTAGCACAGGAACAGGGCAACAAATGCATAACAGTAGATGTATGCTTTGTTGTAACAACTTTCGGCATTTAGCACACTCCCGGGAATCTATGACGGTCTTGAAGGTCACTTCCTTTTAATGAATTGTGGACAAACTATGCATGCCACCCCCAGAAAATAGCTGCCGAAAGTTAGCATACTGCCAGGGCAACTCACTAATAACACTAAAGTTGTGCTCAGCCGATAAACTCGCCGGTATTTTTGAAAATAACGGAGAAAATGCTAAGACCCAATAACGTTAGCGGATAGTGTCATTTTGTTAACGTAATTGTAAACGTGCACACCTTAGATTGACAGACGCTGCGGCCACAATATTTGGGCCACCTATAAAAAATTGTTATCGACTTGTAGCACAGGAACAGGGCAACAAATGCATAACAGTAGATGTATGCTTTGTTGTAACAACTTTCGGCATTTAGCACACTCCCGGGAATCTATGACGGTCTTGAAGGTCACTTCCTTTTAATGAATTGTGGACAAACTATGCATGCCACCCCCAGAAAATAGCTGCCGAAAGTTAGCATACTGCCAGGGCAACTCACTAATAACACTAAAGTTGTGCTCAGCCGATAAACTCGCCGGTATTTTTGAAAATAACGGAGAAAATGCTAAGACCCAATAACGTTAGCGGATAGTGTCATTTTGTTAACGTAATTGTAAACGTGCACACCTTAGATTGACAGACGCTGCGGCCACAATATTTGGGCCACCTATAAAAAATTGTTATCGACTTGTAGCACAGGAACAGGGCAACAAATGCATAACAGTAGATGTATGCTTTGTTGTAACAACTTTCGGCATTTAGCACACTCCCGGGAATCTATGACGGTCTTGAAGGTCACTTCCTTTTAATGAATTGTGGACAAACTATGCATGCCACCCCCAGAAAATAGCTGCCGAAAGTTAGCATACTGCCAGGGCAACTCACTAATAACACTAAAGTTGTGCTCAGCCGATAAACTCGCCGGTATTTTTGAAAATAACGGAGAAAATGCTAAGACCCAATAACGTTAGCGGATAGTGTCATTTTGTTAACGTAATTGTAAACGTGCACACCTTAGATTGACAGACGCTGCGGCCACAATATTTGGGCCACCTATAAAAAATTGTTATCGACTTGTAGCACAGGAACAGGGCAACAAATGCATAACAGTAGATGTATGCTTTGTTGTAACAACTTTCGGCATTTAGCACACTCCCGGGAATCTATGACGGTCTTGAAGGTCACTTCCTTTTAATGAATTGTGGACAAACTATGCATGCCACCCCCAGAAAATAGCTGCCGAAAGTTAGCATACTGCCAGGGCAACTCACTAATAACACTAAAGTTGTGCTCAGCCGATAAACTCGCCGGTATTTTTGAAAATAACGGAGAAAATGCTAAGACCCAATAACGTTAGCGGATAGTGTCATTTTGTTAACGTAATTGTAAACGTGCACACCTTAGATTGACAGACGCTGCGGCCACAATATTTGGGCCACCTATAAAAAATTGTTATCGACTTGTAGCACAGGAACAGGGCAACAAATGCATAACAGTAGATGTATGCTTTGTTGTAACAACTTTCGGCATTTAGCACACTCCCGGGAATCTATGACGGTCTTGAAGGTCACTTCCTTTTAATGAATTGTGGACAAACTATGCATGCCACCCCCAGAAAATAGCTGCCGAAAGTTAGCATACTGCCAGGGCAACTCACTAATAACACTAAAGTTGTGCTCAGCCGATAAACTCGCCGGTATTTTTGAAAATAACGGAGAAAATGCTAAGACCCAATAACGTTAGCGGATAGTGTCATTTTGTTAACGTAATTGTAAACGTGCACACCTTAGATTGACAGACGCTGCGGCCACAATATTTGGGCCACCTATAAAAAATTGTTATCGACTTGTAGCACAGGAACAGGGCAACAAATGCATAACAGTAGATGTATGCTTTGTTGTAACAACTTTCGGCATTTAGCACACTCCCGGGAATCTATGACGGTCTTGAAGGTCACTTCCTTTTAATGAATTGTGGACAAACTATGCATGCCACCCCCAGAAAATAGCTGCCGAAAGTTAGCATACTGCCAGGGCAACTCACTAATAACACTAAAGTTGTGCTCAGCCGATAAACTCGCCGGTATTTTTGAAAATAACGGAGAAAATGCTAAGACCCAATAACGTTAGCGGATAGTGTCATTTTGTTAACGTAATTGTAAACGTGCACACCTTAGATTGACAGACGCTGCGGCCACAATATTTGGGCCACCTATAAAAAATTGTTATCGACTTGTAGCACAGGAACAGGGCAACAAATGCATAACAGTAGATGTATGCTTTGTTGTAACAACTTTCGGCATTTAGCACACTCCCGGGAATCTATGACGGTCTTGAAGGTCACTTCCTTTTAATGAATTGTGGACAAACTATGCATGCCACCCCCAGAAAATAGCTGCCGAAAGTTAGCATACTGCCAGGGCAACTCACTAATAACACTAAAGTTGTGCTCAGCCGATAAACTCGCCGGTATTTTTGAAAATAACGGAGAAAATGCTAAGACCCAATAACGTTAGCGGATAGTGTCATTTTGTTAACGTAATTGTAAACGTGCACACCTTAGATTGACAGACGCTGCGGCCACAATATTTGGGCCACCTATAAAAAATTGTTATCGACTTGTAGCACAGGAACAGGGCAACAAATGCATAACAGTAGATGTATGCTTTGTTGTAACAACTTTCGGCATTTAGCACACTCCCGGGAATCTATGACGGTCTTGAAGGTCACTTCCTTTTAATGAATTGTGGACAAACTATGCATGCCACCCCCAGAAAATAGCTGCCGAAAGTTAGCATACTGCCAGGGCAACTCACTAATAACACTAAAGTTGTGCTCAGCCGATAAACTCGCCGGTATTTTTGAAAATAACGGAGAAAATGCTAAGACCCAATAACGTTAGCGGATAGTGTCATTTTGTTAACGTAATTGTAAACGTGCACACCTTAGATTGACAGACGCTGCGGCCACAATATTTGGGCCACCTATAAAAAATTGTTATCGACTTGTAGCACAGGAACAGGGCAACAAATGCATAACAGTAGATGTATGCTTTGTTGTAACAACTTTCGGCATTTAGCACACTCCCGGGAATCTATGACGGTCTTGAAGGTCACTTCCTTTTAATGAATTGTGGACAAACTATGCATGCCACCCCCAGAAAATAGCTGCCGAAAGTTAGCATACTGCCAGGGCAACTCACTAATAACACTAAAGTTGTGCTCAGCCGATAAACTCGCCGGTATTTTTGAAAATAACGGAGAAAATGCTAAGACCCAATAACGTTAGCGGATAGTGTCATTCTGTTAACGTAATTGTAAACGTGCACACCTTAGATTGACAGACGCTGCGGCCACAATATTTGGGCCACCTATAAAAAATTGTTATCGACTTGTAGCACAGGAACAGGGCAACAAATGCATAACAGTAGATGTATGCTTTGTTGTAACAACTTTCGGCATTTAGCACACTCCCGGGAATCTATGACGGTCTTGAAGGTCACTTCCTTTTAATGAATTGTGGACAAACTATGCATGCCACCCCCAGAAAATAGCTGCCGAAAGTTAGCATACTGCCAGGGCAACTCACTAATAACACTAAAGTTGTGCTCAGCCGATAAACTCGCCGGTATTTTTGAAAATAACGGAGAAAATGCTAAGACCCAATAACGTTAGCGGATAGTGTCATTTTGTTAACGTAATTGTAAACGTGCACACCTTAGATTGACAGACGCTGCGGCCACAATATTTGGGCCACCTATAAAAAATTGTTATCGACTTGTAGCACAGGAACAGGGCAACAAATGCATAACAGTAGATGTATGCTTTGTTGTAACAACTTTCGGCATTTAGCACACTCCCGGGAATCTATGACGGTCTTGAAGGTCACTTCCTTTTAATGAATTGTGGACAAACTATGCATGCCACCCCCAGAAAATAGCTGTCGAAAGTTAGCATACTGCCAGGGCAACTCACTAATAACACTAAAGTTGTGCTCAGCCGATAAACTCGCCGGTATTTTTGAAAATAACGGAGAAAATGCTAAGACCCAATAACGTTAGCGGATAGTGTCATTCTGTTAACGTAATTGTAAACGTGCACACCTTAGATTGACAGACGCTGCGGCCACAATATTTGGGCCACCTATAAAAAATTGTTATCGACTTGTAGCACAGGAACAGGGCAACAAATGCATAACAGTAGATGTATGCTTTGTTGTAACAACTTTCGGCATTTAGCACACTCCCGGGAATCTATGACGGTCTTGAAGGTCACTTCCTTTTAATGAATTGTGGACAAACTATGCATGCCACCCCCAGAAAATAGCTGCCGAAAGTTAGCATACTGCCAGGGCAACTCACTAATAACACTAAAGTTGTGCTCAGCCGATAAACTCGCCGGTATTTTTGAAAATAACGGAGAAAATGCTAAGACCCAATAACGTTAGCGGATAGTGTCATTCTGTTAACGTAATTGTAAACGTGCACACCTTAGATTGACAGACGCTGCGGCCACAATATTTGGGCCACCTATAAAAAATTGTTATCGACTTGTAGCACAGGAACAGGGCAACAAATGCATAACAGTAGATGTATGCTTTGTTGTAACAACTTTCGGCATTTAGCACACTCCCGGGAATCTATGACGGTCTTGAAGGTCACTTCCTTTTAATGAATTGTGGACAAACTATGCATGCCACCCCCAGAAAATAGCTGCCGAAAGTTAGCATACTGCCAGGGCAACTCACTAATAACACTAAAGTTGTGCTCAGCCGATAAACTCGCCGGTATTTTTGAAAATAACGGAGAAAATGCTAAGACCCAATAACGTTAGCGGATAGTGTCATTCTGTTAACGTAATTGTAAACGTGCACACCTTAGATTGACAGACGCTGCGGCCACAATATTTGGGCCACCTATAAAAAATTGTTATCGACTTGTAGCACAGGAACAGGGCAACAAATGCATAACAGTAGATGTATGCTTTGTTGTAACAACTTTCGGCATTTAGCACACTCCCGGGAATCTATGACGGTCTTGAAGGTCACTTCCTTTTAATGAATTGTGGACAAACTATGCATGCCACCCCCAGAAAATAGCTGCCGAAAGTTAGCATACTGCCAGGGCAACTCACTAATAACACTAAAGTTGTGCTCAGCCGATAAACTCGCCGGTATTTTTGAAAATAACGGAGAAAATGCTAAGACCCAATAACGTTAGCGGATAGTGTCATTCTGTTAACGTAATTGTAAACGTGCACACCTTAGATTGACAGACGCTGCGGCCACAATATTTGGGCCACCTATAAAAAATTGTTATCGACTTGTAGCACAGGAACAGGGCAACAAATGCATAACAGTAGATGTATGCTTTGTTGTAACAACTTTCGGCATTTAGCACACTCCCGGGAATCTATGACGGTCTTGAAGGTCACTTCCTTTTAATGAATTGTGGACAAACTATGCATGCCACCCCCAGAAAATAGCTGCCGAAAGTTAGCATACTGCCAGGGCAACTCACTAATAACACTAAAGTTGTGCTCAGCCGATAAACTCGCCGGTATTTTTGAAAATAACGGAGAAAATGCTAAGACCCAATAACGTTAGCGGATAGTGTCATTTTGTTAACGTAATTGTAAACGTGCACACCTTAGATTGACAGACGCTGCGGCCACAATATTTGGGCCACCTATAAAAAATTGTTATCGACTTGTAGCACAGGAACAGGGCAACAAATGCATAACAGTAGATGTATGCTTTGTTGTAACAACTTTCGGCATTTAGCACACTCCCGGGAATCTATGACGGTCTTGAAGGTCACTTCCTTTTAATGAATTGTGGACAAACTATGCATGCCACCCCCAGAAAATAGCTGCCGAAAGTTAGCATACTGCCAGGGCAACTCACTAATAACACTAAAGTTGTGCTCAGCCGATAAACTCGCCGGTATTTTTGAAAATAACGGAGAAAATGCTAAGACCCAATAACGTTAGCGGATAGTGTCATTCTGTTAACGTAATTGTAAACGTGCACACCTTAGATTGACAGACGCTGCGGCCACAATATTTGGGCCACCTATAAAAAATTGTTATCGACTTGTAGCACAGGAACAGGGCAACAAATGCATAACAGTAGATGTATGCTTTGTTGTAACAACTTTCGGCATTTAGCACACTCCCGGGAATCTATGACGGTCTTGAAGGTCACTTCCTTTTAATGAATTGTGGACAAACTATGCATGCCACCCCCAGAAAATAGCTGCCGAAAGTTAGCATACTGCCAGGGCAACTCACTAATAACACTAAAGTTGTGCTCAGCCGATAAACTCGCCGGTATTTTTGAAAATAACGGAGAAAATGCTAAGACCCAATAACGTTAGCGGATAGTGTCATTTTGTTAACGTAATTGTAAACGTGCACACCTTAGATTGACAGACGCTGCGGCCACAATATTTGGGCCACCTATAAAAAATTGTTATCGACTTGTAGCACAGGAACAGGGCAACAAATGCATAACAGTAGATGTATGCTTTGTTGTAACAACTTTCGGCATTTAGCACACTCCCGGGAATCTATGACGGTCTTGAAGGTCACTTCCTTTTAATGAATTGTGGACAAACTATGCATGCCACCCCCAGAAAATAGCTGTCGAAAGTTAGCATACTGCCAGGGCAACTCACTAATAACACTAAAGTTGTGCTCAGCCGATAAACTCGCCGGTATTTTTGAAAATAACGGAGAAAATGCTAAGACCCAATAACGTTAGCGGATAGTGTCATTCTGTTAACGTAATTGTAAACGTGCACACCTTAGATTGACAGACGCTGCGGCCACAATATTTGGGCCACCTATAAAAAATTGTTATCGACTTGTAGCACAGGAACAGGGCAACAAATGCATAACAGTAGATGTATGCTTTGTTGTAACAACTTTCGGCATTTAGCACACTCCCGGGAATCTATGACGGTCTTGAAGGTCACTTCCTTTTAATGAATTGTGGACAAACTATGCATGCCACCCCCAGAAAATAGCTGCCGAAAGTTAGCATACTGCCAGGGCAACTCACTAATAACACTAAAGTTGTGCTCAGCCGATAAACTCGCCGGTATTTTTGAAAATAACGGAGAAAATGCTAAGACCCAATAACGTTAGCGGATAGTGTCATTCTGTTAACGTAATTGTAAACGTGCACACCTTAGATTGACAGACGCTGCGGCCACAATATTTGGGCCACCTATAAAAAATTGTTATCGACTTGTAGCACAGGAACAGGGCAACAAATGCATAACAGTAGATGTATGCTTTGTTGTAACAACTTTCGGCATTTAGCACACTCCCGGGAATCTATGACGGTCTTGAAGGTCACTTCCTTTTAATGAATTGTGGACAAACTATGCATGCCACCCCCAGAAAATAGCTGCCGAAAGTTAGCATACTGCCAGGGCAACTCACTAATAACACTAAAGTTGTGCTCAGCCGATAAACTCGCCGGTATTTTTGAAAATAACGGAGAAAATGCTAAGACCCAATAACGTTAGCGGATAGTGTCATTCTGTTAACGTAATTGTAAACGTGCACACCTTAGATTGACAGACGCTGCGGCCACAATATTTGGGCCACCTATAAAAAATTGTTATCGACTTGTAGCACAGGAACAGGGCAACAAATGCATAACAGTAGATGTATGCTTTGTTGTAACAACTTTCGGCATTTAGCACACTCCCGGGAATCTATGACGGTCTTGAAGGTCACTTCCTTTTAATGAATTGTGGACAAACTATGCATGCCACCCCCAGAAAATAGCTGCCGAAAGTTAGCATACTGCCAGGGCAACTCACTAATAACACTAAAGTTGTGCTCAGCCGATAAACTCGCCGGTATTTTTGAAAATAACGGAGAAAATGCTAAGACCCAATAACGTTAGCGGATAGTGTCATTCTGTTAACGTAATTGTAAACGTGCACACCTTAGATTGACAGACGCTGCGGCCACAATATTTGGGCCACCTATAAAAAATTGTTATCGACTTGTAGCACAGGAACAGGGCAACAAATGCATAACAGTAGATGTATGCTTTGTTGTAACAACTTTCGGCATTTAGCACACTCCCGGGAATCTATGACGGTCTTGAAGGTCACTTCCTTTTAATGAATAGTGGACAAACTATGCATGCCACCCCCAGAAAATAGCTGCCGGAAGTTAGCATACTGCCAGGGCAACTCACTAATAACACTAAAGTTGTGCTCAGCCGATAAACTCGCCGGTATTTTTGAAAATAACGGAGAAAATGCTAAGACCCAATAACGTTAGCGGATAGTGTCATTCTGTTAACGTAATTGTAAACGTGCACACCTTAGATTGACAGACGCTGCGGCCACAATATTTGGGCCACCTATAAAAAATTGTTATCGACTTGTAGCACAGGAACAGGGCAACAAATGCATAACAGTAGATGTATGCTTTGTTGTAACAACTTTCGGCATTTAGCACACTCCCGGGAATCTATGACGGTCTTGAAGGTCACTTCCTTTTAATGAATTGTGGACAAACTATGCATGCCACCCCCAGAAAATAGCTGCCGAAAGTTAGCATACTGCCAGGGCAACTCACTAATAACACTAAAGTTGTGCTCAGCCGATAAACTCGCCGGTATTTTTGAAAATAACGGAGAAAATGCTAAGACCCAATAACGTTAGCGGATAGTGTCATTCTGTTAACGTAATTGTAAACGTGCACACCTTAGATTGACAGACGCTGCGGCCACAATATTTGGGCCACCTATAAAAAATTGTTATCGACTTGTAGCACAGGAACAGGGCAACAAATGCATAACAGTAGATGTATGCTTTGTTGTAACAACTTTCGGCATTTAGCACACTCCCGGGAATCTATGACGGTCTTGAAGGTCACTTCCTTTTAATGAATTGTGGACAAACTATGCATGCACCCCCAGAAAATAGCTGCGAAAGTTAGCATACTGCCAGGGCAACTCACTAATAACACTAAAGTTGTGCTCAGCCGATAAACTCGCCGGTATTTTTGAAAATAACGGAGAAAATGCTAAGACCCAATAACGTTAGCGGATAGTGTCATTCTGTTAACGTAATTGTAAACGTGCACACCTTAGATTGACAGACGCTGCGGGCCACAATATTTGGGCCACCTATAAAAAATTGTTATCGACTTGTAGCACAGGAACAGGGCAACAAATGCATAACAGTAGAATGTATGCTTTGTTGTAACAACTTTCGGCATTTAGCACAGCTCCCGGGAATCTATGACGTCTTGAAGGTCACTTCCTTTTAATGAATTGTGGACAAACTATGCATGCCACCCCCAGAAAATAGCTGCCGAAAGTTAGCATACTGCCAGGGCAACTCACTAATAACACTAAGTTGTGCTCAGCCGATAAACTCGCCGGTATTTTTGAAAATAACGGAGAAAATGCTAAGACCCAATAACGTTAGCGGATAGTGTCATTTTGTTAACGTAATTGTAAACGTGCACACCTTAGATTGACAGACGCTGCGGCCACAATATTTGGGCCACCTATAAAAAATTGTTATCGACTTGTAGCACAGGAACAGGGCAACAAATGCATAACAGTAGATGTATGCTTTGTTGTAACAACTTTCGGCATTTAGCACACTCCCGGGGAATCTATGACGGTCTTGAAGGTCACTTCCTTTTAATGAATTGTGGACAAACTATGCATGCCACCCCCAGAAAATAGCTGCCGAAAGTTAGCATACTGCCAGGGCAACTCACTAATAACACTAAAGTTGTGCTCAGCCGATAAACTCGCCGGTATTTTTGAAAATAACGGAGAAAATGCTAAGACCCAATAACGTTAGCGGATAGTGTCATTTTGTTAACGTAATTGTAAACGTGCACACCTTAGATTGACAGACGCTGCGGCCACAATATTTGGGCCACCTATAAAAAATTGTTATCGACTTGTAGCACAGGAACAGGGCAACAAATGCATAACAGTAGATGTATGCTTTGTTGTAACAACTTTCGGCATTTAGCACACTCCGGGAATCTATGACGGTCTTGAAGGTCACTTCCTTTTAATGAATTGTGGACAAACTATGCATGCCACCCCCAGAAAATAGCTGCCGAAAGTTAGCATACTGCCAGGGCAACTCACTAATAACACTAAAGTTGTGCTCAGCCGATAAACTCGCCGGTATTTTTGAAAATAACGGAGAAAATGCTAAGACCCAATAACGTTAGCGGATAGTGTCATTTTGTTAACGTAATTGTAAACGTGCACACCTTAGATTGACAGACGCTGCGGCCACAATATTTGGGCCACCTATAAAAAATTGTTATCGACTTGTAGCACAGGAACAGGGCAACAAATGCATAACAGTAGATGTATGCTTTGTTGTAACAACTTTCGGCATTTAGCACACTCCCGGGAATCTATGACGGTCTTGAAGGTCACTTCCTTTTAATGAATTGTGGACAAACTATGCATGCCACCCCCAGAAAATAGCTGCCGAAAGTTAGCATACTGCCAGGGCAACTCACTAATAACACTAAAGTTGTGCTCAGCCGATAAACTCGCCGGTATTTTTGAAAATAACGGAGAAAATGCTAAGACCCAATAACGTTAGCGGATAGTGTCATTTTGTTAACGTAATTGTAAACGTGCACACCTTAGATTGACAGACGCTGCGGCCACAATATTTGGGCCACCTATAAAAAATTGTTATCGACTTGTAGCACAGGAACAGGGCAACAAATGCATAACAGTAGATGTATGCTTTGTTGTAACAACTTTCGGCATTTAGCACACTCCCGGGAATCTATGACGGTCTTGAAGGTCACTTCCTTTTAATGAATTGTGGACAAACTATGCATGCCATCCCCAGAAAATAGCTGCCGAAAGTTAGCATACTGCCAGGGCAACTCACTAATAACACTAAAGTTGTGCTCAGCCGATAAACTCGCCGGTATTTTTGAAAATAACGGAGAAAATGCTAAGACCCAATAACGTTAGCGGATAGTGTCATTTTGTTAACGTAATTGTAAACGTGCACACCTTAGATTGACAGACGCTGCGGCCACAATATTTGGGCCACCTATAAAAAATTGTTATCGACTTGTAGCACAGGAACAGGGCAACAAATGCATAACAGTAGATGTATGCTTTGTTGTAACAACTTTCGGCATTTAGCACACTCCCGGGAATCTATGACGGTCTTGAAGGTCACTTCCTTTTAATGAATTGTGGACAAACTATGCATGCCACCCCCAGAAAATAGCTGCCGAAAGTTAGCATACTGCCAGGGCAACTCACTAATAACACTAAAGTTGTGCTCAGCCGATAAACTCGCCGGTATTTTTGAAAATAACGGAGAAAATGCTAAGACCCAATAACGTTAGCGGATAGTGTCATTTTGTTAACGTAATTGTAAACGTGCACACCTTAGATTGACAGACGCTGCGGCCACAATATTTGGGCCACCTATAAAAAATTGTTATCGACTTGTAGCACAGGAACAGGGCAACAAATGCATAACAGTAGATGTATGCTTTGTTGTAACAACTTTCGGCATTTAGCACACTCCCGGGAATCTATGACGGTCTTGAAGGTCACTTCCTTTTAATGAATTGTGGACAAACTATGCATGCCACCCCCAGAAAATAGCTGCCGAAAGTTAGCATACTGCCAGGGCAACTCACTAATAACACTAAAGTTGTGCTCAGCCGATAAACTCGCCGGTATTTTTGAAAATAACGGAGAAAATGCTAAGACCCAATAACGTTAGCGGATAGTGTCATTTTGTTAACGTAATTGTAAACGTGCACACCTTAGATTGACAGACGCTGCGGCCACAATATTTGGGCCACCTATAAAACATTGTTATGGACTTGTAGCACAGGAACAGGGCAACAAATGCATAACAGTAGATGTATGCTTTGTTGTAACAACTTTCGGCATTTAGCACACTCCCGGGAATCTATGACGGTCTTGAAGGTCACTTCCTTTTAATGAATTGTGGACAAACTATGCATGCCACCCCCAGAAAATAGCTGCCGAAAGTTAGCATACTGCCAGGGCAACTCACTAATAACACTAAAGTTGTGCTCAGCCGATAAACTCGCCGGTATTTTTGAAAATAACGGAGAAAATGCTAAGACCCAATAACGTTAGCGGATAGTGTCATTTTGTTAACGTAATTGTAAACGTGCACACCTTAGATTGACAGACGCTGCGGCCACAATATTTGGGCCACCTATAAAAAATTGTTATCGACTTGTAGCACAGGAACAGGGCAACAAATGCATAACAGTAGATGTATGCTTTGTTGTAACAACTTTCGGCATTTAGCACACTCCCGGGAATCTATGACGGTCTTGAAGGTCACTTCCTTTTAATGAATTGTGGACAAACTATGCATGCCACCCCCAGAAAATAGCTGCCGAAAGTTAGCATACTGCCAGGGCAACTCACTAATAACACTAAAGTTGTGCTCAGCCGATAAACTCGCCGGTATTTTTGAAAATAACGGAGAAAATGCTAAGACCCAATAACGTTAGCGGATAGTGTCATTTTGTTAACGTAATTGTAAACGTGCACACCTTAGATTGACAGACGCTGCGGCCACAATATTTGGGCCACCTATAAAAAATTGTTATCGACTTGTAGCACAGGAACAGGGCAACAAATGCATAACAGTAGATGTATGCTTTGTTGTAACAACTTTCGGCATTTAGCACACTCCCGGGAATCTATGACGGTCTTGAAGGTCACTTCCTTTTAATGAATTGTGGACAAACTATGCATGCCACCCCCAGAAAATAGCTGCCGAAAGTTAGCATACTGCCAGGGCAACTCACTAATAACACTAAAGTTGTGCTCAGCCGATAAACTCGCCGGTATTTTTGAAAATAACGGAGAAAATGCTAAGACCCAATAACGTTAGCGGATAGTGTCATTTTGTTAACGTAATTGTAAACGTGCACACCTTAGATTGACAGACGCTGCGGCCACAATATTTGGGCCACCTATAAAAAATTGTTATCGACTTGTAGCACAGGAACAGGGCAACAACTGCATAACAGTAGATGTATGCTTTGTTGTAACAACTTTCGGCATTTAGCACACTCCCGGGAATCTATGACGGTCTTGAAGGTCACTTCCTTTTAATGAATTGTGGACAAACTATGCATGCCACCCCCAGAAAATAGCTGCCGAAAGTTAGCATACTGCCAGGGCAACTCACTAATAACACTAAAGTTGTGCTCAGCCGATAAACTCGCCGGTATTTTTGAAAATAACGGAGAAAATGCTAAGACCCAATAACGTTAGCGGATAGTGTCATTTTGTTAACGTAATTGTAAACGTGCACACCTTAGATTGACAGACGCTGCGGCCACAATATTTGGGCCACCTATAAAAAATTGTTATCGACTTGTAGCACAGGAACAGGGCAACAAATGCATAACAGTAGATGTATGCTTTGTTGTAACAACTTTCGGCATTTAGCACACTCCCGGGAATCTATGACGGTCTTGAAGGTCACTTCCTTTTAATGAATTGTGGACAAACTATGCATGCCACCCCCAGAAAATAGCTGCCGAAAGTTAGCATACTGCCAGGGCAACTCACTAATAACACTAAAGTTGTGCTCAGCCGATAAACTCGCCGGTATTTTTGAAAATAACGGAGAAAATGCTAAGACCCAATAACGTTAGCGGATAGTGTCATTTTGTTAACGTAATTGTAAACGTGCACACCTTAGATTGACAGACGCTGCGGCCACAATATTTGGGCCACCTATAAAAAATTGTTATCGACTTGTAGCACAGGAACAGGGCAACAACTGCATAACAGTAGATGTATGCTTTGTTGTAACAACTTTCGGCATTTAGCACACTCCCGGGAATCTATGACGGTCTTGAAGGTCACTTCCTTTTAATGAATTGTGGACAAACTATGCATGCCACCCCCAGAAAATAGCTGCCGAAAGTTAGCATACTGCCAGGGCAACTCACTAATAACACTAAAGTTGTGCTCAGCCGATAAACTCGCCGGTATTTTTGAAAATAACGGAGAAAATGCTAAGACCCAATAACGTTAGCGGATAGTGTCATTTTGTTAACGTAATTGTAAACGTGCACACCTTAGATTGACAGACGCTGCGGCCACAATATTTGGGCCACCTATAAAAAATTGTTATCGACTTGTAGCACAGGAACAGGGCAACAAATGCATAACAGTAGATGTATGCTTTGTTGTAACAACTTTCGGCATTTAGCACACTCCCGGGAATCTATGACGGTCTTGAAGGTCACTTCCTTTTAATGAATTGTGGACAAACTATGCATGCCACCCCCAGAAAATAGCTGCCGAAAGTTAGCATACTGCCAGGGCAACTCACTAATAACACTAAAGTTGTGCTCAGCCGATAAACTCGCCGGTATTTTTGAAAATAACGGAGAAAATGCTAAGACCCAATAACGTTAGCGGATAGTGTCATTTTGTTAACGTAATTGTAAACGTGCACACCTTAGATTGACAGACGCTGCGGCCACAATATTTGGGCCACCTATAAAAAATTGTTATCGACTTGTAGCACAGGAACAGGGCAACAAATGCATAACAGTAGATGTATGCTTTGTTGTAACAACTTTCGGCATTTAGCACACTCCCGGGAATCTATGACGGTCTTGAAGGTCACTTCCTTTTAATGAATTGTGGACAAACTATGCATGCCACCCCCAGAAAATAGCTGCCGAAAGTTAGCATACTGCCAGGGCAACTCACTGATAACACTAAAGTTGTGCTCAGCCGATAAACTCGCCGGTATTTTTGAAAATAACGGAGAAAATGCTAAGACCCAATAACGTTAGCGGATAGTGTCATTTTGTTAACGTAATTGTAAACGTGCACACCTTAGATTGACAGACGCTGCGGCCACAATATTTGGGCCACCTATAAAAAATTGTTATCGACTTGTAGCACAGGAACAGGGCAACAAATGCATAACAGTAGATGTATGCTTTGTTGTAACAACTTTCGGCATTTAGCACACTCCCGGGAATCTATGACGGTCTTGAAGGTCACTTCCTTTTAATGAATTGTGGACAAACTATGCATGCCACCCCCAGAAAATAGCTGCCGAAAGTTAGCATACTGCCAGGGCAACTCACTAATAACACTAAAGTTGTGCTCAGCCGATAAACTCGCCGGTATTTTTGAAAATAACGGAGAAAATGCTAAGACCCAATAACGTTAGCGGATAGTGTCATTTTGTTAACGTAATTGTAAACGTGCACACCTTAGATTGACAGACGCTGCGGCCACAATATTTGGGCCACCTATAAAAAATTGTTATCGACTTGTAGCACAGGAACAGGGCAACAAATGCATAACAGTAGATGTATGCTTTGTTGTAACAACTTTCGGCATTTAGCACACTCCCGGGAATCTATGACGGTCTTGAAGGTCACTTCCTTTTAATGAATTGTGGACAAACTATGCATGCCACCCCCAGAAAATAGCTGCCGAAAGTTAGCATACTGCCAGGGCAACTCACTAATAACACTAAAGTTGTGCTCAGCCGATAAACTCGCCGGTATTTTTGAAAATAACGGAGAAAATGCTAAGACCCAATAACGTTAGCGGATAGTGTCATTTTGTTAACGTAATTGTAAACGTGCACACCTTAGATTGACAGACGCTGCAGCCACAATATTTGGGCCACCTATAAAAAATTGTTATCGACTTGTAGCACAGGAACAGGGCAACAAATGCATAACAGTAGATGTATGCTTTGTTGTAACAACTTTCGGCATTTAGCACACTCCCGGGAATCTATGACGGTCTTGAAGGTCACTTCCTTTTAATGAATTGTGGACAAACTATGCATGCCACCCCCAGAAAATAGCTGCCGAAAGTTAGCATACTGCCAGGGCAACTCACTAATAACACTAAAGTTGTGCTCAGCCGATAAACTCGCCGGTATTTTTGAAAATAACGGAGAAAATGCTAAGACCCAATAACGTTAGCGGATAGTGTCATTTTGTTAACGTAATTGTAAACGTGCACACCTTAGATTGACAGACGCTGCGGCCACAATATTTGGGCCACCTATAAAAAATTGTTATCGACTTGTAGCACAGGAACAGGGCAACAAATGCATAACAGTAGATGTATGCTTTGTTGTAACAACTTTCGGCATTTAGCACACTCCCAGGAATCTATGACGGTCTTGAAGGTCACTTCCTTTTAATGAATTGTGGACAAACTATGCATGCCACCCCCAGAAAATAGCTGCCGAAAGTTAGCATACTGCCAGGGCAACTCACTAATAACACTAAAGTTGTGCTCAGCCGATAAACTCGCCGGTATTTTTGAAAATAACGGAGAAAATGCTAAGACCCAATAACGTTAGCGGATAGTGTCATTTTGTTAACGTAATTGTAAACGTGCACACCTTAGATTGACAGACGCTGCGGCCACAATATTTGGGCCACCTATAAAAAATTGTTATCGACTTGTAGCACAGGAACAGGGCAACAAATGCATAACAGTAGATGTATGCTTTGTTGTAACAACTTTCGGCATTTAGCACACTCCCGGGAATCTATGACGGTCTTGAAGGTCACTTCCTTTTAATGAATTGTGGACAAACTATGCATGCCACCCCCAGAAAATAGCTGCCAAAAGTTAGCATACTGCCAGGGCAACTCACTAATAACACTAAAGTTGTGCTCAGCCGATAAACTCGCCGGTATTTTTGAAAATAACGGAGAAAATGCTAAGACCCAATAACGTTAGCGGATAGTGTCATTTTGTTAACGTAATTGTAAACGTGCACACCTTAGATTGACAGACGCTGCGGCCACAATATTTGGGCCACCTATAAAAAATTGTTATCGACTTGTAGCACAGGAACAGGGCAACAAATGCATAACAGTAGATGTATGCTTTGTTGTAACAACTTTCGGCATTTAGCACACTCCCGGGAATCTATGACGGTCTTGAAGGTCACTTCCTTTTAATGAATTGTGGACAAACTATGCATGCCACCCCCAGAAAATAGCTGCCGAAAGTTAGCATACTGCCAGGGCAACTCACTAATAACACTAAAGTTGTGCTCAGCCGATAAACTCGCCGGTGTTTTTGAAAATAACGGAGAAAATGCTAAGACCCAATAACGTTAGCGGATAGTGTCATTTTGTTAACGTAATTGTAAACGTGCACACCTTAGATTGACAGACGCTGCGGCCACAATATTTGGGCCACCTATAAAAAATTGTTATCGACTTGTAGCACAGGAACAGGGCAACAAATGCATAACAGTAGATGTATGCTTTGTTGTAACAACTTTCGGCATTTAGCACACTCCCGGGAATCTATGACGGTCTTGAAGGTCACTTCCTTTTAATGAATTGTGGACAAACTATGCATGCCACCCCCAGAAAATAGCTGCCGAAAGTTAGCATACTGCCAGGGCAACTCACTAATAACACTAAAGTTGTGCTCAGCCGATAAACTCGCCGGTATTTTTGAAAATAACGGAGAAAATGCTAAGACCCAATAACGTTAGCGGATAGTGTCATTTTGTTAACGTAATTGTAAACGTGCACACCTTAGATTGACAGACGCTGCGGCCACAATATTTGGGCCACCTATAAAAAATTGTTATCGACTTGTAGCACAGGAACAGGGCAACAAATGCATAACAGTAGATGTATGCTTTGTTGTAACAACTTTCGGCATTTAGCACACTCCCGGGAATCTATGACGGTCTTGAAGGTCACTTCCTTTTAATGAATTGTGGACAAACTATGCATGCCACCCCCAGAAAATAGCTGCCGAAAGTTAGCATACTGCCAGGGCAACTCACTAATAACACTAAAGTTGTGCTCAGCCGATAAACTCGCCGGTATTTTTGAAAATATCGGAGAAAATGCTAAGACCCAATAACGTTAGCGGATAGTGTCATTTTGTTAACGTAATTGTAAACGTGCACACCTTAGATTGACAGACGCTGCGGCCACAATATTTGGGCCACCTATAAAAAATTGTTATCGACTTGTAGCACAGGAACAGGGCAACAAATGCATAACAGTAGATGTATGCTTTGTTGTAACAACTTTCGGCATTTAGCACACTCCCGGGAATCTATGACGGTCTTGAAGGTCACTTCCTTTTAATGAATTGTGGACAAACTATGCATGCCACCCCCAGAAAATAGCTGCCGAAAGTTAGCATACTGCCAGGGCAACTCACTAATAACACTAAAGTTGTGCTCAGCCGATAAACTCGCCGGTATTTTTGAAAATAACGGAGAAAATGCTAAGACCCAATAACGTTAGCGGATAGTGTCATTTTGTTAACGTAATTGTAAACGTGCACACCTTAGATTGACAGACGCTGCGGCCACAATATTTGGGCCACCTATAAAAAATTGTTATCGACTTGTAGCACAGGAACAGGGCAACAAATGCATAACAGTAGATGTATGCTTTGTTGTAACAACTTTCGGCATTTAGCACACTCCCGGGAATCTATGACGGTCTTGAAGGTCACTTCCTTTTAATGAATTGTGGACAAACTATGCATGCCACCCCCAGAAAATAGCTGCCGAAAGTTAGCATACTGCCAGGGCAACTCACTAATAACACTAAAGTTGTGCTCAGCCGATAAACTCGCCGGTATTTTTGAAAATAACGGAGAAAATGCTAAGACCCAATAACGTTAGCGGATAGTGTCATTTTGTTAACGTAATTGTAAACGTGCACACCTTAGATTGACAGACGCTGCGGCCACAATATTTGGGCCACCTATAAAAAATTGTTATCGACTTGTAGCACAGGAACAGGGCAACAAATGCATAACAGTAGATGTATGCTTTGTTGTAACAACTTTCGGCATTTAGCACACTCCCGGGAATCTATGACGGTCTTGAAGGTCACTTCCTTTTAATGAATTGTGGACAAACTATGCATGCCACCCCCAGAAAATAGCTGCCGAAAGTTAGCATACTGCCAGGGCAACTCACTAATAACACTAAAGTTGTGCTCAGCCGATAAACTCGCCGGTATTTTTGAAAATAACGGAGAAAATGCTAAGACCCAATAACGTTAGCGGATAGTGTCATTTTGTTAACGTAATTGTAAACGTGCACACCTTAGATTGACAGACGCTGCGGCCACAATATTTGGGCCACCTATAAAAAATTGTTATCGACTTGTAGCACAGGAACAGGGCAACAAATGCATAACAGTAGATGTATGCTTTGTTGTAACAACTTTCGGCATTTAGCACACTCCCGGGAATCTATGACGGTCTTGAAGGTCACTTCCTTTTAATGAATTGTGGACAAACTATGCATGCCACCCCCAGAAAATAGCTGCCGAAAGTTAGCATACTGCCAGGGCAACTCACTAATAACACTAAAGTTGTGCTCAGCCGATAAACTCGCCGGTATTTTTGAAAATAACGGAGAAAATGCTAAGACCCAATAACGTTAGCGGATAGTGTCATTTTGTTAACGTAATTGTAAACGTGCACACCTTAGATTGACAGACGCTGCGGCCACAATATTTGGGCCACCTATAAAAAATTGTTATCGACTTGTAGCACAGGAACAGGGCAACAAATGCATAACAGTAGATGTATGCTTTGTTGTAACAACTTTCGGCATTTAGCACACTCCCGGGAATCTATGACGGTCTTGAAGGTCACTTCCTTTTAATGAATTGTGGACAAACTATGCATGCCACCCCCAGAAAATAGCTGCCGAAAGTTAGCATACTGCCAGGGCAACTCACTAATAACACTAAAGTTGTGCTCAGCCGATAAACTCGCCGGTATTTTTGAAAATAACGGAGAAAATGCTAAGACCCAATAACGTTAGCGGATAGTGTCATTTTGTTAACGTAATTGTAAACGTGCACACCTTAGATTGACAGACGCTGCGGCCACAATATTTGGGCCACCTATAAAAAATTGTTATCGACTTGTAGCACAGGAACAGGGCAACAAATGCATAACAGTAGATGTATGCTTTGTTGTAACAACTTTCGGCATTTAGCACACTCCCGGGAATCTATGACGGTCTTGAAGGTCACTTCCTTTTAATGAATTGTGGACAAACTATGCATGCCACCCCCAGAAAATAGCTGCCGAAAGTTAGCATACTGCCAGGGCAACTCACTAATAACACTAAAGTTGTGCTCAGCCGATAAACTCGCCGGTATTTTTGAAAATAACGGAGAAAATGCTAAGACCCAATAACGTTAGCGGATAGTGTCATTTTGTTAACGTAATTGTAAACGTGCACACCTTAGATTGACAGACGCTGCGGCCACAATATTTGGGCCACCTATAAAAAATTGTTATCGACTTGTAGCACAGGAACAGGGCAACAAATGCATAACAGTAGATGTATGCTTTGTTGTAACAACTTTCGGCATTTAGCACACTCCCGGGAATCTATGACGGTCTTGAAGGTCACTTCCTTTTAATGAATTGTGGACAAACTATGCATGCCACCCCCAGAAAATAGCTGCCGAAAGTTAGCATACTGCCAGGGCAACTCACTAATAACACTAAAGTTGTGCTCAGCCGATAAACTCGCCGGTATTTTTGAAAATAACGGAGAAAATGCTAAGACCCAATAACGTTAGCGGATAGTGTCATTTTGTTAACGTAATTGTAAACGTGCACACCTTAGATTGACAGACGCTGCGGCCACAATATTTGGGCCACCTATAAAAAATTGTTATCGACTTGTAGCACAGGAACAGGGCAACAAATGCATAACAGTAGATGTATGCTTTGTTGTAACAACTTTCGGCATTTAGCACACTCCCGGGAATCTATGACGGTCTTGAAGGTCACTTCCTTTTAATGAATTGTGGACAAACTATGCATGCCACCCCCAGAAAATAGCTGCCGAAAGTTAGCATACTGCCAGGGCAACTCACTAATAACACTAAAGTTGTGCTCAGCCGATAAACTCGCCGGTATTTTTGAAAATAACGGAGAAAATGCTAAGACCCAATAACGTTAGCGGATAGTGTCATTTTGTTAACGTAATTGTAAACGTGCACACCTTAGATTGACAGACGCTGCGGCCACAATATTTGGGCCACCTATAAAAAATTGTTATCGACTTGTAGCACAGGAACAGGGCAACAAATGCATAACAGTAGATGTATGCTTTGTTGTAACAACTTTCGGCATTTAGCACACTCCCGGGAATCTATGACGGTCTTGAAGGTCACTTCCTTTTAATGAATTGTGGACAAACTATGCATGCCACCCCCAGAAAATAGCTGCCGAAAGTTAGCATACTGCCAGGGCAACTCACTAATAACA
This sequence comes from Mytilus galloprovincialis, assembly GCA_037788925.1. Classification (NCBI taxonomy): domain Eukaryota; kingdom Metazoa; phylum Mollusca; class Bivalvia; order Mytilida; family Mytilidae; genus Mytilus; species Mytilus galloprovincialis. The sequence continues at coordinate 75,318,596 of CM075340.1, forward strand.
CTAAAGTTGTGCTCAGCCGATAAACTCGCCGGTATTTTTGAAAATAACGGAGAAAATGCTAAGACCCAATAACGTTAGCGGATAGTGTCATTTTGTTAACGTAATTGTAAACGTGCACACCTTAGATTGACAGACGCTGCGGCCACAATATTTGGGCCACCTATAAAAAATTGTTATCGACTTGTAGCACAGGAACAGGGCAACAAATGCATAACAGTAGATGTATGCTTTGTTGTAACAACTTTCGGCATTTAGCACACTCCCGGGAATCTATGACGGTCTTGAAGGTCACTTCCTTTTAATGAATTGTGGACAAACTATGCATGCCACCCCCAGAAAATAGCTGCCGAAAGTTAGCATACTGCCAGGGCAACTCACTAATAACACTAAAGTTGTGCTCAGCCGATAAACTCGCCGGTATTTTTGAAAATAACGGAGAAAATGCTAAGACCCAATAACGTTAGCGGATAGTGTCATTTTGTTAACGTAATTGTAAACGTGCACACCTTAGATTGACAGACGCTGCGGCCACAATATTTGGGCCACCTATAAAAAATTGTTATCGACTTGTAGCACAGGAACAGGGCAACAAATGCATAACAGTAGATGTATGCTTTGTTGTAACAACTTTCGGCATTTAGCACACTCCCGGGAATCTATGACGGTCTTGAAGGTCACTTCCTTTTAATGAATTGTGGACAAACTATGCATGCCACCCCCAGAAAATAGCTGCCGAAAGTTAGCATACTGCCAGGGCAACTCACTAATAACACTAAAGTTGTGCTCAGCCGATAAACTCGCCGGTATTTTTGAAAATAACGGAGAAAATGCTAAGACCCAATAACGTTAGCGGATAGTGTCATTTTGTTAACGTAATTGTAAACGTGCACACCTTAGATTGACAGACGCTGCGGCCACAATATTTGGGCCACCTATAAAAAATTGTTATCGACTTGTAGCACAGGAACAGGGCAACAAATGCATAACAGTAGATGTATGCTTTGTTGTAACAACTTTCGGCATTTAGCACACTCCCGGGAATCTATGACGGTCTTGAAGGTCACTTCCTTTTAATGAATTGTGGACAAACTATGCATGCCACCCCCAGAAAATAGCTGCCGAAAGTTAGCATACTGCCAGGGCAACTCACTAATAACACTAAAGTTGTGCTCAGCCGATAAACTCGCCGGTATTTTTGAAAATAACGGAGAAAATGCTAAGACCCAATAACGTTAGCGGATAGTGTCATTCTGTTAACGTAATTGTAAACGTGCACACCTTAGATTGACAGACGCTGCGGCCACAATATTTGGGCCACCTATAAAAAATTGTTATCGACTTGTAGCACAGGAACAGGGCAACAAATGCATAACAGTAGATGTATGCTTTGTTGTAACAACTTTCGGCATTTAGCACACTCCCGGGAATCTATGACGGTCTTGAAGGTCACTTCCTTTTAATGAATTGTGGACAAACTATGCATGCCACCCCCAGAAAATAGCTGCCGAAAGTTAGCATACTGCCAGGGCAACTCACTAATAACACTAAAGTTGTGCTCAGCCGATAAACTCGCCGGTATTTTTGAAAATAACGGAGAAAATGCTAAGACCCAATAACGTTAGCGGATAGTGTCATTTTGTTAACGTAATTGTAAACGTGCACACCTTAGATTGACAGACGCTGCGGCCACAATATTTGGGCCACCTATAAAAAATTGTTATCGACTTGTAGCACAGGAACAGGGCAACAAATGCATAACAGTAGATGTATGCTTTGTTGTAACAACTTTCGGCATTTAGCACACTCCCGGGAATCTATGACGGTCTTGAAGGTCACTTCCTTTTAATGAATTGTGGACAAACTATGCATGCCACCCCCAGAAAATAGCTGTCGAAAGTTAGCATACTGCCAGGGCAACTCACTAATAACACTAAAGTTGTGCTCAGCCGATAAACTCGCCGGTATTTTTGAAAATAACGGAGAAAATGCTAAGACCCAATAACGTTAGCGGATAGTGTCATTCTGTTAACGTAATTGTAAACGTGCACACCTTAGATTGACAGACGCTGCGGCCACAATATTTGGGCCACCTATAAAAAATTGTTATCGACTTGTAGCACAGGAACAGGGCAACAAATGCATAACAGTAGATGTATGCTTTGTTGTAACAACTTTCGGCATTTAGCACACTCCCGGGAATCTATGACGGTCTTGAAGGTCACTTCCTTTTAATGAATTGTGGACAAACTATGCATGCCACCCCCAGAAAATAGCTGCCGAAAGTTAGCATACTGCCAGGGCAACTCACTAATAACACTAAAGTTGTGCTCAGCCGATAAACTCGCCGGTATTTTTGAAAATAACGGAGAAAATGCTAAGACCCAATAACGTTAGCGGATAGTGTCATTCTGTTAACGTAATTGTAAACGTGCACACCTTAGATTGACAGACGCTGCGGCCACAATATTTGGGCCACCTATAAAAAATTGTTATCGACTTGTAGCACAGGAACAGGGCAACAAATGCATAACAGTAGATGTATGCTTTGTTGTAACAACTTTCGGCATTTAGCACACTCCCGGGAATCTATGACGGTCTTGAAGGTCACTTCCTTTTAATGAATTGTGGACAAACTATGCATGCCACCCCCAGAAAATAGCTGCCGAAAGTTAGCATACTGCCAGGGCAACTCACTAATAACACTAAAGTTGTGCTCAGCCGATAAACTCGCCGGTATTTTTGAAAATAACGGAGAAAATGCTAAGACCCAATAACGTTAGCGGATAGTGTCATTCTGTTAACGTAATTGTAAACGTGCACACCTTAGATTGACAGACGCTGCGGCCACAATATTTGGGCCACCTATAAAAAATTGTTATCGACTTGTAGCACAGGAACAGGGCAACAAATGCATAACAGTAGATGTATGCTTTGTTGTAACAACTTTCGGCATTTAGCACACTCCCGGGAATCTATGACGGTCTTGAAGGTCACTTCCTTTTAATGAATTGTGGACAAACTATGCATGCCACCCCCAGAAAATAGCTGCCGAAAGTTAGCATACTGCCAGGGCAACTCACTAATAACACTAAAGTTGTGCTCAGCCGATAAACTCGCCGGTATTTTTGAAAATAACGGAGAAAATGCTAAGACCCAATAACGTTAGCGGATAGTGTCATTCTGTTAACGTAATTGTAAACGTGCACACCTTAGATTGACAGACGCTGCGGCCACAATATTTGGGCCACCTATAAAAAATTGTTATCGACTTGTAGCACAGGAACAGGGCAACAAATGCATAACAGTAGATGTATGCTTTGTTGTAACAACTTTCGGCATTTAGCACACTCCCGGGAATCTATGACGGTCTTGAAGGTCACTTCCTTTTAATGAATTGTGGACAAACTATGCATGCCACCCCCAGAAAATAGCTGCCGAAAGTTAGCATACTGCCAGGGCAACTCACTAATAACACTAAAGTTGTGCTCAGCCGATAAACTCGCCGGTATTTTTGAAAATAACGGAGAAAATGCTAAGACCCAATAACGTTAGCGGATAGTGTCATTTTGTTAACGTAATTGTAAACGTGCACACCTTAGATTGACAGACGCTGCGGCCACAATATTTGGGCCACCTATAAAAAATTGTTATCGACTTGTAGCACAGGAACAGGGCAACAAATGCATAACAGTAGATGTATGCTTTGTTGTAACAACTTTCGGCATTTAGCACACTCCCGGGAATCTATGACGGTCTTGAAGGTCACTTCCTTTTAATGAATTGTGGACAAACTATGCATGCCACCCCCAGAAAATAGCTGCCGAAAGTTAGCATACTGCCAGGGCAACTCACTAATAACACTAAAGTTGTGCTCAGCCGATAAACTCGCCGGTATTTTTGAAAATAACGGAGAAAATGCTAAGACCCAATAACGTTAGCGGATAGTGTCATTCTGTTAACGTAATTGTAAACGTGCACACCTTAGATTGACAGACGCTGCGGCCACAATATTTGGGCCACCTATAAAAAATTGTTATCGACTTGTAGCACAGGAACAGGGCAACAAATGCATAACAGTAGATGTATGCTTTGTTGTAACAACTTTCGGCATTTAGCACACTCCCGGGAATCTATGACGGTCTTGAAGGTCACTTCCTTTTAATGAATTGTGGACAAACTATGCATGCCACCCCCAGAAAATAGCTGCCGAAAGTTAGCATACTGCCAGGGCAACTCACTAATAACACTAAAGTTGTGCTCAGCCGATAAACTCGCCGGTATTTTTGAAAATAACGGAGAAAATGCTAAGACCCAATAACGTTAGCGGATAGTGTCATTTTGTTAACGTAATTGTAAACGTGCACACCTTAGATTGACAGACGCTGCGGCCACAATATTTGGGCCACCTATAAAAAATTGTTATCGACTTGTAGCACAGGAACAGGGCAACAAATGCATAACAGTAGATGTATGCTTTGTTGTAACAACTTTCGGCATTTAGCACACTCCCGGGAATCTATGACGGTCTTGAAGGTCACTTCCTTTTAATGAATTGTGGACAAACTATGCATGCCACCCCCAGAAAATAGCTGTCGAAAGTTAGCATACTGCCAGGGCAACTCACTAATAACACTAAAGTTGTGCTCAGCCGATAAACTCGCCGGTATTTTTGAAAATAACGGAGAAAATGCTAAGACCCAATAACGTTAGCGGATAGTGTCATTCTGTTAACGTAATTGTAAACGTGCACACCTTAGATTGACAGACGCTGCGGCCACAATATTTGGGCCACCTATAAAAAATTGTTATCGACTTGTAGCACAGGAACAGGGCAACAAATGCATAACAGTAGATGTATGCTTTGTTGTAACAACTTTCGGCATTTAGCACACTCCCGGGAATCTATGACGGTCTTGAAGGTCACTTCCTTTTAATGAATTGTGGACAAACTATGCATGCCACCCCCAGAAAATAGCTGCCGAAAGTTAGCATACTGCCAGGGCAACTCACTAATAACACTAAAGTTGTGCTCAGCCGATAAACTCGCCGGTATTTTTGAAAATAACGGAGAAAATGCTAAGACCCAATAACGTTAGCGGATAGTGTCATTCTGTTAACGTAATTGTAAACGTGCACACCTTAGATTGACAGACGCTGCGGCCACAATATTTGGGCCACCTATAAAAAATTGTTATCGACTTGTAGCACAGGAACAGGGCAACAAATGCATAACAGTAGATGTATGCTTTGTTGTAACAACTTTCGGCATTTAGCACACTCCCGGGAATCTATGACGGTCTTGAAGGTCACTTCCTTTTAATGAATTGTGGACAAACTATGCATGCCACCCCCAGAAAATAGCTGCCGAAAGTTAGCATACTGCCAGGGCAACTCACTAATAACACTAAAGTTGTGCTCAGCCGATAAACTCGCCGGTATTTTTGAAAATAACGGAGAAAATGCTAAGACCCAATAACGTTAGCGGATAGTGTCATTCTGTTAACGTAATTGTAAACGTGCACACCTTAGATTGACAGACGCTGCGGCCACAATATTTGGGCCACCTATAAAAAATTGTTATCGACTTGTAGCACAGGAACAGGGCAACAAATGCATAACAGTAGATGTATGCTTTGTTGTAACAACTTTCGGCATTTAGCACACTCCCGGGAATCTATGACGGTCTTGAAGGTCACTTCCTTTTAATGAATTGTGGACAAACTATGCATGCCACCCCCAGAAAATAGCTGCCGAAAGTTAGCATACTGCCAGGGCAACTCACTAATAACACTAAAGTTGTGCTCAGCCGATAAACTCGCCGGTATTTTTGAAAATAACGGAGAAAATGCTAAGACCCAATAACGTTAGCGGATAGTGTCATTCTGTTAACGTAATTGTAAACGTGCACACCTTAGATTGACAGACGCTGCGGCCACAATATTTGGGCCACCTATAAAAAATTGTTATCGACTTGTAGCACAGGAACAGGGCAACAAATGCATAACAGTAGATGTATGCTTTGTTGTAACAACTTTCGGCATTTAGCACACTCCCGGGAATCTATGACGGTCTTGAAGGTCACTTCCTTTTAATGAATAGTGGACAAACTATGCATGCCACCCCCAGAAAATAGCTGCCGGAAGTTAGCATACTGCCAGGGCAACTCACTAATAACACTAAAGTTGTGCTCAGCCGATAAACTCGCCGGTATTTTTGAAAATAACGGAGAAAATGCTAAGACCCAATAACGTTAGCGGATAGTGTCATTCTGTTAACGTAATTGTAAACGTGCACACCTTAGATTGACAGACGCTGCGGCCACAATATTTGGGCCACCTATAAAAAATTGTTATCGACTTGTAGCACAGGAACAGGGCAACAAATGCATAACAGTAGATGTATGCTTTGTTGTAACAACTTTCGGCATTTAGCACACTCCCGGGAATCTATGACGGTCTTGAAGGTCACTTCCTTTTAATGAATTGTGGACAAACTATGCATGCCACCCCCAGAAAATAGCTGCCGAAAGTTAGCATACTGCCAGGGCAACTCACTAATAACACTAAAGTTGTGCTCAGCCGATAAACTCGCCGGTATTTTTGAAAATAACGGAGAAAATGCTAAGACCCAATAACGTTAGCGGATAGTGTCATTCTGTTAACGTAATTGTAAACGTGCACACCTTAGATTGACAGACGCTGCGGCCACAATATTTGGGCCACCTATAAAAAATTGTTATCGACTTGTAGCACAGGAACAGGGCAACAAATGCATAACAGTAGATGTATGCTTTGTTGTAACAACTTTCGGCATTTAGCACACTCCCGGGAATCTATGACGGTCTTGAAGGTCACTTCCTTTTAATGAATTGTGGACAAACTATGCATGCCACCCCCAGAAAATAGCTGCCGAAAGTTAGCATACTGCCAGGGCAACTCACTAATAACACTAAAGTTGTGCTCAGCCGATAAACTCGCCGGTATTTTTGAAAATAACGGAGAAAATGCTAAGACCCAATAACGTTAGCGGATAGTGTCATTCTGTTAACGTAATTGTAAACGTGCACACCTTAGATTGACAGACGCTGCGGCCACAATATTTGGGCCACCTATAAAAAATTGTTATCGACTTGTAGCACAGGAACAGGGCAACAAATGCATAACAGTAGATGTATGCTTTGTTGTAACAACTTTCGGCATTTAGCACACTCCCGGGAATCTATGACGGTCTTGAAGGTCACTTCCTTTTAATGAATTGTGGACAAACTATGCATGCCACCCCCAGAAAATAGCTGCCGAAAGTTAGCATACTGCCAGGGCAACTCACTAATAACACTAAAGTTGTGCTCAGCCGATAAACTCGCCGGTATTTTTGAAAATAACGGAGAAAATGCTAAGACCCAATAACGTTAGCGGATAGTGTCATTTTGTTAACGTAATTGTAAACGTGCACACCTTAGATTGACAGACGCTGCGGCCACAATATTTGGGCAACCTATAAAAAATTGTTATCGACTTGTAGCACAGGAACAGGGCAACAAATGCATAACAGTAGATGTATGCTTTGTTGTAACAACTTTCGGCATTTAGCACACTCCCGGGAATCTATGACGGTCTTGAAGGTCAATTCCTTTTAATGAATTGTGGACAAACTATGCATGCCACCCCCAGAAAATAGCTGCCGAAAGTTAGCATACTGCCAGGGCAACTCACTAATAACACTAAAGTTGTGCTCAGCCGATAAACTCGCCGGTATTTTTGAAAATAACGGAGAAAATGCTAAGACCCAATAACGTTAGCGGATAGTGTCATTTTGTTAACGTAATTGTAAACGTGCACACCTTAGATTGACAGACGCTGCGGCCACAATATTTGGGCCACCTATAAAAAATTGTTATCGACTTGTAGCACAGGAACAGGGCAACAAATGCATAACAGTAGATGTATGCTTTGTTGTAACAACTTTCGGCATTTAGCACACTCCCGGGAATCTATGACGGTCTTGAAGGTCACTTCCTTTTAATGAATTGTGGACAAACTATGCATGCCACCCCCAGAAAATAGCTGCCGAAAGTTAGCATACTGCCAGGGCAACTCACTAATAACACTAAAGTTGTGCTCAGCCGATAAACTCGCCGGTATTTTTGAAAATAACGGAGAAAATGCTAAGACCCAATAACGTTAGCGGATAGTGTCATTTTGTTAACGTAATTGTAAACGTGCACACCTTAGATTGACAGACGCTGCGGCCACAATATTTGGGCCACCTATAAAAAATTGTTATCGACTTGTAGCACAGGAACAGGGCAACAAATGCATAACAGTAGATGTATGCTTTGTTGTAACAACTTTCGGCATTTAGCACACTCCCGGGAATCTATGACGGTCTTGAAGGTCACTTCCTTTTAATGAATTGTGGACAAACTATGCATGCCACCCCCAGAAAATAGCTGCCGAAAGTTAGCATACTGCCAGGGCAACTCACTAATAACACTAAAGTTGTGCTCAGCCGATAAACTCGCCGGTATTTTTGAAAATAACGGAGAAAATGCTAAGACCCAATAACGTTAGCGGATAGTGTCATTTTGTTAACGTAATTGTAAACGTGCACACCTTAGATTGACAGACGCTGCGGCCACAATATTTGGGCCACCTATAAAAAATTGTTATCGACTTGTAGCACAGGAACAGGGCAACAAATGCATAACAGTAGATGTATGCTTTGTTGTAACAACTTTCGGCATTTAGCACACTCCCGGGAATCTATGACGGTCTTGAAGGTCACTTCCTTTTAATGAATTGTGGACAAACTATGCATGCCATCCCCAGAAAATAGCTGCCGAAAGTTAGCATACTGCCAGGGCAACTCACTAATAACACTAAAGTTGTGCTCAGCCGATAAACTCGCCGGTATTTTTGAAAATAACGGAGAAAATGCTAAGACCCAATAACGTTAGCGGATAGTGTCATTTTGTTAACGTAATTGTAAACGTGCACACCTTAGATTGACAGACGCTGCGGCCACAATATTTGGGCCACCTATAAAAAATTGTTATCGACTTGTAGCACAGGAACAGGGCAACAAATGCATAACAGTAGATGTATGCTTTGTTGTAACAACTTTCGGCATTTAGCACACTCCCGGGAATCTATGACGGTCTTGAAGGTCACTTCCTTTTAATGAATTGTGGACAAACTATGCATGCCACCCCCAGAAAATAGCTGCCGAAAGTTAGCATACTGCCAGGGCAACTCACTAATAACACTAAAGTTGTGCTCAGCCGATAAACTCGCCGGTATTTTTGAAAATAACGGAGAAAATGCTAAGACCCAATAACGTTAGCGGATAGTGTCATTTTGTTAACGTAATTGTAAACGTGCACACCTTAGATTGACAGACGCTGCGGCCACAATATTTGGGCCACCTATAAAAAATTGTTATCGACTTGTAGCACAGGAACAGGGCAACAAATGCATAACAGTAGATGTATGCTTTGTTGTAACAACTTTCGGCATTTAGCACACTCCCGGGAATCTATGACGGTCTTGAAGGTCACTTCCTTTTAATGAATTGTGGACAAACTATGCATGCCACCCCCAGAAAATAGCTGCCGAAAGTTAGCATACTGCCAGGGCAACTCACTAATAACACTAAAGTTGTGCTCAGCCGATAAACTCGCCGGTATTTTTGAAAATAACGGAGAAAATGCTAAGACCCAATAACGTTAGCGGATAGTGTCATTTTGTTAACGTAATTGTAAACGTGCACACCTTAGATTGACAGACGCTGCGGCCACAATATTTGGGCCACCTATAAAACATTGTTATCGACTTGTAGCACAGGAACAGGGCAACAAATGCATAACAGTAGATGTATGCTTTGTTGTAACAACTTTCGGCATTTAGCACACTCCCGGGAATCTATGACGGTCTTGAAGGTCACTTCCTTTTAATGAATTGTGGACAAACTATGCATGCCACCCCCAGAAAATAGCTGCCGAAAGTTAGCATACTGCCAGGGCAACTCACTAATAACACTAAAGTTGTGCTCAGCCGATAAACTCGCCGGTATTTTTGAAAATAACGGAGAAAATGCTAAGACCCAATAACGTTAGCGGATAGTGTCATTTTGTTAACGTAATTGTAAACGTGCACACCTTAGATTGACAGACGCTGCGGCCACAATATTTGGGCCACCTATAAAAAATTGTTATCGACTTGTAGCACAGGAACAGGGCAACAAATGCATAACAGTAGATGTATGCTTTGTTGTAACAACTTTCGGCATTTAGCACACTCCCGGGAATCTATGACGGTCTTGAAGGTCACTTCCTTTTAATGAATTGTGGACAAACTATGCATGCCACCCCCAGAAAATAGCTGCCGAAAGTTAGCATACTGCCAGGGCAACTCACTAATAACACTAAAGTTGTGCTCAGCCGATAAACTCGCCGGTATTTTTGAAAATAACGGAGAAAATGCTAAGACCCAATAACGTTAGCGGATAGTGTCATTTTGTTAACGTAATTGTAAACGTGCACACCTTAGATTGACAGACGCTGCGGCCACAATATTTGGGCCACCTATAAAAAATTGTTATCGACTTGTAGCACAGGAACAGGGCAACAAATGCATAACAGTAGATGTATGCTTTGTTGTAACAACTTTCGGCATTTAGCACACTCCCGGGAATCTATGACGGTCTTGAAGGTCACTTCCTTTTAATGAATTGTGGACAAACTATGCATGCCACCCCCAGAAAATAGCTGCCGAAAGTTAGCATACTGCCAGGGCAACTCACTAATAACACTAAAGTTGTGCTCAGCCGATAAACTCGCCGGTATTTTTGAAAATAACGGAGAAAATGCTAAGACCCAATAACGTTAGCGGATAGTGTCATTTTGTTAACGTAATTGTAAACGTGCACACCTTAGATTGACAGACGCTGCGGCCACAATATTTGGGCCACCTATAAAAAATTGTTATCGACTTGTAGCACAGGAACAGGGCAACAACTGCATAACAGTAGATGTATGCTTTGTTGTAACAACTTTCGGCATTTAGCACACTCCCGGGAATCTATGACGGTCTTGAAGGTCACTTCCTTTTAATGAATTGTGGACAAACTATGCATGCCACCCCCAGAAAATAGCTGCCGAAAGTTAGCATACTGCCAGGGCAACTCACTAATAACACTAAAGTTGTGCTCAGCCGATAAACTCGCCGGTATTTTTGAAAATAACGGAGAAAATGCTAAGACCCAATAACGTTAGCGGATAGTGTCATTTTGTTAACGTAATTGTAAACGTGCACACCTTAGATTGACAGACGCTGCGGCCACAATATTTGGGCCACCTATAAAAAATTGTTATCGACTTGTAGCACAGGAACAGGGCAACAAATGCATAACAGTAGATGTATGCTTTGTTGTAACAACTTTCGGCATTTAGCACACTCCCGGGAATCTATGACGGTCTTGAAGGTCACTTCCTTTTAATGAATTGTGGACAAACTATGCATGCCACCCCCAGAAAATAGCTGCCGAAAGTTAGCATACTGCCAGGGCAACTCACTAATAACACTAAAGTTGTGCTCAGCCGATAAACTCGCCGGTATTTTTGAAAATAACGGAGAAAATGCTAAGACCCAATAACGTTAGCGGATAGTGTCATTTTGTTAACGTAATTGTAAACGTGCACACCTTAGATTGACAGACGCTGCGGCCACAATATTTGGGCCACCTATAAAAAATTGTTATCGACTTGTAGCACAGGAACAGGGCAACAACTGCATAACAGTAGATGTATGCTTTGTTGTAACAACTTTCGGCATTTAGCACACTCCCGGGAATCTATGACGGTCTTGAAGGTCACTTCCTTTTAATGAATTGTGGACAAACTATGCATGCCACCCCCAGAAAATAGCTGCCGAAAGTTAGCATACTGCCAGGGCAACTCACTAATAACACTAAAGTTGTGCTCAGCCGATAAACTCGCCGGTATTTTTGAAAATAACGGAGAAAATGCTAAGACCCAATAACGTTAGCGGATAGTGTCATTTTGTTAACGTAATTGTAAACGTGCACACCTTAGATTGACAGACGCTGCGGCCACAATATTTGGGCCACCTATAAAAAATTGTTATCGACTTGTAGCACAGGAACAGGGCAACAACTGCATAACAGTAGATGTATGCTTTGTTGTAACAACTTTCGGCATTTAGCACACTCCCGGGAATCTATGACGGTCTTGAAGGTCACTTCCTTTTAATGAATTGTGGACAAACTATGCATGCCACCCCCAGAAAATAGCTGCCGAAAGTTAGCATACTGCCAGGGCAACTCACTAATAACACTAAAGTTGTGCTCAGCCGATAAACTCGCCGGTATTTTTGAAAATAACGGAGAAAATGCTAAGACCCAATAACGTTAGCGGATAGTGTCATTTTGTTAACGTAATTGTAAACGTGCACACCTTAGATTGACAGACGCTGCGGCCACAATATTTGGGCCACCTATAAAAAATTGTTATCGACTTGTAGCACATATCTTAATATGGAACATGCCCACTACCATGTGGCAGGGTAAACCAGTCTTTTGAAAGTCATACACACATAGTGGCAGTGTTTACCAGTCTTATGGAACATGCCCACTACCATGTGGCAGTGTAAACCAGTCTTTTGTGAGGCATACACACATAGGGTCCGAGTACACAGTTATTTCGTAGTGCATTTCTTTTAGACAATAAATGAAAATTAAAAAAATCCCACCTGCGCTTTCTCAATAATATTTTTACAGTGTGTTGTACTACTTTTGGGACAAATTATAAAACAATTATAGAAAACTTCATCAGCTCTAACGCAAAATATGGACAATTTTATGTTAAGGGGGTCTTGAAATCTTTTGACAGCTTCCGAAGTGCTAATTTTTTACCTTTTTCAGCTGGACCTAATCACTACTTTACATTAATATTTATGACCCAAATTTTTTTACAGTGTCATTTCACCCCCCAACTTGCTATATGAGGCATAAAACATGGAGAAATAAATTTGGAAGGGGTATAACAAAAATTGGCAAGTAACACACTGTCCACACTAAGGACTATATACAACGAAAATCAAAGGACGATAACTGTGTAGTCGGACCATAGTGGCAGGGTTAACCAGTCTTATGGAACATGCCCACTTCCATGTGGCAGGGTAAACCAGTCTGTTGAAACAGTCATACAAACACGTGACAGGCTTAAAGTCTTTTAAGACAGACTTATAAACATGTGGCAAGGTACACCCGTCTATTGAGAAAAGCACATAAACAGGTGGCAGGGTAAACAAGTCTGTTGAAACAGTCATACAAACATGTGTCAGGCTTAATCAGTTTATTGAGACAGGTGTATAAACAAGTGGCAGGGTAAACCAGTCTTTTGAGACAAGCACATAAACAGGTGGCAGGGTTAACCAGTCTTTTGAAAAAGGCATATAAACATGTGGCAGGGTAAACCAGTTTTTTGAAAAAGTATATGAACATGTGGCAGGGTAAACCAGTTTATTGAGACAGGTGGCAGGGTAAACAAGTCTGTTGAAACAGTCATCGTAACATGTGGCAGGATAAACCAGTCTTTTGAGAAAGGAACAAATAAACAGGTGGCATGGTAAACCAGTCTTTTGAGACAGGCATATACTCAAGTGGCAGGGTTAACCAGTCTATTGAAACAGACATATAAACAGGTGGCAGGGTTAACCAGTCTATTGAGACAGACATATAAACATTTGGCAGGGTAAACAAGTCTGTTGAAACAGTCATCGTAACATGTGGCAGGCTAAACCAGTCTTTTGAGAAAGGAACAAATAAACAGGTGGCATGGTAAACCAGTCTTTTGAGACAGGCATATACTCAAGTGGCAGGGTAAACCAGTCTATTGAGACAGACATATAAACAGGTGGCAGGGTAAACCAGTCTATTGAGACGGACATATAAACATTTGGCAGGGTAAACAAGTCTGTTGAAACAGTCATCGTAACATGTGGCAGGCTAAACCAGTCTTTTGAGAAAGGAACAAATAAACAGGTGGCATGGTAGACCAGTCTTTTGAGACAGGCATATACTCAAGTGGCAGGGTAAACCAGTCTATTGAGACAGACATATAAACAGGTGGCAGGGTAAACCAGTCTGTTGAAACAGTCATACAAACATTTGGCAGGGTAAACCAGTCTGTTGAAACAGTCATACAAACATTTGGCAGGGTAAACCAGTCTGTTGAAACAGTCATACAAACATTTGGCAGGGTAAACCAGTCTGTTGAAACAGTCATACAAACATTTGGCAGGGTAAACCAGTCTGTTGAAACAGTCATACAAACATTTGGCAGGGTAAACCAGTCTGTTGAAACAGTCATACAAACATTTGGCAGGGTAAACCAGTCTGTTGAAACAGTCATACAAACATTTGGCAGGGTAAACAAGTCTGTTGAAACAGTCATACAAACATTTGGCAGGGTAAACCAGTCTGTTGAAACAGTCATACAAACATTTGGCAGGGTAAACCAGTCTGTTGAAACAGTCATACAAACATTTGGCAGGGTAAACAAGTCTGTTGAAACAGTCATAGGTAATTGAAGTAGATGACACAATATATAACACCCCTTATTTAAAGAATATATGTTTATCCTTTTCTTTTGCAATTTTCTTAATTTATTTATATACAAACATATATGTATTGTGTATTTTAATGCCATTTTCTTTCCATTAAAATAACATGTAAAATATCTATTTTATTTCTGCCAGTATTGAATTATTATTCTTGTAGCTGCTATGGAAAAAGGAGAAGTGATGTTATATCTCCTCCTGTCTGTCTGTCACTCATCAACTTCAAAACAGGCCTTTTTATACAAATTGTAGTCAACCTTCATTTCGGGGTTGTTCATACAAATTGCACCAAGCCTCCATTTCAAATGCTTGCCTGCTTTTAAATACTGACTTGATATTATGTTGAGTGTTCAAGATCAAATTTTCACATACATTTTTAAATGTTCATGACAATGAGGTCAAAGGCCCAAAAAATTTGTCAGACAGACATGTACATCTTACAATTATTCCAAAAATACACATAACTAAATTGAGAATGAAAACTGGGAATGTGTCAAAGAACAACAACCTGACCTTAGAGCAGAAAACAGTCTTGCTAATGGTTTTTAAAAAAAAACCAAAAACACAAAAAAATACCATTGACCAATGACCATAAAAATTAGGTCAAGGTCAGATGAAACCTTGCCTCTTACAATTATTCCATACTCCACATATAGTTGCCTGTCTGTTATAGTATCTGAGAAACAGATCTATTCATTGCATTTAACCTTGATTATTGATCCATAAAATGAGGTCAGGTCATAGGAATCCTGTCTGGCTGACATGTAGAAGTTGCAAAGTACCAATATACCGAATAAAGTTACTTATCATAACTGAGAAATCACACAACAAAGCAGTTGCTGCACAATGAAAGTGAGGTAAAGGACAGATGGAAACTTTGTAATACAAGGTATGGGGCATTCAGGTCTTTTACCTTCTGTAATACAAGGTATGGGGCATTCAGGTCTTATATCTTCTGTAATACAAGGTATGGGGCATTCAGGTCTGTTACCTTCTGTAATACAATGTATGGGGCATTCAGGTCTTTTACCTTCTGTAATACAAGGTATGGGACATTCAGGTCTTCTATCTTTTGTAATATAAATTTTATCTAGAAAAGAGTTTAAGCTGCTGGCACTGCTGGATAGTAATCCCTGTCGTAGGCAAGACAAAAACTACTTAAATAAACATGTGACAGGGTTACACTAGTCAATTGAGACTGGTATATAAACATGTGGCAGGGTAATTCAGACTTTTAAGACCGACAAATAAACATGTGGCAGGATAAACCAGTCTTTTGAGAGGCATACACACATAGTGGCAGGGTTAACCAGTCTTATGGAACATGCCCACTACCATGTGACAGGGTAAACCAGTCTGTTGAAACAGTCATACAAATACGTGACAGGCTAGAAGTCTTTTAAGACAGACATATAAACATGTGGCAAGGTACACCCGTCTATTGAGAAAAGCACAAACACAGGTGGCAGGGTAAACAAGTCTGTTGAAACAGTCATACAAAAATGTGGCAGGGTAAATCAGTTTATTGAGACAGATGTATAAACAAGTGGCAGGGTAAACCAGTCTTTTGAGATAGACACATAAACAGGTGGCAGGGTTAACCAGTCTTTTGAGACCGGCACGTAAACAGGTGGCAGGGTTAACCAGTCTTTTGAGAAAGGCATATAAACATGTGGCAGGCAAACCAGTTTTTTGAGAAAAGTACATGAACATGTGGCAGGGTAAACAAGTCTGATGAAACAGTCATACAAACATGTGGCAGGGTAAATCAGTTTATTGAGACAAGTGTATAAACATGTGGCAGGGTAAACCAGTATATTGGTACATGCACATAAACATGTGGCAGGGTAAACCAGTTTATTGAAACAGGCATATAAACATGTGGCAGGGTAAACCTGTTTATTGAGGCAGGCATATTAACATGTGGCAGGGTAAACTAGTTTATTGAGACAGGTGTATAAACATGTGGCAGGGTAAACCAGTATATTAGTACATGCACATAAACATGTGGCAGGCTAAACCAGTTTATTGAAACAGGCATATAAACACGTGGCAGGGTAAACTAGATTATTGAGACAGGCATATAAACATGTGGCAGGGTAAACTAGATTATTGAAACAGGCATATAAACATGTGGCAGGGTAAACTAGTATAGTTTATTGAGACAGGCATATAAACATGTGGCAGGGTAAACTAGATTATTGAGACAGGCATATAAACATGTGGCAGGGTAAACTAGTTTATTGAAACAGGCATATAAACATGTGGCAGGGTAAACTAGTATAGTTTATTGAGACAGGCATATAAACATGTGGCAGGGTAAACTAGATTATTGAGACAGGCATATAAACATGTGGCAGGGTAAACTAGATTATTGAAACAGGCATATAAACATGTGGCAGGGTAAACTAGATTATTGAAACAGGCATATAAACAGGGTGCAGGGTAAACTAGTATAGTTTATTGAGACAGGCATATAAACATGTGGCAGGGTAAACTAGATTATTGAGACAGGCATATAAAAAGGGTGCAGGGTAAACTAGATTATTGAAACAGGCATATAAACAGGGTGCAGGGTAAACTAGTATAGTTTATTGAGACAGGCATATAAACATGTGGCAGGGTAAACTAGATTATTGAGACAGGCATATAAACAGGGTGCAGGGTAAACTAGATTATTGAGACAGGCATATAAACAGGGTGCAGGGTAAACTAGTATAGTTTATTGAGACAGGCATATAAACATGTGGCAGGGTAAACTAGATTATTGAGACAGGCATATAAACAGGGTGCAGGGTAAACTAGATTATTGAGACAGGCATATAAACAGGGTGCAGGGTAAACCAGTCTTTAAAGCACTCAATAATTACAATATTGATCTTGATCAGCTGAATAACAAAATTTACATGAACATTGATATGTATTGCTATATACAGTTAATGGTTCTATATGCTGTTGATACTTATATTTTGGCATTGAAAGTCACATACTGATTGATGTATTAATCTAGCAAACATGATTTATTAATTGGTTGTTACTGTTTTTGAGAGTACCCTTATCTATTTGGGCTAGTACTATGTGTATTTTGTCTTTTTGTGGCAATCTATTAATCAGTCAAGCTCTTTTCAACTCATTTTTACAGTTATTCTTATTTTATGCAATTACATCACAGTGGAGGATCCAGAACTTTTCCTAAAGGGGGGGGGGGGGGGGGGGGTTGTGTGTGTGTGTGGGGGGGCGCTGACTGTCCTAGGGGGGGGAGCCACTTCAGTCATGCTTAAATGATTCCCTATATAATCAACCAAATTTTTCCCAGGAAAGGGGGCCCAGGCCCCCCTGGATCCGCCTATGCATCACTGTCTAAGGCTAGGAAATAGTTGAGTTCTTGCAATTTTCAATACCGCGCAATATTCTCCTTGTGTCTGTCCCAAGTCTGGAGCCTGTTAATCCATAGTTTTCATTATTTGATGTGTCTGATTTTTTTTTAATAGAACATTTTTTTGTCGTATATTGGTATCATGTTGGCGTCGTCATCCGAAGACATTTGTTTTTTTTGCACTATAACTTAAGTATTAGTGAATAGAAATCTATGAAATTTTGACATAAGGTTTATGACCACAACAGGAAGGTTGGGACTGATTTTGGGAGTTTTCGTCCCAACAGTTTATGAATAAGGGGCCAAAAAAGGGCCCAAATAAGCATTATTCTTGGTTTTCCCACAATAACTGTAGTATAAGTTAATAAAAATCTATGAAATTTAAACACAAGGTTTATGACCACAAACGGAAGGTTGGGATTGATTTTGGGAGTTGAGGTCCTAACAGTTAAGGAATTAGGGGCCAAAAAGGGGCCGAAATAACCATTTTTCTTGGTTTTCGCACCATAACTTTAGTTTAAGTAAATAGAAATCTATGAAATTTAAACGCAAGGTTTATGACCATAAAAGGAAGGTTGGGATTGATCTTGGGAGTTTTGGTCCCAACAGTTTAGGAAAAAGGGGCCCAAAGGGTCCAAAATTAAACTTTGTTTGATTTCATCAAAAATTGAATAATTGGGGTTCTTTGATATGCCGAATCTAGCTGTGTATGTAGATTCCTAATTTTTGGTCCAGTTTTCAAATTGGTCTACATTAAGGTCCAAAATTAAACTAAGTTTGATTTTAACAAAAAATGAATCCTTGGGGTTCTTTGATATGCTGAATCTAAACATGTACATTGTACTTAGATTTTTGATTATGGGCCCAGTTTTCAAGTTGGTCCAAATTGTGGTCCAAAATTAAACTTTGTTTGATATCAACAAAAATTGAATCCTTGGGGTTCTTTGATATGCTGAATGTAAACATGTATTTAGATTTTTGATTATAGGCCCAGTTTTCAAGTTGGTCCAAATTGGGGTCCAAAATTAAACATTGTTTGATTTCAACAAAAATTGTATATATGGGGTTCTTTGAGATATGCTTAATCTAACCATGTATTTAGATTTTTGATGTTTGGGCCCGGTTATCAAATTGGTCCACATTGAGGTCTAAAGGGTCCAAATTGAACTTTATTTGATTTCATCAAAAATTGAATTCTAGGGGTTCTTTGATATGTTGAATCTAACCATGTATTTTGATTTTGGATATTGGACCATAATAGGTAATGTCCAATTTAAAATTTAAAGTTTTAAAGTTTAAGTTCTTAGACCACATTCATTATTTGTCAGAAACCTGTGTTGTGTCCACTATTTAATCACAATCCAAATTCAGAGCTGTATCAAGCTTGAATGTTATGTCCATACTTGCCCCAATGTTCATGGTTCGAACTCTGCGGTTGTATAAAGCTGCACCCTGCGGAGCATCTGGTTATTTATTGCTACTATATATAGATTCTACTCATTGTTGAAGGTGGTACAGTGACCCATAGTAGCTTACATCCACATCATTTGGTGTCTGGTTGATACATATCACTGGCAAGCTTACCACATCTTCTTTTATATTAAATATACTGATTTTAATAACATCTTTGAAGTTACATAACCTTCTCAAGTAATAACACATTAGTTCTTATAAAACATAAAATAATATTTATTGACATGAGATAACATCTGTACACAAGCATTTGTTCACAGCTTCTAACATCTATAACTTAATGTAAATATGTGTAACTTTAGCACTTTCCTAAACTTAAAGCACCACAAACAAAAAAAGAAAGATTAAAAAAAGTCATGTAGAAATAATTTCAAAGATCCTGTTTTTGAATGCATTTCTTGGCACAAATAGGTCCAAGGTAATTGAGAACTGTATGGTGCACAAATAGGTCCAAGGTAATTGAGAACTGTATGGTGCACTCTATACGTCTTCTGGGTTGGTTTTTTTTGTCTATAAGTTTAATAGAAACTCTTATTTCTGAACCAATCTAATGTTAAAATATATACCAACATGACCAAAACAAATGACTTTTTAACATACATGATAATATTTCTTATACAATCCTCTTTTTAACATCTATATTTTTTAATGGACTAAAAAAATTGATTTTCAATGATAGATTAAGTTATCTTGCCTCTGTGAAATATTCAAATCTAAATCAATGTTTGGGTGAAAATTTACAATTTCATAAAACCATATTTAAAATGTTTTAAATATGGTAAAGTTTTGGAACTTATAATTCATCACTTTCACTTCAAATACACAATTTTACAAAAACACTTTCTTCATAAGATTATTTTCATCAAAATGTTTTTCGCACTAATACACTACATTTGAGACAAATATGACCTACATGTATTTATTGCAAAAATTAAGTTACATTTATCTGGTCTTTGAGGCAAGTTTGCAAGTTACATTTATATGGCCAAATAATAGTACACATGCAAGTGCATATATTTTGTAACCTGATTGAGGCCATCCAGTTATTCAGATTTTTCCATTTGGTCAGTACAAATTTGTGTGGGAAATAACAACCAAAACAGTGCATGGCAACTGTTGTAATCAAAGTTAGTATTTCAAGTATAGTTTTCACCACTGGAAAGCCTATGCATATCTTAACTAGTATCAAGTACTATAACATTTAAAATATGACACAAAAACAAAAATCACAGAGCACTTCACTTAAAAGTGAATGTTCAAAATCTACAAAGCAATGTCATTTTTTGTTATTGGCAAAAATATTTATACTAGAACATAGTAAGCAAATATTCAAAACAGAAAAAAAGGAATGAAAATATTCTATGTAGTTTAAACTATTTTTCCACCAATGAAACTAGTACTACAACAAGTGAATATATACAAGATGATAATTTAAAAAAAATGTGATTTTTGTCTTTTATATTTAAAAATTTATTGACAACAAATCTTATACATTTTAATGAGACCTTTAAAGTACCATCATCTCAAAAAGCCAAACACAGATGATGTCTGTTAGAAAGATTGTTAAATAATTTACACCCATAACAACTAACACCAAAAGTACATCAGATATAAAATTCGTTTAAGTTCTGGTGACAGGATCAGTAAGCATTATCAGTGGGTGGCATTTTATAAAGTGGTCAATACCTTGTGTTCATATTAATTATGGACTCTATTTAACTAAGTTTAATAAAGGAATGAAAATAAATTATTTGTTCCTAAAAATATGATAAATGTACAAATGATTTTAAGTTTCACAAGCCATATTCTTAAAACATCAACATTATTACTTACAAATTACTACATACACACAAATATTAACATTTTATTTATAAATTATTCCATTTAAACATATGTCACCAAATTAATTGTCAAATTCCCCCCCAAAAAATTCAGGTTTGCTCAAATATTACCACAAAGCCGTCTTTTCAACATTTTGACAAATTACAGTTTAACAGACATATGTTTAAATGGTTGGTCTTATTCTTTAACAGAATAAAAATAAACGTTCAAAATTCAATGAAAATGAAAGCCTTGACAGTGAAAACTCACATGGGTAGCTTTGCCTTATTCTATTTCATTTGTTCAAATACAACAATAAATTAATGTTTTCAAATGCATACTATGTACATCAGTTATCAACTTGTTTAATTGAAAAAATATTTTTACATGACACCAAAATAAATTTTCAAAATGTTAATTAATCTAGTACAGACAATGTTGATCATGGATTAAATGCTGTTAAAGGAAATTTATATTCCCTATTTATGGCGACCAAAAACAAAAATATTAAAAACATAACAAATTTTCTATTAATTTTTCAGACATTTAAATGTATCCTCATCTTTAAGACAGATTCTAACTTAAACAATTGTTCATTTTTTTCTTTTTATAATATGATCATAATTTCATGTTGAAAATGATTGGCCACTATATACATGCACTTTAAACTGACAATCTCATACTTTCATTTAATTTAAACTCTGTACTGGATAATCATGACACGATCAATGATAAAAATAACTAATGAAGGTAATTATTTCATACAATACTTGCTTTCAATTTCTTTAATTGTCACAGTAATTTAACATTAGTAATTCAGTCATAAAACATTGGTCCTCTATTTACTTCATCCTTCTTTTAGATCTCATTACATTTCATATTAAACTTCATTCAAAACATTTTTACAAGAGTACATATATATCTAAGAGTACATATATATCTAATCTACATTCATACTTCATCGTTTGTTCTAATACACAAATAGGCCTAAGATAAACTGTCATCATACACTGCTATCAGCCAGAGCTTGTCTTAACAATGAAGCTACATCCTTAGAACTGCCAGACTCAGAGCCTATAAAAAGAAAATACATGGTATATTGTATAACAAAGTGATTCATCAATGGGAGCTACATCTTTGTATAGTCAGAATTAGTGTTGTTCCGATGATCGGAATAAGTCGGAAATCAGTTGGTTGGGCCTCACGATGTCGATAATCGATTGGGATTTTGTTCAATCGATTGTCGCTATAGTTTCCGGACTTTTTGCGTATCAACTTCCGGTCCGTTTGCGGTTTGAATTTTATTTGCTCAGTCAAACAAATTGCAACAAAAAATATCAGTGGATGACAATAACAATGTCAAACATCCTATAATTAAAGACAAAACCATTTTTCCCCTTTAAAACGTGACAAAAGTATTGACTATATATATACAGATTGATCTTTAAAATAAATAACTTTGTATGAAATACTCTCTCAATACCGGATACTTGTTACTTGAGAGCGTACATGAAATCCTTCAGATTTTAGACAAAATAATTTCTTTACTTCATTAGAGCGTGTCGCAAATTGCCTTTTATTAATGTTTTATCCATTAGTAGCGTCAAAAGCGTCATATTCCTTCCCAAATTGCTTGTCAAACATCGTTTATGTTTGTAAATTTTCTGAAATTTGTCCGCCATTGAAATACATTAGAATCACGGATCGGATACGGTTCAACTATGTAATAATTCCGCATTTTTGCAATTATAAGTTCAGACGCTCGCTTGACACAATTGACAGAAAAATGATGATCATAAAGTGAAAAAAAGCATTCTACACGAATTAACAGACATTGGCTGGATCCTCTTTGTTTACTGTATATATTTCAATGCAAATGCATTGTTTTATTTTTTTCTGTTAATCTTAAATTTCTTAAAATAAAATACTTTATATATATCTTTTCTTACTGTGAAACATTCAAATGTTTATACTGCTAAGTTATTGAAATTATAATGTGAGTTACACCATTGAAATTTAGAAAAGTTAGTGTCACTCTTGGTAATTAATGTTGTAATTATGAGATAAAATATGTTCAATCTGAATCTGGATTCTAATTAATTCATTTTTATAATTGCTAAATAAAATATGAAAAGGAAACAGAAGATCAAATATTAACATATAAAACTCTGCAATGAAATGGAATATACACATTAGACATGACCAATGAGACTAAAATGCATGATTTCATTTAAAAAAAGGGCAAAGTATTCTGATGCGATTATAACCGATAGTCGGTTGGTTGCTGTCAAACGATTGTAATAGATAATCGGTTGGTAATTTCAACCGATTATCCAACACTAGTCAGAATCAGATTATGTAATAAGAATTATAATCTGACCTGATCATAAACTTTAAAATGTAAATCATGTTTAAAATTTTGGTTTATAGACCATGATTGAGGGGGTGGGGCCAAATAATCTCAATGGTAATGAAATGTGCCAATGATAATACAACTGCAAACCCAAAATCATTAACAAGTAAACTAAGTAAAGTGTTAAATGTCAAAAGACCATGACTGGGTTGAAAGGGCTAAATAATCCACTTGAAAATGATATATTCATCATTAAACTTCCATTAAACCACCTTAAACTGATGATCACAAACTAAAAAGCCTGACAGTGTATGCAACTTGCTTTAATACAGGCTTTCTTTTACTAACAAAATTTTCTATATAAAGCACATACGCCATTTTGATCTTCTTTCAAACAGCGGCCAACCTTACCAATAAAATTTTACTAATAACAAAATAAGCTCTTTAACAGATAACACTATGGCTTATCAGGTTAAATACAATGATACAAACCTTCATCTGTAGTGATATCCTTTTCTAGTTTTAATTTTTCCTGAGCACATCTCAACATGGCTTCTTCTACTGTGTCTTTACTAATTAGTCTAATGATGCTAACTTCTCTGTAATAAAACAAAGACCAAGTTATTCATTAACTCAGTTACTGTGGATTAAAGAAGTTTCATGTATATTACATATTATAGTTTTACTAAATACTGCATACATGTCTTAATCAAATTTGTACTTAGTCGAATAGTCAAATTCGTCAAAATCCACAAAAAGTTGGTATACAATGAAAAATAAAGAATCCATGGTATATGACAGTTATATCATCAATGCTATTGATGATTATTAAAACCAGCAGAACCTTAATCTTATTTAATTGTTAATTTCTTTTTATTATACCACTTGAAACAAAGTTCTAGAGGGTATAATGTTATTTTTTCTCTGCCACTCCTGGGGTTGAAGGCATAAAACTTTGCTCAGTGCTCGGAGCACAAAAATCATGCTCGAAACATGAAATCCAGCAATTTGATTGGTTGATTTTCGAGTCCAAAAATCATGCTCGAAAGTTTTATGACCGTGAAGCCTGTTCTTGTCATCCCAACTTACTCCTCTGAAACTACTCAACAAAATTTCATGAATCTTTGTATACAATGTAGATGTGAGTATGTATAGCAACAGGAAAATATGATCCAACTTTTTTTCTAAGAGTTATGCCACTTTTAACTTTCAATTTTGGCCTAGATATACTACTTCAACAGTTTGTCAACGCAACTCCTCTGAAACATCACAGCGGAATTTCATGAAATTTTATCAAATTAGTTCTCGTCGCAATATAGCCTTTTGTGCTCATGTGGCCTAAAGCAAACAACAATCAATCAATCAATAATGAAACTTTGTACATGTTACATTTACAAATTACCTTGTCTGTCCCACTCTATGACACCTGTCCTCTGCTTGTTTATCATTATATGGATTGAAGTCTATATCATGGAGAATAACTGTACTGGCAGCTGTTAGATTAATCCCCATACCTCCAGCTCGGGTTGACAGCATGAAGATAAACAAGCTGTCATCGTTGGAGAATTTATCAATCAGGTCTTGTCTGAAAAGTGAAAGGAAGGTATTGTCTTATAAAGTACCATTTGTGGACAAACTTTATATAAGTGACTTGCTGAAAAAAAATATCATTTCTTATTTTTAATGTGAAAGAATGTTATTGAGTAACTTGGGCAAACAGGATTACTAGAAGGTTAAAACATACTATCTGTCTAAACAAAGTCCACTGAAAAGGTAAATAAATATTTAATGCACAAGTTTTCTCTTATTTATACTTTATTTTTTATTTTTAATATTTTAAAGTGAAATGTAGAAAATGACGTTGATACGAGATTTTCAGTTGTCTCTGTTGATATCTCTTTAACTTGTGTAGTAAATGGATAATTTAAAACTGGGATAGTTTTTTTTTAGATATCCTTGTATTGTTTGGTTGTTTTTCCATTGATTTGTACTCAAATTTCTTCTTATCATTATTCAATAAATCTATGAAAGATATGTTTTTTTTCAGTATTTTCTGTTACAAAATCTGACTTTAAATTTCCTAGATGATTATATTGGACACTTTATCCATGAATAGTGCTTTATTCAACTATAGTTTGCACTTTGTAAATACAGCTGTTTCTCAAACCATGTCACTTTTAGGGAGATATATGATATTCATAAATAATTAATTTTGTTTATGTACTGGTTCCCAGATATGATTTCTTTCATCTCGTAGAGACATAACTTTGGGAATTGCATTATCAATATTTACAGAAATGCACACTATATACCTGGACATTTTTGGTACAGTTGTATTTAAGTTTATATATACCTTTCTGTGACAGGTGTCTGGCCATCCAATCTTAAATATTTATATTTCTCTTGTTTTAAAAATTTCTCCATAATGTCCATTAACATAGTAAACTGACTAAATATAAGAACTTTCTCTCCCTAAAATTAAAAGTAATAATTAACGGTAAGCAGTTTTTTCAAATAAGAATGTACCAGTAGTACACAGAAGCTAATTCTAATATAATATCCAGTTGGCAGTAGGTGATTTAAAAACATATTTTTTTATGTTACCTAAAGAACAACGAAAAACACTTTCACTATTATTTTTTTCTGTTACTTTTTTTCTATTTTCTATTTTCAACTTTTTTATCTACAGAAAAAACTACATTTATTAGTATTCTAACCAACTGAAATTGACCTAAAGTGTTTCCGTTAAGGTTCCACATATGTCTTAGTCTCAGATTGCTCCAACAATCTTTAAAGACTAGCTTAGGCTGTTGGATGTCAAAGGTAGTCTATTTAGAAAACATTGAAATTGCTGTCCTAGGCTTACAGGCTTCAAGTTTGTGTCTGAAAAACATATTTTATTGAACTACCCTGTAGCACTAAGGAAAGTTAATATATCATTGAAAATGGATCTATCACAATTCTTGGTCATTTATTTCCAGGGTTACTACATGGACAGTGTTTTGATTTTGTAAGTCCCTAACAATTCCTAACAAGTCCATCAGACGTCTGTGCAATATTAAGACTACATGCATCCCTACACATACCTTTTCCTTTTGGTCATGTAATAATTGTTTTAATTTGATAAATTTCCCAGATGCTCCTATTACTGATTGGTCAAGCTGGAATTGTCCTAAATAACTCTACAAAGACAAACAAACTTTGTCATTATCGAATTACTATGTAATGGAAAAAAATGTAGTAATATAAAAAAAAAGTTGTTACTGATAGATATAATATTAGACATATGATAAGATTGATTTATCAATGAAATAATTATCAACAATATCATGTGTCAAAACTGTAATTATCACTAATATCATGTTTCAAAACTGTAATTATCAACAATATCATGTGTCAAAACTGTAATTATCAACAATATCATGTGTCAAAACTGTAATTATCAACAATATCATGTGTCAAAACTGTAATTATCACTAATATCATGTTTCAAAACTGTAATTATCAACAATATCATGTGTCAAAACTGTAATTATCAACAATATCATGTGTCAAAACTGTAATTATCAACAATATCATGTGTCAAAACTGTAATTATCAACAATATCATGTGTCAAAACTGTAATTATCACTAATATCATGTTTCAAAACTGTAATTATCAACAATATCATGTGTCAAAACTGTAATTATCAACAATATCATGTGTCAAAACTGTAATTATCACTAATATCATGTTTCAAAACTGTAATTATCAACAATATCATGTGTCAAAACTGTAATTATCAACAATATCATGTGTCAAAACTGTAATTATCAACAATATCATGTGTCAAAACTGTAATTATCACTAATATCATGTTTCAAAACTGTAATTATCAACAATATCATGTGTCAAAACTGTAATTATCAACAATATCATGTGTCAAAACTGTAATTATCAACAATATCATGTGTCAAAACTGTAATTATCACTAATATCATGTTTCAAAACTGTAATTATCAACAATATCATGTGTCAAAACTGTAATTATCAACAATATCATGTGTCAAAACTGTAATTATCAACAATATCATGTGTCAAAACTGTAATTATCACTAATATCATGTTTCAAAACTGTAATTATCAACAATATCATGTGTCAAAACTGTAATTATCACTAATATCATGTTTCAAAACTGTAATTATCAACAATATCATGTGTCAAAACTGTAATTATCAACAATATCATGTGTCAAAACTGTAATTATCAACAATATCATGTGTCAAAACTGTAATTATCACTAATATCATGTTTCAAAACTGTAATTATCAACAATATCATGTGTCAAAACTGTAATTATCAACAATATCATGTGTCAAAACTGTAATTATCAACAATATCATGTGTCAAAACTGTAATTATCAACAATATCATGTGTCAAAACTGTAATTATCACTAATATCATGTTTCAAAACTGTAATTATCAACAATATCATGTGTCAAAACTGTAATTATCAACAATATCATGTGTCAAAACTGTAATTATCACTAATATCATGTTTCAAAACTGTAATTATCAACAATATCATGTGTCAAAACTGTAATTATCAACAATATCATGTGTCAAAACTGTAATTATCAACAATATCATGTGTCAAAACTGTAATTATCACTAATATCATGTTTCAAAACTGTAATTATCAACAATATCATGTGTCAAAACTGTAATTATCAACAATATCATGTGTCAAAACTGTAATTATCAACAATATCATGTGTCAAAACTGTAATTATCACTAATATCATGTGTCAAAACTGTAATTATCAACAATATCATGTGTCAAAACTGTAATTATCAACAATATCATGTGTCAAAACTGTAATTATCAACAATATCATGTGTCAAAACTGTAATTATCACTAATATCATGTGTCAAAACTGTAATTATCACTAATATCATGTGTCAGAACTGTAATTATCAACAATATCATGTGTCAGAACTGTAATTATCAACAATATCATGTGTCAAAACTGTAATTATCAACAATATCATGTGTCAAAACTGTAATTATCAACAATATCATGTGTCAAAACTGTAATTATCAACAATATCATGTGTCAAAACTGTAATTATCAACAATATCATGTGTCAAAACTGTAATTATCAACAATATCATGTGTCAAAACTGTAATTATCAACTAAGTGATGTTAAAACTTTATTCATTAACTTACAGTAATTAAAATATACATTCAGTATGTGCCTGTCCCAAGTTAAAAGCCTGTAATTCAGTGGTTGTCATTTGTTGCCACGTAACATGTTCTTTTCGTTATTTATTTTGCACTGAGGTCATTAGTTTTCTGGTTTGAATTGTTATACATTTGTCCTTTCTGGGCCTTTTTATAGCCTTTTATAGCGGACTATGCAGTATGGGCTTTGCTCATTGTTGAAGGTCGCACAGTGACCTATAGATCTAATTTCTGTGTCATTTGGTTTATTGTGGAAAGTTGTTTCATTGGCAATCATATCAAATCTTATTGGTATACATGAAAAAAATTAAGAAAGATTGGTTTTTTTTTAACCTTCAGACATATTTATCTATTTGTATTATTTCTTATTGTGATGTATGCAAATTATTCTAATATGATGTTTCTTAGAAGATTTTGAAATGGAATAGTCCTTATTGTGATTCACCAAATGATTCATTCTTTAAGAACAACACTGTGAAGGAACAAATCATTTCAGGTCAAGTAAATAATTGTAAGTTTTACCTTGTAATGGTCAATGAGATTCATAATTTCAAAATCATGCATAACTTGCAGATCTTCATAAATCAGTTGTGGCAAAGCTCCTCTGTCAATATGTGATGGTTCCTATAATAAATACAAAACATGCATGAAATTAAATTTGTCACGTGGAATTATTATATAAATAGCTTGAATTCCCATTTGTCTTTAACACTATAATAAACATATCTTTTGTTTATTTAAGTACACCAGATAATCCATTTCTTATTTCATGATATATCTATTATTGGAAATCAGGGATTTTATTCATTGTTGATAGGTGTATATTAGAAAATTAAGATTTTATTAGCAATGAAAGTCACAAAATTTGAAATTAAAATATTGTAAATTCAACAAAATTTGGAGCAAAAAGTATACATTTGATTTACAAACAACAAAACAAATAAAACATAAATGTAGGCGTTTGTTCTGACATATGGACCATGCAATAACTTTTATTTATTTCTTTCTTCTGCAATAAAGAAATAAAAGAATAGCCTATTAACTTTTATATCATGGCTATAAAATTTTCTCGCCTTTTTTGCTTTATTCAATTTATATAGATATAAGAATATGTGGTATGAGTGCCTATGAGACAACTCTCCATCCAGTTATACCAATTTCTGGATTTCTCTTACCTTAGCAATAATTTTGGACATTTTTCTAAGTTTATCGTCACTGAAATGATTACGTAGTAACAAAGGATGATTAGCTATTTTGCGTAGCTGCATCAATATAGATGCTCCGCCTCCTTTTAACATGTCATTCCCTTCCTCTTTGAGTCTCTGTGCAAACGTTTTCACAGTCTGGTCATAGCTTATTTTTTGTTCAGGGGTCATTTCACATCTGATTAATTCTTCTGACTTCTTGGGTAACTGTTTCTGGACCTAATAAAAAATAAACAATTCTAAAATAATAAAGGTAATGCAGGTCTGAGGATAACGGAAGCTAACATGTTTTTAAAAAAAAAATTGTGCATTAATAAGGCTGTTAGTTTTCTCATTAAAATTGTTTTACATTCGTAATCTTATGACCTTTTATAGTTGACTATGCTGTATGGGCTTTGCTCATTGTTGAAGGCTGTACAGTAACCTGTAGCTGTTAATTTCTGTCATTTAGTCTTTTTTGAAGAGTTGTCTCACTGGCAATCATACTACATCTTCTTTTTTATATAAAAAACATACAAAATGATACCCAAACCCTTGCAAAGTCTATGATGAAACTACAAAAATATTTCACAAGATCAACATATGTGCAATCTTCCTGTGAATATACAAGGATCTAGGTTGAAAACTGGAGGCGGATTTGATGATACAAGAATTGCACCGTCTTTCATAAGTTTTGCTGAAAAAATGCTAAATTGTAAAGTCTGAAAAAATGAGAAAAAAATCCCCAAACAATTCCATGATAGCAGGTACACAATTCCTACACAAATTCCATCTTTCTGTAAAGTATTAAGGTTCTGGATTGAAATTGAAGTTGATTACACAAATTAAGTCCCCAATTTCATTGTCCAACACACATAACCATACTATAAGCTGTTTTTGGACTTTGTTCAAACCAGCTAAATGTTTACAAAGTGGAAATAGTGTGTTTTATTCAACATCTTACCTCTGATTTAAGACGTCTCAGTAAAAACGGTTTCATGATACGTTTAGCTTGAGCTATTCTCTCAGCACTATACTTGCTTTTATCATCACCGGCTCTCTGAAACATTAATAGAATGATCATTTCACATAATTATACACATGTATAGTAATGGAACACTTCAACAAGTGAAACTGCAATTACTGCTCACTGATGATACCCCCACTAATAATAGTTCAGTAAACAGGAAATTGTCGTGTGATGAATGATAAAACGCATCACACGGTATAGCTGACTTATATTAGCCCTAAAATAAAATTTCAAAAATCCTTGTATTGTTCCTGAGAAAGATGCCAAGAAATATTCATGGGAAAGATGGACATACAGAAGGACTGATTGATAGAGGTAAAACAGTATACCTCACTTTTTTTAAAGCGGGGTATAACACTTTTTTAAAGTAGGGATATAATAATGTAATGAAAAAACAAATTTGTAAAAAGCCATATTTTCATAATAGAAATAGTTAAAGGAATGAGCATGACAGATGTCACTTAAAAGAAGGTAAAATTGTGCCAACAGTTACTTTACTTACTAGTTTCTATGATTTATCTTGGGGAAGTTGGTTTTAAAGTAGGCATATAAATTTGTAGTTCTGTAAGTATATTCAGAGACTAGCCATGTCAATTCTTGTCAGGTCACTCTTTTATTTTTTTAACAATTTTTATTTAGTTACAACTTGCATATCTTGAAACATTTTGAGAGACAAAACCTTTGAAAATCTTTCACAATGTGCAACATATAGACCATAAAAACATATTTGTTCTTTACACTTACAGTAATCATAGAAAATATCTTTTTAAGATGTTCAGTCTTCCCGGAGAATATTTCTGGCATGACAAAACTTAACAGAGACATAAGTTCTAGTAGATTATTCTGTAATGGTGTCCCTGTGAGCAATAGTCTTCTTTCAGCCTGAAAATAAACACAGTAAAATAAAGAAATAATTAATCAGATATCATTACATATCATCTTTTTAGACAGTGGGAGATCTCAAGATGTTTTAAGCAAATTTATGTAATTTCCTGGTCATTCATTGTAATCTTATTTGTAACCCTACTTTTAGTTTCTTTAATTAAAATATTTCAGTATGACATCTATTTCTTTTGTGGGAACATTTACATGGTTCTTACATCCATTTAAGGATGTTCACTGGTCCATGTTTGAAAAACTTGGTAGTGGTTTTCGACCTAGTAACATTTGAAACTTGAATTGTCGTCATAAATGCCTAATTCACAGTAAAGCTGCACTGTATAATTGTCCCAAAAGATTTTGCGCTGTGTATTAGTATTGGGACAATTGCAACAAGCCTGTACATAAACACTTTTAAAATTTCTTATAAATGTATCACATGTATTACTTTTTGTACTTGGTATTTCAGGACATATTTCTGCGATCAGAGGAGATATTTCACGCAGATATATCTTATATCTAAATTGATTTTCATTAGATTCCGATTTACATGGAGGGCCCATTTCTGAGATAAGATAAGATATCTCTCATATATTTGATACTTACATTGATTTTCATTAGATTCTGATATCTCATGGATGACATATTTTTCAACATGTGACCTTCATCAAATATAGCATAATGAAAGCCTAGTTTCTTAAACAGAGATCGATCTTCAACATTGCCAGTAGCCATATTGTATCTGGAAAGAAAACAAATTTATCATTACCATTTTTTTAAGAAATCACTTCTTTCTTAATCTAAGAAGCAAATAATATTAATATGTACATGCACTCTCAACACACTGTAAGCTTTCATTCAAACATAAAATAGCACAAAATCTTGACAGTACTTACATGTAACATTTAGCACATTTATGTTGTCATAATTCTCACAAAATATTAACTGCAGGAATTGATTGATATCATCCTAAGATCCATTTCAAATCAAGGGCTTGAACTCTGGACAGTACTTAAGATAATGACAGGCACATTGTATAAGTCATAATGGTGATACAGGAGTGATACATGAGTTGATAATTGTCATCCATTGAACCCTAAAATCAAGGGCCATAACTCTGGACAGTACTTACGTAGTGATTATTACATTGTAGTTGTCATAATTGTCATATAGAAGTGACTGTCTGACAGATCTCCTGTCATCCATAGAGCCATAATAAATCAAGGGCTTTAAATCTGGACACCAAG
Organism: Mytilus galloprovincialis; assembly: GCA_037788925.1. NCBI lineage: Eukaryota > Metazoa > Mollusca > Bivalvia > Mytilida > Mytilidae > Mytilus > Mytilus galloprovincialis. Next base: position 75,351,829 of record CM075340.1, read on the forward strand.
TATGTAACTCTCTCAACCAATTGTCTGTAAAGAACAAAAATAATTAAAAAAAATTTTCAGTGAAATCTGTGGTACTATTAAGTTCAATATTTTTGCAAGGTTCTCATTGCACCAATTTTGTAAAATATTCCCGGACATAAATTTTATCTTTAGAGAAGACCTGAATGACAGACAAGAAAGAATACACAGCGGCACCAGGTGGCTACATCTGTTGTCTTCGTACTGAATCAGATACAAGAAAGAATGTCACATCCAATAAATCAAATATTCCATATAAATTTTATCAAAGCATTATCTTGCTTTTGAACAGAGTGTAGATGGACAGATCAGGGTTTAATGTAATTCTTCTGTATTTCAAAACACTGCACTTTAACATATATTTAATGGGTACATCTTTTTCAACTTTTACAGACATTCATTGACGTTTTATGAACTAAATGTAAATCTTTAAAGATTGTTTACATTGATTTGTACAATGTTGTCTGAAGTGTGTAATCTTCTCCTACAAGATTCAATGTTTTTTCTTAGTTAAGTTATTTCTGAACCCTGTATGAACTACATATACCTATTGCTGATAATTTGTGAACCCCTGTTAGAACTACATACCTATTCTAGATGATGGTACAAATATAACATGTAATCTTAAACTTCATACCTATTGTAGATGATGGTACAATAATAACATGTAATCTTGAACTACATACCTATGGTAGATGATGGGAACATGTAATCTTAAACTTCATACCTATTGTAGATGATGGTACCATAATAACATGTAATCTTGAACTCAATTATAACATGTAATCTTGAACTACATACCTATTGTAGATGATGGTACAATAATAACATGTAATCTTGAACTCAATTATAACATGTAATCTTTAACTACATACCTATTGTAGATGATGGTACGATAATAACATGTAATCTTGAACTACATACCTATTGTAGATGATGGTACGATAATAACATGTAATCTTGAACTACATACCTATTGTAGATGATGGTACAATTATAACATGTAATCTTGAACTACATATACCTATTGTAGATGATGGTACAATAATAACATGTAATATTAAACTTCATACCTATTGTAGATGATGGTACCATAATAACATGTAATCTTGAACTCAATTATAACATGTAATCTTGAACTACATACCTATTGTAGATGATGGTACGATAACAACATGAAATCTTGAACTCAATTATAACATGTAATCTTTAACTACATACCTATTGTAGATGACGGTACGATAATAACATGTAATCTTGAACTACATACCTATTGTAGATGATGGTACGATAATAACGTGTAATCTTGAACTACATACCTATTGTAGATGATGGTACGATAATAACATGTAATCTTGAACTACATACCTATTGTAGATGATGATACAATTATCACATGTAATCTTGAACTACATACCTATTGTAGATGATGGTACGATAATAACATGTGGTCCCCTCTCTCCTTCCTCTAACAAATGTGCCAGGAATGCTATTGTCTGTATAGTCTTACCCAAACCCTGCAAAAGATAAAATAAACATTTATGCTTTGTAGAAGGTCTTCTTATCAGCCAACAAATGAAATTTTCAAGGTAAAAGGTCAAAAGTAAGAAAAAATTCTAACCAGTGTTCTCCTCAATATTTCAAATATCACCATGGCATTTTATAGCAATCAAATTTATAACACATTTTTTTATAAAATCTAGACAGATAGGATAAAAGTTCTGATGAGAACACGCAAAATCTTTGCATTATCTACAGGCATATAAAAACTAAAACCCTCTTATGAAATATTCCTTTGTTTACTGTAAATTCAGAAATTATTGCGCTGTTTTTATTATTGCGAAAAATGCAACAGTGTAATAATCCCAACAATTTTAACTCTCATTTTTAATGTTTTGATGTGAATTAAACAGGATTTTTCTCAGTAACGCAAAAATTATTATCACAATAGTCTAAAATGACAAAATCCCAATAATAAATGCACACAATACTTTCTGAATTTACAGTAAATAGGCAATATATGAACATTGTAGGAAAATATCAAATTTATTCATACAAGCTTTAGAAACACAGAGAAAAGTGAGGTTCGTGGACAGAAAAAGATAACACTTTATGGTAATTAAAGTCTGTAGGGTCCATTTTCTTTATTCATGTGTGATAATCATCATTAAATGTGTCAAGACTCCATTTTATTGTTAGGTATACATAATTGACCTGTTCTTGCCTCTACTTGATCATTTTGTTATACATAAAACCCACAGACCCTTCCATACTGATACCAACCATTTCATCTGCTAGGATACCATTTAGATGCTGGGTATGCATTATTCTTAACCAATTCAGTCCAACCATCTGGAAAGGTTTCAACTGATAGCTATAAAAACAAAAATACTGTATTTAGTATTAACTTTATTCTTCATTTTGTGATGATCTATGTAGAAGGTAGTACGGTTGCCTATTATTCCTTACATCCAATTTATTTGAACTTTAGTGGATAGTTGTTTCATTGGAAATCAACAACAAACGGAAGTTATTTATGACCTTGGAAATCATACCACATCTCCTTATTTTATTGTAGTCCATTAAGCAGACCTACCAATTACATTTTGAAAATATGATCTTCTAAAATCCATATCAAATTCTAAATTCTTAAAAAAAAAGTTAAATTACTCAAGGTTTAACTGCATGTATATCATTCATTATCAAGCTTAAGATAACCTCAACTTTACCAAACTTTATATCTGAGGGGTTTTCTTTTAATCCAGATTACCCTCATTTTTAATGGGCACAGGACGTTTGCGCTTTTTTACCTGTAAAACGATAGGACATTTGCGCTTCAAATACTATGGACATTTGCGCTTTAAATTTTGATTCACCTGTATTAAATTGACCGGACATTTGCGCTTTTTACCTATAGTCCACTACCTGTAATCTTAATGAGAAGTAATCATTACGTAAATAAATTTAACTTATATTTGTCATTAGTTAGTTCACATTTACACAGTGAACATGGATTTTAAAGTTATAGTGACTAGTAAAGAAAAAAAATGTATATGTCTTGATGGATTTTTATTTCGTTTCGACCAAACCCTAAAAATTGGAGACCTTTCATGGAGATGTACCGTTAAAAATTGTAATGCAAGAATTAAAACGGAAAATGGGACTTCTATTATTTTGAGTCACAAAAATGATCATAATCATCAACAATGCAACGACAGAAAAATTGAGCGCCATCAGCTAAGAGTGTATGCAAAACGAAAGGCTGCTGACGACCTCACACAGAGACCATCAAAAATCATTCGTGCTGGATTGAAAGATGTTGGTGAGGATTCTTTACATCCTAAGGATTTAAAGTCTGTTTCAAAGGCAATGTATAGAGTGAGAAGAAAATCCCAACCGAATTTGCCTAAGTCAAGAGAAGAGGTTCACACTCTCTTTGAAAGTTATCCTGTACAGACCTCAAAATTCGAAAATTTTCTTCAAGTCAACGACAGAGAAAATGGAATAATCATCTTTACATGTACAACCAATTTAGAATGCTTGTGTTATGTTGAATAAATTTTTATGGACGGAACATTTAAATTTTGCCCTTAATTTTTAAGCAGCTCTATACCATTCATGAATTTAAAAATGGGAACTATATTCCCCTTGTATTTATTCTGTTGACTGGGAAGTCCAAAAAAAAAAAAAAAGCGCAAATGTCCTATGTAAAAAGCACAAATGTCCATTTTTAAAAAGCGCAAATGTCCTATGTTTTGAAGCACAAGTGTCCACAAAAAAAAAATGCAAATGTCCTATGAAAAAGCGCCAACGTCCCGTGCCGTTTTTAATAATGGCTGCAAATAATTTTAACTACATTGCAAGATCAGAGCTTTAAAAATTATCATATTGCCTGGTCAAATCTGACAAATTACATTGTGGACTTAATGTGACGAGTCTGAACTGGACACATGACATAGGTTTGCCATTTAATAATAACTCAGAAAATCTTATTCCTTGTTGTTTTACCTTGGATTTAGATTGCCTGGTTGTTTTACCTTGGGTTTAGATTGCCTGGTTGTTTTTTTATCTGTATATCATCATTATCTGAATCCTCTATCTCCTGTTTATTTGTCAGATAGGAGACTATGCTCTCCATGTTCTTTGATATTTTCTCACATTTCTCCATCAGTTTGATCACAACATTTCTGACTCGGATAATCTCATTACAACCATGGATCACATCATAGGATAAACCTTTTGTTGTGGTGAAACTCTTAACCTAAAATAAAATAATAACATGAAAACTTAGGATCCCATTTCATCTCATACAACAGACCTTTTATTTTATTGAAAGTGCACACTTAAAATTTTCCCCTCCCCTTGCAGCCTTTTCACAAAAAAGTCTGTCTACCAAACATAAAACACAACTGTTCATCAAATTATTATCACACATACTTGATTTCAATTTCATTTCTTACCAAGCGACTTTACTTCAATTTATTTTGTAACATATTTTTTTAGTTTGAATTTATAATATGCTAGTCACAAGATTCTGAACTCCTTCAAACTGGGTGCTTAGTGCCAAAGCATGAAATACCAATTATAAAGTCTTTTAAAAGTTTGAACCATATGGGTATCAAAGCTATGACCTGCCACATTTGAAGAAGACAGGCAGGCTATGAGACTAAAGAAAAGGTTTGGGACAACCTAAGTCACAACATATCAACCTTTATCTGAAACGCATCTATAATCACATTTGAAAGAAAGTTTTTTAAACCTTTACATTAAGATAAATTGATTAGCATTACAAACCAGTTTATCCCATGTTTTAAATGGTTTTAATCCTTCTATAATCTCTGCTTTCCTTTTTGATACTCCAGGCATGGTGCTAAGTTGTTCTAATGAAGCATCATCAAAGAATGCCAGAATGACGGCTCTCTGTCCAGTGTCTTCTTCCTATCAGTAAAATTATTAATATTTTATTTCTTTGCGCATGTAAAAAGCTGTATGTACATGTAAATAAATTGGAATATGGTTTATTTATCAATAAGATATCAAATTAACAAATCAAACAATCAAAAGACTAGTATCTTTCATGTCTTTAGAACCATCTCAAAACCTTTAAACTAGAGTACAAATATCTGTGTTTAGTGGATATGGAACATCAACCAATAAGGGACTAGTAATGCCTAGATGAGCATCAACAGAATATATGTTTACAGTTGATTTATTCACTTGCAAGTAAATGATTCATCAGCATTACCTTATTTTGACAACATTGAACCATCTGGCTGTTTAAAAGATAATTATCAAATAAATTTTTTTTTATATATCTTAGAGCTAATGCCCCTTTAACTGCAAAAGGACCTGATGTGTGGCTTCCAAAATGGTCATGTATTCTGGACAAATCAAATTTGTCTAGACATTGTCCATCTGGGATAAGCATGAAACAGTCATCTTCTTTTCTAGAGATGGTCATTTTAAATATAATTCAACAAAAACTTTGGAAGTTTTTGCAATCTTTTTGACCCGACCTTTTGCTAACAGCCAGACATTTCCAGTCATAAAAGTGACATGATGAATAAATACTATCAAAACAATCCCATTGTAATACCTTCTCAATTAGTTGTCGGACAGCTGAACTTTACCTGTTCAGTTAACAGGTAAACTGTAGATTGTACCGGACATTGATTGGTCTATTCAATGATATTTTCTTACATTTCAGCGGATATCATCAAATTTCTTTATTCAAAAAGATTAAAATTATTAGAAATACATTTACAAATGGTTTATCAATATGATTTGATGGACAATTTAAAAAGGTCGTCAGAACCACCTTGTTTGAACTAGTGCACATATGCACAGGTGGGAAATTTAATAAAGCAATTCCTTGCTCTTAAAATGCTAAAATTATCATTGATACATTTATCTAACGTTCTTTACGAGTATTTTCATAAAGAAATAATGTGGATAGAGCTACTTTCACTCAATCATGCTTTGTTAATGCACACTGATTTTTGCGTATCCGTATGTGGTCCATATTTTACCATTGTCAAGACTACATCCAGTATTACCAAAATGTGTTTTTCAAAAACCAAAGTAAAGTTATTTTGCACAAATAAAGAGTCTAAGGCAAATTTTAGTACACTGATGTTGGACTGCTAATTTAATAGTTTACGTCAGAGCTTTGAATATGTATCAAAGATTGAAAGAAAGTTTAATATAATTTTTTTGTGATGCCATTCATTGGGATGGCCAACAGATTAACATAATTGCCTTTTGTCTATTTAGTCTTAAGGGATTAAAATCGGTATAATATTTAAAATGTCCAGCTGACTAAAAATAGTTATGAGCCCTGACCTAATGCTACGTGTATAATGTCATAGTGGTTTTAATATTCTACTTTATTGAATGAGTATGTATGTGCTTAAATATACTTTTAACTCATTTTAATGCCTGTTTTGTTTTGTTCAATTTCATTTATAAAGAACTTCAAAATAAAGTCATTACCTCTTATGAAATCAATTATAGTATCAATGCCATTATCCTGATCTTCATTCTTACATCAATACTTGTCACAATGTCATAATTCTGATCTTCATACTTGTCACAATAATATCATCCTGATCTTCATACTTACATCAATACTGGTCACAATGTTATAATCCTGATCTTCATCATACGCATATCAATACTGGTCACAATGTCATAATCCTTAACTTCATTCTTACATCAATTCTGTCTTCACTGTCTACACTTTCATCACTATCATAATCCTGACTTTATACTTACATCAATACTGTCTTCAGAGTCTACACACTCATCACTAACATAATCCTGATCTTCATACTTATATCAATACTGTGTTCACTTTTATCACGATCATAATCCTGAACTTCATACTTACATCAATACTGTCTTCACTGTCTACACATTCATCACTATCATAATTGTCATCTTCATCATCTAAAGCATCTGTCAATAGAAATAAATTTTCAATATCAAATATATGAGTTTAAACAGAACACATAATAAACAAAGTTACAGCATCATTATTCTTTATAGGTGCCTGCAAAACATTCTCCTTAACCCAAAATATTTACTTTTGAAATCTCTGTATCACGAACAAAAATTGAACCTTTATTGACCTACCGTCAAACAATATAACAATTTAAATTAAATATATGTTGTAATTAAAACTTCAATCTCATTGCCCAAATTTACTTCAAATTTTACTCAGAGATCAATTATTTATGTATGTGCCTGTCCCAAGTCAGGAGCCTGTAATTCAGTGGTTGTCGTTTGTTTATGTGTTACATATTTGTTTTTCGTTCATTTTTTTACATAAATAAGGCCATTAGTTTTCTCGTTTGAATTGTTTTACATTGTCTTATCGGGGCCTATTATAGCTGACTATGCGGTATGGGCTTTGCTCATTGTTGCAGGCCGTACGGTGACCTATAGTTGTTAATGTTTGTGTCATTTTGGTCTTTTGTGGATAGTTGTCTCATTGGCAATCATACCATATCTTCTTTTTTTATATCAACAGTAGTATAAGATTTTCCAAAAAAAATCATTATTTTTCATTTCAAATTTTATTTATTACCTCAAGTAGTTGTTACTTTATCATATGGTACATAAATCATTCCAAAAAATCAATTCGTGTTGGCCCCAGGTGACTTTTAAAATGTAGATATCATTGAAAAAGCTCCAAATTATCTCCCTTTGGTCCAAAAATGCCATTTTTGGCATTAAAATTGAAATATCTTTTTTAACTCATGGGTGACCTATATTTTTTATTGTTGTTTAATACGATGTTTAACGACATATAACGAGTTAATTTTTCTTGACAAGTCGTATTGTATTTCTATTTTGACGGAAAATACTTCTGGAAGGGAGACAACTCGAAATGATAATATGGAAGACTCCATTTTGGCTGAAGGGGTGTTATAGGTAGACCTTTACTATGTGGACTACATTTATTTTAATTTAAATGATGCATATGATTTAAAATTATGAAACAACAATAACCCTCAATAGCAGACAGACATAAAAAGAATCCCATGAGTTTCAAATTAATCAATGAAGTGGGGAATCCAGAGCAACCATTCAATGTGATACTCCTTGAAATAAAAAAAACTATATGCATGCGCATTAATACATAAACAAACCCGTGACTTGCGATTATTAAAGGATAATTAAACGACCTAGATGGTTCTCCATTTCTTTATGAGAATACAGTATCAAATATCAGTTTCATAACGGTAACATATAGAAAAACTCCACTTCAGTTCTTATAAAAAAAAAGTAAAATCACAAAAATACTGAACTTAGAGGAAGATCAATTGGGAAAGTCCATAATCACATGGCAAAATCAAATAACAAAACGCATCAAAAACGAAAGGATAAAAACTGTCATATTCCTGACTTGGTACAGGCATTTTCAAATGTAGAAAATGGTGGATTAAACTTGGTTCTATAGCGCTAACCCTCTCACTTTAATGACAGTCTCATCAATTTCCGATATTTTTACATTGATGCGTTAAATAAACAGACACAATAAATATAATAGTCAAAATATGGGTACATCAGTCATCATCGTTTAACAATTTTAAAAGGAACAATTTAACAGAACACAAAAACATCTACTATCTACGAACACATTTATTGAGTGTCTGACGTCAGAAAATTTTATACGTCACATAAATTTGTCGTTCAATGTGCGTACAAACAATTTTAAAATTTTCATTGGAATGTTAGCATACAGGGTTAAAAAATCAAAAGTATGCAAGAATAAATTTAAGAAATAGACCGAGATTTAAACTAGTCCAAAAGTTATATATAGAATTTATAAGAATCCAAAAATAGTTAATACCACTACGCGATTGAATGATTTTGACGTTTGTGGTTCAACGTATATTGTAATTCATAATAGAAATATATCATAATGACATATAATAGAACAATATCATACTGACGGGATCTTTTAAAGTACAGAGTCACATTATAAGAACAAAAGAAATACAAAAAGTCGCAAATACAAAACAAACCACAAAAAAATGAAAGCCAATACAAACACATTGACGAGATGTATAAGTACCGAGCCACGTGAAACGGATATCACATGAAACCATTCAACAGTAAAAGTAATATTAATAATAGACCAAAGACAAATGAAAGAACTATAAAACATGTTGTTAAGATGATAAACAACATCAGTACGAAGAATCTATACATCAAGACCATCGTGTATTACAGTACATTCCGGTTATTTGCATAGCCTATTTGTCAGACAAAATTATGCAATAAAGCGGAGTATGCTTATATCCGAAATGCCAAAATACGGAGTCAAATAACATCGATAGTGCAGATCAGTAAAAGGAAATCCTGAAGAAAGATGAACGTCCATAATCCTCTTACAACATATTGAATGATTATTTATTCTAATAAAAGTTATTTGTCTAGTGTCATGCATTTTATTTCATTGTTTATTCTTTCAATAAAGTTTATAAACACATTTAGTTTCAGTTTATTTATGTACCGACTTTTCCTTTACCTGAGATACGAAAATAAAATTGTTCTAAAAATAGATTTGTTTCTATGACCCGGATGTACAAATTATATTGTTACGCTTTGATTAAAACAAACTGTTGAACAATGCTACACAGTTTAGAATCATTTGATACAATAAATGTGTAATGAACTGCCTTTAATATGCAGTATTTACCGATTGCACAGTGATGTAACACTGTTACTTTAACCTCGTTAGTTTCGTATATGCAAAGCACGTCATGTAATGGGGTCCTGCACGGGTTATTTGCTGGACACGAGTGTTGAAAGTGAGAAAATATAATAATTTTAAGTTAATGTTCTTTTCAAAAAATATTAAAAATGAAAGATTGATGTATGAAATTCTTCAACCATATATAAATGCCCTGTAATATTAAACATAAATGTAGATCACACCTAGCCAAATTACGAGATTGCACATTGGATAATGATCGATAATTAGCAGGCGTTATTGTTTTAAAAATACACCCAAAATGTAATCTATGAACAATGTTTGAAATGCAATCAATAATTAACACCTTTTGAGATAGAAGATAATAGAATGGTTGTGTTTTTACAACAATCAGCTGATTGACATTTTTATGACCTCGAGGCTTAAAATAGAATATGGGAAACTTTACCTGTGTACACATCGAGGCCTTTTTTATAATCATATAAACACGAAAGAAACTGTTTTAAAACTTTATTTAAATAACACAGAAGTAAATGTGAAATAATATCAAAAATAATGATGCATTCAAAAAAAATATACTTACCAAAAAAATTATTGCTGTTTCCGGTCAAAACATCTCGTCAGTTTTAACTAAGCATATAACTGGCGATTATTTTCTATGCAATTAACCGAAATGCCACTTGTGGGGCTATGCATATAACCGTTCAATTTAACATTAGATGAATGGGAAATGGTTTTGTGCAGGAGAAAAGTATGCAATTAACCGAATTATGCTATTAAGCGGTATGCAATTAAGTGGAATCGACTGTTTTTGAGAAGTTGATACGGAATATTTATCAACAAGGTCTATATGTACTATATGACAGAAATAGAATTATCAGAAATCAGAGAACTCTCGCATTTATCAAAACTGGGGAATTCCCTCTGACGTGTTTCTAAATTTATAAAAACACTAAGTATAAATACTGCTTAATTTTGATTTTTCTGTGTTGTTAAAAAGTCAAGGGAAATATCAAACATGAAAATTATGAGAAAGACATTACAGGAAAGTTGTTTAAGTTCAATCCTTTTGCTTGTTTTTACCTTTTAAAGCAAGACAATCATAAGAATCTGAGATGTTGCTGAATGTTTAGAATAAAACGGTTGACGTGAAGGAATGGAGCCCTGAGTCAATGGTATAAGTCTACAGATTGCTTGAAAGCAATCGTATCCCAAAAATATAGCGAAATCCTATATTAAATTAAAAAAAATGATTTAGACCCGCAAGCCCCCTTAAATGCAAGCAATTATTCTGAATTAGCTGTCATATTTATTGGCATAAGCCCTAATAAGCAACGTAGCTTTAATCTTGCATCACTATGCTTTCACTGTTTCCAGTCCCTTTTTACACCATATATTCCAAAAGATTAATGCTTTCATCATTATTGATTGTATGACATTTAAAGGCAATTTTTAACAAATTATGCAAAGGGAGGCAATAACGCATGCAACTTGTAACGAAATAGTTGATAAACAATGTACTATACAAACCAGCATAATCATCTGTAGACCTTTTAGCTGCTTGTTCAAGTTTTTCTGTTGCAGCCTCAATAGACCAATTATGCTTCGATAACAATTTTCTCAAGTACTGAAATATACCAATTTAAAAGTATAACAAATAAAAGACAATTCTGTTACATAGTGTAACTAATTTCCTCTACTTTCTAATTAAACTATCAATAAACTGATGAACATGATGAATATTGATTGATTTAAACTTATCCAAATTTAATTCAACTAAAGAAAAATACTTGAGTGACCATATTACAAAATATTAATTTACTGAAGTGAGCAATGAATGGCATAGACATTGATGAATAATGTCATTGGTGAAATTATGATTGATTCACACATGAAAATATCTATTTTTATTTTATTAAGATATATCAGTATTTCTTTTCAACCAATGTAATGAATTTAGTTCTATTTGTCTTTTCAAAACATTGTGTATATTTTTTAGTCCTTCTTCTTTAATATCTAAAGATATTTAGAAATGAGATATTGACTGTTGAAATTGAAAAGAGACAATCACACTCATCTTAAAGTCATCTATACTTCATTTTTACTTTTTTAGATTTTTCAGGATAAGCTTCCACAAGGAATTTAATCTGCTCCTTTTGATCCTGAGAACCTGGTATTGTTTGTTGACTGTCTATGTTATACTCCAAAGTAGCTTGACTGTCTGCCGTCTGAGAATATGAGACAGTCGATTGACTGTCCATGTCTTCACTATCACTAGACTCAACACGACGGCACTTTTTCCTTGGAGGAGCTGACTGTTCTGAGTCACTACTGTTAAATCTGATCACTCGTTTCTTCTTCATTGGTGGATTTAATGTTTCTAAATACAGCAAAAAGTGGAATGATTAGGTTTATGTTTTCTGGGAGAATGGGTGTAAGTGTGATGGTTTTATTAGGAGACAATTTATTTGGTCCTATGCATTCATTAATTGTTGGGTTCTGATTTAGGCATAACAAGAATGTGTCCCAAGTACATGGATGCCCCACTCGCACTATCATTTTCTATGTTCAGTGGACCGTGAAATTGGGGTCAGAGCACTAATTTGACATTAAGATTAGAAAGATCATATCATATGGAACTTGTATTCCAAGTTTCAGGTTGATTGGACTTAAACTTCATCAAAAACCACCTCGACCAAAAACATTTTAGCTGAAGCGGGACAGACGAACAAACGAACGGATGGACGCAGACCAGAAAACATAATGCCCCTCTACTATCGTAGGTGGGGCATAAAAAAAATGAATGAATCCATATAGTATGCATATTTTGTACCACAAAAATTCTTATGATTTCTTTTATGATTCAAACTTCTGCTCTTTCAGTTACACATTTTTTTGTTAATTTTAAATACTTTGCAGCTTGTGCTTCATATAGAGTTCAATTTAAAACAAATAATCTGTCACAACAAAATTATAAACTGCAGAGAATATTTCCAACCTGAATATAATTGAACTTAATCATATGTCACAGATGTAACATACATAATATGAAAAGCACAAGAAAGGACCACATATAACTGTTTAACATTTGTATGCTTTTAGTCTTTTTATTTACTTGAAATGTTATTCTGCAAACTAATTCCACTAGGCTTTTTAAGAAATGAAAAATTTCCAATTTCCCAAATTTTAAGCCTTTCAAGACTTTGCCTCACCTTGAACTCTTCCCGACATAAATATATCAACAGCATCTTCAGTGTTCCAAAGCTTTACCCTGAGAACAGCCACAGCATCTTTAGTACTGGCTTGTGGGAACATATCTTTTATCTGTCTGACCTTGTCTGTTTGTCCTCCATCAAGTTCTTCATCATCAGAAGATTCATTAAGTTCATTCCTAACATCTAACTTCTGTTTTCTTTTGGAAGCTGACTTTGTACTGGAAATAATTGTAAAAAGAAGTATTAAAAATATGTGTTCAAACAAATTTTGTCAATTGCTCATTTTCCAAATTATTGCCTATTGGGAACAAATGTAATTGGAAGCAGATATAGTCTAGAGGCTCAAAAATAAAGTCTCTGATTGCTGTCTTTTGTAAAATTATTTTTCAAAAATCAGACTATTGGTTTCCTCATAGTTTGGTTTTACCACAATTTATATCCTGATTATATTTTGTGTAAATGATCGTTCCTACCTTTGACAACCATTGCCATTTGTCATGATGCCTTGATCTTTGGACGACTCCACCTCCTCATCAGATTCTATCACATTTTTCTTGATCAGTTTACTTTTTTGTTGAAACACTGGAGATGAGGGACTAGTGGGAATCTCTGGAGTTTCTGGTACTGTTGTCTGGGAATTCCCTAATAAAAATAAGTTATCAATAATGACATTGTCAATGACTGACTACTGAAATTACAGAATTGTCATGATTTTCTTGAGCTGTTGCCAGGAAATTCCCTAAGTAAAAATAAGTTGTCAATTAAAAACCAATTGTTCAGAAAACAATTGAAGGTCTTTCCACATCAATTTTCTAAATTATTGATGAGAAGCTACTTCTGGTTTTCTCAAAATTACTATTGGCGTCCAAGTTTTCTCCAGATTATCTTGTACTGTTGATGCAAAAATTATGCATCACATGGGATCATAGTGACCGACCAATAGGATCCACCCACTTACCGTTTAGAGTTGGTGTTGAACTGCATGTATCTACTGTGTCTGAACGTTGATTTTCTTGGCTGTTTTCTGATCCCTCATCACTGTTGTCTGACTGGATCTTGTTTACAGGTTTCTTAATAAATCTGTACTGTAGCAAGGTGTTTAGTTTAGGATTGCCACTCATTTTACCTGAAACAAAACAACATGATGTTTAGCTTAGGATTGCCACTCATTTTATCTGAAACAAAACAGAATTAATTTGTGATTTAATTTCAACCCTGAGAATTTGTCAATCTACTTTTTTTTGTATATCACTGAAGTCATTCCCTGATTTAGATTTTGTGTCACCTGTGACATGTATGATCTTTAAATATGTATTTCTACTGTATAGTTTATCTCTGACATCAAAAAAGTCTGTTCTATGGTCGGGTTGTTGTCTTTTTGACTCATTCCCCATTTCCATTCTCAATTTTATTTTTAATTTATCTCATCAAAAGGTACTTTTGTATTATTGTATACTTCTTCAACATATGTATCTTTGTAATATGAGGCAGGCATTACCTGTGAAAGGGGACGAAGTCTGTATGAATTACTTTTTTAAATTCAAACATGTTAAGAAAAGAAACGGAAATACCGTAACGTTTCCGATTTTGGTTCTGTTGTTAGGGATTTTAGTTGTGACGTTATTTAAGATATGACGTCATAAACAATGTAAACAAAGAAATGCTGTCATCAGGTAACGTCTTTTTTTATATCAAACAATTATTAAAAATGAATTGGTATTGAGTTCCTTCCTATATTTTACTAGACTGATAAATATATATTTTATTCAAAGTCTCATGCAAACAAAACCAGAAAAAGGAGGTAGATTTCTGCACAGATGGGGGGAAGTGAAAAAGTCTGAAAACTAGAGGCTCTAAAGAGCCTGTGTCGCTCACCTTGGTCTATGTGAATATTAAACAAAGGAAGCAGATTGAAAATTGACTACAAAGGTCAATTACTCCTACAGGGGTCAATTGACCATTTCGTTCATGTTGACTTATTTGTAGATCTTACTTTGCTAAACATTATTGCTGTTTACAGTTTACCTATATCTATAATAATATTCAATATAATAACCAAAAACAGCAAAATTTCCTTAAAATTACCAATTCAGGGGCCGCAACCCAAAAACAGGTTGTCCAATTCATCTGAAAATTTCAGGGCAGATAGATCTTGACCTGATTAACAATTTTACTTCATGTCAGATTTGCTCTAAATTATTTGGTTTTTGAGTTATAAGCCAAAAACTGCATTTTACCCCTATGTTCTATTTTTAGCCGTGGCGGCCATCTTGGTTTGATGGCCAGGTCACCAGACACATTTTTTAAACAAGAAACCCCAAAGATGATTGTGGCCAAGTTTGGATCAATTTGGCACAGCAGTTTCAGAGAAGAAGATTTTAGTAAAAGATATATAAAATTTACGAAAAATGGTTAAAAATTAACTTTAAAGGGCAATAACTCCTAAAGAGGTCAACTGACCATTTTGGTCATGTTGACTTATTTGTAAATCTGACCTTGCTGAACATTATTGCTGTTTACAGTTTACCTATATCTATAATAATATTCAATATAATAACCAAAAACAGCAAAATTTCCTTAAAATTACCAATTCAGGGGCCGCAACCCAAAAACAGGTTGTCCAATTCATCTGAAAATTTCAGGGCAGATAGATCTTCACCTGATTAACAATTTTACCCCATCAGATTTGCTCTAAATGCTTTGGTTTTTGAGTTATAAGCCAAAAACTGCATTTTACCCCTATGTTCTATTTATAGCCATGGCGGTCATCTTGGTTAGTTGGCGGGGTCACCGGACACAATTTTTAAACTAGATACCCCAATGATGATTGTGGCCAAGTTTCAAATAATTTGGCCCAGCAGTTTCAGAGGAGAAGATTTTTCTAAAAGATTACTAAGATTTACGAAAAATGGTTAAAAATTGACTATAAAGGGCAATAACTCCTAAAGTGGTCAACTGATCATTTTGGTCATGTTGACTTATTTGTAGATCTTACTTTGCTGAACATTATTGCTTTTTACAGTTTATCTCTATCTAAAATAATATTCAAGATAATAACCAAAAACAACAAAATTTCCTTAAAATTACCAATTCAGGGGCAGCAACCTAACAACGGAATGTCAGATTCATCTGAAAATTTCAGGGCAGATAGATCTTAACCTGATTAACAATATTACCCTATGTCAGATTTGCCCTAAATGCTTTGGTTTTTGAGTTATAAGCCAAAAACTGCATTTTACCACTATGTTCTATTTATAGCCATGGCGGCCATCTTGGTTAGTTGGCGGGGT
Source organism: Mytilus galloprovincialis (assembly GCA_037788925.1). Taxonomy (NCBI): domain Eukaryota; kingdom Metazoa; phylum Mollusca; class Bivalvia; order Mytilida; family Mytilidae; genus Mytilus; species Mytilus galloprovincialis. The sequence continues at coordinate 75,368,076 of CM075340.1, forward strand.
CACCGGACACAATTTTTAAACTAGATACCCCAATGATGATTGTGGCCAAGTTTGGTTTAATTTGGCCTAGTAGTTTCAGAGGAGAAGATTTTTGTAAAAGTTAACGCCGGACGCAGGACGACGACGACGGACGACGACGACGACGGACGCCGGACGCCAAGTGATGAGAAAAGCTCACTTGGCCCTTCGGGCCAGGTGAGCTAAAAAGGAGTTATCAATTTTTAGTTCAATAGTAGAATGAAAATGACGGGAAATTTTCCCAATTCTTTATTTTTATTTTTCTACCGTAATTGGGGACTTTATCCCCATATTATTGTATATTTCCACAACATATGTACATGTACCTTTGTATGATTGTATGTCCATGTTCATGTATATATATAAGTAAACTCAATATGAACCTGACATATCACTTTTAATCAATCTTTATAAACAACTACTGACTACGAAAGGATTCAGGGAGAGAACGTGAAAGGGATGAACAGGAATAGAGCAACTGTGAAGCTGTATTTATTATGTGCATCAGCAGCAAAAAATGTGAAAGCATATAAATATAGTTTATACCAAAAAACATGATTAAATGCCCCAGGTGATGTTTCATAGCCTGACCGTCGGTCCATAACAAACCTTCACCAGGAGCAGAATCTTAATTCTTATGAATACTTTCACAAATCAATATAAACTGTATTATATAGGGTATGGTTATTTCCAGTGGAAGTGGGAAGCAGAGGGTTTGTAGGACAGTCTATGTGGCGAGCATTGAGAGCACTTGGTATTGTTGGAGGGGAAAGAAGCAAGCTAATATGTAACTTGTGTAAAGAGGCAGAAACAGCATCGATGTGGTTAGGGAGAAAAAGGTCAGAACAGTGGAAGCAGAAAGTGTAGAGGCAGGGATGGATAGCCATGTGGTTTCGGGCTGGGACTTGATCACCCCAGTCGGCGCACCTCTGGAGGTTGTAGTGGACAGCGCCGAAACAGCCGAGGAAGGAGGATTCACCTGAAGACGGAACCACGCATCTTTCCAACAGGATGTATTAAGGTTCATGTGGACCCTATGGCTAAAATGGCCGTATTTTCACCTCAAAATTTACTCTGAGTACAGGCAAACCTGTGCATCTGGAAAAGTTTTAAGGCATAGCATGCCCTAGATAAATAGAATTCAAATGCATTGTATGATTTAGAAAATTCATAACTTAACTGGATTTTGCCGTACACTTTTTTTCGTCCCTGCAGAAGATGATAAAATTAACAAACAGTTGAGTTTACCTTGATATGGTCCACTCAGGTACACAGTTCAATCACTAATTATTGTCAGGTATCTATTGTCCATCTATTGTCCATGTCATTTAATACAGCTCACTTCAATTATTACCTGTGTGGAAGTTCTCAAACCTGTTTCCCAACTTAGTTTATTTTGGCACTTTCATGAGGAATGAAAAAAAGTGCACGGCAAAATCCTGGTAAGTGTTTATTTTTCTAAAACATAAAATATATTTGAATTTTATTTATCTAGGGCGTGCTATGCCTGAAATTTTTTATAGATGCCCAGGTTTGTCTGTACTCAGAGTAAATTTTGAGGTGAAAATGCAGCCATTTTAGCCATAGGGTCCACATGAACCTTAAGGTAATATTACACTATAACAACAAAATATTTTCTTGAAATATAAATCAGTTTTTCATGTTTTTGGTGTAATCAAATTCAACGCCAAACGATTTCATTAAGTGACTTTTGCAATGCACAGAAATTATGCTGACATATCATTTCTAGTAAATTTAATGTTTATTTTGATAAGTACAAAGCGTCTTACTAGGTGATCTTCCTACTTAAAAACATCTGCAAATGATATAGATCTCGACCAGGTATGAAAATTTTAGCAGTCTGTATCGCGCGAAATTATTTTGTTGTCTGTGAAACTGAAAAATGGCGGGTACAACCATCTCTCTTTTGAGGCACTTTCATTTAAATTTAGGCATAACCAATAAATATATTGAGATAAAAGATATCGAATAAAGTTTTCCCTCTCTAAAAATATGTTATTTGTATTCTACTAATACATTCAAGGCATTTTTATGGTGATATGTTACCACATTTTTCTTTGTCCAAAATCTAAGACAATTTGAAGAATGAAACGTCCCTTCAGATTAGAGAGTTCTTTTAACCTAAAACCTATACAACTACCCCGAACTCACACTGTTTCTAATATAATCAATTTATTTTTCTAGACTACACATTTCATGAACAAGACTTGGAAAATATTTTAACAAATTTTGAAACTAATTTAACACTTTTATTTTATCGAATTTCAGTTTGTGTTATTTATCCTGGCATATCTGCAGCAAAGGTAATATGCGGCTAAAATAGACAGGATACAAGAAAGAGCTTTGTTTTTTACTCTTTGAGGACTACCGTATCTCAGATATATTTGCAAACAAAATATTGAATTCGAAAATTCCAACGCTAGAAGTAAGACGTCGCCGAAGAACAATTTCTTTATACAAGTTTGAAAAAAACCTCTTCAGTAACCATACAAATTAGATGATTGAAATAATTAATACATATCATATTATTTTTTGTGTTCAGTTAAACTTTGTGATTTGATATTTGATACAATTGCATATCATCTTTCAATATTATAAAAGCATGCAAAACTAATGTGTATGTATTAATTCCGTGTTAATCCTTATTGCATGAACAGTAGAAGAATAACAGATTACTAAGTTCACCCTTGATTACATATCAGGACCTCCTTAAACATTTATGGCGGTCAACAATTATTTCATGACATCCACAAGTGGAATTCAATAAACCTCCATACCTACGATTTATATAACCTAAATATTTTATAAATATTTGTGATCCTCCATTATTTGATTCAGAAACTCCATCATTCATTTCAGAATATCCAGATATATTTCGAATTTAGTGCTTGCATGATAATTTAAAGCCCAAAATAAATCAATTCAACACAACTATTTGCGAAGGACCTTATATCGAATTATGGATGTACTGAAATATTTCATGATATCCTGGTAAAAGTATTATTGGGGTCTATCAGATATTAGAGGGTCCATAATTATTTATGGAAGTCCTAAAATCGAAATACAGAACTCCATGAATACAATACTTTTGACGAAATCCATGTTTCATATGATGTTGCTGTACGTTATTTTGATTTCTGAGTATAATTGTCTGCTCAACAGCCCTTGTAGCAAACCTTTTATTTCGAATTATTGTGCAAACATTTTGTGTGGTTAACCTTTATAAGGGTATCAATGCCCTTTATCGTCAGGCGTCAAACGGTAATTTTTGGCCACCGTCAGCGTCAAATTGGTTAACATTTTACCGTGATTCGCCAAAATATCCTGATCGTGATTCGTCATGAGAGGTCTCAAATAATTATCGTTACCTTTATTTTGGCATTTATTTTAACGTGATTCGTCAAAATCAGACAATTTTTTATCGTCTAAAAGAAAGTGTACATTTTTAGTTACCGTTAACGTCAATCGGCAAGTACCGTTTTTCGTCATGAAGGTACTACGACCCTCCTTTATTGCTTTGAGGTTTGTGTGTCTTTTACCTGGTACACTTGGTTGTTAATGCATATGGTTGTACCTTCTTTCAATTCTGTATTTTTGTATTTACTCCAAACTAAGCTTTCGGTATGGTATATAATAAGTCATTAGAAATAACAGTTATTTGTTTCTGATGATAAACTAAGAGCTTATGCAGAAGGTAGCTACGTTTGTACACACACTCAAAAAATAGTTGAATGTCTGTACTAAGTCAGGCTTTTCTGGACCATGCGTTGTTTGTTGTTTACATGTATTTGTTTGTACGTTTGATTTTTCGGAGTCGCGGTTACATGCTTCACTATGGATTTGTTTGTTCTGTTGTTCTGTCTAATAGTTTGACAATTCTATTCTATGAATTATTGAGATCTGTATAAACATGATTTGTTATGAATTATTGAGATCTGTATAAACATGATTTGTTATGAATTATTAAGATCAGTATAAACATGATTGACATGCAGACTCACTATTAACCATACCTATATCACTTCATATTTAGTCTTTTGTTTGCTTTAACATGACATTTTAATAGATTGTTTGTATTATTCTTCTTTATATTGATCACTGTATTGTTTACACAAGTTATAATAATTCAAATGTTAAAATTTTGTAAAATATAATATTTCATGTTAAATGGTGTTATCTAACATGCAATTATTCGTAATCATTAGACAATGAATAATTTAAAGATTCGCATGAGTAGATAGAACAGAATAACGAATAATAGCATATACGATATCATACAACGCGTCTTAAAAGACTAAAATGTCTATGGACTGGTTAATTCTTTAATCAATTACTGTGTGATTTGGTTCAGAGAATGCATGCATTACAATAAAGTTCCAACACTGTCATTTTTTTTAATTGAAAGATATTGAAGAAAGAATATAGGACAATATATTTTAAAATACATGTTAGCTAATCAAATCAAAAGAATGAATACAGACGAGCTATATATTAGTAAGTTCGTGGTTCATTGCTCGATATTTCTGATATAATACCAGTGTCACAATGGTTAACTGCTCCTCATACAGAGGTGTTTTGCAGTTATTGATAGTTTTACTGATTGTCAAGGAATTTGGATCGTCCAGTGTGCCTGTACATTCTGGGGATGATTCTACCAATAAACCTTGTGCGACAAAACCCTTTGTTTTAACATGGAACAAGGAAGATTATCCTAATCCCCAGACGGATATCAAAGGTGACTTTTGTGGAAGAGGATGTAAATCTTCTTGGATATGTGACCCGGGACATATTATAAGCACTGAGCAAGGTAAATGTAAACAAATACTGTTATTAAAATAAAATTTGGATGTGTGACCCGAAAAATATTATATGCACTAAGCCAGGTAAACAAATACTATTAATTGAAATAAAATTAAACTTAAACCCAGAACTGAGCTATGATATTTTGAAATACTGATTTGTTACCATTTAATTCCATTGATAGCAGTAGCGTATTCATAGGAATTTTAATAATCTTTACATTTTATAAAAGTCCTCAAGTATAGCCTTTATTTGTGTTTTCCAAACTTTTATTCATATATAACAATAGAATAAGTAAAAAAAAAGATATCAAATGAAATAACAGTTTTCCTTATTGTGTGTACCAAACTAAGAAAGTTAGGGAGAAGTTGAATAAAAATAAAAACAAAATTCCTATCAATCATTCAGTTCTTTTCCTGTTATATTTTCATATTATATTTCAACTCTTAAATGCTCCTTGAAGACCCTATGTACATAAGTCGCAAAAATTCAGATTTAATATATGATTTACATTCCTTCAGAATTAATAAATTTAATCCAAAAAAAAATGTCCACTAATAGGAAGAAAGCAGAGGGTAAACATACATGCACACGAACAAGCATTACAAAATGACAAGCTCTGGGCGGATGTAGAATTGTAAACTGATGAAACTACGATGACAGGACATCGATTTCTTTCTTAGCACCCAGTGACAAATATTTGATGCATTCTCAGGACGAGAACAAATTAACCTTACTACCGTGAATAGGTATATGTTTTGCAAGGATGAAACACTGGAGATTTAGACTTATACTGGAAAATGAGGATACGTTTTTGGATTGGAACAGAAATGTTGACTAACGAATGTTGCCAGGGTTCTATAACGTGCAGAGCCTTTAAATTTAAATGTGGTTTTGCCTTAATAATACAAAAGTGCATTATACATTTTTTCTCTGGTTTAAACACACTAAATAAACTCATCATAGATACCAGGACTAAATTTTGTATATACGCCAGACGCGCGTTTCGTCTACAAAAGACTCATCAGTGACGCTCGAATGCAAAAAAGTTTTAAAAAAAGCCAAATAAAGTACGAAGTTGAAGAGCATTGAGATCCAAAATTCCTAAAAGTGTTGCCAAATACAGCTAAGGTAATCTATGCTTGGAGTAGAAAAGCCTTAGTATTTTAAAAAAAATAAAATTTTGTAAACAGTTAATTTATAAATATAACAATATCAATGATAATTCATGTCAGCACAAAAAGTGCTGACTACTGGGCTTGTGATACCCTCGGGGAAATGATCACTCTAAATTAACGTTAATTTTCCAGTATTCTGTAATTCATATCTTGAAGCTGATGCCTTGAAAAAAGACATTGAATCTTTACGTACAACATACTTTGTTTATGTTTGTCATTTTATACCTTATAGCTGATGCCTTGGATAAAGAAATTGATTCTATACGTAAAACAACATCTTGTATGTGTATGTCCTGTGAGGATGAAGAAGGGTATATCATTTCAATAGCATTAGTTCCCTCAATTACTTATATACCAGGGTGAGTTATCTACCGTAAGTATATGATCGGTGAAATGGAAAGCACATCCATACTGCTATATGTAGGTAGATAAGAGGGTATGAACTGGGTTCACAGATACAACAGTGGCAAAAATAATTGATAAAGAAAAGATAAAAATTGACCAAACTTGAAAAATGAAGTACTCCCCTCCAGACCATCACATATGAAATATAGGAGATTTCGGATAAGCGTGCGACGGAACAGTGCAGACAGATTTTTTTTATTAAGTTGCAGAAACAAAAATTGTCAAGGATATTTCCTTGATGCTAACTTGATTAAACCAATACCCATTTCTCATTCAATATTGATTCGAAGAACAAGTTAAACAACACTTAAGCACATCGCAAATAGAATACAATATGCTATTAGATACATCAATGACTATTCCCCAAAGAATTAAATCAATTATTTTATGGGTTATATCCATCTTCTTATTGTTTTATCTATGGATGAGTTAGTTTCCGCTAAATATTTTACAAGGATAAAAGTATATCTGGTATATGGATGCAACGAATATTATTTAGTAATAATATATAATAGTTTATTGCATTTTTTATATCGTTCAATAAAGGACAGTTGCACAATCTTTCGAGAAATGATAAGTAAATACATACGAAATATATATGTATGTAAAGGATCAAGTAAAATGCATTTAGCACTTATTAGTCAAGAAAACAAAGAACAGTTTTCTTCAGTCAAAAATATGATAATGATAATAAATAAAAATTAATAAAAACAATGTAAATGACATGTTAATCACATTGAAGACTGTCTGTAAAGAAAAAGGAACAAATCTTATAGATTAATCTCGTATTGACTCTCTGAATGGGTGAGTATCTGGTATAAGCATGCTCAAGAGAAAATAATCTGGTATAGGCATATTGAAGATGCTTTCTAGACGAGAAATATTCTGATATACAAACTACATTCTATTTCAGATGGCCAATAATAAACAAGAAATATACATGTGTTAGAATAAAAAAGAAAAATATTGGCATCCGATCCTATAGATAGATATAGGAAGATGTGGTGTGAATACATACATAATCAATTCCAAGGATAAAAAATATGTTAGTAATTGTCTTTATTACATCTTCATGTTGTATTTGTAGATGTATCTAAACAATGCATTAAGTTATCGCGTAGACTCAATTATAGACAATTGTTTTGATTTGATAATATATATATGCATAAGTCACACAGATGTAGATGTATTACTCCGTTTTGTCATACTAGTACAGTTTTTTAATCGCAGTATAAGATAATGAATTTATATATAAAAAGAAAACCCCACCAACAACATACAAGTATAGATATTGACTCTGGCAGCCTACGGACAGCAATGCTCTTATATACAACAAGGAGACATAGTATGAATAATGATGGCAATTGAAACAAATATCCACCAGAGCCAAAATCGATTAAAGCAACTGTTTGTCTAGTTCTTATACATACAATATTTTAAATTTCAAATTTAACTTTGTGTTTAGCATAAAATTCAGGCTATGTAATGATATTTTTTTTTTAGTATGGAAAATGCCGCAGCAAAGAATTTTACCGATTATCTCCGCAATGTTTCTTGGTCGTATGGTGATTGTGGCAATGATGTGGTGATATTTATTTCAAAAGAACTTAAGATGGTATGTATTGTCTTAATATATGACCCCAATTTAAATCATTCACTGCCTGTTTTGGTTCAATAGCAAATGTTTTTTCATCTTGGATGAACTAAAGTTTTGTTAGTAATATATCCCAATACTTCATGGTTAATATTGTTCTGTCGCTAATTTGTTGAATCACATTTAATCCTGTTGCATAAGAAAAATGGCAGGTCAAAGCTAACATAACTGCAAACGATGAACAACTTTAATAATTTTAGGTCCAAATGTCAGCTGGTAAAATGGTTAATGAAATTTTTGGTAAGGAATGCTTGCTTAAAATTCAAACTGAAGCCCAAGTTTTGATAAAGCAAGACAAAATAGTACCAGGATTAAATCATTTGGTTTCAAGATTCAGGTAAGCTGTTAATTCTCATAATATTTCTTCATTAATTGGGATTTACTGTTTAATATGAGAATAGACAACTTTTTTAGATGCTTGTTTTTTCCCTTTTTTTATATTTTATTCGTTTATAACTTCGATATGATGACAATATCACAAACAATTTTTTAGACAACATTATAATGATAACACATACTTATCTAAAAAAAACGTCAGAAAATTATGAAAAATATTATTACAGTTCCTGATAAAGAATCTAGCAGAGCTGATATGTACTCGTACGAAATAAAGATGTAAAGAAAACTATGCATATGAAATTAGTATTTTATGGAGAATAGGAAAGTATAAAAAAGATGTTTAATTAAAGTATACAACACAATGGCAAGGAAGAAAAAGAACGTGGAAAATCGAAACAACAGTCCAAAAATACAACAAAGAATAATAAATATTGAGGGGAACGAATCTCACTTAAACTGTAAGGTGAACTAAAGTATTCTTAGGAACGGTCCACTCTTCCTCTTCAATAAGTGACAACCACCGTGTCTCTCATAAAAACTCGTGTGACAATGTTTTGTATAGTTCAATTCCTTTACACGTGTTATATTTAGAGGGATATTAACATAATTCAACATACTAATACCTGTCTTTATGTTTCAGCCATATTTTCAAATCTAAGTCATGTGACATACCAACCCAAGACAGCCAAATAAATACTGCTTTAATAGTCATACTGATTACTGTTGGAGTACTGTTCCTCATTTGTATTTTCTCAGTGGTTCTACACCGACAAGGACATTGTCAAAGGTTAAACACATATCGTATTAATCTTCCTCCAATCACAATTCGCATACGTAAACCTCGTAAACATCACCACCACCATCACGACCACGACCACCACGGCCATCACCATGATGAAAGGCGAAATAGTACGTCATCGCATTCTGGAGAAGAGTTACAACCGATGTACACTGTAGATGATATTAAGGAAGGATTATCTCAATAATGTTCAGTTAAAATTGAGGAAGGCAAGACGTTCGAAATGTATGATGGTAAACTGTTAGGAAAGGAATAACAGATTGGAAAAGTAGCATCATTGAAAAAAAAACAACATTAGTCAGTTAACCATAAAAAGTCTTGCACAAAGGATAAAATAAGGTTTACCTCAAATTACCAATGTTATTTATGTTTAAGTCCAACTAGCAATACAGGTTATACTTTTGAGATTTATAAACTCCTTATTGTCTCTATAAAGACGACAATGAATGTTCTCGATAGTCCACTAGATAAGTCAAATAATGACCTCCTTTTATGTATATTTCAATTGTGAATTTAAGCCCTTTTTAGGTAAAATATATTGTCTCTACTTTTTTAGCTCACCTGGCCGAAAGGCCAAGTGAGCTATTCCCATCACTTGGCGTCCGGCGTCCGTCGTCGTCGTCCGTCGTCGTCGTCCTGCGTTAACTTTTACAAAAATCTTCTCCTCTGAAACTACTAGGCCAAATTAAACCAAACTTGGCCACAATCATCATTGGGGTATCTAGTTTAAAAAATGTGTCCGGTGACCCGGCAAATCAACCAAGATGGCCGCCATGGCTAAAAATAGAACATAGGGGTAAAATGCAGTTTTTGGCTTATAACTCAAAAACCAAAGCATTTAGAGCAAATCTGACATGGGGTATAATTGTTTATCAAGTCAAGATCTATCTGCCCTGAAATTTTCAGATGAATCGGATAACTCATTGTTTGGTTCCTGCCCCTGAATTTGTAATTTTAAGGAAATTTTACTGTTTTTGATTATTATCTTGAAAATTATTAAATATAGAAATAAACTGTAAACAGTAATAATGTTCAGCAAAGTAAGATTTAAAAATAAGTCAACATTACCGCCCATATAGGAGTTATTGCCCTTTATAGTCAATTTTTAACCATTTTTCGTAAATCTTAGTAATCTTTTACAAAAATCTTCTCCTCTGAAACTACTGGGCCAAATTTATCCAAATTTGGCCACAATTATCTTTGGGGTATCTAGTTTAAAAAATGTGTCCGGTGACCTGGCCAACCAACCAAGATGACCGCCACGGCTAAAAATAGAACGTAGGGGTAAAATGCAGTTTTTGGCTTATAACTTAAAAACCAAAGCATTTAGATCAAATCTGACATTTGGTAAAATTGTTTATCAGGTCAAGATCTATCTATCCTGAAATTTTCAGATGAATCTGACAACCTGTTGTTGGGTTGCTGCCCCTGAATTGGTAATTTTAAGGAAATTTTGCTGTTTTTGGTTATTATCTTGTATATTATTATAGATAGAGATAAACTGTAAACAGCCATTATGTTCAGCAAAGTAAGATTTACAAATAAGTCAACATGACCGAAATGGTTAGTTGACCCCTTTAGGAGTAATTGCCCTTTATAGTCAATTTTTAACCATTTTTCGTAAATCTTAGTAATCTTTTACAAAAATCTTCTCCTCTGAAACTACTGGGCCAAATTAATCCAAACTTATCCACAATCATCCTTGGGGTATCTAGTTTAAAAAATGTGTTCGATGACCCGGCCATCCAACCAAGATGGCCGCCATGGCTAAAAATAGAACATAGGGGTAAAATGCAGTTTTTGGTTTATAACTCAAAAACCAAAGCGTTTAGAGCAAATCTGACATGGTTTAAATTGTTTAAAATTTTCAGATGAATCGGACAACCCGTTGTTGGGTTGCTGCCCCTGAATTGGTAATTTTAAGGAAATTTTGCTGTTTTTGGTTATTGTCTTGAATATTATTATGGATATAGATAAATTGTAAACAGCAATAATGTTCAGCAAAGTAAGATTTACAAATAAGTCAACATGACCGAAATGCTCAATTGACCCCCTAAGGAGTTATTGTCCTTTATAGTCAATTTTCAACAATTTTTATAAAATTTGTAAATTTTTACTAACATTTTCCACTGAAACTACTGGGCCAAGTTCATTATAGATAGAGATAATTGTAGGAGCAAGGATGTTCAGTAAAGTAAGATGTACAAACACATCACCATCACCAAAATACAATTTTGTCATGAATCCATCTGCTTCCTTTGTTTAATAGTCATATAGACCAAGGTGAGCGACACAGGCTCTTTAGAGCCTCTAGTTACTTTTAAACGAAGAGTGAGTCACATGAACAACTTGTGAAAATGTATATTAAAATACTGATAAATAACATTTTTACATGATATGTTTTTATGCCCCACCTACGGTAGTGGAGGGGCATTATGTTTTCATGTCTATGGGTCCGTTCGTTCGTCTGTCCGTCCGTCCTTCCGTCCGTTCGTCCGTCTGTCCGTCCGTCCTTCCGTCCGTTCGTCCGTCTGTCCAACTTTAGGTTAAAGTTTTTAGTCAAGGTAGTTTTTGATGAAGTTGAAGTCCAATTAACTTGAAACTTATACACATGGTCCCTATGCTATGATATTTCTAATTTAAATGTCAAATTAGAGTTTTTATCCCAATTTCACGGTCCACTAAATATAGAAAAGGATAGTGCGAGTGGGGCATCCGTGTACTATGGACACATTCTTCTTTTTTATATTGTATGTGGTTTAATGCAACGAACCTGAATTGCAAACAGTTGTATTTGAAATAAAATAACATTTTATAAGTGGGATGTAAACGAGGCCAAGAACAACAGTCACATTCATAATCCATTTAGTCTATACCTTTTATAATCTATTAAAGACACCTAATAAAGATAAGATAGAATTCAAAAGAGAATACAAATTAGTAAGGGATTGATTCATCAGATCAAAATACTTTACACAAAAACAACCAACAGAGTGACATGAGATCCAAAGTATCGATATAGGAGTATAGATAGAGGCAACAGTAGTATACCGCTGTTCGAAAGTCATAAATCGATTGAGAGAATACAAACTAAAATGAGGGAAACTTTCCTTAACTGGTATTTCGAAATTGTCCTTTTCTTTTCTAAATTATGGAGGATTTTTCTCCAATGCAAGTTCTCGAGCTTGCGTTTTAAATCCAGATTTTATAAAAGGTGCTGCTAACAATGAAGATATATAACCAAGAGTTCCAAGTGGTGAAACTGTAGCCATCCGTCCTTGGAATGACCTTGAACAATATGACGGATGCCACTTGTGGATAAGGATATGTCTACACTTTCGTTTTGAGGACGTGTTCTTCAACAGACTGTCGGCAAATAAATGCGAACCAACTGTGCTCCTCTTCTTGATTCTTTATTATTATGAGGCTTATTTCATACAGGAACTTCTTAGGACGAAAGATAAGAAGTTAGCAATTCCTTTAAATTTACTTTCCGCTATATGGATGATGTTCTCTCACTAAATAATTCAAAATTAGATGAATATGTTAAACGCATCTATCCCATCAAAATAGAGATAACGGCTACAATGAGGGTCGATTGAAAACAAAATTTTACGACAGAAGAGATGATTAAGCTTCCCATTTGTGAATTTTCCAATTCTATGTAGCAAAATGCCAACAGCGCCTGCATATGGAGTATATATCTCCCAATCGATACGATATTCCAGGACTTGTATGTCCTATCAATATTTCCTTGATAGAGGGTTGCAGCCCACAAGGGAGCTATTAAATCAAGAGTTTCAAATGAGGAAGCGATATCATCCCATCGTAAGTTTCTGAGATTACCCCCAGTTTTTGGTGGGTTTCGTGTTGCATTGTCTTTAGTTTTCAATGTTGTGTATTGTTTTCTTTCATTTGTCTTTTTCTTTTGAGCCATGATGTAATTTATTTTCGATCTATGAGTTTAATTGTTTCTCTGGTAGCTTTCGCTCCTCTTTTTCGGAGCATCCAAGTTGTTGGTGTAGTTCGTGTTCCTAATTTTTTTAGTTTTTTTGTTGTGTTTCCTGGATTACTTGTTCTTATCTCGTATTGTGCGTTTTGCCATAGCTTTATCAGTTTTGCTTCGATGTAATCGCACAAGCATTGCCTTCAGAACCTTCCAAAAGACAAAAAGAAAAAGCACCTTGCGAAATTCTTTAATTTTACTTTCCGATATATTGATGATGTCCTATCATTGAATAACCCATATGTCATCCAATACCTGCATCTCATATATCCCAGTGAACTTGAAATTAAGGGTACTACTGATGCTAGAAGGACTGCCTCATACCATGATTTTTTCCTCAATTTTGACACAGATGGACGACTTCACAAAAAAATCTATGATTAACGGGACAATTTCAACTTCTCAATTATCAATTTCGCATTTCTCAGCAGTAATATTAATAATACCCTCTGCCCTTTCGTATGGTATGTACAGGCTCGTACATGTTCACACTATACGAACTTCACATACATGAGTATGCTCCTAACGCAGAAACTGCTCAAACAAAGTTATGAGGAGGACAGATTAAAAATGACACTCCTTACCTTTTACGGACACAATCACGAATTGGTTGATCCATACGATGTGTCTTTGTCAAAACTAACTAAAAACAATTTTACCACGTGTTAGAATATGGTTTGTCGTTACGTTGTCTGATCTTTTAATTACCGAACGTGATTTATTCCCGAATGTGACTGTTTTGCTGAGTGTGAATTCGCATTGCTATTAGACGTGTCACGGTACTTTTCTATCCAAAATTCATGTATTAGTTTTGATGTTATATTTGTAATTCTCATAGGATTTTGTCAAATGTCTTATCGTTTGTAGTTGTATATCTTATTTTTTCTGTTGTATTCGTGTGTAATGGTAAAGATAATTAATCACCCAGTTCATCTATTAATTTTTTTTTCTCAATCGATTTATGAATTTCGAACAGCGGTATGCTACTGTTGCCTTTCTCTTTCATGATTGAATGATTTATTGTTTATATGGAAATATGGAGTTGTTGTGTAACTGCCACTGAAATAAATATCCACCAAAGTTTAAATGACATGGATATAAGCAACCTAACTAGTCACGGTATAGACTTCAACATCATGGAAATGTGTGAAGATTTTATTAGCTTTTAAATCGGAGGTCTGAGTATTATGTATCGTAAGACCAATTGGGTGTACCACACTTATGTCATTAATTGTAATTTGATATCCTGCATTTATCATGCTTAACCTTAAACAGGTTAACCTCAAAGTAAAGTCAAATTGATGAAAGAATAAACTAAACAATATTTTTTGGATATAATATTTTTTTTAAAATTTGATATTTTTTGTCTTAGATAAATTCACCACTGTGACAAATAAACTCATCATAGATACCAGGAAAACAATTTGTTTATACGCCAGACGCGCGTTTCGTCTACAAAAGACTCATCAGTGACGCTCGAATCCAAAAAAGTTAAAAAGGCCAAAAAAGTACGAAGTTGAAGAGCTTTGAGGACCAAAATTCCTAAAAGTGTTGCCAAATACAGCTAAGGTAATCTATGCCTGAGGTAGAAAAGCCTTAGTTTTTCAAAAAATTCTAAACAATTTATCTGTTTTGGTCGGAACAATGTTTGTTATATGTCTATTTTGTTTTACTATAGTCATTCTGTCGAGCTGTGCATTATAGTTTTTATAAGAATTCGTTGACTGCTTTAAAATTGTTTTTAAATTAATTTCTATGTCATTTTGTGTCTTGTGGAGAGTAATTTTTTTAATATATATTCAAAATCATTATAATTTGAGGCGTAATGAGGTCGATTTAAATGTAGATGATAAATTTGGACTAGATATGTACCAAGTTGCATAATACATTGGAAGGCACTCAAGTTACAACTTATTTCTATAGAAATGAAAAAAAAGCATACACTCTATTGAAAAGACATTATATTTAAAATCCATGTTCTCGGATTCGACTGAAACTGAGTCCCGTATTTTATTTAAAATTATTTATGTCTAAATTGTCGAACTCTAACAAATTGTTATTTCACCATTATTATTATTATTATTATTATTATTATTATTATTATTATTATTATTATTATTATTATTATGAAAAAGTGAAACAGACAAACAACTGTACACAAAACACAAAAGAGAAAACTAAAGACTGAGCAACACGAACCCTACCAAATACAGGGGGGTTGATCGCGGGTGCTCCGTATGGGTAAGCGGATTCAGTACCACAGTATAGACTTCAACAACATGAGAATGTATGTTTATTTCAATCGCTTTTAAAACGGAGGTCTGAATGATATGTAGCATTAGGCTGACTTCTTACAGGAACTTCTTGGAAGAAAGATAAGCATTAGCAATATCTTTTAACTGTTCTTTGATTGTCTTGCACTAAATGATTTAAAATTGTGTGGCTATGTTGAAAGCATCTATCCCATCGAACTAGAGATAATGGATACAACAGATATAGTTAAGTCTGCTTCATATCTTGACTTACATCTATAAATTGACTATGAGGATCGGTTGAAAACAAAACTGTATGACAAAAGAGATGATTTTAGCTTCCTATTTGTGAACTTTCCATCTATGTAGCAACATTTCAGCAACGCCTGCATATGGAGTATATATCTTCCAATCTTCCTGTTCTGATTCTATTACCATATTTCCTTTCCTTTCACCACACCCCTTTTTTGCCCCCCCCCCCCCACACACACATGCCCTCGCCAAACACTCATATTCACACTAAACCTGTCCAAACACCAATTTCTACCCTAATTTTCTTGAGTTATCTCCCTTAGAATGATATACGTTTTTCAATGACCCATGTTTTATATCAAAGATTTTAAACACGATTTTAAACACGAATGCAATACTTTATAATTGAACCGGTTATCAAATGTATACAAAAGAAGGAATTTGTATTGATATGTCTTTATACTATGTCTTATTGTTTATGCTTAACTGTGTAGAAAGAAACGTTCAACGGAGTTTAATGTGGTCTAAAAGTATTTGAAATTTAAGAAGAAAAATAATCTTTTCAATTGATTTAGATATTGCACACCGATTTAATTTTGATATATTGTTCTTGTAATTCTATTTTCGGAACACAAAAGTGAACAGGTACCAACTCAACACCTAATTGAAATGTTTTATCTTTATTTATAATTATCAAAAACATAGATTTAAACTTTTAACCATGTTTAATACATTACGGAAAGTGTTCATATGCTGGAGCATTGCAATTATTTTTACCCAACTTAACAATGAATATGTTTGTTCGGAACACATTTACACATCACCAATAGGGAATCATTCAAACTGCGGAAGCAAGCCTAATGTATCACAATGGAATAAGTACAATTTTCCGAATCCCCAAAATGATATACAACTGGACTACTGTGGACGGAACTGTAAAGCCTCGTGGATTTGTGATCCTGATCGTATACTTAGTCAAGACGAAGGTATGTATAGTGACATTGTAAAATATTTTGGCTTTTCTGGTTCTGCCCCTTTTGACCATACAGCTCGTCAATATATCTATACTTCCCTAGCTTTCGATTGGTAGGTTTGTAGCGTTAATAATAAAGATTAATATAGAACAAGCGCTTCAATTTTTCAAAATTTATAAACTGTTATTTTGATGTTATGTGTCTACGCCACTGACAATTGACACAAAAACCGTGATTTAAAACGACAAAATGTTTGTAGACCATAGTATTATATTGTAGATTTAATTACTATAACACATGAGATTAACCTACAGAATAATGAGATCAAGACGATTACTGCAGTGACATGTCAAAACAAGGTCAAACATAATCAAAGGCAAAAATCAACAAGAGTCTTAGACAACAGTCAAAAGCCAACAACCCAGAACGACGGATAAAGGATATCATTATATTTCAGGCAAACTATTGGCACATGCTATCATTTGATTCCATTCAAATGACAGACATATGATATCTTTTGATTTCATTCAAACTTTCGAAGAATGACATCTTTTGATTCACTTCAAACGCTCGGAGAATGATATCATTTGATTTTATTCAAACATTCAGAGAATGATATCATGTGGTTCAATTCAAACGATGGGCACTGGATATCTTTTGATTTCATTCAAACTACAGACATATAATATATTCCATTGAAATGACAGTTCTAGGGTATATAAACAGTTTTTTTTATTATTTGTTTTTCATCAGAAACGCACGGATTATATTGGTAATGGTTGGATTTGTGCGCCATCAAAACAACACTTCCTTTTTTAATTAACTGAACCTCATTTTTTCATTGTTGTTTGTTTGTATATTTACTCAGTAGAGGCGAATGTTGGTGGTTTGTGTGGTCTGTTGTCATTCAATTTGTCTGTTGTAATGTCCATTATATATGTATTTTTTGGTATGCTTTTCAATAAGCTACAATGCATGTATAATAGTAAAAGGTTATTATACATAAAATAGTTGTATATTTGTGTTTATGTTGGAAATATCGAATAAGATTATTGAATTTTCCATAATATTACAATATATTGAAAAGTGTTTAATGTTATGTTGCAGCTGATAGCCTAGAGGATACCATTAACAGAACTGTACAAGACTTTTTCTGTAATTGTTCAAGTTGTCCAAATGGTCTAGGCTTTTACAGTATTTCCGTCGGAGTAGTCAGACAAATTGGAAATGACAATATGCAAGTATTAGTTGTTACAAGTAAAATAGGCAAAAATATGTAAAAGATATGTAAAATTAGACTACAGGTGAAAACTTTAACACGTATGCGTGTTATTTAATGTTATATTTTTTCTACAAATGACTGGATCTAGTCAGGAAATACGAAAAATTACTGTGATGTGTATTTTGATTGACACACAGTTGTATTGTTACTAAAGATATAATCAGTGGCTAACAGATTGATTATTAAGTTATTTTGATGAAATTGACAGATAGTCTATCAATTTGAATATCAACAGACATAACGAATTCGGAGGAACATGAAACTTCGTAATTTACTTTAATTAGTGTATACCCTCGTTATTTACTATTTACCCAACATGCCCAATAAGAAGGGACATACCAATACCATACAACACCAATCCATATTCAAAACAAGCCATGAAAACGATGAAATGAAATGAAATTTATTTTATTTTGGTAGGTTGCAATAACATGCAGATTTTCTTCCCATTTAAATTAATACGTATAATGCACATGTGTATCACTCCACTTACGTCATGCCACACTGAATATATGTTGTCAAGAAGTCTGACTCTGATGGAAAGAAACCCTTTAAAACTAATTATACAGATTTTATGAACAGAATATCATATAATTGCTATGTACTGACAGGGGAAATGGTCCCATACCACCTATGAATATCACAAATAACAATAAAATTTGGCAGAAATTCTTTAAGACATAAATCAGTCAGTTACATTTTTTTTAATATTTTTTTTTCAGTAACCTTTCCGATATAGATAAATTAGGCTCTGAGTTAACGGATCATCTCAGGTTACAGAAATGGAAATTTAGCCCATGTGATATTGACGTGGTCGTTGTTTTATCACAGAAGGATAGGCTGGTGAGATATATATTTTTAGAATTTATTAATTGCTTGTTTTGATTTCCTATAAATGCATTTAGTCAATACAGCTAAATACATACACTCAAAGATAATTTATCGAAATGTTTTAGTTCAAAAACTTTAATCATTCACATGACCGGGCCATGTATAGTGTAACAATTGCTTATCTTCTGTCATCCAGTTCTATCTGTCTTGCTAAACATGCTAAAGTAACACAGCTCTGTATACACATTTCGTTATGTTTGTTGATTGGCTTGAATTATCTTACATTAGTTTTCAACGATGACTTACAGATTGAGTATGCATTTTGACTCTAGAAAAAATTGCTAACCTCAGTATTTTGTATTGTTAGTTTACAGATTGTAAGTCAATGCATTTCTATGTCTTATTTATAGACTAGTTTTTTGGGTGGAGGGGGAATACTCTTTTAATGCCACTTTGGTATTTTCTTACTCCTTTTTGACTGACGATTCATCCGTTATTATGTGATAATTTGTCTTTGATTTCCAATTGATATCAAAAGTTTTGATTATTATGTAATCTATGTACCTAAACGACATAAATAAATCTTTAAAATCTAGTCTTTCATTTTAATATTCTTCTTGTGGTTAAGAACCGAAAGTAATTATATAATCGGGAGAAAAAAAAAGGAATTGATTAGACAATATTTTTTTAAGGTGTATAAGAAAGATAGAAGTAAAGGCTAATCAAGTAGTTTCATTTCTTGTTTATTATATCTTTTTTCATATCTAGATTTGGGTTTCAATTGGAAATACGGTAATGCAAAACTTGTCCAGCTCCTTCGAGTATAGAATACGGAATGAAACCTATAACATGTTACAGTCTGGATTGTATGGTGAAGCCTTAATTTACGTAATCAAGGATATTGGGTACATAGATAAATGTATTTCAATAAGCGTTGTATTTGTGTTTTTAAACTTTTATAAATAAAGACAACTGTTTGATAAAAAGAACAAAAATGTCATATTCAACGTTCGTTCAAACCGAAATATGAGTTTAGTTCGTTTGCAAATAAAGGAAATAGTAGTATACCGCTGTTCAATGGTCATAAATCGATTAAACAAAAACCATTTATCCGAATCAAAAAACCTAAAGTCGGGTTGTTGTCTCTTTGACATACTTCCTATTTCCATTCTCAGTTGTATATCAACTCTGAGAGAAAAAACAACAAAACAGGAACATTGAAAGGTAACACAAACAAACGCTTAGATCACAGAAACGGGCTATTTGATAACAACTGCTTCACTTCCTAATTTTAAGAAAAAATGTGGTTTGAACCTGGTTTAATGGCAAGACAAACTTTCCACTATTGAAAGTTTAAAGAACCTCTTAATGAACCAGCGTCGAACCAGAGTCATTTTCATTTTTATTTAGTGTATTTTATTAAGTGTTTTCTCGTTTGAATTGTTTTACATTGTCTTATCGGGGCATTTTATAGCTGACTATGTGGTATGGGCTTTGCTCATTGTTGAAGGTCATACGATGACCAATAGTTGTTAATGTCTATGTCATTTTGGTCTTTTGTGGATAGTTGTCTCATTGGCAATCATACCACATCTTCTTTTTTATATTATTGGTATCAATGAATTAATTCAAAGTATACAGAACTGATAAGATAAATGAATGTAGAAGAAGAAGAAACTTTAGGGGATGATATAGTGCACACATTATTTGTGATAATAATGAATAAAAATATGAAGACATTTTTTTTGATGTTAATTGTAGAATTCAAGATATAGTTATATTAATTTTCAAATTTTCTATCGTATTTTTTGAAATGCAGAATGGAATATTAACAACTATGGTATTACACAATGTGGGATCCTTCGCCTTCTCGTTTTCCTCTGGTTGGTTGTGTACGTTGTCATATTACATTTATACCACATCGCCAGATTTATAAAACTTTCGAGTACGACTATTGTTTATAGTGTTTCGAGCAGCACACATTTTGTACTAAACAATGTTTTATGATCAAAAGGTTTGATGCTGATCTGAATATCTGTTATAGAGTTTTACCAAGTTGTTATTAATCTATTGACGAATACACCGATCATCCCATTGCTAAAACTTTACATAGTGGTAGGAGTATCAATTCAAAGAACCCTTTGGTCACTATTGACCTGGATACTAAAATATAGTCAGTTTTATCGTAAAATTTCATGAATTATTACACCAAGGCGCTGTACAAAAATACAATGCAATGTATGGTTATGGTTCATCATTTACCAAATCGATACACGTTATTACAGTACGTTTTATACCCAAGATACATCAATTGATACATATACAGTCCTACATGGGGTTTTTGTAAGGCATATGGAAATGAATTGACCTAAAACTCGATTTTTTTCCTTTTCTACTAGGGAACTGTTCTCCATTGGTGGTGGAGCTTTATCATATAAGTGGTATACACAAGAAGCCCAAGGACTGCCATCAGAAGCTTTAATAGCAGGAATCGTTGTTTTCGTCATCCTGTTCGTTTATGCAACTTTCATGGTACGTAAAGATTTAAAGAAGACTCGAGAAAAAGAAAATCCATCTCTTCGAATAAAGAAACGCAAATACTTTCTCAAAAGTCGGAAAGAGAGAAAACGTTTGGCAGATGAAAGAGAAAGGTTGGCTAAAATAGACACAGAAAAGACCACTGAGGTCACCACAGAACAACACTCAACTGATGAACTTAGTATTGATTTGTCAGAGAGAGCGAAGTTCATTATTGAGGAACCACATTTTAGCCCTTGTGTAACCATAACTGTCACAAATGTAGATGGAACTAGCAAGGATTTTGAGGAACATGCTTTGTAGAAATGAGAGAGATAGTGTGATAAAAGAGAGTGAGCGGGAAAGACTGTGATGAACATTTCATATTATCAATATGAACAACATAAATGTTTATACTACAAGTGGTATGTCATAGTGGGATGTTTAACCTGCTATAAAACCACGTTAAACCCAATGTTTTCTTCGGAAAACGCTTGTACCAAGCCAGGAACATGGCTGTTGGTTTCGATTGTTCCGTTGATTGGTAACATTTGACTGTGTCAATTTTTATGGGCTCCCCCCTTTTTGAATTTGCTATGATGTTGGGTATTTTGTAACAACTTTTCTATCAAATGAAAACAACATAAAGTCAGAGACATATAAATACAGAGATTGGCAACTTATCGTTACGGCTATAACCAGCGGTCAACTTCACGCGTGTGCACGAGATTTCTCGAGAGTAGAAAATGCGCCAAACAATCCGCCATATTGATTATTTACAAACAGCTTTAACGTACAGAAAACAACCAAATTATAATAAAATACAATCTATATCAACACAATTCAGTTAAGAATAACTTAAATTTATGTAGAGGCGTAGTTTATTTGTAATTTTAAGCTTTCTTTAGTAATAGCTAATAAAATTATAGGCGAATTTATATCCCGATTCAAGAAGCCCAAATTTTAGATTCAGTACTCGATAAGGCTCCCGACTTTTGGAACAAAAATAAATAAAACGAAGCAATATTTCGAGGTTGTGCTTGTTTAAACAATGACATATAAGGTTTATAAAACGGTTTC
The DNA here is from genome assembly GCA_037788925.1 of Mytilus galloprovincialis. Classification (NCBI taxonomy): domain Eukaryota; kingdom Metazoa; phylum Mollusca; class Bivalvia; order Mytilida; family Mytilidae; genus Mytilus; species Mytilus galloprovincialis. Next base: position 75,390,484 of record CM075340.1, read on the forward strand.
TTGTATTATAGTTGGACTAGGATAATCCTGAATAAAATGATCGTTGGATAACAAAACTATTTGAATGGTCTCAAAATGGCTTCAGAGTCATAATGTTCTTTTACTTGAAAATTAAAGCAATGATAATTAAATTACTAAACACATGTTAATGTTCTTGTTGTTAAGCTCCATTGATTCAGGTTTTAATGTTGCTAATTAAAAATCTTGATCATGGTAATAAAACTGTTTATAATTTGACACCTATTAATAAGTAAACATCCTGTAAGGTACATGAATTAAAGATCAAACATGTTAGGTTATCAGTAGCTGTATGATTCTTCCTCTTAAGGTAGCACAATACAAAGATTTTTCATCCCCAATCAGACATCTTTAAACTGATGTAATTCCACTCATCTTTCTTTAAATTTTATAAATGAGGTACCAAAAGAAAGAAGAAGGACCAATCTTTCAAATTGTGATAATTTCATTATGACATAATTATTACATCATTAATTGTTATGTAATTAGTTGCCATATTGTGATGTCTATACTTGAATGAATTTAGCTTCTTTGGTATTCATAGCATCCCAAAATATTTTATAGATTCGTGCACAACACAGTTTGACCTCCAAAACTGTGTCTCAGATTTTTCCTATTGTATTTCATTCTCTCATAAATCTTCAATGAAGTTTGCAACATCAATTCATAAGAGACCACTAAATTCAATTGGGTATAAAATTTGTTCTATTGATGTTTTTGGAAATCTGAGACACAGTTTAGGAGGTCAAGCTGTGTTGTGCAAGAATTTATAAAATATTTTGGGATGCTATGAAGAACAAAGAAGCTAAATTCATTCAAGTGTGGACATCACAATATAGCAACTAATTACATAATAATTAATTATGCAATAATTATGTCATAATGAAATTATCACAATTTGAAAGATTAACCTTTCTTCTTTCTTTTGGTACCTCATTTATAAAATATAAAGAAGGATGAAATGAATTACATCAGTTTAAAGTTGTCTGATTGGGAGTAACAAAATCTTTGTATTGTGCTACCTTAATAAGTTAGTAACTCATGTAATTAAACCACTTGGACATGCAGAAATGTCACCTGTTGTTAACAAATTGATGAAGTCTTTCTAGATTAATTATTAACATCATAAACAAGGTAGTGTGAACCCCTCAGTGGTGTTAAAACTTGAAACTTTTTATCACAGTGTAAAGTAGCCCAACATATCTTGTCAAGTTGTTCATATATGCACCACGAAGCCATTTAATTAAGTACCAAGCCACTTTGACATTTTGTTTTCATAATAATTATTCAATCTTGGCGGAATTGATGATTCTTAAAGTTTTTCTTAGGGAAGTATTACAAAATTAACATAGCATGCATGGACAGGACCTTAAATACTTTTAAAGGACATGTACTTTTGCATATTTTTTTTTTTTTTACAAATGCGTCCTTGTTAAAAGGATGGAGAAAAAAATAACATTTTCGCCTAAATTACCTTTCAATTGTTTTCCATGTTGTCTTGATGTGTGTCCACGGAACCCAGAGATAGATTTCAGAATCTTCAAGTTGTCACAGTCAAGACATTTGTAACCATCAGTAGCAGTAACATCTGTACTTAAACTCTTGTCAATTTCCTTGACCTTTTTTTTTGGGGGGGGGGGGTGCACACCTGTCGCTAGAACAAAGTCGTCGTCACTATCTACAATTGGGTCAGTGTCTGTGTATTCCCCGAACAATATATCTAAATCTAAATTGTCGTCCCATGATAAAAAATCTGTCTTGGACATCGTGAATATCACAACAGCCACCAAGCATCAATTTTAATATAGATATAAATATGAGATGAAAGTTAATTATAAAGTTTTATAATTTTTTTTAATTTTTTTTTCTCGACATTACACAGTTATTTCCTGCAAAGATAATAATTTCCCACATACTCCTAATCATGGGACCCCCTAATTAACAGACCGATTGATGCTACATGTAAACAGCGTCATTATTATTCACCTGCGAATTTGTTTACAATACAAGATTTTAATTCTGAAAGTCTTTGTCCTGGTCCTTAATACAAAGAAGAACAACAGGGTGTTCCGAGTGAATATTATCGATTGTCTAGACTACCGCTAATCTCGTTATCATATGATTAGAGGATGCTGGGTACGAGTTTACACGAGTGAAGTCAGCGAGATTTACAAGTCGCTAATCTCTTTAGTATACATGTCTCTGATAAAGTGAAGCTTATTATACAGATGATTTTAAACACTTTTCATTAATTGTACAATTGAACAATCACTGGAAAAAGGACATATTTATTCATCCATCGCCCAAAATTCCAACATGCAAAACAACCGAACAGCGATTTTGCTGCTATTATTTATCTTAAATGTCACAGTAACCTGTTCTTTCCACGCAAGGTCGACATTGTTACATACAATAAAGATACAAAAATGTACTGTCTTCGTTTTCAGAGTGAAGTCCATATTTACAGCAAAACTTAGATATTCGTTATAAGCAAGAGTTTGTTGAAATGGAATGCATGTAACATGTGTAATGATAAATGTAGTAATGATAAAATTAATTGATAATTTTCAAACAACATTATACTGTAAGATGATGTCTCATGATTAGTACAAAATAAAGTGAAGGATTTATGCAAATCATTTCAAGTATCAAATTATAACTAATAATAGTTCATTTAGTAAGTATTATTTAAGTATCAAAGCAGCTGCTCGTTCAGCTATCATAATTGTAGCTGCATTTGGGTGATCTGTTATTTCAGGAAATACTGAGGCGTCCACTACTCTTAGGTTGAAAACATCTTTTACCCTGTAAGAAGATCGAATACACTTTATTGACATCTTTTGTAATGAAATGTTACAAATAAATTATTAAGTAAGGTGTAAGTGTTTGGTGTTCATTAGTCTTTTATCGTGGGGTGTACTGTACCATATATTCTTTAACACGTACTTTACCGTGGTTTGTATTGAATCCTACATAAGAAAGAAAGAAAAGGCAGCAGTATTCAAACCGATGTTCAAATCTTATGAATCGATAAAAAAAAGACAATTCAGGTAACAGATACAAACTGAGGAAATCACAAAAGGAGCAAAACCGGTTGCATCGACTGGATAAGAGTCACCTGTTATACATGATTCTGTCGCCAAGAAAATCCACACTCGACAGAATTTTAGATTGAAAAAAATTGAACCTAATACTAAGTATTTGATGTGGAAAATCAAAGCTATTCACAATTGGTGTTCCTATTTAACAAAAAATTGACTGGGAAAGCGTCTTTTTTTGAATCTATAATTCTCAATACGAATATAGACTCATTCAAAATGTCACAATAGGAAATAGGACACAATCGGTAAATTTACAGACCAGACAACTACTTTTTTTAACTTCTCAAACATTTCTGTCGTGAGTGAGACACCGAAATATCACATATGTCAACTGATATGTGATTGTGAACTTAATACTGGTGCAGAGTCAAACTCACTCATTCGTCCACAAAACCCTACTGTAGCAGTTTTTATGTAAAAAGACCGTCACTGTTAATGAAGTGTCGTATTATCGCTGAGACAGAGAGTATATAACTATGATAAGTTGGGCGTTGACATTGAAGAAACTAAAATCGTAACTTGCGTTATAAATCCTAGGTTAAAGTTGTCTTAGTACGTTCTCCTTTCAAGAAAAAAAATATGAAGCATTATGCATATTTACCTGAGTTTATTGTCAACAACAGATCGAACGTCATTGACGGCACCCATCTTACAGGTAGAGACTGGATGATGTCCTGGGTCAGAGAATGTTTGTATATAACATTTCCAGTACAGATCAGAATCAAACTTAAATTCTTTGCATCCCTTAAAAGTTGGTTCCATCGTAGCGTCTATTGACTGCATTATTGGTGTTTCAATGATCGATTTTACTATTTTTATACCTGCAAATATTATTATTATAAGTAGGCTATAGAAATTTTATAGTCTCTATTAACTCTTCATGTCCTTGTTTAAGATTGTCATAAATGTAATTCTGTGTATTCGCCCTGACATGTAATTTGATGTCCTCTAGATGTCTAAATATCATATGTGTCGTTGGATTACAATCTCGTTGTTACCACACACATCTTCATTTAATTCATATTGGGAAATACAAATTGACAACACAATGGCTGAACAAACAAACAGACACATAATAGTAAACAAAACACAGCACAGAAAAATAAACACTAAGCAACACAAACCTCACCAAAAATGACCTACTCTCAGGTGATACGGAAGGGTAAGCAAATCTCACCGATTATAGACAATGAAAACGTCACAGATGTCTGTCCGAGTACCGCAAAAAAAAAAAAAATATTTCACCTGTTTTGTTTCACGGAATTAAAACCAGCCACTTATCTGTTTATGCCATATTGTATGAGTAGTAAAACATCATAAGTCAGAAACATTTTACCTTCATGGAATTAAAACCAGCCACTTATCTGTTTATGCCATATTGTATGAGTAGTAAAGCATCATAAGTCAGAAACATTTTATCTTCATGGAATTAAAACATGCCACTTATATGTTTATGCTGTTTCTTGACCATATGGTATAAGTACTAGTATGCAAACATGTTACCTTCATAAAGTGTTTTAATATCTTCTACATTAGAGAGGTATTCAGGATCAATGATTGGCATTTCGTTAGGATCCGTCGAATTGAACTTAAGATGACCTCTACTTTTTGGATGAAGGAGTTTGACTGTTATTGTTATGCCATCTTTCTTTTTACCAAGGGAATACCATGACTTGATCAGCTGCAATAAAACACGCAATAATAAAGATATGTTAGCATTGTTTTTATAATCATTGTTATAATGTTACATTGTATTGTTTAAAGTGAAACGTAAAACAATGATTTTCCTGAAAAAAATAAATGTGGGAACTTGTTATGAATAAAGAAAAATCTTTCGCTAAGAGTTTGGGTCTGATAAATACGTTGTAATTAAAATTTCCCCTTGACAATTTCGTTCATCTCATTGCAACAATTCCGCCTAAATTACTGACAGTTGTGCATTTGATACTCGCTATAGTCAAGCTTTATTTTAAATGATTATTCAATGTTTTGCCTTTAGCACGCAGCATTTAAGAGAAGGAGAAAAACTTCAGGTAAGATAAGAATTTAATGTGTGTCCAGACGATTTCAGTGTTATTATTTGATAAAAGTTTTGTGAAGCTTGTCAATTTCAAACAAAGTTGAGTTGATGTCAACCTGGTCAATATTCATATACCTTAAAATATATACATGTCAAAAGTGACACAGAAAGCAAAACATCCATAAATCTAAAGTTTACAGTTTCTGGTTTTAAACACTTTTGACCTGTTTATCAGATGGACATTTATTCTACATACCTCGTCATCTTTATTCATGACTCTTAGTAACTTGTGGTCATGGTCGGCTATAGTAGATTTAAACGTTAACTGTAAGTCTGGGTATGGCGATGGTCTTGTTTTATTTGTATTCGCGAAAAGAAAAGCCTCGCTTCCACCAATGGAAGCCATTAGACCTGAAAAGTGATAAAATTGGCAAGATAGTAAATGTGAGAGCAAATAGGACTCAAATGGTAAATTTATAGATCCAATGACTATTTTGGTATCTTAAGATCCAAGCCTGCAAAAATAGGTGAAATATTTGTGTAGTTTTGGTATCACATGAAAGCTTGAGGACTTGGAATTACTGAAAAGTCTTATTGAAAGTTTCTTTTTAATCAATATAAATAAAAAAAAAAGATATAAAATAGGAGGGCATATTTGCCTTAGTGTTCAGATCAGAAGTACCCATGTTTGTACTATCAAACATCCGGGAACCAGTACGCTCTAATATGCAATCAAAGGTACGTTGAATTGTTTGGTACAGATCGGAATAAGGTATACATAGTTTAGACCTAAACATAACTACCACTTTATTTTAACTGTAGACAAAGTAGACGTTAATGTTTGATATAGCAGAATTTATCATAGAAAGTAATGGGGCTATGAATTAGTGGTTTTATACGTTTATGTTGTTTCATCGTTTCTTGTTTTCTATCATTTCTTAGTACGTTAAGTAATTGTTTGCATGAGGTATTTTTTCTACCACACGAAGATTCAAGATATCGAACACGTTTATTTCTGACCTTTTCTCTGATAGAAATACTGATCAATCATTAGTCTGTTCAGATTCCTTACCTTTTCTCTGATAGATACTGATCAATCATTACTCTGTCCAGATTCTTACCTTTTCTCTGATAGAAATACTGATCAATCATTAGTCTGTCCAGATTCTTACCTTTTCTCTGATAGAAATACTGATCAATCATTAGTCTGTTCAGATTCCTTACCTTTTCTCTGATAGAAATACTGATCAATCATTAGTCTGTCCAGATATCGAGCACGTTTATTTCTGACCTTTTCTCGGATAGAAATACTGATCAATCATTAGTCTGTTCAGATTCCTTACCTTTTCTCTGATAGAAATACTGATCAATCATTAGTCTGTCCAGATATCGAGCACGTTTATTTCTGACCTTTTCTCTGATAGAAATACTGATCAATCATTAGTCTGTCCAGATTCTTACCTTTTCTCTGATAGAAATACTGATCAATCATTAGTCTGTCTAGATTTCTTACCTTTTCTCTGATAGAAATACTGATCAATCATTAGTCTGTCCAGATTTCTTACCTTTTCTCTGATAGAAATACTGATCAATCATTAGTCTGTCTAGATTCCTTACCTTTTCTCTGATAGAAATACTGATCAATCATTAGTCTGTCCAGATTTCTTACCTTTTCTCTGATAGAAATACTGATCAATCATTAGTCTGTCCAGATTTCTTACCTTTTCTCTGATAAAAATACTGATCAATCATTAGTCTGTCCAGATTTCTTACCTTTTCTCTGATAGAAATACTGATCAATCATTAGTCTGTTCAGATTCCTTACCTTTTCTCTGATAGAAATACTGATCAATCATTAGTCTGTCCAGATTTCTTACCTTTTCTCTGATAGAAATACTGATCAATCATTAGTCTGTCCAGATTTCTTACCTTTTCTCTGATGGAAATACTGACCAATCATTAGTCTGTTCAGATTCCTTACCTTTTCTCTGATAGAAATACTGATCAATCATTAGTCTGTTCAGATTCCTTACCTTTTCTCTGATAGAAATACTGATCAATCATTAGTCTGTCCAGATTTGAATTCGGTTTCATAGTCAAAACATTAACAAATACCCGGATGTCAACAGAGATGTGATCTTGTAGATTTTCTCCAACAGGTAGATCAGCAATTACAGGAATCTGTGGAATATTTATTTTCTATTGATAAAGTATTATCCTCAAAAGCACATATAATATTGTGAATTTTACAATACATAAAATTGAGAATGGAAATCGGGAATGTGCCAAAGAGACAACAACCCGGCCATCGAGCAGACAACATATATAGACACAGTACAATCACATTGAAAAACATAAGATGAAGAATATAAGATATTTTCTTGCTGTATAGTAATATAAAGATTCACTGTTTGCCCAAAAAACTTCTCTTATATTTGAGTGTGCATTCACATTTTTATAAGACGTGTCACGGTACATTTCTATCCCAAATTCATGTATTTAGTTCTAATGTTATATTTGTAACGTTTTTCGTTTATTACATGCATCATTGAGTTTTATTATCATGGTATAATTATATTACTTATTCTCATTAACCGTTATAAAGTAATTCCTTACAATCTATTTTTTATAGCCTTCGATCAGATTGCACTTGTTACATTGTTAAATGTCAAATCAATCATGTTAATCAGCTGGTGCCCCTTGGCTAAGTTTATACAGGTGTCTCGATTGACCTTAGCTCCGGGCTCCGGGCTCCTGTATTATAGCTCCTGTAGAATATTTCTTTGTTCAGAGTCATTTAACCATATTGTAATCAGGTTACTAGAGTAGTATAAAAGAGAGAAATAGATAGTGAGAAGAAGAGACGAGATACGATATACGAGGAGGAGAGACGATTTTGTGTACGAGAGGTGCGTACGTAGAAGAATTAGGATTATGCCACCGTATTGTTGAGCCTGCAGTTTAGATGTTGTAAACTTATATTACTGTTACATGTAGTTTGGATTATTGAATAATACAGTATTGAACTTTTAATCGACTTTGTGTTTATGTTAACTTGCAAGACTTCGTTCAGACTATACCAGGATCCATTTATTTATTTATGTGACCAGGATTCCCTTAATCACGCTACCAGAGATTTTTAGGGTAACCCTGTTAAAGAGTATACTTGGCATTTGTCGTTCCGTGTACGAGTGAAACGTAGACACTAAACAAGACAGCACACACACAAGAATACACACTTGAGTTCAAGTTGCATCACGGCAAAATAACCAACTAAACACTTTTTCGTCACATATTTGTTATTCTCATCGGATTTTGTTTAATGCTTAGTTCGTTTCTGTGTGTGTTACATTTTAATGTTGTGTCCTTGTTCTTGTATATTTAATGCGTTTCCCTCAGTTTTAGTTTGTTACCCGGATTTCTTTTTTTTCTACTAATTTATGAGTTTTTAACAGTTGTATACTACTGTTGCCTTTATATACCAAACTTATAACTTTTCGTCTACATAAGACTCATCATTGACGCTCAAATCCAAACATTTGGATGGCAAATCAAATATGAAGCTGAAAAGCATTTAAAAAAAGCAAAAATCCGAAATATTGCTCAAAATATTGCTTAGGCAATTTAAGAGCTCTTATAACATTGTGGTTTCAGTTAGCAACTGTGTGTATGTACTAGCATAACTATCCTTCTCTCCATAACATGTATGTCAGACAAATATGAACATACAATTTGATTTATCGTCTGCAGTGCATTTTAAATTTAGTTACTTGCAAGTTATAAAGTTGTTCTCTGGGTCCAATTCCAGACAAAAATAATATTTTGGGAGAACCATATGAGCCAGCAGATAGGATAACTTCGTTTGATGCTAGAACTTGGAATGAAACGTTTGAAAAAATGAATTCTATGCCGACTGCTTGTCTACGGGCAATCAAAACCTGCAAAAGAAAAAACATTCATTTAATCAAATATGCATATAGTATACGTTTGGTCTCATGTTGTGCTACTATATCAATGTTCAAGGTCAAAATGAAGGTTAGGCGCCTACAACTATACTCTGTGTATGCCTGCGACAGATCAGGAACCTACAAATTAGTGGTTATCTTTTGCTGTATATCCCATTTGTTTTTGATTATTGTTTAGTTCATCATTCAGGCCTTTTGAATAGTCTTTTGTAAAAGTTCTCTCCAGCAAAAGGGTACAAAGGTCTGCAAGAACGGTATAACAAACAAACAAAATGAGACAACACGAATTATGTATGTTGGCTAAATTATATCTACACTGAAAATTTCCCTCTTAATTGTATGGCTGATATACAAACATTTAGCCAGATACAAAAATATATACATAATCAAAAATAGCTGAATCATCAAATAGAACCAAACAACTAGTGACATAAATTTCACTTTTACGCAGAAATTCACCATATACCTTAAACTAACTTACCCTTGAAACCAATGCCTTTGTTACAATGTTTAAGTTCTGTCGTCCTCGGGCTTCATTGAGATAAGCCTTAGCAGTGGTCAATCGTTCTCCTCCTCGTATGTTCGTTTGTATCCGACATATACCTAAAAAATCAAAATCATTCTCATTTGGAGGATTATAAACATATTGGTGTTACGACGGTTATTACAGAAGATGTGTTTATTTGAAGGTAAGTTAAGATCATGTCCAACTTATAAAAAAATGTTTATTTCATATCTGCAGTTGTTTTTATTCACTGTTAGCATGAACACAATAAAAAATCAAAAATAACTGTATTTCTGCTAACCATACATATTATTTTTTTAGTTCCTAGCGTAAATATGTATTATTCATTTTGGATATACTAGTACTCATATTTGGTTTTGATGTTATATTGGTTATTCTCATCGGATTTTGTATAATGCTTAGTCCGTTGCTATGTGTGTTACATTTGAATGTTGTGTCGTTGTTCTCCTCTTATATATAATGCGTTTCCCTAAGTTTTAGTTTGTTTTCCCCGATTTTGTTTTTTGTCCATAGATTTACGATTTTTGAACAGCGGTATACTACTGTTGCCTTTATTTGGATCAGTATTCAAGTTAAACCATCCAAAATTAAAACGGAATGACGAACAATGGTAAAACTTGTTGACTCCGACATAAGTCGTCGGGGCATACACAAGAAGTATTTGCCTACCTGCCTACTTTTATTGAACCCATCATGTTAGCGGACACATTCATTATTCCTTAAAAACTTATGACTTCGATTTGATGCTTGTCCTTAACTGTTGGTTTTATGGTCAGCATAATGTTTATTTATTTTCTGAAAAGTCCAAGCTTGAGTTTTGTGTTAAGGGCATACGATACAGTTACATGGGAGATAATGGAGTTGCTAACGTAAATTGTTATTTTCGCGATGTCAAACGGTGACTTATCGGGAAAAGATGCATTTTTCGGCTGATTTTTATCATTCAAACTGATTTAACTTGAAAACGAGTTCATTTTTTAAATGACATTTGCTTTGATTACGTAAGACGATTATGTGTACCAATTTTCTTGAAAACGTAAATAGTGCAATTGTTTTAAATTCGATAAATATACAGCAAACAATAAAAAACAGAAATTACATATTATTTAACAAAAAAACAATTTGCGTTTATCTTTTAAAACAAGAAAGTGATGCCTTTCTTTGGAAAGGGAAAATACGGTCACAAACTCGAATTTTTAGCAAATATACAAAATTTCAACCTCATTTTACTCAAAAAGTAGCACATGAAGGTATATTTTTTTTATTACATATTTGATTTAATAAGGTAAAAAATAGTCTATATGGGAATTTTCATTAAAATTCAAATATAGGATCAAAACTGTATCGTATGCCCATAATTAATTCATAGCCACACTAGATAGTTATAATATAGTATGAAGTTACCCTGATCTTCCTTCTCGTTACAATTGATGGCATCATAGCCTAGACTTTGTGTTGCATTGAAATACACGTTTAATAATGACGTGGGCTGTAACGTGGACACTGTCATTGGTCCACACGATCGGTGTAAATCTGTAAAATATTATTGAAGAATAATGACGAAATAACATTGAGACTATGAAGGATGTAAATCATTATATGTTATGGAACTGATGTGAATTGACAGATCAGTAGTCATGCAAGAGCTGTGTTACATGTGTTGTCTATAATCAAAAGTGCATTCTTGGTAATATTTACTTTCGGTTGACCATCGACTGCAGTTATTGTAGTTATTTTGTAGTGCAGAATTGGTCAGTTGAAATCCTGCGTGATTGAAATCTCAAACAAATCTATGAAGCATAATGATGAAGGTTATACCGATATGTGAGCGGTGTAAATATTTTATTGGCTTGTAATATTCAATATACCGGTATAAAATGATTGCTTTTGAAAGTACGTGTTGTTGATAAAGATCAGTCAAAGCATAGACAACAAAAATGGTTTCTATTTAACAGTTATATGCTATGCAATATTTTGAAAAAAAATTTCCAGTGGGTCAATTTAAAAGCTGGAATTCCTTTGCAAAATAAGAATTTCTAGGTTGAGATCTTTTTGCATATTTTCATTGATTTTTCCCTTCAATACTTTTTTGTTTAAATAGCACATGTCGGTGAAAACCAACAGCGAGGGATATTTATACTATTTATCCTTTATCATTAAGATTTATATTAGGATTGCCTTAACATTTTTGGGAAAGACGTTTTGAGACTATGTCCGTTTACTTGGAGTATCAATTTTGAAAACATATACAAATGTTTTGTGCCAATAAAAACATGTGTTTGTTAGTTATTAACATTAATCTCTTGAGATGTGGTAGGAGTGACAATGAGACAACTCTCCAACCTTGTTAGTTATTAACATTAATATCTTTAGATGTGGTATGAGTGACAATGAGACAACTCTCCAACCAATTCACATAGATATTGAAAGATGTGGTATGAGTGACAAGGAGACAACTCTCCAACCAATTCACAATTTGTAAAAGAAAAACCATTATAGGACAAAATACGGTTTCCGACACGGAGCCTAGGCTCACACCGAACAGCAAGCTATAAAGGGTCCCATATTAACTAGTACAAAAACCATTCAAACGGGAACACCATAATATAGATAAAACATAACAGATTTAGACAGCTCTGTCACCTTTGTATCAATAAAGATATGTATTTTGTTAATCGTTAACATACCAGATTTAGACAGCTCTATAACTTTTGTATCTACAGATTTACGGAAGTAAGGAGCGACATGTTTGAATCCCCATCCTTTAGCTCCTTTCTTGTCCCATTCATCAAAGATTCCTGGACTGCCTCTCTGATAAATCATATCATTCAGAGCAAACGTACCTCCAATAACCTTACCTCTAGGTAAGGCAGCTTGCTGGAAAAAAAAGGTTCCGTAAATCTCATATTTTTAACAAGACAATTACATATTACAATTCATACGTTTTACATATTACATATTACACAAAAATAATGATACTGATATTCACTAACCAAGTCATGATGGCATCCATATAACAGTGACAATGTAAAACAAGTCAAACGAGAAAGCTTTTTAACTTTTTTGGAGTCGAGCGTCACTGATGAGTCGTTTGTAGACGAAAAGCGCGTCTTGCATAAAAACAAAATGTAATCCTGGTATATATGATGTTTATTTACACCAATGTCCCAGATTAGGAAAGACTTGGTACCTTCAAACGAGTTTAACCCTGCTATATTCTATATATATTTGCCTGTCCTAATTCGGGAGTCTGTTATTCAGTGGTTGAAGTTTCTTGTTGTGTAACATATACAAATTCTCATTATTTTGTACATACATTAGGCCGTTGTTTTTTTCGTTTGAATTGTTTTATATATGTCATTTCGGGCATTTTATAGCTGACTATGTGATATGGGCTTTCCTCATTATTGGAGGACATACGGTGACCAGTATAGAAGATAATTTCTGTGTCATTTGGTCTCTTGGCGAAAGGAAACCAACAGTCTCTATCCATACTATATGTAAAAATAGAATTTCTGACAAGCCGTTATAGTTTTGTATTTGAATTTTAAAGAAATATTACCTTATTCTTATACCCAAACAATGCATTTTCTTGTGGTTGTGTGAAGTATTTCCAGTCTACAGAACTATTCCTGAGTTGTTTTGCTAGCCCTGGTGTTGTAATGAATGGCGTTTCTGGTCTGTCTGTTTCCTTATCACCAGCTTCTAACAATAACACTTGAACACTCGGGTCTTCTGATAACCTGGCCGCTAATACAGAACCAGCGGTACCAGCACCAACTACTCAACAAATGAATAGTTATAAAAAATTTGAAACAAATTATTACACAATTTCAAATGTATGCTTGTATGAAGCAAGTGTGAAGACCCTTTTAAGGATAGGACGGTAACATATTTTAAGATCTATTTTCGTGATAAAAGCACCAGGATTCTTCTACATGTGAAAACAATGTTAATATTTAAAATTTAACATTGCCATATAAGCGAGAGGTTTGGCACGCCATGAACCCAGGTGCAATACACCATATTATCTTAAAATGTTCTGTACCAAGTAAGGGACATGGCAGTTGTTTTCAAATAGTCTAGATCTGTTTCTATGTATGTTGGCGTTTGTTTTTGTTGTAGTTTTGAGTTTTTGATGTTTTCTTCTTTCAGTTAATGTGGTTCCTTCGATTTTGATTTGTGACCAGGATTTGTTTTCGCGTATTCGATTTATTACAATTTAACAACGGTAAACTCCTGTTGCCTTTATAAAACAACATATCTGGCTAATAGTTGTCTCATTGTCAGTCAAACAAAATATCTTTGTTTTATTTTATAGGATCAACTATTGGTTTCGTGCTTTTATTTTTCATTGAACTGAATAACGAATTCCGAGATGTAAGCTTATACTATTATGCAAAATTTTGGTATATTTGAATAATGTATGATATAAATAGAACTTTACTTTGGTCCCTGTAGTCATATTAAGGAGAAATATGGTTAAACATTTCAGGTATGAAAAAACATAAGCTAAAACTACATGACATTTCAACATCAGGAAGTCATCGTAACTATTAAGTTAAGATAAATGTACTAATACATAATTAGATCGATCTGAGTCATTACTTTCTATTATAATGATGTGTTATGTTATATCGAAATATATCAAATGATTGATCACTGGGGTCAAAAAGGTTATTGAAGTTTATATTTAATTGTTGTTGTTTTTTGGTAACTTTTATACATTCTCATATGATCCAACTTTTTGTGATTAGTTGACATATTGCTTAGACATCAGTCTACGATCGAAGACGACTGTACTTACCTTCTAGATGACTTAGTTATTTGTGTAGTTTGCAGTTTCATAGGTATGTGTCCCACATATTTTGAACTACATTGGGTTCACACAAAATCAGTATTTACTTGCCCATAATGTAACCATACTGGGGCTTCATATATTCTGAACATTCTTGAGCCACTGTTATACTTGCCTATAATGTAATCATACTGGGTCCGTATATACTGTGGGCAGTCTTGTGTCAATGTTAAATACTTGCCCACAATGTCATCATACTGGGTACTTAAACACCTTGGGCAGTCTTGTGCCAATGTAATATTTGCCTACAATGTCATCATACTGGGTCCGTATATACTCTGGGCAGTCTTGTGCCAATGTAATGCTTGCCCACAATGTAATCATACTGGGTACTTATACACCTTGGGCAGTCTTGTGCCAATGTAATATGTGCCTACAATGTCATCATGCTGGGTCCGTATATACTCTAGACAGTTTGAGCCAATGTAATACTTGCCTATAATGTAATCATACTGGGTTCTTATATACTCTGGACAGTCTTGAGCTACTGTATTCAGTATGGTTATCAGTAATAAACTCCACAGCCAAATGATACACATCTCTGCTGATGGAGAACGTGCAATAATTAGCATAATGTTTTTCTAATACTTATATCAGAATTCTATTTATGCTGTTATCTCCACTGATTCAATAACCAAACAAAGTAACAATGGGCATTATAAAGAGGTTATTCAAATAACAATGGGCATTATAAAGAGGTTATTCAATCTTTAACATTTATTCCAACTACCTCGTAAAAGTCAGACCATATAAATTTTAAATCTTTAGGAAACAGCGGTATATACACAAAACGAAGAAAAAAAATCAAAACTATTAGGTTTTTTTGGCAATAGAAAAATGATCAGAAGAAACTAATTAAGTTCGTATGCCATATGTAAACTGTAATATGCTTAAAATGAAACTTTGAAAATTTCTATTTTCTGAAAAATAATTCATCTTATAAACTTATGACAAACAATTGAATGTGTATAAAGATGGATACATATTTTCATTATAAGCATCATAAAAAAATATGAGTTAAAATTCTTACTATGATAAAGCCAAACATCCGTTCACATAATCCAACGAATTTATTATCATAAAAACATGTAAAAACAATTTTCTTTATCTAACAAGACAAGTGCATGTGTACATTAAATTAATGGTTTTACAAGGTTAATTAACTGCTTATTAAGGTAGAAAATGTAAGATTGTTTTACAAGGTT
Organism: Mytilus galloprovincialis; assembly: GCA_037788925.1. Lineage (NCBI taxonomy): Eukaryota > Metazoa > Mollusca > Bivalvia > Mytilida > Mytilidae > Mytilus > Mytilus galloprovincialis. The sequence goes on from CM075340.1 coordinate 75,406,177, forward strand.
AACTGTTTCTTAGGTAGAAAATGTAAATTTGTTTTATAATGTTAACTGTTTCTTAGGTAAAAAAAGTAAAAGTGCCTCACCTGTTGTGTGTTTGTATTCTTCCCTAAAATATTCAGTTAAAAAGAAATGATGTGTAATTATACTGTTATTATACTACGGTTTATAAACAGACACTTAATTGATGTTTGACATTAAAATAATTCAAATCTGGCATTTATAGCATTTTTTTCTCTCTTTTTTTTTTAATTTTTAATTTAAAACATAAAAAATAAGTGTGTTAAAAAAAAAAGACCAGTCATTGTATTGTATTATGTTTTCTTCGCAGTATAGAAACTATATATATTTCACCTCAAAGTAACAAATACGTTAATTATATCAAAAACCGCTTCAGACTGTGAGAAAATCAAAGTTATAAATATTGCCTCACGTGCAAAGTTTGAACGTAGTTTGACATTATATAAAAAACAAGAAAAGCAGTGTGATAGGTAATTTGACAAGGATCGTGATAAATTGTACCCATTGTTTTAGACCTTACGCAAGTGTACTCTCAAAAGCATATTCATTTTTATTTCATGTATTATAACTAGGAATCACAAACATCAATAACACTTACCACTACCAAGCTCTAATGAAAAAAAAATTGCAGATAAACAAACAAACAAAAACAAAAAAGATTAAATATTGCCTGATTACGCACAAGCGCAACTACTCATTTAAGTGCGCAAAACCCGTTTAAAGTGCGCAAAATTTCTCCCTTTGGCTATGACAGTATGTCGTAAATTAAAACACCAATATATGCCAATGATATTGATCCTCTCGAACGTATCATATCAATCCTTAATATGTAGATATAAAGCTCTCCCATTCAAACTTTGTTATGTTAGATTCGTTTGTCTTATCGTCTACGATTCTTAGTTTGTATGATGTTTGCAATTTCTCAGTTGACGAATCGCTCTTATTACCAAAAACATGTACATATATGCGTTCATGACTTGTTTATTTGTAAATTAAGACAGGCCTTTTATAGTTTATGTTTTATCATGTACTACCGATTTACGAACGTACTCAGTCTGCTAACAACATAGCAGACCGACCACATGACATCACAAAGGGTTGATATTGGTTTTCAGTCTACGTGTGATACATTCAAAAACTAATTATAATGCTAAGTAAATGATATACATGTATAAACATATATAGTATATGTTTTTTGGTTGCGTGGTTTACTGACAGACCAGTCAGATTCATTTTTTTCCCAACAATAAGATGTGTTTGTGAAAATTCCAATCGTCGTACTATCCCTACTAATATAGGTTTTTTCACTTGTTCATTTGTAGGTTTGTTTAGCAGATTAACTAAAATCACTGATTTACGGACTTTTTATGACCGCTCATCAACACACCAGCTGCTTTATGCTATTGAATGTCCTATCAAATGCGATTTAATTTGATATATTTATGACAGGTTTAACATAATTGTACTTTTATGATAAAATTATGGATCATTGAAAAGAAAAAGATGCTAGCTTTTTGGCTCGTCTTCGCCATTATATATGGTAAGTAAAATAAACTTACATCATGATACGTATATTTTCTTATTTCAATAAAATGTAGCATACCAATATAAAACACAAAGTTGTGATACTTTTATGAAATAGTTTAAAATAAAAGAATTCTAATATTATACTTTGCTTATCGTTCTTGGTCTGTCATTGTTCGTTTCCCATAAGATTCTCCTTATGTGGCGACAAAGAAAAAAGCGATCATGCATGACAGTGTCTCTTAGAAATAACAAATCATTGAAAAAAGCGTTTACATTTGCCCTCATGTATATCAGCATGAGAAAAATAGATTCCACTACCAGTGTAGCATCACCACCAGATATTACAGAGGCAAACAAACAATGAAACCAAAAAGTACATATATAGTCTAACCAGTTGTAAACAAATATTTTCCACTACTCGCCGAACAATTTATCTTCATTCTTTACATGAATTTCCCTGTGTAAACAATAGTTTATTTCAAAATACAATGTTGTCCAAGCTTAAATATGAAGACATAATCTGTCAATCAGTTTAATTGAGATTTGGAGCTTGTCAGTAACTGCTAGTAGTCCTTTGATAATTTATATATTATTGTCATTTTGCTTAGTTTCTTTTGTGACCTTTTCTGACACCAGACTCTGACTTCTTTTAAACTGAGTTTTACTGTACATATTGCAGTGGGCCTGTTTTTATCTATATTGGCTAGAGGTAAATTAGGGGAGGGGAGGGGAGGGTGTTGAGATCTTACAAAACATGTTTAACATGCCTCATTTTTTAGCTTGTCTCAAGTCATGAGCCTAAGGCATTTGTTAGTCTTGTATGTTTTTTCAAATTTAGTTCATTTGTTTTGAAGTTTAGTATGACCTTAATTTTTACTGAACTAGTATACATTTTTGTTTAAGTGCCATCTGAAGCACCCCACTTTGTGCGGGATTTGTTCGCTGTGTTAAAAACCTATTGATGGTAAGACCCATTGATGGTCCTCAGTTGATTTTTGACGCTTTCTCCATTTCCATTCCCAATTTATATCAGTGTTTTCACAAAATCTCTTCCGTTGTGAATTAAACGCAACTATAAGTGCACGTGACCATATTATGGCGGCCTGCTTTATAAGTGCTGGACACCAGAGTACGGGAAAAACACCGACCTACTTTAAGAAAACTGACTGGCAAATCCTGTGTAGCTAATAAACTAGAATAGGTCGATTGTCGAACACACGTGTCAACGAGCGGGATTGGAACTCAGAACCTATGTAGACGGATTAATGATAACTGTAGGTCAAATACTGATTACTTGACCCCTGAGGCATTAATAATGTTCGACGATTTACAGTAACAATAGGACTTTCTCCCAAGAAAACAATCAATAATGCAAAATACCCACAAAGCACACCACTCAAACCCGTCGAAACTATTGAACGATTCCACTCTGTATAAAATAGTTTTCCGTTTATAAAATGCCGGAGAAATGACATGGGATAGATACACACAAAATCATTTTTGGTGTAAGAAGATTTGGTATGAGTACCAATGAGACAACTCTCCATCAAAGTCACAATTTGTAAAAGAAAAACTATTATAGGTAAAAATACGGTCTTCAACACGGAACCTTGGCTCACACCGAACAGCAAGCTATAAAGTGACTGATGTAAAACTATTTAAACGGGAAGACCAACGGTGTAATTTATATGAAAAATGAGATCCGAGAAACACTTATGATAACCATCAACGAAAACTGCTGAACATCAGGTCCCTGACTTAGGACAGGTGCAAACAAATACAGCGAGTTTAGAAAGCTAAAGTTATAACGTTTTATTGTAGGTGTGCATGCATCTATAGACAACCATGGATGCCCGGATGATCCCCCAAGATGTTACGACTACTGTAATAAACAGAAAGGATGTCTGACTGGATACTGTTCTGTAAATAGTCTCTTCCTGCTGTGTCAATGCCAAGGCTGTACACAGAAAAAAGACATAAGAGTAAGATAGTCTGTTAATATTCTCTTAATGTCTTTGGCTTTCTGTCTGTTTCTATACTCCTCAACCTCTTTTTCATATATGTCAGGCTGAATCAATTCACTAGTGTCGCTGACAAACAATGGTTAACTCAATCCTGATCTTATGCGTATATATATTAAGGCAGTAAAACAAAAACAAAAGTTGCTCATGCTTAAGTATTTCGTTATTTTATGTGTCAAGGGATTATTTTATGTGTTATATCGAGCTCTTTATATTATTTTACTTTCTTAACATAGATATGTTCTGCTTCATAGACAGATTGAAGGAAAGTGGATTATAAACAAATAACGAAAAAGGCTCTAAAATTGATGTAACAATATGCATGAAATATGTTATATTTTCTAAAACCTCTGATTATAATTAATGATGCGTTACAACTATTAACTGGTTTGTTAGTTTACGCAAATCTATGTCATTTACCGTTAGTTTTGTATCTTTTTGTTCCAGTACAGGAATTACGGTTGCAGTAATGTAAAAGTTATATCACCACCCGGAGGTAACATCACCCATCAACTATTGAGAGACATTGTATACGGAAAACGTCTAAAGCCCAATATATGGCCAACGAAAAAGTAAAAAGAAATGGACTGATTCGTATTAAAAAATGTACTTTCTACACGGCTGATTCAGATTTTTTCATATGGTGTGTAGGCATTTTTGCGCCTGTGTAAAGTTTGGAGTCTCTGGCCATTGTTAGTCTTATATGTTTTTTTTTATTTTAGTTCATTTGTTTGTTTTGGAGTTTAGTGTGACGTTCATTGTCACCGAACTAGTACATAATTTTATTTTGGGGTCATCAGAAGACCACCTCCGGATGCAGGATTTTTTCGCTGCGCTGAAGACCCATTCATGGACTTTAGCTATTTTCTGCTCTCTGGTAGGGTTGTTGTCTGTTTGACATATTCCCCATTTCCATTCTCAATTTTATTTTTTCCTTGAACAATGCATTTAACATAAACATGGCTTAAAATTCGTACAGGACCAACACTTGAACAAAAACAAACAAACATACAAAAGTTATTATCTCAATGGATCCGCCTTTCTGTTACATACATACATAAAGGTTCAAAAACTTTATTCAACATCTAAATACACAGTACACACAGACGACAACATAATCATGCATTATTAGCAGCAATTCAAATATTCCATTTCCATTTATCATATTATTTCAAAGCCTTATCATAAACTATGCAAAACATTACAAATAACCTTTAAAGTAAACATATACATTAATAGTTATGTTATAGTCTTATATAAGATGTAAGTGAAAAAAAAATAATTAAAGGATATTTTCACATTTTTAAGAAGCAAATCACACACCTTCCTGCTTAAACAACGTCTACTTTCATTACATTTTTTATGAATTCACGACAGATGGCGCATTTCCGAATGGCTGGTGAACAGTCCGAACAAGCACAAATATGTCCACACGGTAAAAACACAATGTTCACCTTATTTTCCAGACATATTTTACAAAGTTTACTTTCTTCGATCCGTCTGTTTTCTTCCAGAATACTTTCTGTATCTGAAAGAATGTAATATATGATTTATATCATATTTATCCCAGAAGATAACAACAATAAAGCTGGTATCACTTATCCAAAACTAAGTGATACCTTTTAAAAACCCTTTTCCACCTTAAAAAAAGTTTTTTAACTGCTTTTTTTTTTAGTCTTAAATAGGTAGATACTTACAAAGCAACAGAACTACCAGCTCGGTTTTATAGAGAATAATATCACGATATGAACGTGTTGTTTAAACAAAAAATCTCATTAGAAATCATAGCATATCATTTGGTCGACACTTGTGATGCTTTCTTTAGCTTATATTCATATCCGTTAATATCTTCATTTCGAATAATTATAAAAAAAAAAAAGAAGATGTGGTATGGTTGCCAATGAGACAACTGTCCACAAGAGACCAAAATGAAACAGACATTAACAACTGTAGGTCACCGTACGGCCTTCCACAATGAGCAAAGCCCATATCGCATAGTCAGCTATAAAAGGCCCCTAAATGACAATGTAAAACAATTCAAACGAGAATACTAACGGCCTTATTTATATAAAAAAAATGAACGAAAAACAAATATGTATTAACACATAAACAAACGACAACCACTGAATTACAGGCTTCTGACTTGGGACAGGCACATACATACATAATGTGGCGGGGTTAAACATGTTAGCGGAACAAACTATAATAATCAGTTGAAAAAGGCTCAACTCATCAGATTGACAAAAATTCAAGTGGACGTGGCCGGGTACTTGTACATCCAAACAACAAAAAGACACTAGGAACAGATCTGAGAACACTCGCAGTTTTCTGACAGCTAGTTTAAAGCCACTAACAACTAAAAAAAAAATCATGCATCTAAGACTTAAGGCACATATATCCGTCATTTGTTAAATATTGTACTTTTCTTCAGATGTTCCCGAACCAGTCGAGGAAAGAAAAATTTACACAAAAAAAATAAACAACAAGAACACAACAAAAAAGTAATAATTTCTTAGTAACATAATACCTTCCTCTTTAATAATAGGTATTATTGTTTCTGGACAATCTGTTTCTATGTGCAACATCGACGAAGACGCTGAATACTGACATTTACTTCCCTTCATAATTAATTTCAACAGATCTTCTGCTCTGAAGTTCGTGTGACCTGAATATTAAATTATATGATATTCGTTAAAAACAGGTACAAAAAGAAAGATGAAAATGCGTTCGAATATCACCCATAGAATGTCAATTTCACAGCTCCAGAGGTAAACAAGTGTAAATAAAATGTGGACTGGTATAATACTAATCGTCTGAATTTCATTTGGATGGATATGAAGGTTATTTCACTTCACAAAGCTCGAGATTTTGCCTCTGTGCTTACAATGAGCATACCATTTGCCAAAAAATCTTGATATGTTAGTATCTTCATTATAAATGATAAAATCTAAAAGTCTAAAACTTTTCTGTTTTGACCAGTATATATTAATATATACTGAAGACAGAATAAGAGAACGGAAAGTTAAATATATCTTAAACGGAATGTCGTTTTCAAAATGATATGTACCATGTATGTCGATAAAACGTTTGACAGCTTCCATTATATCCACTTTCTGGTAATTATACTGCATCAGAGACTTGACGGCTGTAGTATGACATAAATCTTCAGAATAAAGGGCAGCCACAAATGGTTTATCTGATTAAAAATTAAATGAATAAAAGGAATAATACTGATTAGAAAAAAGAAGTCTGAGTTATACATGTTATAGTTTGTTATTGGCCCAAGTCTACAAATCTATTTCAGAACCCTTTCTGAAACATGTATTCATTATTTCAACCATTTTTGTGTGAGCTTCAATACTGAAAATAATTTCTTGTCTTTGCGATAATGTCTTTTTGAGCGATTTTTTTTTTGTGGACAATATGTATAGATTTCAGGTTCACAAGGAAAAAATAGGTGACAACGCCATGCCTAAAAAAGAAAAAGATTAACAGACTAATAATAGGACACGAAACACAACATAGAAAACTAAAGACTGATCAAAACGAACCTCATCAAAATTAGTTGTGGTCTAAGGTGCTCCGGTATGGCAAGCCATTCTCGTCAAAACTATGTTTAAACCATTTTTCGAGAAATTTACACACTGAGAATTATAAAAAAACCACATTGAGATTTAAAAACTTCAAAACAAAAACCGAGAATTAAAAATTACACACTGAGATTTCATAACGACGCACTGAGATTACAAAAATGAAAAACACACACTGAGAATTGAAAATTACACACTGAGAATTGAAAATTACACACTGAGAATTGAAAATAACACACTGAGATTTCAAAAAGACACACTGAGAATAAATAAATTGAAAACACACACTGAGAATTTGAAATTACACACTGAGAATTTAAAATGACACATCTCAGTGTGTAATTAACAATTCTCAGTGTGTGTTTTTCAGTTTATTTATTCTCAGTGTGTCTTTTTGAAATCTCAGTGTGTTATTTTCAATTCTCAGTGTGTAATTTTCAATTCTCAGTGTGTGTTTTTCATTTTTGTAATCTCAGTGCGTCTTTATGCAATCTCAGTGTGTATTTTTAATTCTCAGTGTGTAATTTTTAATTCTCAGTGTGTAATTTTTAATTCTCAGTGTGTGTTTTGAAGTTTTTAAATCTCAGTGTGTTTTTTTGTAATTCTCAGTGTGAAAATTTCTCGAAAAATGGTTTAAACATAGTTTTGACGAGAACGGCTTGCCATACTCCGGAAGTATAAATATATAAAAGTATTGTTCCTAAAATGTGACATTTTTATCCATTTGATGTAGGAAAAGTTGATTTTGAAAGTTGATTATGAACATGTGTATCTAGACCGAATTGTTCTGTCTCCTGTTTCCACATTTCACCCTTCCCATATTTTATTTATTTAAATTTCAAAGCCAGATATATAACTTTTGACCTGAACATTTGCATCGACAATATTCTGCTAAATAAGTTACACAAAAGGCCAACATACTATGAGAAGCTTGTACCATAAGCTTAATTGAATCTTAATTTAATACTTATGGATTCAGTCGAGGATTTGTAGTCAATACGAAGAAGGAAGACATGGATACCCAAGTTACACGTGTCCATAAAAAAATAAATGTTTGCCTAATGCTCCACGACTGATTGGTGAATTTGTTGGTGTTAACCACTACATTCAGCACTATAAACTGTTCGTGGAGACTAGTTTTTACTGAGGAAAGGGAGTGGGCGCCGAGATGGACCTCGTGGTTGGAAAAAGACTGAATAAAAGCCTTTAGCTAATTTGCATAGTCACATTGTGTTGAACAATTAAATTCGTGATAATCCTCCATGCATGTAATCTAGTAACATTGATATCCAACGTATAATAATGAATCAACATTAAATAAGTATGTCTGTCTTTAATAGTTATCCCACACTGACACACCAATTCCGTGTGGGATAACTATTTTACATCCGAGCTGTTTTAGATTAGACGGAAAACCATTTACAATTCATAAAATCTAGTTTTGATCGCCACACAACCATTATAATATACTTTATATATTACTATATGATGTATACCCTTTATGACCCCCGAACACGATGAGTAGATATCAAACAATGTTAACTCGCCCTACTTGCCAATCGGCCCACACTATATCGCCACTTTATATTAAAATCGCCCAACTCTTGTTTACAGACTCGCCCAACTTTTGAAAAAGTGTAAAATCAAATTGAACAATCAGTCTGACAACTCACTTATTAACGAAAAAAGTTTAAACCCCACTGAATAAAGGTCTGCCAACTCGCCCCACTTATAAAAAGATCTTGCTTCCTTTAAGTATGTTAAATTACTGTTAGTTCGTATCCAGTCGTCCTGGTGTAGTGGTATGTGTCGTGGCTTGATATGCTAAAGGTCTTGAGTTCGAATATATAGTTACACTGGATTTTTTCTACGTGAATTTTGATAGATAGTCTTATCCGTATAATTAATTATAAGTTTTAAAGTGGAATTTACATTCCCGCCAAAATGTTACAGAACAAAGGAAAGCATCTCATAAACATGTTTAACCCCGCCGCAATTTTGCGCCTGTCCCAAGTCAGGAGCCTCTGGCCTTTGTTAGTCTTGTATGATTTTAAATTTTAGTTTCTTGTGTATAATTCGGAGTTTAGTATGACGTCCATTATCACTGTACTATTATGCATATTTTAGGGGCCAGCTGAAGGACACCTACGGGTGCGGGAATTCTCGCTACATTGAAGACCCATTGGTTGCCTTCGGCTGTTGTTTGCTCTATGGTCGGGTGGTTGTCGCTTTGACATATTCACCATTTCCTTTCTCAATTTTATAAAAAAGAAACTCAAACTGGGGTGATCTGGTAGGGGTCATCCTGTTCAGATCACCCCTGTTAGAACAAAGGAGCTGGGATGTAAGGGTTGTTAACACTATTTATGGGACTAAAGTTAACTATCATGCAAGTTGAGGTTGATCATGTTGATGGTAAACTAGATTTAATCCACATTTTTCTTCTTCAAACCATGCTTGTACAAAGTCAGGAATATGACAGTTGTTTTACAGACTCCGTTTGTTGATATAGACTAGGTTTAGTTTTGTCATTTTTCATAGACTTCCTATGATTTCATTACAGAATGGTATAGCCATGACTATACTGGATAATACGGCGAATTTTAAATGTTTAACAGAATATTCTTGTTTTTCCGTTGATACAAGCGTAACAATTTCGTAACTTTCGTTTTAGTTATGCTGTTTGTTTTCATTTTTCTTCGTATTCTTTAATCTACTGTTTTAATATTTTGGGTAGATTTAACCCTTTAAACGATTTTTTTTAACATGTCTATATTTTCTGAGTCCTTATAATTTAAGTTACAAAATGTATACATGTTTATGTAAGTAAAAACGAAATTATCTTATATCAGCTACAGCATGTACAGGGAGTAAATGTCGGTCCATATACTTGTCTAATATAAGTGCATCACTTTCATGCTAATTTTAGCTTCGATCTGCAATCTGCAATCTTGGACACACTTACCTTGGATTTTCCAATTGGTGTTTCCGTTTTCCATTATCATGCGGCAGACATCTATAAATATTAAATTGCTCTTAAAAATACAAATGGGGTTTTCCACAGATATTTATAATCAATACGTATGGAAAGCCTCAACTGTCATATATAAGAGATTTACAAAATGATGAATCGAGTCCTCTTATACTAGATTGTGCATTTTTCGTCTCGCTTGGTGCAAGTTTGCCCATCCCATTTCGAATGTATTCATCTTTAAAGATTTTGTTTCACGACTTTTTTCAATGGATTTCCAAACATAGTTAGCTTAGTCCAGAACTGTCTTCAGCTGATTAAGGGTAGTCAATTCACTTAAACAACGTGCAATATATTTTTTTAAAGTTAAATATATTCTGAAGCATGATACTGCCTTGTTTTTGTTCCAAAAACACATAATTTTATATTTGATTATAATATCTGTTGGGATCCGACTAGGTTCTCCATATAGCATACAATTTGGTGTCAAAGAACAAATTTTTAACACATTTCGACAGAACTGAAAATGATTTTTCCCCAGCAGAAAATGGTTTCCGAATCCTTATGTTTAAAGTGGAAAGTATAAATGTAGCGAAAAGTTGTACTCCCAAGTCGTCAGGTACTAAGAGATTGCTTTTTTTTTTAAATAATAAAAGGTATTATCTAATGAGTATAATACTTTCTTAATTCTGTGTCAGCCTCCGAGTCTTTTAATTTTGATGTAAAACTTTTCCCCTCTATACGACACTTACATGTATAGCCTAGGACTTTCGCAGTAGTTAAGACACTCTTTATTAGATATTATATTGGAAAAGATGGGCAACATTTCATTAAGTTTGTGTTTAATATAGTTAAATATATGAGATTTCTTATCATTTTCTTATTTTGTTTTCAATTTTTTTACATTGTGTGATGGAGCTGGTTTACAGTAAGTAAGTAAGTAAGTAAGTAATTTTTATTAGTTTGAAATCCAAAATTACAGAATTGATACTAAGACAATACAAAACATACAAACATATATATCATACCAAATTCATAAACATTGTATATTTATATAAGGAGGTGGTACCACAAGGTTTACATGTATATAACAGTGTCTCATAAGTTTTTATAGGCTGGGTGTTGTTTTTTTTACCTTATGTGATTGTACTTGTGTAAATATTTTACTGTTGTGTAAGATCAATACGAGACACTTTGATAAAATAAATTGATGTCATTTATTTTTATTTAAGCGTCACGTATTGATCATATACACAACAATATGTTAATTCACAAAATAAATGATATCAATCCGAATGAGTTCTGAAATATTTTTTTCATGACGTCACAAACCAGTTAAAGCTTTCTTCGGTCCTGTTCAAAGTATCTATAGTAAACATTTTTAACAGCTTCGGTAATCTCGTGGTACTGTGTCCACCTAAGTGCGAGGGGTCGTGGGTTAGAACACTTGAAAGGTAAAACCAAAGACTTTTGATTTGGATTTGCTGCTTCACAGCTAAACATGCGACATTAATTAAGCCTGAGTAAGAGCAAAGAATTGTCAGAATAATGTGTCCGAGTAAAGTGCCATTTATTCCTGCTGATGGATACCTTGTGAACAAGTACGTGGTTTCTTAATACTTTTGCATGAAATAAAGAAGACAGTGTGCTTATTGTAATCCGCAAAATGTCTCTACAGTTCATATCATAGGTTGCTTCACACTGAATCTATGGTTTTGGTGAACGTTAGCACAAACTCTAACATGAAACATGTATATGGAGAGATAATTCACATATTGAACCATGTTCAGTTTAGCACAGAGAATTTCAAATGATAAGGTACAAATGTACAATGACTGTTCTATATCATATACCAAATATCCCATACAGACATGTAACAGTTGCGAAGCAAAAACGACTTTTCTAAAACAGAAGTGGCAAGAGAAAATCTAAAGCGTTTGGCACTTAATTTGCAATCATTAAATCCACCAGCATAGAAAACCATGACCAAATCACCAACAAACTAGGAAACTTAGGAAATAAAAAACACTTATGAACCACATCAACAAACGACAACTACTGAATATCAGATTCTCTATCTTTATGGCGTCGGTTACTCTGTTCTCAAACTAATACATACTTTGACATTTACTTAAAATGTATATGCTAATTAATAAACTTTCAAAATATGTTATATGTATCTACTGAGATTCTGATATGAAGAAATGAATGGATTTCTGAAATCTGTTCCATTGTAAACACACACACAGTCTTCAAGGTATACGAAATATTGTAACTGTATCGTCCAATTACTTTCTTCTTTCATTTAATTGGTATGTAATACCATAGTTGCGCACACATTGCGCCTGTAATAGTGCCTTCTTACATCGTATATACTAGCGCTTGTTCTTCCGCTTTCGATTGGTTCTATGCATATTTTCCTCCACATCCAAGACACTTTCACATTGCTCTTTGCCTCTTCTATATGAAACGATGCGAAGGATGTGAGAATGGAATTGCAAATAAAATTACAACCAATATATGGAATTTCTGTTTGATGGCATTCACTGGTGCTTGAATACTCTTGCAAGAATTCTATCTTTGCATTTAATAACCGAACACAGTGGCGTGTTTCATCATCCTGGCTTGGATTTTTTATAAGCACGTGACTTCCATTGATGTATAAAAGGGCCTTCGATCTATAGCGTTATTATTTGTTACCACTTCGACTTCCTGGCCACTCTTTACTGCTATAGTTGTATCGATTCTTAATGGTATAATTAGATTGTGTGCAACATACATAGCATTAACTGATTTGTCCTTGCCGCCAACAACCAGTTTTAACATGAAATTGATTGATCTATTCCGCAAACGTCTTGTATTCAGACCAACAACAATGTTAAATCTCGCATAGCCATCTTTCAGAATGGTTATAGTTCTACTATGATTATCGTATTTGATAAAGTCACCGAATTCAGAATGATAATCATTTAAAGGATAGAACATGATTTTGTATGCGTTAGAATGTTTCTTGTACGGAGATAGTAGACTAGTAGGATTAACTGTGTACTTTTGTAATCCATTAAAAGAATGATGGCCTGGCTGCTGTAACTCTTCCGCTGTTTTTTGTGGAATAACTGCGGCCAATGCAGCAGGAACTATCAGCAATCCAACTATCTTGTATTGAAGCAACATCCTTTAAACAAATAACATATTATCATTTAGATATTTTGATATATATCGAGGTGCATAAACATAATATTTTATCAATAATAAATGTGTATTTTGTGATTAAAAATTGTTATTTCGTATTACTAATGTAAATATATTAAGATAGGTCTGGAAAGTCAGCCAACATGTTTTATTGTAATTTAGATATGGTCACGTATTTTTGCTATTTTGTGTTGGTTTTTTTGCTAATATCATCTGTCTGAAAATGAAATTACATTCAATGTGTTATGTTTCATCTGTTTTGTACATACATGTAATATGTTTTAGATTATCATCTCTTGTATAGCGACTCATTGATATATAGATAAGGATATGTGGTATGAATGCTTACTATTCATCAGAGATCAGACGAAACAGGGGTACTATTCCTCACACCACGGCCTTAAACAATGAGCAAAGCCGACGAAATCCATTTCCAATAGAATGCTATAAATGGCATAAAAATTATGAGATGTAAAATATTTCAAGCTCGAAAAAAATGGGTCTGGATAACGCTAAAATAATTAACCAAAAGTAAAGATACATTATGCAACCAAAAACACCCACTAAATGACAGGCGCATTGATCAGGACAGATATATGTGAAACGTGGCGAGGTTAAGCATAGTTGCGTGCACTTGAAGAGTCATACTCAGGTAGTACAGGAACACACGTAAGGTACAATTAATATGACAAAATAAATCTTGTCTGTAAAATCTAGGTCACCATTTTGTCAGAAATCTGTAAAAACGGACATTTAGGAGACCTGGCTTGCCAATAATAAATCCCCAGCAAGACACTCCGGTCATATTTACTTTCAGTCAGTATGGATGGACTACTGGAACTATAAGGTAATATTTGAATGACAGAGAAACACAGTTTGATCATTGTTCACCTTTCAAGGTCGTGTTAAAAATCGAAAAATAGACATTTTTTCAATAGGGGTGGGTTCAAATACACCAAAATAGATAAGACCATTAGTTTTCCTGTTTGAGTTGTTTTACACTAGTCTTTTAGGGGCCAGAGCTCGGGGTAAGGCTCGATGTTGAAGTCCGTACTTTGGCCTAAAATTGTTTACTTTTACACATTGTGACTTGACTGGAGAGTTGTCATACTGGCACTAATACCACATCTTTTTATTTATTTGAACAAAAGAAAATTGCAAAAAATAAGTTTAAATATTTACCCCAACAATTAAACACATTTATTTTTAGAAAAAAGGGGGCTCCTTTCTCCAAACACCCGTGGTCAAAGCAGTTAGTTTATATAACAATATTATTTACAACGTTTGATGGAAGATTTTGATTAAAAATTATTTATATGTCGGTATGATTTATCAGGTCGTCATGGTGATTAATGTAATAGAATGTTAAAATGAAACAGATTTTAGACTTACCTTGTGTACCAAACTTTTAAATTGATTTCTAATTTTAAACTTTAACTGGAAATTTTTGATCTATTTTTAGTTCTGATAGACATATACTAAACAACAAAAAGAATCACCATAACATAATTTTTAAATTTCGTGCGTCCGAAAAAATTTCTAATTCAACCTTCCTCAGCAACTCCCAAATCGTATCATTCTGAAACCTTTCTATGCATACCTAAATACCGGACTATAAAGCCAAAATGGACACAACATGAAAAAACAAAGGAGTAGGTCCGGTAAGGGCCGATTTTGGCCTCAAACTTTAAGTTCATTTGATGAAAGAGTTTGGACACTTTTTAAACATTGAATTGTCTACGCCAGTCGATTCAATTCGTTTTGCAACCTCTCCTAAGAGTGTAAGTTTGCTTAAGGTATTGATAATATTGCGTCAGGAACTCAGGCTACTGTTCTACGTTTCTAACGTTTCAAAATTTTCAGCTTTTCAGAATGGAAACAAATTTGAAAAGATTTTGTATCATGTGCAATACATGCGAGTGCTTTGTATATTATTGGAGAAATCACTGATCTCCGTTGCCAAGGTGGCAATAAGTCCGCTATGACCTTGACGTGTAAATATTAAGAGAAAACATGTTTTACTGGTGTGTGACTGACTCAGTTTATTTTCGATCTATGAGTTTGACTCCCTCCGGTATGTTTCGCCCCTCTTTTACTTAGTAAAAAGGTCTATTTTGTGTCTTTCAATTGAAAAATACACATTTCTGAAAATTGCTATCTTCCCTGAAATGCCAATAATATTTAAAATAAAAAGCGGCTTGAAATGATTGTTTAAGAAGACTGATATGTGAACCGTTGTCAATTGAATTGGTTTAATATCTATGCATTAATAGTATGGTGTTAGATATAATCAAAAATGGCGATGTTTTGGAAAAATAGTTAAATTTTTAACGATTTAAACTTAATCTTATTTTTTTATCGAGTATATATTATTTAAACTATATAGGTAAACTATTTTATCAAATGTAACGGTAAAAGCTTTAGTCAGTAAAAGTGAGTAATATTTTTGTCATTGAACTGATAAACTATTGTTCACGTATGCAACTTCTTTAAACGCTCTGTGCAACTTTATAAGTTTATAAATGAAAATATAAAAATAACTATTTTGCAATTATGTGTTAAACTGCCAACTTGTGTGACCATACATAACATCAGTCCAAGTCAATGATATACAATAACAAACTGTTGCCTAAAAAAATACTTAGAAAAAACAAAAATGATCTTACCTTTTCATTCAATCCTAGGAATAGCTTTTACTTGAACACTGGTACATCTACCGATCTTATAATGGAGAATAACGACAACAATGATATCTGTTTTGACTACTATCAAAGATCCCCGTGTATTTCTGGCACATAAAAGTTCCAAATGAAGTTGTTTTAAAATTTGAACATATTTCGAAATGTTGATTACTAAAAATAAAATTATCACGTGTAGTTTTAAATTATTTATGTTTATATTAAAACTGGTAAGTTCTATAATTCTTGGTTTCTGTGTCATATGCATATACATATTACAATGGTGTTGCTGCATGCTATATATATAAGTATGTCTAACAAAGGTAGGAATGTCACACGCCTTTGTTGATATCTAAAGTTAATATAACAATTTATTTTTAAATAGTGAAGTATTTAATGACCGAACTTACGAACGTCATAGTCGTCCTACGTTTTAGGAGTTCAATGAGCATATATGATAGAAATCCACAAAGTGGTCTCCACAGATCCGGTTGTCTAAACTAGGTGTCATTTAATACGTACGAACATCAGATGTGAAGTCAAGACACAATCCAAACTCAACATATTTTTTCGATTTGACTGTTGTTTTCCCGTTTGAATGGTTTAAAATTTACACTTGTAATTTTTGGGGCCCTTTATAGCTTGCTGTTCAATGTGAGCCAAGACTCCGTGTTGAAGACCGTACTTTGACCTATAATTGTTTGCTTTTATAAATTGTGACTTAGACGGAAAGTTGTCACATTGGCACTCATAACACATCTACTTATCTCTATCAACAGACCATAAGTGTTTGATTAAGTTCTAATTTGCAGGTTTCTACATAGTAACATTGTTATAAAAATGTACTGCATACAATAGTTTGAGAATTTCTAATCGTTCAGTGATAAAATTGCTACATATCAAATAGATGGACGATATTATTTGCGGAATAACAGAAATTCACAAAGAAATGGAGTAATTTAATAATAAGAACAAGAATAAGACAACGCAAAAAATTAGCAACCGAAGGTCATCATACAGCCTTTAACAATGAGCAAATTATGTACTGCATATGTATAACAAGCCATATATGCCCACTAATGTAAAATAATTCAATGAGAAAACAAACGGTCTGATTTAGGTAAAGACATTAAAAGAAAATAAGTTTGATATTTTTTAACATTTGACGAAAAGCCTTATGGAATTTCATCATTTTTTTTGTCTTAAAAATCCTCAACAATTTTTCAGCATTGATCCGATCAACGAAATTATGAAATGTCTCGCCTGCTCAGCACAACATTCTGGATCCGCCCTTTTTAATATTTGTTCTGTTAGTTTAAGTTATACAAGTTTCATTATACATATTAATTACTTAAGGCACTATCAATTTTATTTACATTTCACTATAGAAAGTCTCATTTAAATACTGTAAGTACTAAAACACTCCGTTCTACATGGATTTAATCGTAGAATGACAGATCACCTACAACAGCACCAATAAAGGTATAAAACAAAGAGAATAACTTTTTATGTTATATTCTGAGGGTTTTTATCAAGTTTTACCAGTTTTCTTTTTTGGGGGGAGGAGGAGGGACATGAAACATATTCAATCCCACCACATTCTCTGTGTGTCTGAACTCAGTAATCAGTTAGTGGTTGTCGTTTGTTACTGTATATCAGGTTTGTTTTTCGTAAAATGCCAGTTTTATACATAATCAGGACGTTAGTTTGTCGTTCGAATTGTTCTTCACTCGTCATGCATACAGGTGCTTTTATAGTTATCTATGCTACATGGGTTTTGCTCATTAATTGAAGGCCCTAATGTGATTTAGAATTGTAGACTTCTACGTCATTTGGTCTCCGGTTAAGAGTTGTCTTATTGGCAATGATTCAACTTCTTCTTTTTTTCTGTGTTTTTTATAGATAATATGCAAGTGTTAAGAATAAGAATATTTCAATAAGTACATTGTATGGATAAGAATACAAATGAAACCACTGAATAAAACAATGTCTAGAGACCTAAGAGGTTGACTGGTATCTAATTCTTAGATCATAACCCTGATAGTGTTCATCCGCAAATTGTGAAATTATTTAAACGGAAAAACAAACGGCCTTATTTACACTACAAAAAAGAATTGAAAAAATGACATACATCAAAACAAACAACAATCCTGAATTAAAGGGACATGACTTAGGAGAGACACACCAAGCTTAACATTCTTGTGAGTGGTTTTCTACCCCCCTCCTAATGGGTTAGTGGAGTAAAAGCACAATAGAACAAACTGTAGAATCAGTCAGAAATGACCCGGTTCAGCAAGTCAGTACTAAGCAGAAAAACAAAAAAACAAGAGGATGTTGTTTTCAGTGGTTTTCCTTTGTTGGTGTGGTTCATACGTGTTTCTCGTTTCTGGTAATTATATAGATTAAAAAATTCCTGGTTGTATCGTTTTGCACTTGTCGAAGCCTTTATAGCTTACTGTTATATGTAAGACAAGGTTTCGTGTTGAAAGCCATTCTTTTACCTATAATTGTTAATTGTTTATACATTGTGACTAGGATGGCGAGTTGTCTCTCATTGTATTCCTACCACATCTTCTTATTTATACAAGATACGAAGTATCTACCGAAGAGCGCACACAAATAATACAGGATTTATGATCATCATTTCAATATCATAATTATTCTTATTTTAAGGTTTCTACTGTTTAATATGTTTACTGTTAATTAGACGTTCTTTATCCAAAAAGCAAGTGATGCCCTTTTACAATTTAATAAGAGCTAGTATCACCATGCCTCATGTTCATCTTGACATAGGTCATTCAATGAATGTGGCATTGATGTTTTTTGGTAGTCTGTAGTTATAATATACTCCTAACTTGATCCTTGTTTTAGTTCTTTGTGTATGGAACATATATTATGATAAACACTTTTCTGGTTTTCTTGTTTGGTCGTGATTTTGTATTATTGATGTTTTATAACACATGTTATATTCATACAAAATAAAATATGTTTGAATTCTGTTCTATATTATACAAACTTAACTTTTATGTAACATATATTTATTTATTTTTTACATTAGTGTTTTTCTTGTTCATCAAAGGTCTCCATAAGGAAATCCTGTTTCCTATCATTACTGTATATACTACTAGTAGACTTTGATATTACATAGTAAGTTAATGTTACAGTCAATATGTACACGCCATGTTTACTGTTTTTTTCATTTTTCATAAATGTCTGACAGTCAGTCCAACCAGAACTAATATCAGCAATCTGATAACAGATTCAGTGCATCCGTTTCTCCCAGTGATTTGTCCTGAAATAAATTAAAAGTAATGATTGATCTAACATACAGTAACACATACCTAAATAGTCCGACTGAATATTTATAGACACCATTGCAAATTAGTTGACCGTTCTATTATGGAAGATGTGTTTCACAAATAACGACAGATATGTTCCAATTGAAGTAACCACAATCTTGTCCATTTTTCCTCGAATGTGGCCTACCGAAATAGACACCAAATTTATACATACATGAGCAACACGACGGGTGCCACTAGTGGCGTAGTATCGGCTTACCCAACCGGAGCACCTGAGATCAGCCCCTGGATTTTGGAGAGGTTCGTGTTGCGCAGTCTTTAATTTATTATGTTGTGTTTTGTGAACTGTTGATTGTGTTTTTAACCATGACATTGTCAGGTTTTTTTTCGACTGATAAGTTCGAAGATCCCTTTAATATCTCTCGCTTCTGTGATTTAACACTTGAAAAATATCACGAAGTTATGAATATGTTTTCCGTACAAATGTAAGGCAGAACTTGCACCAACCATTAATTACATAATAGTTATTAAAAAAACTGGTCATTATCGTGATATATGGACTGCCCACAGGACAGTGGTATTGACTGAGACAGCGATAATGACTGAGCCAAAATTTGTTTGTACTGGCAATGTGATTTTTTTTAGAGGGAGGTGATTAGAACAGCCATCATGAACGGTTGTCGTATCTAGGTCAAATATGTCAATTTCCAATTGCAACACATTACAGTCATAATAAATGAATTAGTAACATTATGTGAATCATTTAAGAGTTTGGAAGTGTTTTAAAAATAAATGAAAATATTATGAATAAATGCGCCAATTTGATAAAATTGATTATTCTGCAGTAGTCAATATACGCATATGCAAACAAATTTTATTTGATTTAGAGCATGCGTTTATTCACAAATCGAAAGAAGCACGCCTTATTAGAATTGGTGTTCTTTTCAAAATCGGAGTTTGGCTGCGTATTAACAAAAGTTTAATGTCGTGTGAAAACAGTCAACTGGGCATATATTGTCTAAAACCAAGTTAACCCTTCGTATCAGTTTGCATATCAAAGGCTATTTAACAAATGAAGAGTTCGTTAGTTTTAAGAATAAAATATTCATCAAATCAGAAAGGGCATCTGACACTGATAATCTTTATTCACACACATACCAGGCTACTACTCCGAAGAGTGAAAAATATGACTGGCAAGACTTACCATTGGCTTCGCAAATAGTTTGGCCATAGATGAGTCGTCAGGAATATTTTTGTAAAACCATTAAAATGTCTAACGCATGGAATTCCACTGTATCTAAAACAAATATAACGGATACTTCTAAAATGGTACACATTAAAACAATATATAACTTGTAAACTTTATTCTGAAATTTATGTTTAAATAGAATGCATAGATATAGCAATGAAGTAGTAATTTCAACCTTAACAACAAATTGGAACAGTTGTTTGATATTTAACAATTATAATGATTAGAACCTAAATTTCTTCATTTTCAAATTGCATATTTCTGAATATAGTTGCTACCATACTATAGAATAGAGGGGCACATTTACATGTTTTAAACAATGACATCGATTTTCCAAATATTCCCTCATCTAAATTTGCATGTTTTTTTTATAATGACCCAAGTATGTCACACAAAGCTGTTTTCTTAATTGATGTATGCTGCTCTTATAACTTGCCTTTTTGGGAAATGTACAGAAACACTGGTAGTTGTGCTGTCAAAAATATTTTTTTATTTCTTGGGTTTATAAAATTTGCGAGTTTATCTAAATGGATTCCCTCGTGAGATTTTGTAGATTTTCAGAAAATAATCCGTAATCATGATAATAATCCGTAATCATGATATTAAGTAGTTATTGCGTTATAATTTTTAGCTCACCTGGCCCAAAGGGCCAAGTGAGCTTTTCCCATCACTTGGCGTCCGTCGTCCGTCGTCCGTCGTCTGTCGTCCGTCGTCGTCTGGCGTCGTTAACTTTTACAAAAATCTTCTCCTCTGAAACTACTGGGCCAAATTACACCAAACTTGGCCAAAATCATCATTGGGGTATCTAGTTTAAAAAATGTGTCCGGTGACCCGGCCAACCATCCAAGATGGCCGCCATGGCTAAAAATAGAACATAGGGGTAAAATGCAGTTTTTGGCTTATAACTCAAAAACCAAAGCATTTAGAGCAAATCTGACAAGGAGTAAACTTGTGTAACAGGTCAAGATCTATCTGCCCTGAAATTTTCAGATAAATCGGATAACCTGTTGTTGGGTTGCTGCCCCTGAATTAGTAATTTTAAGGAAATTTTGCTGTTTTTGGTTATTATCTTGAATATTATTATAGATAGAGATAAACTGTAAACAGCAATAATGTTCAGCAAAGTAATATTTACAAATAAGTCAACATGACCGAAATGGTCAGTTGACCCCTTAAGGAGTTATTGCCCTTTATAGTCAATTTTTAACCATTTTTCGTAAATCTTAGTAATCTTTTACAAAAATCTTCTCCTCTGAAACTACTTGGCCAAATCAATCCAAACTTGGCCACAACCATCTTTGGGGTATGTAGTTTGAAAAATGTGTCCAGTGACCCAGCCATCCAATCAAGATGGCCGCCATGGCTAAAAATAGAACCTTGGGTAAAATGCAGTTTTTGGCTCATAACTCAAAAACCAAAGCATTTAGAGTAATCTGACATGAGGTAAATTTGTTTATCAGGTCAAGATCTACCTGCCCTGAAATTTTCAGATGAATTGGACAACCCGGTTTTGGGTTGCTGCCCCAGAATAAGTAATTTTAATGAAATTTTGCTGTTTTTGGTTATTATCTTGAATATTATTATAGATAGAGATAAACTGTAAACAGCAATAATGTTCAGCAAAAAAAGATTTACAAATAAGTCAACATGACGGAAATGGTCAGTTGACCCCTTTAGGAGTTATTGCCCTTAATAGTCAATTTTTAACCATTTTTCATAAATCTTAGTAATCTTTTACATCTTCTCCTCTGAAACTACTTGGCCAAATTACACCAAACTTAGCCAAAATCATCATTGGGGTATCTTGTTTAAAAAATGTGTCCGGTAACCCGGCCAACCATCCAAGATGGCCGCCATGGCTAAAAATAGAACATAGGGGTAAAATGCAGTTTTGGGCTTATAACTCAAAAACCAAAGCATTTAGAGCAAATCTGACAAGGGGTAAAATTGTGTAACAGGTCAAGATCTATCTGCCTTGAAATTTTCAGATAAAGCAAATAACCTGTTGTTGGGTTGCTGCCCCTGAATTAGTAATTTTAAGGAAATTTTGCTGTTTTTGGTTATTATCTTGAATATTGTTATAGATAGAGATAACTTGTAAACAGCAATAATGTTCAGCTAAATAAGATCTAGAAATAAGTCAACATGACCAAAATCGTCAGTTGACCCCTTAAGGAGTTGTTGCCCATTTAATTCAATTTTTAACAATTTTCACTAATTTGGTAAATTTTTGTAAATTTTTACAAAATATTTTTCACAGTATCTAAAGGTCCAAGTTTATTATAGATAGAGAGAAAATTCTAAGTACCAAGAATGTTCAGTAAAGTAAGATCTACAAACACATCACTATCAGCAAAACACAATATTGTCATGAATCCATCTGTGTCCTTTGTTTAATATGCACATAGACCAAGGTGAGCGACACAGGCTCTTTAGAGCCTCTAGTTTTTAAAGAAGCATCCTCTATCTTAAAATCAAGTCGTTTTATAAATTTAATATGGCTAATTAAAGTAATTTATCTAAAACTCTACAAATACATGTATTTGATAGATACCTTTCTCTGTTACCACTTGTTTGATTGCGTCCATTATATTTTGTTCCTTGTAACATCCCATACTGACCAAAGCCTGTGCTGCTGTTGTACAGATCAAATCATCCGAATAAAGGCATCTTTTTAGTACTAAAATCATTTAATAATAAGCTTGAAAATAACACTGAAAAAAGTGCATGTAGAGATATTGTGTCATGAATTAATACGCTATCTCCCTTTACTAGTCCTATCCGATTGTAAATGACTATATGAAAACTATATGATATGCGGTTAGAAAATCTTTCTTGGTCGTTAAGGCTGACTTTTGGATAAATGGAGTGACACATTTTTTTCCACTTCAGCTTCAGTAAATAAGTTCAAAGTAAAACGCTCATCAGTAATTGGACAGTGATCAACCTAGGTAGATATTTTTTTTTAGATTGATACAAGGGGCTAATTGACTTGCATAAGATCGGTTACTATCCGACGCAGCTTTTAGGTTTCATAACGTTTGCGGATTGGATATTACTTAAAATCAACACGTGATTTTTTTTTTTAATTTCAAATAAAAGTTATATTGCACTGTTACTTATAGAATAACCGACACAATAACAAAAACATTCAAATGAATTTGTGCTATACTTTCTGGTTTCCAGTGGTGTTCCGTATTTTATAACTCAAGAATACACAAACTAGAGAAAACCCGATCGCAGTTCTAGTTACCAGAAGTGCATGTGTTGCATAACAAAAAAAAAATATACATGGTCATGCGGCAAAAATTGATTTAAAATGCAGTTGAAAAATTGTCTATTTTTTCGCTTTAATGAAAAAGGCATATTTGTAAAGGCCCCGACGTGCAGAAATTGGAAGATTTTTCTATACTTTGTAATGTGAACTTGATTTCTGGAATTTTAAAACCTGGAAAAGCTTTCGATTTTAAGTAATTTCAATCCTTATCATCCAATTAGAAGCCGTAAAGGATTTTATTCTGAGTACCATAATTGTGCTCTTGAAACCATCTGGCTTATTTGTAATAATAATTTAATAATTCTTGTCTTTGTGTGAGGTCTATATATATCGACCGCAGACTTCGTCCTGAGTTTACATACTTCTATATGACTTTGGAAAATAAATTTTAATTTATAAATACTAGGACAGAGATCAGTTTTGCAAGTTCGTTATTTGATAAGTAAGGCGTTGTTTGCTATTCTAACTCTCGTGTCTTTCCCGTTGTCGTTTTCGGCCTTCTGAGTCCCTCCTATATTTTGCAAGAGCGTGATTCAAATTGTTGGGATTTATTAATATCAATCAAAAAGTTGCATTACTCCATAAGTCCAAAATTCAAGTCAAACCGATTAATGAAAGCTTTTGTAACCGAATTTTATAGTTAGTTTTATGAACTGTTCATAAACACAACAAAATTTGCAAAAATTGCGTTTTTCAATTACAGAAAATAAGTACTTAAGATTGCTATTACCTGGTTTATTCGAGAGTTCATCCTCTTCGACCTGGGGAAAAAGAAAATGATGATACATTAGAGAACAACTAGTTTTATGAGAGATACACTATTAAATGTTTCAGGTAACTTTTTACAGAACTATTCTAAGGTTCCTTTACTCTTAACTGAACTATTTTAAGTTTTCTATACTCTTTGCAGAACTATTCTAATTTTTCTGAACATCAAAGTTATGAAAATAATCTAATAAATAAAAAAAATAGTTACTTGTGTGTTATCAGAACAAGACTTTATATTTTACCTGTTTCAGCTGTTTATAGAATTGATCTCCTTTCACATTACTGACATGCGGGCAGTTCTTCCCGTGTCGAGCATGTTCTACCCAAGGATCATCGAAAACATCCCAACTTTTCAGTTTTAAACCACAGTAAAAACACTGGACCATATCTTCTGTACCTGAAACAGAGGAAAAATCATGCTGACAGCAGTCTTCTTTTACAAAATTCCCTTTAAGACATTAATTCAATAATGACGGCTCCCTTTTTCCAAAATAAGTGATATCGAGAATTTTACAAATCAAACAACATCAGCAAGGCAAGTGTTGCTGCATAATATGTTACACATGTCCATGATAAAAATGATAGATCAAAGTAAAATGAGAATTGAATTAAGCGAAATTGAGTGACGTTATCTTACGGGGAGTTGACGGACGGACGGACGGACTGCCATTGGTATCTACAATAAGTCCCGTCTTCGACGGCAAAATAACGACTATTTAAATGCGCAAATGGAAAACTAAATCGTTGTATATTTGGCATTTGCTGCAATATCAATGATTTTGAAGGTTTAAATACTCATCAGTATGTTAATAGAATCAACCATTATAATAAACATGTCAGCGGAGTAAAAACAAATCGAAATATCGACGACTTATACTATTAACACGAAAGAGATAATATAAACCGGCGATGATTATTTATGAAAAGATATATTAGCTTTGAAATAAAGTAAATTAGTGCTATAAGTAAAACAGATGAATAAAATGTTTAAAATACAAAATGTATGTTAGTGGCAAAAATATATTAACTTACAGTCAATTAATGCATTGGTTAAAATGCAATGTTCCCATGGTCCATCTAAGAACGCATAATTGTTTTTTGTAAAACCGTGTATCCTAGACAAATATTTTGATGCTTACCTGTATAGAAGAATCCTGCATCAGCCAGATCTACAGGCTTTGGAGAACTTCGTGTCCAGCTTGAATATGACCTTATTCGAGCTGCTGGTGTTGCGTATGAAATGAAACATGGCTTTTTAAAGCAAATTCCAAGATTATTTTCCTTCTCTAAGTTCTTGGAAGCATTGCATTTGGACTGCATTTTAACGTGCAGATACAAAATCTACGCTTTATACTATGCCGCTCGAAATCCACTTTTGTTTAAACATGTCGGTGATTTATATCTATTTTTAGATTATAGAATTCTCTTTTATTTATTTATAGGTTGCAGGTAAGAAAGGTAAATAGACTGCTAAAAATGTTTACGAGAAAACCATGTAATCTCATAGATGTCTATTTAAGATAATTATGAAATGATTTTATTGTTTAAATATTGTAATATCAAGTGACGAAATGTAATAATAAAATTATGCATATTTTTCTCTCTTTCTCTTTCAGTTTATCGTAGAATTTATTTCATGACTCATGAATTATATTGATAAAATGGGTTTCAAAAGTTTATTTTTGTTATCTTTCTATGGGGGTTATTAAGGTTTATGTACCCTTCTGTAGCCATTTTTGTACGAACTTTTCAAACTTCAATTGTATCAAAACTACAGATATAATAAATAATAGAGGTAGGCCATTTTGTACATATTCCAAGGGGAAACTTGATGCAAATCATTATTTTTTACTGTTCCATTGCATTTAATAGAAAAAGAGGACTTTGTGGCAAATAAATCAAGATTTTTAAAGAATAATTACCTGACCCTGGCAGGGTACATATTAACAAAAGCGTTACATATCTTCTATACTATTAAACGAGAAGACCTCATTTTGTGTGTCGCTTCTCTTCCTTCCACAATAAACCAATCATCATGCCTCTGTGTCCTATAGGTAAAATGCATAGTCGCATTTGTCATCCATTCTTATGATTATTCAGATTGAGTTTTTTGTTGAGAAAAACGACAAAAAAGGAGTCCGGATATGATTCCGTCATCAGACTGACTTTTAGTCATAGATAAGACATCCGGTTTAAACCATGCACAAATACAACCAATCGTATGATAGATAACAAAAATGAAAAATAGATAAGCCAATCAGAACGTTATCCATATCGTGGTGTTTAGATCGCAAGAACCACAACTATTGTACCTCCTTAGAGAGGACAATTATTTTTTGCGTTTATCTACATGTAAACTACGATTATATTACTACCACTGGGTCGATGCCTCTGCTGGTGAACTGTTAGTCCCCGAGGGTATCACCAGCCCAGTAGCCAGTACTCCGGTACTGGCATGAAAATACTTTTTTTTTGTGTTATTAAATTTGCTGTTACAAATGATAAAAATTATTATAAATTAAGGAATGTATCCCCCTCATGCAAAGCTCTGATTTCTTTCATGGATTTGGCTATACTTTTTGGAACTTTTGAATTATAGCTCTACATCATTTATATAAGCTTTGGATTTTACATATTTTAGCCACGAGCATCACTGAAGAGACATTATTTGTCGAAATGCGCATCTTGTGCAGAAAAATTGGTACCGTTAATGTTATTAATATATAGAGACTCTCTGTATTCTGTCTACTGTTTTTTTTAAATGTTTACTATTTAAGAGGTCATACCAGTTGCATTTATATTAAAATAAGTAAAACATGTGACACAAGTACAACCAATCGTAGAGCGTTCTCCATTCTATGGTGTTTAGATCGCAAAAATCACAACTATTATAACTCCTTAGAGAGGACAAATTATCTGTAGGACCTTTTTTTGAGGTTCGGAATATTTCCATTTGATACCCCCACCCCCGATTTGAAGTCAAATGGTCGTTCTCTTACTGCTAGAAAAGTTGTCCGAAAACTTTGCATTCGGTTGTACGTAATGAACATTTAAATGACATAGAATTTACAAGTGTGAACAAATCTTATGTACAGGTAATTAAACAAGGTGTATAGATGTGAACAAATTTAATGTGAAACCAATGTCCAGTACATTAAACTAATTGTAAACAAGTTTACTGTACATGGCGTTTGGTGTGAACACGGCCTTATTCACTGGGGTAAAGCTGATGACCGTAACTGCATTCACGGTCATCCCAAGATGTCGGATGAAAAATTAGGTCAGTTTCTGTATTGTCTGTTAAAGTGTTTCTATATCATTTTCTTTACAAATCATACATTGAAACGATGTAAATTTATAAAAGAATCACTCGGAAATCACTAATTACTTCTGAGAAATGTGCATGAAACGGGAAATTCGATTTGAAAAAATCGCCAAGATGACCGTAAATCACAATCGAGATGACCGTAACAGAATCAGCGATTCATAACAAGGCTGACCGTAACTGCTTTTAAGATGACCGTAATTTGTAAATGATGACCGTAACTTTTAAAGGATGACCCTCAATTCTAAGAAATATCCGTATTTATATAAAGTTCTATCTTTTTGTATCAAAATATTAATCGTGTTGGTATACACATATTAATATGAAAGTTTTATCCTATAGGTAGAAGAAAATAAGACGTGCTTCAAATGCAAAGATTACCATATGTATCTTTTTTACAGTAGAGGGTTCAATTTTTAAAATGAATTTGCCAAAAGACATGCGGTGCACAGCCTTCAACTGCTCGACAAAAGATTTTTTTTTGTTTCTGGGATTCCTTTTAATGACATATAATAAATACACATTTTTAAAAATGCCAAAAAATTGCATGTACACCCATTGATATTATATCGTCTTTCATTTTGTCGTGCAAATAAAATAACAGAAATATTTTGAAAATATCATTCGAATAAACTAGTGAAGGTGAGCTCCAGCAAAGTAGATCTGATCCTTAAAATAGTATTGTACGAAAAGCGTATCACAAGGCGGAACGTTGTCAATTTGTATATATACAGAAATGTTATTCATACAGTCAGGATTCTACTTCTTCAAAATTATCTCCCCATTACGCCAGTTCATGCTCACAGCCGTAGAAATGGAAGCCATTGTACATAGGGATGACGCTCTGCCAATTTTGCTCTTGAAAACTGATAAATTTATCCACATAACACCATTACGATCGATCGTTATATGTCATTTATATTTTAAAATACAAATGTATCTACAACTAATGAGTATTAGTTAATGATCTTGTCTGCATTGATTCAACTTAAAAATATTGTCTGTTTGATGTCAGATGGAATTTTTGAAAATTCTTAAGCATTTAAAAAAATTCTAATTAAATATTTCGTGGAAGGGCAGACTAAACATTTTCAGTGGTTGAAGAATATAAACCCTAGTTATCACACACCAATTTTTATCATCCAAATTAAAAGACTGTCGTCAAGTAATTTTAGAAAAAATAGCTATTCGAACACACCTACTCTGTTTTTGTGATTCATTAGATAGGTATCTCAATTGGCCCATATATTTCATCTTTTCGTACTGTCATTTTTTTACGTTATAAAGTCAACCTGTAGCTTTGATATATAATAATGATAGAATCTGAAGCGAGATGCTATATAAAATACTCTTGCTTTGTACGTTTTAAAGACAAAATATACACCCCAAACATGCCCTAACATAAAAAGGTGCACTCGATTTTTCTCTTTTCGATACAATCGTTACCTGTTTTGGGGAATTTTTTCTTGATTCACATAATGGAAGGGCAGACACGAAAATTTCTGAACTAAAAGATTGATATGTTCTCCGTCCGTGATAAAAAAAAATCGGAGGTTATGCATTTTCTACATCCAACTTATAGATACTATATATAAAAAAGAAGATGTGGTATTATTGCCAATGAGACAGCTATCCAGAAAAGACCAAAATGACACAAACATTAACAACTATAGGTAACCGTAAGGCCTTCAACAATGAGCAAAGCCCATACCGCATAGTCAGCTATAAAATGCCCCGATAAGAACCATGTCGTCGACTTGATATCTTATTGTTTTGCATTACTATGTAATAGATACATTGAAAACTTATGCAAATGGTGTTTTTAAAATAAGAAAATTGCCGTTTTATTTGTTTCTATTAACTTTTTAAAATTTTGTTACCATATCAAACATTACAGTTAACTTTTATCGCTTTCTCGATAAACACAGAGTTTCAATTCTTTTGTTCTATTTCAAAAGTGTTTCCGCCTGCATATATCAAGACAAATTAAGATTTTAATCTGCTTCCTCTGGACCCATACACATGGGCTCGATTACCAAATATTCGTATGTATTATTAATGTTTTTAATGCTCCATTTATTGGCATTATGTTTTTCTGGTCTGTGCGTACGTTCGTCCGTTCGTCTGTTTGTTTGTCCGTTTGTCCAGCTTCAAGTTAAATAAAATTGAAACTTAGTACACATTTTCCCTATGGAATGATCTTTTTAATTCTAATGCCAAATTACAGTTTTATCCCATTTTCATAGTCCACTAAACATAGAAAATGATAGTGTAGATGAGGCATCCGTGTACTAGGGACACATTCATGTTTCTTCAAATTTTCGTCGTATCGCTGTAAATTTGTGTTAAAATTTTAACGTCGATATCAATAAATATTTCATTGTTTACGAGAAATATGCAATTTACTATCATTGTTATAAATCCTAAATATGGCCAATTATATTATAGTTTAAAAAAAGAAATTTATGAAACATATTTATATCCGCTAACCGAGCCCCTATTGAGATCGACAAACTCAACAAAAAAGCTTTGAATACAATACGGATATTTCTTAGAATTGATGGTCATCCTATAAAAGTTACGGTCGTCCTGTATAAATTACAGTCAGTCTTTACAAATTACGGTCATCCTTTACAAGTTACGGTCATCTTTTTACCAATCACGGTCATCCTTGTTTTATGTTACGGTCATCTTGAAAATATTTTGATTATGATTTACGGTCATCTTAACGATTTTTTCATATCGAATTTCCCGTTTCATGCACATTTCTCGGAAGTAATTAGTGATTTTCGAGTGATTCTTTTATAAATTTACATCGTTTCACTGTATGATTTGTAAAGAAAATGATATAGAAACACTTTAACAGACAATACAGAAACTGACCTAATTTTTCATCCGACATCTTGGGATGACCGTGAATGCAGTTACGGTCATCAGCTTTACCCCAGTGCTTATTGATCTAACAACAGAGATATAAGATTCCACTCTAATCACAATGTTTCATATAAAACATGTGTCGTCTTTGTTTTCATTACTTAAAAGGCAAAATTAATTTGTTTTCATCGGAACACGTATTAAATTGTTTTTAGCACATGATAACATTGATATTATATAATTTCATTTAAAAAACAGATTGACAGTGACGACGGCCATTTTTTCGGGCCGAAATATTAGTGAAAACGATACTATTTCATCGTATTCATATATAATTATCTTTTTAACACTCGAGATCGCTGCATAAATTTTAACTTTTGTATATCGTGTATATTGTTTTCTGGTGTATCGTTAATTATAAACCATCTGGTACTTATTCAATGTCCATGTTGTTTCCTAAGCGATTCTTATTGAAATTCTTTATAAACTCATCATAGATAACAAGGCCGTAACTACCCTTGAGGCAAGTGAGGCAACTGCCTCACTAAAATTTCGACAATGATTATTTTTTTTTATACATATATATAAGTCATTCAGTGTTATTTTGTCTCAGTCTATTTCTATAACTTGTCAAACTTTTCTTCCTGGATATAACTCAGCATCTCAACGGGTGATGTTTCTCGATTACATTAACCTAGTAACGATAATCATCATGGATCTCTGGTTAAAAACAGGCTCTAGCAGAAAAAGGAAAAGCGACACTGAAGGTAAAGAAGGAATAATTCTAGTATATTTTTTTTTTTTGTGAACAGAGTCTGAGTATTGCATATAACTTCATTAGAATAATCCAAAAACGATAAGTAGACTGACAAATCAAATACTGGGCATCGCAAGAGGGCAGTCCTGTCTGTGTATTCATTTCTCTGTTTCACGAACTTTAATCTTTCTCTTTACAGATAAATAAAATATAAATAATATGAAACATGCATGGATTATTTTTTTATCCATGTTTCTTTAATCTTAAAAATATCCCATATTCCAATTTGACATTATTGAGGAATGGAATTAAGAACCTTTAACACAGGATTTTGTCTTTACTTATTCGGGACTACAGAATTTCGTTTCTTTATATTCAGGGTTTTGGAATCGGACACCCCAACCCCTTACCCCTAAATTTATAGATTCTGGAACTGAAATACCTCCGACTATTTCCAGAAATAATTTGAAATCACGGACCTACATGTATAAACGTCAAAAACTCCATTCCAATTCCCCTGTACCCATATCATATATACTTACTCTATAGATAAAATCATATACATGTATCTTATCTCATTCTATCCCTAGTTTGTCTACTCTTTGTCAGCATAAAAGCGAGTTTAATATTTTGTAAATGCGACTGTATGATGGTGCTTACAGGAAAGCGTAATTCCCTTTTGCAAACAAAACTGTTACTACCAATGATACTACCGAATTGCCGATGGAGAAGGAATTGGAAGAAGACATTGATCATTGTGTTGATGATAATGTGCTACCTTTAGAAACACAGACTGCCCTGAAACGACTGACAACTTGGGAAAGAGCATGCCTGAGTGGCGAGAGATTGTGCGGTTTTGTCATGCTCTATGTTCATCACGATAAGGATATCAGCAGACCAAATTATGATTCTGAAACAATTTGACTGAACTGGCAATAGAAAAATTTGGCAAACTCTACTGAATCGATGTCTGTTCTATGTTCTGGCAACAGACTCAAATTGATATTTGGATGATTGTCTTATATATTAATTTAAATAAAGTTGTTAAAAATTTGGTGTTTGTAAAAGTCTTAAAATATGAAAAAATTGTATAAAAAGTGTCCAAATTCAAAACATTATCATACTCTCTAAAAATGCCTACAATGCAGGATTTTGCACCATTCATTTCATACCCTCCAAAAACAATTTTCGCCTCGTTTCGCTCGGCTCAATTATTTTGCCTCACTAAAATAAGATGCCTAGTTACGGCCTTGGATAACAGGACTAAATGTTGTACATACGCCAGACGGGCGATTCGTCTACAAAAGACTCATCAGTGACGCTCGAATCCAAAAAAGTTAAAAAGGCCAAATAAATACGAAGTTGAAGAGCATTGAGGACCAAAATTCCTAAAAGTAAACCTATATGTAATAGTAAACCAAGACAATGTTAAAATAAACAGCTGCGCCATGAGCGCATGATACGCCCGACGTCTTGTGTGGAAGTTTTATGCAATGATCATAAATAGTTTCTGAGAAAGTTTTAAGCAATTACCATTTATTGCTTTTGAGACACGGCGGGACATGTGAAACCCCCCCACCCTGTTTTCTTTTTACAAATATAACTAAAATAAAATTTTGAATCAAACCAAAAAGTATACAGATCTTTAGATTAATATAACAAAGAAGTGTGTACAGTTTCAAGCAATAATCATAAATTGTTTTTGAGATACGGCGCGACATGTAAAAAAAAACCCTACCCTTTTTTACAAAATACTCAATAACTCAAAAATAAAATTTTGAGTCATCACCAAAAAGTATACAGATCTTTAGATTAATATAACAAAGAAGTGTGTAAAGTTTTAAGCAATAATCATAAATCGTTTTTGAGATACGGCACGACATGTAAAAACCCCCTCCCCCTTTTTTACAAAATACTCAATAACTCAAAAATGAAATTTTGAATCATCACCAAAAAGTATACAGATCTTTAGATTAATATAACAAAGAAGTGTGTAAAGTTTTAAGCAATAATCATAAATCGTTTTTGAGATACGGTGCGACATGTGAAAAAAACCACACCCCTGTTTTAGTTACAAAGTGCCGTAACTCAAAAAGTTTAAATCTTATTTTCACCAAAAAGTATACAGATCATTTGACCATCATAAAAAACAACTATATTAAGTTTCATGAAATTTAGATAAGTCGTTCTCAAGTTACGGTGCGACATGTTTACGCCGGACAGACATACGGACAGACGGACGGACAGACAGACAGACAGACGGACGGACGGACACCGGACATTTGTATACCATAATACGTCCCGTCAAAATTTTGACGGGCGTATAAAAAATGAGGATTACAAGCTACTAACATATCTTCGATGATAAATGCCTTCAGCCGCTAATGTGTTGTCTTTTACACTTATGGACGGCTGGTGTACATGTCAGTACATATAAAGATAATCATATCTAGATTAGATTAAGCTATTCTTTATTTGTTTTGTTTATCTAATATTAACTTTATATCAATCAGAAAATGGTGTGTAGAAAGTATGTGTAGAAGTCTGTTTGTAGGTGGGCTTTTATTTATGGTAAGATAAACAATTCTTTACACTTCTTTTTATGATAGTCAAAAGATCGGAACGAGAAGAAACAACGTCAACCGTTAATCATAATTCGTTTTGTTGTTGTTGTATATTTACAATATCACGGCTTTATCTTTGTACTTTAGAAGATCTTAGAACCCTTACAACGTTATGTCATCAATAATTACGCAGGACCAAACACTAGAATTTTGGTATATAGACTTATATAAAATTGAGAATGGAAATGGGGAATGTGTCAAAGAGACAACAACCCGACAATGCATGGGACAGAAAACAACAGAAGGTCACCAATAGGTCTTCAATGCAGCGAGAAACTCCCGCACCGGAGGCGTCCTTCAGCTGGCCCCTAAACAAATATATATACTAGTTCAGTGATAATGAACGCCATACTAAACTCCAAATTGTACACAAGAAACTAAAATTAAAAATCATACAAGACTAACAAAGGCTAGAGGCTCCTGACTTGGGACAGGCGCAAAAATGTGCCGGGGTTAAACATGTTTATGAGATCTCAACCCTCGCCCTATACCTCTAGCCAATGTAGAAAAATAAACGCATAACAATACGCACATTAAAATTCAGTTCAAGAGAAGTCCGAGTCTGATGTCAGAAGATGTAACTAAAGAAAATAAACAAAATGACAATAATACATAAATAACAACAGACTACTAGCAGTTAACTGACATGCCAGCTCCAGACTTCAATTAAACTGATTGAAAGATTATGTCTTCATCATATATGTTTTTTTAACTATCCATTATAAAAACGACCTAAAGGACATTATGCAAAATTCATTCTAAAGGGTTTTCTGTCAGCTTCAATTCTAATAAGATTCGTTCTGAAGCTTGTAATGCTTTATTACACAAACCAATGGATTTTAAATGGAAACGTTTTATTATTTCCCCCCATCAAACTACTATGTAGAACGGTCAGGACTGACTATATATCTCCCAGAGTTGACCACTAAAATCTCATTTTTTTTTCTAGTAAACATATCATTTATACATTTAATGCATTTTAATGTTAAGAATTTCGTAAGGTTTCATACAATTTCCAATGAAATACATTTGAATGCACCACAAGTTATCAAAAAGGGACGCGACTCTTTCAGATAAACGGTAAAGGCATTTTTGTTGTAAAACACATGCATGGAAGTATCTAAAAAAATCAACCTTTGAATTATATTCAACTTGGGCATGTTTACTATTCTTATTTATATGACAAAATTGAAAAAAAATTGTTCTACGAATTTCGATATTGACTGATAAGTAGAACATGCAATTCTGTTTCCATTTACAAAGCATGTTCTGTTTTAAAGAGTTCTTATGTCTAAAATTGTTATTTTTTCAGTTCTCTTATACACAAGGTAGGATGTATTTATGTTATATTAATCTTTTCCATAATGATATTATAAGAATAACTCATCTGCTCTAAAAAAAATTATAACAGTGAGTTATTGAAATACATTTGACTCTTCCAGCGTTTATGTGTTTAGCAGATGTTTTCAGTGGCCTTTAAATCACCTAGTATTATTGGAACGCATTTCAATGATATAGGCTCCGCTAGTTAGTCTGAGTTCAGTATTTTTTAGATTTTACCTTTTTCTAGTTAAGAATGAAGATTTGGAGTAAATACCAATGAATCACCAACACAAGACAAACCATATTCTTTCTTAAAATCGCAGTGAAACTAATTAACAGAAACTGGTGTCGCACGTTAAACACTTTTAAGCCGAACATATACAAATTGAAATTATTGCGTATTTTTATGACTCCTTCTACAGTGATGTTACTTAGGATTATATAGCGAGATTCTCCCTATCTTGAGATTATTTTTTTCCGGATCATAGTCAATAAACTCATCACAGATCCTCAAGACTTTTAAAAAACTGAGTATGTCAGACGTGTGTTGCATCTAAAAAGACTCATTAGTCCTGCTCGAATATTAAAAAAAAGACAAAATATGAAAAGACAAAATAAAGTTCCAAGTTCTCCTGGGCAGATTTAAAAACAATTAAACGCAAAGGCAGGAGTAACCTTAACAGTTCAAGGCCGAATCAAACTGGAAAAT
The DNA here is from genome assembly GCA_037788925.1 of Mytilus galloprovincialis. Taxonomy (NCBI): domain Eukaryota; kingdom Metazoa; phylum Mollusca; class Bivalvia; order Mytilida; family Mytilidae; genus Mytilus; species Mytilus galloprovincialis. The sequence continues at coordinate 75,442,376 of CM075340.1, forward strand.
TATCATTCAAAATTATGATGTGGGTGGAGAATCTATGGTCATAAAACCTCCTAATTCTAGTCTAGTATTTTTGTACTTTTTGTTGTTTCAATCTCCAATTGTATGATTGTATCGTGTTTTATAGAACAGACATAATATGTACTTTTTATTTCAGTTACTGATTGTAAATCCACTATACCTCATAAATCCAGTAAGTATACAATAATTTTGTTTATATATTTTTCAACATTCTGTGCAGTGGCAAACACAAATAGTAAATTGGTTTTTATTTTATGTTTGTTTGTCTAAAATTGAATATTAGAAGTGCATATATTATTCAGGGATTATCATATTTGTTGATTCTGAGCTTCATTTGCATTTCATGTACATGTACATACTTGCATATATATTTCTACTCTTGAAATGGAAAAATGCTCTTAGTCGCAATAAAAAGGAAGAATACAAAACCTGGCAGAAACACTGTTACAGGATTTATATGCGAACTAATTTCATTATACAGATATAAAGCTAGGTGATCTATGTACGGAACTAAATGATCGTTGCTTAGATGCTGATGCCAAATGTGTAGACGATGGCGGCGGATTCTTCACGTGCCGGTGTAAATCAGACTTTCGCCAAATAAATGGAACGTGTATTCATCGTAAGTCTTTTTATTAAGATATAATACTAGTATGATGATATAATAATGAAATAAGGAACCAAATAACAAAAAGAGGAACACTATCTAATCATGCTAATAGAAATGAAAAGACCAGAACTTACACCAAGCTATTGGTAAATAAAATTGGAAATCATGCTTGATTTACACATGTATGGTCAAGGCGATGAAATATCCCTTCTAAATTATTGAAAACTTTCATTTTGTATAGACAATACAATTTTGGTTTAAATGAAATACACTCATTTTGGAAAACGCCATCAAGGGTTATCTATAACATACAATTTAGTTTTTACTACAACTTATAATACAGCTATATCTATTGACGATCTTGGTAAACGACTGTAGCATCTCTTTCGAAAACAATGAACCAATACATTATTTGTAATATATTTCAGTGATTCCAATTGGTGGTCTGTGTATGGGATTTAAGTATCTATGTGAAGATATCAATGCCCACTGTATCGCTGATGGTGGAGGTGTTTTCACGTGTCAATGCAAAGAAACATTCCAACCCTCCAATGGTAACTGCTTTCATAGAAGATTATATTTTGTATATTATATATTAATCAGAATCAGGGATACATTATACCCTTATTGTTTTTAAACCTATAGAATGTATGAAAAACGTGTAACAAAAATACCGAATTCCAAGGCAAATTAAAAGGACCAAGTCCATAAAAACTGACAAAACCATACGCTATCAATCAACACAACAAGTGAAAATAAATTGCTGTATTTCTGACTTGAACAATACCTAATAATATCACATCTTCTTTTTATTCTATTTAAATTATTCATAGTTTATTCTGCCATTCTGCATTGCTCAATACCCATGTTAGCATCAAACCGTCCCTACATCGCAGTTTTTTGTAGATATCTGGATATCTCGTGATTGATTTAAAGCATATGTAATTATATTATAATTTTCCACTACAATATGAACACGAATCCTCTAGACTTTACTTGAGAAGTTTCAAAACTCTCCCAAATGTGACTTATCGAATTAGACTTATAACCGGGAATGTACTTATAAACATGAACCTAACGACGTAGGTTCATGTGGAACAGGGTTTGCTTTCCGTCGTTGTCAGTTTAGTTTCGATATATGAGTGTGAATGTTCCTTTGGTATCTTTCGCCCCTCACTTTCAAATATGCAATATAATTTGCATGCAGACTGTTGTGCACAAATCCAAATCCAACTAAGATTTCATTCGGAATTAACAATGGGAAAACGACGCTAAAGAAAGTTAGAATTGGTTTAACTTATCTTTTAAGTTTTTCTTTTATTATTTCCAGATCCACCAATATGTACAAGTACTCAATCAAAACCGCAGCACAATTCAACACGTAAGTCTCAATCAATGTGACAGTAATACATAAACATGCAAATTGACGGCAATTGTATCGGAAGAGTTACTATCTTAAATGATGAAATTAAATTATTTGTATTGTCTTGTTAGTAGTTTCCATTACTTTCCACCTATAATGATGTACGTACCTGATGATATTATTTTCAAGCTCTTCTCATCTTGATATTTTATTGTTATTGATTCCATTATAACAAGAGTACCTTTTTGACAATGTCTTAAAGATTTTTAGACAATGTCATGTCTAGTTTGATTTTGCAAACTTTTACCGATTTAAAGATATACAGATGATATGCGATCTAAACAAGACACTTTCACAATTAAAGTTACTCAGAGCGGAGGGTCGTATTTAATCACTTGATCATCATAGTAATTGTATTTCAGAAAATATATTTTACAGTTTGTTAATTAACGGTGCCTGCTAAAGCCAACCACTAGAAAATATGTTTAATTTATTTGTGAAATTAACGATATGAGCAATTTTGTGGTGCACATTTTAAGCCAGAAAATCTTATCAAGTACCTATTATGTTCTGTAGAATAAACGATCTGAACAAATTTTGTGAATGACCACTAGCTTCTTTTTTTAAATTTTGATTTCCTTATTTATATATCTACTTATTTCCTAATCCAGACATACCACTCTATGGTGAGTGTTCGCATTCAAATGACATCTGTGCCGATAGTGATGCTGTGTGTATAGATGAAGATGACGATCCTCATGGAGGTGAACACAATTATATGTGTCAGTGTAAATACGACTTTATAGAAATAAAAGGAACTTGTGTTAAATGTAAGATTTATTGCAATATCATGTTTTCTAGATCTGCTGGAAAGTAGAAAATACACAATAAAAAGACATACACTTTAAACATATAACCTTCATTCCCCAAACCCCGAATAACGATAGACAAACAAAAAACAAAAACTGAGATAAAACTCTCAAAACTAACAAAATATATAAAAACAAACCAAACATTAAGTGGACTATAAAAATATCATGACACTAAGAAAACAACCAAACAGATTTTTTTACGTATATCACATGAAACTGAATAACATTAACATATCAGCAAAATAAAATTGAGAACGGAAGTGTTGAATGTGTCAAAGAGACAACAACCCGACCATAGAGCAAACAACAGCAGAAGGCCACCAATGGGTCTTCAATGTAGCGAGAAACTTCACACCCGGAGGAGTGCTTCAGCTGGCCCCTACAAAGATATGAAGAAAGGTTATTTATTACATTCTAAGATATAGGTGTTGTGTTTCGATTGTGGAGACTTATATTTCTATCAAATATGAGAAATGAAAAATATAATTCATCGCATAAAACTGTCGCATGACTAATTTGAAAAGCTTCTTCGGGATCGAGTTTATTTAACCATGCTACCATGTACGTTTCAGTTATTCCTATTGATGGTCTATGTTTAGGATTTGAGAATCTCGGGCTCTGTGCCGATAGTAATGCCCATTGTACAGACGATGGTGGAGGGAGTTTGACATGTCAGTGTAGAAAACCATTTGTACCTGCCAATGGTAAATGTAAACAAAGTAAGATAATGTTCTAAACAAAACCTCTTTTTGTATTGAATATATATCATTAAAACAACCGTTTGTAGTCTTTTTTACAATTCGTATTATATCGGCATTTGAAAAACTCTTCTGACCATTGTTTTCTTCTCCAAACATCTATATATTTTGTAACTTGCTGACAATAATTTAAATGACTGTGTAACACAATCATGTGATGAGCATTATAAGTTTCTTATTCTCATGAACTTTTATCGGGGTAACATAATTTTCAGACTGTTTCATAGCAAAGTGACTAAACTTATCTAGAGTCCTATTTTAAAGAGTTGATTTTTTCCAAGCATAATTGCTCCGTCCACATTGGTCAGGACATCGCACTTTAAAATATCTTTCCGGAATGAAAATGGAAAATGAGTCATTAAATTGAAAAAGGAAATGGGGAATGTATCAAAGCGACAACAACCCGACCATAGAGCAGACAACAGCAGAAGTCCACCAATGAATCTTCAATGTAGCGAGAAACTCCCGCACCCGGAGGCGTCCCTCAGCTGGCCCCTTAAAAAATGTATACTAGTTCAGTGATAATGGACGTCATACTAAACTCAAAATTATACACAAGAAACTAAAATTAAAAATCACAAGACTAACAAAGGCCAGTGTAGTGTAGAACGACTCACGTGTGTCTTTTTTTTTCTTCAGTTTTTTAGTTTGGTATCGAGCTTCAATTCAGCATTCCACAACTTTTTAAGTGTTTTTCACAGTAATTGCTTTCAACTTTTTTGTTTATCGAATACTTATATATTCGTACATATATTGATTATTGATGAAAGTTTCGTCTTTTTTGTCTGAGAAACAATAAATCAGAGCTTCCCGGAATCAGTATCACGCTGCTTTTAAATGTTTGTTACATCGTATAAGGCGTTTTCACATTCACGACTTTCTATATTCCGAAAATATATTCTTACGAATACTGAATATCTATAAAATTAATGATTGCAGTATCTCTTTGAAAAGCAAAATAACGGTACATATCTATACGATATTTCAGTTATTCCTGTTGGTGATCGTTGTGTAGGATTAGAGCCTCTCTGTGCCGATAGTAACGCCCATTGTGTGTATGATGGCGGAGCGGGGTTGAAGTGTACGTGTAAAGATCCATTTACACCTGCGAATGGTACTTGTATTCAAGGTAAGACAGTTGTCTGTAAAGAGAATAAGTTAATCGGAACAATTAAAAGAGGTCATTCAAGTGAGAGGTGTAGCTAGTTAGTTACTTGTTCGCCGATTTTTGTTTTTCTCCTATGATGCAGACTTCGTATAGGGGCTTCTCTCGGCCAGCATTATCTTTAAAATTTAATATTTAAACACACCCGATTTATGGCTCCTTCATATGCATTTTATTACAAACGATAACGTTCTGATAGTATTGATAAAAAAGTAAACAAAATAGATTTCGACTATAAGTAAAAAATGTTATTCTCTGTCGAATTAATCGATAAGTTAACTTGTTTTTTTTCTCTTCTTTACTTACTCAGCATTATTCAGATGACAAAGCACTCCTCTGGTATCATAAAATATTAGTGATACGTCATTTTTGTAATTTTTAGGTGCATAAACATACAAATAATCGTTCGAAATTCTAAGGTTTTTCTACCCAGGCAAAGATAGCCGTAGTCATATTGTGCACTTTGTAAAATATTTTGTTATGACAGCTCTATAACTTCGATATTGATCTGGCTGCCATCCCTATTTATAGGATTGTTCTTTAGTAGAAGAAACACATGTCTTGCACGTAATATATAAACACTCCTTCGAACTTACACGTATACTAGTAATATGATACATGTATTAACTGAAAATGCTTAAATTAAATTTAGAAATGTTTACTGTTAAAAAGTGCATTACTTCAAAATAGAGTAGTATTCTTCTCACTTCCTATCATCTAAATCAGTTTCAAATATCAAAAGTTAAATCGAAGTTGTATTTATTCTACTTTCAGTCGTCAGCACAACGACAATGAAGACGACACAACCAACAACAATAACATGTACGTATAATAGTATTCATGTGATGTACGATGGTCAAAATTCAATAGCGTATACTGAAAATCCAAGATATGTAAGAATAACAATAGAACCGAACCTATTATGTCTGTTTGTTAAATCACACAACGGAATTTTATGCGACTGTCATACAAGTGAGAGGTTTAGCTAGCTATAAAACCAGGTTTAATCCACCATTTTCCGCATAAGAAAATGCCAGACTAAATCAGGAATATAAAAATGTTATCCATTCATTTGATATGTATTGATTTTTGACATTTGGTTATCAACTTTCCGAGTTTTTTGTTAGTCTTATTTCTGGTTAGTGCTTTGTTATAAGATGAATGAATCACTAATGAGTGGCACACGATATGTATGAATGAATCACTAATCAGTGGCACACGATTTGTATGAATGAATCACTAATGAGTGGCACACGATATGTTAAAGGAATATTCAAACTTATAGACCGAAAACAAACTAACAATAGCGAAAAACGGTAAACAACGAAAAAACAAACAGCAGTACACAAAATACAACATAGACAAAATGACTGAACTACTCGAACCAAACCGTAAACCAGGGGTGCTCTACTAATGGTACCCGTCGTGTTGCTCATATAAATACTAAGCCGGTGATAAGTCTGATTCTGAAGGTCACATTGAGTTTCGAGGTGAACAGGACGGGATTGAGATAAAGACAAATGAAACATATCCGTCGTCAATCAACTCGTGTGTAAAATTTTCGAAGGAATGATTACAACTTCTCAACTACAAACTCTTGGATCAATTGAATACATCAAACTGGTTCAATATATTATATCAAATTAGTTGAATAGATTATTTCAAATTGGTTCAATGGATTATTTCAATTTGGATTAATAGATTTAATCAAACATATGCTCTTTTATTTTTTTGATCCAGTAATTCCATTGGGCGAATTTTGTTACCCGGGATGGTCATCTGGAGTGTGTTCCGATCCGAATTCTCGTTGCTTAGGATCAGGAGAGGAAGTGTATTTCTGCTCATGTATTTCTGGATACCATGGCGTAAATGGAACTTGTGTTTTAAATCAAGGTATTTCATTTGGCAATATATTGCATGTAAATGAATATTAAAGAATGATAGCATTGTCATTTTGACTTATCGTACTGCAAACTTCCATTGAAATCAAAAGAGCAGGTTTAAAATCTAATTTTTTTAGTAAAGGATTTTTGCGAAATTTGTTCTTGTTTAAAACATTTCCAAAACATGATGTCATGTTAATGTTGCTAGTTTGTTTTCCTTGCTAAGTATTAGTTGTTAGTTTAATGAAAACAAATAAAGAATAAGTATCAGTCAATGACAGAAAATCAGTTCTTGTTTATATTTACTCGTGTGTACAAAGTATTCATCTGACTTCTTATCTTCTAAATAAGTTAAGTTTTCGTCTGACTTCTCATATTCAAAATAAGTTTAGTTTAAGTCTGATTTCGTATCTTCTAAATAAGTTTAGTTTTCCTCTTACATTTTATCTTCTAAATAAGTTTAGTTTTCCTCTTACATTTTATCTTATAAATAAGTTACGTTTTCGTCTGACTTTCATCTTCTAAATAAGCTTAGTATTCGTCTGACTTTTATCTTCTAAATAAGTTACGTATTCGTCTGACTTTTCTCTTCTAAATAAGTTACGTATTCGTCTGACTTTTATCTGCTAAATAAGTTTAGTTTTCGTCTGACTTCTTATCTTCTAAATAAGTTCAGTATTCGTCTGACTTTTCTCTTCTAAATAAGTTCAGTATTCGTCTGACTTTTCTCTTCTAAATAAGTTTAGTATTTGTCTGACTTTTATCTGCTAAATAAGTTTAGTTTTCGTCTGACTTTTATCTTCTAAATAAGTTTAGTTTTCGTCTGACTTTTATCTTCTAAATAAGTTCAGTATTCGTCTGACTTTTCTCTTCTAAATAAGTTTAGTATTCGTCTGACTTTTCTCTTCTAAATAAGTTTAGTTTTCGTCTGACTTTTATCTTTTGAATAAGTTCAGTATTCGTCTGACTTTTATCTTCTAAATAAATTTAGTGTTCGTCTGACTTTTATCTTCTAAATAAGTTTAGTATTCGTCTGACTTTTATCTTCTAAATAAGTTACGTTTTCGTCTGACTTTCATCTTCTAAATAAGTTTAGTTTTCGTCTGACTTTTATCTTTTGAATAAGTTCAGTATTCGTCTGACTTTTATCTGCTAAATAAGTTCAGTATTCGTTTGACTTTTCTCTTCTAAATAAGTTTAGTTTTCGTCTGACTTTTATCTTTTGAATAAGTTTAGTATTTGTCTGACTTTTATCTGCTAAATAAGTTCAGTATTCGTCTGACTTTTCTCTTCTAAATAAGTTTAGTATTCGTCTAACTTTTCTCTTCTAAATAAGTTCAGTATTCGTCTGACTTTTATCTTCTAAATAAGTTACGTTTTCGTCTGACTTTTATCTGCTAAATAAGTTTAGAATTCGTCTGACTTTTATCTTCTAAATAAGTTACGTTTTCGTCTGACTTTCATCTTTTAAATAAGTTTAGTTTTCGTCTGACTTTTATCTTTTGAATAAGTTCAGTATTCGTCTGACTTTTATCTGCCAAATAAGTTCAGTATTCGTCTGACTTTTATCTGCTAAATAAGTTTAGTATTCGTCTGACTTTTCTCTTCTAAATAAGTTCAGTATTCGTCTGACTTTTTTCTTCTAAATAAGTTCAGTATTCGTCTGACTTTTATCTTCTAAATAAGTTACGTTTTCGTCTGACTTTTATCTTCTAAATAAGTTACGTTTTCGTCTGACCTTTATCTGCTAAATAAGTTTAGTATTCGTCTGACTTTTCTCTTCTAAATAAGTTCAGTATTCGTCTGACTTTTTTCTTCTAAATAAGTTCAGTATTCGTCCGACTTTTATCTTCTAAATAAGTTACGTTTTCGTCTGACTTTTATCTTCTAAATAAGTTACGTTTTCGTCTGACCTTTATCTGCTAAATAAGTTCAGTATTCGTCTGACTTTTATCTTCTAAATAAGTTTAGTATTCGTCTGACTTTTATCCTCTAAATAAGTTTAGTATTCGTCTGACTTTTATCTTCTAAATAAGTTACGTTTTCGTCTGACTTTCATCTTCTAAATAAGTTTAGTTTTCGTCTGACTTTTATCTTTTGAATAAGTTCAGTATTCGTCTGACTTTTATTTGCTAAATAAGTTCAGTATTCGTTTGACTTTTCTCTTCTAAATAAGTTTAGTTTTCGTCTGACTTTTATCTTTTGAATAAGTTTAGTATTTGTCTGACTTTTATCTGCTAAATAAGTTCAGTATTCGTCTGACTTTTCTCTTCTAAATAAGTTTAGTATTCGTCTAACTTTTCTCTTCTAAATAAGTTCAGTATTCGTCTGACTTTTATCTTCTAAATAAGTTACGTTTTCGTCTGACTTTTATCTGCTAAATAAGTTTAGTATTCGTATGACTTTTATCTTCTAAATAAGTTACGTTTTCGTCTGACTTTCATCTTCTAAATAAGTTTAGTTTTCGTCTGACTTTTATCTTTTGAATAAGTTCAGTATTCGTCTGACTTTTATCTGCTAAATAAGTTCAGTATTCGTCTGACTTTTATCTGCTAAATAAGTTTAGTATTCGTCTGACTTTTCTCTTCTAAATAAGTTCAGTATTCGTCTGACTTTTTTCTTCTAAATAAGTTCAGTATTCGTCTGACTTTTATCTTCTAAATAAGTTACGTTTTCGTCTGACCTTTATCTGCTAAATAAGTTTAGTATTCGTCTGACTTTTCTCTTCTAAATAAGTTCAGTATTCGTCTGACTTTTATCTTTTGAATAAGTTTAGTTTTCGTCTGACTTTTATCTTTTGAATAAGTTTAGTATTCGTCTGATTTCTTATCTTCTAAATAACTTCAGTAATTGTCTGACTTTTATCTGCTTAATACGTTTCAATTGTCAATAGATAAATCCACAGTGATTTTATTCTACTTTCAGACGTTACGACAGTGAAAACGCCATTATCAACAACAGTAACATGTACGTATCTTGGTTATCAGATGAAGTAAGATGCAAAGATGAGATTAAATAGCGAGTTATATATTAAAACAATACCTATAAAAACTCATTTTCAACATTTAATTGTCAATCTAAATACAGATATTTACTACAATGAATGAAAAATAAATGTTCTTTTTTATGTATTTTCTAGTAATTCCATTGGACGGATTTTGTTACCCGGATTTGTCAACTGGGAATTGTTCTGATCCACATTCCCGCTGCGTGGATGGAGGAGAGGAAATATTTATCTGTTCATGTATATCGGAGTATCATGACATAAATGGAACTTGTGTTGTAGTTCAAGGTACTCAATTTGACTTATAATCGATAAGTCAGGTATAACAGAACTAACTATCAGATCTATCTAAAAAGTCAAATCACAAAAATACTGAACTCCAAGGAAAATTCAAAACGAGAAGTCCCTAATCATATGGCAAAATCCAAAGCGCAAACACTTCAAATGTATGGATAACAACTGTCATATTCCTGACTTGGGACAGACATTTTGTTATGTAGAAAAAGGTGAATTGAACCTGGTTTTATAGCTAGCTAAACCTCTCACTTGTATGACAGTTGCATCGTTTTCCATTATATTAACAACGATGCGTGAACAAAATAAAAATACACAATATATAAAATGTTAAAAAATAGGGGTACAGCAGTCAACATAGTGTTATAATCTTAATCACTATAATGTACTGCTTGTTAATATTTAAAAAAAATAAAATTAGAATGACATGAACATTAAAAATGTCTTGGAAATTTGCTATAAACATTATTTAAGTATGACGTCAGTTTGTGTTTGCAAATACGGTTGATTTCGAAAGACTCGTCGTCGGTTTTTTGTTTGTTATTCCTCTTGTGTATATACTTTTGGGCCTTATTTTATTGTAAGGAAACAAAGAACATGTTCGGTTGTGATGGTCTGAATTTCGTGCATCAGTTAAATGCATGGTTCATGATTAAAATAAAACACTGTAGCACTGAATAATATGCTTATTTAGATTTGTAGAAATAAGGTTAAAATATGATAATATAAAGCTTTTATTTCAAACGTAGGTTCTACAGTGAACCATGTTACAACATCGTCCAAAACAATTATCCATATGAAGACGACGGTGGCTTCTACTGTACCAACAAGTAAATATAAACATAAGTACAAGGCATTGCAATTACACCAATTAAATATATTTGCGTTGATTGTATTCTTAATAATAAAAGCTTTTTAATATATCTAACACCATTATACAAAGTAATAAATTGAAATTTAAAAAAACTTGTGTATTTTCTGATCAAATATTTACGTCGATGGTATAATAAAAGTTGCGGTTTGGAATAAAAATGGAAACTGTGTTCATATATTTCAGCTAAATATAGTAATGCAAAACGGCAACCTATGCTACATATGCATAGAACAATAACAATAGTAAAACAGAATTCAGGGATCTTTTGGACAACATTTCGGGCAACTCCAACACAAACTATTACAACGGGTAGACCAATTTACTTTTTACCTTAATTTATTAATATATGTTTTTTAAGAAAGAACCACTATTATTCAAAACACGGCATTATATGAGCCATGCAGTGTTTTGTAAATGTAAACGTACTCGTGTTATGTGTAGTAAGCTTATTCACACGTTACATTATACCTGTATAATATTTTTATGAAAATTCAAATGGGCATCTTTCAAAGGCAATTGATGTTCTTTGAATACTGATTATTCACATTTTGCCTTTTTAGCACCAGTTAATCCTCCAAAATTTAGTTTAGACACAGTTCATGCAACTACATCCATTCAAGGGAGGATTTTGTATCCACAAGTTTTTACAAATACTGCTGTCACAATATTAGTTGACGGTAAACCGACACCCAGCATTCACATTTATGGAACTTATTTTTCCATCAACCATCTTTCTCCTGGTGTCTGTTATACCGTACAACTTGCTTTGGTAGTCAATTCAGTAAGCAGGAGATCAGAGGTACAAACAAGATGTACATGTAAGTTAATAAACAACGTGAAATTAAAGAGGATACCATATACATTTATATTTACTATCATTTGAAAGGTTTTAACTCATGTGGAAAACATGAATATATATATATATTTTCCGTTATATATGGATCTTAATTTGCAGAAGGGACGTTGCATGAAAGCTAAATACATCAACTTTGCAGGTATTGGAAATGTCAATAACACTTTATTTAATTAGGATCTGCAGAAATAAAATGATGTATATGTGTTAAATTGATGTAAGGTATAAGCCACTGTCACGTCAACCAAATGCCTGATAAATATCAATAGAAACATTTGCAGTTGTTTCGATATTGACAGGTCCTAATTTCAAATAATTTGTCAATAAATACAAAAAAGAAATTAAGCCTGGCATTAACACTAATGCTTATTACTAAAATACAAAACAATATTTAAAAACCTCATTCAAAAATGACTTACGGAATCCCCCGACAAGTTATCTGACTTCAAACTAATACACTATATTCTGGGTAAAAAACAGTTTAAGATCGCACCCATCCTCTATTTTAAGCTTATACATCCATTAAAATGATACAAACACACTTAACCCTCTATATAAAAAGAACAAAATCAAATAAAATATCCCCCTCACTCTAAAAAAAAAACCAACAAAGGATGAAAAACGCATGCGTTGACTGGGAAAGTGTGTTCTGCTATTCATGCATAACTCGTCTTGCGAAAGACGGAATTATGTATGAAACTTAACTAAAAACAAAAAGTTACACGGAATATTTGTGACTCTCATTACTAAAGCAACTATGAGTCATTTTAACATAAATACGGTAAACATAATCATGCTTTACATATAGCATGTTTAAATAGCTTATCGTCTTACTGTTTTAGATCCTGATGCTCCGAATAATGTTAAATTACTACAACAAACTACAGCGAAAATCGCAGTCAACATTACAAAGGGACTAGGTTATTTTGACCATTTTATAGTTTACATGAATGGTAAACAACAAGGCACAACGCAAAATTCCACAGGGTCGTTCATATATTACGTTATAAATGGTTTAGATGCCGGCATGCCTTACACGGTGTATGTGGTAGCAGTGGCCAATGGGTTACTAGGTGCAGCATCCAATTCACTGCAAACACAAACAAGTTAGTATAATTTATGATTCCGTTGTTGAACATCAAGTGGCAAATATTTCATGCATGCTCAGGACGAATGATTTGATACAGTAGCTTCAGACAAAATATAAATAAATCAAGGTTAAAGAAATATCAAACCGCCATGACAGAATTAACAATGTCATCGACGGCCATTTTTATAAAGGTCATTACTTACAGCTTAAAAAGGAGAAGGTTAGTTTTAATATATGTGAAAGTGAAATAACAAAAATATCGAACTCATAGAAACATTCAAAATGGAAAGTCCCTTCACAGGAGGCAAAACCAGAAGCTAAATACATCAGACGAAAAGGTAACACATGTCATGGTACTGGTATTTTCTGATGTATAAATTATGATTGAAACCCGGTTTTACAGTTTTATAAATCTCTCACTTGTGTCAGTAAATTAAATCATATTGACAACAATGTAACGTAGCCTGTGATATAACGGAAACCTGTATTGCTCTTAAAATGTTATGGTTTGGAAACGAGTAAGGTAATTATTGTGTATATATCGCAAAACTAGAAATTGAGTTAGTATCCGTATCCGGAACATCGGGAATTCTTCTTTAAGTTAGAATTTAAAATGTATCTTGTAAATGTATGAATAAACATACCGCATGTGAAATTGGCAAAGTTTTTGTCATTTGCACTATACTTTCTGTTTACAAGTATTAAAGATTTTCCTGTTTTCTTGATCCCCTGTGTAGTTGTTAATTATTATTTTAAATTATAAGGATGTACTAGTACTTTTTATTTCAGTATTATGATGCCTGGACCGAAAATAATATATGATATACCTATTTTTTTAATTTCTGTTTGATATTCAGATCCGTTTCCACCATCAAAGATAGTGATGATAAAACATGACCACAATTCAATTGATTTCAACATCTTTAAAGGCTCTGGCCATGCCGACTATTACAACGTTTACTTAAATGACAGGAAGGTCAAACAACTCGTAGTATCGACATCCACTATTAATACAGTACTTTGTCATATTGATGGTCTAAGTCCACATACATTGTATAGTATTTATGTTATAGCTGTATCAAACGGGTATAATAGCACCCGTTCACAGGAACTTCACATTCAAACAGGTTAGTGGAAATTAAGTTGAAGGTTACAGTAAAAACAAAATAATGATGACCCAATTTGTGCTTAAAATCAGCGAATATGTCAAATCTGTTTTTTTCGTAATTTAAACAATCGAGCAAAGTCCACAAAAGCAAAACGGTTATATAAAGTCATGGAAATCATTGAATTTTTTTCTTTTGACATATAAATAGATGTGAACTGATGCAGAAGTATTTGTTCGTATTTTTTCGACGTGATTGTGTCGACATGTTAAATTAAAAGCAATATAATAGAAAGAAAGAAAGAAAAGAAATAGCCAATGTAGGATTAACGATTGGAGCGATATACGATAAAACTGCACAATTGATTTTCTAATAGACTAATATAAGTATATTTGCATAAAACAGAACTTGGTATATATAATGGAGTGAAGTTTATTAAAAAATTATAACCTTATTTCTATTTTAGATGTAGCGGCATCAAATTCTCAATTGTCGGCAGGTGTGATTGCAGGTATCTCAGTTGCTTGTATTGTAGGAACATGTTTACTATTAGTTATATCGTGGTTTGTTATTAGACCTAAACTTCTACAAAGACGATCAGGTAAGAAACATTTGGACACAAAAAGATGTAGCTGGTGGACATTTCGTCCCTGCGGGTATCACAAAACCAGCAGTCAGCAATTCGGTGTTGACATGAATATAAACTTATGTAAACCAACTCTTTTCGTAAGCGATTTATTTTCGCGACTTTCGCAAATAGAAAAATATTAATCGTCGCTAAAGTTTACAATTGGATCTTTCCTCATCCAGATACATCAAATACATTTGAAACTCACGAGGTGGACCAGAGAGGGTTAAACGCAAATAAACTATTTGCGAAAGTATGAATTATTCTAAATAATTAGGATTTCTTATCGCAGGCATATTTTATCAGCCGTATTTGGCACAATTTATTGGAATTTTGGGTCCTTTATGCTCTTCAACTTTATACTTGTATGGCTTAATAACTATTTTGATCTGAGCGTCACTAAAGAGTCGTAGATGAAACGCTCATCTGGCGTATTAAGTCATAACCCTGTTACCTTTAATAACTATAATGAGGTTGAAATAGTCACTAATGCTTAAGTTTTTATACAGTATATCGAGCAGTAAATCACACCTAATTGACAATGGTTATGAATGAATTAAACAAATGAAAGTTCCACCTCGGCAAACAAGAATGTGTCCATAGTACACGGATGCCACACTCACGCTAAGTTGCAATACCTCTTCAAATTATATTCAACAAGTCTCTTAGTCAATGTGTATATCCAACCGGCTGAAAAATTGCAAATGTAATAGCTATTTTCAAAAAGGGGGACTCGTCTTTGCCATCTAATTACAGACCAATATCTTTAATTAGCTGCGTGGGGAAAGTTATGGAACGAGTTGTGTTTAAACATGTATATAATCATTTATTTAATAACAAACTAATTTATGAATACCAATCAGGTTTTTTTGCCAAAACATTCAACAGTGCATCAATTAATAGAAATCTATGATTGTATCTTAAATGCACTAGAAATAAAAGAAATTTGCTGTTTTGTTTTTTGTGATTTTTCGAAGGCTTTTGACAAAGTTTGGCATATTGGTTTACTACATAAAATGAAAGCATATGGCATTGAGGGAAATCTTTTAAATTGGTTCACTAGCTACCTATATCAAAGAAAACAAAAGGTTATCATTAATGAATCATCCTCTACTTTTTGCAATGTTTCAGCTGGTGTACCCCAAGGATCCGTTCTTGGTCCGCTATTGTTTATCATATATATTAACGATATTGCTGAACAATTAACTTCTTTATGCAGACTATTTGCAGATGACACTTCATTCAGTTACTCGGGTCATGACGAGGAACTTATCCAATCAGTTGTTAGTCGTGACCTGAGACAGCTGGATGAATGGTCAAGAAAGAGACTTATGTCTTTCAATCCTGAAAAAAGAGAAATTATGATATTTTCAAATAATGAGATACAAAACCTTAATTTTACTATGAACAATAAAAAATACCAATTGTGCGATCTCATAAGCATCTAGGTGTTACATTAAGAAGTGACGCAAAATGGAACAACCATGTTGAAAATATATTAAACAGTGTTAAAAAACATCTGAATATACTACAAAAACTCAAATATCAACTTAGCCGACAAAATTTTGAAAAATTATATCTAGTATTTATTAGACCAATTTTTGAATATGCAACTGAAGTATGGGACAATTGCGGAAAAGGTTATTCAATGAAATTAGAACAGCTACAACTTGAAGCTGCACGAATTGTAACAGGTGTACCTATTTTCACACACTCTGAGACTGTCTTAAAAGGGGTTGGTTGGGAAACTTTAGAGGAACGAAGAAAAAGAAGAAAACTACAATTATTTTATAAAATTCAGAATAATAATGCCCCTGAATATTTATGTAGCCTTGTGCCCGCTAAAATTCAAAGTACAACACAATATCCCTTGCGAAATGGACAAGATATCATTTTACCATTTTGCAGGCTGACACTGACTTCCCAATCCTTTATCCGATCAACAATTAAACTTTAGAATAATTTGAGCATATCAGTTCGAAATGTAGACTCGTAATCAAAATTCAAAGTAGAATTAAAAAACTACGACATTCGAAATGAGAATCAATTTAACCTAAAACATTTTTTATATGGTCCAAAAAAATTGAATATAATATCAACCCAATTTAGATGTTCGGCATCGTTCTTGAATTGTGACTTGTTTAGAGCTGACATTATATCTGATCCAACATGTAAATGTGGTTTGGATATTGAGGACATGCACAATTTTTTCTTTGATTGTCCTTTCTATCTAAATGAAAGGGCTATTCTGTTAAATGGTCTCAGCTGACTTCCCGAAGGCTGCGATTTGGACTTAAAACTACTGGTTTTTGGAAAAGAAACTCTCTCCTATGATCAAAATGTGCAAATTGTTAAAAAAAGTATTCAATTTTATGAAGAGATCAAAACGATTCCTCGTAGTATAGTATCAACATAGGTAAAACGCACATCATCATTATTATCATTATCAACCTAATCTCTGTCGTTCTTTCCTCATTCCCTCTCCTCTTTTCAGTATAGTTAAGTAATATTTATGTTGTTTATATTATATGATGCATGCTCTCGTTCAATTTGTATTGTTATATATATTGTATTGTGGAGAAGACTTTATAAGTATGTTTTACTTGTGTCTGATCCTTTTTTGCTTTGAGCAAATAAAATATGTTTAAACTAAACTAAAAAAACACTCACGCTATCATTTTCTATGTTCAGTGGACCGTGAAAGTGGGATAAAAACTCTAATTTGGCATTGCAATTAGAAAGATCCTACCACAGAGAACATGTGTACTAAGTTTCAAGTTGATTGGTACTAGTTTATTTTCTGAATAGGTTATTGAAATATTGTAGTTGTAACCTTAGAAGAAGCTTCATACCAATGATATAACATATTGAGAATGAAAATTTAATTTTCAGATCAACAGGTTTTACTTGGCAGGTATGAATAAACTGTATGGATACATAAGTTCAAATAAAGATAAATTATCAATAATTTACTTGATCGTATACTGTTCTTGTCTGAAATAGTGTAACGTCAAGAGAGACTCGCAACCACAACTAAAAACTAAAATATTTGCATAGCCCAGTAACTGATCCCTAACCTCGATGAAACTATAGCATTTTGTAATGCCAAAATTATAAAGATTTGATTAGAACTTTGACTATTTGAATTGTACATCCAATGTATCAAACTGAATTATTACTCAGCTGTGATAATTCAAACATGTTTGATTGCAAATAAATCGCCCAGTAAAACTTGTTGTTGTGTCGTTAATGAAAAAAGTATAAAGTTTCAAATGATACATTACTTATAACTGCTTATTTAAAGGCTTACATCCATTTGAAGCCTAGGTGTTTTACTATTTATTTTGTGTATACATTGCATTGTTTTATTGTTTTATTCACAGCAACAATTTATTTAAAATGAAAGACGATCGATTATGATGGAGCAAAACACAGTTCGATACCAAGTTTCTACTATAGATCTGCAATTCAAAAAGACATTGTTGAAATGGTGAGATTAACAGGACAAAAAGTGTGTGTTTCACAAGAGACACTAATGATAAAGTCTTTGTTATAGTGATGTTATACTCAATCAAATTCTTGCATTTTGTTATGGATTTGATAAAATGTATGTATTAAAATGTTCTGTGTTATAATTTGCCTTAACCGTTAATAAAACATGGTTAATGAAAACAATAATGATAATTGTCAAAATTTTGATTTTGATATGACTAAAATGTTATGCGGGTGGAAATGATAAAAAGTCGGAAATGCGAGAACCTTTTGATTTAATCATCATAATGAAAGTATGCATCTCGTTAAACTCAACATCATCGTTAAAATATGAATATTCTATTTCATAAACATAATTTTGTACAAAAATGTCTGCCATTACATTTTGTTTTGTAACTTTTCAATAACCCCTGATGGCAATTACTGTTTTAATTACCTTTTTGGAGGATCTGGTATAGTTAATCTTTCCTAAGCATATTGTTTATTCAAGTTATAAGCTATCATTTCCAAATTTTTTTTCCGGTTATTTCTAGTTTTAAGTTGTGGTTTATTTCGCCTGTCTTTTCTAGTTAATGTTTACCTTTCATAAGCACCGGTAATAAATTCAATTAAGTATTAGCGATAATTGCTAAAACCATAATTGTGGTCATTATTTATTATGTGTCTCTATTTAAATACCATTGCCTTTGCATACATTTGAATTTTTATTTATTTTTAATCCCCTTTGAAATAAAAGTATGATAATAAAGATTGTTTTCTATATTTATGCTGTGAAAAGACATAACAGTGACTGCTCACCATTGTGTTTGCATAAATTCTTCATAGATAACTTGATTGAAATTTTGTATTAATGCCAGACGCTCGTTTCGTCTACAAAAGACTCATAAGTGAAAGGAAAAAAAAGAGGACAATGCAACTAGGAATTAAAGTAACCTAGTGAAATGTTTTTAGTACAAAACTTGCTTTTAAAGTGAGTCATTGGTCTAAAACAATAGTTTCCTTATAGTTTCAAAACAGACTGATTTTCTGAAATAAGTTTAAAACAGAAATTAAAAATCCATTCTATTCAGTTCTATAATTAGATGCTCTTTGGTTAATCTACACATAGAACGTCAACTAGTGTAGTTCCAAAAGTAAAGGTGTAAAGCAGTTAAATACACAAACACGAAAACAAAGAATTTTAATCTTTATTCAAACAACAGTTTATAGAATGTATATTAATTTAAGCAAATCGCCGATAAAATGATCTAACAACAGTGTTATTCTAACATTTCTTTGTAAGTTCGTTAATTTTAACTAACTGACACATCCTTCAAAGAATTACTAGTGACCATCTCAATCTTTCAAGAATCGTAGGGAAATCAATTGACCATATGATTATATTTGTTTTGTATTTTAAAGCGCAACGGGCTTAAAAGAGGGACGAAAGATACCAGAGGGACAGTCAAACTCATCTATCGAAAATAAACTGACAACGCCATGGCTAAAAATGAAAAAGATAAACAGAGAAACAATAGTACACATGACACAACATAGAAAATTAAAGAATAAACAACACGAACCCCATCAAAAACTAGGATCTCAGGTGCTCTGGAAGGGTAAGGCTTTACATGTGAAAAGTAAAATAACAAAAATACCGAACTCAGAGGAAAATTTTAAACGGAAAGTCCCTAAGCAAACGGCAAAATTAAAGCTCTAACACATCAATTGAAGGATTAACAAAAGTAATATGTATACCCCCGCTTTGAAAAAAGGGGGGTATACTGTTTTACCTCTGACTGTCCTTCCGTCAGTCCATCAGTCCGTCAGTCCCATGAATATTTTTCGTCACATTTTTCTCAGGAACCACACTACCAGAATTTCTGGCTTGATATAAGTCAGCTATACTGTGTGATGCGTTTTCAGATTCATCACTCGACAACTTCCTGTTTACCGAACACTTGTATCATTTTTACACCTGATAGCCAAGTTGAAAATTTTTCGTCACATTTTCCTCAGGAACTGCACTACCAGAATTTCTGATATTTGGTTTCAGACTTGATATAAGTCAGCTATACCGTGTGATGCGTTTTCAGATTCACCACTCGACAACTTTCTGTTTACCGAACACTTACCATTTTACATTTTTACACCTGATAGCCAAGTTGAAAACTTTTCGTCACATTTTTCTCAGGAACTGCACTACCAGAATTTCTGATATTTGGTTTCAGACTTGATATAAGTCAGCTATACCGTGTGATGCGTTTTCAGATTCACCACTCGACAACTTCCTGTTTACCGAACACGTACCATTTTACATTTTTACACCTGATAGCCAAGTTGAAAATTTTTCGTCACATTTTTCTCAGGAACTGCACTACCAGGATTTCTGATATTTGGTTTCAGACTTGATATAAGTCAGCTATACTGTGTGATGCGTTTTCAGATTCATCACTCGCCAACTTCCTGTTTACCGAACACTTGTATGATTTTACACATGATAGCCAAGTAAAAAAATTTCGTCACAATTTTCTCAGGATTTATAATACAAGGATTTCTGAAATTTGGTTTCAAGGTTTATATAAGTCAGCTATACCGTGTGATGCGTTTTCAGAGTCATCACTCGATAACTTCCTGTTTACCGAACACTTGTATATTTTTACACTTTTAATATTATCCACTTGCGGCGGGGGTATCATCAGGGAGCAGTTTCACTTGTCTTGACCTGGTTTATGATTTTTTTATGTAAATTGTCACTTGCTATGAATTCGTCTAGATTTCTCAAAATACAGCATCTAATTCTAATATATGCAGATGTTCATATGTTTACTACAGACATTAAGTGAGATAAACGCATTAATAATTAACGTGATACATGAATGCGAATGAGTCATAGTTTGTAAAATTAAACCATTACAGGTAAAAGTACAGTCTTCAACAAGTCGCCTTGGCTCACAGCGAATAGCAAGCTATTAAGGGCCCCAAAATTACTAGTGTTAACTACTTCAAACGGGAAAACCAACGGTCTAATCTATATAAAAACGAGAAACGAGAAACACTTATGAACCACATCAACAAACGACAACGACTGAACATCAAGTTCCTGACTTAGGACAGGTACAAACAAATGCAGCGGCTTTAAACGTTAACAAAATACTGTAAAATCACAACATAGACACACAATAAAGTATAAATTTAAATGGTTTAACTCAATCACACAAGTGTGGACATACAATGAACAAATACATTTTGATCTTTGACACAATGTAATACAAAATCAATAAATATAAGGTGTGAAATGTTATACTATTTCAGAAAGTCATTCATAACCTTTAACAAAATACCGCAAAATAGAATATTGAAAACAGATCAATGAAATGGAGAACAAAAATATTGTTTCGAAATAAAAAAAAACAATGTTCATAGTACAAGAACAGAAGTGAAAATTTTTAGTCATGCCAAACACTTATCAAAACTGGTATATATTAAGAATAAGAGAGACCCGATGTAACACTAAATAAATATACATCAAATAACAAAAAAGCATTACAAATTGTATTAACATGTAAAATTACCACGAAAGTACGATGTTAAAGCTAGTTAAAAGCTAAAAATAATTAATGATATAAAAAAAAATCTTGTATCAGAAATGTCGATAACTTGTTAAATATTAGATACAGTTCAATTATTATTATGCATTTGTATATAAAATAATGATTCATTATAATACATTCATATTTCAGGATTTGTTATCAATAACTTTTTTTAAGATTTTTTCAAAGCATGATGGAAAAAACTTGTTACTTTATAAACTAGGCGAGGCTCAAAATTATATTGTCTTTGGTTGAAATCATATCAAACGTCACGGATTTCTTTATATAGGAAAATACTTAAGGATGCAATTATCTTACAAGGTCTGTTTAGTCCGTTAATTTATTTTGAAACATCATATTTTAATTTACGGTGTATACAGTATGCAACACTGAAATGTTTCATGAAATAGGAATTAACATAACTGAAACATAAATGACAGAGGAAGACACATTTATCAAAAATTAATACAGTAATTCAGCTATTGTTTACATGGTTATTTCCAGTGTCTCGTAAACGTTGACATCTGTTTCTGGTGAAATATCTTCATATTGTTGACTCCTTTAAAAAAGTAATTGTAATGTGTCAAAAAAACCTAAATGTTTTCAAAAATAATTTGACTCTTTTTAAATAGAAATAACAATAACAACATAACGTTAAACAAACTATCATATTATGAATACACAGCATTAACAGTACACAAATACATGGATTTGTCATCTTGAATTTGTTTTCTCTTTCTCTTTACTTTCTTTTTAAATTTGTGAAAAGAACGTCTCTGTTGAAATATACAGTAGTTTTACATAAAAAAAGGAACGGTGCATTCTCCTCCATCAATGTTGCATTTCAAAGCATACATTACACACTATTGGTTATTGATATCATGCCTCATCACTAGTTATGACCTTAACATCTTATTTTTTAAGATACACACGACGGTTATCACTAGCGAACCAGCAATAGATTACCACTCGTAGATGAAAGCACAGATGAATAAATAGTATTTGCTATTTAATGTCGTATACATCAACACTTTGCCAATTTCTTTTTAATATAAGTAATTTTCTAACAGTTTGAGTATGATGTACCTATGAAACACGCGATTTATATAAATGGATAAATTAAGAGCTTCTATTATAGATTTCGAAATGTTTGGTCATTCATGTAATTTTGAGTAAAATGTCTGAAGTTGGTAGATAATTGTATTTTGTTTACCTTCCATCGGATTTTGTTGTGTTTCCTAGAAAAAGAAAACAGTTATGGTTACAAAACATAATTAATTTTCAATTGAGCATAAGTTTATGACTTGTTCAGTTCTGTGTAAGGAGGTTTGTTTAATTACGTTGTAAATTGTATCGTGTTTTAAGACAACAAAGTTTTCCTTTCATTAGATGATACAATGACACATGTGGATTTGTTTATAGATGAGACCATTGTGACACATATTTGTTGGTGTTGTTTCTTATGAAGAAGTTATATAGTTCCTACTAGATATAAAAATATATTTCATTTCTGAGTTTTTTTCTGTAGTCTACTTTGGAATAAGAATCATTCGCACATATATGAATTGTCCTCACCCAGCTGGACGTAAAAAGTATAATAACAAAAATACCGAACTCTGCAACGATTTGTGAACGACATATAACTGATAACATAACGTAACAAAGAATATGGCGTGACTTTCATTCTTTATGCAACTATTAGTCATGACGTCATTATTGTGTCGAAAATAGTGAATAGACCTGATTTATAGCCGGATATACCACTTGCAATAAACAATAATCGATCAAACATATATGTACATTCTAATGTCATTTGTGTTGTATGTCATTGATTTGCTATATGATTCACTATTCATGAAGACATTAACATAACTTAATATATAGTTAAGAACGTATCGCAAGATGAGTTTCTAAGAGGTATTATACCAGTGGTGACATATTTCTGTTAACTTTTCCCTGAATGCACTGTAAAAAAACAGTTCTTAAAAATGAGATGAGAAATTATAAAGATTTAATGATTTGAAAAATATATATGTATACCTCTAACCCGCCTCTGATACCATTTGTAAACAAATCTTCCAAACAACAATATAATTGCCGTTCCAGCAATACTGCCAACAACAGCTCCTGCTATTATCGATCCACTGGATGTAGATTTACGTATATGATCTTCAAAGAAAGATTGAAACTTTATAAATCTGCAAAAAGTAAAATAACTATAAAACCTTACGCCGAAAAAAATGAAAACGGAAAGTCCTTAATCAAACGTCCTATTCAATGATTCAAACACATCAAACGAATGGATGAAACTGTCATACTCTTAACTTGGGCCATATTTCTTTCTAACCAAAATTTTGTAAACATTGTGTCCCGTTTGTTGCTGTTTTACAAACACTACACAAGTAGAAACAAATACATCGTTTAATAAATCATTACTGACCATGTGTGAATTTTTAATACTGCAGGCACATATTGTTGGTAAACAGACCTTTTACAAACGTAGAAACAAATACATCGGTTAATCAGTTTGACGGTAAGAAACAAATGTAGCGTTTGCACTTACAAACGACAAACGACAAACTGCAGACGCTTTTTTTTTTATCGTTTGTCAAAGTTTGTGTAAACTTTGCAAACGTATGTTTAAAAGAAATGATCAAACATGTGCGAGCTTAGCTGTTTGCATCATTTGTGTTAGAAAGAAATGCACTCTTGATAAAGGACATTTCAAGAAACAAAATGATGAGTTGAACCAGGTGTTATGGCTAGCCAAACCTCGTGCTTAAATCTTTATGTTACAAAATACAACTGAAATGACTTCGTGACTGGAATACACAGAAGAAAAAAAAACGCAAAATGTTCACCACAAAGAAATACATAAATGAATAGGAAAATAATGCATTGCAATGTATAAACTGCTTAATCTCAACGGACATCGCCAATGCATTAACGACAACATTATATACATTTAAGGTTTAGACTCCATTCTTCAAGTTGTTCATAGTTATTTTCAAATAAAAAAAAGCTAACGTTCTTACCTTTAACTGTTCGAAACGAGGCAAAAAATAATGGTCCGCTTCCTTGTCTTGTAGAGGTCCATAGAGTGTATGAGTAATTAGTATATTGCTGAAGGTTGTCAATTGTAAATATGAACTTTGTTTGTCGCCATTTAAATGGTATGGTGCTATTGATATCATTAAATGTTGTACTGTCTGTAAATGTTGCTGACCTTATCTAAAAAAGCATTCAATAATTGTTATTAGTACTGAATTAAAATCACTTGTCAATTTATCTTATTATATGATATCGGGCAGAACAATTACAGTTCTGTAGTGAAGTGTTTTGACAGAACTATTTTTTGCCTTATTTGGTTCTCAAGAGAAAATATTTCAATTTATAAAAAATAAACTGTTGTGAATATTAAACTCCATGTAAAAGTTCCATCACAGTTATTACTTTAACTTATTACTGATAAGCGCGTATATGGTTATTGTCTCTTATCGGAATGCCGAGACATATTAGGTGTTTTTCAACTAACAAAATAATAAAATGCCGACAAGGCTCTAAATCGAACGGTCTCTGAGTATCATTGAATTACGATTGGCAGGACGGATGGTCGTCTGAAGACTGTTACTATATCCCATACATTGCAAACATTAGCGGACAACAATCACATCATATAATCACCTGTTGATGACTAAGAAAACTGCAATCCTTTGCATTAGGACAATCAACACAGGTAAAAGTGATAGTAGCTATTTTATTGTTAGACCAAAATGTTAAAGTGTATCCATCTACAACTCCGTTTGGGTGCTGAGGTATTGACCAGAATATGGTAACTGAGTTTTCCAAGATATGCATAAATTGGCGATCAACTATTCCAGGAACTAAAATGAAAAAAATAACAAACATTTGTAATTACACCTAACTACATCAATGTGGCAAATACTTTAATGTTTTCTTCCAAACTAATTCAAAAACAGTTGATTTGTTTAAATTAAAAGAAATTGTACACATTGTAATGTTTGAAGAAAAATTTGTTTTAGGCTTATATGTAGACTTTGACAAACCAACGAATTCAATTATCCTAAAAGCTGAGGTTTTATTAACAACTAAATACACGAGGAGAAACATAAAGAAAACAAAGTTTATCATGATCATTTCCTCGCTGAAGAAGTTGGAATTTAAATAACGATTCTAACATTATCAACAGAAAATATAATAACAATATGTGCTTTTTTATATCGAAGATTAAAAAGACCTCAACCTTTATTTACTGTATTGAATACACCTTATCGTTATTTGTCCGCCATCACTGGACATCACAAAAATTCCCGTAAAATGGTTACGTCATAATAGAAAATTATCTTACGCCACAGTGGAAAAGTGATTATTGTATGACGTCAAAAGTACAAGCCGCATATATTTTCATGTCAAGCGGAATAGCGATTTTGTGTGTACCTTAATTGCATAAGTTACCTTTCAATGAACGTTATATTGCTGTGTATGTCATGTGCTCCACGACCACTAAACCTCTTTCAAAATCAAAATTTTAAATCTGGGTATCTGCGATGAGTTTATTTATAAACATCAATTATATCACCAACCAGTACTATTTACTCTAGGGGAGGTTGGAGGACATGTATTTTAACAAACGATCGTACTTCTAAAATGGGGATGGTGTTATTCTGTGTTCTTTTTTTCATTTTGTTTTATCATTTTGATGTGTATATCTGTAACAGCTTTTTAATTCTTTGTTAGGCAACAAGTTACAATTTAAAAATTTCACATGAGGCTAATTTTCAGTGTAATAAAACTTATTTAATAGAAAATTACCAATTCGATAGTGCGTGAAGCCGTAATAGTTGATTTAACGTATCACCATATCTTAAATGAGAAAAACTATGGATATCACATGTTGAACTGAATCTGTTTATCCTTCCTTACTTTTTGGGTGGGGACCGGGTTGACAAGTGTTTAGTTTTCTATGTGTTGTTTATATTTCCTTTTTTCTTTTTTCTTTTTTTTTCATAGTGTTGTCATTTCGTTTTTGCTTTTGAATTTTTCTTTGGTTTATTTCGTTTCTCTTTTTAAATCATATCAGTTTTGACGATGATATTTGTATTACTGTTGAACAACATAAAGAACAGTTGGATCAACATACGTGGTCACCTGTCGTTGCTATAACGAAATCGGAAAGTCATTTTTCATTTACATTTATGTTAAAACTCTAGATGTACATTTTTATTTCTATCTTCCTGATACTCAATGATCGTGGAATCTCATTTGTCAATTGTTTAGAACACCATTACAAACGTCTTTAATTGGTTTGTTGTATTTTTTCATAAAAAAATTATCTTCTTTCAATCTATTTAGATGAATTTCTTAGAGAACCGAATTAGTTGCCGTAAACACCTCTTACCTGATTCTGGTCTTTTGAGTGTACTGTTTAGAGGTGTACTGGTAATGTTATTTGAAACAGCAACTAAATTCAACATACAACAAACTCCTGGATCAGTGCGAAGTCTCAATGAATTCTTTCTGTTAAGAAAGGTTTCTACTTTATAAGATGAGTTTCTTAGATTTGGTGATAGACAAAAGCTACTAGTCAGAAAAGTATAAAAATCAACTGCTCCTTTTGGCTGCAATATTGTGATATCCGAATAGTTCGTTCCTTGTGTAACAGATATACTTTTAGGTTGTCCAGGAACTGAAAAAGACATATCTTAAATAGAAATTATATAAGCGTCTTTTAAAAAAATATTTCATTGATTTAATAAAATAAATAAGCATAATTAAAATATTTTTTGCAAACGAATATAACAAAATCTACAGTTGTTCTATATAACGGAGGACAAGGGTGATATTCAAATGGCATTTTCTCAACTGTGAAATAAATCAAAAGTCAAAACGAAAAGGTAAAAATCGTTACCTTAGAAAAAAAAACTACTCGTTTTACCGGTTTGTCGAGTCAATGACTTTTTAGATTCAATTATATATGGTGTTGTCTTTAACAAAAAATTATGATTTCATTCCCTATTGCATATGAAGAAATTGTTCCAAGGTTCCTCCGAATCAGCAAATTTCAAAATCAGTCAACCAGGTTTCTTATTTTTTCTACGATGTTTGTCTGTTTCTAAGAAACGATTAAATGCATCTTGACAAGCAGCCCTATAATTTTTTAAAGTAATTAAAGCAATGAAAATTATATACAAAAATGTAGATTTGTATGTCTTGAATAGACGAATTTTGGAAACAAAGCATTGTCTTGTTGCTTAAAACACCAGATATATTAAAGGTGCAATACCAATATTCAAGATGGATCGAATATACTAGTACCAATTGTTGACTATTAATGTCTGCAACCTTTACTTTCACAACACATTATCTGACATGCATGATAAACTTACATGTAGATAAATAATGTCTATAAAGTAATTATATCCTACAGATGGTATCTGTTGTTCTTGTTTGGCTTTATAAATATTTCGATATGAGCGTCACTGATGAGTCTTATGTAGACGAAACGCGCGTCTGACATACTAAATTATAATCCTGGTACCTTTGATAACTATTGTCTGCTTTTCCATTTCTTTTATTTTCATGGAAAAGAAATAATCACTTACGTGTAGCAATATTGAATACCACATCTTTATTTTCAGTATCCGCTTTAACTATGACTTTTACGTGATATAATGTTCCTGGAACTAAATTATGGATTGTTTCATTTTGTGTCTGTGAAATGTGAAGAACGTCTTTAAATAAATTGTCATCCACAAATATTTCGTATGATTTTATATATCGATCAAAACTTCTTATTTCTACTGTAACAGAGTTTGTTGTCCTTTGAACAGTCACAACTCTAATGCTGAAGTTATCTACAAAACAAAACAAAACACTGAACAAGTAAAGTTGAAATCATCCCTTGGAAGGTTAACACCCCAGTTTTTGGTGGGGTTCGTGTTGCTTAGTCTTTAGTTCACTTTGTTGTGTCTTATATATTATTTTTGGTTTGTTTGTCCTAACATTTTTGCCATGGCGTTGTTAGTATTATTGTCGATCTATAAGTTTGACAGTTCTTCTTTTTTAACAGATTTTAACATATTAACCGATATTTTGTGTCAACAAATGACCATGGTTATGTTTTTAAAATGTTAACCACAAAATTTAAAATCAAAACGTTATAATTATTTATCAAAGGTATCATGCTTATAATTTAATACGTTTCATGCGTCCGCAGCACTTTTTTTTATTTACCTTTAAGAGGAATGCTCAAAGCCTAATATTTGAAAGCCAAAGATGTTTTAGAACCTAAACGGTTAAAATCTATATCACCAAAACGAACACAAACCAGCAAAAATCTATATACGCTCAACTTTGCCTGAGGGAGTTGTTAGTTTCTAACAATTTCAAAAATAAACGGACAATTTAAGAAAAACTGTATAAAAAGTTTTTATCCAAACTACTAACTACAGATCAGCTGACCCCTTGGGGCTGAAAGTCCACCATCAGAGGTACCGACCCAGTTTGTTAAAAATAAAAATAATAAAATCACAATATATGGAACTCCGAGGTTAATTTAAAAAGGAAAGACCCTTATCAAATGGCAAAACCTTAAACACAAATACATCAAACGAATGTATAACAACTGTCATATTCCTGACTTGGTACAGGCCTTTTCTTAAGTAGACAATGTTGGATTGAACCTGGTTTTTTTCAGCTAGCTAAACCTTTCAATGACTTACACCCTCATTTTGCTTTTTTATTATACAATATTATTAATCTATGAAAACCCGTCTAGATTTCCCAATTGTGATGCAACCAAATGAAACCCATCACCGAATTTGCAATTACGGAGAGAAACAGTTTGATGCCTAAATGATGCAGGGTCTGGTACTCGCCCAGAGCACCTATGATCCTACTCAGTTTTATTTATTTCAAAGCATAAAAAAACGGTGTTATAAAGTTTTTGTGGATTTAGCAATAAATGGTTGCTTCATGTTTACAGGCGTTATTTTGTGGATTTTGTTTTTATTGATTCCTGTTGTTTTTCAGTTTACAAGTAAAACATAATCACGTAAAGCTTTTAAATCTTTTTATCGATCGGCGTAGTACATTGTATCAACATTTTATTATTTTTTTATAAAGAAAAGTAACAAAAAGCCAAAAGTATGTCATTTTTTTATATATACTTTGAATTCAGTTGCTTAAAGTGTGTTCGTACAAGAAGTGCTAAGTTTTGCAGAATAACTTAATAGTACAGAAAGAAAAAATACCTGTAAACACATATATAGTTGATGATGGAGAGCCCTTGATTCCATTTGAAACAGCCACTGCGCTGATGTTATAGTATGCACCTGGTTTGAGATCACCTATAGAATATCTTTGGATAGAACTTTGGTATGGTATATATGGCAGAGATTCATTGCTGTTTACAACAACACGATAAAAACTTACTTTTCCTATAGGATTGGTTATTTGAATAGTAATTGAAGTTGATGTGTGACTGATTATCTTTATTTTCGGAGTACTTGGAACTGAAAATAAAAAAAAAGACCTAAAAAAATTGAATAATTACTGATAGCCAAATCGATAAAAGTATTTTACACCTATGGTTGATTCGATGTATTATTGACGAATCCACATCACTATCTGGGACCTTTCTATCGACGGAAAACAAATTTGTGCAATTACTTTCGACAATTTCTCACAACACCACAAGAACGTAGCATGAACAAAGAAGGAAGAAAAAAAAAACGGGAAGTCTACAAATCTCAACCAAAACAACAAGGAAAGGTATACCTCTTGGACAACTACAAATGTGGTTAGTCAACTTCACATTATAAAATGAATAACATTTGATATCCTGCTTCCATAAATGCACAGCCTACTGGTTGGGCGCTTTTAAAAACACCGTCAGTCAAATACCAGCGGTACTGTCAAAGTGAATTAATTAAACAATAGTACACATAAATATGCGAATGACAGGTAGAAGCCTTTTTCATGTACAATCGAGACAATGAGAATTTAGTTTTGTCGTTTTTCACACAACATGAATAACAATCGTTCCTCACCTTATTCAGAAGAGGAGAATATTATTTCTATTGTTTTCTATAGACAGTTGTGATACAACATCCTTTTAACCATAAACATTTGTTGGTAGTTGTCATGTATTGTTGCATATAGTAGTTTTACAGTTCAATTTTCAATCTGTAAGAGTCATTACGGATATGAGACATACACAGTCATATTACTCTATCTATTTCACTTATAACCCCAAACACAACGTGCTGTATGCAAAGCTCTTTTCAGTGACTCCAGTTCAGGATTTGCTTTTATTAAGGTTCGATTATATCTTTTAATAAATTAATATTATGAGTATAAGCACTATGACTCATTTCATAATGTCTGATTAGATACCATATATGATTTGGTATATAAAAATACATTATTTTTACAAACTGTTGTGCATTTAACTCTATTCATCTTTTTAAAAGTTAGGAACATAATGCAAACAGTCCCTTTTATCCCTGTTGGAAAATAAAAATATGAAATACCCTAAGATAAGTGTGGCAAAGTGTGATTTTCCGTATTATTTTTTTTTTATCTTTAAACTCAATAACAGTATGAGCTACGTAAACTCAGTTCGCATTATCGAAAGAGATCAAAATGAGTTCCCCAATAGAAATAATCCTAACTTAATCGGATGAAAATAATATAAAAGTTACCTGAGCATGCACAAAAGATTAAAAGACACGGATCGATAGCGGTTGCCGAATTTGGATAGGAAAGAAAGGTTAAAAGGTTTAGGAAGAACAAACACTACATTTACACGTTATATCAAATTATTTCCGATTTTGTTTTGTTTCAGAGGAGTTGCAGCTCAATGAAATCGGTCTCGTCTTTGTAAGTAAAGATAAGATGAATAATTGTAGAAAAATGCGACTATATCTTTTAGCTAATCAATCTCTGACTGTTGCAAGAAGGGCGAAAGATACTTGAAG
The DNA here is from genome assembly GCA_037788925.1 of Mytilus galloprovincialis. Classification (NCBI taxonomy): domain Eukaryota; kingdom Metazoa; phylum Mollusca; class Bivalvia; order Mytilida; family Mytilidae; genus Mytilus; species Mytilus galloprovincialis. The sequence continues at coordinate 75,473,959 of CM075340.1, forward strand.
GAACAGTCAAACTAATAGATAAAAAAATAAACTGACAACATGAAACAAGTAACAAACAAAAGATATACGATTGTTTCATTAGATTTCCAAAACACGTTTCCGTTTGCTAACATCAACTAAGGGAAAATGATTTGCATTTTGAAAGTCATTGTCTTTTTGGTTATGACCGAGGTAAAATATATAAAAGCTTTTAAAGAATTAACAATACATTTGTGTCTTGCTCTTGACTTATATAATTATGTTAATGATGATGCTGGAATGGGTTTGACAACGTTTAAATCTATATTATTAACTGTTTTTCAATTATACTTGATCTCTTAGGCTTTGTTTTACTAATGCATGAATATATGAAAAGGGGATACATTTGTTTGTAAATCTCTAGGTATAACATATCTTGTCGAATATAAAATGTTGAATAATTACTGATAACCAAATTGATAAAAGTATTACTATCGCTATTTTGGACCTTTCTTTCCACAGAAAAAAGTATTTTCTTATTGTAGAGAGATATATAGTATATAATAGCTATTTTGCTAAACATAGTTATCGTTGATCATTATAACTTGAGGTTTACTACATGCATTGATAGAGTATTGCATCAAAAAGTGATAAAACTTTAAAACACGGTGAAATACTACTGGAACTATTCAAGACTAACATTTCGTATACGGATTAGTTTAATAGCATTGCACATTAAGTGACAAGGACGAAACGTTTTGACTGAATGTCTACATGTCGCTGAAACAATCCAATAAGAAAGGGTAACAATATCTCAAAACTAAATTGATGTTTTTTCCTGACGGAAATATCAGATTTTTCTTTATCATGTCTGTAGCTGGAAGCCAACAATACGAATGCGCTTATTTTTTTATTCATTATAATGTACGGGTAAATATTTGTCAAAAGTCTCACAATACAAATAAAAACTAAATGAGTTTTTCATCAAATGAACTAAGAATACGAAACAGCGAATTTTTATTGAACTGAAATACAAACTTTGACATATCTTCGAAAAATTACACAAACACATAGGCAACCCCTGAAATAGTTTCGTTTAGCATTTGGTTTGGATACATCAACAACGTGTATTGAACACTTCTCTCATAACACATACAACAGAGAGTTCCCATCTAAGTTTAGTTTTAATTGACATGTTAGAGAACAACATCATAAGTCTGCGCTACTGAAAAACCAAGATTATATAAAAAAAAAAAGGAAGATGCAATATGATTTCTAATGAGACAACTCTCTACAAGAGTCCAGAATGAGACAGAAATAAACAACTACATGTCACCGTACGGCTTTCAACAATGAGCAGAACCCATACCGCATAGTCAGCTATAAAGGGCCCCGAAATGACAACGTAAAACAATTCAAACGAGAAAACTATTGGCCTAATTTATGTACAAAAAATGAACGAAAAACAAATATGTAACACATAAACAAACCACTGATTTACAGGCTCCTGACTTAGGACAGGCACATTTATATCACAAATATTGTTATGCGTTTACTTTTCTACATTGGCTAGAGGTATAGGGGAGGGTTGAGATCTCACAAACATGTTTAACCCCGCCGCATTTTTGCGCCTGTCCAAGGTCAGGAGCCTCTGGCCTTTGTTAGTCTTGTATTATTTTAATTTTAGTTTCTTGTGTACAATTTGGAAATAAGTAAGGCGTTCATTATCACTGAACTAGTATATATTTGTTTAGGGGACAGCTGAAGGACACCTCCGGGTGCGGGAATTTCTCGCTACATTGACGACCTGTTGGTGACCTTCTGCTGTTGTTTTTCCTATGGTCGGGTTGTTGTCTCTTTGACACATTTCCGTCTGGCGTACTAAATTATAATCCTGGTACCTTTGATAACTTTTTTTCCCATTTCCATTCTCAATTTTATTACATCTACCTTATTTGTTAGATAGTTTTCTCATTGGTACTCATATCACATCTTCTTATTATATGATGTACACTACCATATATCTTACTTGCATGTCATAAGTCAAGATCCTGTAATTCATGTTTTGTCTTTGCATTTTGGTTGCTGTTTGCCAGAAGAAAATTTAATTGAGATTTAATCTAAACCAGGCAGTTGATTTTCTTTTTTTATGTTTTGTCATACAATGCTATTAATTGGTTACGGTTTTGGTTTTGACATTGTTGAAGGCTGTACAGTGGCCTATTTCTGTTTACAGCTTTGTTTTTCATTGTTCATGGTTAGTTGCGTTCCAGATATTGTGAATCATACGACTTCTCATTATTTTAAAACCGTCATATTCGAACAATTATACAAACGAACAATATGCTCATCATTTATAATTTTTGTTCAAAAATAGTATGACTTAATATGGAATGTATCACTTTGTTCTGTTATAGAAAAAGTGATGATCAAAAGTTAAATTGTGTAACTCGTAATGTAAAATATGATAACATAATCAATGTGAAGGCAAACAAGCGACATTGGAGATTTGCTATAAAACTTATCAATCTTTAAACATGTAGAAAATTATATTGTTCTTTTTTTCAAAACAGTCGTACAGCATTACAGTACGGTGTGCAACTGTATAGCGTAGTACCCATATGAGATTAAATTTCAAATTAATTCTTCCGGTATTATCTTCGATGTACAATTTGAATGCTTGCTTCATTACAAATCTATATGAAATCTATACGAAATGCATATCTTATTTGTTCTTGTGATTCGTTTTAAATTCATTAAGTGATTTATTTTCATACATTATGGGATATGAGGAATGTATAAAGTAAAATGACAAAAATACTGAACTCCGAAGAAAACTCTAAACTGAAAGAACCTTATCAAAAAATAAAAGCCCAACACATCAAATGAATGGATAACAACTGTCATATTGCTGACTCGGTACAGGCATTATCTTAACTTGGACAATTTAAAAAATAAAAAAAATAAACGAAGTATTTTGATGATATTAAATCTAAATGCCAATCTGCAAATTCATATTCAGAATATAAACCACTGTATATCAATGTTAACGTACTAGATATTAGACGAACGTGCTAAAGGTAGATCGGATATCTTTCCATGAGCATCCCTAAATGGCATGTTGCAAATATACTTTTCGTGTTTGAAAATATCTTATCAAATACGTTCCATATTAAACAGTAACATCAAAAAATTTTAATTTGAAGATTAACCTGTTCTTATTTTGAAATTTGAGAACCCCAGCTAACTTAAAGGATAATTCCTGAACATAATAAAGAATTAAGATATATTACGGAGATACAGAAAAAAGCAAAAACAAATTCCATGTTTTCTATTTAACATGATCTTTTGATACATTTTTGCATTAATTATTGATCAATAATCACAGAAAATTACAACATAGACTAATATAAAATGTAAAAATATGCTATACAAGTTAAGAACATCACTATACATATAATAAAAATAAATTTGTTATACAAAATACAATTCAGAATATATATAACTATAAATATAAAAACAACATATACTTTGTTACTATTTCATGATAAACAAGCCCGTCAGACATTTTTGTTTGTTTGGACAATTGTATTATGATAAGAGGATTCGATTGCGAAAGACTTGTGTTATTACAAAATTACTTAAATTAACCATTTTTATCTGTTATTGTCAAGTTCATGCAAACTTTTTATTGATTTTTAACATTTTTTTTATTTTGATCTCCTCTTTTAGGAGTGGGATCTAGCTTTGAAACATAAACAGTAACTGTTACAAGAACAATGTAGAATTTATCAATGGAATTGTAATGGAACTGAATAGTGTTCACACCAGGAATTTTTGTCTCAAGGTCAATTATTTTAGAAAGCAATAAACAACAAAATTATAACCTCTTTTTTTACAGATAATGATCAAAGCATCCACACAACTATTATATGATACACTGTTTATATTCAAATGCTCTTTTATGACCTTTATTTGATACATTTTGTATGCTATGATTGACTACAAAACTGTCTTCCAAAACACCGCTATCAAATCATACAGGTATCTGTAAAAGTTGGCCAACTATTTATTAACATTCTGGTAAATTGCTGAAATAAAAATTTAAAAAAATCGAAGAACATATCAGTAAATCATGACAAAGAGTTTAAGAGTTTAAGAGTATTTGGTGAATCAACGTAGGTACCTTTCATAAAATCAGTCAAGTCTAGTTTCAATGTTTGAACAAGTGAAACTGCGAGCTACTGCTTACTGATGATACCCCCGCCGCAAGGGGATAATTTTGATAGTGTGAAAATATGTAAGTGTTTGTTAAACAGGAAGTTTTTGAGTGATGAATCTGAAAACGCATCACACGGTATAGCTGACTTGTATAAACCCTTAAACCGAATTTCTGAAATTCTTGTATTGTAGTTCCTGAGAAAAATATGATGAAAATATTCAGCTTGGCTATCAGGTGTAAAATGATACAAGTGTTCGTTAAACAGGAAGTTGCTCAGTGATGAATCTGAAAATGCATCACACAGTATAACTGACATATATAAACCCTGTCTCCAAATTTTAAAAATCCTTGTATTGTAGTTCCTGAGAAAAATGGGACGGACGGACTGACGGACTGATGGATGGACGGACTGACGGACGGATGGATGGACAGACAGAGGTAAAACAGTATATCCCCCTTTTTCAAAGCGGGGATATAAAAAAATTCAAAACGTTAAATTACAGTGTAAAGATAGAATCTGCATAAAATGTTTGATAATTCTTGATACTGACAGTCAATGATAAAAGGGAAACAATTACAAACAAATAAAAAAAGTATAAGAATAAGCCCTTGTAAGCTCTTAGACGTCAAACAAATATGAATGTATTTATAAAACCATTGACACATAAATCAAACAAGTTTAATCCTATCTTATTCTTTATATGCCAATCACAAGTCGGTAGCCTGCAATTTACTTATTGTCGTTTGTAAATGTAAATCATTTTTTTTTGTATATTATTTTGTATCTTATAAAGGCCGTTGGATTTCTATTTGATAATGTTTTACAGTTTTCAATGGCGGGCCGTTAAAAGTTTGTTAATCTATACAAGAGTTCATTGTAGTCGGCCGTACAGTCTGATCTTATATCAATAGGTAAACCATTTTTTTTAATGCTGGATGATAGGGTACAGACACATGCGAAGGGTGCCCGTTCACCTTTCTTTGAATTGTCTGCAGAGTGAAACGTTTACTGTACTTCAATCATTTATTTCGAATTTCAAACATATGGTTTATTAAATCTACAAAAACATGTTTTCATAGAGAAATGACACATACGTTCGTTCAGATATGCATTTTCCTCCTCAATCCTATCCTCTTCCTCATCATCGGACACATCAATTAAATCTCTAACGCAGTTGTGTATGAAAACATACTGATCCTGCAATAATGAAAATCTTTTGAAAAATAACTTAAAATACAAGACACGATATTTCGTATACAGATTCAATACATCCACCTTCTCGGGATTAACATTAGCGTGATATGCCACAATAAAATTAAAGTATCGTTAATAAAAGAGGGACTGCGAGGTCTATCGGAAAATTGCTTTCACATTTCAACCTATATTAATAAAGTTAGATACCAAGTATCAAATGATTCTTGAAGACAAAAATATTTCTCAATAAGTATAGAAATCGATGCAAATTCACAGACTTATCATAGATTGAGTTGCCGGAAGTTGTGTTACATTTTTGACTTTTGTTATAATTTTACAGACGTTAGCTATAGGAGAAGATGGTTGACTGTTTTGGAAATCTGTATAACAGATTACCAATCCTTTCTATTTTCCCCGAATATCGTCGTTACCAACTTAGAACTATGCCAATATTTGTACTTTTTTTCTATTTTGCTCAACTTTCAAGGACGAATGAAGGACTCATGGAATGATGAGATCAGGCAAGCAATTGAGGTCACCATGTTCTTTTGAATTTAAACATTGGTTGTGCAATGCAAAAAAAATTTAAAGTTTGTTTATCAGACCTGCACGTTGCAGTAAATGTCTTATCGAATGTTGTTTTGTGTCAATATCAACGATTTCTTAATTTTTGAAAAGAACCTGGTACTTAACATATGAACATAACAGAATATATATGTCAACTTAGAATTGATAATAAATATACCTCTGTTTGCACCATGTTTAGCCTGTAATTTCGCATATTCAATACTGTTCCAAATATGTCCACTTGTGTACACTTAGATCGGATTTCTTGCATAAGAATATCCATGACGATAAAAGTTCCCGTGCGGCCAACCCCAGCGCTGAAAATGTATGGGGAAAGTTAATGTTATTGAAGTTCTTCAGTCAAGGGCATTTTTTTCTAGTTTGCACAGATTAAGTATAAGTATCATAAAAATTCTCAGAATGACCCTTCAAAATAAAAAAAAAAAGGTTTTATCCGAAAAACTGAGCTGAAGAAAAACTTGTACGAACTAGTGTTCTGAAAGATTTTATTTTGAACCTGAAAAATTTAAATGCAAATATTGAGTTTTTTTTTAACTGTATGTAATATCTTTTGAGTTTTGTGTCAGCTTTTTTTTTATATATTTTTTTTTATCAAACATATAAAATGTACAACTGTTACGGTACATACTTCAAAACAGCACGTTTATAGATAAATAAAGTGTTTTTTTTGTGTATATAATCTAAGAAAAGAAATGCTAAAACTATTTAATGATCACTTGTGCATAGTTGAAAAAGAAGAAACATGGGTTTTAATCTGGTTTTATTTTAAAATACATTAAATATATTAATATGCAATGTAGTGAAGAAGAATCTAAATAATATAGTTTTACAAGGGCATCAAATAAACAGATCTTTGATATTTGAAATCAACATGTGTATATATTGATGAAAACAATAGTGGCTACTCTGATGTGAACAGCATTTTTTGCATTTTCAGTTACATTGATCAATATTTTAAAACAAATTGATATGATATTGTACTGTTTAATTACTGTATAGTGACACAGATGGACGACTTAATATAGATATATGAGAAAGATCAACTAAAATCGACACGACGTACATCTGACGGTCACCATCATCGTTGCTCTAGGTTTTGTTGTCTACATACACACATGTATTACTATAAAAAGAGATAGCATACCTGTAATGAACTATGACAGGACTATTCATATATGTTGTTTAAAAATGAATAAATTATAGCATACCTACAATGAACTATTATAGGACCATTCATATTAGGTTGGATTTCTTTTCTAACTGTATCAACAAAATTGATCATATTACTAGATGTTTTTGGTGTACCCATATCTGGCCATGATAAATAATTGTAATGCTTTATTCTTCTTTCAACATCCCCCTGAAAAGATTATGGTGATATGAATTGCGTTTCATGATTATTACCTCAATATATTTAAACACATTATTACCTTAATATATTGAAGACGGCAGCAGATGGTGGTCTTTGAAGCAAGAAAGTTTTGTTATCTATGAAATGCAATCTTGATACACTGTTGCTTGACAAACTACGTCTAGCGTTATAATCATTATCCCGAACTGGTTGTCCGTTAAAATGTGCATGTGTCTTAACTCACTTTGACATTTTTTTTGCGGTCAAAGCTTTGTGGATAAAGTCGTTTGTTCTGTTATTTTGTTCTTTTCCCAATACGTAGTTTTGACTGAGTTATAATCACACAAGGAATCACATATGGTTAACCATAAAGCATGAATTTATTGTTTAAGTGCTTTAGATTAATGCATATAATTAAATTGCTTCACCCTTTAAAATGCATGAAATGACTTATGAATGACATTTATTTTTGGCGATATGTTGATTTTAAAAACTGTTAATGTATAATTATTGTGCATGTAGATGTGGATTCGTTTGTTTTCGTGGATACCAGTTTTGATGGATTCAGGCATGATTGTGTATTCGTGGATAATTGATGTCATGTTATTTTATCAAATACGATAATCAGTATTTCGATGAACACTTTAATAAGGGTTAAACAGTTACCCACGAAAATTAACAAAATTTGTATAGCACGAGTTATAGTAAATCCATAGTATTGTCTTAGGTTTAGTATCTATGTCGAATTTGAAAGCCTTGTATATGCAACAACGCTAATAAATCTTTGAATGAAAAAAATAAAATCCAAAAAATACGTCCTAAACTTCGAGGAAAATTCAAAACGGAAAGTCCATTATCACATGGCAAAATCAAAAGCTCAAAGACATCTAACGAATAGACAACAACTGTCATATTCCTGACTTGGTACAGGCATTTTCCTATGTAGAAAATCTTTGATTGAACCATAGTACAATTACACAATGACGAGATGTATAAATTCAGAGCCATGTCATATATGTAAAACAAATAGCAAAAGGTCAAAGAAAAGAATACGAGAATATCATAAACAATAAAAACAAACAAATGTTTAACAAAGAATCACATAAAGACATATATTGTATTTAACCACCTAATTCACGGCTTTCTTATTTTTGCATTTTATTTATGTAAATGGATAGGTGAATAGTTGGTGATGGGTGCATAGTAAGAGACGCATTAAAACCTGCCAATGCATCTGATCTCGTCTTTGAAGGGGTTCATGTGATTCCCTAAATTTTTCCTGTTTTTTTTTATTTTTTTGGTACCATGTTTATTTTCCCATTTTTTTTAATTGAACATCTGTATACAACTGTTACCTTAATTTACACCGTCTTTGCAGTGCATAATATAACGTTTCCGGTGCTAATTATGTGCACGGAATTCGTTAGTGAGGCTTGAATCCACAATATGTTAATGCATGGAACTATTTCAATTTTGCATTTACATAGACATACGAAAATAAGTTGTCGTACATTGGAAATTTAAATAAACTGTTAACAGATTCAATGAATTAAAAGTGATGCAGTGTAAAAATCAATAGGACACACAACATACGGCCCAAAGACTTAGTTATCGTCCTTTGGTTTTCGTTGTCTACGAATATAGTCCATAGTGTAAACGGTGTTTAACTTGTGAGTTGTTTTCATACACTTTCCCAATTTATTTCCTGATATTTCATGCATGAAACATTAAGTAAGTGGATGAAGTTACATGTTAACACACTTTGGGTGCTAAATCTTTATGTTAAGTACTGATTAGGTCTAGTTAAACAATATCAAAATTAGAATGTCTGAAAATGTCAAACTGAATTTTTGACCCCCTTTACATAGAATTGTCAATATTTTGAGTTAGAGCAGACTTTTCTTTAATTTTGATATCATTTTCCCAATAAAAATACACTACGCTGTAAAAGAGGGATAAGAGATATCAGAGGGACAGTCAAACGTATAGATAGAAAATAAACTGACAACGACATGGCTAAAAATTAAAAAAAAAAACCCAGATATATGAATAATGGTACACAAGACACAATATAGAAAACTAAAGACTAAGCTACACGACCCCCACCAAAAACTTGGGACGATCTCAGGTGCTCCTGAAAATCTGTTTAAGATAGAGCAGGTGCGATTTTTTTTAATTTTAATTTATTGTCAAGAGAAATGCAATATAAAATAACTTATAAACATATATATAAACATGGTATTCTAAATACATTATTTTTCACACCTGTATATTGTCGGAGACTAAGAGTATTTGTATAGTACGCTCTTGATTTTCTTTGTCGATTTTCATTGTGAATTTAGTATAACCCACACCATATCCGTAATAACTTTTGGTAAATTTAAAAAAGGAAACTTGACGAAGGTATCAAGCATTGCACAAATACTAAATGAAATATCATATTTACGTTGATTTTGTATATTTAAAGGTATGTATGTATGTATACTTACAAGTCGCAAAGCAATAGTTCGTAGTGTGTAGTCGGATAAATTTGATAATGTTTCAACCTCTACTATAATGTCTCCAAGAAACATTTTTTCATTTATGTTTTCTGGCCAATATATCTCACACTTTTTCTGAAAAAGAGAAGTGAAGATGTATTTTTTCTCGACATTTTAACATATAATAGTTAAGCTGAGAACAAATCGCTATTCTGAACGAGAACAAATCGCTATATTAAACGAGAACAATATTTCATAACAGGCTTTAGTTATCAATTTATGAAGTATTTGTGCCGTATAAATAAAGGCAACAGAAGTATACCGCTATTCGAAAGTCATAAATCGATTGAGTGAAACCAAATTAGGGTTAAATATTAAAATTGATGGACACACATCTAATAAAGGACGAAAACAAGAAACAACAAAAACACTAAAGTGCAGCAAAAAAACCCAACGCTAATGCAACACATACAGAAACGAACAATAAGATTTTCCTGACTTAACTCAGGGAATTTTAAGAAAAACTAGCAATACAATAGAACATTACGACATGCTAGTCATTCATGGTATCATTTACTTGGCGTCATCATTTATGTGTAAAGCTATTGCTGTACAACTTCAAATATTTCATTGACATGCCCTTGATATGCAAGACTGATATTTAAAATTTTATACCGAGTTTCCCTAAATGATAAAGATGTTCAATACAAATGAAAACACAGATGTTAGAGTAACTATTATATGTATGTTGAATATGTATCTTTCAATAGTTTTAAGTTTTTCTACTGCAACTGTGAGATGCGTTTAAAAGGGCATTTTTGTGTCGTAAATAAAGGCAATAGTAGTATACTGTTGTTTAATAGTCATCAATCGATTTAACTGAACAAATCCGGGTCACAAGCTAAAACTGGTGGAAACTAAATGGAAAAACAGAAACCCTGAACTGCTTCAAAAACAAACACCAACTTGTAACACAAACAATATTTATACCGTTCCTTTGCCAATATCTGGTGTCTAACTTAACCGTATTCAAATGCGTCTTTTGGGTTTCAGTCAATATGATTTTAAAGCAACTGATTCGTCGTTCTTAACTTCATATTTGAAGCTCTACAAAACATTACATTCAATAATTACTCTGCCTCTTTCTATAAGCTGAGTCAGCATAACTACACTACTGACGTTCTGTTCCCAGATCATCCTCCACATTTCTTCTTTGGTTGACGGTAAAGGTCCTTGTGTCGCTATAAATTCTCTTTTTGATCTCTTTCCCTGAATTATATTTGTTCAGATAAGTTGTGGTCTTCAATGACAAATTAAATTATTCGAGGTGATTATCAAAAAAAGTTCACTTGATATTAAATAAGGAGATGTGGTATGATTATCAATAACTATCCACTATAGTTAATATAAATTGGCTTTTAACAATTATTGGCAGCCACAAGGCTTTAAAAATGAGAGAAAATACCATATCGTATTAAAGTATCTTTTTTAGCAACACGACGGGTACCACATGGAGCAGGATCGGCTTATCCTTCCGCAGCACCTAATTTTCCCAGATGGGGGTCGTGAAGCTCTTAAGTTGTTTATGTTGTGTGTTGTTTACTATTGTTTGTCTGTTAATCTTTATTTTCTATTTTATGCATTTCGACTCCTGAGCTTGAATGTCTTTTTTTTATATTTCCCCCTCTCTTTTATAACGAAACAATTTACGAAACACATTTATTGCAGACATGATACAACGACAACCACTAAAATACAGGTTCCTGACTTAGAACAGGCATATAAAAAATGTGACTTGGTAAAACAAGTTTGCTGAATATTCTACAAATGATTAAAACAAAACCATCCATAGACCTGCCACATGATCTCTTTGAAACTATATCATCTCTTTGTTAAACACAAAATTAAATCTTGACAACAGCTATGCGCCTTCAAATAATATTGTTTAATTAAACTTCATTTAAGTGAGACCAGTGAGGTCTCTCTTTGATAATATAAATCAAGTTTTCTCATTATCGAATTTGTCTTTTTTTTTTAGCCATGGCGTTGTCAGTTTGATTTTCAATCTATGAGTTTGACTGTCCTTTTTGTATCGTTCGCCCATCTCTTACATCTGAATGATACATACTTCTATCAATACTTTTATTTTGGTATTGTAAAAGGTTGTACTTTTCTAAAATTGTCTAATGTTGTTTTTACACTCAATTTACTTACAGGTATGTAATTAGCATTTATAAAGTCACTCCCAGTTTCATCTTCAATCCCGATTAATTTAACACGTGAATGATCGACTGAAAGAAAAAAAACACGATTCAATATTTGAAATGATATTATTAAAAAAATTCTGTCAATGTATTCGATTCACAAAAGTATAACAAAGGTTCTACATGTAAACTGCATGGTAAATTAAACAAAGAGTAAGTCCCTTAAAACTGACAAATCAAACGCTATTAACAATCTACCAAGATAAAAGCCACATCATTATTTTTGACGTGGTACATCCATTAACCGATAAACATAGTCTTGACGAAAAAGTAGAAACATTTATAGATACACCTATTACATCTCTATTGTAACTTTCCACAACTTGAACACACAAATTTCTTTCACAAAAAAGGCACAAGACGTTTTAAATATCTAGTTTTTTGCTGGAATTCAGCTTACTTTGTGAAATATAATACAGAGTCAAGGAAAAAATACACCGAAGAGGATACCACTGCTATGCTGGACTTTTTAATTGACAACATACCTGTTGAATTTAGAGGTTTGGTCTTCCAACAGACTATTGGAATCCCAATGGATACCAATTGCGCTCCTTTACTTGCAGATTTGTTTTTATATTCCTATGAAACAGAAATTATCCAAGGGCGTGTACAGAAAGGAGAAAAGAAATTAGCGCAGACTTTTAATTTCACCTTTCGGTATATTGATGATGAACTGTCTCTTATTAATAATAGATTCAGTGATTACTTACATTTAATATTTCCAAGTGAACTTGAAATTAAAGATACTACCGACACAGATAAATCTGCTTCATATTAGATCTTTTTCTCAAACTGACTACTGATGGTAGGTTGAATACCAAAATTTATGACAAACGCGATGATTTTAATTTTCCTATAGTCAACTTTCCATTTCTGTGTAGCAACATCCCAGCGGCACCGGCATATGGAGTTTATGTGTCTCAATTGATACGTTACTCTAGAGCTAGCTCAAAGTACGTTGATTTTGTTGAACGAGGAATACTGCTTTCTCAAAAGTTGCTGAGACAGGGCTATGAATCAATCAAATTAAAAGCATCACTCAAGAAATTTTACGGTCGCCATTATGAGCTGATTGGCCATTATGACAAAAGTGTGTCAGAAATCATATCTATTATAATTTCCTTAGTCATAAAAACCTTCCATCATTACCGAACTGAACAGAGAAATAACACGATCGGTGCCGTATACGGAGCAGGAAATGCTTACCCTTCCGGAGCATTTGATTTCACTCCCGGTTTTAAGTGAAGTTCGTGTTGTTTCTTATTTATTATTTATAACTGTTGATGTAAATGTCCTTTGGTTTTATGAGTCTTTGTTTACTCCTTGGTTTTAATTGTTATTATCTTAAACTTATTCAGAATGGCAACACAAGCAAGTCATCGGTTCAAAACACAGATAGGTATTTAAGAAGAATCAATGTAGTAAGATTAGCTTATACATATAGAGTTATGTAGGTTTTTCATGCAAGTACTTTGTAAAATACCGGTTGACATAATATTAAGTTGGTGCAGAATTGTGTCGTACCTATCAAACTAAATAGCCAACACAAATACAAGTACAATTGAGAATGGAAATGGGGAATGTGTCAAAGATACAACAACCCGACTATAGAGCAGACAACAGCCGAAAGCCACCAATGGTCTTCAATGCAGCAAGAAACTCCTGCACCCGGAGGAGTCCTTTAGCTGGCCCCTAAACAAATATGTGACTAGTTCAGTGATAATGGACGTCATACTAAAATCTAAAGTACACACAAGAAACTAAAATAAATAATAATTCAAGAATAACAAAGGCTAGAGGCTCCTGACTTGGGACCGGTGCAAAAAAAACAACACCGGCGGGTTAAACATGTTTTTTTTAGATTTCAACCCTCCCCCTATACCTCTAGTCAATGTAGAAAATAAACGCACAACAATACGCATAGTAAAACTTGTTTTAAGAGAAGTTTGTTTAAAATAGGATAAATGCGTTTCAACACAAACATTTATCAAAATTTATATTTTGATAACCTGAGCTTTGAAGTACTTACATGGAAGTATGTTGGTGTATCTGTTTTTCGGTCTGTTTTCTTGAATTTGGGATACTTCAGTTGAGTGTTTTGGACTTAAAATTCCTAACTCCTACAATGTACGAAGTTATGGTTAAATTAACTTTTGAATGATGCTATCACAAAGAAATTTCTATATTGCTTAACAAATACAAGCTTTTTTTAAGTCTTGAAAAGCACATGATAATTTGTAGTTTTCAACTAGACATTTTATATATTTGACCGTTTTAAAGACAATTGTTTAATACAAGAAGTGAAAAATGCATGAACATAGTGGTAAAAACTCAGAATTACGGAATACCAAATAGATTGATTATTGTTGTTGCAAACTTTGAATTCTCATTTATACCTTAAATTCCTGTGAAAATCCCATGTTTGAATTTCCTGACATCATTCCAACGTGTCTGTGAAACTCTGAAACTTTAATGGGCCTGAAATAGAAAGATAGTCACAGTAAAATTAAGGTAGCACAATACAAAGATTTTTTTACTTCCAATCACTAACCTTTAAAATGCTGTAACTTTCTTATGAATGCATAGAAAATAATAAAAGAGGTATAGATAGATAGATAAAAGATTAATCTTTTAAATGAATGCAATATTCTTATTATGCAATCATTATGTAATTAGTGGCAAAATCTGGGTAAGTTCACTTGAATTAATTTAGCTCTATCATCTCTTTAACTATTCAGAAAATTTTAACGAAATCTTAATCAACACATCATGGGCTTCAAAAGGCTGTCTAAAATTGTCTCTATGGTATTCCATTCTCTACAAAATCTCTAATTAGTGTAAACATCTTAACCACATAAAAGAAGGTGATGTTAAATGAGGTGTAAAATGTGTTCTATACATTCTATCTGAAATCTGAGCCACTCTTTTGTAGATAATGGCCATAGGAACAACATATAATAAAATCAACCCTCTAGGGATACCTATGCAGAAGCTAATTTCATTTGAAAGTGGACATTTGGTGAAAAATATTTTAGACACAGTTAACATTATAATTGGTTACATAATTGTTGCATAATACTAACATTGCATTAATTTGAAAGAGTTATCTATTAGCTATCCAAAACTACCACTTTTATAAATTTTCAAGCATTATTAAGAAAGTTACAGCATTTTAAGACTTGGGAGTTGGAGTTATAAAATCTTTGTATTGTGCTACCGTAAGGTTCATACGACTAAACAATTATTGGAGATATAGCAGATATGATTTATGCAGTAATTTTATAATAACATGAAAATGATCCCATTCGCGTTGTAAAACATGAACGCATAGATATGTTTTACACATATGAGAAATGATCACTAATAATATTTAAGAACATGAAAAAGAAATGCCAAAATCTATCAAAATTTCATTTTAAAATTTATTGAATATCAATATATTCTATAAATTTTAATAGTAAGAATTAAAATGTAAAAACAAAAAAGGGCATGAAGTAATTCAATTGGTCTACTGTTTTGATTATAATGTTCCTGGTGAGAATGGGAATTTTTGAAAAAAGGACGAGGGGTAGAAAAGCAATTTTCCTGTCCCCAAGTACCTATGACTTTTGATACCTTTCATTAAATATTTTACAAAATTTCATCTTTCAACACTTAACATACTTCCAACCACGCTCTGAATGCCCGCGATTTCGCGGGTGTGTTCTAGTGGTAATTGAAACAAGAAAAATACACAAATATGACTGTATGCTTGGGCTGTATATAAGTCCCAGATTCTGTTTAAAGTAAATCTTATGGAAATAAAATAGCATTTATAAATGATTTTTTATTAGAAAATGTCAATTCATTTTTCCTGGACCTGGTGAAAAGGGGGAGAGGTAAAACAAATTGTTAATTATCCTTGAAAATAAGAGGGAAAAGAAATATGACATGCCGTTTAAAAAAAACAAATCTTGTATGGTATAAAAAAATAGTTTAATTTGTTTGCTGAATAAATTCTCAAAACGAGTTTTGAAATAGAAGAAGAAGAAATTTTATTTGTGAGTACTGTATTTTGGAATGAAGAGATACCCAAATATAAATGTATGCCATCCTTATCGACTTCAAACATATATGTGTACATATTTTCTTAAAAACAAATCAGAAGTTTCACCTGGTAATCGTAATTATAAACCAATAAAAAATCGTACTATTCGAATCAACATGTAAATGTATTTTACATAACAGTTGTTGTAAACAGACATTACACACAGGTGTCAATATTTACACACCCACCGAGAAGTTGTCATAAATCACACATGTGGACGCTGGTATAATTAATTACATAACGGCCATTTTAAGAAGTCAAATCAAGCTGGGATTAATTTTGTTTTTCTTCTGATTATTTTTTTTTTCTTCTGCCGTCTGAGATGCTTTTTTGTCTTACAACATATCGAATGGATTTTTTGGCCAATGATGTTGTACAGTAATAGGGGTTTCAAAACTCACCCTGTGTGACCGAACACTTATTCTTATAGGAGTTATCTCTCCGCGTCCCCTTTTTCTTGTTATCACTATATCTCTAAAACCGTAAAAGATTTTAGCTGTTTTCACCAAATTGTTGAATGATTTGGTTTATTTTGACTTGAGTGATCGGAAGACATCTTATAGGAGTTATTTCCCTTTGAAAATTTAAGATAGGCGATTTGTTGTAGAGGCCTACAGTCTTTTGATTTTAAGTCCTTAGTCCATTTGGAGGAAATTGAGGTCAAGGTCAAAGGTCAAGGTCATGTTCTAAATTTTGAATTTTGCTTGTTATCGTTATTCCACAGAAACTGTGACAGTTAATGATATGATGTGTTTGCCAAATAACTGTTTATTGTTTACATGTATTTCAAATCAGTATTTCTCCACAACCATACAGGTGATTGACCTCCGGTCTTCCGTTTTGAGTTCACTGACCTATGACCTTGAAATTGAGATCAAGGTCGAAGGTCAAGGTCATGTTATAATTGTGAATTTTGCTTGTTATTGTTATTCAAAAGAAACTATTACAGTTAATGATATGATTTGTTTGCCAAATTACTATTTACAAAAAGGCGCAACTTCAACCTATTTCAGTCGAAGTGTTTTGGTTAACCCTTGTAGGAGTTTTCTCCCCTTATGTATTTGAAATCAGTATTTCTCCACAACCATACAAATGATTGATCTTGGGTCTTTTGATTTGAAATTACTGACTTATGACCTTGAAATTGAGGTCAAGGTCAATGGTCAATTTGACGTTTTAGATTTTTACTTTGCCCAAAATTATTTGCTGTTCATAATAAAACAATTAAGTCTTCTACATATACCTATTAATCTTATTTTTTTATATCAATTTGAAGAACCAAATTACATCAACAAGGAGTGACATTTTCTAAAATCGTTTTTTAAATTTCATTCTTATTATCGAGGTGAAAAGACCTTCAATTGTTCTCTGCAGAATTAGTTTTTAATCTTTAATTGATTCCGATATGCTTGATTTTCGAACTAATAGAATTAATATTAATCTTTATTTTTTTTTCAAATTAGAATTTACATGTAAAATAGAAAGGATGGATTTGTTTTTGGAAAATGCCTGTACCATGTTAGGAATTTGGCAAAAAAAATTTCACCTGTCACCTTAATTGATGTAGTTTGACTTTGTCAGTTTTTTTTAAACTTCCCCTTTACAATTTGCCTTTAGGTTCTGTATTTTGTTCTATGCTCCAAAGCCTTCTTTCAATTAAAACAGAAACAAATTACAAATACAATTTCCAATAGCATATTTTATCTTACCTCCTATACATTTCCAGGAATATGATTGGTTAAAAGCGTCCGCGTGCAAACCGTGTATATTTGATATTAGGTTAGTAGGGAGGCGGGGCTTATCTCATACACGGTTAGTAGTGGAGTTACGTCCCTTATATTCCTTATTAGGTAAGAAGGGGCGGGGCTTATTTCATACACGGTTAGTAATGGTGTTATGTCCCTTTGTAAAAACAAAACGATACTGAGAAAAATTCTTAAAAGTTTCAACAGACGAAGAAATTGATGATTAAGATTGAAACAAATTCATAAAACACATTTAAACCTTACAAGTCGTTATTGTTGGCATCTGTTTTTGTAGGATCAATGGAAGTATTTTCTTAGCGCTAACAGTATTGAAGACTTGCTCATTTTGAGAATCACTAGTCTTAATTTCACACGTTAAGATAGTCGGTAAGATAAATTCGTTACATAGTGTGCTAGTGACGTAATACGGTATATATGGGGTCAGTAAATTCCATATGGGGATTCAAGCTTCGCTCTCACCCCATATGGAATTTACTGACCCCATATATACCGTATTAGGTCACTAGCACACTATGTAACTAATAATACATGTTTAACAATTTTACATTGAATATTTTGAATAGATATTATAGCCTGGCATCCGGTCCAATCTAGCTGCGCGTCGCAAGGGCCAGTTGGGGAACAAATACCACGTGATCGATTCAGTGCCAGTTGACTATGAATCTAAAGTGAGGCTGAATAAATATTTGCATAAATTTTGATGTTTGATGTAAACCAGCAAAATTAAAATCCAATTCACACCTTGGTTATGTGAAATCTTAAACTTTTAACTTTCTCACCAGACGATTGCTGATAAGAATTAACCCTTTTCTGCTTACTAATTATCATCGAACTTATAATTAGATATGATAACACTATACATCAATTCATAAAGAAAAATAATTACAGTCTATTTTTTACTAATTGATGTTAAACAAGAATTGAATGGATACAGATGTAAAACAATCATTGCGCGACAAAATAAGTATTAACCAATCATTAACAGGAAGTATATTGATACACGCCTGGCTAAACTGACAAGATTAGCCAGGACCCCAGGCTATATATATTATAACTAATAATTGGATCCCCTTCTTTCACTAAGGAAACAAATAATTTTGATATCGAAAACCAATACACCTTCACAACAAATATTACAAACCATGGTAAAAAAAAATATTAAAAAGAAACGGAGGAACAAGAAACAATGCTTAACATATTGTATGCTTCTCTCGTTGTCTGAAGGTAGAAAGAATCACACAAAATTAATATCATAAACTATTGTGTCATACGTAGTGGTTATACCGAGCTTCGTCACCATTATTGAATAGTCCGTAAAATAGTTATAATTTAACAATCTGCATTATGGACGTACTATAGGTGAACATGTACGTAATACGGGTGGGAACCAATTGACGTTTTTAGTCCGTAACTGAACCTGAGTAGCTCCTGTGTTTTGAGTATTAAGCACATTTTTATTATATTCGAAGGAGAGTCTTTCTATGTGGTTTAAGCAATAGTCTTTCGGGCTTATGAATCCTTAGCCTTCATATTTTGGGTTTGGACGTTCCTAATGCAGTTATATCACAAAGAGCCGCAAACACATCAAAACTATTATATGTTGTTTTCATTTACTTTGTTGTAGACAAGTAAGCAATTTCAAGACTTAATCAATGTAAATAATTATCGCTAAAATGACAAATCTACGTGACCGGAATACAGCACAGATAAACGCATTAAAACTCAGCACTAAAAATGCATAAATAAAAAATATCATAGTTCATTACAACATGTAAACCGTAGAATAACAACGGATATCTCAATTTAATACAGCACAGGACACCACGAACAGTGGCAGTGGCGGATGTTTTTGACGTATATATAACATTCAAATTTATTCAAATATATGGAACAAGATCCAAAAATTCCCAACTATTTTCACGTTTATTAGTTCTAATGATTATCATGATTATGACGGTCTTGAATGTCTATCTTAAATTTTGAGTGCGATGACGTCATCATTATATGAACTAACACAATACTTTATCCATGGAAAATGAAATAAATGTAACTATACTGATAAATAGGATATTTGTGAAATGTAACAAAAATACATAATTCAAATCACAAAAGATAAGAAATAACTTAAAACCCAACAGAAACATCATAGCTAAGCACCTTAATGTTGGATGTATAAATACCGAGACACGTCGTATAGAAATGAGGATTTACACGCAGGAAAACAGTCAAATTCTGAAACAGTTAACGTTCGGTACTTTGCAGACAGATATCATAGAGAACACATGGCCCTTTTTGATTCAAATATTAGATCTATTAATTTGAATTTTTAACTATAAACAGTCATAAATGAGGGTTTTGGAAGATACAATTTCTGCAATGCATTTTGATATATCGTTTACAGATGGCACAATCATGTATTGCAAATGCGTTAAATATGTAGTTATCAGAAAAGTTATAAAAAGCGCCGTGTTTTAGGAACGCATTAAAAAACTATACCATGAAACGGAAATTTAAATGATTCTTCAAAAGAAAGTTTATTTTTAATGTGGTTCAATTCGAAAATGATGATGTGGGTCGGTTGGGAAAAGCAAAACTTTACAACACAAAGGATGATTTTAGATTTCAAATTATGAATTTCTACATTCTATGCAGCAACATTTCAGCAGCGCCTCTATATTGAGCATATATCTCATTATATGACATTCAACAACTTGCATTTCCTATCATGACAAAAATAACCACTTACATAAAAACTTGTGCTTAAATTGTTCCTAGTGATAGTGAAATTGTAATCTTTTGAACGGGTTTTACGATTTGGTTGACAGTTATGCATTGTCTGTGTCATAAATAACCACAAATATGTTCCGATTGTTACAATCGTCAGGTTATGTTTTTCCTCCAAATGTTTGCCACTGAATGATATTCATCACCTCATTGGTATTTACCATGTTCAACTTGACGGTTGTCAGTGGTAGAGCAGCATGTACCTACCCTTCAGGAGCTTCAGAATGAACCCACAGTTTTTCGTAGGGCTCATTCTGTAATGTTCTTTTTAGTATTTTATTTCCTTGTCTGGCATTTCTTCTTCCTCTTTTGTATTTGTCATGACAGTTTAACTTCGAATTATGACAGTTGTCGGTCCCCTAGTATTTCCGCCCTTTTAATGTCAAAATATTAAGGCTGAAGCGTAATTTTATCAACAATATATATTCACACAACTCCTGTGAAAGAGCTAGCTATAGTTCCTTTCGGTCGTATTGTATTACCTTTTCTAACAGAAATAAGGTGACAATTTTTTACCCACCAAACAAGGGTCCTCTATGCAATTTTGTTGTGTCTCGTATGTTTACTGTTCATTTTCAGCGTACTGTATTTGACATCTATCTAAAGGTTGGCACGATACTCAGGGGCTTGAATTTTCTATCATGATTTTCTTAATAAAGGGTTGTTGCTGAAATGGAAGCTTTTAACCAGGTATTAAGTTGAAATTACCCCTTCGAAAAATTTAACAGACACCTTCACGAATTGGTTGACTGTGATGGAATGTATGTTACATGTACATAGACATGATAGATGACAACGGATGTGTTCCATTGGTTGTCACTACAATCCCGTCCACTATATCATGAAAATGACCTACAGATATAGACTTATCACCGAGTTTGTACTAAGATGAGCAACACGACGAGTGCAACATGTTGAGTAGGATTTTCTTAGCTATCTGGAGCACATAAGATCTCGTGTTGCCTACTATGTTGTAATTGTGTAGTGTTGTTTATCTGTAGGTCTTTTATTTTGCCATAGCATTGTCAGTTTAGTTTTAGACTCATGAGTTAGAATGTCCCTTTGTTATCTTTCGCCTCTCTTTGGTATGTCCAAACTTATTTACTGCTTATCGTCATGTCATTTAGTTTTATGTCAAATAATAAAGGACATACGATACAGTAGCAAGGGCATATATCAACTCAACCAAGTTCAACGTGACGTTACTGATAAAATCGTCACAATTTTCATGGAATAACACAGACGTTCCGCAATATCAACAGAGAACGATATGCTGAAGCACGTAATATCTGATGTGGGACATCAAAACTATTGATACAATTTTCAATAATTGTCAGTTATTTGAATAACCATGAGATATACGGAATACATGCTTACACAATAGTGTAGCATCAACAATATACATCAAAGCTTTATTTCGGTATAAGAAGTAATGATACTTCAGGCCTAATTCTGGCGTCACACATTGGCGTACAAACCGGCGTGCACCAAACGTAGAGAGAAAATTAGTTGCAAGCCAGAGGAACGATAAGCAATCGTTAAACGCACGTTGCATAAGTTTGAAGTACGTCAAAATATTAAGGTATACGCTTGGTGAACGCTACAACTCGACGAAATTTTTAGGCAGCATAGTTTCATCCAGCTGAAGCGTGTCTCTAGCGTATACATGTACGCTACATGCACGTTATACATACGCTACAAGCGCGTTGAAAACGCTACAGATAAGTTTGAGACACGTTAAGGGCACGTTGTATACGCTTTAAGGTCGTTCGACTTTAACTAAAACGTATGCGTGTGTGTTTGTAACAAACACCCCACAATAGAACATCCAAGATACGACCGGAGCGCGTCTTATATACGTTCAAGAAACCTTTTTCCTTCGTAGCGTGCATTCCATCTACGTTAGACAAACGCCAGGCATACGCCAACATACGTTTTTTGAACGCCCGACAAACGCTTAGGTACGCTTCTCGAACGCCCAATACAGGCTCATAGCTCGTTGTGTACACGTTACAAATATGATTGACAGGTTGAATGCATCTAAAACTACTAGCGTGTTGGCAGCGTACATGATTTTTTAACACGCCCGGCGTACGTCGGAGCTATACGCTGATGTGTGACCCCGGTATAAAAAAGAGATCTCTGCTGATCGTTTCTAAAAACAAAACCAAGCACCTGAATCAAACTTGTTTCTTTTATGTTTGATTGTGCACTGCTTTGAAAATGGTTTGTCCTTTTGCACAACAAATCAGCAATACATCATTTTCTGCTTAAATTTGTTGTTCGTGGCATTCTGCATAATATAACAGTCTTTATTTTTTGTAATCTGTTGGATGCATTGTAGTCTTTTGTCGGTTTTTTTTCCCTTTGCCTGTTTATTTTCGACTTGTGAGTTTGAATACTCCTTTCGTTAATTTATCTTTCATCTCTTTAACAATAATTTTATCCTATCTTATTTCCAATTTGGACCCTTCCTTAGTATCTGATAAATTTTAACAAACTTGCCAAAACTATGGTAAAAATATCTTTTTCGGATGATAGTTTTTGCTATTTTTTCGGCAAAGTATTCAAATGTGAACATATATGCTTTTATCCCAAACAGGCTCATATGTATGTTTAGTAAAACACACTTTTCTTTGCATACTTCGATAGAACATATCAACATTGAATTTGTGTCAACCTGTTAGGATAAATTCAATCGGATTTTCATGAACTAATAATTTCGCTAGTCAAGAGGCAATAACTGGTAGACTGTGCATCAGCCTGCGCAGTTGTTTCCTACAGTTAATTTCAGAAATTGAACGATCTGAACATAGACTATTATATCGAAATAATCTTCAAACGAAATTTCATCAATATCATCATCATCAGGTTTTGTTAGTTTATATGTGCTTTGTCCATCTCTAGTTATAAAGTGATGTTATTAAATGCAAGTGATTATTCAGCAAAATTTGAGATGGGTACACATTTATAAGACAGAAACGTAAGTTCAATGTGATTTGACATGTGCAATATAATAATTGTGCATGTGTTTTTTGAAAGTGTGTCCATTACTATAAAACAAGGAATGATCGCAATGCATATAGTTATAAGCAAAGTCTTGGGTTTCGATAAAAAAAAAAGGCATTGATCAATACTTTCAGTATGCAAAGTTTAATGCGAAATAGTTGTTCACCTCTTTCGACGATTATCTTCCAATTCAACTTCTTCTTCAAATCCAGCGTTCATATTGCCTTGTTCTACTTCCTTATGGGTGTTCTTTTTAAAGCATCTGAGCAAAATTAAATCTCAAATGTTATACATATTTCAAAAAAAATATTTATTGGACATTACACATGTACAATGCTTTTCTTATACTTCGTATAAAGTAAATTCAGAACAAAGTTACAAGAAGGAGCGATTCTAAAATCTCATAGATAGAGTCAGCCCATCAAACGCAAGGTAGCACAAAGAAACTGAGTAAATTGTATGAACTGGGGTCATGGACATGGTAAGCATCTCATGGTGTCAATCCTGGCTGTCATACAAGTTAGAGTTTTGGTAAGCTTAACACAGCATAAAGAAATGCCTGTACCAAATAAAGGCAACAGTAGTATACCGCTGTTTGAAAGTCATATGATTTATGATGTTATTATCATGTATTTTGTTTTGTTTGGTAATTTATTATTTTGAATGTAATAGAGAAGACGTTCTTAGTTGCAAAACATGTGTCTAACTCTATTGTCAATGTTTTGGATATAAAATATGCTTAAACTCACTAAAACTAAGTCAGAAATATGATAGTTGTTTTTTTTCAATTAAATTGTTTAAATTTGATTTTGCCATTTCAAAAAGGACTTTTGGTTTTGAATTTCCTTTGGTGTTCGGTATTATTACTATTTCACTTTCTGCTATGCATGCATGTATCACCCGCCATGCAAATTCACACTCAGTCAAAACGGCAAAATTGGAAATAGCACATAAGTTTTAAAATTACTAATCCGACGACCATACAAAATCTTCAGGTCCTTAATTGAAAAAAATGGAATTGATGAATGGACAAATAGTATCAGTTAACCAATTCGTGGTGCGATCACTACACTTTTGTAGAGTCAATTACTGTCGATCTTCATCTGAATAAGTAGGCTTTGTGTAAGGAACACATATCACTTTATGAAGTCAGTATAAAGTGAATGTGGTCGAGCGTATCGTACGAACTAACGTCATACAATGGTATAGTTATTATGTAACTGCTGATAAATTGGCTGTTTACAATTAAAAGATAAAAGCATCAAGTTTGTTTTAAATTATATTTTACATTAGTTTTGTTACAATGGTGAAGACTTGATCACGAAGCAGGTCTTCATGTTTTGCTAATATCCAAAATTTCAAATTAACTGAGATATATCTGATGCAAGCACTCATTGAAATGTGAATTTAGAAATAATTCTTGGGGGCTTGAATGTATTGTGATTTTACCACGGGTTGACCCTTTATGACAAATATTTTACCCAGAGCGATAGTGAGGGGTAAAGTATCGGATAAAGGGACAACTCGTGGTAAAATCATGATATATTCAAGTCGCCCCCATAAATTATATCGATTCTTATAGGACAAATACGGTAATTGTTTTGGTTCGGAGTGCTCTAGATGAAGGTATTATTTGCCTTTTTCATAAATAAACGCACTATCAAACTGACGTAAAAGAACGGAACTGAGTAAGTCCCATGCTTAAACTATTTACAATAACATATTTAGATAGGTTTGGATGAATCTAAATGGTAATTGTACTTGTATGTCTTTTATTATAACAAATGCTTATATAACACATTTAGCATCGTATATTTACGTTTCCTTGTTGTGATGATTTTCGGTTTAACAAGCGTGTATTTCCCCGAATAATGCTTACATCCTTACGTCATTGTTCTATGACGTCGGGTAGCTCATTCATAAATAAGCATAATTTTATGAGGTTGGAGTACGATCGGAACAGCCCAACCAATATATTCATATTTTACCACGGGTATGTACTCAAAGCGTTTGAAGGACGTCATGTTAAAATTGTTATTTTAAAGGTAAATAAATTAACTGTGCAAGATGCTATGTATAGTTGCCTTTCAAAACGTTTTGTATGAAATTTGATTCACATGAGTATAATATAAAAAATCATACGTTTAAATAGTAATTATTTACTTTACCTAATATATTGTCTACTATAATGTCCTGCTAAATTTCATTTATATTTTTTTGGTGTATTTGTTATTTAAATCAGTGTTCAAAAGTAAGTTTTTACACCCTTCAATCTAGGGATTTGAATTTATCGGTCTTTCTTTTTGTATTAATTTATAGAAAGGTTTTGTTTATTGTGACGTAGAAGTCGATCTATCAATACAGCATTTGGAAAAAAATTTTCACGCATATACAAATATAAGTTTAGAAATTACTTAGCACGTGCACAATGATTAAACATCTTAGAGTAGAACTTATTATGTTTAATAACATTAACGGTACCAATTTTCCTGCACCAGATGCGCATTTCGACAATACATGTCTCTTCAGTGATGCTCATGGCCTAAATATTTGATGTATCCATATCATATTCGGGCTCAAACCAGTAGTTGGAAATATCTCATCTGCATGTTTCTGAAGACTTTTTATTAAGCATTGAACACATTCTACTTATTAAGAATTGAATATTTTCCATTTTATTTACAAAATTAGCTCCCTTTTTTTAATTTTTAATTTATATCAAATACCAACGGCCCTTCATTTAAGTGTTAAAACTTACAATGCTTGTCGTCTCCAGGACAATACGATAATTAATATTACTACCAATGCAGCACATCCACCAAAAACACCTCCAATTGCGACAGGAATAGGATCTTTCTCTTTATAATATGAAGAAGAATAATACAGAGTCAAACAAATGTCAGACGCTTTCAAACGTATGAGAGTTAATCATTTTAAAAAGGTTCGTTAAAAAAATAAACGCTTGAGGCAATACACAAATTGGTGAAATATTACGATTTGAATCATGAGCGCATTTGTTATGTCTTGGATTCAAATTCACAGCCTCAATATGGACAGTAAAAGAGGAGTCTATTTCTATTGTCTATTATTGATACGTATACCAGTGATAAACAATAATTATCGCTATTTTGTGTATTTTTCATTTGATCTTTTTTGGTGATAATTTTTCTTATCATATACTTAGAATAAATAACATATAAATTTTACCGTATGATAATAGCATTAAATTGACGTAAATTCAATATTTTTCGAATTGGTGCTTAGCGGGCTGATATGAAAAGTTTATCACATGCTTCGATTGTTATCACATGCCTTTCCGTAACGTTATCACATGGCATTCCGGTAATACTCGGCCAATTCCGGAAAATACACCTCAATGCTACGTTTTCAGTGAAAAACATTACAAAGTATTGTACAAAACAATTATTTGAATACTGGGAAGTATATTGTTTAAAATAATAAAAAAATAAAAATAATAAAAAAAAAAAAAATTATTTAATAAATGCATTTTTTAAGTTTCTTTCTGAAACATAATTTAGAAAGTTTCTTTAAAAAGTAGACTTTTACAAACTATGATCATTATGTATATTGTTGAATTATTTTTTTGCCGATTCGTCCATATTAAAATGTTTTTTCTCTCTCTCTGTTAAGGCATATATGATAGAAAGATTTCATATTGAATTTATCAAATTTTGGGCCCGACGGCCGTGCACTTTTTTACTCTTTAAACTTCGGGAACCACGTAAAAGGATAAATATATGAATCTGTTATTTCTCTCTACTGTTGAAGCATATGATAAAAAGATCATAACATGTCATTTTTCATATCGCATGTATTATCAGCCCTCGGTCAATATCAGCCCTCGAGCCATGCGGCTCTTGGGCTGATATTGAACCTAGGGCTGATAATACATGCGATATGAAAAATGCCATGTAATAATCTGATAATATCATGCTACTCGCTACTCGCCTGTGATACCAAGAACATTCGGTCACCGATAGCATATAACTGTTGTCGGCCTGGTTGATTCGGTCCTGTTGGCAATGGCTATTGCTGTGTCCTTATACATATAGCTATTGCTGCCTGAGTATATTTCAATTCTTTTGTGTTGAAAAATTATGTCAGTTAAAGCTAATCATTGTCCAGGATCAAATATAATTTCTTTGACCACACACCTGTATATGCATGAGGTAAATCAAATTTACTTATGTTATAAAGATATCATTATGAATTTGCATGACACATGAACAATAGATTACATTTTAGGTTTTTGATTTAAAAGTAATTTGTATGTTAGATAGTGTGTCGAGAAAAAGCAATCGAGTTGAGATGACCAATGATAATATGTTTATCGCTGTTTTACCTATGCCGACGTTGTCAATTTCATTATCAACGTCACGTGCCTCCTTAGTTTCTAGTGATAATTTTCCATCTCAGGTGAGTAGCATGATTGACATGAAAAATTATCACAAAAAAAGATCAAAAGAAAAATGCACAAAATAGCAATAATTATTGATTATCACTGGTATACGTATCAATAATAGACAATAGAAATAGAACTCGATGATCTTATTTATAATAACTGGATAAGTATAATAGTCAATGTGCAGCTGTTTCAAAATCTGATTAAATTTGAAGTATTTTTTAACAATTCAAAATGTGCTAAGGAATAAGAAAATGAATTGACATACATGTATCTTATCAAAAACGAATCTGGTATTTCAATATATATTATGCTATAAATAAATCATACCTGTTGTCAAAGACATTTGTATGCTTGCTAATTCAGTTTTGTATTCACCACTTGATACTGCTGATACTTTGATTGGATATGAAGTTGCTGAATCAAGTCCACTAATTGTGTAAATTGTAGCATCATTGTTCAATGAGGCAGGTACATTGATGTCCCTTCCATTCACAGAAACAACATAGCGTTTTACAAGTCCTTTTCCCTTGACAATTTTGATTGTGACAGAATCTTTTTTTGTTTCTATTATCCTGATAGAGGTGGGAGGACTTGGGTCTGAAATATAGATATCTTACATTACGGCAAGATTACGTTATCTGAGCTTTTCTAAATCTTGGAATGGAATTGTCGGCCTTCAATGCTATTCAAGCTTTTAAATACTGTATTTATACTCCAATCAGCCAACTATTGTACAAATAACAGGTACACAATGGAGTCTCCTGTTACACTTTTTTTTATATAATGTTTGGTCTTAAATGCTAATCAACTATTAAAATACTTTATTTATCCCGAAATCAGTCACCTATTGTGCAAATAATAGGAACACAAATAAATGTTTGCTTTATTTGTACCTTTATAAATTAATTTTCCTGTAACCCCGTTTCTTGTGAGCATGCACTTATGTTGGTTATTTCTTTTTAAGGTCCTCTTTGCAGTCCGCGTTTTAACTTTTTTGATTTCTTTGAAAATAAGGACACTGTTTTAGTCTTAAACAACTTAAGTTTAGATAAAACACAACAATATGTACATTGTCAGAAAATACCCCTAAAAATTAACTCTCCAGGAAACAGGAGAAAAGCTCGGCAAGACTCGATTTTCGTCCTGTTATTAAAACTTCATACAAATAAATTTGATATTTTCCGACAATGTACACATATTGTTTATTCAGCTTTTTAAAGTTGTTTCTTCTGCGCATCACGTTGAATATGTATAAACGAACCGCAAGTTTGACGTACAAGCTAGTATCTCTAAAATAAAGGCAACAGTAGTATACCTCTGCAGAATTCGACTGAAAAGAAAACAAATCCGGGTTACAAACTAAAACTTAGGGAAAAACATCAAATATTAGAGGAACACCGCGACACAACAGAAACACAACACAAAAATGCAACAAACACAGAAACGAATTATAATATAACAATGGCCATTTTCCTGACTTGGTACAGGACATTTTAAGAAAAAAACTAATTTTGGGTTGAACCTGGTTTTGTGGCTAGCCAAACCTCTCACTTTTATTCAGTGTTTGATATAACATTAAATGAGAACATTACATGATAGGACTACAATACAAATTGATGGGAAAACATAGAAGACAGAGAAGGTACCAGGCTTATAATTTAATACGCCAGACGCGCGTTTTGTCTACCAAAAACTCATCAGTGATATTCATATAAAAAACGTTCGAGAGCCAAAACAAGTACAAAGTTGAAGAGCATTGAGGACCAAAACGTCCATAAAGTTGGGATAAGAAAATCCTAACCCTAATCCTAATCCTAACCCTTACCCTAAGTATTTAGAATAATTCATACTTTTGCAAACAGTAAATTTATAAAAATGACTTTTTAATAAATATACATGTTAACACCGTAGTGGTGACTAACTACTATAATGCGTTCTTATAACGTATAACAGATCTGCAGAAAAACGCCATACATTAGAACTGTAAGTTGATGTTTGAGTTAAATACCTATATATATAATCATCACATTAGATTTATTCCAATAATAATAAATACATATTTAATCATCCTATATATAGAAATATGCAATACGTGCGTCGTCACCTAAATACACTAATATATATATTATCAATAAAGTATTTCTACTTTTTTAGTACGCGACGTACTAGAATTCGAGGTAAAACGGATATGTATTTACGAATTGAATGCTTCATTGGGGTGCAAAAGCGTTGACCAAGGTACCATTTTGAAACATACATGACCTTCTGCTGTTGTCTTTTTTATGGTCGGATTGTTGTCGCTTTTATACATTCCTTATTTCCATTCTCAATTTTATCTAATGTAATTATTTTCTTTTAGTAAATATAACAAGATGTGGGACTAGTGCTAATGAATCAACTCTCAGTCCAAGTCACAATTTGAAACAGGAAGCTCGAAAGAGCTATTTTTTGTTTACAATTAATGAATCAAACATAGCAGCAATAATACGTTTTTTTTATAAATGAATCGTACTTCTGGCATATCATTTCATAACGAAACATGTTTAATCTTAATTCATTGCTGCTCTTCAACCATTTTGTGAAAAGTCTTAAATAACTTGCGGTTTTCCGCACTGTGTTGTTGTTGTTCAAAGACTCGACAAACGCGGCCTTTTTTACAAATAATTTTTCGGAAATGCACGACGTTATATGCGATAAACGTAACGAATATTAACGGAAAGGCATGTGATAACATTCCGGAAGCAGTCAATAAATGTTTCGTAATCATCCCGTCGAAGAAATTCTTAGGAATCTAGTTAATAAACAAAAGTATCTTTTATGGCCTTTTAATATTTTTAAATATAATTGAACTGTAAAATTTTCGTGAATTTGAAATTTTTCCGAAACAGTGTTTCGCGGGCTGATATGAAGAAGTTATCACATCCTCCAGCTATTATCACATGCCTTTCCGTAACGTGATTGCATGGCATTCCGGCGATACTCGGTTAATCCTGAAAATTACATCTCAGTGATACGTTTTCAGTGAAACACTTCACACAGCATTATACAAAATAATTATTAGGAAACAGGGAAAATATATAATGTTAAATGCTTAAAAATTATACAAGAAATGCATTTTTATTTATTGTCTCCAACATAATTTAGAAAGCAACTTTAAAAATATTGACTTTTCCAAACAGTGTTCATACTTTAAATGTTGATGAAGATAAATCATACCAACATGTTTACATTTTAACAACGTCATAACAACACTTTTTGTAATATGCCATCAGAGGAGTAGAAAGGCGAGTCTGTTTCGAATGTGCAATTATTGGTTTTATTTTACTGGAAAGTCACGGTAATTCATTGCAAGCATTGTAATAATTAAGACTAATAAAGTCTATAACAACTGTATTGTTGAAAACAATATATGTATTGTAATATATAAACAGAAGTACATAGCGTAACGTGGTTAATACCGTCAAGTTATATAATCCCTACATAATGTATGTCATGTGCAATATTAAGTATTGATAAAAACATGATTGCGTAATTATATGTAAATCATAAAGAATGTTATTCAACTTGTAATAAACAGAGGTGCGTGTCACACAAATTTTACAACAATGACGACACAAATTAATCTTTTCATGAATCTAAAATTATATTGGTTTAAGAAGGTCAAAGACAAGTTCAAGCTGAAAGTTAAAAAAGCAATTATAATCTAAACATAACTTACATGTTGCATTTATTACTGCATTTGAAGGTGCACTGGTTAAATTATTAGATGTAGCTTTCACAAGTAAGTTGTATACAGTGCCAGCTTGCAGACTTGATATTGTCATACTTGTTTTAGATGAGTCTAGGCTTATCTGAGAATGAACAGTCCCATTCACTAAAATAAAAAAGCCTTCTACGGATCCATGTCCTGGTTCTATTTTAAGAAGTATTGTAGTATTAGTTCTCTCGATCACCTGAAGTATTTGTGGAGGACTTGGATCTGTAATTATATAAAACCACATAACTGATCGTTACCATTCCCAATAATATTAATATGAAACATTATAAATCAATGAAATATAGGCGTTTTAAAATGTAACCGAACTGTTGATTTTTTTTTGAATATTTCAGCAATTTTACAAATGATTATGAATGAGCATTATACATAAATAGAAATTGAGATATTTATATGTTCCGGACAAAACGAGTATATAGACCATACGCAGATGTTTATGACCATACAACTATACTAGTATATTTGTATGCTCGGACCATTCAAGTATAATACTCGTTTAGTTGCTAAAAGATTGAACCACACGAATATTTAGACCATATAGTTATCTTTCGAATAATTATGTTTTTCTTTGCAAGAGAAGAGACAATTCAAATCGCCTTTAAACATCCGACATTCAACCATCAGTGAAACAAAATATGATTTTTTTTCTATTTTTCTTCACTGTGTCTTTACTGCCCCGATAAAGAATGTATGGACTCAATGTTGTCTTAAATCTGATACGGTGACGGAACATCAACAAACAGAGAAAATGAATGGTTCTGGGTTTTTTTATGTTATTTTTATCATATTGAAGAATATAAATACATATATAACTATTTGCTAGTGTGAGATGTAATATTTTCTACAACCGTTCTAAACGAATGTGAAATTAGTAAAAATGCACGTCAATACTTATATTCTGTGAATGGAACGAAGGAATATGGGTCATGTCAAAATGGAAGGACCCGCTTTTGTCAATGTGAACGACCTGGTTTTGTCCGATATTTCACAAAGCAGAACCCGGCTTTGTCAAAGAAAAGAATGCATAATCGCATAACATAATGAACTTTAGCATTTAAAATAAAAAATGTTACTTGTGTTAAACAAGATTTCTTTCAGAGGACAACTTATTATTTATTTGAATCTGTAAACATATGAATTTCTACTTTATTGGAACAATAATAAGCATATTTTTGTTTGCATTGACAAAGACGTTAAACTGCGAAATAATTAGAAATTAAGATAATAGCGCAAATTGAGGTTTAAGCTCTACAAGTTTTTGATATGAATTAATTAAATTAAAATTAGATTTTAAAAGGTCTAAAAAAAAATTGAAGCACACCTTTTTGGTATGTGATTTTCTTGCACAACATGATAGTTATATTTACAAATACTCAAATCTATCTAGGGGTGTAATCACGTTGGGTATGGTTGTCCTGCGAGAGAACGTTCTGTGCTGGTGATTCGGTCCTGACGGGTGCTGGTGATCAATGAAAAAATGTAAACAAAGACGAAAATGATGATTTTTGACGTTTTCTCTCATAAAAATGGAAGGAAACAGTTGAATTTTTTCAATTTTGTTTCTTATGGGTTCATAGGCAAACCATTAAAAAGTTGATCCTCTTAACTGTTTCAGTAAGCGTAACACAAAAGTGCTAATTTTCAGAAAATTTAGAACTGAAAAACTAAAACGAAAATGCTCATGGAGTCCGCTTTCTATACCCAAATCCAAATGACAAAATTTTTTTGTGAAAAAACAGTGCAATTTAGTAAAATTTTGCATTTTCTCAGTTAATTCGTGTCCTGATACTGTGCTGGTGGGTCCTGTCATTGTGCTGGTGGGTCCTGATACGGTGCTGGTGATTCTGGGTAAAAGTTTGTCATATTTGAAACAAATGTTTCAAAATCAATAAAATTTAGCTGATAATTGTATTCAATCGGATCTGTGACTCCTATTTTTACTTTTGTGCATCCATTTGGCTGTTTTATATGATAAATCGTAATTATATTACATAAATGGGCAACATCTTCCGTCCAATATCAGATGAAAATATATCTAATTAGAATAGTTTTATTTAAGATATTAAATGCCCTTGAATTGATGATTCTCTACAAAATATGTTAACTTAAACAGTTTTAAAAGGTGCTTAAAATAAAGCGACGTTTTTTTGTGGTTTGTTTTGTATTTGCGACTTTTTGTATTTCTTTTGTTCTTATAACGTGACTCTGTACTTTAAAAGATCCCGTCAATATGATATTGTTCTATTATATGTCATTATGATATATTTCTATTATGAATTACAATATACGTTGAACCACAAACGTCAAAATCATTCAATCGCGTAGTGGAATTAACTATTTTTGGATTCTTATAAATTCTATATATAACTTTTGGACTAGTTTAAATCTCGGTCTATTTCTTAAATTTATTCTTACATATATACTTTTGATTTTTTAACCCTGTATGCTAACATTCCCATGAAAATTTTAAAATTGTTTGTACGCACATTGAACGACAAATTTACGTGACGTATAAAATTTTCTGACGTCAGACACTCAAATCAATAAATGTGTTCGTAGATAGTAGATGTTTTGTGTTCTGTTTAATTGTTCCTTTTAAAATTGTTAAACGATGATGACTGATGTACCCATATTTTGACTATTTTATTTATTGTGTCTGTTTATTTAACGCATCAATGTAAAAATATCGGAAATTGATGAGACTGTCATTAAAGTGAGAGGGTTAGCGCTATAGAACCAGGTTTAATCCACCATTTTCTACATTTGAAAATGCCTGTACCAAGTCAGGAATATGACATGTCTTGTCCATTCGTTTTTTATGCGTTTTGTTATTTGATTTTGCCATGTGATTATGGACTTTCCCAATTGATCTTCCTCTAGGTTCAGTATTTTTGTGATTTTACTTTTTAAAAGAGGGGGTCTTATATTGACATTAAGGTTTGACTGGTTTATTTCAGTTAAATATGCGTTTCACACACCTCTCCCAACTCCATCCAACCAACCCCTTCTTCTCTCCTCCTTCATTGGTATAGTGGTGTAACAACACAACAATTTATCACATGAAATAATAACATTAAGACACAAATTATTGAACAACGCATACTCGCAGCTACTGAAAGCTAGTTCAAAGACGCATTTTCAACTAATACCGGTAGATAAACCAAATTCTCTCATATAAAAATCTCAATCGTACCGATCATAAAGTTCCTATTTTAATGTTTGATAATTTAGAACTTTAAAAGTGTGCAGTGAATCTTGTGCTCACAACAGTTATTCCACATGTTCCACAACTATGTATAAATCAGACATTATAAAGGCATTTGGAAGATACCAAGAAGTCTTTTACAGTTAATGATCATGAGAGGATGGACATTGCATAGAATTTTACATAGGATAAGAAGAAATTGATAGTTTGTTTTGGCGCGAAGGACTTTAAAACTTCTTTGCATTAAATTTTAAACAGTTTTCTTCTTGTCGTAACGGTAAATGTTTAAATGTTCAACAAAATCTCAATAACTTTGTTGGAACGAACAGAACAAAGGTGACATGTAAATCTTAATTTCTGTGTCATGTTGGTCTCTTGCGGAGAGCTGTATCATACGCAATCATAAGCACATCTTCTTTTTTATATTTTAATCAATTTTTCATGGAGTTTGATCTACTTTTTAGCTTCAACCCTGGTGAGCCATGTTAATCGTCGGTATGTTGTTGCACCCAGCGCATGTACATATAAGTTGTCATATTACCACCTTTTTTTTCTGATTTAGTTTACCCAATTCATACGTGACAGGATAATTACCCTAGTAACCGGTGTTACCAATGTATATATTGAACATAAGTTATAAAAATTCACCAATACTTAATTTAAAGTGTCCGTTTGTTTAGGCAAAACAAAACTAGAAAAACTTCGAGAGACTTTTTTTTAAATGTCATGATTGTCTGTCTATTTCTAGAGCTTTGCTTAGTATTAACTTCAGATGATAGGGACTTCACACCCTGGTGACTCTGCTGTCTTTCATAATTATATTCATGTTCCATGGAGATAGCAGCTAAGTGTTGAATGGGGGGGGGGGGGGATAATTTTATCGCATTTTACTTCCAAGGCGTTTTTTTTAGTTTTTTGAGTCCTGAAAACACGTATGAAATGGGAAAAAAATGTTTGATATATCTGGCTTTAGATTCGATTTTTTACAAATATATATATATACAAAGGCTACATATTAATGTAATAATACAAAGAATTCACTGTATCAAAAAATGAAATAAATGCGTGAAGTGAAATACCTCAGTAACGAGTCATTACTACAGCGAAGGTGTGTTTGGCACACAAAAAGCCTCGTGATATTACCAATATTAAAAGTGTATTTCTGAGTCTGGTATTTTTTCCGTTCACTCATTTTTCACTCATTTTCAATTAAAATTATGGCATATTTTTATTTTCATTCAAGAAATATATTTAAATATATAAATATCATTCACTCCCCTCTTAATTCTTTATCAAAAATCTTTGACAACAGACTTTCTTTTGGAATTATAAAATGCAAAACTTTATTTCTGTATGTGTAACTTAGGTTATCTCATCTTCATTCTCCGACAAATTCTAGTCTGGCCTTCCATGGAATAGTCCTATATTTTTTTTAAATGTTCTATCGAACTTTCGAAAATAACTGTTTAGAAAAAAAATTAGAATTTCAAAACTACCCCAAGCCACTATTCCCTCCCTCTTCCTACCCCATCACCCCACCCCAATAGAAAAGGTAAAAAAAACGCAAAACTATAGTCATCCTTTTAATCAGCACTAAATTGCTTACAAAGAAATCTGATTTAAGCTGCTGAAGACACATGATTCAAACGAACAGTAACAAGGCTGAGATTCATTTGGTTGAATAAAAAGAAAAGTATCTACAGTATCGTACAAATTTGTCAGAGAAACATTATTCAGGATGCTTAGATTACACTGAATTTATTATTTAAACTCATCTAAGAGGTGTTCAGGCTCACCTGAATCCGATTGATTGCCTTGATCAACTTTGATTGTGTCTGATTCGTATACGAAACATGTTAAATCCTCAAGCATTTTAGCGCCCGGCCCAAGTCAGGAGACTCTTGGCTTTGTAAGTCTTGTACATGTTTTTATTTAAATTACAGTTCATTGAAACATTGATAACCGATAACAGCTTTTTTAATCATTTTAAATGAGAAAACAGAAAACAATAAATTAAAAAAATTATGGGTTATTTTTTTCATAACAACAGGAAACATAGTCACAATAATGTCTATTTTAAGAAAACAGATAACAGCAAGATAAAGTCAATTACAGTTAAGCATCAATGATCTGGAATATTTGCCACTTTTGACTTAAATATAAAGGCACAGAACCAGGACATAGGAGCACAGAACCAGGACCGTTTTTTAAATCACCAGCACAGCGTCAGGACAATTTCGTTTAGCGAACTTGCACGACTTTTTCAATAAAATATTGTTGTAATATGCTTTTTATGGTACTTATGACGTATCAGAGAAAAATTAGATCTTCTTAAGGATAAATGTTGATTATAAATCATGATAATAAGACACATATATATGCACGCAGAATCGTCATACAAACGGAATGTTTATGCAGAGCAAAGGATATCAATAATCATAAGTTAAAAATCAAATATATTTAACTCTAATTGTTACATAATACTAAGCATACATTAGAATAATGATATAGCGTCGGGCTATTCAGAAAATATAATAATGATTATGTTATATAGTTCTATAAATAAACGGTTCTGTTATCTCTCTATTGTGTGATGATTATCATACTTTGACGTTGGTCAATATATAATGGACAATACAGAGGGACGGATTCGGAATTTTCCAAAGTGACGTAATTCTAACATCATGCAATTAAAAAAAAAAAGATTCGGCAAAACATGATTAAATATTGTTTGGCCTATCAAAGGTTGGTGTTGGCGAGTGCTTCCTATAGTCAGCCTCGCTTCGCCGCTGTTCTAATATAACTAAATTGTATACCGAATTTTAAAAGAAATAAGAAAAACGGTGACACCCGCCAAATTAGAGGTATATATTTCGTGTTCTAGTCCGTATCTTTAATACCATAAGAATTAGGTCAACTAAATTTGCTCGTATAGTGCACATGACTATTTATATGACCTTGAAATTTTTTTCTTGACTTATTCATAAATGTTCAGTTTTTTTTTGTTGGTTTTAATAATTGCAATGTCATGAATGTGTTCATGTCCGTCAGGTTTCATTAGACCCTGACCTTTTATATGGTTTCATGAACAATGCCGGTAAGTTTATGTGATACGTTAATTATTTTTTTTCTCTTACAGACCTTAAAATAATTTGAATTACGATCGTTCAAGCAGTCGTGATATTAGATACCATTGTAGTATCATAGAAACAGTGTTCTAAGTATGCAGTTATACTTCAAAACAAATTTCTTCTTATTTCTAATTATTTTCATTAAATTGGCGTGTTCTTGTTCCTTTTCACACGATTTTACTGTCATGGTAAGATCGTATGGATAGGAACAAAAAACGCATGAACAAAATGATTTTCTTAGAAGTTGTAAATTATTTTAAATCAAATTTAAACGACAAAAGATGTTAATAAAAAAAAGAAAAAAAAAAAGGGTCCAATGACCAAAGTGCATTTGAGTTAAGTAATCTATTTATTGTTTAATAGTTCATTTAGGTGTTCTTGTTGTTTCTTTGTTTTCCTGTCCTAATTGGTGTGTTTCCATCGGTTTTGGTGTGAAACCCAGATTTGTTTTCTCCCAATCAATGTATGAATTTTGTACACAAGTACGCTGATGTTACCGTTATTCATGAAGACATTTCTTGAAGTAATTTTTCTTAAGTCGGCATATTACGTTTCGTGTGCACAAATCGGTAATGACCATGTTAAAATTATTTGAATATAATTCTTAATTGTGAGTGATATACTCTCAAAAAAAAAAAAAAAAAAAATTACTACCATATGCTTGAATAAGTCAAAATATCATTTTGATAAACTTTTTAATTTATGTGACACCATTTTAACCTTTATTGTACATGTGTCAATGTTTCGGACCATAAGCGAATATACGCAGATAGTTATGACCATACGCGTATGATATAACTACTTATATGGTCCGGAACATATATAATAATTACAATGATTAATTGATTGATTGTTGCTTGCTTAACATCCAGTGGCAAATATTTCATGCATGTTCAGGACGAGAACAAGTTAACAATAATACAATAGGTAGATCTTGTAATAGAGGCCAATCGCGATGATGGTCGGGGAAATTTGGACTGCCACTGAAAGATGAGGGTATAATGGATAGAGACAGAAATTTTGCCTTGCAACAGACCACCTACGGACCCAACTGACGGGTTCATAACGTGCACTCTATTTACACAGGACATCGGATTTAACGTCCCAATTCTGACCGGACGTGGCTGCAAACCTGATAAATCCCGCACAGCCAAACAGACACCCAACTTTGGCAAGCGTTTTACTGCCGGTCGGAAAAAGATATTTTTAAGCAAATACATGCACATACGTATACGGACGGACAAGGGTAACACGTAATGCCCACTCCGAAGCGGCGGGGAATAAAAGTTTCGGACGTTTTTATACTAAAATAGTGCATACTCGACCAATTCCCGATTATCCCTACGACCTATTTACGATCAGGTCGATCTGGTCTGGTGGAGATCAGACTGAGATCGTGAAAAAAATTGATTTGGTCTAGCTAGTCGAGAAAAAATCGTTTTAAGATCGTGAATTGATCGGAATTATCGAATAAGTGTTCATTCTGCTGTCGGGATGGAGTCCTGATGGGGTCGTGAATTGTCGAGTTGGGTCGTTTACAGTCGGATGGCGGTCGGGTAGAAGTCGTTCACAGGCCCGATTAAGAATTTGGTTGAGCTTGGTCGTGGAAATTTGGACAATCGGATTCATCGAGTTGATCTGATCGGCAGTGTGAACCTAGCTTTAACTTGATAACATTGCATAATAGTTGTTTTGGTACTTGGTCGGATGGTTTTTTATAATGATTTTGTGTTTAATTTCTAGTAGAAAAAAGAATTGTAAGTCAATAAAAACAGTACATTTTATCTCGTTTTCAGTAGAAAGTAAAATCACAAAAATACTGAACTTAGAGGAAGATCAATTGGGAAAGTCCATAATCACATGGCAAAATCAAATAACAAAACGCATCAAAAACGAATGGACAAGAACTGTCATATTCCTGACTTGGTACAGGCATTTTCAAATGTAGAAAATGGTGGATTAAACCTGGTTCTATAGCGCTAACCCTCTCACTTTAATGACAGTCTCATCAATTTCCGATATTTTTACATTGATGCGTTAAATAAACAGACACAATAAATAAAATAGTCAAAATATGGGTACATCAGTCATCATCGTTTAACAATTTTAAAAGGAACAATTTAACAGAACACAAAAACATCTACTATCTACGAACACATTTATTGATTTGAGTGTCTGACGTCAGAAAATTTTATACGTCACATAAATTTGTCGTTCAATGTGCGTACAAACAATTTTAAAATTTTCATGGGAATGTTAGCATGCAGGGTTAAAAAATCAAAAGTATGTAAGAATAAATTTAAGAAATAGACCGAGATTAAAACTAGTCCAAAAGTTATATATAGAATTTATAAGAATCCGAAAATAGTTAATTCCACTACGCGATTGAATGATTTTGACGTTTGTGGTTCAACGTATATTGTAATTCATAATAGAACAAGAAGTAATTGTAACAGGATGCTGTTACGAAGTCTCCCAAACAAAGCTCCCATAACTCGCCATTTATATGGTCCCATGTTCATTTGATTTGATTTTTTGTCCAATACAAGAATATATATGGTTTACGGGTGGGGATCTCCACCATTTACAAGTATTCAAACAGGAGGGGGTGGTGGTAACACCCAGAGACTTTACCTACATTTCATTTGATTTGTTTTATTGTCCATACAAGAATATATGTGGTTTAGGGATGGGGATGTTGACCGTTTACAAGTTTTCAAACAAGAGGGGGTGGGGTGACCCCCTCGGGACTTCCCTTTTATTTCATTTCATTTGTTTTATTGTCCCCTACAAGAATAAATATGGTTTAGGGGTGGGGATCTGGACCATTTACAAGATAATAGCACATTCTCAAATTGAACGGGGTGGGGGCAACCCTAAGGATCTTCCTTTTAATTTCATTTGATTAGCTTTATTGTCCCATACAAGTATATATATGGTTTAGGGGTGGGGATGTTGACCGTTTACAAGTTTTCAAACAACAGGGGGTGGGGTGAGCCCCTAGGGACATAACTTTTATTTCATTTCATTTGTTTTATTGTCCCCTACAAGAATATATATGTTTTAGGGGTGGGGATCTGGACCATTTACAAGATAATAGCACATTCTCAAATT
Source organism: Mytilus galloprovincialis (assembly GCA_037788925.1). NCBI lineage: Eukaryota > Metazoa > Mollusca > Bivalvia > Mytilida > Mytilidae > Mytilus > Mytilus galloprovincialis. The sequence continues at coordinate 75,515,314 of CM075340.1, forward strand.
GAACGGGGTGGGGGCAACCCCAAGGAACTTCCCTTTAATTTCATTTGATTAGCTTTATTGTCCCATACAAGTATATATATGGTTTAGGGGTGGGGATGTTGACCGTTTACAAGTTTTCAAACGAGAGGGGGTGGGGTGACTCCCTCGGGACTTCCGTTTTATTTCATTTAATTTGTTTTATTGTCCCCTACAAGTATATATATGGTTTAGGGGTGGGGATCTGGACCGTTTACAAGATAATAGTAAATACTCAAATTGAACGGGGTGGGGGTGACCCCCAGGAACTTCCATTTAATTTCATTTGATTAGTTTTATTGTCCCATACAAGAATAGATATGGTTTAGGGGTGGGGATGTTGACCGTTTACAAGTTTTCAAACAAGAGGGGGTGGGGTGAGCCCCTAGGGACATCACTTTTATTTCATTTCATTTGTTTAATTGTCCCCTACAAGAATATATATGGTTTAGGGGTGGGGATCTGGACTGTTTACAAGATAATAGCAAAATCTCAAATTGAACGGGGTGGGGATGACCCCCGGAGACTTTCCTTTAATTTCATTTGATTTGTTTTATCGTCCCATTCAAGAATATATATGGTTTAGGGGTGGGGATCTGGACCGTTTACAAGATAAAAGCATATTCTTAAATTGAAGGGGGTGGGGATGACCCCCAGGGACTCCCCTATATTTCATGTGATTTGTTTTATTGTCCTATAATCATTTCTGAAGACTGCATGTATCTATCACTTACAGTTTTTAAGTTATATTCATTTGAAAATTTTAGAAAATAAAATCCCATAGGGTTCTATAGTAAACCCCTCCCTCCTTTCTACCCCCCCCCCCCCCCAAAATACCCCTTAATAGACCCCAATGCACAAACGAAACATTGATGGCTCACCTAGACATGTTAGTCTAACATATTGTAAAATCCTAAGTAAATTTGACAAGCCGTTTAGGAGAACCGCTGCGGACAAGTTCATTTTTAAAGTGGCGGAAGAAGAAGAAGAAGAGGAAGAGGAAGAGGAAGAATAATAAAAATAATAAGAACTGACCAAAATCAATAAGTCTCCAAACTTTGTTTGGGAGACTTAAATATATCATAATGACATATAATAGACATATAGTAGGCGATCTATAAGAGACGTCATAACAAACTGACAAATCTGCTTCAAAGTCATTTGAAACGAGCGTCTCGAAATTTTAATGTTATCGAAATTATTAAACCATTTCATGCATATATACTAAAAGTAGGGTGACAAGTAAGGTAAATTAAAAAAAATTAAAATGGACGAATACCTCACGGATAATTTTGGTCTTATTTTGGAGATAAATATAAAAAAAAACATTTCCATGAAATCATGCTCTGCGAATGTTGCACCAATTCCGCCTGTCATATTTATGCAAGATTAACAGAAATGTATGATAAATGCCACGCATCTATAATGGAAGAACACTATACAAATTTCTTTATCTGCAGAAATTATCGACATCAATTATTATATTTGAGATTTAGTTATGCAAAAATATATGACAACATATTTAGATACTTATGGAAAAGTTTTTACATGCCATTAAGAACATTTGGAGATATAAGTGCAATAAAGTTAACATCCGGTCCGTGATTCAATGACAAAGTGATGAAATTCATTATTATTCTTTTAAAACTAAAAGAATGTCGGAACTATGAACAACAAGAAGTAATTGCAACAGGGTGCTGTTACGAAGTATCCCAAATAAAGCTCCCATAATTAGTCATTCCCATGGTTCCATATTATATTAGATTTGTTTTATTATCCCATACAAGAATATATAAGGTTTAGAGGTGGGGATTTCCACTGTTTACAAGTTTTCAAACAGAAGGATGTGAGGTGACCCCATAGACTCCCCCTATACTTTAAAATTGAGAAAGGAAATGGGGAATGTGTCAAAGCTACAACAACCCGACCATAGAGCAGACAACAGCCGAAGGCCACCAATGGGTCTTCAATGTAGCGAGAATTCCCGCACCCGTAGGTGTCCTTCAGCTGGCCCCTAAAAATATGTATACTAGTACAGTGATAATGGACGTCATACTAAACTCCGAATTATACACAAGAAACTAAAATTAAAAATCATACAAGACTAACAAAGGCCAGAGGCTCCTGACTTGGGACAGGCGCAAAATTGCGGCGGGGTTAAACATGTTTATGAGATCTCAACCCTCCCCCTATACCTGTAGCCAATGTAGAAAAGTAAACGCATAACAATACGCACATTAAAATTCAGTTCAAGAGAAGTCCGAGTCCGATGTCAAAAGATGTAACAAAAGAAAATAAATAAAATGACAATAATACATAAATAACAACAGACTACTAGCAGTTAACTGACATGCCAGCTCCAGACCTCAATTAAACTGATTGAAAGATTATGTCTTCATCATATGAATGTCAGGCACACCAATCCCTCCCGTTAGGGGTTTAGTATCATACTATCATAAAATATATAAGAAGAACATAACCCGTGTCATGTCAATAACTGTTTAAAAAAAAATATATGTGTTTAGTTCCGATGCAAAGACCCTATAAGTGAATCAATATTAAAGCCAAAATATGCAATCTTTAATGACCTGACAACAGTATCGTAAATACATCCCTTCTTAATAAGTCTGTTTAAAAGTTTTGTAAGCTTTTGAGGTGAATACTGAGATTTTTGTGCTTTGTAATGAATATTACCATAAAAGATTGGATGTGAAATTACTGAACGTATAAGATGTCTGCATGTTGAGTTATATTTACGAATTATTTCCTTATACCGGTGATAAAATTTAGTAATTGTTTTGACCAGTTTGTGATATCGAAAACCCTGGTGTAATAATTTTTCAGTAATGCATAAATTTCTCTCGCTAAAATCTAATACGTTGTTACATACACGAGCGACTCGTACAAGTTGAGATATATAAACACCATAAGATGGTGACAAGGGAACGTCACCATTTAACAATGGATAATTAACGATAGGAAATGAAAAATCATCTCTTTTTATCATAAATTTTTGTATTAAGCTTCCCGTTAATGATATAGATATCAAGATCGAGGAAAGGGCAGTGGTCATTGTTAGCATTAGCTTTATTTAAAGTAGGTTCAACAGGATAAATTTCTTTAGTATACATACTGAAGACGTCATTATTGAGAGCCAATATATCATCCAAATATCTAAAAGTATTGTTAAATTTTTGTATCAACTTTGTTTGATTTGTTTTATCGTCCCAATACAATAATATATATGGTTTCGGGGTGGAGATTTCGAACGTTTACAAGTTATCAAACAAGAGGGGGAGGGGGTGACCCTTAGGGACTTCCCTTTTATTTCATGTGATTTGTTTTATTGTCCCATACAAGAATATATATGGTTTAGAGTGGGAATCTTGATCGTTTATAAGTTCTCAAACAAGAGGGGATGGGGTGACCCCAAGGGACTTCCCTTTTATTTCATTTGATTTGTTTTATTGTCCCATACAAGAATATATATGGTTTAGGGTGGGGATCTGGACCGTTTACAAGACAATAGCACATTCTCAAATTGAAGGGGGTGGGGGTTAACCCAAGGGACTCACCCTATATTTCATTTGACTTGTTTTATTGTCCTGTGATCATTTCTAAAGACTGCATGTGTTCATCACTTACAATTTTCAAGTTATAGTCATTTGATTTTTTTTTAAATAAAATCCAATAGGGTTGTATTGTAAACCCCTCCCTTTTTATGCCCCTCAAAATACCCCTTAACAGACCGCAATGCACAAACGAAAGATTGATGGCTCCCCTAGACATGTTAGTCTAACATATTATAAAATCCTTAGTAAATCTGATAGGCCATTTAGAACCGCTGCATACAAGTTCGTGTTTTATAGTCCCGGAAGAGGAAGAAGAGGTAGAGGAAGAAGAATGATCAAAAAAAATAATAAGAACTGACCAAAAATAATCTTGATGCATACATATTATAGTATATGCATTTTATTTAATGTTAATAGGTCAATCAGCTGTACGAGAGCAATATCATATTGAAATGTATGTCCCTCTTTTTAATAAACAAAACACAATATGGAACATAGAAGACACATGGTTCACGGAGATTATGATGAAATTCATTCGGGAATTCCTTATTAGCGTTCCCGAGCTTAAAAATTAAAAAATAAAATCGGAAAGTTACACTTTATTGCGATTTAACTAAAAAAAGAGCACCTTGGAAAATCTCTACGACAGGACTTAAATGGAAATATAATGTTTACTCTATGTTCATGTTTTTAAGAGTTTTTCTTTATTTACCTTCAAGAGCACACGTGTTTACTTTCTTTCATCACGATTTCCATTTCTACCTTGCGCAATTAGCTGGCTAAAGTTATAACGACAGGTCTTGTAACAAACTAGGTCCATGCATACGAACAAATATTGGCAAAGTATTGTTTGGGAAGTCAGTAATTCAATACTGATACATTTATGAAGATTTAAATAATACAAAGGATTTTCTTTATAAAAAAGTTTACGTTCACTTCTTTAAGAGTATATAAAACGTGTTCAACATTTTTTTTTAAAGTTTCATATCATTCAACCGTTACTATAAACAACAATCAGAAATGTGTTATTCATGGTAGTTATATGGGAGATTGATATCGTCTTGTATATGACATGCTATTCAGTACAGAACTAGTCTTCTCTTTCTCATAGAATGGAAAAATCTCTCGATTTCGTGTTGTTTATATTTGATTCATTAATGAACATGTTTTTAATCTTAAATCCATTATAAAACTATTTAAGGACCTTTTACAAACATGTAATTGTGCTTCTTTTAAAGGAAGATGTATGTCGTCATTCTGCGGTTTACATGTTGAAGCATTCTATTCGATTATTTATTTATGCGTTTCTCTGTGCTGAGTGTTCTTTAATTTGTTTGTACTGTATTTCTGTCACGTAGTGTTGTCATATTAGAAATATCTATTTCACATATCCAGAAAACCAGATTCAACACAATCTAATCTTTCAATGTCCTGTACCAAGTCAGGAATATGGCAGTTGTTATCAAATAGAACGTTTCTATGTATGTTGACCTTTTTTGTTTTCCTCTTCTAGTTGATTTGTTTCCCTCGTTTTAAGTTTGTAACCAGTATTTGTGTTCTCTAAACCTATATATGACTTTTGAACGTATAGTACTTTTGCCATTATATGAGTTCAAATTATCTTAAATATGTTTCCTTGTCGCATTTCTATGAGATTAGAGGAGGTTGTAGACAATGAAATTCGCTTTCACATAACATTTTCAGAAATTTCTAAAATCTTACTTAGTAAAACAATTTCGTTTTAAAAGAATTGACTTCCTTACATGTAGATGTCATTTTGTTATAATAACGGGTATCCAACAAACTCAGGATGCATCTCTAACAACAGAAAAGCGCTTCGAAAATATAAAATTTTCAACGTCTTGTTTTCAATTTCTATAGTTACAAATTTCGGTTCAAACAATCCATCATTGTTTTAGATCACAATCACTATGTAACATAAAACCAGGCGATGTTCAAATTTCGTATGTCGATTAAGAAATGAATCAAGGCAAACTACAAATGTTCGTATTGTGTCTTTTTGCAAGGTAAAGTCTGATTGTCTGGCTAAATAATTGCGTACATGTTTGGTTTCTTTGCCAGAATTATTTTACTGTTTTCACTTCATGGTTGTGTTCTTCCATTTATAGTTGTGGGGTGATCCTCAGTGTGCAAAATGTATTTCGCTCAATCCTGTGATCGCAGCTGTCTTTAACTTGCAGTAAGGCGATGGTTCTTTTCTTCGTCTTTGTGGCATTAATCAAGCTTCGGGATGACGAAGAGCTAAACAGGTTGAATATAGAGCGGCCAAGTTATTTAGGGACGGACGGACTTTTGACTTAGGAAGTTATCTTCTAGTGATAATTCAAATTACGCTTCACAAGATAAAGAACGAACATGTTCTGTACCATAGAACATTGGGAGGTCAACTGAAACCAAAGTTTTTGATCCGACATTAGACATAGAAGTCATACATTATTACATATCCTCTGGTGTTGGTTAATATACGTCTAGGATGAAGTATAAAAATATAACGGTTCTCTAGATAGAGAGCGGACACCACGTGTTACCGACGGACACACGGACGGAGGACCTGATTACTTAGAGATACCCGCCAGTACGCGGGGCCCTTGTTATTATGTCGTACCTTAACATTTTTTCTGACATAAATCTTAATTAACTTCAATTTCATACTGATAAAGAGTTCTTCCTTTTGTAATACTGTTTTTTTTTTTTATCATGATCTTGACCGTGAATGAGGAATATTTTTTGTAATAATAAAATAACGCCATGTACAATTATAATATTATCAAACATTTTAGTGTGTTTTCAACTGCGTGAAAAGTTATCGTTTGATCTTAAAATACATAAACTACTTACATGTAAAACAGGCAATATCCTCACTTTTTTTACTTCTCAGTTTATTTGCTATAGCATAAGCGAATACGTTTGACATTGTTCCGGGAATAATACCAAGTATTTGAACTTTCTGTGTTCCTTCTGTATATGTACCATGTTCTTTTAACTGTTTATTTACATATATTTCATATCCATCAATGCCACCATCTCCTTGGTTGATTAAAATGGTTATGATATTAGTCGTGCTTTTCAAAAACTCAATGCTTGGTTTTTCAGGGTCTACAAAATAAATTGAAATCTTAAACTTTTATTTATTAATGTGTTTTTTTCGTTATTGCTAATTGTCCCTTCCTATTTTCGTTGTATTTAAACGTTTCATTTACCTTATTAAATGAGCACTTGGGCATATGTAGTAGACATGAAGTTAAATATATTTAGGCATAAAAAATAATGCTCAAAGTACCACAACTCTTGAACGGCTACCCATACTGGAACTAGTGCGTGACATTAAAACAAATGATTTATATCTAGGTGACGGTACATATATAAAGATATTTGAGAAAAGGAAGAAGGATAACGTAAAGCCCTTATTTGTCCCTAGAAGTTACAAATAAAGTAGATAATGGTTTTAGTTCTAAAATGAAATCAGCTAGACATTTCAGTGTAGTAAGGTAACTAATGATGTCAGAAACATGTTATGTTTTACATGAAAATAGCAATTTTGTATAGATGTCACAGCTGTTTTATATGGAACTCTGGTATAAAGTTATGTTTTTTTTTCATTCTGACTTGATGATATTTTATCTTTATATAGTATGATTTAAACTTTTGACATTGCGTAATAATGTTTTGAGATAAATCAATATGGTATAGTCATTACTTATTGATATTTCGATTTTAAGGTATATGGTTTCGCATTGGCTTGATATGTTTTTTCATTACTTGATAAGTTTTGTCATAATTCGATGTGATTTTTTGAGATTGTGTCAGTACGCAAGGTGGTTTAAGATTACTTGATGTGTATGTGTCTTAAACCGTGTGGTTTGGTTATTTTGCATTCATAATTTGCCAATTTTTCATAAAGCTTTATACATTCTTTAATGATTGTTCAAAGTTTGACGATTTTTATATACAACATAATGTGTTGGTTCCTATATTTGAGATTATCCTGTCATTATTTGATATGGTTATCACATTAATTGATGAGGTAAAGAAACCACGTGACCATTTTGTTAGGGAAAATAGTTCTATTCTTAGCCCGATTTCTATATGTCGTTTTTTTAAGTGCTTCGATTGAGTGTTGCTATTCATTAAATTAGAATCAAATTAAAGTTCAAGTTATTTTTCGGGTATGAAAAATGCCACATCTTCTTATTTTTGTTTCGAAAATTAAACAACAACAATACCGTTGTATCAAAGCCAGTATTGGTATCGACAACGTACTCATACAGATACAGAAGTGTCTGATTCAGTTTTATGCATATAATGTAAACAATATCTTTAGATTGGGAAAGTTGTGTGCTTAATAATTTCATATCATATTATAGTCGTCTATTAAGGTTAGTAGTGAACAAACAAAATAAATGTTATAGCACTATCGTATTCGTTGTAATTATGACGCAATCTTTTTTCTTAATCAAAACCAGTTATACCAGTCAAAATGTCGACATTTAATATTCTCTTGAAAATCTGATCCTCTATTTATTTCATTTAGTTAACTTCCTGTACCTTAATTCAATTGTGAAATTTAGCAATGTAAAAACTAAGAGATGTACCATTTACAATGAGTAAACTAACCACCAGATACAGAAGAACGATAAATTACATAACAAAATATCACTGTAGATCCTTTAGCAATGTCAACAATAATAGAGACTATTCCATTCAATTCGGGAGTTAAAATCTGTTAAACCTGACTTGTATTAATCAAAAGACAGTGCCTAGAACAAAATTTAGAAAAAATATGCATTACGAATTAGTAATTGGATTTCCATTGGTTTATTTGCTGTTAAATTCAAGTCTCAAATCAAATTTCTTTTCTTTCAGGTTTACAATTGGTTAGATATTATATATTAAATTTCATGTATTCTCTTTTCAAAGCCTATATATCAATTTTTTCAAAGTATCTAAGAGTATCCATTCTCTATTTTATTTCATGTATATTTATAAATTTCACCACCACCTATAAAATACAAGCGATTTATAAGTAAATGAACTTCAAATGAAATACTTAGGTCATTTGTAGACAAAACTAATTTACATAGAAGTTTATCCGATTCTTTATTTAAATTATGTCACCATGAATTAAAAAAGTCAATAAAATACATGCAGCATATATTGCAATTTTATATAACATAATTTACTTACGGTATCGGTACGCAGACATCATGATGTAACCATCTATTTTGTGTATTACTATAATCCCGGAGAAAAAAAATCCCACTTTTTTCTTTACTATAATCCCGGAGAAAAAAAATCCCACTTTTTTCTTTGTTGACAATATATTTACATAAATTGCACATGCACACGGTAGAATAAACATGTTACCTCTAGTAGAGGGTATTCTATAAAATGAATCCTGATTTCCTTTTTTTATGTAAAGCATGGATACCTTTCCCCAGCTAGCCTATGTCCCACATTCTTACGTCGACAATAAAAGGTAAACAAAATTTACGACAAGAATGTCTGTGTACCTGTGCACGTGTACTTTAAGCCGTGATTGGGTCATCTATAGTAAAAGTTGTAAATTGTATTGCTTTTATGTATGAATGAAAGTTACATGTACTTAAAACCGTAACTGGTTTTACCTATGGTGTATTGTTGTCATTAATGAATGAAAGTTACATGTGTTTTATTGAGACTGAACAATGAATATTAGAAACATTAATATTAAACATATGGTTTAGGTCAGGCAGACCGAACAGAGAGAATTCTCTCTTTTTGTATTGTATTGTATTTTTGATATGTTTTTCTGTATTTTTTTTCTACTTAGTTATATAATGTTCAAATACGTTACGTGTATTACATATGAAATTAATAAGACTGTAAAGTGTCATGTTGTAAAAATGCGTGAAATTGTGAATTTTAGCATTTTCATCTTTTTGTGTCGTGTTTGGTATCAAAAGTCATTATTTCTTATGAGTAATTAAGTTTCAATATTTTTATTATGCTAGAAGTGCATTTTAGTCGGAAAACAAGATTTTGAATTATTTTTCAAATAATTTTATAAAAGACATGTATTAGTCGTTTTAGCGTTACTAGGAAACATTAATGGATTAAGATTAAGATTAGATCGTGAGAATACTTTTTGACAACAATGGTCATCAATGTAATTTATTTGTCAACACCTAAACTGTATATAGAGTGAATAATGTCAATTAACACTAAGTCTTAATTTAATCTGTTTTTGCTATATTTCATTATTTAGAAACTTTTTGTTTATAAGTACCCTTTTCCGTTTTCATTTGTCAAAACGTTTCTATGATAAAGTTTTATAAAGATGACTTTTGAAACGAAAAAGGGATAGAGAAAAATAGAGAGACCCATGTGACGCACCGGTTCGCCCCGCTCTCGATCTACGAGCAGCGGCGGGTTAATTTATGTTGCCATGATTACTGCTTTGTAACTATGCTTTATGAACTGTAATTGTATATATGTTGGATGCAAAAATAAAGTATGTGAACGTTCATGTATCCAGTCTCGTGTATTGATTTACAATAACTTTCCAGTACGGAACCTCTATCATCTATAACGGGCCTAAATCGTTTGGAGTGTAAAATACTGTTATTCATTTCTATAGAGTTAACAAAAACGCAACAAAACAACCACATGTACAATCGACAATTCAAATTACGACAAAATAGGATTTTCTATTCACGTCAAATAATATAAGGAAATTCTAAACGTGTCAAATGGCGGAGGATGAGTGCCGATCCTGTGTTTACCTTTCGCTGCCAAGCTGAGTGTCCCCATTGAAGAACTTTATTCCAGTTATTCGAAACTTGTTTCCGAAATCATTATTGTGAACATATGGACATACCCATACCTCTTGATTTAATGACCATGAACAACGAACAGCGACCCATGAAGAATACCGAAACGACATGACATTCCTCGACAACGACCATGAACACTGACTTAAGATTTGCCTCTTGTGATTATATGCTTAAGTGGATGTGACCACTTGTATTCGCAGTATGGTGGATTTCTACCGTGGATTTGATGTTATGTATGCAGAGAAGACGGTTCGAAGCCAATTGAGAAATGAGATACTATTTGCAATTACTAACTCTTGTATTCAACTTCAGTTTGAATTTATGTAACATTTGCTTTATAATTTTCATGTTTCAATATTTACATATTTTTATTGATTTTGATTGACCAATTTCGTATCTAGTTTAAGTCCAATAGCCGGTCTATTGTTTCTTTTTCTTGATGTTTATAGTGCTAAACGTAGTCTGGACAACTACAAGAATTTTGAAAGCTCAGTCAAAATCAACAGAATTGTGAAAGCAACTTATATTTTTTTTATTTTAATTCATGAAGACGAGCGATTTAAAACCCATGATCACGCACCTTGTAATTTACAAAAACAGAGAACTGGATATCGTTGGTATTTGTCACAAAGCTAATTAGGGCACTTGACAGGTTATCCAAAGCTATGGAGGGCATTCTGATAACTTTGACCAAGATATTGTTCTATTGAAAGTGCAACCGGTATTCTGTCCGGGTTGAAATTTTAAGGAGGTTATAAGGGGCCTGCCTTAGATGAATTTCGAACCTCAACGGACCAGAAACTAGCATTAAATAGACGATGTTTTATTGTTGTATATTACTTGGTTTTTATTTTCGTGTAAATGGTTCTCACTTACGTTTACGAAGTAGAGGTTCGTCCGAATGTACGTTTACGAAGTAGAGGTTCGTCCGAATGATATATATATTTTTTTTTCAAAATTAATACGCAAAATTCTGAAAATTTAGAGAGGTTCATGTCATATATATGTATAGATATTGATGTTAAAATTTATACAGCTTCGGGGTCCGAAGCTAGAGGGATGTTGGAAGAGTTGTCATGTTGTAAAAATGCGTGAAATTGTGAATTTTAGCATTTTCATCTTTTTGTGTCGTGTTTGGTATCAAAAGTCATTATTTCTTATGAGTAATTAAGTTTCAATATTTTTATTATGCTAGAAGTGCATTTTAGTCGGAAAACAAGATTTTGAATTATTTTTCAAATAATTTTATAAAAGACATGTATTAGTCGTTTTAGCGTTACTAGGAAATATTAATGGATTAAGATTAAGATTAGATCGTGAGAATACTTTTTGACAACAATGGTCATCAATGTAATTTATTTGTCAACACCTAAACTGTATATAGAGTGAATAATGTCAATTAACACTAAGTCTTAATTTAATCTGTTTTTGCTATATTTCATTATTTAGAAACTTTTTGTTTATAAGTACCCTTTTCCGTTTTCATTTGTCAAAACGTTTCTATGATAAAGTTTTATAAAGATGACTTTTGAAACGAAAAAGGGATAGAGAAAAATAGAGAGACCCATGTGACGCACCGGTTCGCCCCGCTCTCGATCTACAAGCAGCGGCGGGTTAATTTATGTTGCCATGATTACTGTTTTGTAACTATGCTTTATGAACTGTAATTGTATATATGTTGGATGCAAAAATAAAGTATGTGAACGTTCATGTATCCAGTCTCGTGTATTGATTTACAATAACTTTCCAGTACGGAACCTCTATCATCTATAACGGGCCTAAATCGTTTGGAGTGTAAAATACTGTTATTCATTTCCGACGGACTATAGAGTTAACAAAAACGCAACAAAACAACCACATGTACAATCGACAATTCAAATTACGACAAAATAGGATTTTCTATTCACGTCAAATAATATAAGGAAATTCTAAACGTGTCAAAAGCCAAAACTAGATAATGGCTAATTATTGTATCAATTTAACGTCTCTTAATGTAAATGGCTTTGGAAACGATTTTAAACGTAAATCCATGTTTCTTTGGTTGAAAAAATTTCAGAGCGACATCATTTTCTTACAAGAAACACACAGTATTGAATCCTATGAAACTATATGGAAAAGGGAATGGGGTGGAGATATTTATTTTTCGCACGGGGAAACGAACTCTAGAGGTGTTGCTATTTTGTTTAACTGCTCAACCGATTATATATTAAAGGAAAAAATAGCAGATGAAAACGGAAGGTATCTCATTCTAACTGTTGAAATTGATAACACAGATTTTGTTTTTGTAAATTATTATGCGCCCACGAAAAATTTTGAAAATGAACAAATAGTATATATTGAAAAAATCAAGGTTGTATTAAACGAAAGGTTAGATCAAAATCTCGTTTTGGGTGTAGATTTTAATACGATACTTAATCCATTTTTAGACAAAATGGGTGGTTCAAAATATAACACACCTGCCAAATATACGAGTAAATTAGAAGATTTTATAGAAGAATTTGAGTTATGTGATATTTGGAGGACACAAAATGTTGATTCTAGATTATATACTTGGCGTCAAAAAAAACCTCTTATACAATGTCGCTTAGATTTTTGGTTGATATCGAATTTTTTGTCTAGCAGTGTTACCAAAACATCCATTGTCCCGTCTATAAAAACTGATCATAGTCTTATCAAATTGACACTGTCCGGCGAAAACTTTAGTAAGAGAGGTCCCGGTTTCTGGAAATTCAACTCGGGTTTACTGACAGATAAAAATTATGTGGATATAGTAAAAAATACTTTATCAGAATGTAATAATAAATATCACAATTTAGAAAATAAAAACTTGAAATGGGATACCATAAAAAGTGAAATAAGAGGTGCAACCGTCAAGTATTCGAAATATAAAAACATGAAATTACGGGAAAGAGAGTCCAATTTAAAAAAAACGACAAGACGAAGTTCAGAAAACTCTCTCTTGTACATATTTAGATAAAGATATAAATAATCTTTTGGTTGAATTAGACATTGTTAAAGAAGATTTAGAGCAAATAGTAAATAATCAAACAAGGGGGGCTATTATACGATCACACGCCGAGCACTGTGAAGGCAATGAAAGAAATTCAAAATATTTCTTATCATTAGAAAAACGCAATTATAAAAATAAATGTATAAACAAATTAGTTGTAAACGACATTGAAATTGTGTCACAAGAAAAAATTCTAAACGAAGAGAGACATTTCTATGAAAATTTGTACGCATCTAAAGAGGACCCTGATAAATATTCAGGTGATTCTAATTTTTTTGACTTAAATTTTATTCCTAAGCTTACAGATCTGGAAAAAGATATATGCGATGCAGATATTTCAGAATCTGAGTGCGTTAAAGTTTTAAAAACATTTAAAAATAATAAAAGCCCTGGTACAGACGGGCTTACTGCTGAGTTTTACAAATTTTTCTGGATTGATATAAAAAAATATGTGTTAGAAAGCTATGAATATTCCTTCGAAACCGGAACCCTCTCAATAGACTAAAGACGGGGTATTCTTACTCTTATTCCAAAGAAAGATAAAGATAGAACACTCTTGTCGAACTGGCGTCCCCTCTCTATTTTAAATTTTGATTATAAATTATTAGCCAAAGTTATTGCGGAAAGAATGAAATTATTTCTTCCAAAGCTTATAGATCCGGACCAAACGGGATATGTGGCTGGTAGATACATTGGTGAAAATCTACGACTCATTGCTGATATTATATTGTTAACTACTTTAAAGAATTATCCAGGGCTTATATTACTGGTCGATTTCGAAAAGGCGTTTGATACGCTAGAATGGAAATTTATTAAAAAAGCATTAGTTTGTTTTAATTTTGGTAGCAATTTCCGGAAATGGGTCTTAACTTTATACTCAAATATATCTAGTCTTGTCGTCAATAATGGATTTAGTTCTAGTCCATTCACAATTGAGAGAGGTGTCCGAGAAGGGTGTCCTTTATCTCCTTTTTTTATTTATTTTGGCCGTTGAACTGCTGGCAATAAGTATTCGTAAGAACAATCAGATATCTGGTATAAAAATTGGGGATACTGAAATCAAAATTTCACAGTTGGCTGATGATACCACTTGTTTTTTGAAAGATGTTTTCTCCGCGCAAATTTTATTAGATTCCTTTAACGATTTTGAGAAGTGTTCAGGATTAAAAGTAAATTTTTCTAAAACCGAAGCAACATGGATTGGAAGAAATAAGTTTAACAAAGAAGGTTCCCTTCCTATTAAATGGACAGATGGTTTTAAAACCTTAGGTTTAAAATTTAATGCTTGTGAAGAAATGGTTTGTTCTAATTTAGATACATGCATAGAAAAAATGGAATCAATAATTAAACTATGGAAGATCAGAAACCTTTCCTTGATCGGAAAAATTGTAATCTTAAATCACTTGCAATATCGAAGCTTATTTATGTCATTTCATCTACACATGTACCAAGATCTTATGTAATTAAAATACAACGTGATATTAATAATTTTTTATGGAATGGTAGTACTCCGAAAGTTTAATCGGAAGTTATTCAAAAGTCTCCTAGCGAGGGGGGACTGAAAGCTCCAAATTTTGAAGTACAGCTTTTATCCTTTCGTATTATTTGGGTAAAAAGATTTCTATCAGAACATGACTCCAAATGGAAACATGTTTCCAAAGCATTTTTCTCCCTTTTTGATTTAGAGGACTTGTTTATGAGCAGATGTGAATTTGAGTTTTTGAATTTGAAAGCACCTCTTTTTTATATAGAAGTGCTATCTGCTTGGAAACGTTTCAAGGGTATTTTCATCCCGTTAAATGCATTTCATGTTAGAAAAGAATTTATTTGGTTCAATCCGTTTATCAAAATTGATCAAAAGAGTATTTTTTACAGATCTTGGTACATGAAAGGCATAAGGTTCATCAATGATATTGTAGATGATAAAGGCGATGTTTTGTCTCATGACGCTATTAACAAAAAATATAACCTGAATGTCACTTTCGTAGACATTCTATCTATTAAGCTTGCTATACCACGTGACTGGAAAGATTTGTTATTACAACAACACATGTCACCTAACAGCAACTCATATGGATTCGTTTTTGAGCATGAGAATAAAAAAATGCCTATCAGTAAATTATTTGCTAAAGATGTATATTCACTTTTTATCGATCGGGGAAGTGTTTCTCCTATTTCACAACAAAGATGGGAAGAAAGTTTTAATATAGAAATTAGTGACGAACAATGGAAAAATATTTATTCATTAGCTTTCAAATGTACTATAGAAAGCAAACTACAAGCTTTTCAATATAAATTACTACACAGAATAGTCTCACATAATTATCTTCTTGAAAAATATAAACTTTCCTTAACTAATGAATGTGCCAGTTGTAAAGAAATAGAAACTATAGAGCATAAATTTTTTGAATGTACAGAAATAAAACAATTTTGGAGAGATTTTTCAAATTGGTGGTATTCAGTTTTTGGAGAAAAACTATTCTTGAATAAAGACAGTGTCATTTTTGGTGTATTGAGTTCTGATAACTTAGTTCTAAATTATTGCATTCTACAGGCAAAATATTACATTTATTATGTAAAGAATACACAATTAGACAGACTGTTCATATCTGTGCAAGCTTTTCTTAAATTTTTGAAAAGACGTCTGGAGATATTAGAATATTTATATATTTCTAAAGACAAACACGAGTCATTTGCCAACAGATGGGGGGAATTTATGAAAGCTATGTAATTAAATTTATTTTTTTAATATTGTTATAGTATAATGTATTCCAAAGTATTCTTAAGACGTATCATATACTGAATATTCACATCACTATCTTGTAATGTTTTACTATGTCTTATTTGCATAATGTCAATAGTTTAACAATGCCATACATGTCATGTCATTCACTTATGTCTTGTAAAAATGTATGTATGCACTGTAGTTTGAACACCAAAAAGATCAATAAAAAATAAAAAAAAAGTCTCAAATCAAACGTTTTCAAATATCAATTTCACTTTTCCAAATTTTATGGAATATTGCACTACCTGGCAATACATTGGGTAAAATGCATCTGTTCTTCAGAATTAAAACACAGTATACAGAGCAAACTTTTGAAGAAGATTGTTTTTAATGTAATGTGTTTAGTATTTTACTAATAAATTTCAACAGGTGTTTGTAGTGGAGTAAAGTAATTTAGACATCAATGGATATCTAGTATTCATATCTTCATCAAAATTTCATTGAATGTAATAAAACATCGGACATAATCAAGAATTGCATCTGAAGAAAAGGGTTGATTATTTCATACTAACAGAAGCAAATGCAAAAATAGCTAAAATCTTTTTAATGGTATTTATAATTTGGTAGCCTAGAAGTGCTACAAAAAACTCATAAGTGGAACCTGATTAAAAAAAATTAAGAAAGCCAAAATCGAATACAAAATTCAATGTTGAAGAACAACAAAATCAATCCATTAAAAATTATAAAGAATTAGACCAAATGGCAAGTTACCTGTAAACCCATCTGTTCCAATACTTTTATCACTTTCATATCCATGAAATATTGATTTTGCTTGTATTTGATAGTAACTTCCTGGCATCAGATTCGTTATTGTTACCCTGTTATTGTTTCTTAAGCTAATATTGGCTGTTTGTGTTCCGTTCAAAAATATGTCATAAGAATCTTTTTTGCCGCTCTCAACGTTAACAATCGCATACATAGTTCTAGTGTTGGTAGTGGACAAATTAAATTTTAAGACTGGTATGCTTGGACCTGCAAAGAAAAAAAATAAGGTTATGAATAGGCAGACAATAATATACAATTTGACACGTTACAGACATTTGATAGACATGTATCCCCTTTCATTGTTTAATTACACTTATTACGTTTTAAAACCCTCCATTTCTTTCAGGAATGTAGGTCTGTTTTCCATTGTTCATCTTCATTCATTCTGAAGTTTTGAGCCTTTTGAGATACGATTAATGTCAGGCCATCTGTGACCTTTTCCCAGTTACTCATTTCCAAGGATCTCATGTCAACCGTTTTTTGCACTACCTTAGGAATAACTCAAATTATAAGATTTTCCTGTTATAAAAGTTAAAACAATCTCTTTGAAAATGTGCCAAAGTGGTTGTGATAACATTAATGCTACCAATTTTTTTCTGCACCATATTCGCATTTCGACAATCATTATCTCTTCAGTGATGCTCGAAGCCAAAATATTTGAAAACTCAAAGCTTAGTAAAAGGATTCACAGCTATAAACCCCAAATAACAAAAATAACAGGTAAAGCCGGACAAGGAATCAGAGCTTTGCACGAAGGAGAAACATTCCTTATTTTTAGATAATTTCAAACATTTTGTAACAGCAAATTTTAATAACACAAAATCCGTGTTTTCATGCCAGTATCAGCAGAGGCATCGACCCAGTGGTAGAAATAACATAAATTGATCCAATTTTCTGCACCAGATGCGTATTTTGACAATCAATATCTCTTTATTTTCTATATTAAGTGATGCTGGAGGCCAAAATATTGGAAAATCCAAAGCTTATTAAAACGACGAGGAGCTATAAACCACAAAGGAAAAAAAAGTACAGAAATAGCACAAGAAGACATCTTTAAAAACTGTTCACTTGTGGTATCAAGACCTGTTGTCTATTGATTCATTTAGAGCTTTTAGTTGTAAAATTACAAAGTCATAACTCATAAAAGAGGGACGAAAAATACCAGAAGGACAGTCAAACTTATAAATCGAAAATAAACTGACAACGCCATGGCTAAAACTGAAAAAGACAAACAGACAAACAATAGTACACATTAGAAGTTACTCACGGTTTTCGGTCTGTGATTCATTTGACCATTTCTTGATGCAAAGTAGGACAAAACAAATCAATTCTGCGTATTATTAAATAATTACTTGTCTTGATTCATCATTTTAATCGAAATTAAATAAAACGTGATTTTAATAAATTTAATTTTATGTATTATTACATAATAAAGCAATGATTCTGTGTTTATTATGCCAGTTTTCGCCGTTTAAGGCGTAACAACAATAACTAACCATCCAAATATAAACGAAGAAAAAACAAAAACAACTGAATGGATTACGATGAAATGTGTACAGGTAGGATATACAATAGGATCATATGCATGGTGTGAAACGGTTCAATAAATATCATGTCAGTTCGCAATCTAGTGGCCATTTTCGAAATCCCATAGATCTGTAAGATTTGAAAACACAGCTTCTCTCATTTTTTTTTTCAGAATTTCCGTGTCTCCCTTAAATGTTACCATAGAGCCCTTGTTCAAGTTTTTTCAGTACCATGCTAATTTAAGGTATTTTAAATTGGTGACAGACAAATGAATTATAAAAACAAATGTTACTACTGAAATGTGATTTTTTAAAAGATTTCTTTTCGCCTTCAATGTTAAGGAAACGCTAAATGTGTCATCAATTTCCATCAAGTTGTCCATGTCTCCTCAAAATGTTACCACGTCCAAATTAAACGGGTTTTTTTCACGGAACGTTAATGTAACGTGATATTTGTAATTTTATTTTCCATTGACTGAAAGTTTAGCATTTGTGTGTCTTTAGCATTTGACACGTCCTGTGTAATGATAATTTTTAGTAATTAATTTTAAGAGGTGATAAATGAACATGAAAATTTGACTTCCATCAAAGTTTTGTAAACCATGTGTTGATCTTAAAGGCGTCGAAGTTTTTGCTAAATAAGAAGTTTTATAAGTCTATAATACCGAACTTTTCGATTTTGGAACCTAGTAACATATATGTTTCTGCAAGTACAAATTTTTGTTGTATACACTAACAGTCATTTCCACGCATCCGACAAACAGACGCATGTGAAAAATACTCATTCTATTTCAAGGACTGTAGATCACTTTTAACTTTACAAACTTCAGTTTTCTTTCTAAAAGTTGAAGATGAAATTGAAATTATAGATCCAGCAAAAAGGGGATACAGTAGCTGTGTCTGCCATAGATCAGAAGGAGGATTATTTTTCATTATAATCTTCTCGAAAGACACATATTTGGGATGTTTAATGGTAGTACGGATAGAAAGACCCAAAAATTATTCGCTAATTGTAGTTCGAAACTACAATTGAAGGAGAGTTGATAACATTTAAACTCTTAAAGCCCTAAACAGCTTTGGTACTGGCTTAGACTTAGATATTGGTTATGACGGAATCCTGAGCATCATCGAGGATATGCAATTTGCAACAATTGACATGATTGGGCAGTGACAAATATTTGAAATATATACTAAATTTATACTAAAATTAAACAACATAAATATTTAAACTTTAATGTTCCTAAATACCTTAGAAAAAAATCACTAAATTAAGAATAAGTGCACTATCATTAGCAATAGAAACTGGTAGGTATGCAAGACCACAAATACCCTCTTATGAGAGATTTTGTAAATTTTGCACAGGAAAAATTGAAAAGAAGATACATTTCTTGATTGAATGTCCTCAATATAACAAAATTATATCTAAATATAAAATTTATGAAATTAATTCCAATAATTTGGATGAAACTTTAACCAAAATGTTAAAACCTATATCTGAAAAAGAATTAAACTCTATTTGTATGAAAATTGCAGAAGCTCATGATTTGAGAGACCACCATACCGTTTCATCAAATAATAATCTTGTACAGTAGTTCGTGCATATACACATAAATCTTATAAAGGTGATTGTGTGTTTTAAGTTAATTTGTGAAAATTTAGAATAATACTGATGTATTAGTTTATGGTATCAATATCAGTTTATGCATGTTTGTCTGTTTGTCTTTTTCATTTTAAGCCATGGTGTTGTCAGTTTATTTTAGATTTATGAGTTTGACTGTCCCTTTGGTATCTTTCGTCCCTCTTTATAATGTAATGGTATTCATAGAATTTACTTATGACTTGTTGCTACATGCAATTATATTTCATTTATATGTTGTTTTAATATTATAATATTTGGATCACGCCTCTAAAGTGCTCTTTCAAAATATTGAATTGAATTGAATTGAAATATAAACTTTCAATAAGTTAAGATTATAAGGAAATAAATAAAATTGAGAATGGAAAGTTTATTAGTCAAAAATATATAATCAGTCATGTTAAAAGTCTACATTTTTTAAATAAGTAGTTAAACATCAAAATGCCAGCTGTATTAAAAATAGTGCAACACTTTGACGTTTTGTACAGAAGTCGGTTGAAACTACGTCGAGTAACGTTACCATTATTAAACCGAACACTGTGAGTAATGTCATTACACAACATAGAAAACTAGAGAATAAGCAACACGAACCCCACAAAAAAACTAGGGGTGATCGCAGGTGCTCCGGAAGGGTAAGCAGATCCTGCTCAACATGTGGCACCCGTCGTGTTGCTCATGTTATGAAAAATCCGGTAAAAAGTCTAATTCGGTAAGTGACATGAAAAGGAAGGGGATTGTAGTTACGACGTAAGGAACATATCCGATATCATTTGTGAAACGGTTATTCCATAACGGTCAACTAACTCGTGATGGCGTCCGTAAAATTTACGAAGGGATGATTTCAACGTCACCATTTGGAACTCTTGGTTTAAAAGCTTCCTTGTGAGTGGCAACCCTCTATCAAGAAAATCATGATAGGAAATGCAAGCACGGGAATATCGTATCAATTGAGAGATATATACCCCGTATGCAGGAGCTGCTGGAATGTTGCTACTTAGAAATTGGAAAGCTGAAATCATCTCTTTTGTCGTAAAGTTTTGTTTTCAACCGAACCTCATTGTCAATTTTTAGATATAAGTCAAGATATGAGGCTTAACTGTATCTGTTGTATCTTTTATCTCTAGTTCTATCTGGGATAGATGCGTTCAACATAGTCACCAAATTATTTAGTGAAAGAACATCAACTTTATAGCGGAAAGTAGAAATAAATGATATTGCTAACTTCTTATCTTTCTTCCTAAGAAGTTCCTGTATTATGTCAGGATCATAATAATAAAGAAACAATTCGGCAATAAGAGGGACACAATTGGTTCCCATTGGAATGCCGGCAGTCTATTGAAAAACACGTCCTTCGAGATCGTAACAACTATGTTGTCATCAAGAAATCAAGCATCTTGATAATATCATTTTCAGAATTTTTTTGTTTGAATCATAAGTGGAACAGACAAAACTCTTTATCTGGTGCACGACCAGTTGTTGATGTTTTGATTTTATTCAGATTATTTGTTATGATACTTTTTGGATCTATAATTTGCTTTTTGTTACTATTAGTTATGATTTTAATACTGATATAATTGTCGGATCCGCTGACAGCCCATTATAATTTATTACTGTTACACTTTTTATGTTCTATGATATTAGTATAATAAATAGGGTTTTAATTTTCGATGATATATTTGACTTCGTTTCTACACATCTTTTTTCAATGAAAAAAAACGTTTTTTCTTGCTATCTCTATAGGGAAAACGGTACTATTTATTCTGCCATAGGCGACAATATAAACATTTTCTAAATTTACCACTTTTTAAGATAAAAACCTGAATAAAACATTATATGTTGTGTTAGTACTTTATAATCCTGTTTTAAAAATTAAAGACAAATAGTCTCACGACCAACTTCCAACGGAGCTTCTTTATGTTATTCGTCTGTTTGCACCGAATTTATGAAATTTTGGAAGTCTTTTCGAATAATTCTCAAGAAAATATTTCAATAGGTTTCAAAATTCATATTGTAAATATACATACTGCGGTTATTCATAGATAAATAAAAAAATATATTGTACCGTAACATTCAATCACAGCACTACTAATTTGACTTCTTTTACCTGCCTTGGGTACACAAAAGGCCAACCTTATGCTAGGAAAATTTCATACTACCGTTTTCCCTATACTGTGACATAAAGATATAAAGAATTTTTATGACATTATTAATGCAATACTGGGCTATTGTGAAAACCTTGGCTATAATAAATACTTGTATGTCCCCATTGCGCTGTGGATATCATATATTAAAAATATTTTTGATAATTGTGGTATGTTCAATATATGGAATGCACAGTTTGCTGATAAATAGGTGTCAAAATGTATTGAGCAAAAACTCAAAGATCAGTTTCAACAAGAATGCTTTGCATTTGTTGCAGAATCACCTAAAACTTTATACTATCGTATTTTTAAAAATAATTTTCAATTGGAAAAATATTTTTCTGTTTTACCTTACCAATTCATTTATACATTATGCAAATATAGATCTGATAGTCAGCACTTGGCGATTGAGTCTGGAAGGTGGCAGGGTTTACCGAGAGAAGACAGAATCTGCCGTCTCTGTGACTCAAACGACATTGGTGACGATTACCATTACATTATGAATTGTGGACCTTTTATGTTTGAAAGAAAGAAATTTTTACCTACATGCTGCTGGTCAAACCCTAATATCTATAAATTTGATCAACTGTTTAATTCATGTAATATTGTAATATTAGAAAAACTATGTAAATTTATCAAAGTTATAAATGTGAAGAATTTTCGATGAAATCTTTTTTCTATGAAAAAAATAACATTTTTTCTTGCTTTCTCTAATTTCATACACTCATTTCGATACAATCGTTTTGGTGGGGTTCGTGTTTTTTATTCTTTTTAGTTTTCTACGTTGAGTCGTGTGTACTATTGTTTGTCTGTTTGTCCTTTTCATTTTTAGTCATGGCGTTGTCAGTTTATTTTCGATTTATGAGATTTACTGTCCCTCTGGTATCTTTCGTCCCTCTTTTATAATCAATTCGTTTGAGCTTTTCAATTTGCCATTTCATATGGGACTTTCCTTTTTTAATTTTCCTCCGAGTTCACTTTTTTGTGATTTTACTTTACTATAAATATCGGCTACCGAACATGTTTTTTTTGTGATTCGAGTGGGAACTATTCTATACTAATACCCAAGATAAGTATTGGTCGCCAATGTAAGAAGAGTAAAATCGGTTCATGCTTGTGTTTTTAGTTGCTGTTTTTATGACTTAGTTCCCAATCAGTTAAATAAAAGAAGTTGTGTGTACCTGCTACGTTTCAAGTTCGGAGGTGAACATAAGTCACATAAATCTAAACTTTTTTGGCAAATCAAGAATGTTTATGTGACCTATTGTGCATGTTCATAATTTCAATATGTGCATGTGTAATTTTTTCAGTGGTAATCGGTCACGGATTATTACCCTACATATTATTCGAGTTACATTTGAACATCGTCAACCATAATATGATAAACAAGAGACCATGCTGTATGGTAATATGTTGTTAAAGTCGAATATTTATATGGCAAGAAACATGACCATTGTACTTTAAAAAGTAAAATCCCAAAAATACTGAACTCCGAGGAAAATTCAAAATGGAGAGTTCCTACTCAAATTGAGTTAGACATATAGACGGGGATAAAATTTAAGTCGAAAACGATCCCCATGGATCAATAGAAAAGAGTGTGCGACTTGTCTAGCAATGTGTGAGTGTATTTCTAAATAACAATGCACTGTTTGTGACTAGCAGTACATCATGTATATTTGGCAATGTTATTTTTAAAGACGGTATTCCTCAGTATCAAAACAAAGAATTATAGATTACGCTCCTCGTCAACGCAAGGTAAAACATTTGTTCCTAACAATAGTCTTTTTGTGCTTTTTGTGCTTTTTATGCTTTTTATGCTTTTATTTCTCCAATTTTACCCCAAACAAAAGGAGTGAGTGAATTCAAAATTTTGAGATCTTTCTTGTTTTGAACATTATAAGCTAATTTAATCGTTGTAAGGCCGAACCAAAAAACTGATTTGGAACAAAAGTATTTATATATAACTTGCCATTTATCGTTACTGTTGAAATGATAATGTAAAACAAAATGATAGAAATTAACAAAGGTTTATAAAAAAGTATGATTTTTTTTTACTTACGTGTAAAGATGTTTTCAGAAGTTCCTTCCGTGCTGTTTCTTTCATTGAGAACACTGAAGGCATGAACAGTATAATTTGTGCCTTTGCTTAGACCTTCAATGTTACACTTAAAAAGATTATATTCTTCTTTTATGCACAGATGTTTAGTCTTAATTTCGCTGACCATAGTGAAAACACTATCATAGGACGAATTCACATCTACGGAAATCGTTGTATAATTTGCGTTTGTTTGCTTGATGCTTGAAGGCTTCTTTGGTACTGGAAATAATATAATTTCTCATAATTTTGTTTTGGTGTTATATCTGCCTTTTCATTAACTACATACAATTTTTCAAAATAAAATAAGTATTAGTAATAAAAAATAGAGTTGAAATATGCCAAAGGGACACACAAACTCCTAAAATATACTGACAACGCCATGGCAAGATAAGAAAAAAAGTACAAAACAAACAAATAAATGAAAAGTTGACTATCAAACTTAAGTATTGTATATAATGCATTGGTATTTCTTCTTGTTTTGATTTTTTGTGCGGGGTTGGAGGGGAGAGTTATACATAAAATCTAATCGAATGTGAGTTATGGTTTTTAAAGTATTGTATTTAAATTAACTCATCATAGATACCAGGGATTACATTTTGTATTTACGCCAGACGTGCGTTTCGTCTACAAAAGACTCATCAGTGACGCTCGAATCCAAAAAAAGTTAAAAAGGACAAATAATGTACGAAGTGGAAGTCAAATTGCTTACCACTTAAATTCTTATTTACTATACGTTTCTTCTTCCTTTTTTTTGTATTCGTTTCCTATTCTTTACGTATTTCTCATTTATAACTCATTTGATATTAATATGTTTACCCCTCTTTATGCCACATTTTGTTCTTGCTTAGTATTGTGGTTTCGCAAGATTTCGCATAGATTTTTTGCACATGATATTGAACAGTTTTTGCGCTTTTGAAACTGACCCTGTTAAACCGTACTCTTACGTTGTAAGAGTTATCTACCCGAACACTGTTTTTATTGTGCCCACTACTCCTTCGCAACTTTAATACCATTATTTGAGTATAGAATATGCATTTGGTCAATACTAGTATTTTAGGACAACATTCCTCGCCACAATATGAAGATGGGATAAATGTTTGGGGTCATTGTCGTTGATGTTAAGGAATGAGGGGCCACCAAGTGTCTAACAAATCAATTGTTTGTCAGGTTCACAGACAATAACTTGGGTATACTTGCATGGATCTCTATTTGATTTGAGCACAAGGTCTACACCACAATAAAAAGAATGGGATTTATTTTGTGGCGTTATTGTTGCAGGCAATAACTTAAGTATAATTGTATGGCTTTCTATTCAATGTAAAACGACAAAGTTTTCAACCCCCGATATGAAGGCTAGGATTTATCATTGGGAGCTTATTATAGTAGCTGTTATGGAATGAGGAACAAGAAACGAACAGGTAACGAATAAGGAATATGTAACTAGGCTGAAACGCTTGTCTATACATGCAGTGTATTTGTAATTATTTTGGTACCGATATAATTTATTTCAATTAAATCAAACATCGTGCTTTGTTTTCGTTGGTTTTTTTTTGTGTTTTGTTGTTTTGATTTGATTTATTGTTTTGTTTGGGTTTTTTTTGTTAGAGGAGGGGTAGAGTTTTGATCATATGATGCATGTTAATTATGCTGAGTAAAAAAAAAAAAAGTCAGGTTCCTTATTTATAGGTATATAAAAACTATAGATATCGTGAAAAATGTCTTTACTTACGCGTACAAATTCTGAAATTATTTTTGGTTGATTCTATACTTTCATAACCATTTAGGACAGACGTTGCTGAAATATTGTAGCATTCGCCAATACTCAGTTGTGTTAGAGTACATGCGAACAACGAACTAGTATTGACACATGTATAATGATATCCTGGCCCAGTTTCAGCCTTAATTTTTATGTTATCTGTAACTCCGGTTTCGTTTGGTTTCACATTCACAACTATCGATTTTACACTCGCAGAAAACTGTATGACATCCAATGGTTTTCCAGGTCCTGAAAATTATACTAGAATACTATTTACAAATATTTTCATTTCATCATATTTTGAATGCCTAGTTAACAAAAACTTCAAGTTACAATACTTGTATTCAGTTATGGCATGAATGCATTTCGGTATGGTTTGTACTATGGTTTTAGCTAGACCTCATTCAAAAAGGTAACTGGAGGTTTTAAAAACTAAATATCAATCCGCACCAGAGCCCTTGTTGCAGAGTTATGCTGATTTTAAATGGATCTGGATTATTATGAAATTTATCGATTATTTAAGGGGTTCTTGGTAAGATGGTAAGCTAAATATGCATTTTAGATAAACCTTATATACGTTGAAATTACTAAATAATTCGATGGATCATAATAAAATTTAATGGAATTAGTGCATTTTTATTGACTTTGACATTGGTTAAATTCTTTATATATTTTGTATATAGTCGGCACACCATGACATAAAGATTTTTTGACATTTACATCTATGTATCCTACGGCGCATTTTATACTCATTTATTACACATCTAGAGTCTATCTTAACATATTTATATATCTAAATTATATATCTGTTTTAGTCATTTTTGATATGGAATATGTCGATTAAAATTTGTGGCCAAATATTGCTAAACCTTTATGCATGTATTTAGCTTTAATGAGATAATTCATTATCTAAAATCATTCAATATAATTTTAAATTATTATAATTTGGCAATAACTGCACAATATTTACAGCCGATCATACCAATATATGTCTGCACTTCAAAACATGTTGAATCGTTAGGAGAGCAGTAGCGGTTTCAGTTAAATAAAAGAAGTTGTGTGTACCTGCTACGTTTCAAGTTCGGATCACATAAATCTAAACTTTTTTTGGCAAATCGAGAATGTTTATGTGACCTATTGTGCAAGTTCATAATTTCAATATGTGCATGTGTAATTTTTGCAGTGGTAATCGGTCACCGAATATTACCATACATATTATTCGAGTTACATTTGAACATCGTCATCCATAATATGATAAACAAGAGACCATGCTGTATTGTAATTTGTTGTTAAGGTTGAATATTTATATGGCAAGAAACATGACCATTGTACTTTAAAAAGTAAAATCCCAAAAATACTGAACTCCGAGGAAAATTCAAAATGGAGAGTTCCTACTCAAATTGAGTTAGGCATATATAAAATGTGACGGGGATAAAATTTAAGTCGAAAACGATCCCCATAGATCAATAGAAAAGAGTGTGCGACTTGTCTAGCTATGTGTGTGTGTATTTCTAAATAACAATGCGCTGTTTGTGACTAGCAGTACATCATGTATATTTGGCAATGTTATTTTTAAAGGCGGTATTCCTCAGTATCGAAAGGTTTGAGAGTTTATTTTTTTTTCTTCTGCCACATTTTGTTCTTGCGTAGTATTGTGGTTTCGCAAGATTTCGCATAGATTTTTTGGACATGATATTGAACAGTTTTCGCGCTTTTGAAACTGACCCTGTTAAACCGTACTCTTACGTTGTAAGAGTTATCTCCCCGAACACTGTTTTTATTGTGCCCACTACTCCTTTGCAACTTTAATACCATTATTTGAGTATAGAATATGCATTTGGTCAATACTAGTATTTTAGGACAACATTCCTCGCCACAATATGAAGATGGGATAAATGTTTGGGGTCATTGTCGTAGATGTTAAGGAATGAGGGGCCACTAAATGTCTAACAAATCAATTGTTTGTCAGGTTCACAGACAATAACTTGGGTATAATTGTATTGATCTCTATTAGATTTGAGCACAAGGTTCTACACCACAATAAAAAGAATGGGATTTATTTTGTGGCGTTATTGTTGCAGGCAATAACTTAAGTATAATTGTATGGCTTTCTATTCAATGTAAAACGACAAAGTTTTCAACCCCCGATATGAAGGCTGGGATTTATCATTGGGAGCTTATTATAGTAGCTGTTATGCAATGAGGAACAAGAAACGAACAGGTAACGAATAAGGAATATGTAACTAAGCTGAAACGTTTGTCTATACACGCAGTGTATTTGTAATTATTTTGGTACCGATATAATTTATTTCAATTAGATCAAACATCGTGCTTTGTTTTCGTTGTTTTTTTTGTGTTTTGTTGTTTTGATTTGATTTGTTTTGTTTGTTTGTTTTTGTTAGAGGGGGAGGGGTACAGTTTTGATCATATGATGCATGTTAATTATGCTGAGTAAAAAAAAATCATAGTCAGGTTCCTTATTTATAGATATAGAAAAACTATAGATATCGTGAAAAATGTCTTTACTTACGCGTACAAATTCTGAAATTATTTTTGGTTGATTCTATACTTTCATAACCATTTAGGACAGACGTTGCTGAAATATTGTAGCATTCGCCAATACTCAGTTGTGTTAGAGTACATGCGAACAACGAACTAGTATTGACACATGTATAATGATATCCTGGCCCAGTTTCAGCCTTAATTTTTATGTTATCTGTAACTCCGGTTTCGTTTGGTTTCACATTCACAACTATCGATTTTACACTCGCAGAAAACTGTATGACATCCAATGGTTTTCCAGGTCCTGAAAATTATACTAGAGTACTATTTACAAATATTTTCATTTCATCATATTTTGAATGCCTAGTTAACAAAAACTTCAAGTTACAATACTTGTATTCAGTTATGGCATGAATGCATTTCGGTATGGTTTGTACTATGGTTTTAGCTAGACCTCATTCAAAAAGGTAAATGAAGGTTTTAAAAAAAACTAAATATCAATCCGCACCAGAGCCCTTGTTGCATAGTTATGCTGATTTTAAATGGATCTGGATTATTATGAAATTTATCGATTATTTAAGGGGTTCTTGGTAAGATGGTAAGCTAAATATGCATTTTAGATAAACCTTATATACGTTGAAATTACTAAATAATTCGATGGATCATAATAAAATTTAATGGAATTAGTGCATTTTTATTGACTTTGACATTGGTTAAATTCTTTATATATTTTGTATATAGTCGGCACACCATGACATAAAGATTTTTTGACATTTACATCTATGTATCCTACGGCGCATTTTATACTCATTTATTACACATCTAGAGTCTATCTTAACATATTTATATATCTAAATTATATATCTGTTTTAGTCATTTTTGATATGGAATATGTCGATTAAAATTTGTGGCCAAATATTGCTAAACCTTTATGCATGTATTTAGCTTTAATGAGATAATTCATTATCTTAAATCATTCAATATAATTTTAAATTATTATACTTTGGCAATAACTGCACAATATTTACAGCCGATCATACCAGTATATGTCTGCATTTCAAAACATGTTGAATCGTTAGGAGAGCAGTAGCGGTTTCAGTTGTCCTACAATCAATGGTTATCTCCATTTACGTTTATATATATAACAATTAAATCAATCAAATTCAATCATTGCTTTGGTACAACAATTCTGTTCTCGTTCTTTCCACGTTTACTGTTTGACGTCATATATATGCTACACAGGCACAATTCACTCATATGAATTTCACGTGAAGTTTAACAGGTCGGGATCACTACCTTATATGGATATGCATAAATTAGCATACTTATGTACTCGCACATGTTATTGTTTATTTACGTATGACGCAAATATTTTTTACCTGGGTTTTTGACCAATCAACTAAATGAGTAACAATGCATGATGGACTACTACGTGTTTACAATCATTCAAGAACACATGTTATTTACTGAAATACAACACTTTTTTTCCTGAATTGTGGGATTCACAATTTCGCTTAGATTTTAGTTTTGTGTATCCATATTTATAGTCCGTGATATAAAGTACTCGTTCCATGCTCAGATTAACGAAAAATTTTACGAAGAAACCAGTGTTTGAATTTAGCCTTGATATGATTGATGATTACACGAAGATTTCAGATATTCGTCCACAATACAGCAACGAAACAACAGTGAAAAACAATATTGCCCATAAGTTTCATTGAGAGAGTTAAAAAAAAATAAGGGATCAATGCATTTTGTGGGTTCGTAAAAAAGAGTGTCTATTATCTATAATATTAAAATTTCTAAGCTTTAAACAAAAATGATTTTATACCTTTTTAGCTCACCTGGCCCAAAGGTCCAAGTGAGCTTTTCTCATCACTTTGCCTCCGGCGTCCGTCGTCCGTCGTCGTTAACTTTTACAAAAATAAAATTTGCAACAAGCGGATTTCCTCGATTTACAAAAAGTATACATAATAGATTTTACTGTCCCCGCTTTTAGTCGAGCCTTCGACTTTTGTCGAAATAGCGAGACATATATATATAGCGATCCTACATTCCGTTTTATCGGCGTCGTCCAAAAATATTACCTTCGTTTTTAAAGTTTTTGAAATTTTGATTACTTTCTTAAACTATCCTTGATTTCTACGAAACTTGGACAAAAGTTTGTTTATGATCATAAGATAGTATTCAGATATATAAATTTGTTAAAAAAATCCTGTTTGTCCGTATTTAACTTATAAATGGATTAAGTTAATTGTTCTTCCAGTTAACATAACATTCACTCTTTGGTTAAAAAATTTTAAATTTCAATAACTTTCATAACTATCATAGATTTCTCCCAAACATGGACAGAAGCTTGTTTATGATCAAACTCCGGTAGTATTCAAAAAGAATTATTAAACAGGAAATCATATATATTTCCGTATATAACTTATTTATGGACTTCCAGTTAACATAACATATACAGTCTGCAGTTAAGGTTCTTATAAAACATTTATTAAATTCATAAATAAAAGCTGAGATACTGGGTTCCGCGGAACCCTTACACATTTTTATAACATATATTTTTAGAATAATAAATATGATGTACTTACTTTTAGATCAGGTCCTGACAAAAAGTTTACACATCCAGTGCAGATAAGTCTGCGTCTGTCGTAACATCCATATTGCAGGGCAGCCTGTAACGCCACCGCGGGGACATGCTTGAAATTACGTAGTATTTCAGTGCCATGTTCTTTGTGTTTTTCGAAGCAGCATTATTTTTGAAATGGCATTATACTTATACACGATACGAAAAGTCCAATAGCATAAATCGATATATAGATAAACGTGTAACCCATTCCTTCAAACCGTAATGACAGGTTTAAAAGAGCTCAAATGATTTTTATACTGGACAGTGGTCACTCGATTTGAAATTTCACTGTTTCACGTGCAATTAATGCACAGGTACAATGCATAACAATGGCCATAACCTGTTCAACTACATTTTACAAGGCCAAAAAGAAAGTTGAATCGTGAAGTCAAAAAACAATATTTTTTTTAATCTGAGCATGCAAATTGAAGATTATGTTATATATTTTACATTAAACATATTCGGAAAACAAAAACATGTATTTTGAGAGTCCCAGACACTATATAAATTGACAGTTTTCCCATCTATTCCACGTGTTTTAGAGTGATAGTAAACACGTAGTAGCCCACAATGCATTGCAGTTCATTGAGTCGATTGGTCAGTTTTTCAAGGTCATGTTTACGATCTATTTGGGAAATTAGTATGCAAATATATTCTGACGTCAGGAAATCTAGAATTCTCGACCTGTTTAAGTCATGTGAAATCAGATTATCTGAGTTTCACATTAATCTAATAAGAAACTCAAGGGAATTTCTTGTGAAAATCACCAACACAATATCACGTAAATTTCATGTGATGTTTAAAATTAAAGTTATTATAAAACAA
Source organism: Mytilus galloprovincialis (assembly GCA_037788925.1). Taxonomy (NCBI): domain Eukaryota; kingdom Metazoa; phylum Mollusca; class Bivalvia; order Mytilida; family Mytilidae; genus Mytilus; species Mytilus galloprovincialis. Next base: position 75,547,410 of record CM075340.1, read on the forward strand.
CTATTTTTTTTAATTTCATCATAATCATGAAAAACATCATTTTATTTTTATGCTCACATGAAATTCACATTCCAAAACACTCATTTGGTCATGAATATTACCATTGGAACTTTTTGAGCTTTGTGTATGCAACGGTATAGCAAAAATGAAATTGTATAATAAGTGTACATAGGAAAGTTAAAATGAATAGTATCACTTTTTTTATGTTTAATATCGAATTAATTAATTTAAAGGACAACTTCATGTAAAACGAGAAAAGTTAAGTATTTTTTTTAAGAATGGTCATTGTCCTTGCAGATTAATCAATACTAGAATTAAACTGATTGATAATTCCTCATCTTTAAACTATCCCTTTTAGAATATACCTTTGAATTCGGGATTTTTGTTGAATATTTTGGATACAAATATATTACAAATTAATAAAGTACGACTTACGTGTACAAGCTTTTTCTATGCAAATCGGATCACGATTAAGATATATAGCATTCAAACGTGAAAAAGCACAAGCCTGGTAGCAATTTCCAACGCCGAAATTATTTCCTGTACATGTATATCGATGCGTGGTTCTCATGCAGTTGATGGATGATATGTTGTGGTTCTTCATATCTTTAATTACTACCATTATGACAATTGCTTCAATGTCCAAACTGTTTTTGTAACCAATATCAAATGTCATACTCGTTAGATTTGAACTGTTTTGTGTGATGCTAACTGGTTTCTCTGGTACTGTAAAATATGTAGAAGTGTTTTCGGTTAAGGATTACATTGAGGTTTACATTTTTCTACACAAATTGGAATCGTAGATACAAACTGCTTGTAATTGGTCATGAAATCTCACTTTCTGAAGAACTGCCTTGATTTCAAAAGCTAATAGTTCGAGAACAATGCCATTACATTCTTGACTTTTAAAATAAATTTTAAGTGTCGTGGCATTTCATTTCAACAGAAAGTATTTTTATGGATACTACTTATACACCTTTTTGGCCCACCTGTTTTTTGGTTAAATGTCTTGTACCAAGTAGGAATGGAAGTTGTTATCTTATATTTCGTTTCTGTGTGTGTTGCCTTGTCGTTTGTTTTTATTTTGTTGCATATCAGTGTTTCTGTTGTTTCGTTGTTTTCCTCTTATAACTGCTGTGTTTTAGTTTGTAACTCAGATTAGATTTCTCTAAATAGATTTATGATTTTTGAACAGCGGTATACTACTGTTGCCTTTATTTATGGTAAAATTGATAAGAATGTTTTCAAATCTTATTAAAGTACAAAAAAACCCAAGAATTTCGTAACGTGCATCAAATTCACTGTTATACATACTGATCTTGTCAGCTAATAACCTTAGTGCGGTTAAATCTTTAGATTATATATCCAATTGAACTTTTGAAAAAGAAACGACAGCAATAAAATGTTAGCTATTTTTTGTTTCTAGACATTTAAAAAATAGAGTTAACCCCGCCACATCCTATACGTCAGGAGCCTGTAATTGAGTGCGATTGTCCATAATACATGTTGAAATCGAATTGGTGCATTTCTGTGTTTCATCAAAATTTTCTCAATTTGGAACAGCGACCATCTCTAAATGAATACAAAGCTAAAGAGGTAAACTGAGAAAACTCTCAATGGTAGTGGGTACAATATTGACGGTATAATTGAGAATCATTTTTTTTTTATTCAGGGTTTCGGGACATTAAATAATACATATCCTCTTATGAAACGCCAAGCAATACTGCAAAAAACGGAAAATAAAAACGCTGGTATATTAAAAATTAACAACTCTATCAAAGAAAACATTTTGGACATCATTTAAAAAAAGAAGAATTATAGATTAATAGGTCTTTGTGGTCTTCTTAGGAGAAAACTTCGTCGAATTTTAAATATTTCTGCTGTTTTTGTAATGCAAGCGTAACGAACCAATGCAGGAGTCACAGCTTGTTTAATTGTTTTGAATGGTAAAACATTGTTTGCGTTATTCGTTTTAAAATTTGTCAATAATGTTCACTTGGAGATGGGCCATATGATATCAAATAAACGTGTTTGCGATTAACAGTTTTATTAGTTTCCAATATGCTTATCATTTTCTTACGAATTAAAAGCGTAAAAAAGAAATTGGTACACGACATTCTAAAGAAATTTAAGATTAGGACGATGTCCAAAGAACGTTATAAATTTCCTGTTTACAAAACATTGAATTTTAAGAAAAACTAAGGATTTTCTTATCCCAGGCATAGATAACCTTAGCCGTATTTGGCACAACTTTTTGGAATTTTGGATCCTCAATGCTCTTCAACTTTGAACTTGTATGACTTTATAAATATTTTGATATGAGCGTCATTGATGAGTCTTATGTAGACGAAACGCGCGTTCTGCGTACTAAATTATAATCCTGGTACCTTTGATAACTATTATAAGCTAATTTTTCAGTACCAAAACACAAGGATACTAGTTGTTATCCGGATAGGTGTTTTGTGAATTGGTTCGGTGTTTGTATTATAGCAAAAGGACACAAGAAAGTAGGATTAGTTGTCCTTGAATTTATTACCCATAATGCTCATCTTTGCGACAATCGGAGTGATAAGATATCGCATTCTGATACCTTATACATATATCTATATGTTTATATACATAATTTCTTTCAATTGCATTTGCAAGAGATATTAATTGTCGAAATGCGCATCTGCAGCAAAAACAATTGGTACCGTTAATGTTATAAAATAAAAAAGAAGATGTGGTATGATTGCCAATGAGACAACTATCCAATAGACAAAAGACCAATAAATCTTGTATTGCTTTCCATTCGTCGAAAATGTTTTCTGGAAATAATTTCTAAATTTCAATTATATGAAACCCAGGGATATGTTCACATGTTATATATTTTGATTTTTTTATCTCCGTAAAACTCATTTGCAAAAGGATAGGTAGCCTTCCTTAAAAGTAAATATCAATGAAAGAATCTAAAACGATACTTTTTTTTTGAAAATGTACAGAAAAATGTTTGTTAAGATCATGTCAATACCAACGTACTGATTCCTCGGGGGCTAACAATGCAACACAATGATATCAGACCAGTGCTAGTTATTCGAAAACGCACTTTTCTAGATTTTCTATATCTTCAACGTGTTAACTAGACCTTTTAAAGACTTATGTTACCATAATAACACTTTATTCTTCTAAGGTCAACTTTGCCTATGGTATTGGATACATATTTGCTTCATCTATTTAATGTTATTTTCAATTAAAATTTGTTCAAAATTATATAGGACCTAAATATTGACTCCCTTCTACCGACTGACAGACAACAAACGGTGAATCGACCCAGTGCTAATTTATGAAAATAAAAAAATAGTTACCAAACTTTAAAATAACCAAAACAAAACATCTAGAGGGAACATACAGTCTTCAGCAACAAAATGGTTTCAACACAAAAGATGTGAATCGTTTGGAGTCTAATACGTTTGAAATACGTTTCACTTTCTATAATAGAGGCTTTATTGTCTGTATGTCTTGACACCAAATTTATTATGGTCCAGCGCTAAGCCGGTCTATTTTATGATATAGGTTTAAGCTGGTTACATGAGTTTCTGCGGATCTTCATTATTATTTTCTGCGGTATATGAAAATAAAAGATTTTAGGTACTTGAAAATAAATACAATTTTTTTTATTAATTTTCATATAAGAAGAAGATGCCAAACAATTCTAACAATGTATGTTCATAATTTTATATGCACAGAATGCGTGACCCGTGATTTTCCAGGTTTATTTAGAAATGTAAACAATGTACCATTATTTTTAAAACAACTCGTCGTCGTAACATGGGAAATGATTTATAGTTCGAGTTATTTTCTCATTTTATATTCTATTTTGATTATAGTATATACAGTTTTCATCACTTAGAAAAAATAATCATAATAAAGATATCTTTACTTTAAACGTAAAAGATCTCGGGAGTTTTATTTTTATAGGTAACATGTTTCTGTAACTGAAAGTGATTTTAAAACCTCTCAAATATCCACTTGGTATTTCTTAATACTTTGCAATTTTACTGCAACCAAAGAGATTGAAATGAAAACATTTTAACAATGATTTGTCAGTTGTTACGAAAACAATAATTTGTTATACTGTCTGAAACTTTTTGATGTTGAGTTGTAGTTTTTTTAGTCTATCGTATACCCAATGGAAAAATGAAAGGAATATGGAGAAAATGTACATTAGACAATATTGATATCAATTCATGGTAAAACCAAAAATGGAACGCTTAAAATGTTGTCATTCATCTTCAAGTCACCATGAAGCACCACTACAAACCAGTAAAAGTCTGAAATGGCCTATATGCGTACTCGACTGTATTGATTTTCACTCGACCAGTCTGAATTGGTCTGAAATTTACTAAATAATACTCGGCTGTAGTCTGAACCATACTCAATAGTTTGACCTATAATGTTTAAATTTTTTTAATTGTTATTTGGATGGAGGGTTGTCTCATTGGCACTCACACCACATCTTCCTATATCTATTAATAGTTTGAACTTGTATTTAATCATCATTTTAAACGCGTCTGAACCCTGCTCAACCTAGTCTGAACTATACTCGACCTAGTCTGAACCAATTTCGATCTAGTCTGAACCAACCTAAAACTATTTTGGTTATCTATACATTGTATTTTATCAATTTAGGAACTGGAAATTTAAACAACAATTTCAAATTATAAATGGATTTATTATAGCATTCAAACCGAAAGTTCACAATAAACATAATATTACTTCAACACCATATTTATCAACGATTACACATATATATATAACCTTAAAATAAAAAAAAACCAAGTTTATCAAATTATCTCAAAACTGAATTGTGACTAATATTTTCAATGTTATTCAAAAATTTTGAATCTTTCAGATATATTTATGACTTAATATATACTGGACAATTTAAATCACTTACACTTAAGCCTAGTATAGATACAGGGTGCCAGTTGAGTAAAGTAAATAATGCAGTGAATTTTTGTTTTTATAATAAAATACACATACATGTAAAAAAAAAAAGGATATAAAGCAACTTAATCAATTTAAATGACACTTCTGTTTTGTAAAACCATGAAATTTTAAAATCATTATAAATAACATTAGCAATCCTTGATAACCTTTTAAAAAGGGAAATGTGTTCCAAAATTGCAGTAATTTACCAAAACAAATAATATTTATTTCATTTAAATTTAAATATTTTTGTCAAAATTACAGACATGGCTTTCAAAAAGCACTTAATAAGGTTTAATTACATCAGTACTTGTGTGTTTTACAGGTAAAAAGAAAACCCTACTTTTCTTAAACTCGTGTATTAATTATCTAGTGAATTCAAAAGGCCTTGCAATTTAAGTTGTACAGGATGTTGCAATTTTGGATGAATGTTATTTAGAATTTAATACTCTCTGACCAAGTGTGATCTGTTTAAAGAGTTTGCCCAAAGCAGTAATCTATTTACTAATCAGAAGAACAGTTTTATTAATTTTATTAATTTCTTGAATTTTTTATTCTTTTTTCAATCTGAATATGATACAATATATCACAGATCATGATAAAAGATATATTGCTTATATAAGGTTGGACAATTTAAGAGATTTTGTTGACTGTTGCTTCATGTACCTCATTAAAAAGATAACTAGATTACTATAGTATATAACCATGAAACCTATGTAGATTCTATTTAGATATTTTGGAAAATTAAAATTAATAAGATAAAATTATTGTATAAGATAATTTGATTTAGTAAAAAGTGGAGGGTCAAGTATGGTTAAGACAGGTCGAGTATTGTTCAAACCTTTGGTCGAGTATAGTTAAGACTGAAAAAAATAGGTCGAGTACAGGTCGAGAACGGGTTAAGACTGTTTTAGATTGGTCGAGTAATACTTCAGACTATTTTCAATGAAAAAGATAAGGGTCAAGTACAAATCAGTACAGTCGAGTATGGTTAAGACTGGGGTCGAGTAATGTCAAGTAAAATTCAGACCAATTCATACTGGTCGATTACAAATCAGTACTGCAGTCGAGTACGGATATAGGCCATTTCAGACTGTAACTGGTTTGTAGTGCATTTAACAATGATAAATATTTCTGGTAGTAAGTTTAAGTTGACCTTTAGCATTAGTTTGAGCAGAATTCATGGTTAAATACAAAGCTACATTCCTGTTTTTATGACTGTGTGTTGATACTTATATTTCTTTAAAAGCGAATAGAAATAAAACAGTATGTCTAGGATTGCTCAACCTTTACTGGGAGAATAATTTGATATTTGTTTGCTTTAAGATTTTTATATCTTTTGTCAAATGACAAGCCTCGGTCACACCTTACCGGATAGCTCGAACGGACGCCTAACGGATAACTTTTTTTCAATCCGTTCATGTCCGTTAGACGTCCGTTCTTATCCGTTAGACGTCCGTTCTTATCCGTTAGACGTCCGTCCATGTCCGTTGCATGTCCGTTAAGCATACGTTTTATCCGTCGACGTCCGTTCTGTCCGTTGGAAAATTTTGAGCATGTTCAAAACTTTGAACGGACGTCCAACGGATAAAATGTCCGTTAAATGTCTGTTAGGCGTCCGTTTTGTACGGTACTCGTCCGTTTCGTTTCCGTTTTGTATCCGTTACGTGTCCGTTATACATCCGTTGGAGGTCTGGAAGATAAATTCACCAACGGACTTCTACCGGAAGCATGTTCAAAACTTTGAACGGACTTCCAACGGATAAAATGTCCGTTGAACGTCCGTTAGGCGTCCGTTTTGTACGGGACTTGTCCGTTTCGTTTCCGTTTTGTATCCGTTACGTGTCCGTTATACATCCGGGGGAGGTCTGGAAGATAAATTCACCAACGGACTTCTATCGGACGTTTAACGGATAAAACGGATGTTGAACGGACGAGAAACGGACTTCTATCGGACGTATATTGAATAAAACGGATGATGAACGGATCTTAAACGGATAAATGCCAATTGAAAATTTAGAAATGCCAATTATTGGTATGTCAGATTTCTTAAGGTTCGTGAATTCTTATTATTCATAATCGATCTTAGAGTATAGGCACGCCTTCACAATCAAGCAATACTTATTCAGACCAGACACTGCCCTTTGGCGGAATTTTTGAAGAACAAACCAAAACCAGTTACACAGAAACATTTGGAATATTTATTCGAAATACATGTATTATTATTGTCGCCTTTGATCTTTCCGTATATCTTGTTCATTTGTTTCATCCGGTACGCTTCTGTTAGGTGTCCGTTTTATGCGGTACTCGTCCGTTGGATGTACGTTCGGCATCCGTTCTGTCCGGTACGTGTCCGTTTCTCGTACGTTGCATATCCGGTGTGTGTCCGTTATGCATCCGTTAAACGCCCGTTTTATTCGGTCAGTACATCAACGGACTCCCAACGGATAACAATTTTGTCAACGGACAACTTTTATTTTCATCCGTTAGGCGTCCGTTCGTGCTATCCGGTAAGGTGTGACCGAGGCTAAACTGGTGAAGGGATTTAGTGCCATTAACTTCAATTCTATCTATATATCTAGTTTAAAAATATTTATTTATAGTGGATTGGGAAACAAGTTTTTGCGACTTATATTAATCCCTTTCCACATTGCAGGTGCGAGTGCTGCCTTTTTGCGGAATTAGCCTTCCCTGTTTGGAAATCTACAAGGGTGTATTTTACGTGCAAGAGATATGGCTCTCTTTTAACACCCATTTATCGTCTCTTTCCGACATGGACGTCAAGTTGGTTACGTATTCCTTATTCCTTATCCGTTACCTGTTTGTTACTTATTCCTTATTCTTTATTCGTTACTTATTCCTTATTCCTTATTCGTTACTTATTCGAATTGTAATATCCTTCCCCCTTTTTAATTGTTTATATTCTTATCTCCGATCCTGTTACTTTATGTTCGATACTTATTTGCGTATGTACCCAACTTATCTCTAAGAACACATTGTTACCACCAGAGACATGGACACAAGTGCAAATCCTTTCCTTAAAGGTGCAACGTATAACAAACGTATTATAAGCGAATAAGTAACGAATAAGTAACAGGGTATCATCCGAGCGCTGAAACGGTTACATACGCGCTAATAGGGTTATTTCATCTCTAAGAACACATTATTACCACCAGAGACATGAACACAATTGAAAATCCCTTTCTTTAAGGTGCAACGTATACCAAACGTATTATAAGCGAATAAGTAACATGGTATTATCCGAGCGCTGGAACGGGAACATACGCGCTAATAGGGTTATTTCATCTCTCAGAACACATTGTTACCACCAGAGACATAAACACAATTGAAAAACGGTTTATTTCAAGGTGCAACGTATACCACGCGTATTAAAAGCGAATAAGGAACGAATAAGTAACAGGGTATTAACCGAGCGCTGGAACGGTACATCCATGCTAATAGGGTTATTTCATCTCTAAGAACACATTGTTACCACCAGAGATATGGACACAATTGAAAAACGATTTATTTCATGTTTTAACGTATACCACGCGTATTAAAAGCGAATAAGGAACGAATAAGCAACATGATATTAACCGAGCGCTGGAACGGGTACATACGCGCTAATAGGGTTATTTCATCTCTAAAAACACATTATTACTACTAGAGACATGAACACAATTGAAAATCCTTTTCTTCAAGGTGCAACGTAAAACAAACGTATTTTAAGCGAATAAGTAACGAATAAGTTTCAGGGTATTATCCGAGCGCTGGAACGGGTACATACGCGCTGATAGGATTATTTATTCTCTAAGAACACATTATGACCACCAGAGACATGAACACAATTGAAAATTCTTTTCTTAAATGTGCAACGTATAACAAACGTATTATAAAGCGAAAAAGTAACGAATATGTAACAGGGTATTATCCGAGGGCTGGAACGGGTACATACGCGCTAATAGGGTTATTTCATCTCTAAGAACATATTGTTGCCACCAGAGACATGAACACAATTGTAAAACGATTTATTTCAAGGTGAAACGTATACCACTTTTATCAAAAGCGAATAAGGAACGAATACGTAACAGGGTATTATCCGAGCGCTGGAATGGGTACATACACGCTAATAGGATTATTTCATCTCTAAGAACACATAGTTACCACCAGATACATGAACACAATTCAAAATTGATATATTTCCAGGTGCAACGTAAGCCCCGCGTATTAAAAAGCGAATAAGGAACGAAAAAGTAACATGGTATTAACCGAGCGCTGGAACGGGTACATACGCGCTAATAAGGTTATTTTATCTCTTAGAACACATAATTACCACCAGAGACATGAACACAATTGAAAATCCTCTTCTAAAAGGTGCAACGTATAACAAACGTATAATAAGCGAATACATACTAATAGGTAACAGGGTATTATCCGAGCGCTGGAACGGATACATACGCGCTAATAGGGTTATTTCATCTCTAAGAACACATTGTTACCACCAGAGACATGAACACAATTTAGAAACGATTTATTTCAAGGTGCAACGTAAACCCCGCGTATTAAAAGCGAATAAGTAACGGATAAATAACAGGGTATTAATCGAGCGCTGAAACGGGTATATACGCGCTAATAGGGTTATTTCATCTTTTAGAACACATTATTACCACCAGAGACATGAACACAATTGAAAATCCTTTTCTGAAGTGCAAAGTATAACACACGTATTATAAGCGAATAAGTAACGAATAAGTATCAGGGTACTAACCGAGCGCTGGTACGGGAACATACGCGGTAACAGGGTTATTTCATCTCTAAGAACACATTGTTACCACCAAAGACAAAAACACAATTGAAAAACGATTTATTTCAAGGTGAAACGTATACCACGCGTGTTAAAAGCGAATAAGGAACGAATAAGTAACAGGGTATAAACCGAGCGCTGGAACAGGTACATAAGCGTGAATATGGTTATTTCATCTCTTAAGAACACATTGTTACCACCAGAGACATGAACACAAAATCCTTTTCTAAAAAGTGCAACGTATAACAAACGTTTTATCAGCGAATAAGAAACTAATAAGTAACAGGGTTTCAGTCGAGCGCTGAAACGGCTACATACGCGCTTATAGGGTTATATCACCTCTAAAAACCCAAATCTACCAACAGAGACAAGAAAACAGTTTTTAAAGGTGCAACGTATAATACACGTATTAAAAGCGAATTATCAGCGAGTAAGTGAACGAATTAAACAATATAATAGTCTAGCTCCGAAACGATGTACACCCTGCTAACATGTTTAACCCCGCCACATTATGTAAGTATGTGCCTGTCCCAAGTCAAGAGCCTGAAATTAAGTGGTTATCGTTTGTTTTTGTGTTACATATTTGTTTTTCGTTTAATTTTTTTTATATGAAATAAGGCCGTAAGTTTTGTTGTTTGAATTGTTTTACATTGTCATGTCTGGGCCTGTTATAGCTGACTATGCGGTATTGGCTGTGCTCATTGTTGAAGGCCGTACCGTGACCTATAGTTGTTTATTTCTGTGTCATTTTGGTCTATTGTGGGGAGTTGTCTCATTGGCAATCATACCATATCTTCTTTTTTATACAAGCGGTAAAACGGTGATTTCACCCCTTCGAACCAAGAACCATCTTCAAACATACAGATATAAACGTATAAAAATCAAATAAGGAACAAATAAGTATCGAACATAAAGTAACAGGATCAGTTGAGCGCAAACACATATAAATAGGTCATAAAAAGGTCATTTTATCTCATCAAATTTAGAACTATTACCAGAGATAAGAATATAAACAATTAAAAAGGGGGAAGGATATTAAAAATCAAATACGTAACAAATAAGGAATAAGGAATTAGTAACGAATAGGTAACGAATAAGGAATAAGGAATAAGTAACGAATAGGTAACGAATAAGGAATAAGTAACAAATAGGTAACGAATAAGGAATAAGGAATAAGTAACGAATAGGTAACGAAAAGGGAATAAGGAATAAGTAACGAATAAGGAATAAGTAACAAATAGGTAACGAATAAGGAATAAGGAATAAGTAACGAAAAGGGAATAAGGAATAAGTAACGAATAAGGAATAAGTAACCAACTTGACGTCCATCCTTCCGACGGACTATTATCGTTTCTCAAGATCACACTTGCAAATGGTGATAATGGAAAAACGGATTGGAGATCGAACCAGGAACATTTGTGTTAATAGTCATATGTACTATTTCTTAAACCACTAAACCAAGACTCCCCATCTATCTGTGTTAAAGTTATAGTTCATGAGATTTTGTTAAAAGATGCGTCTTGAATAACCAAGGGGTCCTGGTAAAAATAAGGTTATCTTGGCCTACATTTCACATATCAGCGACTGATAAAAGTTTGCGTTAGAGTCTGCGATACAACTGGCGGAGAATTAATATTTTGTAACAGCCAGAATCGAGGGTCTTAAAAATATTTCATCTTGAAATTAAAGGCTGCGTTTAATAGTACTGCAACCAGAGTTCATTTTTTAAAACTTTAATGTTCCGGAAGAACACACACCTAAATTAAATATCGATGGAAAGAGGAAAATATGTACAATAAGAAAAGTTGGGTCGTAAAAACCCAGAGTGGTCACATTTTTTTTTTAATTGGGGTCAAAGATCAAACCTGAAAATATCATAAATTCGACCATGAGGTAAAAAACGAGAAAGTTTCTAATATATATTGATTTGAATGCTACAAAAACGATAAAATCGTCAGCATATGCTTCAAAGGATGCCAAAACGACAAATTTGACTACTTATATCAACGGATGCCATTACAAAATGGCGCTAATCTTGAACCATCTGAATTTTTCTTATTTATGAGATAGCAAATGTAGAAGTGGCCTTGACCTTTTCGCATCAATTAATTTTCAGATTACTTATTATTTTCTACTAAAGCATATACTAGAATTATTTTCTAAACCGAAAAACACGAGTTTTTCAAATTACGTTAACAGTTTTTCTTCCTTAAAAAAAACAAATTCAGGCGATAAAACAGTGTTTTAAATTTTGCTTCAAAAAGGTTTTGTATTTTTGGAAAATAAGTATCTGGCTATAGATAAATTAATATTTTGTATTTACAGAGTCGGAAAGATTATCTATATCATAGTCAACCGAGGCGAATGCGAGTTTTAAAAAAAATCAAAAGTGTAACGTGCATTAAATAAGCGGTTGGTTTAGTGTAAAACAAAATCGGTTTGTAAATGCATGAATACTGTCTTATTGTGATTATCCTTTTATGCATAGACCCAGTAATTGTTAAGGATAATGATAGATAATAATGCTAGTTTGAACATATATAACTTGTCTCTGAAAAACTACATTATAAAAACCCTGCCTTTGATAAATAAGAATTAACTGCCAGTAAAAAACAACAACTTTACAGTGGGAAAGTGTTTATAAGAATCGTAGCTATGGGTCAATCTCCTCGTCGTCATTTGTTGATTCCGTACGCGTATTGGCATTACAACACGCTTCACTTACTTGACACGGACAAAGTTCGGTGCATGATAGACATTGTTCAAAGCAAACACAGCTTTTTGAACAAACAGATTTACCGTTGCAGGTACAAATTAAATCTTGCAGATAATCAGATGACATTTGTTCCTTAAAAAGTGTTGGGGTTAATCCATTTTTGTCTTCCCATCCGAAGTCTAAAGGAGACTGCTGTGGTGGCTGTGCAATGTTTGACGAAGTCCAAATAGTGGTCTGAAGTGAAGCTCTCAGAACATGTTGCAGGAAGGTTGATTCGCATGGGGGAAGTTTGGCTAAGCTAGCATCTTTTTGTTTAGCTTTCTTAACACGGAGTTTATTCAAATCACTGTGGTCAAATTTAGCTTTCCTTTTTTGGTCATAGAGCCTTGCAACAAATGTCCGACTGACACCAACAGATTTATCAATGTCACCATTGGAAAGAAGGTCTAAATCAACAAAGTCTGCAAGATTGTCCTTTAAAACTTTGTAAACTGTCTTTTTTCCCGATTCCAAACAATGATGAAGTGGTATCACAACCTGTTAAAGCATGAACAGCAGGTAAAACTTTACACATGACAGGGTTTAAAGCACTGCATAATTCATGTACAGGAAGCACTACAAAAGTCAAAAAGTCTGAAAAGACCAGTTTTTGGCTGAATTTGCATGAACTTTTACTCGACATTCTTGATTTGTCTAAATAATTTTTAAAAAATCTTGACATTGTATGAATTTGTCTCATAAGGTTCTTGATTTTTCTTGACAAGTGTCTTGACAGTATGAACATTGTCTTAAAATTACTCGACACTTCCTGTATCATCTGATAAGAGTCTGGATTAGTCTCGACCAATTCTTGACTGTCTTAAATTTGTCTCGATCTGTCTTGACATATTCTTGACATTCTTAATAATGTCTCGATCTGTCTTGACACATTCTTGACATTCTTAATAATGTCTGAATATGTCTTGACATATTCTTGACATTCTAAATATTGTCTGAATATGTCTCGACACATTCTTGACAGTCTTAAATATGTCTTGACACTATCTCAACAGTATAAATTTCGCCTAAAAATGTGAACAGACTTATGCTGCACTGTTTGTGACATTCATTTGCTGTTATATATATATTATGGCTAAACTAAATTTTGAAGAATCAAGGATTAATTTTGTGTAGTAAGATACTCTTTTGGTGCAACTTAGTTGGAATACCCTGAATAATCCCCCATGTAGTTTAATTTTGATTTATTTTTATTAAACGTTTAATTATTTGTTTTCACTTGGAATATAAGTTGAAGTTGCTGACAAACAGCATTTAGATTTTTGCCATTCGCAAAACTGCCAGTTAAATTTGCTTTACTAAAATAGGTGTCTATAAGGCAGTTTTAAAATGTGACCATGCGTCTCTTTTGGACCCCAAAATTCATCTTTTGGGTTTGTGTGGCTGAAATGAGAGGGGTTGGGATTCGTGAAGGTCGAAGAACTAGTTCCCATCTTGATTCGAAAACCTTGTTCATTCTTGGGACAACCAAAAAAACATTTTTTATTTCAATTTGAGTGTTGAATTTTATAAATTTTTAACAAAAATAAATATTTTTGATAACTGACCTTCCGGAAAAGAAAAAAATGTTAAGATCTGTATCATGCATGTCTGTTTGGGATCCATTTCATAAGACCAATGATTTCTATAGAAAATGAACCCATTATAAATACATTTTTTAGCTCACCTGGCCCAAAGAGCCAAGTGAGCTTTTCCCATCACTTGGCGTCGTCCGTCGTCGTCGTCCGTCGTCGTCTGTGTGTGGCGTAACAGGTCAACCAACCAAGATGGCCACCATTGCTAAAAATAGAACATAGGGGTAAAATGCAGTTTTGGCTAATAACTCAAAAACCAAAGCATTTAGAGCAAATCTGTCAATAAGTAAAATTGTTTATCAGGTCAAGATGTATCTGCCTTGAAATTTTCAGATGAATCGGACAACTCGTTGCTAGGTTGCTGCCCCCAAATTGGTAATTTTAAGGAAATTTTGCTGTTTTTGGTTTTTATCTTGAATATTATTATAGATAGAGATAAACTGTAAATAGCAATAATGTTCAGCAAAGTAAGATTTACAAATAAGTCAACATGACCAAAATGGTCAGTTGACCCCTTTAGGAATTATTGCCCTTTATAGATGGGCGTCAAGTTGGTTACCTATTCCCTATTCCCTATTCGTTACCTATTCCCTATTCCCTATTCGTTGCCTATTCGTTACCTATTCCCTATTCCCTATTCGTTACCTATTCGTTACCTATTCCCTATTCCCTATTCGTTACCTATTCGTTACCTATTCCCTATTCCCTATTCGTTGCCTATTCGTTACCTATTCCCTATTCCCTATTCGTTACCTATTCGTTACCTATTCCCTATTCGTTACCTATTCGTTACTTATTTGATTTTTAATATACTTCCCCCTTTTTAATTATGGCATGAATAGTTTAATATGGCTGCCGTTACCATGGAAACGGCACAATTGTGAAAAAAATGAGCTTTTGGTTTTTGGTGAACTGTTTGGATATGCTTCAACTCAGAATCATCATATTTTAAAACAATGTAGGTGCCCACTATATACAGGTGTTGGATGATTTTGGCGATCATTGGAACTACTATGTTGCCATGGAAACTACACCAAAATTTTCAAAATTCTAAAAATGCTCAAAACTTCATGAAACTTCACAGTAATGATGAGCAACATTGGAGTTGGAATTTCCAAAATAGGTCTTGTTACCATGGAAACAATGCAAAAAGGTCAAAAATTTCAAAAATAAGAATTTTCCGCAAACTGGATGAAACTTTACAGGAATGGTAACTGGCATAGTCAGAGTTGGATTTTGAAGTTAGAATTTTCAAAATGGCCGCCGTAACCATGGAAACAGCAAAAATATCAAAAATTCAAAATGTTCAAACTTAATGAAACTTTGCAAAAATGTTACTAGACATCTGTAGATGCTCTCTTTGACTTTGGAATTGTCAAAATGGCTGTCGCTCACCTGGTAATAGGGGGAAGGGGTGCCTTCCGTTATTGCTAGCAATTACAAATCTAGTTGTTAATAGTCTTACATATGGTAATAGTTCTGAATTGGTTGAGGTAAAATGATCTTTTTATGACCTATTTATATGTGTTTGTGCTCAACCGATCCTTTTACTTCATGTTCGATACGCATTTGTTCCTTACTTGTTTTTTATACGTTCTACCTTTTAACTGCTTTATGTCCGTATGTTTGAAGATGGATCTTGGTTCGACGGGATGAAATCACCGTGTTAGCGTTTGCGTAAAAACGAAGATGTGGTATGATTGCCAATGAGACAACACTCCACATTAGACCAAAATGACACAGAAATTATCAACTATAGTTCACTGTACGGCCTTCAACAATGAGCATAGCCCAAACCGTGTAGTCACCTATAAAAGGCCCAGACATGACAACCTCATACAATTCAAACAACAAAACTGACGGCCGTATTTCATATACAAAAAAATAAACGGAAATATGTAACACAAAAACAAACGATAACTACTTAATTTCAGGCTCTTGTCTAGGGACAGGCACAT
This sequence comes from Mytilus galloprovincialis, assembly GCA_037788925.1. NCBI lineage: Eukaryota > Metazoa > Mollusca > Bivalvia > Mytilida > Mytilidae > Mytilus > Mytilus galloprovincialis. The sequence goes on from CM075340.1 coordinate 75,563,487, forward strand.
ACTTACATAATGTGGTAGAGTTAAACATGTAAGCAGGGTGTACATCGTTTCGGAGCATGCTATTACCTTGTTTAATTCGTTCCATCACTCGCTTATAATTCGCTTATAATACGTAAATCTTACGTTGCACCTTTTAAAACATGATTTTCAATTGTTTTGTTGTCTCTGGTGGAAGATTTGGGCTCTTAGAGGTGATATAACTCTATAAGTGCATTTGTATCCGTTCCAGCGGTCGGATAATACCCTGTTAAATATTCGTTACTATTTCGCTTTTAAAAAGTTTGTTGTACGTTGCACCTTTTAGAAAAGGATTTCCAATTGTGTTCATATCTCTGGTGGTAATAATGTGTTCTTATAGATGAAATACCCCTATAAGCGCATATGTAATCGTTCCAGCGATCGGTTAATACCCTGTTACCTATTCGTTACCTATTCGTTACCTATTCACTTATAGTACGTTTGTTGTACGTTGCACCTTTTAGAAAAGGATTTTCAATTAAATTCATATCTCTGATGGTAACAATGTGTTCTTAGAGATGAAATGACCCCATTAGAGCGCATGTACCCGTTCCAGCGCTCGGTAAATAACCTGTTACCTATTCGTTACTTATTCGCTTTTAATGCGCGGGGTATACGGTGCACCTTGAAATAAATCGTTTTTTAATTGTGTTCAGGTCTGTGGTGGTAAGAATGTGTTCTTAGAGATGAAATGACCCTATTAGCGCGCATTTACCCGTTCCAGCGCTCGGTTAATACCCTGTTATCCATTCGTTACCTATTCGTTACCTATTCGCTTATAATACATTTTTTTATACGTTTCACCTGTTAGAAAAGGATTTTCAATTATGTCCATGTCTCAGGTGGTAACAATGTGTTCTTAGAGATGAAATTACCCTATTAGCGCTCATGTACCCGTTCCAGTGCTCGGTAAATAATCTTGTTACCTATTCGTTACCTATTCGCTTTTAATGCGCGGGGTATACGCTGCAACTTGAAATAAATCGTGTTTTAATTGTGTTCATGTCTCAGGTGGTAACAATGTGTTCTTAGAGATGAAATGACCCCATTAGAGCGCATGTACCCGTTCCAGCGCTCGGTAAATAACCTGTTACCTATTCGTTACCTATTCGCTTTTAATGCGCGGGGTATACGGGGCACCTTGAAATAAATCGTTTTTTAATTGTGTTCAGGTCTCTGGTGGTAAGAATGTGTTCTTAGAAATGAAATGACCCTATCAGCGCGCATGTACCCGTTCCAGCGCTCGGTTAATACCCTGTTACCTATTCGTTACCTATTCGTTACCTATTCGCTTATAATACATTTTTTTATACGTTTCACCTGTTAGAAAAGGATTTTCAATTATGTCCATGTCTCAGGTGGTAACAATGTGTTCTTAGAGATGAAATGACCCCATTAGAGCGCATGTACCCGTTCCAGCGCTCGGTAAATAACCTGTTACCTATTCGTTACCTATTCGCTTTTAATGCGCAGGGTATACGCTGCACCTTGAAAATAAATCGTGTTTTAATTGTGTTCATGTCTGGTGGTAACAATGTGTTCTTAGAGATGAAATGACCCCATTAGAGCGCATGTACCCGTTCCAGCGCTCGGTAAATAACCTGTTACCTATTCGTTACTTATTCGCTTTAAATGCGCGGGGTATACGGTGCACCTTGAAATAAATCGTTTTTTAATTGTGTTCAGGTCTCTGGTGGTAAGAATGTGTTCTTAGAGATGAAATGACCCTATTAGCGCGCATGTACCCGTTCCAGCGCTCGGTTAATACCCTGTTACCTATTCGTTACCTATTCGTTACCTATTCGCTTATAATACATTTTTTTTATACGTTTCACCTGTTAGAAAAGGATTTTCAATTATGTCCAGGTCTCAGACGGTAACAATGTGTTCTTAGAGATGAAATAACCCCATTAGAGCGCATGTACCCGTTCCAGCGCTCGATAAATAACCTGTTACCTATTCGTTACCTATTCGCTTTTAATGTGCGGGGGTATACGCTGCAACTTGAAATAAATCGTGTTTTAATTGTGTTCATGTCTGGTGGTAACAATGTGTTCTTAGAGATGAAATGACCCCATTAGAGCGCATGTACCCGTTCCAGCGCTCGGTAAATAACCTGTTACCTATTCGTTACCTATTCGCTTTTAATGCGCGGGGTATACGGTGCACCTTGAAATAAATCGTTTTTTAATTGTGTTCAGGTCTCTGGTGGTAAGAATGTGTTCTTAGAGATGAAATTACCCTATCAGCGCGCATGTACCCGTTCCAGCGCTCGGTTAATACCCTGTTACCTATTCGTTACCTATTCGTTACCTATTCGCTTATAATACATTTTTTTATACGTTTCACCTGTTAGAAAAGGATTTTCAATTATGTCCAGGTCTCAGACGGTAACAATGTGTTCTTAGAGATGAAATGACCCCATTAGAGCGCATGTACCCGTTCCAGCGCTCGGTAAATAACCTGTTACCTATTCGTTACCTATTCGCTTTTAATGCGCGGGGTATACGGTGCACCTTGAAATAAATCGTTTTTTAATTGTGTTCAGGTCTCTGGTGGTAAGAATGTGTTCTTAGAGATGAAATTACCCTATTAGCGCGCATGTACCCGTTCCAGCGCTCGGTTAATACCCTGTTACCTATTCGTTACCTATTCGTTACCTATTCGCATATAATACATTTTTTTATACGTTTCAACTGTTAGAAAAGGATTTTCAATTATGTCCATGTCTCAGGTGGTAACAATGTGTTCTTAGAGAGGAAATTACCCTATTAGCGCTCATGTACCCGTTCCACCAGAGACATGAACACAATTAAAAAAGATTTATTTCAAGGTGCAACGTATACCTCGTGCATTCAAAGCAAATAAGGAACGAATAAGAAGCAGGGTATTAACGGAGCGCTGGAACGAGTACATACGCGCTAATAGGGGTATTTCATCTAAAAGAACACATTATTACCACCAGAGATATGAACTGAATTAAAAATCCTTTTCTAAAAGGTGCAACGTACAACAAACGTATTATAAGTGAATAGGTAACGAATAGGTAACATGGTATTTATCGAGCGCTGGAACGGGTACATGCGCGCTAATAGAGTCATTTCATCTCTAAGAACACATTGTTACCACCAGAGACACGGACACCATTGAAAATCCTTTTCTGAAAGGTGCAACGTACAACAAACGTATTATAAGTGAATAGGTAACGAATAGGTAACAGGGTATTTACCGAGCGCTGGAACGGTTACATGCGCGCTAATAGGGTAATTTCATCTCTAAAAACACATTGTTACCACAAAAGACATGGAGACAATTAAAAATCCTTTTCTAAAAGGTGCAACATACAACAAACGTATTATAAGTGAATAGGTAACGAATAGGTAACAGGGTATTAAACGAGCGCTGGAACGGGTTCATGCGCTCTAATAGGGTCATTTCATCTCTAAGAACACATTGTTACCACCAGAGACCTGAACACAATTAAAGAAACGATTTATTTCAAGGTGCAATGTATACCTCGTGCATTAAAAGCAAATAAGGAACGAATAAGTAGCAGGGTATTAACTGAGCGCTGGAACGAGTACATACGCGCTAATAGGGGTATTTCATCTAAAAGAACACATTATTACCACCAGAGATATGAACTGAATTAAAAATCCTTTTCTAAAAGGTGCAACGTACAACAAACGTATTATAAGTGAATAGGTAACGGATAGGTAACAGGGTATTTATCGAGCGCTGGAACGGGTACATGCGCTTATAGGGTCATTTCATCTCTAAGAACACATTGTTACCACCAGAGACACGGACACCATTGAAAATCCTTTTCTGAAAGGTGCAACGTACAACAAACGTATAGTAAGTGAATAGGTAACGAAGAGGTAACGAATAGGTAACAGGGTATTAACCGAGCGCTGGAACGGGTACATGCGCGCTAATAGGGTAATTTCATCTCTAAGAACACATTGTTACCACAAAAGACATGGAGACAATTAAAAATCCTTTTCTAAAAGGTGCAACATACAACAAACGTATTATTAGTGAATAGGTAACGAATAGGTAACAGGGTATTAAGCGAGCGCTGGAACAGGTTCATGCGCTCTAATAGGGTCATTTCATCTCTAAGAACACATTGTTACCACCAGAGACATGAACACAATTAAAAAAACGATTTATTTCAAGGTGCAACGTATACCTCGTGCATTAAAAGCAAATAAGGAACGAATAAGTAGCAGGGTATTAACTGAGCGCTGGAACGAGTACATACGCGCTAATAGTGGTATTTCATCTAAAAGAACACATTATTACCACCAGAGATATGAACTGAATTAAAAATCCTTTTCTAAAAGGTGCAACGTACAACAAACGTATTATAAGTGAATAGGTAACGAATAGGTAACAGGGTATTTATCGAGCGCTGGAACGGGTACATACGCGCTAATAGGATCATTTCATCTCTAAGAACACATTGTTACCACCAGAGACACGGACACCATTGAAAATCCTTTTTCTGAAAGGTGCAACGTACAACAAACGTATTATAAGTGAATAGGTAACGAATAGGTAACAGGGTATAAAGCGAGCGCTGGAACGGGTACATGCGTGCTAATAGAGTCATTTCATCTCTAAGAACACATTGTTACCACCAGAGACATGGGCACAATTGAAAAACGATTTATTTCAAGGTGCAGCGTATAACCCGCGCATTAAAAGCGAATAGGGAACGAATCAGTAAACAGGTGCAACGTATAAAAAAATGTATTATAAGCGAATAGGTAACGAATAGGTAACAGGGTATTAACCGAGCGCTGGAACAGGTACATGAGCGCTAATAGGGTAATTTCATCTCTAAGAACACATTGTTACCACCTGAGACATGGACATAATTGAAAATCCTTTTCTAACAGGTGAAACGTATAAAAAAATGTATTATAAGCGAATAGGTAACGAATAGGTAACGAATAGGTAACAGGTTATTAACCGAGCGCTGGAACGGGTACATGCGCGCTAATAGGGTAATTTCATCTCTAAGAACACATTCTTACCACCAGAGACCTGAACACAATTAAAAAACGATTTATTTCAAGGTGCACCGTATACCCCGCGCATTAAAAGCGAATAAGTAACGAATAGGTAACAGGTTATTTACCGAGCGCTGGAACGGGTACATGCGCTCTAATGGGGTCATTTCATCTCTAAGAACACATTGTTACCATCAGAGATATGAATTTAATTGAAAATCCTTTTCTAAAAGGTGCAACGTACAACAAACGTACTATAAGTGAATAGGTAACGAATAGGTAACGAATAGGTAACAGGGTATTAACCGATCGCTGGAACGAGTACATATGCGCTTATAGGGGTATTTCATCTATAAGAACACATTATTACCACCAGAGATATGAACACAATTGGAAATCCTTTTCTAAAAGGTGCAACGTACAACAAACTTTTTAAAAGCGAAATAGTAACGAATATTTAACAGGGTATTATCCGACCGCTGGAACGGATACAAATGCACTTATAGAGTTATATCACCTCTAAGAGCCCAAATATTCCACCAGAGACAACAAAACAATTGAAAATCATGTTTTAAAAGGTGCAACGTAAGATACACGTATTATAAGCGAATTATAAGCGAGTGATGGAACGAATTAAACAAGGTAATAGCATGCTCCGAAACGATGTACACCCTGCTTACATGTTTAACTCTACCACATTATGTAAGTATGTGCCTGTCCCTAGACAAGAGCCTGAAATTAAGTAGTTATCGTTTGTTTTTGTGTTACATATTTCCGTTTATTTTTTTGTATATGAAATACGGCCGTCAGTTTTGTTGTTTGAATTGTATGAGGTTGTCATGTCTGGGCCTTTTATAGGTGACTACACGGTTTGGGCTATGCTCATTGTTGAAGGCCGTACAGTGAACTATAGTTGATAATTTCTGTGTCATTTTGGTCTAATGTGGAGTGTTGTCTCATTGGCAATCATACCACATCTTCGTTTTTACGCAAACGCTAACACGGTGATTTCATCCCGTCGAACCAAGATCCATCTTCAAACATACGGACATAAAGCAGTTAAAAGGTAGAACGTATAAAAAACAAGTAAGGAACAAATGCGTATCGAACATGAAGTAAAAGGATCGGTTGAGCACAAACACATATAAATAGGTCATAAAAAGATCATTTTACCTCAACCAATTCAGAACTATTACCATATGTAAGACTATTAACAACTAGATTTGTAATTGCTAGCAATAACGGAAGGCACCCCTTCCCCCTATTACCAGGTGAGCGACAGCCATTTTGACAATTCCAAAGTCAAAGAGAGCATCTACAGATGTCTAGTAACATTTTTGCAAAGTTTCATTAAGTTTGAACATTTTGAATTTTTGATATTTTTGCTGTTTCCATGGTTACGGCGGCCATTTTGAAAATTCTAACTTCAAAATCCAACTCTGCCTATGCCAGTTACCATTCCTGTAAAGTTTCATCCAGTTTGCGGAAAATTCTTATTTTTGAAATTTTTGACCTTTTTGCATTGTTTCCATGGTAACAAGACCTATTTTGGAAATTCCAACTCCAATGTTGCTCATCATTACTGTGAAGTTTCATGAAGTTTTGAGCATTTTTAGAATTTTGAAAATTTTGGTGTAGTTTCCATGGCAACATAGTAGTTCCAATGATCGCCAAAATCATCCAACACCTGTATATAGTGGGCACCTACATTGTTTTAAAATATGATGATTCTGAGTTGAAGCATATCCAAACAGTTCACCAAAAACCAAAAGCTCATTTTTTTTCACAATTGTGCCGTTTCCATGGTAACGGCAGCCATATTAAACTATTCCATGCCATAATTAAAAAGGGGGAAGGATATTAAAAATCAAATAAGTAACGAATAGGTAACGAATAGGGAATAGGTAACGAATAGGTAACGAATAGGGAATAGGGAATAGGTAACGAATAGGCAACGAATAGGGAATAGGGAATAGGTAACGAATAGGTAACGAATAGGGAATAGGGAATAGGTAACGAATAGGTAACGAATAGGGAATAGGGAATAGGTAACGAATAGGCAACGAATAGGGAATAGGGAATAGGTAACGAATAGGGAATAGGGAATAGGTAACCAACTTGACGCCCATCCTTTATAGTCAATTTTTAACCAATTTTCGTAAATCTTAGTAATCTTTTAGAAAAATCTTCTCATCGGAAACTACTGGGCCAAATTAAACTAAACTTGGCCACAATCATCATTGGGGTATATAGTTTAAAAAATGTGTGGCGTGACTTGGCCAACCAATCAAGATGGCTGCCATGGCTAAAAATAGAACATAGGGGTAAAATGCAGTTTTTGGCTTATAACTCAAAAAACAAAGCATTTAGAGCAAATTTGACAGGAGATGAAATTGTTTATTAGGTGAAGATCTGTCTGCCCTAAAATTTTAAGATGAATAGGATAATTGATTGTTAAGTTGCTGCCCCTGAATTGGTAATTTTAAGGAAATTTTGCCGTTTTTTTGTTATTATTTTAAATATTATTATAGTTAGAGATAAACTGTAAACAGCAATAATGTACAGCAAAGTAAGACCTAAAAATAAGTTAACGTGACCAAAATGGTCAATTGACCCCCTAAGGAGTTATTGCCCTTTATAGTCAATTTTTAACAATTTTCATAAAATTTGTAAATTTTCACTAGCATTTTCACTGAAACTACTGGGTCAAGTTCATTAAAGATAGAGATAATTGTAAGCAGCAAGAATGTTAAGTAAAGTAAGATCTACAAACACATCACCATCACCAAAACACAATTTTGTCATTTGTCCTTTGTTTAATATTCACATACACCAAGGTGAGCGACACAGGCTCTTTAGAGCCTTTAGTTTATTATTCCTGGGGTAGATAATACTTTTCTTTTAATCTTTGGGAAATATTCAATTTTCAATTCATTTTTTTTCATCAAAATGATGATTTTTATTTTCGTCTATGAACAAACTTTTTAAATTGTAGTGGCATGGTCGGTCAATTGATAAGTTGTATGGCTCATTACAGGTAAAGCAGTAATTTCTATTTGACATTTGCGTGTACTCTTGGGGTGTGGAATACCTTAATTTTATGTGGAACATCCTGTCCATGTGTAATACTTAATATATATTCCAGAAGATGACATTACACAATTTTTCTTCTGTTAAATGAATGATTTGTATATCATCATAATTTGCTATTAATATATAAACCACATTTTGGTACAATATTTTTTTACCATATAAACATTTAATATTATGAATGTAGAATAAAATATGTCTACAGTATGATTGGTTTTAATCATTTAATTTATACGATCTAGGAATCAAAGTTTGTAATTATTTAAAAACTCAATTTTAAATTGTTTTATATCAACACATCCAAATTTAAATTATAAGTAAATTTAAGACACAATTCAAAATGTTCAGAATATGTCAAGCCATACTGAGAAAAAATAAGAATGTCGAGAACATGTTGAGAAATTCCAAGACAGTATTTAAATGTCAAGAATTTGTCAAGAAGTTTTAAGACCATATTCAGAATGTCAAAAATATGTCAAGTAATTTTCATACAAATTTGATATAAATGAGAATTTGTCAAGAAAAATTAAGACACAAGTCATACTTTTGGAGAATGTCGAGTAAAAGTTCATGAAAATCAAGACAAAAACTGGTCTTTTCAGACTTTTAGACTTTTGTAGTGAAGGTACCTACGACAATCTTTATTGCTACTTATTGTTCCTGTTTGAAACCACAGTTTTTGGGTGTTTTTCATTGACGGAAAGAAATGCACACAAAGAATAAGAACATCTGTATCTGGAGACTTAATTATAATTCGACCCTTCTTATTTTCCCTACCAAACTCTTCATCAGCAAACATAGCATGTAGGATCATTCTTGTGTCTGCCTCTTCGTGTGTGCTGAATAAATCATGGCAGTCAGATACCCCCGTGGAAGATAATATCTTCACGACAATTGGGTCAACAAAAATACCCGCTAGATAAAGTTTATCCTCTGGCGAAGTCAGCACCGGGTACTGAGCATGATGACGAAGAGTAAAATCACCCAGGAACTTAAGAAGAGCTTGTTTATTTGCGTTGACGGCCAAGAATTTTTTCCAATCTGGTATGGATCGACCATCTATTACCTGAAATACCTTTTGGCTCGAATTTACTCCAGTTCGTCGGTCTCTTTCGGAAGATTTAATTGAATGTTTGATATCGTATCTATCAAAGACATCAACAACTGTAGCAGCATTGGTAAGGCATGATTTCTGACTTTGAATTAGATGAAGAGCCAAGTCACCGAAAGTGCTTAATGTCTTAACATGCAATGAATGGACTAAGACTATTCCATCCCTAATAAGTACGGATGCAGAACGATCGTATAATGCAAACTGGTGCTTAGTTGCAGTTTCTGCTTCTATTTGATGGCAAAGATCGGCCTTGCATGTTTTTAGCATAATGCCGTCTTCGTGGAAAAGAGAGGTAGGAACAGGTCCGATTGGGAGGGATAGAACCTTCTCTATTGTAATATCTTCACGACACCCCGCAAGAACTAGAGCCCGACGGAATACTAATTCTGGACTTATATGTACACTTAGAACTTCTCCTGACCTACACTTGATTTTAGACTTTTTCGTTAGGTCTTCGAAGGTTTTGATTTTCGATCTCGATATTGGACCATAGAAGTCACTGTTGCTACCTTCTGCCAACGCACCATTGACAAACGATTTGACCATTTTTTACCATTATCAAATGCTTTTGTCAGTGATGATTCAATTTCCGTAGGCGCATGCATGCCGGTTGAAATGTTAATGAGTGCTTTAGGATGAGTTTTAATATCAAAAGGATTTGTCATTTGCTGTTGAACATGTTCTATAACAAGTTTGACATGCTCTTCGTCTCGTCGTAATGCTGTTGGTCGAGTTTCCTCATGAGAGGGTTCTTCTGGAGCAGAAAATCCAGATCTGGTTCTCATTTCTGCACTAAACTCTGCGAGCACGTGACGGGTCAGGGACCAGCAAATTAGTGCAGACTTTTGTCTTGTAATGCCAACTATGCCACCCCGGCCTTTTGAATCTTTAATTACTGTCTTTTCTGTCGCCATGTCGCTCCATATCTCGTTAAATTTACTTGGCTTCTGGCGAATGGCAAACTGTCCTGCTGAAAATGCCGGTTGTATATCAGATGTTAAATTGAGCATATCTAAAATATATACAGGTAACCATCTGTCTGAATTCTTCAAGACGTGGCATCAGAATAGTTCTCACGACAATCAGAGCTTCGTTTACAGATTTATTATTGTCCTTGTCACTTTTGAAATTAGAGACTACCTCAGACAGTAATGACCAAAATCTATCAAGAAATTAAGCCATCAAATCATTGTCTCTGCACCATTGAAAGAAAGCGGATAACCACAAAGCAACAAACGCCTCATATACAATGGTTAGTGCTCTTACAGCACGGTTAAACTGTTTCCCACACATCATCTGATCAACGGTCCCTGCTGCATAAACAGATGAGTCAATTAGTAAATCCTTCAGACCACCATCACCCCAAAGTTTCCCAATCGACTTAATGAAACATGACAGAGTATGAAAGCCACCTAAACGAATAATGTGCGTTTTAAATGTTGCCCATTCCACCTGTTTCGCAATTGCATAGAGCTGTTGGTCGAATATTTGAATCGAATAGCTCTGACCCATTGACTTTGTCATATCTGAACATCGTTTCATAGTCGTATAAACTGTTGACATATCACTTGGCTTTGCGTCTACTATTGCGTACGACACCACAGCAAATTCATGTCTGAATTCAGAAAGAGTGCTGTTATATCCGGTCCAAAATGGAATGGTTTGATGGTCAAACTTGTCTAACTGAACAGGAAAGTTATCAATATCTCTTGACATGGAGCGCAAAATTACCCAAAGAATCTCCGTTGTATTTTGCATTTTTTCAGCACATTTCAAGATGTTGTTGAAAGCATTCGGAACACGAACAGGAACTCCTCTTACCTTTGGTTTAATGAAAGGTAGAACAGCGGTCAAATTAGATGCCTTGTCAGTCAACGGAAACGTTTTATCTTGACCTCTCTTTACCTTAATCTGACGCAAAGTAGAAACAATTGTGGACGGACAAACCTGAAAGACTGCTCGTGCCATTGAATGAAACGTGTCCTTACCATCAATTGTCTCAGTGTTGAGGTCTATATTATCGGCACCTTCTTGTATCAAATACCCCCCTTGATGATTTGAAACAATGCCGTCCGGAACATAAATACCGTCTTGAATACGGTCAACCTCATACATGGCAATGCTTGTCAGATATCGCCTGACCTCTGCATAAGAAGCACAAAAGCCATGCGAATACAAAGTTTCTATTAATGTTCGTGACCAATACTCATGATGTAATTGAACGGCTAGGCCCAAATGGAATGGGGTAAATGCTGATTTAGCTACTGAAACGATACATTCTGTAATAGCCATAGATTTGCGAAGTTTATCTTGAGGGACAACATAAGGTTCAGAAGCGACTTTGTGGGATTTTTCATCAATCAATCAACAAATGAACTTAAGAAGAGATGCTGGCATATTTTCCATAGAAGAACCAAGCGAGGCTTCATTGGCACTAGGGTAGTCATCAGAAGAAATAGCAAGGTTTTTGATATCACGCCTAAGAGTGTTAGCTGCAGAGTGAAGTAATTGGTCTTCATTTAATTTTTCCTTAATATCTGCAGAAACACCTTGATGTTATTCTGAAAGTCTTAACATGGACTTTAATTTTCCTGCTGCCGATATGGCATCCCCTATAGTAAGGTCAGAGCTAATCACTATATTTGACATCCCTTGTCCCCGCTGTGTCTGAATTGTAATTGAGCTGCCATAATAACTTATTAATTTGTTCTGGAGTTTGTAAGATTGGTAATTATCGCAGACATTTTTGGGTAAAATTGACTGGTATATATCAAGGATGTGCGACATTAGAAAGGCCTTTTTGTGGAGGAACAGCTCATCATTAACAATTGTTATTAATGACTTGAAAGCAAGTTCATGTTCGGATTCTTCATATACTGTATTGTCTGGTTTCACAGGAGTTGACTTTAATAAATACTTCGTAATGCATGCTGAGTAGACTGCATTTGAAAAAAAATCTTTACTAGAAATTAGCTTTGCCATGGATAAATCATTACTCACATTAGCGCACTTCAAAAGACTATCAACACGTTCACGCGACTCGATCTTATGTAGTTTTCTGTCTTTTTTAAAGGTTTTGTTTTTGTGGGGATACTTGTGGATCAAATTGATCACATACTTGGCTTTCTGTTTCTAATTTAAACACGTTACAATTTTGTCTGCTGGTGTATGTCCTGTAACATGCCCGATGATACACAACTCTTTCATCTAAGGAAAGTAGATTATTTAGAGAAGAGAGTTGTTGCATCACCCTGTCGCACACCAAATCTCTGCGTATATCCATAGCTTCAATAAAACTTTTTTTCCCGACCGCTCGCATACTTATTAATTGCTCCGATGTTGTACATGACACACAATGCATTTTTCCCACACAATATCATTCTTTCTCCTTTTGGGACTAGTAGGAGTAAACTTTACTGGACTACCATAACTAGCCATTATCCGGAAAAAAATCGGATCCAAAGGATTCGGGTAAACTTTTATTAAAAGCCAATATTCAATCAACAAAAATATAACTTATTTACACAATATACACAAAAAAACTACGATATAAAATCAAATAACACTTAAAAAGACTCAAAAATAATCAAATAATCAAGGAAATTGTACAAAATCGTATCGAAACTATCAAATTAATTGTGGAGCAAAACGACCTTGTGACGAACTTGATAGATGGTAACTATAAGTGATGGAGCTGATTGACGGATATGAAATTTCCGTAATAAAAACAGGATACAAATGATGTTTTTGTTTTTGAGTTTTTGCCAAAACTGTTTGGAATTTGCCTATATAAATTTGCATGCAGTATCACAATAATATATTCTTCCCTATCAAATGACAAATACTGCCTTTAAAAAGTATGTTTTCTGGTTTTTTTAAAAATGAGGCCTTATATTTCCACCTAAAAAACTGTCAACTTTAAGTTTGATTTTTTTTATTTGGGGACAGTTTTATATTTATTTCTTCATAATTCCGATGATCCTTGGTTTTATGTGTATCGAAAATAATTACGAACAGAGACTGAAATTGATTCAAACTTTTTTTATTTTAATCTTAAGTCGACTACCCAAAACCGTAAATTGAGGGATACCCCATAAACGGGCTAAAATAAAAAAAAATGTGACCATAGAAACTTTTTACGACCCGACGAAAATTAAATATAGATATTTTTCTATCATTTAAAACAATTTCCAGCCGTGTGTTATTCCGGACCATTAAACTCGTTAACTAAGCGTCTTTTTCGAGGTCAGTTGCAGTACTATATGTCCATATCTGAGATGAGGAATACAAATATTTTGTCAGGTGATGCAACTTTGATAGTCACGAGTATCAAAAGCAAGTCTTGAAAATTACTTAGATGATTTTCTATTTCATCAACTGCACTTAAAATATATTCAATATCATCAACTGAGTTGTATCTTATAATATGATCATAACTAATTGGATTGAACCAGTTCTTACAATTGAGGATGAAAGTCAACTCAACATAAAGATTGTTTATATAATATTTTGCACTTTTTACACCAAAAATCTTCATGTTTCCGTCCCAAAAATTTGATGCCTACACCAATTAACTCTCTTGTTTACTTGTGATACATATCATGTTATATTAGTGTTTTACCTTTCTTAAATCAGCATTTTTTTTTTGCTAAAACACCTTAATAAGACACAACAGATTCAAAGACAAGTCACTTGTTTATTTGAACTTACATGTGCATACTGGATTCGATGTTTTTAGTCCATCAGGATTGGTATAATTAACATGGAATGCAGAAAAAGTAGAATAAACTACCAAATGATAGCACGTTCCAATCTGCAGTTCAGATACTGTATACAAGAATCCATTACTGGTTCTGTTGGAATTAATTCCTGCTGTTGAAACATTAATGTTGTTCTTGAAATCCTTTATTACAAGTATCAACTCATGATTTGCCTTGTTATTTGCTGTCACTTCTACAATCATGCCAGATAATTCAGATGTCTTTTGTATGATATCGAGAGGTTTTTCTGGTACTGAAATTATTCGTTTGTGATATGTAAGGAGACATTTATTGGAGTACTATTAAAGAACATAAATAAATTCATTTCATTGCCAAAATTTGAGTACTCTTTTAACACAAATCTAGTAAATAAAGCCTTCTGAAGTATAAAAGTCGATTTCACAAATTTTGCTTTATGGTGAATGTAGTAATGTTCATACAATTAGCTTGCAGTCAACTCAATACTGTTCTGCAGCTTTAAGAAATTTAGTTTGTTATTAAAAATGTACAAGTACAAAAGATCTACTGAAAAGTTTCAACAGAGCTTGAACAGATCATGTATCGACGGTAAGGAATTAACTGCAGTTAATTAATCCTTAAATTGATCGTAAACCTAAAAATGACTAAATACTTAATGGTTCGGTACTTCATTATTTCTGAGCAAATTCAAATTATTTATTCAAATTATTTAGTATTATTTATTCAAATTATTAGGTGTATTCAAATTATTTAGTATCTATTAAGTGGAAAAGATCTATACCATGGAGACATTTTCGTCGAAATTGTGAAAGATTGCAACCGAATTGACTAATGTGATTTGTTCATTGTTTAAGTCCGTAGGGTGGCCTAAGCCTTTTAATGTCTGTGTCATTTGGTCTCTTCTAGAGGGTTGACTCATTGCCAATCATTCTGTATCTTTTTTTTATAAATCAAATAAATTGGTAAATTGCGTATCAAATTATTAACCTTGTACATTTAAAAACTATAATCAAAATATGTAACAGTCAGTGAAGCTTTGCTACTTGATCTCTCTGGATCCTGTTCAAGATTTCAATTAATGTTTATGTTCCAGACCATATGAGTATTTGGACCGTACGCGTACGGTCCGGACCGTATACGTATACTCGTACGGTCCGACCATACGCGTACGGTCCGACCATACGCGTACGGTCGGACCGTATGAGTATACGCGTACGGTCCAGCTGATGTTTTGGGATCATATTGGTTAAATTTAAACAAATATTTATCAAAATCATTATTTTTAGTTATACAAATTGATTTTATTACATGTATATGGATGAAATGATTAAGCGAACAATTGAAATTAAATATGTGTTTATTTTTATATCCGTGATTCCTATTTTGGTACTCAAGGTGACACTGACTTCCACAAAGAACGTCATATTTTTTTTACAGTAACATGATTTGTTCATGCACGTTGCTTTGCATTTTTTTTTGTAAAGTTCCGATATATTTTAAATGGCGGACAGGACAGACAGGGCTTCGGAGCTCCCACAAAAAAGTTATTAGTTATATGTTTTGTGGAATATGCATATTGGATTTTTGTGATATATCATGTCGAACATTATGTCCTTGATCAACAATGGGATCAAAAAAGGGAAAAGGAAAAGGAAAAGTACAGAAAAAAGTACCGAATGAGAAAAAAAGGAAACGAAGTTCAAGTTAGACACCGCCACAATCAAAAACAACAAAAAAGGACGCTAATGTAAACAAAGTACAAAGTGTTAACCGCAATACACCATATACACCATATACTCCAGTGGCAGATCACTTAAGTACATCTCACAACATATTATATGGTAACCCGAGTAATTTAAACCACTTAAACACATACGGTCAAACTTCAATCGGAACCCCGTATCAATCTTATCCTATGGCTCCCCCAACAACTCCTGCAGATTTTCTTATAGCGAACCAACCTCTTCAAACTCATCTCAGCTTTAGCTCGCCACAATCTCAACCAACTGAATTCTCGATGTATAGTAAATTTGAAAATTTTATGATAGACTGTTCACAAAAACTTCAGAAATTAGACATACTCGATGAGATTGTTGTGAAAATGAATGCTATGGAACAACGGTTTGAACATTTAGACAGAAACGTAACAGATATGAGACAACAAATTAACAATCACAATACATCTATACAGGAATCATCAATACGATCATCGGTCATTGAACAGAATGTAGATTTTATAAAAAGAGAAAATGATAAACTTCAAAATGAAAATTACGAATTAAGGGACAGGATAGTTGATATACAAACTCGATCGATGAGAGACAATTTGATATTTCGCGGGATTCCCGATGTTTCTGATACCAAACAACCTGAAAATACGGAAGAAAAACTTCAAACATTTTTAACAAATGAACTTGGAATCGAAAACAATATTCCGTTTCACGTGGTACATAGACTAAAACCGCGCCGAGATAGAGGTCCGAGGGGAATCGTTGCCAAATTTGAAAAAAGAAAGGACCGCGAAATGGTGATGGCGGCTGCAAGAGAAAAATTTAAAGAAAGGGACACTCAGTTTCGTGTCCATGAACAATTCCCAGCGGAAGTTATTCAGAGAAGACGTGAATTGGTGCCGATCATGAAGGATGCAAGACAAAAAGGACACGTTGCACATTTACGTGATGATAAACTGTTTATCGACAACAAGAGATTCTTCCCGCATCCACCACCACAAATGCCACATAGACCACCGTTCCAAAACCAGCGACCAATGGAGCAAAGACCACCTCCTCCTTTTCCTGGTGCATAGGGATGTTGTGCAAGAGGAACAGAAAGAGATATCAGCACAAGTGAAAATCGAACTAACAATGCGGATCCTATTTTTTCTGAATTAAAAATTTGTTTTCTTAACGTATGTGGTATAAAACAAAAACTGTTGTGTCCTGAATTTATAGAGATGATTAAAAAATATGATATTTGTTTGTTTACAGAAACAAAACTGTCTGACATTGATATATTAAATATACCTGATGACTATATGTATTATTCTAAAATTAGAAAAAAATGTAAAAGAAAATCAGGGGGGATTGTAGTAATGTATAGAAATAGGTTAAAAGGTTATTTAAACTTTATAAATACAGATTGTGAATTTGTACAGTGGGTTAAGATTTCAAAACTTATTATAAACCAGAAAACTGATAGTCTACTAGGTTGTGTTTATATTCCACCATCGAATTCGAAATATTCAACAAGTGAATCATTCGATGAGGTAGAAAATGAGATGCTTAATATAAAAAACATAGAGAGTCTAAATTGTATTATTTTTGGTGATTTTAATGCCAAAACTGGTAGTTTACCAGACTATATTATACCGGACGAGAATCTGGTTGATATTTTTGAATTTAACTCAGACGAGGATATACTTTCGTATATGTTTGACTACGAAAATTTACCTAGAAACAGTATTCCATTACACAGAGTTACAAGTTGTAATTGTGCACCAAATAATTACGGACACAAACTTTTAAATGTATGTAAAAGAAATAACATGTATATAGCAAACTCAAGAGTAGGTAATGATAAAGGTATTGGTAAAAAAACTTGTAATGATACAAGTGTTATTGACTATTTATTATTGTCATCTAATTTATTTCCAGTGTTAAAGAGTTTGATATTATGGAATTTGATCCATTGGTCTCAGATGTTCATTGTCAATTACATGTAGTTATTCAAGCTCCAGTGATTTTATATAATAGTAATGACGAACTATCACAATTTTGTAGTGAAAAATATGTCAAGTGGAGAAAAGAAAAGTGTTCAGAATTTTTAGATAATGTTAAAAGTGATCATGATTGTCAGTTAGAACAACTACTGTTAGAATTAGATAATTTAGAGGTACAACAAGGGATTCATCAAAATGAGATGAACAAAGTTGTAGAGAGAATTAGTAACTTTTTTCAATCAGTTGCTACAAAAACTTTTGGTAAATACAAGCCGTTTAAAAATCGCAAACCAAAAAGCGACAATAAACCTTGGTTTAACAAGCAATGTTTTGATAGTAGAAAAAATTTTCACAAAGCGCGGAAAAGGTACAGTTTTATAAAAAAAATGCTGATAATCGAAAACATATGAAAAATGCAAGCAAAAGCTATAAAATTGAAATTTCTAAAGCAAATGAACTGTACCAAAGAAATATTGGAAATAAATTACGCCAGACCAAAAATCAGATAGTAAAAAGTTTTGGAACATTTTGAATAGTATATATTGGGTCAAATAAAAAAAAAGGCGTAGACCCTGAAATTTCGATTGAAGCTCTCTGTGACTATTTCAAAGATATGAATAGATGTGACTCAAATACTGAGGAACCAGAAGTTAATTTTGATGTACATAATTTATCAGATGAATTGTATAACTTATTGAATGGTACTGTAACCGAAGATGAGATTTTAAAAAGTGTAAAAAACTTAAAAAACGATAAAGCTAGTGGATGTGACAAAATAATTAATGAATATATAAAATGTACTGTACATGATCTTATGCCAATGTATGTTAAACTTTTTAATTTAGTATTAGATACAGGAATAGTTCCAGAGTTATGGTCTCTTGGTATTATGATTCCTATTTTTAAGAATAAAGGTTCAAAAGCAGACCCTGCAAATTATAGAGGTGTAACATTAAACTCTTGTTTAGGAAAGACTTTTTCATCAATAATAAATGAGAGATTAAATAGTTTCTCAGATGAAGTTGAACTTATATCAGAATCTCAGGCTGGATTTAGAAAGGGATTTTCAACTACCGATAACATTTTTGTGTTGCATTCAATTTTATCTATATTTTTTTCAATGGGCAAAAAATTATTTTGCACATTTGTGGATTTTAAGAGAGCATTTGACACTATTTGGAGAACAGGGTTATGGCAAAAGTTACAAAAATCTCACATTACTGGGAAAATTTTTACAGTTATTTATAATATGTATCAAAATATAAAGACATGTGTTCGATATGGTAACCAAAGTTCAACTTTCTTCAACTGTGGTGTTGGTGTTAGGCAGGGTGAAAATTTATCACCGTTTTTGTTTTCAGTATTTTTAAATGATTTAGAAAACTTTTTTGTGGAAAATGATGTTAAAGATTTAGAATATATTTCTAAAAACTGTGAAGAGTTGTTACACGTATTAGTTAAAATCTTTGTAATTCTGTACGCAGATGACACTGTTATTATGTCTGATAGTAAGGAAGAACTACAACATGCACTCGATGTTTTTGAACAATATTGTAACATATGGAAACTCGAAGTAAATATAGATAAAACAAAAATTATTGTGTTTAGTAAAAAAAAGGTACGAGACAACTTTGATTTTCATATATATGGTAATGCTATAGAAGTTGTAGATTCTTACAATTATTTAGGCATAACTTTTAATTATAACGGTAATTTTTGTACTGCTAGAAAAAGGATTTTTGATCAAGCACAAAAAGCAATGTTTGCTCTCTACAGGAAGATAAAACATATATCATTGCCTATTGATATTCAGTTACAACTCTTTGATGCTGTAATCGCACCTATATTATTATATTCATCAGAGGTTTGGGGTTTTGAAAATAAACAGAATATTGAGAAAATGCAAAAATATTCTTGGTGTTCGGAACAGTACACCAAATTTTATGGTTTACGGGGAATTAGGGCGGGTTCCGTTAGATATCACTATAAAACTTAGGATGGCATCATTTTGGTGCAGAACTATTAAAACAGAGAGCAAACTGTCAAATATCCTTCTAAGACTTATGATTAAGCTACATGAAAATAATCCTACCAAATTTAAATGGATTCAATATGTAAAATCTATATTTGATGATACAGGTCTAAGTTTTATATGGAACGATCAATTAGTTGTAAATATTGATTGGTTAAAAAGTATGGTTAAACAGCGATTAACAGATCAGTACTATCAGCATTGGTTCTCGCAGATACATAATGCATCTAGGGGTGAATTCTATTCTTTATTCAAACTCGAGTTTGGTTTGGAACCGTATCTATTGCGATTATTTCCCAAGGACAGATATTACATATCTAAACTTCGATGCTCGAATTTGAAGTTACCTATTGAGACGGGTAGATGGGCGGGGATCGCTAGGGAAAATAGAATATGTACATTATGTAATGAGGGAATAGGGGATGAGTTTCATATATTGTTTACCTGTAAAAATGCTGATGTTTCTGCTCTTAGATCAAAGTTTATACCAAATTACTATGTAATGAATCCAAGCAAGAACAAGTTCACTGGCTTGTTGTCTATTTGTAACGTACAAGTTCAAAGGAATTTATCAATTTTTGTGAAGAAAATCATAAAATACTTTATCTAATTATACCAATTGTCTTTTAAAATATACTATGTATTTGTGTTTCGTTTGTCCTGTCTCGCTATGTATTATCTTAATATGTTTGTATATATTGTCCTCTTGTACACAAGTATGTGTCTGAGGTTATGAATAAAATCTTGAAAATCTTAATATTCTAAAACGATTGTCCTCCCACTCTAAGTTTACTTCCGATAACTTCAATTTTAATTAGCATACTTGGCTTCAATATATGAATTACTGACATGCTAAATACAGGAGATTAACAGATTAAATAAACGTGATTTTTGTCGAGCCTGCAACTTTTGTTGCAGAAAGCTCGACATAGGGATAGTGATCCGGCGGCGGCGGCGGCTACGGCGGCGGCGGCGGCGTTAGCTAACTTCTTAAAAGCTTTATATTTTAGAAGGTGGAAGACCTGGATGCTTCATACTTTGTATATAGATGCCTCATGTTACGAAGTTTCCGTCAGTCACATGTCCAATGTCCTTGACCTCATTTTCATGGTTCAGTGACCACTTGAAAAAAAAGTTCAAATTTTTTGTAATGTTGAATTCTCTCTTATTATAAGTAATGGGATAACTATATTTGAGATGTGCGTACCTTGCAAGGTCCTCATGTCTGTCAGACAG
Source organism: Mytilus galloprovincialis (assembly GCA_037788925.1). Lineage (NCBI taxonomy): Eukaryota > Metazoa > Mollusca > Bivalvia > Mytilida > Mytilidae > Mytilus > Mytilus galloprovincialis. The sequence goes on from CM075340.1 coordinate 75,584,455, forward strand.
TTTTCACTTGACCTCGACCTCATTTCATGGATCAGTGAACAAGGTTAAGTTTTGGTGGTCAAGTCCATATCTCAGATACTATAAGCAATAGGGCTAGTATATTCGGTGTATGGAAGGACTGTAAGGTGTACATGTCCAACTGGCAGGTGTCATCTCACCTTGACCTCATTTTCATGGTTCAGTGGTTATAGTTAAATTTTTGTGTTTTGGTCTGTTGTTCTCATACTTTATGCAATAGGTCTACTTTATTTGTTGTATGGAATGATTGTAAGGTGTACATGTCTAGCGGGCAGATGTCATGTGACCATGACCTCATTTTCATGGTTCAGTGGTCAAAGTTAAGTTTTTGAGTTTTGGTCTTTTTATCTAATACTATATGCCATAGGTCAACTATATTTGGTGTATGGAAATATTTTATGATCTTTATGCCAGTCGCGCAGGTTTTATTGACCGTGACCTCATTTTCACAGTTCATTGCACAGTGGTAAGTTTTTGTGTTTTGGTCTATTTTTCTTAAACTATAAGTAATAGGTCAACTATATATGTTGTATAGAAGCATTGTTAGCTGTACATGTCTGCCTGGCATGGTTCATCTGACCTTGACCTCATTTTCAAGGTTCATTGGTCTTTGTTTAGTTATCTTGGTTACTGTTAAGTTTTTGGTACAGTTGTTATAAAGCCTAGCTTTTTACTTAGGACTATCAACATAATATCAATGATTAGTATAGAAGGCGAGACATTTCAGCGTGTCCACTCTTATTTAAAATAGTTATAACATTATTTTGTTTTATTTCAATTACTATTGAACTTTTTACATTAATTTGAGATGTAAGCTATGTTGATCTGTTATATACATTTGTATCTGATAAACGTGACCAACTTCTTAATATTAGTCAGACCGTACGCGTACGGTCCGACCGTATGCGTATTTTGAAAATATACGCATACGGTCCAGACCGTACGCGTACGGTCCAAATACTCATACGGTCTGGAACATTTATACTAAACCAGAAATCATGTAAATTTGGAGAAATTCAGGGATTAAGGGTAATGCTTCGATCCCCTACATTGCTTTTTCTGTTTAGTTTGTTATTTTGACTCGCATTTTCCGATATAAAATTATATTCCTTTCGAAAACTATTAGAAATTTATAAAATGAGATGTTTGATTCAAAGCATTTAGGTATCATTCAACTTAAAAGATTTAACCAAAAAAATCAAAAAACTTCTACGTGATTAATTTTTCACTTCCGAAACCTTCTTCAATCATAAATAAATTGTACATCACTCTGAACATTCGATTTTAAAAGTAATAATACCATATAATTGTTTATATTTACATGTAGCATGAGGACGGATGACTATTTCTGTACTGTTTAAGTTATTAGACATAGCAACGACAGAAAAACTAGTATATGCTGTGCCTGGCTGTAGTCTGTCAATCAAGGTGTAGGATTTTAAACTGTTGTTAGTAACATTAACTGTTTTGTAATAAGTTTCATTCTTCAGTATAAAGTATCTTTGGACGATTCCAGGGCCTTTAGAAACAGTAATGCTTATTGTTTTTGTTGTTTCTGATGTAATAAACACACTATTTGGAGCGCTTGGCTCTGCAATAAAACAATAAAATCAAGAAATACATTAAATATCCAAATTTTACTGAGGTTAGGTTTCACTTGCATATCAAGTTTATGTCATCGTACACTCATTTGTTATCGGTTGTGACAATTGAAAAAAAGAACATTTGATTTATCATGCGTGCTGTACAAAAATTATATAAAAATAAATTGGAAGATAAAATTGCCGAATGTTACAAAAAACTATTGGATTCGAACTTTCATTGTGTCATCCAGGATTTTTTTTACACTCAACATTGAAACTGACCGGTTTTATTTGGCGCTTCCACACATGACCGATTTTTAAAGAGTATTGTCATTTTTTCTGTTTAAGTTTCCTCTATCAATTGATATTATCAAAATAATAGGCAAAATGAACAAAATATAAAATAATATTCGCAATAATGAATTTAAGGTCAATAACTCCCGTGACAAGTCGTCTGTTCTCATTGAATATCTATTAATTAAACATACATCCTTGTCAGATTTCTTTATTTAATTAAAATAATAGACATAACTTGCATTAAACACATATGTTCTATTGTTAGCTATGTCGGTCATGTTGTTTCGGAGGCAATTTTTATCTGACACATTTTTTTTTAAATTAGATGCCGAAATGATCATTGTGGTCAAGTTTGGTTAAATGTGATCAACCTAGTACATTCAGATCTGAGATAATTTTCTTAAAAGTAATGACGGACGACGACGAAGACAACCGACATATGCCAATTGAAAAGAAAATCTTACTGGAACCTGTGTGTTATGTGAGTTAGAAAAGTAAAATTATGTTATATCCCGCAAGAATGTTTAACTTAAATTACAGTAAAGAATCAATTACATATGAAATAGTTAACATCGAGTATAAACCTTTAAGACAAACTTTTCAGACCAATAGCATTCACAAGTTATCATTAAAACTGAAAATAAATTATCCACAGCAATAAATGTCAAATCAGTACGACAGCACCAATCGATTTTGCATTCATGTGAGAAAATATTTTCTGTAAAGGTGCATAAGTTCATGAATAAAAAGATTATGATGTCCAACAAATAGTTAGCATAAAAGATCTATCATCTTACATGATAACTTAATGAAGAAACTCGGCCTCATGATGAACAAACATTTCAAAATGCTTTCAATAGTCACTGTTGGATACTTTTTGCCTTATAAAGTTCAGTGCCATCACACGTTTACGTTAAACTTCAAATAAGTACTTTCATTGAACTAGCCTCGTCTACCCAACTTCACAGCCGACTCATAAAGTGATAAGAAAACTATTAATTTTCTTAATCAATCACACAAAATTCTCATTTCTGTAAGCCATAAAAATATTGTAGATTCTTGACATCTGCATTACATGAATTTTTGCTCATACACGAAAACCGTATGAATTTGGTCAAACGGATTATGTTCACACGAGGCTTAAGTGTACATCATTATTTTATAAAAAATATTTTTAGGATATTTTTATTTTGTTTACTTTTTAACAGGATTAAATGATAAAATATATAATTTACTGGTTGAGCTATCTGGCACTGTTGTTTGACTACTGTTGACACCATTTGACACTGCTATCACTGTAAAATATTGGTATAAAGTTCCTGGTTCCAAACCTTTAATATCGGTTATGGTAACACTGGTGTCCTTCTTTACAACAACACTGCTGTGAAATCGTTGCTTAAGTAGAATGTCAAAACTATCAGCACGTCCTTCTCCAGGGACAATTTCTATAGTAAGCTTATCTGTCGTAGCGTCTATAATCTTTACAGATTTCGGCGGTTTTGGAACTGAATTATGAACAATATTGGCATAAAATTTGATATGAATTGAAATTCGATGTAAATTATTCACGATCTATTGTCTCCAAAGTATATTTTGTAGGAAGAAACGAACTGAGAGTAGTCCTTTGTTAATTTATGTATCATTGTCATTTTGCGTACTTTCTTTTATTACCTATTCTGACATCGGACTCGGACTTCTTTTAAACTGGGTTTTACTGTGTGTACTGCTGTGTGTTTCTTTATTTTGCTTTGGCTAGAGTTATAAGGAGAGGGTTGAGATCTTGAAACATGTTTATCTCTGTCGGATTTTTTGCTCCTGTCCCAAGTCAGAGGCCTCTGGCCTTTTTCCGTCTTTAATGTTTTTTAATTTAGTTCATTCATATGTTTTGGGGTTTAGTATGACGTTCATTCTCATTGATTAATAACGTATTTTTATTCAGAGGGCAGCTGAGGCCCACCTCCGGGAGCGGGATGTTCTCTCTGTATTGTAGATCTATTTGTGGCCTCGGTTGTTATTTGCATTTTGGTCGGGTTGTTGTCTCCTTCACATATTCTCAATATATATTCTCAATTTTATAAATTATATGCATTTGTCTTCTTCTAACCTCATGTGTAACTTTCAAATAACTAGAATGTGGCATCCTTTTAAAAAATCTTTCATTTTTTTTTTAGATAATTCTAAATCGTGTCATTGTTTTTGACAATGACTGTAGTTTTCAATAGTGTTGCTACTTTTTAAAAAAATATTTTGTTTATAATCATTCTAATAAATTTGTCGACAACCTTTATTTGGTTTATAATTGGTAATGAGTATTCTAAAAATGATGATGTTGTGAAGTGACTCGGTACAATTATGATTAGTGTAAGTAGCTATTGCGCTCATGGACATACTCTTGTGGTTGACACTTTTATTTATGTTAATGATATGCCAACAACATTAAAAAATTCAGATTACAGAAAGAAAAACACTGTATCTGTAATGTCATTCAAATTAAAAATAAACAGCTAATCAAAATTAGAAGCTTTATGTGTTAAATATGGGTCAATTTAGTCTGTGACCAACTTGCTTTTAATATACTTACCTGTGGAACAGTTTAAGGTAACAGGCATACTTTGTTCATACTCATGCACGGCAAATACATCAATTGTATGAAATGTTCCTGGTTCACCTTCAATGACTTTAATCAGACTTGGCGAGTTATCCTTAGTCTGTTTTAATCTTTTTCCATCCACCAGTATGCTATATCCTTGCACATTTCCTTTGCCTTTGACTATGCGCAAATTGATAGCCGTCGTGGAACTATTTTCACAAGACGCAAATGGGATATTTGGATCTATATTCGAAATAAATATATAGTACAATATTTTGATGACATTTACCAACTTGTAATCTAAATTTGTGTCATTTTTTCTGGTTATACATCTGTTAACACTACGCGCCTAATCGTACATAGATATAATACGAACCGTTCGTTGTATCTATTTCAAATACAAACTCATTTAATATACCGGGAAATAAGATTTTTGAAATTTTCAAATTGAAAGAATATTTTCACAATTGATTGAAACATAAAGAGCTAAATGTATTATATATGCCGTTATCAGTTTGGTTAAATGCCAAACTATATAGTATAATACAGAGCCTTTTAAATCTACATCCAAATATATAAAAAGATAATGTTGTCCTTTGTTATATTATAAATCATTTAATATAACAAGAAATACAAATGTAATTGTTACTAAGTTAACAATTAGGTGTATCAGGTTTTACTCTGTTTGGATGAACTGCTACAATGTTTTAGGTTATATTAGTATTCATAATAAAAAAAAATGGACGTGTGAGTATAATAAAGGTAGTCACATATATTGACAAAACAAAAAACGCAGCATTACTTACTGGTACAGATTGTTGTTTGGGCTGGTTGTACACTTGTGTTGTTTCCAATCAAACTATACGCATTTATACTGTAACATTGTCCTGCTGTTAAATTTCCAAAATTGTAATAAGTTTCCTTTAAAGCCTCTTTAGTATGCACGATTTCATTTTTGCTATCGCCGAATTTTGTTATGATTGCTATTATGCCATCTACTGCGGGAGTACGTGGTCTAATCAATAGTTTGAACCTGATCGAACTATTGTCCGCTTTCTTGTCTTCAAATGATGGACTTGGAGGTCCTACAAATAAGTTGTATTTTAAACAAAATAAAAAACTGGAATTTTTAATAATCATGGTTTATCCAACAAAAATTATAAATTGTGTTTCAAGATATGATTTTGAATGTCATATTTGGAGACCGCGTGAACAAAATCTAGCAAATACCGAAACTGACCATTCTATACAACACGCATAATGATCACATGATACCATCCCTGGTTTTGGTGGGAGGGTTCGTTTAGGTATTTGTTTTTCTTTGTTTTTCTTTGTTAATTAAGTTTCTGTACTTTCTGGAGTTTGTTTTACATGGCACTGGTAGTTCGGGGGTTTAAATTTTCGCGCCGTCTGCGCATAAAGTTGCGCATTGATATCGTAAGTGATATACATTGTCGTAATTTTCCATGACAGTAAAATATGATCATTTAAATAATCTTTTTTATTCAAATGCATTGAGCAAGAGTTGAATAACTTTTAAATGCAATTTTAAAACTTAATAAAAATTTATTGTTACAATTGTCTTTGTTGAAAAGTACTTCCGTTCTAAAAATAAATATGGAGCATGTTTTTGACGAAGGAGAAGAATGAAGAGAGAATAACTCATATTTATCGAACACGTGAACTGCTTTTCATGAATACTGTAATGCAGATCGAAATTATAGATAACGATCTTCATTTTGGTAGCTTATGAAGCAGTTTCACCCTTGTCTTACACATTTTTTGTTGTAAACCTGGAGTATTCGAATGTGAATGCAGTTGATTTTGTCTGAATTCCAGTTATAACATTTTTGGTTAAGCATGCACACTTAAAATTTAGACATGTTAGAACAAAACCCATCTATATAAAAAAGATGTGGTATGATTGCCAATTAGACAACTTCAATGTATCCAAAAGAGACCAAAATGGCACAGACATAAACATCTATAGGTCACCGTACGTCCTTCAACAATGAGCAAAGCCCATACCGCATATATAGTCAGCAATGAAAGGCCCAGATATGACAATGTACATGATGTACAACAATTCAAACAAGAAAACAAACGGCCTTATTTGTATAAAAAAAATAATGAAAAACAAACATGTAACACATAAACAAATGACAACCACTGAATTACAGGCTCCTGACTTGGGACAGACACATACATAAATAATGTGGCGGGGTTAAACAAGTTAGCCGGATCTAGACTGTATGAATTATTTTTTAAAATGAATCATTTCACAAAACTACATGTACCTTTCTTACCGATGGTCTGGATTGAGGGTCCTTCATTTAATTCCTATCTAATTCTGTATACCCTTTATCTCTATTTATTTTTTTTATTTTTTTCAATTTTTCTGTACTTCTTATAATTTAACAACCCGTTTTTCTTCATTGTTACATGTACAGTATGTCTATTTTCTTTATTTACAAATGTATTGTGAACATTACATGCATTATTCTCTATTCTTTAAAACTTTTCCTTACCCTCCTATATTATATTTGATCAGGGGTGGAAATTGGTGCTGGTCCAGTAGAATTTGTGTGGGACCAGTAGATTTTGTCAGCTGGTGGTCCGGCGGACCAGTAGAAATTTTTCGTTAATCACTGAATGCATCTCTATCTTGGTTTGTTTACAAAAACATTAGAAATTATTTTTAGGGTACTGGCGGTACTATTTTAAAAGTATTTAATTAATATCTCAAATGAGGGCACTACACGACAACACAAAATGTGGAAATTTTTTAATGGCATTAAAATGCAGGGCAAAACAAATTAATTCATTAAGCGACATTCTATAACCAGTATATTTTAGATGCAAGAATGTTGAAATGTGGAATTTGAATAATTGTTATAATTCAGTATTAGTTAAGATATTTAGCACTAGCTTAAGAAATAATTTACTTGATAGATAATTAATATAAATCTTCACAATTTTAGATAAGTGTAAATCAAATTATTATGTAATCCTCTGAGGGCTAAATGACAATAGAGAATTAAGGATTAAAGAAGTGTTATATATACAAGAGATTTCTTACTTTTAATTAAGATGATTTAAGTTATGTCACAAAGACTTGATTTTAAGAAAGTAGATAAACTAGCATTATTATGTAAATTAGATATACGAGTATTAATGCTATGTAAAGAATATATATTAGTTGACAATGCAGTATGGGACACTTGCTTTACAGTCATGTATTGGACACTGGTGTTATAGACTTGGATTTATATCAGACATGCTGTTTTATAATTATGTCTCATGAACTTATGTGATTATTGTGATTATTGTGATTGATAAACTATACTGAATGCTGATTTAATAAACATTATATATTGAACTTTGAATCTGTGTTACGTTGACATGTATTCATATAAAAGCTACCAGCTAGTTCCCCCAACCTAGCAAGATGAGTAACCAGGTCAGGAACGAGCATAGTACTGGCCTTGGTTATAATTCAAAAGGAAGATTTTTCAAACTGAAAAAAAAAAACCGCAAATATAAAATATCCTGGGAAAATCTCGAATGGTTAAATTGTAAAGTCGATTGTAATGTGATGCATTGTAAAACATGTGAACAATTTGCAGTGACAAACCTAGATGAGAAATGTATTTTTGTAACGGGATCTTAAAATTTAAAAAAGATTTTGTACTTGCTCATGAACAAACAGAACAGCACAAAAATCTACTGAAATAAAGAAGAGGAAAGCAGCTGAGAAAAAAAAATAAAACTATACATCCGTCATATCTTTTAGTGGTTATCAAATGAATGTCATTTTTGCAGAACCAGTAAATTTTAAGCCGGACCAGTAGATTTTAAGTCCACTGGTCTGGCTGGCCAGTATACAAAAAAGCTTAAATTCGACCACTGTATTTGATCCTACAGAACCTTCATGAGATCAGGAAAAGCAGTCTTGTCATAAAATGATTTTTTTCTAAATTTAAAAGGTCTCTACACAGTTATTTCTAAGTGCATTTCTTTAATATTTTAAAGACATTAAATGAAACTTTTAAAAATTACACCTGCGCTAAGTGGGTGTCATATTCTCTTGATGGCTTCAGACATTTTTTAACCTTTTTCAGCTGGTACATTCATGACCAAAAGTTACAGTATAATTTCAACTCTTTACATACTTCCTCTTTAAGGCATATTTTTCAAAGGTGTAGGAAAAAAAATTTCAAGATATGTAATCAAATTTATAAAAATGATTATATAATTGATTTTCATGTGGAACGCAAATAAAGATAAAATCAAAGGATAATAAATTAACTATGTTCCTTTATATGGATAGTAGGAACTAACCGATCTTAACCAACTTTTTTTTACCAGAGCTTACTAAATTTTAAGCCTACGGACCAAGTTTCATGGCAATTATAAGATATATATTATAGACAACATGTTTTTAAAGACTAATTTGATATATATGTATCAGACATGTAGAATGTATAATAATTATTTAAAAGTCAAAATTATAAAAATGTATGAGTCTGTGGCTTTTAGCATGTTTAGTAGGTTTTTGAATGAAAAAAAGAGGGGGGGGGGCTTGTATGAAGAGGTGATATTTTCCTGCAATTTAAAACCTTAAAATTACTTGAAATAATTCAGGGTCAATTTAGGCCCCTAGCACATACATTGTATTTACATTTAAAAATGCATAACTACAGCTGAAGTTATTAAAACTTTCTTTTTTGGGGGCTGATTTCTATTGCATGTAATTTTAGTCTCAAGAAGCATACATGTATATTTGAACCACTTACTATCCTACAGTAGAAAAGAAATATACTGAAATCTTTAATTTCATGACAGACATTATGTACATACAAACCTCATGATCCTCATCAAATTTTTCTTGCTCCATAAAGTTTGTAAGACAAGGGTCCCGACTATTCATACAACTCATTCTGCAAATTTATCTGTGATAATCTACTTTTCGCTAGATTTAGAGTTCACAAATGAATAATACAAATTGATAAAACCCATATGTTGTACCAATTTACACCACTGTCCCAGGTTAAGGGAAAGGGTTGTCACCTTCAAACATTAACCCCACAACATTATGTATATGCATGTCCCAAGTCATGAACCTGTTATTCAGACAGTGGTTGTCGTTTGTTGTGTCACACATTTTTTTCCCCATCATTTTGTACATTAATATGCCTTCAGTTTTCTCATTTGAATTGTTTTTCATTAGTCATTGAAGGGCCTTTTACAGCTAACTATGCGATAACGGCTTTTGACCTGTAGCTGTTAACTTCTGTGTCATTTGGTCTACTGCGGAGAGTTGCCTCATTAACAATCAATTATCATACCACATCTTCCTTTTATATTGAAACACAAATATTGACACATAAAAACCTTTCAGATAGAAAGTCAGAATGAGACTTATGGATAAAAACTTAGCAGACTGTCAGCTCACACTTTTCATTCATTTTGCTGTAACAAATATGGTTTAAGCACAATAATAACCAGATGCTCCGCAGGGCGCAGCATTATACAACTGCAGAGGTCAACCCTCTTTGAACAATAAACAACAACTGTTATTTTGCTCAAAAAAATCTCTTGGATGGCTGGTGACCCGAAAAATGTATTTAAATTTAATAAAAATAGAGACATAAAGCTTTACAGTATGAAAAAATGAGCAACTTCTGTCATTTATTTTGCTCTGAAAATTCAATCAAAGATATTTTATGCCTGTTTTCCCTATATTTAGCCTATTTGCACGTATTTCAGAGGTAAAAAAATCTCTTGGATGGCCGGTGACCCCCAAATTTTATTTCAATTTTATAAAATCGAGACATCAAGCTTTACAGTATGAAAAAATGAGCAACTTCTGTCATTTATTTAGCTCTCGAAATTAAATCAAAGATATTTTATGCCTGTTTTCCCTATATTTAGCCTATTTGCACTCATTTTCAGAGGTCAAAACATTTCTTGGATGGCCGGTGACCCCCAAATTTTATTTCAATTTTATAAAATAGACACATCAAGCTTTACAGTATAAAAAAATGAGCAACTTCTGTCATTTATTTTGCTCTGAAAATTCAATCAAAGATATTTTATGTCTGTTTTCCCTATATTTAGCCTATTTGCACTCATTTTCAGAGGTAAAAAAAATCTCTTGGATGGCCGGTGACCCCCAAAATTTTATTTCAATTTTGTAAAATAGAGACATCAAGCTTTACAATATGAAAAAATGAGCAACTTCTGTCATTTTGTTTGCTGTTAAAATTCAACCAAAGACGTTTTATGTCCATTTTCCCTATATTTAGCCTTTTTGCACTTATTTTCAGAGGTCAAAAAATCTCTTGGATGGCCGGTGACCCCCATTTGTTATTCCAATTTCATAAAAAATATATATCAAGCATTTTTGTATAAAAAAATGAGCAACTTCTGTCATTTTGTTTGCTGTTAAAATTCAACCAAAGTCGTTTTATGTCCATTTTTCCTATATTTAGCCTTTTTGCACTTATTTTCAGAGGTCAAAAAATCTCTTGGATGGCCGGTGACCCCCTTTTTTTATTTCAATTTCATAAAATATATATATCAAGCTTTTTTGTATAAAAAAATGAGCAACTTCTGTCTTTTTGTTTGCTGTTAAAATTCAACCAAAGACGTTTTATGCCTATTTTCCCTATATATCCATATAACCTATTTGCACTCATTTTGAAAGGTCAAAAAATCTCTTAGATGGCCGGTGACCCCCAATTTTTTTTGCATTTTTTCATTTACAATACTTCAAAGTTAAATTTCACAAAGTATAAGAAAATTCTGTCATTTTTTTTCTATACCCCTGAACTAACTTCACAAGACGGTAGTACGGCTTCTCAATGGATATTCGTTAGGTCAATGTTTACTTTAAAAGGCTATGACGATATCGGCCTTCATTTCGTCCATGGCAACGGACTTTGCGATTTCTTTAAAAATATACAAAAACACTCAAAATTTTCACCTAACAATCTTCTTTTTGTCAAATTTAATTATATTTTGTAGCGTACACAAAGTCTTTAAAATGTCTGATGTTAAAGTTTGACACCGGAAAAGGACATATGATGTCATACTGGAATGGGTAAAATACAAGATCAACATTTCGCAGATTTTTTCATTTTTCACATTGAGATTGAGTTTATTATCACTGCTTATACCACATTACGAGAGATATACAATTTTCACTACTTGGTAAATTTACTTCTCTAATGTTCAACACTCTCAATGTGTAAACTGAAAAAATCAGACATTTGGAAATTTGTTTCAAGAAACAATACAGGGACAAATAGGAGTAAACTAAAAATTGAAAATGCTTCAATCAAAGTCAGACGAACTCTTTTGCATCCGTACATTTTAAAAACAAAAGGAGATGATCATGATGATATGATTGGTATGATTGCCAAAGAGACAATTATACCCAAAATTCAAAAGAAGTAAATGTAATCAATTAAAGCCAAACATAGGGCCTTAAATAATGAGAAAAAATTATACCTTATAGCCAGTGATTAAAAGGCCAGACATCTTTTTTTAATCAAACGAGAAACCTCATGGCCCTATGAATTACAAAACAATTTTCGAAAAAAACACATATAACAGGAACCAACGATTACCACTTATAATGAACTGCATGCGCCTACACTAGGACAGCACATATATTATGGTATGGGTTTAAACATTTTTGTGAGCGCTCAACCATTCTTTAACCTGACCCAGTGATGTAACAGCACAACATAAGGACAAATGGGTAAAGAAAACCCAGAAAAAAACGGATTTATCACATGATGATGATATCACATTAATAAACAATAATTAAAAGGTTTTGCTAAATACATGGGTTTGAATTTGATTACATAATTGACAAATAAATACCAATTAAATAAAGAAGAACAATTATATCAATTACAAATTTGATGAGGGTACTCGCAGTTACTGACAGCTAGTTCAAAACCAATAACAACCAATAAAAAACAATCATGCATCTACGACTAAATTGTCAATCAATATACACATCAAACATCCAATGGATTTAGGAATGATGTAATAAACAGTCAGAGAAAAACTTGACCTTGTGTAAGGGACCGTTCAATATTTATCAGATGGATGGGCCGGTGCATTCTTAATATTGATTCATTAAAAAAGTTAATGCCCATCCTTTTAAATTCTGAAAAAAAATCCTCGCCCATCTAAAAAAATCTATAAAAAAAGTCCTTGCCCCTCTAAAGCTTAAAACAATCAAAAAAAATTAAAGTTCTTTTTCTATTTGAAAGTTTGCAAGTTTATGTCTTGAAATCAAAGAATAGACTTTGGTGTAAATACAAAATTTAAAATGTGCGAGCTAATTCCATTTATATATAAATATTTATGTGTGTATCAGAACCATACATTTTATTGTTTTTAAAACCAGTATGAATATACATGTATATATTTGATTTTATATTTGCAGCCTCAGATACAATATTGATTTAAAACTAGAGGCTCTAAAGAGCCTGTGTCGCTCACCTTGGTCTATGTGAATATTAAACAATGGACACAGATGGATTCATGACAAAATTGTGTTTTGGTGATGGTGATGTGTTTGTAGATCTTACTTTACTAAACATTCTTGCTGCTTACAATTATCTCTATCTATAACAGTACTTTCTGTGGAAAATGTTATTGAAAATCTTCAAATTTTAAGAAAATTGTTAAAAATTGACTATGAATTGTAGAGTTTTATGAAAATGCCAGTTGATTTGAAAAAGTTATGAAAAAATTAAAGATGACTATCTTGATTTAGCCAAAACTGAAAACTTTAGCTTTTTTTTAACCTATTTATTAAATCCATAGAATGACAGCAATTCACAAAACTACCAAACAACCTGGTATTCTGTAAGATCAATATATAAATGAAATGATTGTAGAGTTTTATGAAAATCCAAGTTGATTTGAAAAAGTTATGAAAAAATTAAAGATGACTATCTTGATTTAGCCAAAACTGAAAACTTTAGCTTTTTTTCAACCTATTTATTAAATTCATAGAATGACAGCAATTCACAAAACTACCAAACAACCTGGTATTCTGTAAGATCAATATATAAATGAAATAATTGTACAGTTTTATGAAAATGCCAGTTGATTTGAAAAAGTTATGAAAAAAATTAAAGATGACTTTCTGGATTTAGCCTAGACTGAAAATTTTAGCTTTTTTAACCTTTCTATTAAATCCATAGGATGGCAGCAATTCACCAAACTACCAAACAACCTGGTATTCTGTAAGATCAATATATAAATGAAATGATTGTAGAGTTTTATGAAAATCCAAGTTGATTTGAAAAAGTTATGAAAAAATTAAAGATGACTATCTTGATTTAGCCAAAACTGAAAACTTTAGCTTTTTTTTAACCTATTTATTAAATCCATAGAATGACAGCAATTCACAAAACTACCAAACAACCTGGTATTCTGTAAGATCAATATATAAATGAAATAATTGTAGAGTTTTATGAAAATCCAAGTTGATTTGAAAAAGTTATAAAAAAATTTAAAGATGACTATCTGGATTTGGCCTAAACCGAAAATTATTGTTGAGACCATGTCCCTTATGTTTTTTGTGCCTGCAAAAGGAATTTCCTACACACCGATAAAATTGAAAGCAAATTTTTTTCAAATAAAATAAGTTCTAGCCCATCCACTATATATATTAAAAAAAGTTCTTGCCCATCCTAATATTTCCACAAAAAAAGTGCTTGCCCCGCCCCATTTTGCACCGGCCCATCCATCTGATAGATATTGAACGGTCCCTAATGCCAAGATACAAAAATAGACAGATTGTAGATCCATGAAAGTGCACATTTATATACCAATTAATAATAATAAGTTTGTTTAATATACTGATAACAAAACCAATATTATTATTAATACCAATAAAAACAATATTCAAAGATTAAGTCACATTGTTGCATTGATAAAACGTTTAGAATAAATTGATTTAAAGGATCGATAAGTTTACCGGGATCGTTTTTACCTTTTTGGCACGGTACCCCAATCTCCGTAACTTTTAGGATGTGTTATTCGAAATTAAGTTAGTACAACAGACACGGGGATAGCGAAAGAGTTGTGAAATATAAACACCGTAAGATGGTGCCAAATGAACATGGCCATAAAAAAAAAATATTCACAATAGGAAACAAAGTATCGCCCCTTTTGTCGATAAGTTAATTATGGAGTTTCCCGTGTAAAACTGAAATATCTTAATCTAGTAAAAGACGTTTATTAGCATTACATTTGATTTATTTAAAGTAAATTTCTGTGAGTAAATTTCGGCAGTATATTTAGTGAATCGTGACGTTTTAACTCAGAATTAATCAAGATAACGATAACTGTTTTGACAGATATTTGACGGTTGTAGTCATAACAGTACACAAACAAGTCGGCTATTAAAGTTGTGCAATTAGTTCCCCTGAAGGAATGCCTACATAAAACCTGTCGATAAACTATGTCGAATAAAATTACAGCTTCAATAATCTCATCCAACCTCCAGTAAACATTTTTGTTTTCTTTTTTCATTTTAGAAGAAGGCTTCCAAGTCAGGAATATGACAGTTGTTGTACATTCGTTTTTGATTTGTTTTGTCATTTGATTTTGCCATGTGATCATGGATGTAACATAACTTTTTATGAATTTGCTGTGTAATATAGATAAAATGATGTGTACACAACATGACATTGGTTAATTGTATAACAGATTGATTTGAATAAAAATGTTTGCAGCAGGTCTGCAGCAAACATGCAGGAGAAAGATTAATTTGCATAAATATGTTTGCAGCAGGTCTGCGGCAAACACTCATTTGCATATAAATGTTTGCAGCAGGTCTGCAGCAAACACGCAGGAGAAAGATTAATTTGCATAAATATGTTTGCAGTAGGTCTGCGGCAAACACTCATTTGCATATAAATGTTTGCCGCAGGTCTGCAGCAAACACTCATTTGCATATAAATGTTTGCAGCAGGTCTGCGGCAAACACTCATTTGCATGGTGAATTGTTTGCAGCAGACCTGCAGCGTATTTGCAGCAAACACGCCGCAAACACGGACTCTATGTTCGCTGCAAGTCTGCAGCAAGTTCGCAACAGACTTCCAGCAAATGTTTGCAGGAGGCTGATTTTTTCAGTAAGGGTAGGGACTTTCCAGTAGTAGGGAGTGTGGAGTTTTAGGCACCCCAAAAACGCAGGGCGCGAGGGCGCAGCCAAATATGGCCAAGCCCCGCCCCTTTATCGAAACGTCCCCTCCGGTTGACCAAATATGGTCAGCTGACTAGGACGACACAACATGACTCATAAGTCCATCGTTCGAAATTACGCTCAGTTGGAATGACTCATATCCATAAATAAGGTAAGAACGTTACAATATGACTCGTCAGACGTGACTCATGTTGATCGGGGATGATTCAAAAACGGAAGGGTGATATCCATATACGGACATGTATTTAATCGACCAATGGCAAGTTGACCATATAAGGAAATAAAGGAGGTTGTCATATGACCATATCAAGAAAATATACCCAAATAAGGTCAACACTTTATTTTCACTGGAAAATCGAAAGAACCACATATGACATATAAGGAAATAACCCATAGTATGATATGACCATATAAGGAAAACATGTCCAAATAAGGTCAACACTTTATTTTCACTCAGAAAACCGAGATAAACGCACATGAACATATAAGGAAATAACTCAGAGTATCAAATGACCATATTAGGAAAATATGTCCAAATAAGGTCAACACTTTATTTTCACTCGAAAATCGAAATAAACACACATGTCCATATATGGAAGTATGATATGACCATATAAGGAAAATATGTTCAGACAATGTATATCATTCAAAAATCAACCTCTTGAAAGCGATGGAGAGGGGAGGCAACTCGGGAAATGGGAGATAACTCTAGACGAACCGACATTGGTCTAGCATATCATTCTGTTTAATCATATATAGGAAGGAGTGATGTATGGCGTCCACAATAACGACGTGTCTAGTTTTAAACGTTTATTTATTCACAAACAAATTCATTGGTAAATGTTTTTCAATTCGGATTCGATCGTCTTTGGGTCTCGGGCGGTGAGTTCGTTCACGATATCTTCCAGTGTGAAGTTCTTGTGTCTGTATTTGACGAAATGTATGCAGTACAATCCACAACTGTCGCCGTCTTCGGGCTGCACTCGCACCCGACTGAACTTGTATCGGGGTCCTTTGGCGACCAACACGTCTCTGAAGCGAGATCGATACTTTTCTGGTGCTCGACCGAACGAATCGAAAAATTCGACGGGTCCCTCTCGCGGGAAGTGGAACGCCACCCAGTGAATGCCCTTGCCGTCGCAGTCGTCCGTGTTGACGACGAAACTGCGGGGCCTGTTCGAGACTTCATCTGGCAGTTCATCGGTACAACACACGGTCGCCGGCAGGTCTTCGAGATAACACTCCAGTTCGTATCCGTAGGTTCCCTCCACGCCGTCGTCTTGCGGTGGCGGCGGCGGTGGCGGTGGCGGCGGCGATGGTTATAAGAGGAAGAGGATCGAATGCTTAATCAAAACCATGGACGAGTTTTACTTATTCGTCAATAGTGGAGACTCGCTCCAACTTTTCCCCCAGAATAGGGGAGGACAGTTCAGAATACGTTTACCTAGATCACACTTAATGAAAGGAACGTGGGAGTGTGCTCTGCTGGAGATGACCTTTGTACCGGCTTTTGAAACGTCTACACTGAAGAAGTACGTGTGTTGCGATCTGGTAAGGGATGAATCTTACGTCAGAGACACTTACCTGCCACTGCTTCAATCCGTAGCCATCAGAAAAGAAGAGACCACGAAGATAATTTTCGAGAGACCGCTCTACCTCGCGTCGAGGGGAGGCGAGACGGAAATATTGGAAATCACCTTGAGAGACGATCGACTTCGCGTGTGCCGTTGCAAAGATGATCACGTGTTCTGCTTGCTTCATTTCCGACAAAAGTTATAAGAGGGAAAGTTCCACTCTTGAAGTGAGGATGGAGTAGCCTAGCTGTCAAAGAATGTTTTCGAGAAGAGACGTCATGTTGAGACATCATCGAAATAAGCATGGTACTGGCGTACCACCATCGCCGCCGCCGCCACCACCGCAAAATGCGACGCAAGAAAGTTTTCGTTTTCAACACCCGTTCACCATGATCGTCTCCGGTCCGACTTCCTGCGGCAAGACGTTTTTCGTGAAGGAAGCATTGCGAAGATCCACGTGCAACCCGGTGCGGGAGAGGATCGTCTGGCTGTACCGACGATGGCAACCCCTCTACGACGAGATTCGAAAGACGGTGGTGCCCACCGTGGAATTCGTTCGCGGTATCCCGACCGAGTTGGAAGCCGATCACTTCTTCGATGCACGGACCAGAAACTTACTCGTGCTGGACGACCTGATGTCGACCTCGGCCAAAGACCGTCGCATCAACGACTTGTTCACGGAAGGATCGCATCATCGGAACCTTTCGGTGGTGGCTGTGAATCAGAACCTGTATTTCGGGAAGGATCCGACTCAGAGGAGAAACTGTCACTACCTGGTCCTCTTCGACAATCCAGTCGATCGCCAGCCCGTCGCCACGCTAGGTAGACAGATGTATCCGAGTCAGAGACACCTCTTGATGCAAACGTTCCGAGAGGCCACGAGGAGACCCTTCGGATACCTTCTGGTGGATCTGAAGGCCGCTACACCAGAACACTTGAGATTACGTAGCGACGTCTTGGGCGGAGGCGAGGACGACGCCGAAGCCGAGGACGAAGACGTCGATTCCACCGGAAGCGAATCGAACACCATGGAATTCGGGGAAGAAGACGTCGGAAGCGAATCGGACCTGATGGCTTGCCGCGCATGCGGACTGGTATTTGCGCACGCCCGGGGACTCGAGATCCACCAAGAGAGGGACTGTGGCGACGAACCATCCACCAAACGATGCAGAACGGAAGACGACGGCGTGGAGGGAACCTACGGATACGAACTGGAGTGTTATCTCGAAGACCTGCCGGCGACCGTGTGTTGTACCGATGAACTGCCGGATGAAGTCTCGAACAGGCCCCGCAGTTTCGTCGTCAACACGGACGACTGCGACGGCAAGGGCATTCACTGGGTGGCGTTCCACTTCCCGCGAGAGGGACCCGTCGAATTTTTCGATTCGTTCGGTCGAGCGCCAGAAAAGTATCGATCTCGCTTCAGAGACGTGTTGGTCGCCAACGGACCTCAATACAGATTCAGTACGACTCAAGTGCAACCGGGATCATCCGATACGTGCGGACTCTATTGTGTACATTTCGTGAAGATGAGATATAGAAACATTAGCATGGAAGACATTGTGAAAGATTTTTCGTCTAGAGACTTGATGAGTAACGACGACAAACTGCTTGCACTGTACGAATTAATGTAATAAATATATATGAAACTGACATCTGCGTTGGTATTTTTTTCTATTTGCCCCGAACACGATACGATTAATCGGTGATTGATGTTCACATCATGAAGAGTTGCTTCCCTTTTTTTTGTATCAGAGTTCCTCGATACGATCACGTGACCTTGCCTCGTTGAATTGTCACTCCACGAGAGATATATATACAGAGTTGCTTCCCTTGTTTTGTACCAGAGTTAACGTTCCTCGATACGATCACGTGACCTGCTGTCCATATATGGTCATTTATGTTTATTTTTATTTTTGAGTGAAAATAAAAGTTTTTTTCCAAATTTGGTCATCATTTCCATATATGATCATAGGGTATCTGGTCGGTTTCCATGTATGGTCATGTATTTTATTTTGATTTTTCAACAGAAATAAGGTTTTTACCAAATTTGGTCATGATTTCCATATATGGTCATGTATGTTTATTTTGAGTGAAAATAAGGTTCTTTCCAAATTTGGTCATAATTTCCATATATGGTCATAGGGTATTGTGGTCGCTTTCCATATATGGAATTCATCATATGGTGGTCCAAGAGTCATAATCCGACATCTGGTGCTTCCGTTTTGATATATAGCCCTCCCTACTAGAATTGGCAAAGATCTACGTGAGTCATACTGTTCATATGACGTCAGCGCCTTAGCGCCTTGCGTTTTTGTGGTTGCATAAAACATCATAACGAACAGAAAAAATACTTCTCGAATTTTCATACGTACATCATGGTATTGTCATGTAGTGAGTCATGCCCCGATCTTGCATCCTGATGATTCATGGTTGCGTCATGACCAAATATGACCGGCGTCCATCCGTCGTGATTCATCTTCCTTACTTCCGCTGACGTCATTAGGGCTAGTATATGCCCATATATCATATTGGGGCGGGGCATGCGCATATGACGTCAGCGCCCTGTGTTTTTGGGGTGGCTCAAACTGAACCGTCCCTACTACTCTTTCCGATTTGATATTCCTCAGAGTTTAGTAACTTTGCAATTTTACTTTTTACATGAGTTGCAGCAATATATTTGCATTCAGATTAACAAAACAACCATTTATTTAAATATATAACACTTTTGTTTGATAAGTTTGTATTGAAGTGTATAGTTGAAAGAGTTGAAAAGTAAAAAAAACTTTCACCAGAATTAAAAGGACCGTTTAAAGCACTTACAGATTAGTTTTAGAATTTTTTTACTAGAGGCCGAGATGAAACGATATGGATATAAAGTACTAAATGGTGGCCCCATTGCCGGCAATGCTATTTTTAGCAATTATCTCCTTAAAAGGCGCTTTTAATAAACTAATTATGGAAAAACTGCTGTTGTCTAATTGAAGCTCGATATCTATTTGGGATTTTACCGCACTCAAAAATATATGGTCCCATGGCTTTTCTTGGTGAATTTGGAGGTTTTTCACGATACCTGACGATTTCGCAGAAAAATTTCCCTAATTTTGAGCAACATAAAAAAAAATATTTCCAGCCCTTCATACTATACATTTAAGGACAAATTTGTGCTTGCATGAAACTTCATTCATAATGCTTTCCAGAAGAAAAATATATAAAAGATATAACAACCAATCACAGAGAGCCATCTATTTTTATCTCTATGTCATGTTCCCTTCATAAAATGGCTGCGCCCATGTAATTTTATTTGGTACATTGTAACCTATACGGTAATAAACAATTTTTGAAATTTGATTTTTTTTGCCGCATTAGTTACTTGAACATTGCTTGACTTCATTCTACTATGCAAAATATCTCATTGAAAACTGTATAATACACAGGAATTAATTTCTGGAGCCTACCCCTGTTTAAGAATTGGTAAAAAATTACACTGATTTTTATAGACATTACGGTACTGTTTGTTGCAGGTGTAATATTTTGTCTCTTTGTTAGTATTGCCTTTTCGAAGTAATCATGTGCTTCTGATATTGATCAACAGAAAATTTAATTTGAGTGACGCTGTGCCGAAAACCAAATTAAAAATTCGGACCAGTTCAATATGAAATAAATTCACTATTTTGAAACGGACTATAGCTTTATAAATCGGATACATGTGCACACTTAAGCTTCTTTTCGTTAAAAACAGCGTCTGGTGGTCTCTATTAGCTATACAAGTAGTCTGGTAAATGTTTTGAATGATGCGAAATCGTTTAGCGTATGCATATACCCTTGGAGCCGTTTTTACCAAAAAAGGGGGAGGGTTAAATCCGAAGATTTCTGTGTCATGTGATGTTGATGTGACAAAGTCTAACAAGTATCGCCAAAAGTTAGGCCTATGTATGGCTATCAAGCCTGTAAGACAAATTTTGGATAAAAACAGAAAAGACACATCAAGGCGATGTAATCCTGTACTTACCCGTATTTTGAATGCAAATAAGAAACAGACTATAGCATGAAAACGGAATTATTCACACATATCACAACACTAGTAAAGCGTTTTTGATGTCTAAATCTTTCTTTAAATACAATTTTTGACATATTTTGAGACCATTATAGGATATAAAGTACTAAATGGTGGCCCCATTGCCGGCAATGCTATTTTTAGCAATTATCTCCTTAAAAGGCGCTTTTAATAAACTAATTATGGAAAAACTGCTGTTGTCTAATTGAAGCTCGATATCTATTTGAGATTTTACCGCACTCAAATATATATGGTCCCATGGCTTTTCTTGGTGAATTTGGAGGTTTTTCACGATACCTGACGATTTCGCAGAAAAATTTCCCTAATTTTGAGCAACATAAAAAAAATATTTCCGGCCCTTCATACTATACATTTAAGGACAAATTTGTGCTTGCATGAAACTTCATTCGTAATGCTTTCCAGAAGAAAAATATATAAGAGATATAACAACCAATCACAGAGAGCCATCTATTTTTATCTCTGTGTCATGTTCCCTTCATAAAAGGTTTCATTGTCTATAAAGACGTTCGATGTTACAGACGAATGGTTAAAAATTAAACTTCTGTTGTTATTTTGTATGTGTACGAAATAAAAGGCGCTTATGTGTTATAAATTTAAGGATGTATAAAGTTTTGAATGGTAGAGTCATTACATATACTCAATAAGTTGATGAAATTAATACCTATATTTAATTTTCAGAAAATGACGTTTATGATCTTCAGGTTCGTCGATACGCGGGAACATCGTATGTAGACAAAACATGTAATTGTACCCTGATATTCATAGAGGGGGGGCAAGGGGTTTAACTGTTATGCTGTTATGGGGCAATTAAATTCTTTGTTATCTGTTATTCTGAAAATGTATTTGCTGTTAGCTGTTATTGTCTTATTCATTGTTAGCTGTTATTGGGCTTTTAGTTTTTTTTGTTATCTGTTATTGTGATAATGTATTTGCTGTTAACTGTTATTGAAAATTGGAATGTTAGCATTTTTTTGACAGCCAAAATTCGGTAGAAATTGAAGATCATTGGACATTGGGGTCTACCACTAGTAATATGTTGGTCCCGTATTCGGAGAAGGATTCCATAAACATATACCCATTACAGAAGTGAGGTCCAGGACAATTCCAGTACATCTTATGATTATCCTTTGTAATAAATTCCATTTTTTTTTGGAATATGTATTTAGAATTATCTTATTTTTTTGTATGAGGATAATGTTCCTTGTTTCCCGTACCAACATATTAAATCAGAACAATTATTAATATGACAAAAAGGAAAACATATGGTCAGGAATATCTGACAAGAATCTCAATCAGTAAGGACTAGGTCCTAACAACCAGTTAACCTTTTATATAATATGGTACATTGACTCAGCTCTGTGATTCTTTTCAAAGCAGAACCAAACACATTGTACAATGAAAGTTCCAACCATGTACTGGGTCCCGAAGCAGCACATAGTTCATTACAAACAAAGATTTATTTCGTCTTCAAGCCATTGCTCCCCTACTAAACTATGTATTCTACTTACTAGTACATTTGGTCCAATCAATAGCCTGATAAAAAATTGTTCAAATTGAGCCTTTGAAAATAATGGAATAAATTACTTTTGGAGTGTCAAAATTGGTTCGAGGTACTTGATAAATTGCATGCTTATAATTGGTGCTTTTAATTTTTCTACCCTATATACTGACCACTTTGCCTCATAGTCTTATTAAGAAAAATTCACACACCTCATTAAATGGGCATTTAGAAAACTCTTTTAGGTCATTTTTTAGTAGCAACAAACACAAGAACTATGTGAATTGAATACCATAACAGCCCTTCAATTTTTACCAGATATCATTTTTGTCTCTTTGAGACATATTCCTCATTTCCATTCTAAATTTTATTACACACTATTTAAATTACAAGCATGTGTGAGTTTCTATAACTGTATAAAAATAAATGCTGAAAAACGTATTCTATAACAAATAAACAGCTACGCCATGAGCGCATGATACGCCCGTCGCCCTTTTTGAAATATTCGATAACTTTTTTATGTCATATCAGATATTTATAAAAATTGACAGGGAGCTTCAGTCAATATATATAAACAATACACCAAAGTTTCATGCGAACTGCTGAAAACATTTTTGAGTTATTGACCGAAAACTGGAAAATACCTCTTTTTTAATGAATAAAACCCCTCAACTCAATAACATAAAATCTAAAATTAATGAAAATAGAAAGGGCGCTTACAACAATAGCTATAAACAATTCAGCAAAGTTTCATGAGAACTGCTGAAAACGTTTTTGTGTTAATGTCCGAAAACTGGAAAAAAAAAACCTTTTTAATTAACAAAACCCCTTAACTCGGAAACGTAAAATCTAAAATTTATAAAAATTGAAAGGGAGCTCATGTCAATAGATAGTAACAATTCACCAAAATTCCTTACAAATTTGTGAAAGGATTTTTGAGATATTATCAGAAAACTGAAAAAAAGCCACCATTTTTATTGAATAAACCCCATTACTCAGAAACTTAAATTCTGAAATTTATGAAATACGAAGGGGAGCTCACGTCAATAGATATAAACAATTTCCCAACGGTTTTATGCAAATTGGTTAAAGAGTGTTGGAGTTAATATTCGACATGTTGACGACAGACGGACAAGAGTATTCCATAATACGTCCTGTAAACGAGCGTATAAAAATATATTGAGTAGTAAACACATTCTAGATACATATTTTAAAAATATGTTCATAGAAAATGGAATTCATTACAAAGGATTATACCCGTAATAAAAAATACTGGATTTGTCAAGGTCCCGACTTATTTTAATATTTCATTTACTGTTATCTGTTTTTGTCCATTTTAATTCCTTGTTATCTGTTATAAGCCAAATCAATTTGCTGTTTTGCTGTTATTGGGACCCCCCTTGCCCCCCCTCTTCATAGAGTGGGTTGATGAAAGAGATTGTGTCACACTACTTGAAAATATCATTAACTTACTATATGGTATTTTACCCAGTTTACATAATTAGTGATTCTTATTTATGGTTTAAATATAGATAGATTATCAAGTGTAAAAATACGTTGATTTCGTTTGATAAATTTGCCATGAGACCTAAAATTACGTTGCCTTTTATCAACAATATCAATAGAAAAAGTTGTAGATATGTTACCCTACATTTATGTTTATCTAATGAATTCATTAATAAGGCAAATAATTGTATGTTATCAAGGTTTCAAAAGCAATGCATATATCAATGTAATTTTTTTATGGTGAGTCTGCAGTGGTACAAGTTCGCAATGATTGCAGTTGTTCTTCTTGGTAGTTAAAGCTGGTTTTAATTACTGCTAGTAGTACAAGTTGACTTAGTACGAACATGTAATAGTATGAATGGACTGGTTTCCCTGGAAAGAAAACTGAGTTTGTGTTCTATAGTACAAAAGTTATGAGACATGAATCAGACAAATGTTCACTACTACAGGGATCAAAGGTGAGGTCTGACTGACCAGCCCATAGTAAATGTAAATGATTTGTTATTTTGTCCCATACATGGATAGATGGTTTAGGGGTGGGGATCTCGATGGTTTCAAGTTCCCAAACAGGAAGGGGTAGGGTGACCCTTGGGACTTCCCCTACATTTCATTTGATTTGTTATATTGTCCCATACATGAATATATATGGTTTAGAGGTGGGGATCTCATCGGTTTCCAAGTACTTAAACAGGAGGGGATAGGATGACCTCAAGGACTCCCCCTATATTTAATTTAATTAGTTAAATTGGCCCATACATGAATATATATTGTTTCAGTGTGGGGATCTTGACCGTTTCCAAGTTCTCAAACAGGAGGGGTGGTGTGACCAAAGGGACTTCCCCTATATTTCATTTGATTTGTTATATTGTCCCATACATGAGTATATATGGTTTAGGGGTGAGGATCTTGACCATTTCCAAGTTCTCAAACAGGAGGGTGTACGGTGACCCCAGGGACTCCCCTTTATTTCATTTAAATTGTTATATTGTCCCATACATAGATATATATGGTTAAGGGGTGGGTATCTCAGCGGTTTTCAAATTATCAAACAGGAGGGTTGGGGTGACCCAAGGGACTCTCTCTATATAACGTTCTGTGCTTTGCACAGAATGTGCAAGTTTAAGTTCTTTTAAGTGCGGCAAGCTCCTTAATTGTCTAGGAAATATTGTTCTTAATTGGGACGGCAATTTCCGGAACAATGAGTGTGTTGATAACACCTTTTCTCCTGTGTCGGTCTGTAGTTGTATTGTTGCAAAGTCTAAGTTACGAACTTTCTGAGATAAATCTCTGAACGCAGACAGTTGAATGCTGACTTTTTCTGTTTGTTTAATTTCTAGTTTATCAGCCAAATTCTGAATTATGAAAGAACGCTGTGCTCCCTCGTCAAATAATATGTTACATTCTTCTTCTTGGTCGTTATATATAACTGGTGCAGTTGCTGTTTTTTTAGGAGAATGTCGTGACTGTGTTGTGATGAATGCATTACTCTAGTCTCGTTTGGTGTTTCCACTTCATTTATCGCTGACTGTTGTATTGTAGGATCCGGTTTCGTACCTGGAATGACCACTTTATCTTTACATATGCTAGTATGATGCATTCCGTTACACTTTTTGCATCGTTTAGTAGATTGGAATGTGGCCTCTCGGTGTGACCCTAAGCAGTTAAAGCATAACGGTTTCTGTTTTACAATTTGATTTCTTGTGTTTGCGTCTATTACTTCAGTGCACTCCGTCGGATAGTGCTCACCTGAACAAAATATACATGTACGTGTATTTACCTTCTTGCATGTGTCTGTAGATTTACCCTTGTTGTATGTATGTGATTGCGTACCCATGAAAAATGCAATGTCCGATTCCATGACTCCCTGTCCTGCCTCAAGTATTTCAATCTCTTTAGTTATAGATTTGCGTAGATTATACAATATCAAATTATTTCTTCCGTGTTCTCGTGCAATATTCTTTTTTATGTCATCGGTAACTGTCCAAAACTACAGGTACCAAAAGCGAACCAAACATTGGTGTTTGACCAAGTGACTCTAATCCTCGCACATATGATTTAAGTTTGTCTCCGTAAGACCTCAAGCTAAATGCATCATTTGTCGGTGTGGGTAAGTTCATGAGTGCTTTCATGTAAGCATGGACCAGTTTGCTAGGTTGTCCAAACCTATCTCTGAGAAGATTGACTCCGGTTTCGTAGTTACCATTAGTCAAAGCGAATTCCTCTATTGTTTGCACGGCGCTTCCCTCAAGCTGGGCTTTAAGATAATTAAACTTTTGGATTGGCGTTAATGTGTCGTTGTAGTGTATAGATGACTCGAAACAATCCCAAAATGTCTGCCACTTAAGAATATCTCCATTAAAATAGGGCAAGTCTAACTTTGGAAGCCTATGGTAATTAGTTTTTGAAGATCTCGGTTCTGACGGGACTTGAAACATGACATTCTCTGACGGACGGGTATGCACTGCAGGGGCGTGAATTGAATACTGCTGGTTCATAGAATCTATTGCACATGTGTTCATATCAACTCTAGCTTCGGGTGTGAAATTATATGCGTCTGGGTTAAGTCTGCTCGTTGAAGGACCAACAGTATCATGTGAAATTATAGTATTTGTTTCAAAGGACTTAATAAATTTCCGAATTTGTCTAATTTTGCAATCAAGTTCGTACATATACTCATCTGAGTCGGTGATTTCCTGCTCCAGATTTTCCTCCGATGTCTGTTCCAAAAGTCTGTTATTCAGGTCAATCAATGTTTTCTGTTTCTGCGTGACGGCATCATCAAGGACTTTCACTTCGTCAACTTCTGTCTCTGTTTTTGACTTTAACTCGTTGAATTTCACCAGTAGCTTCGTGACGGCTATTTTGTGTCCAGCACGAACTGACTTCAGCTTTGCATCCATATATATCCAAAGGTTACGGCACCATTAAATGTTGAAGAATCCAAAATAAATCATGCGTTGTGTTTTTTATACTGTAATCAGCTATTTTACTATACAGATAAAGCTATACGTATAAACGTTAGCTTTATACGTCAATGACCTCAACTAACCTATAAGCCCCGCCTCCTTACCGGAACTACTGTATTTCATCAACAACGTCACGTCACGACCATGACAACGTAGAGTAACAATGGTCAAAACTTTTATGAATTTAAACTTTTATGTCTTCAAATTAATTATTTATATACCATGTTTATCAAATGTTATTAATTAAGTTCATTTTCCCTTTCTAATTCCTTTTAAAATATGTCAATGTCTTACCGCCTGGACTACGTTCACAGGGAAATACCCCAAAATGGTACCCCAAGAGGGAAATTCCAAACACTTTTTTTAACAATTTTTGTAACATATTTTTTTCATTTAAATTTTTTTTTTTTTTTTTCGATTTCAGTATAAAGACAATATACGTATAGTGTCTTGAAATATATAATTTATTTGTATTCGGCACGAAACGGGAAAATGCTCGGTAGAACCTCGCATTTTCCCGTTTCTAAGCCTCATACAAATAAATTTCATATTTCAAGACACTATACGTACATGTATATTGTCTAACTATACGTTTAATCGTCGTGATAGCCAATGCATATAATATTTAACTTCACAGAGTAGAGCGTTATGGTCATAACGTTACCATAGCGTAATGTTTGTACTTCGTGTATTTTCCGACCTCCCTAGCCTCCAAATTGAAAAGACCAAAATTTCGTCTTCTAATTTGAAATTGCCGCCAACAGCATGAACAGTTGTACTACGTATTGATGACAAACAATTTTCCTACGACTTTTGTCATTTGGGAAATCTAAACTACTTGTCTTAAAAGATTTTCGGCGATTAAATATTTCATACAATTGTTCTTTGACATCTTAGTCAAAAGCACAGGTCAAAATAAACTTCACAAGGATTCCTTATGAGCACTACGTATACGTCCTAGGTGTTACTTCAAAACTTTTGGATAATTCGACGATCATTTAAGGTCTTTCTGGTCATATTTTTTGTAATCCAGAATAAAAAGTATTAAAAAAGTGTTCAATTAGTTATATATAACATAGTAGCCAGCTAGATAAAAACAAAAGCAAGTATTTCAGCATTGATTGGGTAGAACACAAATCTAGGGTGCTCGCATAATGCAGCTTAACTGCATAAAAACTATTTGTGATAAAGTCTTTTAAAAGTCCTAGCTTTGTTTCCCACCAAATCCCTTTTTTCTATTAAACAACATTAAATAAAATGAGTAATGTAAAAAAAAAAATGTTTTGAAGAACGCTTCCACATGGTAAGCAAAAGTTCTGTGTCTTTACTGTTTTGATATTAAGTTCTTTGAAAGAATTGATCTAAAGAAGGGATAATAAACTTTAAGAACCAGAAATATGCTTAATGCCACCATTCGGTGTGCCCAACCTTATTTTCCATTAGTTTCTTTAACATTTATTATACTGTTCTAAACAATTAGGTTATTGAAAATATAGAAAGTGCTGCTGAACTATTCTTATTTTAAAGATATTTACTATCAGCACAATTAAAACCATTCCAATAGTTCCTGCTTCCACAAGTGCATGCATTTTGTATGCAGGTCAAACCTGTCTGGCATTCAACATCTGTTTTGCAAGGTCGATTTCCTGCGATCTCTACCAAAATAAATATAAGAAAGGTATTCAGTTTATAAGAATGTAGTAAAACACAATCACTCAAAATTAAAAAATGTTACGAACTTTCCAGTCAACCAATCGGTAGTGCGCTCAGAAGTGTCAGAATCTGTACACCCCTCCAGAGCATCTAATAGGATCACTTCCGGTTTTTTTGTGGAGTTCGTTTTGTTTGATGTGTAGTCATTTAAATAGCGTTTTGATGACTAGTTTGTCGAAATAGTTCGATTTTTTCTTTGTATTTTAAGTTTCTGTTTAAATGGTCAAATTTTAATGTTGATGTGGTATCTCTGTTTCTTTGTAAGCAATATACCGAAATTCTTGCATCCACAATCATACGATTAAAAATCAGAAATAGAAATAATATCAGATAGGCATAATTGTACAAATGGGAATAACAAACAAATATATACATATATTCGTGTTAAAGTCGAAAAACGACAAAAAACAAGAATGTATTAGCAACTAAAACATTAAATGATACCCCCCCCCCAACAGACACACACTTAATTTTCTACCATAGGCATGTGAAGTGTAATTATAGAGTATCGTTGATCATCTTAACGAGATTGATTTTCTCGTTTGACCCGGTACGGTGAAAGTGAGAAAAGCAATCGAGCTGAGATGACCAATGATAATCTGTATTCTGTTCCACATTCAATGTTTATTACATGTTTTCCTATTTATCCGGAACAAATTGAACTAGATCGATTTTTTAAATCACCGTATTTATCCATCACCTTTAATTTCTGTGACACCGTCCGCATCAATATTTCAACACATGGAAATGGACGACATTTTTACTCACTGAGGAAATCTAGTCCAAATAATTATGACGTTTGGCAAGGCTATTTTAATTTTTTTTTTTCTGGGACGCCTTCCTACAACGTCATAACGTCGAAGCCATTTTTTACGTCTGGAGTTTGAGAGCAAATTTTGGGGGGAACTTTGACACCTAATTTTAACAAGAAATTTTTATTGCCGGTTAGAAATTTTTACGTAGTTACAAAGTCCTACCTTTTTTGTGCTTATTGATGTAAACATTTTCCAGAAATATCCAAAAGAAAGGATAAAACAAGATACGATTCCATTTGAAGTGGGGGAATATTTATTTTGTTTGGAAATGATTTCCCACAATAACCAACGACACGTGACTTCCGGTGAATATAAAATTTAAAATCCGTTAAAATTTGACAGACCCGAATTTCCGGATAATGTAAATCGAACGTTCCGGAAATTCGGATCCATTAAAATTTACCGGATTTTAAATTTTATATTCACCGGAAGTCACGTGTCGTTGGTAATTGTGGGAAATCATTTCCAAACAAAATAAATATTCCCCCACTTCAAATGGAATCGTATCTTGTTTTATCCTTTCTTTTGGATATTTCTGGAAAAATTTTACATCAATAATTAGCACAAAAAAGGTAGGTCTTTGTAACTACGTAAAAATTTCTAACCGGCAATAAAAATTTCTTGTTAAAATTAGGTGTCAAAGTTCCCCCCAAAATTTGCTCTCAAACTCCAGACGTAAAAAATGGCTTCGGCGTTATGACGTCGTTGGAAGGCGTCCCAGAAAAAAATTAAAATAGCCTTGCCAGACGTCATAATTATTTGGACTAGAGGAAATCGATACATACCACTGTCAAGTACGTTTAATTCATTCATAAACTGTGATAAATTAATCTGTTTAACTCCGTTATTTTTGGATAAGTGATTTATAAATACATACGAACTGTAAGTTATTTATTTCCGAGAAATGAACTGTAAATTCTACTTTCGTTTTTGACTCGATTAATAATCTTGTATTTAACATTCATATTTAATTCGTACACATTGTAAAATATTGTATTTTATCTCTTTCAGTAACTTTGTAACTTTCTGGTGGAATTTATAATTACAATTTTCAATCAAGTTGTGTTCGTTATATATTCATCGAGATTGCGATTGCAGTCACCTGGTTAAACTAGTTGAGTCCGGCTCAGCATAGTAAATTGACAACAACTTGTCTACACATCTCCTGATCAGGAAAGACAACGGAGCATCGTTCGTAGCTGTTACATCGACACTACGCAACACAGCTTGTGCGTCCTTGGCAGCAAACCAACAACGTTGAACAAATTATTTCCGATTTACATCATGGATCCCAGTCACGCGGAACAGCAAGAAGAGGTTCAGCCCCAAGAGGGAGATGTCACTGAAGAACCTATAGAGAATCCGTCTGTAACCACACATGTAGATGAAATTCCCGAGACAAGGCGAGTACGCGACCTCACAGAAAAAGGTAAAGGAGTTTACACAGAAAAACGTTTTACGTAACAATTTCTGTGAGGAACTAGAGGCCCTTTGGTCAGATATAACAACCCAGTTATTGGAAATCACCTCACCTCCCAATGAACTTCAACAAGTCTTAACAAAGTCTTGCCATTAAAAAGTGGAACTGGCCATGGAATCTCTACACGAGCATCGCCTTGCCCTCACTAAGGCTAAATCTACAAAAACAAAGACATCTAAAGGCAAGAAAACCTCACACAGTGGGAGCTCCAACGTCTCTGAAATGTCCAGTCTTGCACGGAAGAAGCGTGCCAAAGCAGAGGCTGCCAGAACTCAGATAGCCTTTGCTGAAAAACAGGCCTTGCTCCTAAAGCTGGAGGCAATGATAGAAGAACAGACTCTTTTCAAGTAAAATGAAATAAAGGCCGAGGCGGAACAAGATGCCATCAGAGCAGATCAAGAAGCCACAAGCAGAAAAGCCGAGACGGAGCAAGAGGCCATACGTAGACATGCTGAGGCTGCACAACAGAAAGCTGAAATGAAACGTGAGGCCATACGCAGGAAAACTTTAATGGAACGGGAGGCTGCACGTGCAACACGGGTAAAAGCCGAAATTAAAGCTGCTATGAACATTCTAGAAGCACAAAGAGTAGCTACAGCCGCAGAAGCCGAGGCTCGTGTCCTGGAATACGACGGCAGCCAAGCATTTAGCGATCTTCCTGATGAAAAGGAAGACCCGCTCCACCGTGTGCAAGATTTCGTCAATAAACTTCCTGTATTAACTGTTGTAAAGGAAGTAACAGGACCTCAAAAGAAAAAACAAATTCCTGTTAAGATCGAGCTGAGTCACGAAGCACCAGCGTTCGTGCCATCCGTGACACTGAACTTGCTGTCACAGACATCTGCCGTCTTGCCTTCAGATACTAAGTCACCGGAAGTCATCTTAATCCCAGATCTGGGATAAGTAACCGGCATACAAAAACTAGGCCTTTCAGATGAGAGCCCTACTGAACACCAAAAACAGGGTGTTAAAGAATTCGAAGCGATCCCTGTCTTACGCACAAAACAAGACTTTATAGAAGAGATTCCTGTTTCACACAAAAAACATGGTGTAAAAGAAGAGATAACTGTTGCACACCATCAACAAATCAACCCAACATCGGAGATTACTAGATTTCTCTTTCGTAAGGACCTGCTTTTCTCCCGATTAACAAGCTTTAACGATCGGGCAGAATCCTTCCATACATGGAAAGCAAGCTTTAAAAACGTGACAGACGAGTTACAAGTATCTGACTCGGAACAGATTGATTTATTAATCAAGTGGCTCGGTCCTGAGTCTGCTAAACATGCCATAAGCATAAGAGCGTCGAACGCCAATAATCCTACAATAGTACAAAGATTATGGAAGTGGTTTGACGAGCGGTATGGTGCTCCAGAAATGTTGGAAGCCTCTCTCAGGAGTAAACTTGACAAATCCCGACCTTGACGAATAAGGACAATGCCCGTCTCTATGAACTGTCGGACATTCTATCAGAAATAGAACACCACAAGGAAAATCCCAAGCTGTGATGTCTGCTAGCTTATTTTGATTCACAGACCGGAATAAACCCTGTCATTGAAAAACTACCATATGGACTTCAGAAAAAGTGGATTACAAGGGCGTCTAGATACAAATTGGATTAATCTTTGGGTCAAAAGTCACACCAAATACAAAAGGTGTTGCGCCAAGGTTCAAGTCTTACCCCAAGACTAAAGTTGGTACTCAGAAAACAGCGGTTTAGCAGCAATCTGGAGACACCAGCAAACAAGGTCTTTGTATTCTGCACAATACAAAGCATTCCTTAAATGAATGTCGAGCGTTCCGAGCCAAATCAATGGAGGAACGCAAAGGTCTTTTGAAAGAAAACAATGTCTGTTACAAGTGTTGTGATTCTACCTAACACAGGAGCCGGGAATGCAATGCACGCATAAGTTGTAAAGAATGTGGAAGTAAACAACACACTACCGACCTTCACATCACTAGACCACAGCAACCTGCAAGTTAACTCTACCTTTACTGAGATCTTCAAAGATACATATAGCGGGAAATCTTGTGCTAAAATACTTCCTGTGAATGTTTATCACAAAGATAACCAGGACAAAGTTATTCGCATGTACGCCATCATTGATGACCAAAGCAACCGGTCACTAGCATCGCCGGAATTCTTTAATCTTTTCGACGTCAAAGATAAACCGGAGAACTATACTTTATCAACATGCTACGGCAAAGTAATCACTTCCGGGAAAAAAGGAAGAGGTTTCATCATGGAATCAATTAATGGTAGTGACAGATTTGACCTATCGGTCCTGATTGAATGTGATCATATTCCCAATAATAGGGACGAAATTCCTACTCCGGAAGTCACAATGCATCACCCTCATCTAAAAGAACTCAGAGGAAGCACTCCACCATTAGACGAAAATTGCCAAATTCTTCTCCTAATTGGCAGAGACCTTATAGAGGCACACCACGTCCTTGACCAGCGCATAGGACCACCCAGAACTCCATATGCACAACAATTGAAACTTGGTTGGGTAGTGATAGGAGAGACCTGCATTAACAAGTAGCACGTACCCTTTGAATTAAACGTCAAAATAACCAACATTCTACCTATTGGACAACCGTCAACCTTTCAACCATGCACAAGCAAGTTTGATATCCGGGAAAATTACACAGACCCTGTAACGAAAGATTTACAATCGCCACTCTTTGAAAAAACAAGGGACGATGATAAGCCTGGAATGTCATATGAGGACAAAATGTTATAAAGCAGATGGACAACGAATTTATGAGAGACTCGGAAGGAAGTTGGGTAGCACCGTTACCGTTCCGAGTGCCAAGACATCCGTTGCCAAGCAACAGACAACAAGCTCTTCATCGTGCTAATATGCTAGACACTAGTCTGAATAGAAATCCAGTAAAGCGGAAACACGTTCTTACATTTATGAGTAAGATCCTAGACAATAATCATGCAGAGCTCGCTCCACCATTGAACAACCATGAGGAGTGCTGGTATTTGCCATTGTTTGGTGTTTATCATCCGAAGAAACCCGATCAGATTAGAGGTGTGTTCGATTCTTTCGCCAAATGTAACGGAGTTTCAGACTTGACCAATGATCTCTTGGGAGTACTGCTGCGTTTCAGGAAAGAAATGGTTGCAGTAACTGCAGCCGTCCAACATATGTTTCACTGGTTTTTTTTTCAGAAAAGACCACCGAAATTACCTGAGATTTTTATGGCATAAAGACAATGACCTACAGGAGAACCTTGTCGAATACCGAATGAGAGTTCATGTTTTCAGAAATACTCCGTCACCTGCAGTTGCTACGCTAGGACATAGAAAAGCATCTCAAGCATCAGAACAAGAGTTTGACAGTCACGTGACTAGCTTTGTTACAAGAGACTTCTATGTCGACGACGGTCTAACGTCATGTTCTACTAAAGAGGAAGCTGTTAAGCTCATGAAAGACACACAGCAAGCATTAGCAAAATGTGGAAACTTACGCCTTCACAAGTTTGCATCAAATTGTGCGGAAGTTATGTCTGCATTTCATGCCAGTGATTTGACTTCAAATCTTAAAGATCTAGACTTATAATGCGAGAGCAAACCCCCTACAACGTAGTCTTGGTCTCAGCTGGGACGTAAACACTGATAACTTCTTATTTCAATTATCATCAGAAAACAAACCGATCACTCGGAGAGGAATTTTATCAACGATAAACAGTCTCTACGATCCTCTGGGATTTTTGGCTCCGGTGATTATACAAGGGAAACTCCTATTAAGGAAAATAGTATCAGAAACCGTCGATTGGGACCAACCTCCCACTGATGGGACAGCAGATGAGTGGAAATCTTGGAGAGATACTATAATTGCTATCGAAACATTGCGCATTCCACGTACCTACGTACCGTATCTCAGCAAAATCACCACAAAGGAGTTACATGTCTTCTCTGATGCATCAGAAAAAGCCATAGCAGCTGTTGCATATCTACGCACGACAGACAGTAGTGGTGAACCAAGCATAGGTTTTATTCTTGGGAAAGCTAAAGTTGCACCTACAAGTGGTCCTACTATTCCGCGACTTGAACTATCTGCTGCCGTATTAGCAGTTGAGATCACACAAACCGTCATGGATAATTTAGATTTACATATAGGCACCGTAAAATTCTACACAGACAGTAAAGTGGTTTTAGGTTACATCAGTAACGAGACAAGAAGGTTCTTTATCTACGTCGCCAATAGAGAAAATAAGAAAATTTAGCTCTCCAAGTCAATGGAAATATGTACTGTGACGATTTTAGAAAACAGTTGTTCGTAAATTTTTATTAATATTGTTCACATGTTTTGGGAAGTATTGTTTATCAAACCTTGTGAAAACTTTATGAATTATTGAGATTACATGTTTTAATTCAACTAGGTTGACATTGTTTGTCTATGTCTCTACCACGACTGCACTTAGTATTATTGTATATAGCAAGGAGTGTGTGTATTTTATGTCATAATTACCTATGTATTGTATAAATGTTTTTATATTGTAAGTTCCAGAGTAACAGAAAGCATGGTTTTATGACCGGCAGCTTGTAATAATATGTATGTTACTTTCACTTTTGCTTTAACCGGAAGTCACGTATTGTAATAAATATAGTGACAATCTTGGGAAATCGTATAAATTGTATACTGTCTTGGACATGTTTTAGTTATATTTTTGTATGTTTTTTCAAAATAGAGATAAATGTTAGAGTATTTTATGTAAGGTTTATGTAGAATAGAGTTTTATTCTAACTATTGTAATAGCTTCTTACGAACTATTTTTGCACCGACGTTGCGCGCCTTTTCACTGTAATCGGGCTGTTATGACGTCGTTTTCTAAGACGTTAAGTGCAAAGTTATTTACCTAATAAGGAAGATTCCTTATTTGGTCATGGATTTTACCCATATTTGGAATTTCTCTCACGCGAAATAACAACACTAGCGTAAGATTGATAGTATTTTACGTCAGTTCCAGCTTGTCCCTAGTTCCGGATAGCAGTAAAATAAACTTGTCTCATAACTTTCAAGGTACAGTTTTTCTAAAGCAGCAGTTTAGTTCCTGTATATTGCACTATATATGCAATATAACTATTTATGCAGTTTATATATAATCGTTCCAGTTTCCAGTTTTAAACGGTGGCAGAATTTTAATAGCGTTCTTGTTTTCTAAAGATTCTAATTTGAGAATAAAGTTTAATAATGAATTTCAACTTTAGATAGGAAAGGTGCGTCAACTCGGCAAAAGTGGCCGTTTGTTTCGAATAGTAGGGTGGCTGTTTATATATCTTTTAATAATATAAAAAGAGAGTTACGAAAATAGGGGCTTATTTATTTGTGTAGTATTTTACATGTATTTATATGGAGAGTTGCTGATATAATTTGTGTTTCCTGAATGTTGATTTTTGGTGTAGCTGTTTTAGAGTATTATCTTATGTTCGTCTAATCTATACGGACTATTGTTAATTGTTGATTGTTGTTTTAAGAGATTTATTGCTGTTAATCCATGTTCCAGTTGTTTTTAATATTATTGTCTGGTAAATAAAAGTTATTATACACTTGGAACTATTTTGTGTTTCCATTCAGAACATCAAACTAAAGTCTGAGCTGATACTTGATTACATTACATATAAAAAAATATCCGACTTACACACACACATATAAAAGACTGGCCGCCGACCTGGAAACTATAATTTGGTGATATGCCGTTGTGGTAGCAGTATACTGTAGTAATTAATTTATCTTGAGCGTTTATATTTCCTGTGAAATTCTTTTGGTTCGTTGTTGGTGTCTGTCTGGTCTGGTGGTTAGTTTTGTCGGTTAGCTAGAAAGGTTCTCACCGGTTTGCGAACACGTTACAGTACCAACTAACCGTAATCCCGCAAACTCGAGAACAAGGTCCGTAGCAGCCCATGAAATTCACAGCAGTGAATGGTTATTGGGACCAAAACAACTTCTTTCCTCAGAACAGAGGCATTCTGACGACATATACCAGCTAATAGATCCAGAAGAAGATGGAGAAGTAGGTGCAACTGTTAATGTTGCAAAAACATTTTCCACACCTGAGCATAAGGGTATCGGAACTGATAGATTCAATCGATTTTCAAACTGGACATCACTTGTGAGAGCGATAGCCTTTTTGGAACGTTTCTCTCGTTTACACGGGTCAAAACAGGCATCATCAGTAGCTTCTCTGGTTAGTTTTTCTAATGCCGAAAATTTCAACTTAATATCTGCACAACATGAAGTTTACGGAGATGAAATAGATTGCATTAAACGTCAGGAACAAATTCATAAGCGGAGCCCGATAGCTAACCTCAATCCGTTTTTGGACGAACGAGGACTATTACGAGTAGGAGGCCGTATTGCCAAATCTGACTTAAATTTCCGTGAAAAGAAACCATTGATCGTCCCTGGACGACATCACATAGCGACATTATTTGTCCGACACTACCATGACAAGATAAAACATCAAGGTCGCCACTTCACAGATGAAGCGATTCGTTCTGCAGGATTCTGGATCGTCGGAACTAAACGCTTGATCTCTTCTCTCATTCACAAATGTGTGACTTGCCGCAAACTAAGAGGAAAAACTGAGTGTCAAATTATGTCTGATTTGCCAGAGGACCATCTTGAACCGTCACCTCCATTTACCAACGTTGAAATGGACACATTTGGACCCTGAACAATTGTTTAACGTAAAACACGTGGTGGATACGCAAACTCAAAACGTTGGGCAATTCTTTTCACATGCTTAGTGACTAGAGCTGTTCACATCGAACTAATCGAGGAAATGAGCTCTTCAGCCTTCATAAACGCCGTCATATAAGAGGTCACGTTAAGATTTTCCGATCTGACCGTGGAACGAACTTTATTGGCGCAATCGACGATTTATAGATTGACTCAATCAACGTTGAAGATGGACCCTTAAAGAATTTTCTATACAATTCTGGTACAACTTGGATCTTCAATCCGCCACATTCGTCCCACATGGGTGGCGCCTGGGATAGAATGATTAGTATCGCAAGGAGAATACTTGATTATATGCTTATCAACGCCGCTGGAAGGTGTCTAACGCATGATGTGCTAAATACATTCATGGCAGAAGTTTCAGCAATAATCAATTCAAGACCTCTTGTACCAGTATCAACAGATCCAGAAAATCCGCTAATCTTAACACCAGCTATGTTATTGACACAAAAGACCGATTACATCTTCACTTCAGATCAGCTTGGAGAATTCGACAAACGAGATCTATGTCTAGCCGAATGGAGACGTGTACAGGTTCTGGCCAGTGTTTTCTGGTCTCGTTGGAGGAAAGAGTACCTGCCATTACAACAACCACGACGAAAATGGACCGAAGATCGCCGTGATCTTATCAAGGGAGACGTCATTCTCCTAAAGGACTAAAACATTTGCCGCACTCAATGGCCCATAGGAGTTATATAAAAATCGTTCAAAGGTTCCGACGAACATGTCCGAAAAGCAGAAGTACGAATAGTTGCAAATGGAAAAGCATCCGTCTACACACGACCGATCGTGGACATGATTCTTCTCATCGAGAATGACTGTGTATAATTAATATTATAGTGATTCTTTGGATTTATATAATCAGATATTCTCTAGTGTGTGATATATTTGAAATTGTGATATCAGTTAGACATCAGACGGGGAGTATTCTGTTCCACATTCAATGTTTATTTTTATTTATCCGGAACAAATTGAACTAGACCGATTTCTTAAATCATCGTATTTATCGATCACCTTTAATTTCTGTGACACCGTCCGCATCAATATTTCAACACATGGAAATGGACGACATTTTTACTTTCTGGGGAAATCGAGACATACCACTGTCAAGTACGTTTGATTCATTCATAAACTGTGATAACTTAATCTGTTTAGCTCCGTTATTTTTGGATAAGTGATTTATAAATACATACGAACTGTAAGTTATGTATTTCCGAGAAATGAACTTTTCTACTTTCGTTTTTGACTCGATTAATAATCTTGTATTTATCATTCATATTTAATTCGTACACATTGTAAAATATTGTATTTTATTTCTTTCAGTTTACCAATCTACTGACTACTTTGTAACTTTCTGGTGGAATTTATAATTACAATTTTCAATCAAGTTGTGTTCGTTATATATTCATTGAGATTGCGATTGCAGTCACCTAGTTAAACTAGTCCGGCTCAGCATAATCTGTTTATCTCTATTTAACCTATGACGAGCTTGTCAATTTCATTAGCAACGACTCATGCCTCCTTAATTTCTAGCGATAAAATCCATCTCAAGCGAGTAGCATAATGAGAAAAATTATTACAAAAAAAGATCAAAGGAAAAATGTACAAAATAGCGATAATAATGTATAGCTTAAGGCACTTGAAGATATCCATTTTGCAACAGTATACAAAACACAATATAGACAAATTAAGACTCAAATACACGAAATCTACCAAAACCGAAGGTGTTCCGGTCGGATAGGTAAGCATATGCTGTTCTACATGTGACAAACGGTCGCAAAATGGGACACTGAAGGAGAGAGAAAAAAGTACTTCATTCTTTTGAAATTTCCAAAAAAATACATTGAGATGAAATAATTATTTCAAAAGTCTTCTTAGACTTCATTTCTTTTGCTGTCAAAATTCCATTATCAATGTTGAAAGTAATATTTGGTACAATTTTTTTGGAGTTTTGAATTCTCAATGCTCTTTAATTTTATACTTGTTTGGCTTTCTAAAAATTTTATTTAGAGAGGCACTGATGAGTGTTCTGTAGACAAAACTCGCGTCTGGAGTATCAAATTATAAGCTTGATAACTTTGAGAACAATCATTTTAGGATCAAGGACAGTAGTTTTAAGCTCATGAGCCTAGGTTGTAACAGTAAATAGTTTTAACTTAGCACTGTAGTATGGAATGAAAGAAGAAAATAAAATTGAGAATGGAGATAGGGAATGTGTCAAAGCGACAAAAACCCGACCATAGAGCAGACAACAGACGAAGGCCACCAATGGGTCTTCAATGTAGCGAGAATTCCCGCACCCGTAGGTGTCCTTCAGCTGCCCCCTAAAAATATGTATACTAGTACAGTGATAATGGACGTCATACTAAACTCTTTGAACGAAACAGGCCAGTGATTTGGTAAAGTTTATCTTTATATCACTCACTTTGTGTGCATTTTCTTGTAGAATTACTGAAATAAAAATTATCAGTACACACACACGTTGATATAGTCTTGCTACACACCGCATTAGGATCACTGCATTGATTCTCTGATAGTGTGTCTTTGTTGCAAGCAGTTCCTGTCTGTATTTCTAAAATGTATAAAAAAAAACATACAAACAGCGCATTACACTATAAGTGTTATATATTGTATTTAGTGCTGTATTCAACATTTTATTAAGAGACCGTGTAAATTATAAAATTCTTACACTAATAACATAAATAAACTTATGCTGTAAGTTCAAATTATCAATGTTGACAGCTAAAAAATGTAAAAATATCATTTTAAGGTCATCATTAGAAACGTCAGTTTTACAGTTATTATTTATGATCATCATAACATTTCCAGTCGTGATACTATTTAAAATGCACAACAAAAACACGTGTCCAGATGGCCAACTTATCTTCAACATGAATTTAAATAGTTTAATAAGGTCACGGATAGGTAAACGTACAGACAAGGCTATGTATCACATCGTTAAATCTAGTGGTAATTCGCATGCCGGATTCAAAACACATTTTAATTGTAGTATTCTGTTATTATGTTGAAAAGAAAACAAGAGATACTTCTATGTAGAAGTATTGACATATATATTTCACACTGTAGTATTTTTTTTATGTAACATGTTTGAAAATTGAATTAGATAACACAATATGATTCAAAAAAATTTAATAAATGTATGTAGTCTCAATGTAAATGGTATAAACAATAGGAATAAAAGAGAGAAGGTTATCGAATGGTTGAAAGCTCATAAATGTGACATTGCTTTTTTGCAAGAAACGCATTTTGACGAAAAAGTAAGTAAAGAAATGTCGATACAGAAAGATTTAAATATATTCTGAAGTCATGGCACGACAGCAAGTAGTGGGTCGCTATTTCAATAAGGAGTAGTTTAAATATTACTCGAGACGCTGACGGGAGAGAAATTCTGCTCAATATTCAAATTGACGAAACAATATTTACATTGGTATGTATATATGCACCAAATTATAAAGCATCTAGAAATACATTTTTAAAAAAGGTAAGTGATAATATAAAAGAATTTGGTATCGGTATACCGTTGATTGGGGGAAATTTCAATGATATTTTACATGTTATAGATAGAAAAATAGCCAGATTTCAAAACCAGTAAATAGTTCGAAATTAATGTTAAAATCAAACAAACTAATCGATATCTGGAGATGTTTGAATCGACGCGTTCAACAATATACATGGCGGAGGAGAGATAAAACTCAGGCAAGTAGAATAGACATGATACTAATTGGCTCAGATTTTGAGTCATTAGTAGAAAATTGTAAAATTAAACCAGCTGTAATTAATTTTACTGATAATCAAAGCGTTTTCTTAAGTATTAGGACTGGTGTGTCAGAA
Organism: Mytilus galloprovincialis; assembly: GCA_037788925.1. Classification (NCBI taxonomy): domain Eukaryota; kingdom Metazoa; phylum Mollusca; class Bivalvia; order Mytilida; family Mytilidae; genus Mytilus; species Mytilus galloprovincialis. Next base: position 75,626,425 of record CM075340.1, read on the forward strand.
AGAGGTAAGGGATATTGGAAGATTAACAACTCTATTTTAAAAGAGGAAAAATACAAAGAGATAATCAGTAATCTTATTCATAAATATACTAATGGAAATAATAATATCGATTGTCAATTATTGTGGGACGTTTTAAAAGTAGAAATAAGGTAGGTAAGCATAGCATATTGTAAGAATAAAGCAAAGGCAAACAGAGAATTAAGTCGGGAACTAGAAAAAAAACCCGGAAGAGAAAAATAAGTTAAGAGATGCATTACCACAGGAAGATGCATATTTAGACGAAGAAATAAAAGATTTAGAACTAAAAATAGGTAAGATATACGAACAGAAAGCTAGAGGTGCACATGTTAGGTCAAGGGAGGAATATGGGGGGGGGGGGGATTAATGCATATTTTTTTGGTTTAGAACAACAAAGACAGGTAAAAAAGTCGATAAATAAACTAAGTGACGAGAATGGAAATATAACAAAAGACCAGGCCGATTTATTAACAAAAACTAAACAATACTATGAAAAACTGTACAGTTCTAAATGTAAAAAAAAAGCTTTAGTCGGAAATTATATTTGTGAAACTGAATTAGAAAATAATTCAAATCATGTTGACAAATCAGTTTGTGACGGAGAAGTAACAATCGAAGAATGTACTTCAGCTATTAATACAATGAATTAAATAAAGCACCAGGGCTAGATGGTCTAACAGTTGAATTTTATCCGATGTTTTGGGAAAAAATAAGATATTTTCTAGTCAAGGTTTTAAACACTGGTAATGAAAAAGGAAGTTTATCGCACTCACAACGTACTAGTATTTTGACATTATTGTTCAAAAAGGGGGATCATTTATTATTAGATAATTATAGGCCAATTTCCTTACTAAATGTAGATTTAAAACTATTGTCATTTGTTCTAGCGCAACGCTTAAAAAGGATACTACCAAAAATTATATACGAAAAACAGATTTATCGGTTTTAATTTGAAACACATTCAAGATATTATTGACTCTGCGGAAGCATATTCGATTGAGGGGGCAATAGTTTTTGTAGATTTTATTAAAGCTTTTGATTCCTTAGAATGAGATTTTATGTTAATCACTTTGAAACATTTTTGATTTAATGAATCTTTTATAAACTGGGTAAAAACATTATATACTGGGTTTCAAACTTGTGTTATTAATAATGGATGGATTTCAGAAATATTTCATAACTCAAGAGGAATAAGGCAGGGTTGTCCCTTATCAGCTCTTCTTTTCGTTTTATCCGTGGAGATCATGGCTTTAAGACTTCGGAAAAACAGAGATATCAAAGGGTTCGTAGTTAAACTAGATAATACAAATCATAGCATTAAATATTCACAATTAGCTGATGATGCTACTTTATTTTTCAGTAATAAGAAAGAAATCAAAGCTGCTCTGAATGAAATAGAAATGTTTGGATCATTTTCTGGGTTAACTTTGAATAAAAATAAAATAGAGGGTATATGGATAGGAAAACTGAAAAATAGTAAAGATAAGGAAGCTGGGATTAATATGACAAACAAACCAGTCAAAGCATTGGAAATATATTTTGGTCATAACAGAGAAGAATGTGAAAAATTAAACTGGGAGAATAAAAATTGAGAAAATGAATAAACTATTTCATTTATGGGGGAAACGTATTTAACTTTAATCGGGAAAATTCTTATTATAAAAACATTAGTTTTAACACTTTTTACATTTTTGGCAAGTGCCTGTACAGTTCCGGAGAAATTCAGAATAGAAATAGAAAGTAAATGTTATAAATACATCTGGGATGGTAAACCAGATAAGGTGAAAAGAAATACCATGATAAAATCAAACGAAGAAGGGGGGTTACAAATGATCGACATACAAAGTTATTTTATGTCTCTTAAAGAATCTTGGGTAGGTAAACTAAATAAAACTTAAATCATTGGGTAGTAATGATATTTCAAACTGGAAGTTGATTCCGTTAAAATATCTTAGCGTGGTTGGTATTAATTGGTTAATTTTTAAGATGAATTTTGAAAAGAAGAAAATTCTGGAACATATCAAACATATCCCTGAATTTTATATAGAAGTATTTCAATGTTGGGTAATATCAGGCGGTGGACAAACAAAAAAACCTACCAACTTCACAAATGTAAGGAAACAGGTAATTAATTTGGGGGAACAAACAGATTAATTTTGAAAATAAAACTATTATTTTTGAAAATTGGATTAAGAGTAACTTGATATTTGTCAATGATATTATAGACGACACAGCTGGTAATATATCTCAACATTTTTTTCTGGATACATTAGAATTAGGAGATAACTGTATTGTATTTTAAGCTTGGACTTCGTAAAACGTAGATTTTACTGTCGCAAATTGAGTTTACCTAGCGACGCGGAGCGGAGATAGGTAAACGGATATTTGCGACAGTAAAATCAAGTTTTACGAAGGCCAAGCTTAAAATACAATACAGTTATCTCCATTCTAATGCCGCATCTAAAAATAAATGTCATTTAATAAATATTTTGGCTTAAAAATGGCATACATGAAAAAGTCCGCGAAACTGTCGCATTGTCTTTGGCATCTTAACAATGTGACGTCATGTGCTTAATCTGGATGTCAAACATGAATACTAAACGTATTTCTACTTTTCGTACGCTTCATAATGATTTCAATATATACAAAAAGAAGGTTTTGACACTCAAAATGTGAATATCTTGTTTATTTTTTGAGAAATTACATATCCCCAAAAAAATCGGAATTCAAAATGGTGGCTTTCTTAGTTACGGACTGGTAGAACGTGGAATCTAACCCCTCAAAATATTTATCAACGTCCAATGAAAATCATCGTTACAAACTAATTGCATTAGAATGCAAGATTAATTGGATTGCAGAAATTAATATTTAAAAAAAAGCCATTCCAAAAGACTGGCTTTAGATGTTACAGTCTGAAAGTTCTATAAAAAGTATTGCAAATGTTCCTAGACAGAAACTAATCTGGAAAGGTAATTGAGGCTTCACGTTTTTTAACAAATATATTATATAAGTCAATTTGTAAAGATAAAACTGAACCATCAACTGGTGTTAGCAAATGGATGCGTATTTTACAAATTAATGAGAACCTTAGTATTAACCAACTATTTATTTTCATGTTTCATTATTTAGAAGAAAACAAGTTAAAAATATATAGATGGAAACTTTTACAATTCATATTACCAACAAAACAATTATTGTTTAAATGGAAACAGAAGAATGACAATCTATGTAATGTATGTAACAAATAAGAAGATTAAAACCACTTTTTTTTTTTATTTCTTGTCGATTTTTAGAAAAATTTTGGAAAAGTATTTATGAATTAATGATAAAATCAAATTTAAATTTTAGAGTATCATTAAAGCAATTAGTCTTTGGATATAAAATTTTGACAAAAATTATTTTGGTCTGAATTATTTCCTAACAATCTTAGGTTTTTCCATATACAAATCATATTATGTATCTAATCAGAAATTGACAAAGGTAAATGTTTATCAATTTTTGTTCGAGAATACATAAAAAGATACAACGAAAACAGAACAATGAAACTTAATCCATTACTAAAGTCACTAAAAAGAAGTTTAAACGATTGATAGAATAAAACATAATATATTACAATGTTGTAAAATTGTATTTCAAGAAATTTATACATATTATTATAATATATACATATATACCAGAAGCTGATTGTTAACCTGGGCAATCGGTGGAATATTACAGGATGCATCAAGAAAAGCTTGGTTTCTTGGTGTAACAATGTAACAAGCATATTTGATGAATAAATAAATATGTTGTTAAAATTAAAAAAAAAAAAAAAAAAGTTTAAGGTCAAGGGCACCTTATTCTAAATTCTATGAGTCTAAACTGTCAGGGTGCATATTTTCAGCAGTAGAAGTATGTATAGAAAAATCGTTTAAGCTACCAGGCTTCAGATGTGGTTAATTAATGTAATTTTAACCGTTTGAAGGAACTGAATTAGGTTGAAATTAATTTCTTCTATTTGTTTGCACATAAATCGTTATTCGTATTTCCGCGCTTCATGTGATATAACCATCAGCACGACAGGGCCGACTCGATTAGACGTATTTCTCAGTTGAAATGTGTATCTTTCTTATGTAAATTTATCTTATCAATTATAGAAAATATGAATTCCGATACATCCCATGACATATCTTTACAAACAGTTTTAGACACGGTTTATCGTCAAAAGCAGTATATCGAAGTTTTTTTGGACACAAAAATCAGAGAAAAAATAAATAATTTGCGCGACGAAATCCATGGCACAAACAAGAGTATGAAGTGTCAAGATAAGAAGTTGCAGTCGGACTCCCAGTACATATGCCGTTCTGAAGGTATAAAAATTCAGTTTAATTGTAATACAGAAACCTTGAAGATTTAAAAAAAAAAGCTATGTCGGCTATTGACAATGACACAGCTGATTATGCTATGGACATTGTTGCATCCTGTACACATAGGTTTAAACATAGAAAAAAGTAAAATCACAAAAATACTAAACTTCGAGGAAAATTCAAAACAGAAAGTCCCTGAATAAAGGCAACAGTAGTATACCACTGTACAATATTCTATTACTTAACATTTAACTATAGACGTGAACACATCTGCGTCTTGGTATTCTTATATTAAACTTTTTGAATCTAGTATTGAACAGTTACAATTCTGGAAACTGTATTTTAGTGAAGTTAATGTAAAAAAAATTAGTGTTGATGAATCATGGCATAGTATTATCTACAGTGACGTTAGTGATAAGGTTTTGGAGTTTATATTGTAGTGTAGAAACACCACAAAATAGTGCACATGGTATGATGGTTGAATCAGAACGTAGTAAAAGTTCAACTTGGAAGGAAATTTCAGCGTTTAAGAAAGTTTTGCTGTCCTTAATTAACTGTATATCCGGAAAAAAGTTTAAATGGTTTACAGATAACCAAAATGTGAGCCTTGTGAGCAAAGAAAGTACAAAAACAGAATTAAGCGTTTGACATATTTAGTACATGTTTGAGGTACAATGTCAACATTGATATAGTTTTGATACCTAGGACACAAAACAAAAAAAGGATTTTTTTGGTCGCATCTTTGATCATGTTGATTTGGGAATATTGCATTATATTTTTCAATTGATGGAATCTTTATGGGGACCTCATGAAGTTTATTGATTTGCTTCTGACAACAACTTCAAGTTACTGGTATTTTATTCAAGGTTTTGGAATGAAAATTCTTCTGGTATTGATGCTTTCATGGTAGATTGGTATGGGGTTAACCGTCTTTTGTACCGCCTGTATTTTTGATACCACGTGTTTTGAATTACTTGAGAAATGCAACGCTGTATGTACATTGACTGTTCATTGTTTGCCATCCGCAGGTTATTGGCCTATGTAACATGCCCAAATGAAGGCGTTTTTACAGACCAAGTTATTGTAGGATTACCAAGCGGTAAGAAGTTTTATGCTGCTGGTAAAAGCAAGAAAGCCATTTTTTGTACTACTTATCTTACATTTAAGATGTTAGCTTTGAGGCTAGATGTCAGAGAATAGTTCTGTTATGTATGGAGGTTGTAAACATATTTTGTTTATGAAGGTTGTAAATATATTTTGTTTATGAAGCTGTTTAGGCTTATCTGAATTCATAGATGATATGTTAAAGGTTTCTATGTTAGTGTACTTACGTTACAATGCATATCTGAATTGGTTCCAGATTTTGGCATTAAGGCTATAATTGGCCTTGTTGAACTAATATATACTAACAAATACAAATGAGCTTATGATCAGCATTTCAGACTATTGTACATAGTCTTGTGAGATGTACTAAAAAGTGTTCTTCTATTGGTAGTTTCTAACATTTAAGATTCTTTTAGTGTTTAATTATTGTTTATACATGTCCTTTTGCAGGCATATGAATCTAAGAGTAATGTTTTGCCTGCATACCAATGTTGATGTTCTAATGGATTTACATTGCGAATCTAAAGCAGACAGTACCGTTAAAACTGATCATGCGGATTTATTCGTTGGAAAAAGTGGGCTGTTCATAACGGTATAAATGGTTGTGATATTTTACAGGCAAAACCTTAGCACGTTGCACTATATTTATCTTCATTAGTTCATAACAGTCATTTTGCTAGTCCGGTTATTTTAGCATTTTATAGTACACAATGGGCATATTATATGATTGGTGAAACGTCTCCTACCAAAAATATAGTTGCAAAAAGGAACCAGTTACTCCTGAGCTTCTATTTAAAATGTATTGTTCATTATTAAGGAATATAATTTTATGGCACAGCGTATTACTTGTTAACTTATTCATGATTGTTTAGAGTGTCAGAACTATCAAATATACGTATATGTGACAGAATTTTTTAATTAGATCTATATTTATTTCAAAGAGTAAAACTGAAAATTTATCGTGATGGCATTTCTGTAATAATAGCTTGTATGGATTCCGATATATGTCCAGTAAATAATTTATTGTTATATTTATTGTGGGCTGATATTTTCCAGATTTTAAATAACGCTTAACTAAAAAGGAAAATCACCAAATACTGAACTTCAAAGAAATTTTAAAGAAGGACAGTCTCTTATTAAATGGTGAAATGAAAGCTGAAACACATCCAACGGTAGAAAACATTTCTCATATACGTGACTTCGTATGGGCATTTTCTTATGCAGAAAATTGTGAATTCAATCAGTTTAAAAGATAGCTGAACATCTCACTTGTATGACAGTGGCATGTAATTGAATTATATTGACAAGAATATGTGAGCAACCGAAATTTAACTTTTGTCTTTTTATAAAGGTTAGTTAGCAATAACAAACAAACAGCGCATTACACAATAAGTGTTATATATTGTGTTTCAGTACCGTTTTCAACTTTTTATTTAGAAGACCGTGTATGTAATAAAACTGTTACACTAATAACATAAATAAATGTATGCTGTTAGTTCCAATTATCAATGTTGACAGAAATAAAAAGTGATCTAATTTTAGGATTTAGGGCACCGTTTTCTAAGTTTATGGGTCTTAGCTGTCAGGATGCATAATTTCAGCAGTAGAAGTATGTATTAAAATTTTTTTTCAAATACCAACCTTCAATTTTGGTTAATTATTAATATATTACACTCACTTTGTGTGCAATTCCTTGTAGAATTTTTAAAATAAAAATTATCTGTACACACACACTTTGATACAGTCTTGCTACACACCGCATTACGATCACTGCATTGATTCTCTGATTGTGCGTCTTTGTTGCAAGCAGTTCCTGTCTGTATTTCTAAGATGTATAGAAAAAATCATGAATGCATGGCATACAATGCTGTTTCTATTGAATGACAAATCATTTTATTTATTAACATTACATTTACTGTTAAGTCTGGTTTTTTTTGTGATATACATTTGACGTGACTCTGTACTTATGTATCCAGTCATACTTTGAACTACACTATTATTTTATTTATTATTATTACTTTTACTGTTAAGTCTGTGCTTTGTTATATCTATTTTACATGACTGTATTGATGTATCCCGTCATACTTTGAACGACAAAATTATTTTATGTCTATCTGTGCGAATTTCAAACGCGCAATTGTAAACCAGTACTTAAAACCTTCCATCCTTTATGGGTGCATTTTACATAGATAAATAAAATCGTATAATATATGCAAAATGAGGACGTTAAATTTGATGTATGCCTTTTTGTGCTTCTTCTTTACATTTGTTGTTTTTATAGTGATTAAGATGATAACACAATGTTGACTGCTGTACCCCTATTTTTTACATTTTTACCTATTGTGTCTGTTTGTTTTGTTCACGCATCGGTGACAATATAATGGAATTTGATGAGACTGTCATACAAGTGAGAGGTTTATCTAGCTATAAAACCAGGTTCAATTCACTATTTTCTACATAAGAAAATGCCTGTACCAAGTCAGGAATATGAACGTTGTTATCCATTCGTTTGATGTGTTTGAACTTTTGATTTTGCCATTTGATTTGGGACTTTCCTTCTTGAATTTTCCTTGGAGTTCAGTATTTTTGTGATTTCACTTTTTACATGTTGCAGAGCCTAGGGATAAATTGTATTATAAACAACAGTTGAAAAGACCAAATACAATGTACATTTATTTTACAATAATGTATATTTCCTAAATTTGTGGAAAGAATAATATAAAACAAAAGCCCCTGTTGATTTATGAGTACAAGTATGTTTGTGAATTATAATTTATTCTATAAATATTATGTTGATCATAAATGAATATTAGTAAAGATTTTTTTAATTCAATTTCAAATAACGCTTAACAAAAAAAGAAAATAACAAAATACCGAACTTCAAAGAAATTTTAAAGAAGGAGAGTCTCTTAACAAATGGTGAAATAAAAGCTGAAACACATCCAACGGTAGAAAACATTTCTAATATACGTGACTTCGTATGGGCATTTTCTTATGCAGAAAATTGTTAATTCAATCAGTTTAAAAGATAGCTGAACATCTCACTTGTATGACAGTGGCATGTAATTAAATTATATTGACAAGAATATGTGAGCAACCGATATTTAACTTTTGTCGTTTTATAAAGGTTAGTTAGCCATAACAAACAAACAGCGCATTACACAATAAGTGTTATATATTGTGTTTCAGTGCCGTATTCAACTTTTTATTTAGGAGACCGTGTATGTAATAAAACTGTTACACTAATAACATAAATAAATGTATGCTGTTAGTTCCAATTATCAATGTTGACAGAAATAAAAAGTGATCTAATTTTAGGATTTAGGGCACCGTTTTCTAAGTTTATGAGTTTTAGCTGTCAGGATGCATAATTTCAGCAGTAGAAGTATGTATTAAAAATTCTTTTAAAATACCAACCTTCAATTTTGGTTAATTATTAATATTTTACACTCACTTTGTGTGCAATTCCTTGTAGAATTTTTAAAATAAAAATTATCTGTACACACACACTTTGATACAGTCTTGCTACACACCGCATTACGATCACTGCATTGATTCTCTGATTGTGTGTCTTTGTTGCAAGCAGTTCCTGTCTGTATTTCTAAGATGTATAGAAAAAATCATGAATGCATGGCATACAATGCTGTTTCTATTGAATGACAAATCATTTTATTTATTAACATTACATTTACTGTTAAGTCTGGTTTTTTTTGTGATATACATTTGACGTGACTCTGTACTTATGTATCCAGTCATACTTTGAACTACACTATTATTTTATTTATTATTATTACTTTTACTGTTAAGTCTGTGCTTTGTTATATCTATTTTACATGACTGTATTGATGTATCCCGTCATACTTTGAACGACAAAATTATTTTATGTCTATCTGTGCGAATTTCAAACGCGCAATTTTAAACCAGTACTTAAAACCTTCCATCCTTTATGGGTGCATTTTACATAGATAAATAAAATCGTATAATATATGCAAAATGAGGACGTTAAATTTGATGTATGCCTTTTTGTGCTTCTTCTTTACATTTGTTGTTTTTATAGTGATTAAGATGATAACACAATGTTGACTGCTGTACCCCTATTTTTTACATTTTTACCTATTGTGTCTGTTTGTTTTGTTCACGCATCGGTGACAATATAATGGAATTTGATGCGACTGTCATACAAGTGAGAGGTTTATCTAGCTATAAAACCAGGTTCAATTCACTATTTTCTACATAAGAAAATGCCTGTACCAAGTCAGGAATATGAACGATGTTATCCATTCGTTTGATGTGTTTGAACTTTTGATTTTGCCATTTGATTTGGGACTTTCCTTCTTGAATTTTCCTTGGAGTTCAGTATTTTTGTGATTTTACTTTTTACATGTTGCAGAGCCTAGGGATAAATTGTATTATAAAAACAGTTGAAAAGACCAAATACAATGTACATGTATTTTACAATAACGTATATTTCCTAAATTTGTGGAAAGAATAATATAAAAAAAAGACCCCTGTATGATTTATGAGTACAAGTATGTTTGTGAATTATAATTTATTCTATAAATATTACGTTGATCATAAATGAATATTAGTAAAGATTTTTTTAATTCAATTTTAAATAACGCTTAACAAAAAAAGAAAATAACAAAATACCGAACTTCAAAGAAATTTTAAAGAAGGAGAGTCTCTTATTAAATGGTGAAATGAAAGCTGAAACACATCCAACGGTAGAAAACATTTCTCATATACGTGACTTCGTATGGGCATTTTCTTATGCAGAAAATTGTTAATTCAATCAGTTTAAAAGATAGCTGAACATCTCACTTGTATGACAGTGGCATGTAATTAAATTATATTGACAAGAATATGTGAGCAACCGAAATTTAACTTGTGTCGTTTTATAAAGGTTAGTTAGCCATAACAAACAAACAGCGCATTACACAATAAGTGTTATATATTTGCCGTATTCAACTTTTTATTTAGGAGACCGTGTATGTAATAAAACTGTTACACTAATAACATAAATAAATGTATGCTGTTAGTTCGAATTATCAATGTTGACAGAAATAAAAAGTGATCTAATTTTAGGATTTAGGGCACCGTTTTCTAAGTTTATGAGTTTTAGCTGTCAGGATGCATAATTTCAGCAGTAGAAGTATGTATTAAAAATTCTTTTAAAATACCAACCTTCAATTTTGGTTAATTATTAATATTTTACACTCACTTTGTGTGCAATTCCTTGTAGAATTTTTAAAATAAAAATTATCTGTACACACACACTTAGATACAGTCTTGTTACACACCGCATTAGGATCACTGCATTGAGTCTCTGATAGTGTGTCTTTGTTGCAAGCAGTTCCTGTCTGTATTTCTAAAATGTATTAAAAAAGTCATTAAAGCATGACATACAATGTTGTTTCTATTATATGTTGCAGATCCGTAGGATAAATTGTATTATAGGCGCTCTCATGACAACAGTTGAAAAGACCAAATACAATATACGTTTATTTTACAATAATGTATATTTCCTAATTTTGTGGAAAGAATAATATCAACAAAAAAGCCCCTGTATGATTTATGAATACACGTATGTTTGTAAATTATAATTGATTCTATAAATATCATGTTGACCACAAATGAATATTAGTAAAGATTTTTTTTTAATTTAATTTTGAATAACGCTTAACTAAAAAGGAAAATCACAAAATACTGAACTTCAAAAGAAATTTTAAAGGACAGTCTCTTAACAAATGGTGAAATGAAAGCTGAAACACATCCAACGGTAGAAAACATTTCTCATATACGTGACTTCGTATGGGCATTTTCTTATGCAGCAAATTGTGAATTCAATCAGTTTAAAAGATAGCTGAACATCTCACTTGTATGACAGTGGCATGTAATTGAATTATATTGACAACAAGAATGTGTCCTCAGTACACGAATGCCCCACTCGCACTATCATTTTCCATGTTCAGTGGACCGTGAAATTGGGATAAAAACTCTAATTTGGCATTAAAATTAGAAAGATCATATCATAGGGAACATGTGTACTAAGTTTGAAGTCGATTGGACTTCAACTTCATCAAAAACTACCTTGACCAAAAACTTTAACCTGGAGCGGGACAGACGGACGAACGGACGGACGGACGAACAGACGGACGGTCGCACGCACGAACGGACGCCCAGACCTAAAAACATAATGCCCCTCTACTATCGTAGGTGGGGCATAAAAATATGTGAGCAACCGAAATTTAACTTTTGTCGTTTCATAAAGGTTAGTTAGATAAACAAACAAACAGCGCATTACACAATAAGTGTTATATATTTGCCGTATTCAACTTTTTATTTAGGAGACCGTGTATGTAATAAAACTGTTACACTAATAACATAAATAAATGTATGCTGTTAGTTCCAATTATCAATGTTGACAGAAAAAAAAGTGATATAATTTTAGGATTTAGGGCACCGTTTTCTAAGTTTATGAGTCTTAGCTGGTGGACGTTTCGTCCCCGAGGATATCACCAGCCCAGTAGTCAGCACTTCGGTGTTGACATGAATATCAATTATATGGTCATTTTTATAACTTTTCTGTTTACAAAACTTTGAATTTTTCGAAAAACTAAGGATTTTCTCACCCCAGGAGTAGATTACCTTAGCCGTATTTGGCACAACTTTTTGGAATTTTGGGTCCTGAATGCTCTTCAACTTTGTATTTGTTTGGCTTTTTAACTATTTTGATCTGAGCGTCACTGATGAGTCTGATGTAGACGAAACGCGCGTCTGGCGTATAAAATTATAATCCTGGTACTTTTGATAACTATTAGCTGTCAGGATGCATATTTTCAGCAGTAGTAGTATGTATAAAAAATTCTTTTAAAATACCAGCCTTCAATTTTGGTTAACTATTAATATATAACACTCACTTTGTGTGCAATTCTTTGTAGAATTTTTAAAATAAAAATTATCTGTACACACACACTTTGATACAGTATTGCTACACACCGCATTACGATCACTGCATTGATTCTCTGATTGTGTGTCTTTGTTGCAAGCAGATCCTGTCTGTATTTCTAAAATGTATAAAAAAAAATCATGGAATACAATGTTGTTTTTATTACATGTTGCAGAGCCTCAGGATAAATTGTACTATCGGCGCTAGCGTGACAACAGTTGAAAAGACCAAATACAATATACATTTATTTTTCAATAATTTATATTACCTAAATTTGTGAAAAGAATCAAGTATGATATTTGGTATTTTGGTTTTACCCCTGTTAATACTACGGTTTAAGGGAATATGTTGAAAGACTATCCCGATAAAATATTGGAAAATATAGTATATAATAATTTTTAGTTTTAAATATGGTTTTCGAACACATCATACCAGCAAAACATTAAAGTCTGTTTTACAAGATCTAAGTTTAGCTTGGAAAGTCATGGGTGAATTGGAAAATGGTAGAATTGTGAGGCCTTTTGATTATCGACCTATTTCTAATCAACGAGTTTGGAAATGTTTTTAGAAATTATAATGGAATTTCTTATATTTTGGGCGACAAGTGATTGTCGAGTTATGTTTTAAATCTCTTTACCGGTAGTGCTGAATACTTGGCTTACGTATCAAATGGGACTGAATTCATTTCAAAACTTTAAACTAAACCTGTATGACGTATATGGCCATGCCCCGTTTCACATTTAGGTAGTTTTTAGCTGACATTTTTAAGAAAGAATATTCTTATTCCACTAGGAATGCGTACCTTTCAGGCATTGGTCTTCATCATAAGATTAATGGTTTATTGGACAACACTCATTCTTTTATTGTTCAAAAGATGCTCATTGTCATGATGAGCGACACGACTGTCGTAAGCCTATTACTATTGATATATTAACTAGGCTTTTAGATGCACTGAATCTAGTTTGTTATTCAGTATATGAAACATGTTTATTTAAAGCTTCATTTTCAGCTAGAATTTTGGGTTTCTTAGTTTTGGAGAAATTGCAAATTCACATTTTAATGAAATCTTATTGTATAACGATCCAAGATATCATTTGCTTCTTATTCAGGGTCAATTTTATATAAAAGTTACTTCTTAGAAAACTGATCAGCTGGGACATTCAGTAACGACAATTCTTGAAAGGAATAAACTAGTTCGATTTTTCCTATTCAGTTGATGTCTGACTACATTGCGATGAGAAACATAGATGATGGACATTTTCATACACTTTACGTTTTGAAGCTGCAATAATCTAAATTTAAATAAAATAGAATTAAATTGAAAGGTCAATGGTAATCGGCTGCTTAATTGTTATATAAGAACAAACCTCGTGTAGTTAAAGCACTTAACTTCAGGGTACCAGAAAGATATTTGGGTAGTTGGCTCTTGAATTGTCATAGGAGCAGTCATATTAAGCCTATATGTGCATCGGTCGGATTAGAGAAAATTGGTTGTACTCCAAAATCAGATTCAAGGAGCTCTAAAAATGTTGTTTTCTTTAAATTTACTCATTATTTGGTTTTCCCTTACAATGACTAAAATAGCTTAGATGTTGACAGTATTGAATTTAAGCTGAAGTTTATGTTGATGTTGACACATGTATATCAATTCAAAAATTTAATGACGTTTAAAGTATTGAATTTAAGTTGATGTTGAAGTTTTTGATATTGATGTTGAAGTTGATAATGATGTTGAAGTTGATAATGACATTGAAGTTGATAATGATGTTGAAGTTGATAATGATGTTGAAGTTGATAATGATGTTGAAGTTGATACAATATTTCATGTAATGATGTTGTAGTTGATAATGATGTTAATGTTGATGTTGAAGTTGATAATGATGTTGATTCTTGCTGTTAAATATTTGTCATGCTGTAAATTTTACAGCGGATTACAAGTTGCGCAACTAGTTTTTCAACTTGTAATTTTGGTGGAATTTACATTAAGCTGCTATGGACTACCCAGTAGCTCCTGGTATAACTTTGTTACTGCTGGATCGCCCTTCAGTAATTCAATCGTCATCAAGTTTTGATTGACAAGTTGGTTGTGTTTCTTTCTTGCAATAAATGCCATGACAAATTTACAGCCAAATAAAACCTAATTTCTTTAATGAATTAATTGTATAGTTTATTTGTGGATTCATTACATCATGAGGTCAAACAATGAGAATACAAACTTAAACAATACAAGTTCACTTAAATTTTTATAGGCCCCTCCTTCAATCTATGTGTATATGTATATATATATATATATATATATATACGAGTCTAAATTGAAAACTACGTTCAAACCTATGATTGCGATGGATAAAAACCGCAATTTTTATACGTGTGCATGTAAACAAATTTCGTTGTAGAAGAGTCTAAAAACAGCACAAACAACATTTTCCAAAAGACCAAAAAGGTGAAAAAGTATATTTAAACAAAACGCATTTGACTAACAGGTCGAACAACTGATGTTCTTTAACCCTGCTGACTGCCATTGGCGATTGCCAAATAAAATTGATCTCAAGATGTAACAAAATGGATCTTAATATAAATTTAATACTAAACAGAAATAAAAGTTTAACTTGTGGCCACGATGTTATGCCACAAACATACGGTGTCAATATTTTTAAGTACACCAGATCCGGATTTCGACAATAAATGTCTCTTCAGTGATGTTAGGGATCGAAACGGTATTTGGAAGGTAACAAATACCCTCATGTTTAGAAAAAGTACCCTCATTTTTAGATAAATGAATTTTAAGAGTCAATATAGGATGAACGGATCATATAAATTATATATAAGTACGTCTGAGCCAGTGAACATTCTACAACAAATTTATCCATCGGATCAACAGATTTATCCATTGGATCACCAGCAGTGATGGTGATACATGGCTGTGTACATAATGTATATACAACTCGTCTAAACATCAACCAAACAATGTTAGATCTGTAAATTTACTATCGCAAATTTTTTCCTCGCCGGGATTCGAACCGATGCTACTGAGATATCGTGACACCAAATCTCCTGCATTGTAGCGGTCCTGCTAGACCACACGACCACCTGGGCTTCATAAAAATAAAGCTTTCGGTGGCCGGGTGTTACCTTTCCACGTCAGTTTGATTCTATCGTCGTGCTACAGTACATGATATATAAGGCATGAAGATGTTATTTTTACAGATAAGCTAAATTATCTACAGTAAAAGAGGGACGAAAGATACCAAAGGGACAGTCAAACTCTTTTATCTTAAACAAACTGACAACGTCATGGCTAAAAATGAAAAAGACAAAAAAACAACAGCACACACGACACAACATAGAAAACTAAAGAATAAACAACTCGAACCCAACAAAGGTAAAGTATCCTACAAATTCATGTAAGATACGTATACAGTCACAGAAAATAATTATATTTATAAGTACGTCTGAGCCAGTGACAACTCTACAACAGATTTATCCATCGGATCACCAGCAGTAATGGTGATACATGGATGTGTACATAATGTATATACAACTCGTCTAAACATCAACCCAACAATGTTAGATCGTTCGAACCCATGCTGCTGAGCAAATTTACAGATCTAACATTGTTGGGTTGATGTTGAGACGAGTTGTATATACATTATATACAAGTAACTGAATTTGACACAGACTGTGAAATAGTTTGGGCAAAAGAAATTGAAAAAAAATCAAAACTACCATGGGTTAACAAAGACCTAAAAAGACTCATCAGAAAGAAAAACAAACTTTACAAAAAGAAAAAACATGACTCATCCTACAACAGCAAATACAAAGTGATAAAGACTAAACTCCAAAAAGAGATGAGAATAGCATACTGGGCATATATTAAAAATATGATCTTCGACATTGACATAAAAGAACCAGACCAACAATGTTTCAACAAACAACCCCAAAAACTATACTTTTATATTAAAAGCCAAAGAAATGAGAACACCGGCATTGCACCATTACAAGTGAAGGTACCCTCCATACTAACCCCTCTGAAAAAGCAAACATCCTTAATCAGCTTTCACATCTGAAAAAAATATAGAAATACCAACGAAAGAACCTAGTTCACACCCTATAATGAAAAAAAAAACATCAGTAGAGAAGGAGTATATAAACTAATAAAAAATATAAACACTAACAAAACTACAGGACCAGATACTATCGCTGGCAAAATACTTAAAGAAAACATTGAAATAACTTCATACGTTCTTACTATCATCTTCAACAAATCTCTTGAGACAGGCAAAGTACCTTCAGACTGGAACCATGCTAACGTTACACCAGTATTTAAAAAAGGGGACAAACATCATCCTGGAAATTACAGACCAATATCACTTACCTGCATCTCATGTAAATTATTAGAACATATATTAGCAAGTAACATGATGAAACACCTAGAAACAAACAAAATATTGTATGAACTACAACATGGATTCAGATCTAAAAGATCATGTGAATCACAAGTAATTTCCCTTGTACACCCACCAACTTGCTCAAAACAACGACAAAAACATTCAAACTGACCTAGTAATCATGGACTTTGCGAAAGCGTTTGATAAAGTGCCACACAAACGCCTACTTTACAAACTAAAACACTATGGCATCTCTGATCAGGCAATTCATTGGATCGATTTCCTCTCCAATAGAATTCAAACAGTACTCCTCGAAAACACAACTTCTAACAAAATTCCAGTAACATCAGGTGTTCCTCAGGGGACTGTACTAGGACCAATACTCTTTCTCGTATATATAAACGACCTACCAGACTATCTAAAACACAGCCTAAAATAATACAGCATAATCTACCGGCCTATTACCTGCCAAAATGATTGCATAAAGCTTCAAGAAGACAGAGAAGCAGCTGTAAAATGGGAGAAAAACTGGCTCATGTCTTTCCACCCGGACAAATGTAACATCATTAGAGTATCAACAAAGAAAAAACAAATATATTTTTATTACAACATGCATGGTCATATCCTAGAACAAGTTCAATCAGCAAAATATTAAGGCATTACACTTTCTTCAGAGCTCAAATGGAACAAACACATTCAACAATCAGCAGCAACAGCAAACCAATCATTATTTGCAAATTAGTATGGCGTTCATTATCACTGGACTAGTATATATTTGTTTAGGGGCCAGCTGAGGGACGCCTCCGGGTGTGGGAATTTCTCGCTACATTGAAGACCTGTTGGTGACCCTCTGCTGTTGTTTTTTATTTGGTCGGGTTGTCGTCTCTTTGACACATTCCCCATTTCCATTCTCAATTTTATTAGCACTCATCAGACGTAATCTAAAAATAAATTCAGAATTAGTTAAGGAAAGAGCCTACCAAACAATGTTAGACCAAAAATAGAATACTGCTGTACAGTTTGGGATCCACACACCTCAGAAAATATATTTAAATTGGGACAAGTACAAAGAAAGCTGCAAGATATACTTGCAACAGATTCCACAATACCAGCAGTGTATCTGAAATGATAGAACATCTAAAATGGCAATCATTACAAGAACGCAGACTAAAAACCAGATCCAAATGTTGCACAAAGTCATTAACAATGAAATTGCAATACCATCGCAAGATATACGCATAAAAAGCCAGTCTAGAACAAGAACTACCTATCAACAGACATACAGACAACTTCAGTGTAATAAAGACACCTTTAAATTTTCTTTTTCCAGCCAAACAATCAAAGATTGGAACAAATTACCACCCGATATCTCAAATCAAACCTCCACAGACAACTTTAAAAATGCACTCACTCATGAGGTGCTTCTTAAAACATACATTCATCTAAACTAAATGTACTTATTGTTTTTATCTTATAGTTATAAAAAAATATATATATATAAAAAATGTAAAAATTGAAACTTAAAAAATTGTAAATTTCATAAATAAATAAAAGAACAAAAAAGAAAATTAACTTAAAACGACCTCATACAGGCATGGGCCGGAAAGTAATCCTTAAAAAGTTGATGGTATTCTGTAACTAAAGAAGAAGTTAATTGCTTATTTATGATTTGCAACACAGTAAGTATTTTTCATTTCATATTTAAATATCAATAAAGTCGATTGTCAGTGATGGTCTGTTATCTTGGTTATATTTTTTTTTCATATCATCCTTTGAATTTTAATATTCCTTCTCTTATACTTATAACACTTCCACTGCATGTCACAAGAAAAAAATGAATTCAGTTTATATGCATGTTCTCTTCTCTCTCGCTCTTATACAACTTATACACTTTATAGTGTATGTACCTTTGATCCTTATTCACCCTCTGCTTTCTGCTAGTTGGCTTTGTAATATGTAAGCATGGTGAACGATCTTAACACATATTCGTGTGGATCATTAATCAGGCTCTGCAAGTGTTATGCAACCTGAGGGTTCCACTAGTGCTATAAATTGAATTTTCTTAAATCTATGTATAAAAGTGAGACAAGTTTCATATATTTTCAGGAGCTCATTTTTCATTATATGTATTTGAACTTTGAAGTTGGACTTTGATATAACTGAAGATAAAAGGAACTTGGTAAGCTAATGTTTAGATATTTTAAATTAAGAGATAACTGTCTTTTAAAACAAATGCAGCTTTTACATTTTTTAAGAAGGAACCAATCTCTCTATAAGAAATTTTAACTTTTGAGTTATTGAATAAAATTGAGAATGGAAATGGGGTATGTAAAAAAGAGACAACAACTCGACTATAGAGCAGACAACAGCAGAAGGTCACAAACAGGTCTTCAATGCAACGAGAAATTCCCTCACCCGGAGGCTTCCTTCAGCTGGCCCCTAAACAAATATATACAAGTTCAGTGATAATGAACGCCATACTAAACTCCAAATTGTACACCAGAAACTAAAAGTTAAAATAATACAAGACTAATAAAGGCTAAAGACTAATATCGCTGTGTATATAATGAATATTTTGGAATAGAAACTGATTCTGAAGTCGAGGAATCAGTCAGTAATCTGTCTCCAGGGTGTTTGTGTGAAATTTGTAATGTTGTTCATGGAAGTATAAATTGTGTAAATGGAGACAATATCTATTCTTCAGATATCTTGGCTTCTATGGATTCTTTTGTTAGTTCTAATGCAGATACAGTTGAACATACAGACAAAGGGCAATATCAGGACTAGAATCAAATACATTTGAGTCATACGTTTTAAGATCTGATTCAGAAACTGATTCTTTGAATCAGTCCTCAAATGTAGATATTGAATATACTGATGATGAAGATATCCGACAGAATTTGATAGACACAGGTCATATTCAAATTGTTGACATAATTGAATCTGATTCTTCTTCACATTCAGTTAGTTTGATTAACCCACCGCGCAGGGGACCATACTATCCTCCTCATGATACTGACAGTGATGACTCACTAAGCATTGTGCATAATTAAAGTATTAAATTTTACAGAAACTAGTTGATTGGCCAAACATTTTCTCAAGATTCTTAAATTGTATATTAATTTTGAATAATAAATTTAAGTATGAAATCAAAATGAGTCTTATAGAATTAGTATGTCCAAAGTGCCATCTGATCATGGTGATACTGGTTTGGATATGTGAGTTTTCATAGCACAAGTTGTGTCACAAGCATGTTTTCAAACTTATTTGCTTTATGATTTCAGCTAATTTCCTAATGCATGTAAAGCAAGACTTTGGTTGTCTTGCTTGCTTTGTTTGTTTATTGAACTATTGTAATAGGGATAATGCCCAATCAAATTTAAATATAATAAATACAACTTAAAATGTGCCTATATATAGTGTTTGAAGATGTCAATGTTACTTACAAAACTTGAATTGAAATTTATACAAACAGAGCAAGCAAGCCTTTCAAAGCTTTTCTCTACAAGCATTTGGAAATTAGCTGTAAAACTAATTTTTTTCATACACCTGATTTTTTTAAATTTTATTGCACTAGTAATTTATGTGAATTTATTAGTAGTACTGGTCAGTACTGTTTTTTTTTTTATGTTGATGCAAAACACAAGTTACCTAAACTATATTGGATATGTTGTTATGAAAACACAATGTGATCTTGTTGTAATTTGGTAAGTAGATCATTTTTCATTACAGTTTTTTACAATTGCTTTTTTTATCATTTAATTCTAATATAATGTTTTGTGCTGCTTGTATTACCCTTTGCTTTTATTTTGCAATTATATTTTGTTGTGCTTACTTGCTATTGCTTGCTTATGCTTGATTGTTTATTTTCTTCAAAACAGAGAAATATGGTAAATTTCAGAGATATTTTTTTTATTTGTGAACTGTCATGGCAAAAATAACAAATAAAATGGTGAAGGAAATATATGATAGATTAAATGGAAATGTTAAAAAGCTACATGTAGCACTATGTGATGTCGCTGGCGCGCATATTGATACCGTAAATGCATATAGTTTGCAAATCAAAGACAGAAGAGTAGCACATTTTATGAAAACATTAGGTTACCACGGCGGGGAACGGTTTATAACCTATAGCTTAAGACAATTTAAACTACCAAAACTTGTACTATCAAAGTAACCTAATACATGTATTACTGGAGATATCAAACAAAATAGCGAGGAAAGAATCATTTTAAATTTAGAAAGACAGATACAGAATTGGCGAAATAAATGGAAAATCTAAATTTATCCAAAATGAACCAAAAAATTAAGCTCCAGTCTTGTACTATCAGCAGATTACAACAACAAGTTAAACAACTGAAATTTGAAAGAAATATAGGTAAAATTGAACATGCTGTAGAAAGTGTTGAAAGGGAATGCAGTGTAACACTTTAAAAGGCTTGATCATTGACCTTCACAGTGAAATAGACAATTTACATTCTGAAGTCTACGATTGAGTGAAAAAGGCAGGCCATTTGATGAAAACATCAGAAAAGTATACTATGAATTTTTAAGTAGAAATATAGGGTTACAACATATTCAGCCAATTATTCGTAATGTTCTCTCACTAGTAAACTATGAAATTAATGAATTTCCAAGTGTTAGCACAGCATCAAAAATGATGCATGAATTAGGTAGTGTGTCAAGGCACCATATAGAGGATGAATTTAAAAATGATAAAAACTTAATTATGCACAGAGATGCGACTACTAAAAAAGGGAGACATATATGGGTGTTGGATTTTCAACTGAGTCAGGTAAAATTTTGGCTGCAGGCGTACGAGAAGTTTCAGATGGTAAAGCTGAAACATATATTAAGATTACAATAGAAATCTTAAATGATATTTCTGAGAGTACCAACTTTTTAGAAAAAACACAAAACTTTATGACTGATAGAAGTGCAACTGAAATAAAAACCAATAGATTGTTAAATGCAGAAAATAGTGCTACTGGTACATGCATGGATAACAATATCAGTGAATTTAGATGTGTTGTTCATCCAGTATTGCAGCTTGCAGATATTTGTGAAAAAGAAATTATGAAATTTGAAAGTAAAATTGGCTTTTCTGCTGCATCAGATTCTACAAGTTCTTCAGATTCAAAAACTTTGACACTGCTCAGATTTGTTACCAAACTTTTTTATAAAGATGGGTCAGGAGATCCCTTGTATGCGTCTATTTACATGAAGGATAAAGGGATTAAATCAATTCCTGTAATTCACTGTTTTTCGGACCATCCACACAGGTGAGTGATGTATCTACGTCTCTCTTTGAAGAATCTCTTTTGGACAGTCAGACAGAGGCTATACTTGCCAAATTAGTTGTTGTATTGCGCTGCAAATGTGAACTTTTATTTAAAGACTTTTTGAAACATGGCAAATATCATGAACCTAGTAACAACATTATCAAAAAATCTGCATCTTGTCCACCAAATAATATTTGTTTGGAAAGACTTATGGCAAAAGTTGATTCAAAATTTAAAAATGCACCTAATTGCAATATAAATAGTATAGGAAATACAATTATGTAAAGTGGTAATAAAACTGGTGCATGGTCCAATGATTAGAGAAAAAATCTTCTGATGATAAAAAAAATTATTATATCTGAGGCAAGAAAATCTAACAAGAGAAACATTAAAATAATGAAAGAGAGAAAGAGTAATCT
Organism: Mytilus galloprovincialis; assembly: GCA_037788925.1. Lineage (NCBI taxonomy): Eukaryota > Metazoa > Mollusca > Bivalvia > Mytilida > Mytilidae > Mytilus > Mytilus galloprovincialis. The sequence continues at coordinate 75,648,931 of CM075340.1, forward strand.
TTTTAAAAGTCATGCAGCAATAATAAGACAAAGGAAGGAACAGCAGAAAAAGAAATTAGAAAAAAGAAATAAACACAAACAAGATATTTTAGAGCAAATGAGAGATATTGGAATTTGGGAATATAGAAATAAAATAAATACAGAACTAGAGAAATTTCGAACCAAAACTCAAACAATTAAAGCTTTGAAACAACAATTTAACACGATAAAGGAGTTGGTTACAATAAATAGTGAACAGAAACATTTATTTTTATACAGTTGCAAAGGAAAACCATACAGTGTACTGAACTTAGTAGAAAATCTTCTTCAACTTTTGGATATAAAAAAACATCAAAGTTCTCAAAATTCATCTAAAAATGATTTTTATTTGGCAAAATTATCTAAAGAACCAGAGCTACTTATTGGGTACCAAATTTTTCATGTATGGCATGATGATGAAAAACAGAATGATTGCAACTGGCTAGGAAAAATTCTCACATATGACAGTTGAACATTTAAGGTTAATGACAGTTCATAATCTGAAATTAACATTTTTTTAAAATGGAGGATCAGAATCTTTTTCAACATAGCACATTACCAGTCCAAAATTAACTTTCCATGATTTAACTCAATTTATTAAAACATTTTGCTATCATTGAAAGCGAAAGCAAATAACAATAGACTTGTCACATTTATTGACTGTTGGTTCTAGTTGTTGCATAAGCCATGATTTCAGTGAAGTAAAGAAGTTTAAGATCATATTTGAACACAACCACCATGCATGTCTTTTATTGGTGCTTCTTATCTGCATTCTTTTCACTATGGTGAAGGTTTTGTTTGACAGAATGACAAAGATGCACCCATTTTTCTTATGTATCGTTATGTATGTCTAAGCTAAAGAATATTATATATTAAAGTTGTTACTTTTATATCATATAGGAGATAACTATCATATTTTGAAAGGATTAAGCTCTAAATATATTCAGTACAGATTGTATAAAACAAATTCAAAATAGGCATCAGCTTGAACATTTGTATAAATTAATGTTGAAAGATTTGATTCAGTCATGATTTTGTTAAAGAGTTAATTTCTGCTATACTGAGTACTAGTATTTATAACTTTATGGATCATCACATGTTTATGTCTTAATATATTACAGATTGAATGTTAGAACAAAGATATATCAACCAGTAGTAGTAAAGAGTGCTATGATATGCAGATAGAAGAAATAGTGACAGATTATAAGAGTGGTAATCTGCATGTTCACGGGTTAATATTTTATTTAATAATTTGTTTTCAAAATTCAAGATTATCCAGTAAAGGCAATTATTTAATCATATTCATATCACATAAAAAGTATGACATTAACTGTAATAAGAACATTTTAAAGAAACTAGGTGTATTTTTTTTAATATTGCATCAACATTAGAATTATGTATACAGCACCTAATAATACCTCTGTAAAATGTACCTTTTCACTTTCAGATCAGGTTGCATAGGAAGAACGGTTGTTTTAATAAAGAAAATAGACTATAGATAGTAAGTTGTAGCATTGCTATCTCCCTTATATATTGGCTATTGACTTTAAAGAATTGAATTACTTCCCTTTTGTCACTTTGCAAATATGACAGAAGTTAACAGAACCTCTTAAAAATACCAATTATACCCACAATCAATAAAATTTGGCATAACTCTATGTATATTTAGGCACAAACAAATTCATTTTCTCTTAAATCATTGGTCAGACTTTCAGTTTATAAAAATAGGTAAAGTGGCTAAGTAATATCATTTTAGGATCAAAGGCACTTTATTCTAAATTTATAAGCCTTAGCTGTTTTGTAGTACTACGTATTTGCAGTAGTAGTAGTATGTACTATACAAAATCGTTTAAAATACCAGGCTTCAAATTTGGTTAATTATTAATATATTACACTCACTTTGTATGCATTTCCTTGTAGAATTTTTTAAATAAAAGTTATCTGTACACACACACTTTAATACAGTCTTGCTACACACCGCATTACGATCACTGCATTGATTCTCTGATAGTGTGTCTTTGTTGCAAAAGAGGGATGAAAGATACCAAAGGGACAGTCAAACTTATAAATCTAAAACAAACTGACAACGCCATGGCTAAAAATGAAAAAACAAACAGAAAAACAGTAGTACACATGACACAACATAGAAAACTAAAGAATAAACAACACGAACCCCATCAAAAACTAGGGGTGATCTCAGGTGCTCCGGAAGGGTAAGCAGATCCTGCTCCACATGTGGCACCCGTCGTGTAGCTTACGTGATTACAAATCCGGTTACTAGTCTAATTCGGTAGGTCACATTCATGAAAGGGAAGGGGATTGTAGTTACAACGTCAGAAACATATCCGATATCATTTGTGAAACGGTTATTCCATAACGGCCAACCAACTCGTGATGGCGTCCGTAAAATTTACGAAGGGATGATTTCAACTTCACCATTTGGAACTCTTGGTTTAATAGCTTCCTTGTGAGCAGTAACCCTCTATCAAGAAAATCATGATAGGAAATGCAAGCACGGGAATATCGTATCAATTGGGAGATATATACCCCGTATGCAGGTGCTGCTGGAATGTTGCTACTTAGAAATGGAAAGTTCACAATTGGAAAGCTGAAATCATCTCTTTTATCGTAAAGTTTTGTTTTCAACCGACCCTCATTGTCAATTTCTAGATGTAAGTCAAGATATGAAGCCGACTTAACTGTATCTGTAGTATCCTTTATCTCCAATTCGATGGGATAGATGCGTTCCACATAGTCACCAAATTTTGAATTGTTCAGTGAAAGAACGTCATCTATATAGCGGAAAGTAGAGTTAAAGGATATTGCTAACTTCTTATCTTTCTTCCTAAGAAGTTCCTGCATGAAGTCAGCCTCATAATAATAAAGAAACAAGTCGGCAAGTAGAGGGGCGCAATTTGTTCCCATTGGGATGCCGACAGTCTGTTGAAAAACACGTCCTCCGAACGTTACAAATATGTTGTCAATCAAGAAATCAAGCATCTTGATAATATCGGTTTCAGAGAATTTTTTGTTTGAATCAGAGTGATTCTTTACAAAGTAGGATTTATCCCTCCCTAAGACAAGATACTTGTATCTAAGTTGGCCATTCTTTTTTATGAAGCAAAGTAATACCAACTCTTGCAATTTGTCTTTTAGTTTGGAATGTGGAATACTTGTGTAAAGATTAGAAAAGCAATTCCTGTCTGTATTTCTAAAATGTATACAAAAAATCATTAAGATATATGACTTACGATTTTGTTTCCAAAACATGTGCTTCCTCAGCATAAACTGTACCAGTACTTAGTGGAAGATATATTAGCAAGTAAAATCGAGGGAATTGTGCAAATGGTGATACAAGCATAAAAATTAACACAAAGCATCATTATGATATACTTTTTAAGAAAACAACTGCTGGCCATAAAAAAAAAATTTGCAAGATGGCCACGGCCTTTTTTTAAATGGCTGTTTACTCCAGTTTGAAAATACTGATTTTTTCTTGAAAACTTTTCTTTTAACTTCTTTTAGTAAAACAATTATCAAGTTTGGTGGCTACCTTCCTTACATGTGACGTATTTATTAAAAATATATATTGTACATATCCAATGTTTGCGCATGCGCAAAAATGGAACACAATTCATTCATTTACATTTTAACTATTTTCTATATATATAGTGCCGACCGTTTATTAAGTTTACCAATTTCAAAGCAATGAATAAAAACTGGTGTAAAATATATTCCGTTCGTTGTAACAGAAATAAATGTGAAATGTATTACAATTTACAACAAATAGTTGTTAAATATTCCTAATATAATATATTAATATTAATAAAAAAAATAACTAATCTGTGAAGTTGCATATCTTTTGAAGTTCGTTTCTAAAAGCAGCTGATCGTTGATATCCTAAATTGAAACTCACTATAGTTAACCTAGTTTACAAAGTGATTACACAAAAATAGATATTCCCTCCTTCCGGTTAACGGTTACAATGTAAACATGGACGCTGTGTATCAAAAGACTACAATTATGAAATATTACCGTTATAAATGAATGTGTAAAAGGTAATTGCATACAACTTTAACATATATAAATGATTTGTTATGCGGTTCCTATGAAAATTACTCCGCATAACATCTGAGTCTCAACATAAAATGTGCTACGAACTCCCGGTAAAATCATTACAAATATATTGCGGGAATTATAAAATACAAAAATGAACTGCACAAACTATTTGCATTAAACAACGTAATAACTTCTACCACGAAAGTAAATTAAGTTAAATAGCTTTGGCACAACAATATATTTAGTGTTTTCGGATTTTTAATGATATTATGAATTGTTTGATAACATTTTTCAAGATTTTAATACACATGCGTTTAGAAATTAAGAGCATGTGCAAAATATTTATATAAATAAAGAGCGAATCGTAGATTGTCACTGCAGATCAGCCAGTTTTGGTAAGGGCTAAGCAAATTCAGTGGGAATGACCTGATTTGTACGAAAAAGATAAGTTTTTCGTCATGTTTGGTGGATTGCACATTGAAATGACTTGTTATAAAACTCTGGGTGAAATACTAGTATTGCGTGATAGTCGATGGACATGTACTCTAACTGAAGCCGATATTGCAACACCTAGAACGGCAGATTATTGTTATGTATGTTCAAAAATGTACCTAGGACTAGACACGCGCATCAGATATAACTGCATATATTTTACTTGAATTGTTTATGTTGGCAAATAAAAACTAAATGCAGAAAATATAATTGTGTCATCATTCTGTGATCATGACGTTCAATGATTTGTTAGACTGGTATAAGGAAATAGAGTCATCCCGACCACAGATTAATTCCTGACGTTCAATAAATAAATTAAGAACTTCTTGTGATTTTGGAAGTATGCTCATTTCATGAGTCAGATATCGTATTATACAAACAGTCCATATAAAGCATGATACCTAATGTTTTAGATCTTGATCGTATATATTATGCTCGATCGTTACCAATCCATCTTCGAGATATGGCTTTCCTTCCCAAATATCACCCACAGGTGGCAATGGAATTTGAAAATGATAATTTCACTGTACGTTAGATTAGCAAATTTCTTTCTAATTGCACAATCGATCAGGCACAAAAACAGAAAAAACAATATGTTTAACCGAAGACATTTTAGACAAATGGATAGTAGCTGGACCAGAAGTCAGTAGACTAGAAGATGAATTGGAAGATCTAATTGTTTGAATCATTCTACAATAGATGAACAAAATAATGAAAGCTCTACGAAATCACAACAGGATTTCTTTAAAAAGCTTTAAATGCTTTGTCAAGTGATGAGCGAGTTTGGAAATCTATTTCTAGAAGAGTCGTCAGATTTGTAAAAACAAATACTCAATTTTGGAAAGTGTTGATTTGGAACAAGTAAGACATGTATATAAACTCCTAGATATTGCCCCAAACAATACGAAGATCTTTTGAAGCGAATGCAAAACTTAGGAGGACCTGCTTTTTATAACTGAATCAAAAATACCTACTTCCTATTATGACCGCAAAATGAAACTGGAAACATCTTTGTCTAAGGGATATCTTTTTTAAACTTTTCATTTTTTATCACAGTCGACAGTTTGACTTGGAATATTTCTTTTTCCATAGAAAACAAACTGCTTCTCCGTCTTTGTCTAAGGCTGTCACTTTAAACGAGATATTAGATCGCTGAAAATAGGTTTACTTGAAACAGTAGCAGCAAACGAAAGAAAACAATTGTATCACGATTTGCATAATTAGTTCCATAACATCTCCCACTATCTTGTCACAACCTTGGAAAATGTTAAATTTAATATAAATTTGTTTACAATAATGTATATTTCCTACATTTCTAGAAAAAATAATAACAACAAAAAAGCCACTGTATGATTTATGATTACAAGTATGTTCGGCAATAATAATTTATTGTATTAAAGGGGCACTATATATAGCTAGCTAGGAAATATTTATATAATCCAAAATACGAATGTTATTTTGTTCAATTAAGAATTGAATGGTTCTTTTTGTAACTTTTTGTAAATTGGGGTGTAAAAGCGTTGACCGAAGTCCATTTTGTATGAAGCGCGTAAGCGCTTCATTCTAAAAATTTGCGCACAGTCAACGCTTTTTTCACCCCTCAGAAGTTACAAAAAGAAGCATTCAATACTTATAATTACATTTTTTAGCTATGATCATGAAAACGCGAATTTTATAATTTTTCTATGGTAGGATCACGTGTTGTCATGAATGAAAAGTTTTATTGAGTGATGTAATTGCTTAAGGAATAACACGTGATCTCATTGGTTCCATATTCATGTGAACTTCAATATAACCCCTTAGTAAAACATGAATAGCGCGAGCAATGTTCATTTTGATGTCCGTGTTCACTTTGTTTTTTAAAGTTGAAGAATGGCAACATTAAAAGTGAAAACAAAAGTCAATCATTTGATTGACTGGTTCGATCAACAAAAAATGATGGTTAACATATATTTTTAAGTTATATCTCTTTATATATCTATGTGTATGTTTAAATCGCTTATATGGCAATTGGAGCTCAACTCGATAGGCTGTACATAAAAACAGAAAAAAACGAAGCTACATTTTTATAATTTGGATAAATATTTTACATTATCTGGGCGTTATGTATTCGGGTTTAGTTTTCTGTAATTAGTTAATACTTCAGTTTCTTTATGTATATCTCTTTCATATTCATTTGATAAAATTTACTGTTTGCAATAGCATTAATTGTTCTATATAATAAGAATGTTCTTATCCCGGGCATAAATACAATGCCGTATTTGGCGAAACCTTTTCAACTTTTGATCTCCAGTGCTGTACAACTTTGTACTTTTTTCACTTTCGATCTTTTATATCTGCGTATTAATGTTCATTAATTAAAGTTTATGTAAGTGTTTATTTCCTTGCAGATGCCATTTGTTTACTTTATTTCTTATCTTGACTTATTTATGGAAGTCTGGGAATTGTCTGACCGCAATGTTAATAGTCTATCTTGTTTGATATAAGGCATGTCAATCTTAAGTAACTCCTCCCTTACTTTTCTAGGGTACATTAGAAATTTAGTTAAGTTGCAGTTGTAATTTTTATATGGATTAGATACACATGTTTATTTTTATGCAATATTTTTATTTTGTAATTATTTAAAATGGCTTCAAAGAAACGAAAATCCGCTAATGTTGTAAATTCAAATGATTCTAGCAAAAAATCAAAAGAGGAATTAATAGCAGAACTAATTGTGATTGGAGTTAATGCTCCTGCTTCATTTAGCCAAAAACAATTACAAGCTTTGTTACACTCTAATCGTCAACCTATGCCTGCTGTTAATGTGCAAACAAATGATGACACAGAAGTAGTCAATGATATCATATCAGAGAACACTATTCGTGAACTATCGGCCAATGTTAAATCGTTGACCGAAACAGTTAAAAGTCAAGGAGAAATTCTTAAAACAGTAGTGGATCTTCAAAAGAATGCTACCGGGAATGATGTATCGCATACTGGTACTCAAATTCAATCGTCATCTCAATTTATCGAAACACAGGGATATAGTGCTTCCGGGAAAGTGTCTGCTGGTATGTTTCCGCACATACAAACAGTGTCACAAATCCAGCGACAAAATATTAAAGAAGGCAAGTACATTAATTTAGTTTCTTTGCTTATTCCTGTAAATGAAAATCAAAGTGATACACAGCAAATAGAGGCAGATGGATCTATTCTCCTTCTTAAGCCAAAAGATCATCGCCTGCAGCGTGACCTATCTATCCAAGAATACATAGAGGCATTTAACATTTACAAAAACATTGTGTGCGAATTCGAAGATTGTCGGGTAGAACTTGACATGTTTTTGCAAGATGTCATAGAAATGGCAACGAAGTTCAAAGGTACCATTTTCTATGAATACCATAAGGCCTTCGCTAAGAAAGTTGCGGCAATTAAATTAACAAAAGGTTTGACCGTCGACTGGTCAATCAGAGATGAGAAACTGTATTCTTCAGTTTGCTTAGGGAGAGCTATCAATACATGTGGCGTATGTGGAAGTTCATTGCATAGCACTGAAATGTGTTATTTATCCGATACATCACAGGGCAAAAACAACCATTCCCAACAAAAGCGCAATCCTACAACACCGTATTCTAAACCACAATCAGCCGATATTGACCAGTACGGAAGACCAAAGCTATTCCACAAAGGGAGAGAAATCTGCAACTATTATCTCGCTGGTAATTGCTACAGGGGATCCGCGTGCCGCTATGCTCATGTTGACATAAATATGAAATCGTCAACTCAAATTAAACCCTCTACAAGAGTACCAAAAACAACCAAACAAGCAAATATATGACTAGATAATGATAATGTGTTAATGCATGCCACGACACCAATTAATGTAGATAAGTTAGCGTGGGAGCTACAGAGACATCCTGATAGATATTTCGTAAATTCATTAATTAACGGGTTACGTAAAGGATTTTTTACGGGCGTATCATCTCTACCGGAAAAGGTTTTAGAATTTAAAAACCTGCTTTCTACTACAAAATGTCCAGATGACGTGTCCGGATTAGTCAAATCAGAGTTAGACAATAATTTTGTTATAGGCCCATTTACGAAAGCCCCTTTTGATATATACAGGGTTAGTCCTGTTGGCATTGTTGAAGGTAAATATTCTAAAAAGAAAAGACTTATACTTGATTTATCTGCACCTCACAATAGTGATGAGCATAGTAGTGTCAACGACCTCATCAACAAAGAAGATTTTTCGCTTTCGTATATTAAAATCGATGATGCCATTAAAATCATCAAAGAATACGGTTTTGCCTCAAGATGTTGTAAATTGGACGTATCTAATGCATTTAAATTAATCCCTATTCATCCGAGTTTATGGCATTTATATGGATTTAAATGGGAAAATATGTATTACTTTTACACTAGATTAGCATTTGGGTGTCGTTCCAGTCCTAAAATTTTTGACAATTTATCTATCGCTATGTGTTGGATTTTACACAATAATTATGGAATTAATACAGTTCTACATCTACTAGATGATTTCTTAACAATCGACAGACCGTCAGCAAATGCCGACGCTACTATGAAAACTTTAGTTTCCGTGTTTGCTTCACTTGAAATTCCGATCGCAAAACATAAAACTTTAGGACCGGTAACATGCATCGAATACTTAGGTATAATATTGGACACTATTCGTATGGAAGCTAGATTACCCGAAAATAAATTATGTCGAATTAAGGAATACCTATTGTTTTTCCTCAATCGCAAAACATGTACAAAACGTGAGATGTTAAGTTTATTGGGTCATTTAAATTTTGCTATGAGAGTCATTATTCCTGGGAGATCGTTTATATCTTATCTACTTAACATAGCTCACTCTGTTAAAGAACTTCATCACCATGTCACTTTAAATTCTAGTTGTAGAAATGATTTATCATTGTGGCATAGGTTCTTAGATCAGTGGAATGGAATTTCTTTCTTTATTGATGATAATATAGTAAATGCGTCTGATTTTGATTTATATACTGATGCTGCGTCAACCGTGGGATTTGGAGGTTATTTCAAAAATCGATGGTTTCAAGCGTTATGGCCCATAGAAATGAAATTAGATAAGGAATTATCAATGTCTATGGCTTACATGGAATTATATCCTATAGTAATTGCTGCTATTATATGGGGTGATGAGTGGTCAGGGAAGCGTATTCTATTTTATTGTGATAGTATGGCAACAGTTTTAATTATAAAGAAAGGGAGATCAAAATCATTAGAAATTATGAGATTAATGAGACGTCTAACTTGGTGTTCCGCAAAATATAATTTTATTATTCATGCTACTCATGTAGCCGGAAAATGTAATACTATAGCTGATGCTCTCTCTCGATTTCAGATGGATCGTTTTCGTCAACTGTGTCCGACAGCATCAGTGGAACCTTGTCACTGCCCGCCCCACTCAGAAATTCTGTGGAATTAAGTTGTGTGATTAATAATTTGTGGAGTAAAAGTATTAATAGTGCTACAAGAGATGTATACACATCTGGATATAAGTGTTTTCTCAAATTTCGTACCTCTCAATTCGAGGGAGAGAATATTGGAAATGTAATGTCTAATATTTCCGAGGATATATTAATTTGTTTTGTATCATATTGTCAGTCAGTGTTAGATTTGAAATATTCTACTATCAAGTTATATCTAGCTGGAATACGTCATTTTTCTATTGCAAATTGTAGTGTCAATCCTTTAGTAGATAATGTAGGTAAACCTTTGCTACGTTTACAAAATATTCTGAATGGTATAAAGAAAACTGAAAACAAAAGTGTGCGACAAAAACTACCGATTACTTATAGTGTGCTGCAACAGATTTACCAACATTTACAGAAAAGTATTTTCGATCCGCATTTAGATTTTACTATGTTAACTGCATCTGTTATAGGTTTTTTCGGTTTCCTGCGTTGTTCTGAATTTACATGCAAACAGTCATTTGATTCAGCTTTGAATTTAACTATGGATGATGTAGTATTTGTATCTGATTGTCAAGTTAATCTATGTTTGAAGGCATCCAAAACCGACATTTTCCGTCATGGAGTAATCATTAAACTATTTAAAACTAATAACAATATTTGTCCATATGTACAGTTGTCAAAATATGTAACATCCAGAAAAATGAACGGTGCAACAGATAATGATCCGCTATTGGTTGACAGTAGTAATTTAGCTTTACGCCGATCGTTATTTATAGACAAATTGAAAACAATTCTATCACACTTGGGTTTAAATGCCGATAAATATAGTGGACATTCTTTCCGAATAGGAGCAGCTACAACTTGTAGTTCTAATGGTATCCAAGATCATATGATTCAAACTTTAGGACGTTGGAAATCTGACTGCTACAGTCGTTATATAAGAACATCTGAAGTTGACATTCGTCAAGCTCTTTCGAAAATGTGTAAATAATTACGATTCAAACTTGTTAGAAGGGAAATTAATGATTCGTTATTATAATTTTTTATTTTTTGTTTTGTATTTAAGTAGACTATCGATTTCTGCTTATTTTTGTAAAGTTTGCTCTAATTAGTCGAAAACATATAAATAAGTAACAATATTCAATTTGGCACAACCACTGTCTCGGAATAATTTTGGGGATACTCAATGCGTTACAAGGGCAGCATGTGTAGCATTTCGTTTGGGCAATGTAATAATGAATTTCATCCATTCTTTACTTGTCACAAAATTATTATCTGAGTTCCCAGGCAGCCCTGAATAAAATGGATAACTAGGCAGCCCTCTCGTCGGGTGAACGAATCATTTGTTTGTCCATTTGACAGTTCTTTTGGATACATGTTTTAGTGTGCAAATGGTTTTTTCACTCGAGGTTATCCGTCTCAGGTTGCAAAGTGAGCCCATACCCTCTAAGCATGGGCTGGGCCAGCGCTCAACATGCAGGTATTAAAATTAATTAAATAAACTAAAAGAGTGGGTATACTTGAGTTACATATGTTTGACATGGGATGGGCCAGCGCTCAACATGTCACTCGTAGAGAGGTATTTTGAAGTAACATATAATTGTTCTTTGAATTATGCTTCGGGCTCTTGTAAATACTCTCTTTTAAAAGGCTCGCTTTGCTATTAGGTTCACATTGTTTGAGGTTTCATTCAATACTCTACGAGTTATGTTTCTGTTTGATGTATACTAAAGTGGCTCGTGACTTTCTCCTTAAAGTATATGGTGAAAGTTATTTGAAGTCACGGTACCACATCTACACTCTGTCGTCAAGTGCAAGTGCCGCGATAGATGCTCGAATAATGTGAATTTAATTGAGATATGTATTTTATTTTTTATTTTTTAAATACATATCAATTGCTAGCATGTTGCCCGTAACGCCAATTTTATATTTTGTATTTTTTATTATATTATGTTTTTATTACTTTTGTATATATATTATATCTTGAATACAAGCCTGTGTAATTATATATAATAAATATTAGTCATTCTTAATTGATTTGATTACTTTAACTTAGGTGGCAATTTGCTATACTTCATCAGTCGTTCTAATTCTGCATCTATGACAGATCTAATCTGTACCGTTACACACATTTAAATCTTAAACAGCTGGAGAAAGTTCATCGCTCGTTCAAATCTTTATCAATAGAAACACGGCTCATAAATGGGCGTCACTTGTAAGTCCTGTGTGGACAAGGCGCGTTTTTGGCGTATTGTATTTTAAACCTGATGCTTTTTGTTATCTATTAATCATGTTTTTCTTTGTCTAATATGTTCTCCTATTTATTTGTATTGTAGTCCTGTAATATTATGTTGTCATTTCAATGTTATATTTAACTTTGCCATTAAAGTGCGAGGTTTGGCATGCCACAAAACCAGGTTCAACCCACCACTTTTATTCCCCTTTAAAGGTGTCCTGTACCAAGTCAGGAAGATGGCCATTGTTATATTATTGTTCGTTTCTGTGTGTGTTGCATTTTAACGTTGAGTCGTTTGTGTTTTCTCTTATTTTTGAGATATTGAGATAAGACGTGGCACGGTACTTGTCTATCCCAAATTCATGTATTTGGCTTTCATGTTATATTTGTTATTCTCGTGGTGTTTTGTCTTATGCTTGGTCCGTTTCTGTGTGTGTTACGTTTCGGTGTAATGTCGTTGTTCTCCTCTTATATTTAATGCGTTTCCCTCGGTTTTAGTTTGTTACCCCGATTTTGTTTTTTGTCCATGGATTTATGAGTTTTGAACAGCGGTATACTACTGTTGCCTTTATTTACATTGTTATAAATTCTTTTTGAAAATTAAAAAAAACCGGTGAACATGAATTTTACAGTTAATGCCCCTTAAATAAGAATAAGAAAAAAGCAACAATATTCCTTTATGATCAACATGATATTGTCAAATGCATGTACATCAATTCGACTCAAATTCTCATATTTGGTACATATAACAATGTATTACATGTATCAAAATTATAAAACATTTAAAATAAACAATTTACAGAGCATGGGCTCGATAAAATGTAGCTCCGTTTTGTCTGTTAATAAGTATAGACGCCACCTAATTAACTATCGAGTTCACTTGCAATGGCCATATAAACGATATAAACATAGACATAGATATAAATATATATATAGTATATAAACTCTCGTGTAATTGGATTTTTCTAGGTCTGTTAAATTTCATATTATAGATTATCTTCACCCGTATAAGAGTGATTTTTGTGTGGATCGAACCAGTCAATCAAAAAGTAAAATCACAAAAATACTGAACCCAGAGGAAAATCTAATAGGAAAGTCCATAATCACATGGCAAAATCAAATGACAAAACACATCAAAAACGAATGGACAAGAACTGTCATAATACTGACTTTTCAAATGTAGAAAATGGTGGATTAAACTTGGTTTTAAAGCGCTAAACCTCTCACTTAGATGACAGTCTCATCAAATTCCGTTATATTTATAATGATGTGTGAACTAAACAGACATAATAAATAAAATAGTCAAAATATGGGTACATCAGTCATCATCGTGTAACAATTTTAAAAGGAACAATTTAACAGAACACAAAAACATATATCTACAGACACATTCATTGATGTGCGTGTCTGACGTCAGAAAATGTTATACGTCACATATATTTGTCGTTCAATGTATATACAAACAATTTTATAAAATTTCACATGGGCAATGTTAGCATACAGGGCTAAAAAATCAAAAGTATGTTAGAATTAATTTCAGAAATAGACCGAGATTTAAAACAGTCCAAAAGTTATATAGAATTTATAAGAATCCACAAATAGTTCATTCCCCTACGCGATTGAATAATTTTGACGTTCAACGTATTTTCTAATTCATAATAGAAATTTATCATAATGACATATAATAGAACAATATCATACTACGGGATCTTTTAAAGTACAAAGTCACGTTATAATATCCCAAGAAACACAAAAAGTCGCACATACAAAACTCACCCGGAAAAAATGAAAGATAATACAAACACATTGACGGGATGTTTAAGTGTTGAGCCACGTTAAATGGATATCACATAAAACAATCCAACACTAAAAGTAATATAAATAGTAGAACAAAGACAAATGAAAGAACAATATAACACGTTGTTAAGATAATAAACAACATCAGTACGCAGAATCTATACATCAAGACCATCATGTATTATTTGTGAAGTTGATACTGATTATCTATTAACAAGTAAAATCAAAATTGAGAAAGGAAATGGGGAAAGGGACAACAACCCGACCATAGAGCAGACAACAGCAGAAGGTCCCCAACAGGTCTTCAATGCAACAAGAAATTCCCGCACCCGCATGGGTCCTTCAGCTGGCCCCTAAACAAATATATATACTAGTTCAGTGATAATGAACGCCATACTAAACTCCAAATTGTACACAAGAAACTAAAAGTTAAAATAATACAAGACTAACAAAGGCCAAAGGCTCATGACTTGGGACAGGCGCAAACATGCGGCGGGGTTAAGCATGTTTGTGAGATCTCAACCCTCCCCTATACCTCTAGCCAATGCAGAAAAGTAAACGCATAACAATACGCCCATTAAAATTCAGTTCAAGAGAAGTCCGAGTCTGATGTCAGAAGATGTAACCAAAGAAAATAAACAAAATGACAATAATACATAAATAAAATAAGACTACTAGCACTTAACTGACATGCCTGCTCAAGACTTCAATTAAACTGATTGAAAAATTATGTCTTCATCATATGAATATCCGGTACAATCCTCCCAGTGAGGGGTTAATTATCATACCATCATAACATATATAAGAAGAACATAACCCGTGCCATGCCAACAACTGGTTCTTAAATAAATGTGTTTAGTTCCGATGTAAATACCCTATATATAAGTGAATCAATATTAATGCCAAAATATGCAATACCTGAACGTATAAGAAGTCTGCATGTTGAGCTATATTTACGAATGATGTCCTTATACCGATGACAAAATTTAGTAAATGTTTTGACTAGTTTGTGATATCGAAAACTCTGGTGTAATAATTTTGAAGTAATACATAAATTTCTCTCGTTAAAAACTTAAAAAAGGGACGAAAGATACCAAAGGGACAGTCAAACTCATAAATCTAAAACTGACAACGCCATGGCTAAAAATGAAAAAGACAAACAAACAACAGCACACATGACACAACATAGAAAACTAAAGAATAAACAACACGAACCCCACCAAAAAACTAAGGGTGATCTCAGGTGCTCCGGAAGGGTAAGCAGATCCTGCTCCACATGTGGCACTCGTCGTGTTGCTTATGTGATAGCAAATCCGGTAAATAGTCTAATTCGGTAGGTCATATTCATGAAAGGGAAGGGGATTGTAGTTACGACGTAAGGAACATATCCGATATCATTTGTGAAACAGTTATTCCCTAACGGTCAACCAAGTCGTGATGGCGTCCGTAAAATTTACGAAGGGATGATTTTAACTTCACCATTTGGAACTTTTGGTTTAATAGCTTCCTTGTGAGCAGCAACCCTCTATCAAGAAAATCATAATAGGAAATGCAAGCACGGGAATATCTTATCAATTGGGAGATATATACCCCGTATGCAAGTGCTGCTGGAATGTTGCTACTTAGAAATGGATAGTTCACAATTGGAAAGCTGAAATCATCTCTTTTGTCGTAAAGTTTTGATTTCAACCGACCCTCATTGTCAATGTCTAGATGTAAGTCAAGATATGAGGCCGACTTAACTGTATCTATAGTATCATTTATCTATAGCTCGATGGGATAGATGCGTTCCACATAGTTACCAAATTTTGAATTATTTAGTGAAAGAACATCATCTATATAGCGGAAAGTAAAGTCAAAGGATATTGCTAACTTCTTATCTTTCTTCGGCAAATAGACGGGCACAGTTTTTTCCATTGAAATACCGACAGTCTGTTGAAAAAAAAACGTCATCCGAACGTAACAAATATGTTGTCAATCAAGAAATCAAGCATCTTGATAATATCAGTTTCAGAGATTTTTTTGTTTGAATCAAAGTGATCCTTTACAAAGTAGGATTTATCCCTCCCTAAGACAAGATACTTTTATCTACGTTGGCCATTCTTTTTTATGAAGCAAAGCAATACCAACTCTTTAAATTTGTCTCTTAGTTTGGAATGTGGAATACTTGTGTAAAGAGTAGAAAAGTCAAATGTTTTAATACTGTTACAAGATGAAAGAAAGTTAGATTGTATGTACTCTAAAAGATCTTTGGAATTTTTAAGTATCCACATCTAGAATGGACAGTTTCACAATAACTTTGAAGCCCGTCTTTGATTGTTGATAAAATAGATGTTAATAATTTTAGAGAGAGGTTTCGTGGAGCACTTGGAAGACCCAGCAATATACCGTTGTTTGTAAGGAAACTTATGTAGTTTAGGTATCCAATACAGTGACGGAAGTTCAAGTTCTTCATCTTTGGTTGAAATTCCAAAGGAACACAGAACAGACCTATGATTATCCAGGATTTCCTCTTTGGTAAGTGTCGTGAGGGTATATGTTGAGTTTCCAAGTGAATTGTCAATACCTAATTCGTTTATCTAGCAGTTAATGTAATGAGTTTTACACACAAAAACGATGTTGTTTGGGGCTTTATCTGCGGGGACAACAACATATTTGTCATGGAGGTATGATAGGTGTTATGCAACGTTTGGGTCTTTAAAGATTGACGTAGCATGGGCATTGATAGACCCATTCAGTTTCGTAATTCTGATTTGTATCAACGACCTCATTGCCTTAACCCTTTAGAAAAGAGTGTCTACGTCTTCCTTCTTGCGCTTAGCCCATTGCCTGGCATAATCCGCAACTGAAACCATCAAAATTATAAAGTTGTATTTCCAATTGATGGATTTAGGCTCACGATATTTCGGACCTTTCGATAACACATTTCGTAGAGAAGTGTTATTAATAAAACATTGTTACATACACGAGCGAATCGTACAAGTTAAGATATATAAACACATTAACAAGGTCTAAGTACCTTCCGATGAACTTTTTTAGAAAAAGGACGAGACGTTCGTTGACATACCCCGGGTTCAAATGATTTACCTTTGTTTCACTTTCAATGCTGATATTCTTTTCCCTTAAATAACTGAGCCCGGGCCGTGAATGCGTTATTCGTCTTTAGCCAAGGGGTTATATTGTCTTATTGACGTTCACATGATTATGGACTCTATGAGGTCGAATTATTCACTTGCAAATGAAAAAATCATCATCATTGTTTCTTTTCTTATTTTGACAACCATACTGACTGTTAAAAGCGAATGGTCATTTCACTATTTCACTTTCATTTATGATTGAGGATGCTGTTCTATATCTCCTGGCTAGTGCTCCTTTAACAATAGAGCTTAAACAGTAAAATAACAAAATGCCAAACTCCAAGAAATTTACAAAAAGGAGATTCCCTTAACAAATGGTGAAATAAAAGCTAAATATTATCAAGCGAAAGAAAACAAGTGTCATATAATGACTTCGTATGGGCATTTTCTTACGACGAAAATGTCAGATACAACCGGCTGTATAACTAGCTGAACCTGCCATCTGTATGACAGTTGCACATAACTCCATTACATTTACATGTGTGAACAAACCATATTAAACAAATGTAATATTTAAAAAGTGAATAAACAATAATATACTAACAGCCCATTACACTATTCGTGTATTATTATACTTCCTGTATGTAAGAATGTCCTTCTATAGTAAAACTACTCTATTTTTGCATTTTTTTTAAAAGAAATATATCGCGTTAGCTGCACTATGCGAAAATAGTATGACTTGCATTGTTTGATTTCACGTGTTAAGGCGGAGCTTAGTGGCTTTGACAGACAAGTGGGCTATACTTATTAGCCTGATCATATGTGCGCTTGAAATAACGATGTTATAAACGACTAACTAAAGTCGCTTCATGACTATACTGTCGTCTTCTGCAAAAAGTCAAAACAAGCAAGATGTCGCGATTTGGTCAAGACGACCCTACAACGTTTAGAAAAGCAAACTGGTCAACAAACAAATTTTGCTGTTAAAGTTTTGTCAGATTTCATTGTTGAAAGAGGTATGGAAATTGACATTTTGGAAGCCACAAAAGATGAAATCGCAAATTTATTGCAAGATTTTTATGCCAACATCCGAAATAAAAGTCAAGAATATTACAAGAAAAACACTCATCTAGACAAAAGACAAGAGTATAAATAGATATCTGAAGGAGAACGACAGGTTTTTTGACATGATAGCCGACCCTGAATTTACACGAGCGAACGACAGTTTAACTTCCCTACTCAGGAGGCGAAAGGAACTGTTACCCACCATGAGGCTATATCCCTGGAGGATTTGAAAATGATCTATGAGCACCCACTAGTTTTTTAACACGTCTACTCCTCAAGGCCTCATAAAGAAAACTATATTCGAGACAATCTTATATTTTTGCAGAAGGTGTCAGGAAAATCTCTCACAATTGCAGGTTGATGAATTTAAATTTGACTCGGATCAAAAAGGGCAGTTGTATGTCCGTAAACTTACAACAGAACTAACAAAAACCCACCAAGGTACTACAAATAAGACAGAGGGTTCAGTGGGAATGATGTATGCTTCTGGCACAGATAGATGTCCTGTTAAGTCTTTTGTTAAATATCTAAAGAAACACAATAATGCAAGTACCAGATTATTCTTGCACCCAAAAAATTCATACAGTGAACAAGATGATATGTGGGTCAGGAACGAACCCATTGGACAAAAAACTATCAAAGTGTTGATGATGAATTTGTCGAAGTCAGCAAAACTATCTATCTAGCCACAATCAGATGTACATTTTGTGTTTCATATGAAGTCAAAAATGAATATCACATCAGGAAAAAACTCTTTTGATATTTTGGTACAGAAATGGTTTAAATTATGAAAAATTGCCATCGTTAGGCTAACACTGGAAGAATTTATATAATTACATGCAGTTTTTGAAAGAAATATTTAATATTTTTTATTAAATAAATGGTCTTTAAAAACTGTCTAATTTTCTGTAAAGGTTGCCTTCAAGACATGGTCACCAGTGTCAGATTTTTGGTGAATGACAAAGACAACAAAATATGTTTAGAATCATTGGATGTCAAACATTTTTATTGAAAAATGACAAGAACATGTTTATCTCACAGTTATTTCAAACAACAGTAGCTTTCTTTGATCATTTATCTTATCTGATCAAACTATACTTAAACTAATCTATTAATAACAAAACTTCCAAAAAATACCTTTCTTTTGGTGTATAGAACATTAAAATAACTTGATGCATATTCTAACAATAAACAATCAAACTTAGCAATACAATTGATATGTTTTGTCTACGGACAAGACATTGTATTCATATTTAATGAAATGCATTATTAAAACCTAATTTTGACATAGTTGAAAGTGTTCTCTTGAAAAAAAACATACATTTCATAAGGTTTATCTATCAAATGTTGCTTAACTTCGAGGAAAATGGAAACAAATACATTGTGATAATGTCTACGGACAAGACATTTTATTGATATTCAATTAAATGCTTTCAAAGATGATTGTTAAAGTTAAGATTAAAAGTTACAAATTAAATTTTAAGCTGTGTTTTTTAAATTTTGGAAAATATAAAAACGTACCCATAATTCTTTACATATCTCAATAATTTATTGATTAAGCCAAAATGAAGACACATTCTTTTAACTGAAATCCATATATCTGACTGTTTAAAACAATCAAACTATTATAAATGTGTTCTCTTGACAAAATAACATACATTTTATCTATCAAATTAGACTGAACTCAAGGAAATTGGATACAAATATATTGTGGTAATGTCTACGAACAAGACAATTTCAGTTAAACAAAAATCTGTTGGAATTAATTGTGACCATATTTGAGTTTTAATTTGAATAAATAACTTTCATCACCTATAAATAAGATTTAAGTTCCAAAGCAGACAAATAATTGAATTTTTATACTTGTTATGTAAAAGAGTCTTGTCCGTAGACACTTCCTCATCTACTGGTAATACTGAAATGCAAAAGATAAAGTCAAAGAGAGAGAAATACTTCTTCTTCATTTGATTTAGTTAATCTTTTAAGGTTTGCAGCAACTGGAATAAACAATATTGAAGTAAAATAAGGTATGCTTTTTATGACTGATAATCTGCCACTTTTTAAAATCCACCCTTGTAAAATAATTTTACAAAAAATTAGAACACTTAAATTACCATTTATTAATTAGAAATAAGATATTTCTTAGTTTAAACAACACATAGGACTAATTAAGACCCATAAAGCCAAGCAATATTGATAAAAAGCCATGTCTACGGACAAGACATGTGTCTACGGACAAGATATTCTGACATAATTTTCAAATTCTTCCTCTATTAATAGATGGTAGAAAATAATGTTAATAGTGTTTTCATGTCTACAAAAGGACAGGAACTTAGCAATGCAACATTAATGTTATTATACTTTCAGTTTACTAGGGAATGCATGTCTACGGACAAGACATTGTTTCACTTTATTTGTATATCCAACTTTGATGGAATATATCTCCAGCTAGGGTACTGCAATTTTGATAAATGAGGTAGTTTTTGATAATGTATATACTAGAAGAGAAAACAAAGCACATAACAGCATAGATTTTATTTATTTTTCTCTTTTATCACTACACTTAGCAAGCTAAAAACAAAAGTACAAAATTTCATAACAAACGCATAGTATTCCACTTTTTCTCATAACTTTGTAACCACTGAAGATTTTTTGTTGCAACAACCGGTAAAAGAAAGATGAATAAACTGTCTATAACAGTGAACCAATAATTAAGTTCAAATTAAGTTCACTTATCAACTATCAATTGATAAAAACAGCTTAATCTCGAATGAAACAACATAGCGTGAAATTTTGCCCATTTTCAGCGTGTATTTTAGTGGGTTTTTTTTCAAAACGGTAACACCTATACATGATATTTGATATTCATTGTGAAACCCTACATTATCTTCTACAGTTCAAAGATGTATTACTTATGTTAAGTTTATCTTCTTGTCTTTACAATATAAAAAAGAAGATGTGGTATGATTGCCAATGAGATAACTATCCACAAAAGACCAAAATGACACAGACATTAACAACTATAGGTCACAGTACGGCCTTCAAATGCCTATAACATAGACCCATTATGAAATGTACATCTGATCTTGGCTAGGCCGGAGTACTAGAGAATACACCAACCACTTAGTGCAGCCCTGGCCTCAGTGACTCATTTCAAAAAAAAAATTGTTGTCACTGACAACAACAAAAAATAAAAAATGAGTCACTGAGGCCAGGGCTGGACTTACCAACCACTGTATCCGCTCAACATGCAAAACCTTGGTGGACTATAGTGGCTTCAAATCCCGTCACATTAAGACTATCAGTATACACAGAAATAAGGCATCTTTATCAAGCTATTGTTATGATACTTCAGGTAAATGCTACACAAATATTTAATATAATATTCATTGTGCAATTGCTCAAATGTTAGTGCAGTTCAAATATATATCTATATAAAAACAAAACAAACTGCTAAATTTGGCTATACTTTTTGGACCTTTTGGATTATAGCTCTTCATCTTTTATATAAGCTTTGGATTTCAAATATTTTGGCCACGAGTATCACTGAAGAGACATGTATTGTCGAAATGCGCATCTGGTGCAAGAAAATTAGTACCGTCAATATTATTACTACCACTGGGTCGATGCCTCTGCTGGTGGACTATTAGTCCCCGAGGGTATCACCAGCCCAGTAGCCAGTACTTCGGTACTGGCAGGAAAATACGGATTTTTTTGTGTTATTAAAATTTCCTGTTACAAAATATTAGAAATTATTATAAATTGAGGAATGAATCTCCTTCATGCAAAGCTCTGATTCCTTTCACGGATTTGGCTATACTTTTTGGACCTTTTGGATTATAGCTCTTCATCTTTTATATAAGCTTTGGATTTCAAATATTTTGGCCACGAGCATCACTGAAGAGACATGTATTGTCGAAATGCGCATCTGGTGCAAGAAAATTAGTACCGTCAATTTTATTTCTACCACTGGGTCGATGCCTCTGCTGGTGGACTATTAGTCCCCGAAGGTATCACCAGCCCAGTAGCCAGTACTTCGGTACTGGCATGAAAATACGGATTTTTTGTGTTATTAAAATTTCCTGTTACAAAATATTAGAAATTATTATAAATTGAGGAATGAATCTCCCTCATGCAAAGCTCTGATTCTCTTTCACGGATTTGGCTTTACTTTTTGGACCTTTTGGATTATAGCTCTTCATCTTTTATATAAGCTTTGTATTTCAAATATTTTGGCCACGAGCATCACTGAAGAGACATGTATTGTCGAAATGCGCATCTGGTGCAAGAAAATTAGTACCGTCAATTTTATTACTACCACTGGGTCGATGCCTCTGCTGGTGGACTATTAGTCCCCGAAGGTCTCACCAGCCCAGTAGCCAGTACTTCGGTACTGGCATGAAAATACGGATTTTTTTGTGTTATTAAAATTTCCTGTTACAAAATATTAGAAATTATTATAAATTGAGGAATGAATCTCCTTCATGCAAAGCTCTGATTCCTTTCACGGATTTGGCTATACTTTTTGGACCTTTTGGATTATAGCTCTTCATCTTTTATATAAGCTTTGGATTTCAAATATTTTGGCCACGAGCATCACTGAAGAGACATGTATTGTCGAAATGCGCATCTGGTGCAAGAAAATTAGTACCGTCAATTTTATTACTACCACTGGCTCGATGCCTCTGCTGGTGGACTATTAGTCCCCGAAGGTATCACCAGCCCAGTAGCCAGTACTTCGGTACTGGCATGAAAATACGGATTTTTTGTGTTATTAAAATTTCCTGTTACAAAATATTAGAATTTATTATAAATTGAGGAATGAATCTCCCTCATGCAAAGCTCTGATTCCTTTCACGGATTTGGCTATACTTTTTGGACCTTTTGGATTATAGCTCTTCATCTTTTATATAAGCTTTGGATTTCAAATATTTTGGCCACGAGCATCACTGAAGAGACATGTATTGTCGAAATGCGCATCTGGTGCAAGAAAATTAGTACCGTCAATTTTATTACTACCACTGGGTCGATGCCTCTGCTGGTGGACTATTAGTCCCCGAGGGTATCACAAGCCCAGTAGCCAGTACTTCGGTACTGGCATGAAAATACGGATTTTTTGTGTTATTAAAATTTCCTGTTACAAAATATTAGAAATTATTATAAATTGAGGAATGAATCTCACTCATGCAAAGCTCTGATTCCTTTCACGGATTTGGCTATACTTTTTGGACCTTTTGGAATATAGCTCTTCATCTTTTATATAAGCTTTGGATTTCAAATATTTTGGCCACGAGCATCACTGAAGAGACATGTATTGTCGAAATGCGCATCTGGTTCAAGAAAATTAGTACCGTCAATTTTATTACATATATAAACGAACTATGTTAAATATATGCATAGACATTATCTTGAGGATATATGGCGATAATTGTATTCTAATATTTGCCACTAAACTTGGGCTGTATCAAGATAAAACAACTGTTTATACGACTCCTTTTGTACATCTTGTAGTTTGTATATAATATAGAAATAGTTCTCCTTACATGCAAGATAGTGCAAAAGCAAACTGAATTCTTTTTATTACAGTTAGTTTGTCCAAGGAAAAGACTGTTTCTACCTTCACGTCGGATGAGAATGAACAGCCAATGCCACTACCAGAAATAGAGACTGTTTCCGCTGTTGGAAATAGTAAGAGAAGAGGTATTTTCTCCTTTTTATTTTTGTATTCAGGTACTATTGAAATAGTATTAACTATTCGACATATATGATGGGTCAACAACATGAAATAAAAAACAAATGGTTTGTCACATAGCCTTCAACAATGAGATCTTCCTTGAAGTCACTCTCTTACATGTCCCGTTACATATAAGGGAGTTCATGAACAAAATGGCATACAGGTGAATTAATTGCATATTTAACACATGTTAATACATTTATGTCTCAAAATTCTTCAATACATTTAAAAATGAATTGAAGAATTTTACTTGCTTTTAATAGTACAAGTGATGTACCGCTATATGCGTAAATATGGCCATGAACTATTTGTGCAAATTTGTTTTTATGTTCAACTAGAATAATTTGTTATCTAATAGTATTGGTACTTTGTACACACTCATAACCTGATGTTGTTTAAATTATTTCAGTTGAAACTGCACCATGTGATCCAGATATCATTGACTTTCTGAGACTACCTGATGATGTTTTGTGTGGATTATTGCCAATCAGTGGAGAATTTTGACCACCAAATAAGTGCTCCAAAGCAAATGAAGATGATGCCATTGATGAATATTTCAAAATTACACTGTTCATATCAACTATTACAATAATTGAATTTGAACAATAATGGAAATAACATTGTAGTAGATATCATTTGAATTATGCGGGACATTTAAGAGACTTTAAAATACCGTAGTTTCTGTTTAAACTTCATTTTATATGTGTTTATATGTTTACTGCTATTGAAACCAAAATAGTCATTTGTTACAGATAACTTGTTATAAATAAAATTTACTGTTAATATTACTGTTTTTTTTTTTTAAGTTATAGAGTACGTTGATATATTAAATGGAAGGGGTTTGGAGTAAACCTTCTTGAGACAAATCCAAAATAATACAGCGTTATCAAATCTTGGACACAATGCTTTAGTTGAACTTCTTCATCTTGAAGTGAACATGAGTTTAAGCTTTCAACAATGAGCAAAATGCTGATACAGAGTTAATGTCAATCATTTCAAATCAAAACATACTATTGAATCGATTTCCTTGTTGATCTTTCTAGCAGCTATGAAGACAAAATCAAGTCTCGTTAAGACACCAAATATATGTTGATAAGGTCACATAATAGGCATTTTTTTACATTGAAATACACCATTGTTACTACTTAAAACAGTAAACAGTCAGTATAATAATGATGTTAATGTTGTGTTTAACATTGACTATGCGAAAATAGTAGCCAGGGTGAATGACAATAGTACACGACCTGAAAATGTTAAACACAACATTATTATATAAATATATTGTGTTTCGGTGCAGTATCTAAGATCAAGCAGACCGTGAATGTGATAAAATCGTTACATAGATAACATAGATAAATATAATTTCGTATGCTGTTAGTTCCAGTTTTCAATATTGAAAGTAATATCATAGGGTCAAATACATCTTACTCTAAGTTCATAAGCCTTAGCTGTTAAGGTAGTACTACATATTTGCAGCAGTAGTAGTATGTATAAAAAAATCTTTTAAAATATCAGGCTTAAAATTTGGTGAATTATTAATATATTACACTCACTTTGTGTGCATTTCTTTGTAGAATTGTTAAAATAAAAATCATCTGTACACATACACTTTGATACAGTATTGCTACACACCGCGTTAGGATCACTGCATTGATTCGCTGATAGAATGTTTTTGTTGCAAGCAGTTCCTGTCTGTATTTCTAAAATGTATAAAAAAATCATTAAAGATATATGACTTACAGTTTTGTTTCCATATTTGCATGTATGCGCTTCCTCGGGATCAATTGTATCAGTGGCGCTCATGTCACAACAGTTAAAATTGCCAAATACAATAAATAATTACTTTACAATGATGTTTATTTCAATAATAA
Organism: Mytilus galloprovincialis; assembly: GCA_037788925.1. Classification (NCBI taxonomy): domain Eukaryota; kingdom Metazoa; phylum Mollusca; class Bivalvia; order Mytilida; family Mytilidae; genus Mytilus; species Mytilus galloprovincialis. The sequence goes on from CM075340.1 coordinate 75,674,721, forward strand.
CAACATAAAACCACTGTATTATTTAAGAGTACATGTTAACAGTGGTTTTGTTCCTCCAATGTACTTTATCCGGAGGAAGAAATGCCTAATGATTTTTATCCACCAACAAATTCACAAGATTTTTTATCCGGGTCCAGTGTAAACCCGAAATAGTTGCAGTGATGATAGTTAGCGTAGCAACGTCGCCGCTGGTTCGGAGTTTGTGTGAAAAAAACATCCACCAGTCATTCGAAGGTTCTAAAAAAAAGTTGAAGGGGAAATATGTAGGACTCAAATCTATGGCGGGTTCCAAATCTTTGGCAGATTCCTAATATATTGCAAATGTGACGTTACAAACGCTAAACAACTCAAATCTATGGCAGATTTTTGTTTTCTCCAAATTTATGGCAGATCTGGGGAAGAGTAACATATAACGTCACATTTGAATAACGCCATATTACATCTTCGCCGCCGATAACGATGGCGGAACAAATACGACTACCATTCTAATATAATGGTATTTCCCTGACAACCATTTCAATTTTGCGAGAGGTTTATAGGAAGATGTGACCTATTATCCGAAGAGGAACCGAATGTGCTGCACCGGTTGATGCTCGCGATGAATAAGGGCACCGCTATTTTCAGTACCACATATTTTAAAAAAAAGGAGTTCTAGTAGTAGTTTACTTTCTGACTCAGTTTATAAAAGATAAAATTACCGGATACAAATTTTATGAAAGTTAAAATTACCTGATACAAATTTCATTTAAATCGTGATAAAATTAGAAAAAGATGTATTGACAATATTGCTGAAATAAATATTATTTGAAAATTCAATCTGTTCATTTTTATTTGTTACATTTTTTTAATGAATTTATCATTTAGAATTTATTTTGGTTGACCTTTATGGAATGTTTATTTCACAAATGTTTATAGACATGCTACCGTTGTCGTATATTTCCACTTGCTTAAGACAAGTCATTGGTCGAAAATGTACTGCATTTTTACCATTTGCAAAACAAATGCCATAGATTTGGAAACAACAATAAATACGCCAAAGATTAGATTGTAAAAAAACTGCCATAGATTTGGGATAGCATGACGTCACATTTACCATAGATTAGGAGTCTACCATAGATTTTGAACCCACCATAAATTTGAGTCTTACAAATATATATAAAATGGGGCTTGTTATTTTTTTGGTGTATTTGAAACTTGCATAGTTTTATTTAAAAAAATTGGAGACTGAGTTGTCATCTAAGGAATGTTCACACTAGTGTTTTTGAACAAGAAATAATTACATTAGTGATTTTGTACCTGAATGGTTGCACTAGTTATTTTATACTGAGATTGATTTCACTCACTCACTCACTCATCCTCTTGGTGCTTGTCAGCATATAAGCCCTCAACCAGTACTCGCCACATTTGCCTGTCTTTTGCCTTCTTCTCGATCTCCTTCCAGGTTTTCCCAAGGTCTTTCATCTCTGATTCTATCATTCTGCGCCAGGTCTCTGTTGGCCTCCCTCTTTTTCGTCTACCATCAGGTGTCCATCTCAAAGCAATCTTGGTGATATCCTCATTTCCTTTCCTCAATACGTGGCCAATCCAACGCCATCTCTTCCTTTTAATATCTGTCTCAATACAACACTGATTGGTTTTGTGGTACAGGTCTTTGTTGGAAATAGTATTGGGCCAGAATATCTTACAGATCTTCCTCAAGCAGGTGTTATGGAAAGAGGAAAGCTTTTTCATGTCTGATTGGATAATACTCCAGCATTCTACCCCATATAGAAGGACTGACTTCACATTGCTGGTGTATATTCTGATCTTTGTTTTCAGACTGATTGACCTTCTCTTCCATATAGGCTGTAGTTGGCAGAATGCATATCTGGCTTTGCTTATTCTGGCTCTTATATCTTTTGCTGTTCCATTGGTGTTACTTAGCATGCTTCCAAGTTATGTAAAGTCCTCAACCTCTTCTATGATGTTATGTCCCAAGTACACTGGTTGAATTGTGTTACTGCTGATGTTCATGAGCTTGGTCTTCATCTCATTAATAGTCAGGCCTATACTTTGTGCTGTTTCATTCAGTCTGGTGGTTTTGTTCTGCAGGTTGTTTCTGTTGCTGGAAAGTAGACAGATATCATCTGCAAAATCTAAATCCTCAAGGAAAGAATTCATGGTCCATCTGATGCCTGTGATTTCATTACCCAATGTTGTTCTCATACACCAATCTATTGCTGTAATGAATAAGATAGGAGAAATTACACACCCTTGTCGTACTCCAGATGTTACTTGGAACCATTCTGACTGTTGGCCGTTATGTAATACACAGCATTCATAGTTGTTGTAGAAAGCTTGTATTAAGGTGATTATTTTAAAAGGTACACCATATGCCCTAAGGATGGCCCATAAGCAACTTCTTTTAATAATGTCAAAGGCTCTACGAAAGTCAATGAAATTTAGGACTAGTTTGTTTTGCCACTCTATACTTTGCTCTATTATATTTCTGAGTGTAAAAATATGGTCGATACATCCTTTACCTGATCTAAACCCTGCCTGCTCTTTCCTCAGAATTTCATCTATAGCATTATCTATTCTGTTTAAAAGTACTCTCAGTAGTATCTTGTTTGGTACTGACAGCAAAGTTATACCACGCCAGTTGTTGCAGTCACTTTGGTCTCCTTTCTTGAGTAGTTTGATTATAAGACCCTTTGCCCAATCATTTGGAATAGTGTCATGCCTCCAGATATGTCTAAAGAGTTCATGAAACATGGTTGTGCTTGTTTTTAAGTCTGCTTTAAGCATTTCAGCTGTTGTTGCATCTAAACCAGGTGACTTCCCATTCTTGAGTCTAAGTATTGCCTTCCTGATCTAATATATATCGATGTCTAGTTCCATTCCAAACTGTTCTATAACTGGAACATCTGCCTGGTGTTCTGCATTCAATGTTTCTTTAAAGTGTTCAGTCCACCTCTCCAGTTGTTGACTTTCTGAGGCTAGTATTTTACCATCCTTGGACTTACATGGAACACTGGAGCTCGTGTGCTTACCACTAAGTTCTTTAGTGATTTTATAAACAGTGCTAAGTTCTCCTTTAGAAGCTGCTGTCTCTGCTTCTTTAGCAAGTGTCTCTAGGTATATTGCCTTATCTGCTTTTGCTTTACGTTTTACTTCTTTGTCTTTGACTGAATATTCTTTCCTTAAGGTAGTTTGGATTCGTTCTGATTTTGTGCTGTTCAATTTTGTCTTTATGTCTTTTCTCTGCTGAATGCTAGTCCATGTGTCATCACTTATCCATTTCTTCCTTTCACGTTCTCGGAGCCCTAGAGTGTTTCTTGATGTTTCTTTAAACAAAGTTCAAATCCTACTCCATCCCTGTTTTAGGCTTTCTACAGTACTTGGCTTGTTGTCTTGTAGGTTTTCTAACACTTGAAACCTGTTTCTTAGCTCGATCTTAAATTTTTTGAGAATTTCAGGTTGTTTTAATTTGACTGTATCGAATATTTCCCTCTTGTTGGTTCTATTCTTTACTGCTTTTCTTAGCTTCAGTCTAATTTTACCACAAATCAAGTGATGGTCACTACCACAGTCTGCTCCTCTCATAGTTCTCACGTCAAAAAGTGAGTTTTTCCATCTTCCGTTTATCATCAAATGATCTATCTGGTTTTTGTCACGACCATTTGGGGAGTTCCATGTGATTTTATGGATGTTTTTGTGTGGAAAAAGTGTACCTCCAATAACAAGGTCGTTATCTCCACAAAAATCTACAAGTAGTTCTCCATTTTTGTTTATAGTGCCAAGTCCATGTTTGTGAGGCTGACTTTATGCAGGAACTTCTTAGGAAGAAAGATAAGAAGTTTGCAATATCCTTTAACTCTACTTTCCGCTATTAATGACGTTCTTTCACTAAACAATTCAAAATTTGGTGACTATGTAGAACGCATCTATCCCATCGAATTGGAGATAAAGGATACTACAGATACAGTTAAGTCGGCTTCATATCTTGACTTACATCTAGAAATTGACAATGAGGGTCGGTTGAAAACAAAACTTTACGACAAAAGAGATGATTTCAGCTTTCCAATTGTGAACTTTCCATTTCTAAGTAGCAACATTCCAGCAGCACCTGCATACGGGGTATATATCTCCCAATTGATACGATATTCCCGTGCTTGCGTTTCCTATCATGATTTTCTTGATAGAGGGTTACTGCTCACAAGGAAGCTATTAAACCAAGAGTTCCAAATGGTGAAGTTGAAATCATCCCTTCGTAAATTTTACGGACGCCATCACGAGTTGGTTGACCGTTATGGAATAACCGTTTCACAAATGATATCGGATATGTTCCTTACGTCGTAACTACAATCCCCTTCCCTTTCATGAATGTGACCTACCGAATTAGACTATTTACCGGATTTGTAATCACATAAGCAACACGACGGGTGCCACATGTGGAGCAGGATCTGCTTACCCTTCCGGAGCACCTGAGATCACCCCTAGTTTTTGGTGGGGTTCGTGTTGTTTATTCTTTAGTTTTCTATGTTGTGTCATGTGTACTATTGTTTTTCTGTTTTTCTGTTTGTCTTTTTCATTTTTAGCCATGGCGTTGTCAGTTTGTTTTAGATTTATGAGTTTGACTGTCCCTTTGGTATCTTTCGTCCCCCTTTTTTTGCCCATAACTCTTTCTCTATCTAAGTTATCATTTCCTACTTTAGCATTCATATCACCTAAGACTATAAGGATGTCATGTCGTGGTGTTTTGCAGGTTATACTTTAGAGTTTCTCATAAAAAGTTCTTTTTGTTTCATCATCTGCATCATTTGTTGGTGCATAACATTGTATCATTGTCATTTTGGCATATTTGGAATGGAATCTTGCAACAATAATTCTCTCATCTACTGGTGACCATTCAATGAGTGCACCTTTATCCTTTTTGTTCATGATAATAGCAACCCCTTGGTGATGTTTATTATCCTTTCTACCTGAGTATATAATTGTTTCACCTGTAGATGTTGTAACAGATCCACAGTCAGTCCACCTGCATTCGCTTACTCCAAGAATATCAATATTGTACGATTGCATCTCTTTAACTACCTGGGCAGTCTTTCCCCATTCATACATGGTTCGTACGTTCCATGCTCCTATCCCCAAATAACATCGTTTTTGTGTGTAAAAGTCACTACATCAACTACTTGATAAACGAATTAGGTATTGACAATTCACTTGGAAACTCAACATTTACCCTCATACCCTCACGACACTTACCAAAGAGGAAATCCTGGATAATCATATGTCTGTTCTATGTTCCTTTGGAATTTCAACCAAAGATGAAGAACTGGATCTTCCATCACTGTATTGGATACCTAAACTACATAAGTGTCCTTACAAACAACGGTATATTGCTGGGTCTTCCAAGTGCTCCACGAAACCTCTTTCTAAATTATTAACATCTATTTTATCAGCAATCAAAGACGGGCTTCAAAGTTATTGTGAAACTGCCTATTCTAGAGGTGGCGTGAATCAGATGTGGATACTTAAAAATTCAAAAGATCTTTTAGAGTACATACAATCTAACTCTCTTTCATCTTGTAACAGTATTAAAACATTTGACTTTTCTACTCTGTACACAAGTATTCCACATTCCAAACTAAAAGACAAATTGAAAGAGTTGGTATTACTTTGCTTCATAAAAAAGAATGGCCAACGTAGATACAAGTATCTGGTCTTAGGGAGGGATAAATCCTACTTTGTAAAGAATCACTCTGATTCAAACAAAAAATTCTCTGAAACTGATATTATCAAGATGCTTGATTTCTTGATTGACAACATATTTGTTACGTTCGGAGGACGTGTTTTTCAACAGACTGTCGGCATTCCAATGGGAACAAACTGTGCCCCTCTACTCGCCGACTTGTTTCTTTATTATTATGAGGCTGACTTCATGCAGGAACTTCTTAGGAAGAAAGATAAGAAGTTAGCAATATCCTTTAACTCTACTTTCCGCTATATAGATGATGTTCTTTCACTAAACAATTCAAAATTTGGTGACTATGTGGAACGCATCTATCCAATCGAACTAGAGATAAAGGATACTACAGATACAGTTAAGTCGGCTTCATATCTTGACTTACATCTAGAAATTGACAATGAGGGTCGGTTGAAAACAAAACTTTACGACAAAAGAGATGATTTCAGCTTTCCAATTGTGAACTTTCTATTTCTAAGTAGCAACATTCCAGCAGCACCTGCATACGGGGTATATATCTCCCAATTGATACGATATTCCCGTGCTTGCATTTCCTATCATGATTTTCTTGATAGAGGTTTGCTGCTCACAAGGAAGCTATTAAACCAAGAGTTCCAAATGGTGAAGTTGAAATCATCCCTTCGTAAATTTTACGGACGCCATCACGAGTTGGTTGACCGTTATGGAATAACCGTTTCACAAATGATATCGGATATGTTCCTTACGTCGTAACTACAATCCCCTTCCCTTTCATGAATATGACCTACCGAATTAGACTATTTACCGGATTTGTAATCACATAAGCAACACGACGGGTGCCACATGTGGAGCAGGATCTGCTTACCCTTCCGGAGCACCTGAGATCACCCCTAGTTTTTGGTGGGGTTCGTGTTGTTTATTCTTTAGTTTTCTATATTGTGTCGTGTGTACTATTGTTTTTTCTGTTTGTCTTTTTCATTTTTAGCCATGGCGTTGTCAGTTTGTTTTAGATTTATGAGTTTGAATGTCCCTTTGGTATCTTTCGTCCCTCTTTTAGATGTTCTTTCGGCCCTAGGAGGTTGCTTTTCCTGTTGTTAGCTTCTAGAAAGCTTTCACTAACAACGTTCATGCTGTTGCCTTGACAACGTGCATCCACTGGTATACCGTTGCAATTGTTTATGTTTACTGGTCTGGTTTCCGTAACTAGAGTTTTTTTATGAGACGAGATAGTTAGTCTTGTGCTCAACCACCTAACCTGGAGGGCCAGTGGATTTGTAGTTGAGGTTCCATTCCCCTAGATCGAATTCCGGCCTCGGCTTACGAGCAAAGATCTACCCGGATTGGTATCAGAGTTGTCACTCCTAGATGGATTGCCTTTCTGGGCTATCAACCCCCATCTGACTGGCTATTTACCCGTAGCTGGGACAAGGTTAATGAGTGCTAGGGCATATCCACACGCCGATGGGCCTACACACTGCATCTGCAGGGCCCTTGTTGCTCCCCGATCTCCATCAGTTAAGCCTGGCATCGAATGAGACCAGTATCCGTGTGTTACTACGAGGAGGCACCAATGGAGTCTTGGTAGTGTAGAGGCTATGTACTGACAGGAGAGACTGACGCACTCGGCTCTCTTTTCACATACAATGCTAATCAGCGGCATAAATGCACTAGACGCATATCCCTACCCTGTGGTTTTCACCACCAACACTAGTGCTTTATATTCGTACATTGATGAAGTGTCTTAGTACTCATTTTGAGCACACGATAACTCAATGATGCTTATTAAATTAACGAATAAGATACAAATAGTTTTTTATGCAAATCTATAAAATCATATGCTTTTAAATTGTCACTTATAGTTATATATATATACTGGACTGCCGAAGTTTTTCATATTTTTGCGTTTTGTTCGACTTGGAAATGAAATTCTATCTTCTTTGTCAAAGGATGCTTCGATAATTAAAACATTTTGTAAGAACGAATCTGCTTTTTAGTTTATATCAAATTCAATATCCTGATCATTGACATGATTGATTAAAGTACAGTCATTGGACAAAAGTGAGTTCTCACTCAAAAAATGATTTATCCTTTCAACTTAAATCGATAATTTTTAAAACAATTGTAACCGGAGAGCACGAATTTCATTACAAAATTGCTTGTCTCCACCGGGACTCGAACCCGGTACCTCTGTGTTACAAGGCAGCGCGCTAACCGACTGAGCTAAAGAAGTACTTCCTTAGCTCAACCGCTTACGGCTGACTAAGTATCTACCAAATGTTCTAAGGGAAGCAATCCCGTCACACTTCCCCCACTTCAAGAGTCATCATACCATTATGACTCTCACACAAACATACCCTAGCTAGAATTCCTCTCTATCTACCGTGGGTTTTTTAGTTGGGCGCCAATGTAACCGGAGAGCACGAATTTCATTACAAAATTGCTTGTCTCCACCGGGACTCGAACCCGGTACCTCTGTGTTACAAGGCAGCGCGCTTACCGACTGAGCTAAAGAAGTACTTCCTTAGCTCAACCGCTTACGGCTGACTAAGTATCTACCAAATGTTCTAAGGGAAGCAATCCCGTCACACAATATTACCAAGTAAATCCATGAGCGATTTTTATAAAATAGATTCCATAAGATGCAGAAATGTCTGATTTTTTTATTTTTTTTTATTGGGCCATAATTTTGGTGAGGTTCGGTTTCATTATCTAATGGGTTAAACACAAATGCAAATTTTTACATTTTAATTTGGTTATCACTGAACTAGTATATCTTTGTTTAGGGGCCGGCTGAAGGACGCCTCCTGGTGCGGGAATTTCTCGCTACATTGAAGACCTGTTGGTGACCTTCTGCTGTTGTTTTTTCTATGGTCGGGTTGTTGTCTCTTTGGCATATTCCCCATTTCCATTCTCAATTTTATAGCAAACTTTTCAAGAAATATTTTTCTTTGTGTTCACCTCGTCAGAAATTTAAGACAAGTATGAATGATAAAGTGGCCAAATACACAATGAAACTTCAGACATTTCTGCATCTTATGGTATCTATATTATAAAAAAACGCTCAAAGAGCTACTTGGTGATATTTTTTTGAAAATCGTCGATTTTAGTTGAAATGATAGGACATTTTTTGAGTGGGAACTCACTTTTTTTTGTCCATTGTATTTTGAGTTATAAAAATATCCTCCTCCTTCTTTAAATTATTGATTTTTGATTGAACTGTACATGTACGAGAGGGTAACATTTAAAAAATTGTCTTCCGCTGAGCCATGGGAAAGGGTTAATTATCACCTTCTTATTATCCAATCAAAATCTGGTACTTTGATGTGAAATATAATAATTAAGTTTAATTACCAATAGGAGCTTTTGTAGTAGCAGCATTGGTTGTCGGTGAATTTGAATATGTAGGCTCTGTTGGCGATGTTTTTGATTCTAGCGTCGTCGAGGATGGTGAATTTGTTTCAGGAGCCTTTGGTGTATGTGTTTTAATGCCATTTCTGTTAGTTGGTTCTTGTCCGTGGTTCACTATTGCTTGCGTAGTGGCTGTAATAATTCCAAAAACAAATTGGTAAGTGTAGTTTACATGCATGTATACTTGTACACTATAATGACATATGATAGAGACACAAAAAAATCTTCGTGGAAAGAAAATATCACATAGATTGTGATAATGTAGAAACCACAAAGTTCGTTCTGGGTGTCATAAAAAAAACTATTGGTAGCTTTAGGGACACAGCTTGTTTGGTTATAATCTGAAATCTGATCACGGTTTAAGACATATCCTTACAGACTTGTACAAGACAGATCAGATGTTCGTTAATGTATCTGACTTAGTTAGTCATCCTCCGATAGACTTGAAAGTTTTACTGCAGCCTAAAAGTCAGGTAACAATGGAGTAAGAACTAATATCGCGGCTAATTTACACACGTTTATGCACGTAAGTAGCATCTCTACAGAAACTAGCAAACGACTTCATTACAATACAGTTAACACGTTCACAAGTTTGGATCATATTATTAAGATGGGTATCGTTGAAAGTATGCTCACGGAAACCGATGAATTTTGATACTGTACAATCTTTTTAGTCTGACAAGTTATTACATTTCCCGCCGCCAAAGACTATTTGAAGCAAAGCACCAACTAAAGCTTTTATCGAAGTAAATGTTCCTCAGAAAGTATCAACAACGAATTGTATCACTGCTCATGTGAGCTAACTTCTAAGTTGAAGTAAGTTTAGTAGTTAATGCACTACTATAGAAACATCAAAATATCTTCATTCACACAGGATGGTGGTATGACAACAGTCTTTTTTATGCCCCACCTACGATAGTAGAGGGGCATTATGTTTTCTGGTCTGTGCGTCCGTCCGTTCGATTGTTCGTCCGTCCGTCCGTCTGTCCCACTTCAGGTTAAAGTTTTTAGTCAAGGTAGTTTTGATTAAGCTGAAGTCCAATTATCAACTTGACACTTAGTACAAATGTTTCTTATGATATGATCCTTCAAATTAGACTTTTGACCCCAATTTCATGGTCCATTGAACATGAAAAATGAAAGTGCGAGTGGGGAATCCGTGTACTTTGGACACATTCTTGTTTTTCATAAGAACCCTTGAATAAATGGAGACAATAAAACTTCGTAAATAACATATTGCTACACAAAACTTAGATCCCCACAATTACAAACAAATATTCTTATTGTATACTAACTATATCATTCCATAAAAAAATCAAGACACATGTCTGTTCAGGTTATTATACTAACCAGGACTGTTATCTGCTTTGTTTGTTTTCACCGCTACCTGAAAAAAATATACTTGATTATTACAGTCTTTGCTGAGTGAGATTAAACATGTTAAAGTAGTTCAATACGCTGCACAGTTCATTATTATAATAATTATCTAAAGCTCAATGATAAATATCTTGAATGATTTTTTTTTGTTTTTGTTTAAAGTAGTCCCGTAGTTCCTATCAAAAATCAACATATCTTTTTTAACATAATTTTATTACAACTTATCATAATCGTCTTCGTGTTGGCCCAGTAATAATCAGGTACTATGGATGAGGGGGCAAGGGGGCTTCCAATAACAGCAAAACAGTAAATTGTTTTGGCTTAAAACAGATAACAAGGAATTGAAAAGGGACAATAACAGATAACAGTAAATGAAATCTTAAAATCAGTCTGGTCCAGGACCAATACAGTAGATTTTATTATATAGCTGGTTGTATGGATCTATCTAGGTCTTCGCAGAGACATATTTATTCACTTATTTAAAGGATATTTTGTCGAGAAATTAAATTGAAGCTGTTAAAGACACTTCTTTATTTGCAGAAACAGTTTCTGAGCTTCACTTTTCACTATGTGAACCTGTTAAATAGCTTTTAAAACATTGGTATTCAGGGTTCTCTTTCATGTAAATAAAAAGGGGAAGAGTAGCACTTATAAATGTGAATGCTAAAAGCAAAAGATGTCGTGTATTTCCCAAAGGCAATATTTTACTCACGTGCTCAAACAAATGATACATATATACTTATTTTGTATTATGTAAATAAGTATAAAAGGAGATGTGGTATGATTGCCAACGGTACAACTCTCCAAAAGAGACAAAAAGACACAGAAATTAACAACTATAGCTCATCATATCGCCTTCAACTATGAGCAAACCAATAATGCATAGTCAGATATAAAAGGCCTTGAAATGACAAACAAAAAAAATTAACACGAGAAATTTAACAGCCTAATTATCTACAAAATAATGAATGAAAACAACCACTGAATTACAGGCTCCTGACTTAAGACAGGCACATACATAATGTTACGGGGTTAAACATGTTAGTTGGTGCCAAACCCTTCCCTAACCTTGGACAGTGGTGTAACAGTACAAGATAACGTTTATTATTTGGTCATTGAATAAAAATTATATACGGTGTATCAATGATTTTTTTTATAACAAAATCCATATGATAATTAATAAGTTGTTGTAAAAGTTATAAGTGAATAGTAGTCAAATTTTATACAAATTGTTATTTTTACAAATTATAATTTATACAAAAAATGTGTACAAAGTCAAAATACAAATTATAATTTGTTAGAAATGTGTACAAAGTCAAAAAACAATCTATAATGTGTACCTATTTTTTGTACAAATTATAATATGTACAAAATTATACATCTAATATCATGTTCACAGACTATGGAATTTATTACAAAGAACAATAATAATGTATACTGGAATGGACCCGACTGTTTTTAAATATGTTTATGTAATGGGCCATTCCAGTTAATATCTGCTAAAGGGGGGTGGATGGTCCTTTCTTAGGGGTGTAAAATTTATACATCTTAGGGGTGAAATTTTGTTTTTTTTTCATCTGACAGGTACACTTATACGCAAAAAACTTCTGAGGGTCTTGGCAGCAGAAAATAATAAAAAATGATTACATCTTAGGGGTTACAAAAATGCCTATGTCAGATCTGATGGGTGCTTTGAAATATAGACAGTTTCTTATAATGCATTATCTGGTATTGTTTTTAAAATTCTGATGGGTACAATCCTTGCAGTAAAAAATTCTGATAGGTCATTTTTTTCCATGAAAGCCCATCCACCCAACATGAACAGGAACTCTTCATCTGATAGGTCTTAATTTTTTATATCTGATAGGTAGTTTTTCATGATGTTTTTTTCTGATACGTATAAAAAAAAATCTCCCCATCCATCCCCACCTGTCAGAAATTAACTGGAATGGCCCAATGTACAATGTATGTTACTGGAATCCTTCTGCAAATATGTGACCTCCATATCACCAGAGGAGAGACCCAAATAGTGACAATAAGAAGATGTGGTATGAGCATGATGAGTGCCAATGAGACAACTCTCCGTCCAAATCACAATGTTCAGTTTTCTTGAATTTCTACTTAAGATTGGCTGTCAAAATGGTAACATTCCAATTTTCAATAAATGTTAACAGCAAATACAATCTCACAATAACAGAAAACAATAAAAATAATAGTCCTATAACAGCTAACATGGAATAAGACAATAACAGCTAACAGTAAAGATATTTTCAGAATAACATGCCGATAACAAAGAATTAAATTACCCCATAACAGCATAACAGTTAAACCCCTTGCCCCCCCTCAATGGATGATATGTACACTGTGTATATATAGTGTGTAGCTTCAGACGTAACACATGCCATAAGATTGATTGGTCTGTCATGGAGAAAGGAGACCAATATTTGTTTTTACTCATTATCAAATAATAACACGAATAGAACGTATAATAATTTAGTTTTGACATTTGACTGTTCTGAAGCAAAACGGGGGGTTATTGTTAAGATAGATCGGAAAACAGATAAAGCAGTGAAATACATCGCGATAATAACATATAGAATTCCAACTTGAAGAAAAAATGAATCAAAACTATTTCAAAATACGTTTATTCCGGATGTAGGGTACCAATATAAGTCGGTTTTCAACATCGCTGTATTGAGCCAAACCTTAATACGATTGCGGCTAATTGTCCATTACACTAACTTACAACTTGTATTTGACTTTTTTCTTCTTCGTCATAACAGATTTTTTTTCTTATAATTTTAGTTTTTTATCAATCCATTTCAATTTATTTGGTCAAAATAAACATTATGTCAACATTTACATCATTAAGTACAGTAAAAACCATGCTATGTAAAGAAAAATGTATCAATAAGTAATCACAAAACCACATAACATATAATCAGAGTACAGCCTGAGACAGCTACACGGCGTTCAATACTAAATATTAGAAAGCCATAGGTATATATGTTACAGGGAATTTGTGAAATCAGGGATTTTGTAAAATCACTGAAATTTCAGGGAATTTGTAAAATCACTGAACTGATTAGTGATTTTATAAAATCCCTGATTTTGACTAGTGATTTTACAAAATCCCTGAAATAATTAAGATCTTTTTTACAGATTCACTGATTAAATTCAGGGAATTTGTATAACAAATTCAGGGAATTTGTATAACAAATTCAGGGAATTTGTATAACAAATTCATTCATTTTTTCTTTAAAGTATTTCTGTGAAAAAAGCCTACTACAGTAACACTCACTATGTTTGCGGTTTTATTTAAATATCAAGTGAGCAGTTTTCATGCACTATACAACTGACATACTGTAGAACGATGGCTCAGGCACAGATGTCTTTAAATCAAGAGCAAACACAAACACAAAAGTTACTTCATATAAATTGAGGGAAAATTAAAGTGCAACATATAGAAGCGGGGGAAATATGATAACATTTTGGAACATGTTGTCAATGAGCCACAGAAAGAAGAGTTCAAGACAAAACAAGCTCTTACATTGTCTTATCACTACCTTGTTAAGAAAGTTACTATTTATTATAGTTTTTTTCTGTAATTACTGTATAAAATAAAACCAATTATATCAAATTTTTAAAATCAAATATAAAAACGGAACATAAGTTGATTGCTGTCATTAGAGAAGAAAAACACATATGTATAAGAAATTGAGTGAGTTGGGGTATGTGATCCAGTGGCAAATATTACATGCATATCAGAGCAAGAGCATCTTATTGCTGCATGAAAATTGATAGATAAAAAGCAAATAAGTGTTGTATTATTACATGTATAAATTTACCTACAAAAATAACATTAATATTCACAAAATAGTAATGAAATAAGACAACAGAAAAGATACATGTGTAGGTAAGAATACTTTGTTTTGTACTTAAATGTTTATAAAGTTCTAACCAAGCAAAAATAAAAAAAGTTTTACTTACTTTGGTCATATATCAGATAAATGTATTGTATCACGAAGTGATATAACTTTGAAGAAGTTTCTTAACTTTCTCAACTCTTTTAATCGAAATAAAGTAAATATTTTATTTAATGTAGGTCTGAAGTTCTTCAATTTGGAGATTTGAAAAAAATGTTAAAAGCGGTATTCATCAGATGAAGATGTATTAAAATTATTATGTATGTCTTGAAGACATGTACAGCATCGTTCAGAAAATTCACATACATGTATCAATAGGTCATGGTGGCAGGGACAAAATGGTATTAAAAGTACGCAAATGTTTCATTTAAAGCTTTAGAACTTAACAAGAAACTTTGAGAGAAATGCCAACTAAAAAAAAACTTAGAACTGCTACAGTAAAGGTATTGTTGTTAAGTCTATGATAAGCAAAGAGTTCAATTTTCCTAGTACATGTTGATTTGATACAGACATGCATTGAAAAGCAGGGCAATTATGTAACAGTAGATGTCACCCAAACTTGCCATGCAAAAATAAGTAAATTAACAGTGGTCAAAATATCTGTTTACATGCCGTTTAGTCATTAGCATTATACACTAGTTCATAGTGTTTAATAACAATTTAATATATTTCAAAATCATTAGTGATCATTAGTCTATTATTATCTTAATAAGAAAAACACATTTCTAATAGCAAGTTATACTAAATTGAAATCAGGGATTTTACAAAATCCCTAGCACTTTTTTCAGTGATTTTGTAAAATCCCTAAAATTTCAGGGATTTTACAAAACCACTGAAACTGTTAGTGATTTTACAAAATCACTGATTAGTCCAGTGATTTTACAAAATCACTGATTTTACAAATTCCCTGTAACATATATACACTAAAATGTTATTAGTTATATGACCAAAAGGAAAAAGGCAGGGGTTGATCCATCCATTTTAAAGGCGATGAAAAAGGGGGTTCCCAACCCAGGATAAAGTGAGGTTCCAACTATATATCAACATTCAAATGTATCCGCCACTGAAGGGAAAACATACGGGATAACAAATTGAAATAGTGAAAAAGAAAAACATACCAAATGAGTCACATTCAGGAAAATGGCAAGAACAAATAATTTCAACTGCATTTCACCTCTGAATTAAACATCCATTTGATATACGAACAATAGGTCCTGCACTAAAACCTAAAGGAATACAAGTTTTTTTTTATCTATAACAAGTGTGAATCCCTTCCTGATCGTCTTGTTATCTACATAGAGGGTATTCCAGGGCTTTATATTCTATTTGGTACACATTATAGTGTTGTCAATAAAGTAAACAAATGAAAGATATATGTAAAAATATTTTACAAAGTGCGACTCAAACTTGTAACGAAAGTTTTCATTGTTAAATTGGTGTGTTAACCCTGTAGGAACCTCTATGTTTTCTGATATGGATTTTTCAAAATATTAGGATTAGATTTGAAGTCCAATTTTTATCAAATGATAACCATACATAGTTGGGCATATAAATAAATCGTACGAAGAATGTACGTACACTACAATAGCATGTAATCGCTGATAAAGATTGAACAGTTATCATGGTTATGTTGGATAGGAATTAAATACCTCTGCAAAATATTCTTGTGTCGTCCTTATGTCGTACTGTTGTTACACCACTGTCTCCTAGGTTAGGGGGTGGAGTTTGCGCCAGCCTATTTTTTTAACCGCACCACATTCTGTATGTGTCTATCAAAAGTCAAGAGTCTGTAATTCAGTGGTTGTCGTTTGTTGCTGTATATCGTATCTGCTTTTTGTTTATTGTTTTGTATATAAATCAGACCGGCAGAAAAAATGTCGGATTAAGCTGGGTGTCTGAATACTAAGGTTTATTTCTGCAATGATAGGCATATTTCGGAACTATGAGAATGTGTCGGTTAAAGCAGGATGTTGCAATACTCAGGTGTCAGATTAGGCAGGTTACACTGTATATATACTATGTTTCACAATTATGTCTGGCAAACAAGGCAAACAAAGCAAACAAATGCTGTTATTGGAGGATTCAAGCTGGATAAACAACAGATCGAACAAGAATGGAAAACAACTATACAGGGAAATAATTTCTTGTTTAATAAGTAAAAAAGTCACTGTTCTGGGAATTTAAATATTTTTTTATGATCTTTAACAAAAACTTCCTTCATACCAGTATTACTGTATGACACAACAAATTGGAAAAAAATCATTTTCTGGAATTAGACTTAAAAATGACCACCGTGTATCATCGTACAGCGGGTATAGGTACTAACCAAGCGGGCGTGAGCGATTTTGACATTACACGGTTATTAAAATCTTTGTTTTGTTCACATAATATCAATGTGTACTTTAATCTAAATATAATTGTTGTTTTAAGAAATGATTTGGTCGTAGGTTGATTATTATAGTTGTCTCATTATTTTCCAAAAACAAGAACGATTACCAAAAACATGTGCAAATACTTGTCAAAAAAGTTGGCGCTCGTCTCATCCGATATAATTCTTTATTCATTGCAACTCTTTTTCTGACAGAAGGCCACTGTGTGTGTGTAATAAGTATAGCTCTTTCAATAATTGGCATTGAACTCTTTAATACATATGTTATTTTTTTCGAAAGAAGCGTTGTGTACGGTGTTTAGCTGACCACATAAATCCTTCTGTACGGTGCATAGTTAAGTTGTTGTATACCGTACATAAAAACTTTATTTTCATACTCGTTTATTACCCAAAAAGTTTCAAGGAATGAGTAATCACAGGTAGGGTTATGCTTGGTAACTATTAATTTTGCCTTGAATTAGCTTTGTTTCAGATAAAACATGTAAATGTCTCGACAACTGCATCGAAATTGAAAGTTTGTGTTGACATTCACTATTTGCGCAGCTACAAGTTAATTGTTTTTATTAGAATATCAAAGTTGTTTTATAAATAGGAAAAAAACTTATGTCAAAATTATTTGGGAGCAGGAATTTCAATTGTTGAGAAATGTACATTGAATATTGATAAAGCAAAACAAAGATTTTCGTTACCGTGTGAGGTCAAAATCGATCATGCCCGCTTGGTTGGTGCCTAATATATCCGCTGTACTGATGATACACGGTGATGACATCCCAAAAAAATGACTATTCAATCACGTATTATTAGCTCTCATATTTCACTTTCATCTTCGAATTAACGTATATTACAATGCATGCATTCTATTAAAAATTTAAAATACCAAATACGTTTACTTTTATATAGTGATATATCGATTCGGTGTAATACATGGTGCGATTCAGCATATCAAAGAACCCAAAGAGTTCATTATATTTTTTAAGAAATCTAACCCGAGTATCATTTTAACCCATTTGAGCTCAGTGTCTACCAATTTGATAACAGGGCCCAAATTCCAAAATCAATAGACACGGTTAGAGTCAGCTCTTAGCCTGGAATTCCTTTTTGGTTAGAATCAAACTAAGTTTTATTTTGGACCCTTTGGAACCCTTAGGACCATTTGGGTCTTAATGTGGACAAATTTGAAAGTCACTCAAATATTTAAAAGTCTAAATACACGGTTATATAAGGCATATCAAAGATATAAACTAACTAACTAACTAATTTTATTCAGTATAAAATCCAGTACAAAAGGATCATCGCTGAAACACATGAACACATATAAAAACATATACAAAACAAAACAACAATACAACATAGCAGCCAATATACACAATGATTCAAACTTCAACTGAGTCCCAGAAATTTAACAACAGGGCTCAAAATTCCGAAATCTTTAAACATAATTAGATTCTGCATATTAAGAATCTCGAGAATTCAAAACCTTCTACTTGACCCCATTAAAATTGATAAAATGATGCAAGCAATTTATATTTATACAGAGTATTATAAAAGTATTTATTTTTGATATTATTTGGTCCTAATTAAACTTTAACGATTAAAGCCATAATCCTTAAAATCAATTCAAACCTCCCCTTTTTGTATTGATACTTGTGGAACAATTTCATCGGGATCAATAGACTCATACTCAAGTTAATATCATCCGGAAACCACAAAATCCTTGTTTTCCTCCCTTTTTGACCATTTATTCCTGAACGGTTTGGGTCATAACCCCAAACATGTCTGTTTCCCCCACAATCACAATCTTAAACTAGTCTCCTAGGGTAAAAATCTTGGTATGGAAAGCTGTCTCATTGACAGTCATAGCATCTTCTTCTGTATCGTATTACACTGTAAGCAAATTTCAAAACAGACATGTATATACTTGAAAAACATCAAGTCAGAAAATAAAAAAAAACTTGACCATGTTGACTCAGTATCTGGTTTGAAAACTGAAACAGGAATATCCATGTGTAGTATGCCATGGGACCCTGGCACATTTGAAAACTTCCAAAATCGAGATTGACTGGTCCAAAGACGAGCTGCCAGATATGTCTGTAACAAGTTCTATTACATCAGTATCCCTACAGACATGATACACTCATTAAACTGGACTACACTACAAGAAAGCAGACAATATACTCAAGATTAAGAATATTCCACAAAAAAGTCCATCAAATCGTAGCAATCTCTTCTGCTTTTCTCATACCATCAATGGGATTCGACTACTTTTTCGTGATTTGTGAGGTGAGTTGGCCATCATCGTTGGCAGCCATTCAAGTTGATTTTTTTTTATAAATGGTGCAAGTTTGCATACCTTTATTAAGCAGAACTTTACTCACATGCATTACTTAAACGATATTTCCGGCTTTCATTCACGGGAGAATTTTATCGCGGGATTTAAATCTTTTACATTAGTGGGACAAGTTGATATAAAGTGATTTGGCAGTGGGACGAGTTTGTATCATTCGTTAGGGAGATCAAAACAAGATGTCTGCGCCCATGACGAAATGTAAAAGCTGAAGAAAAATACTTATTTATTAAAGATATGTCATCCTCTGACAAAACAGATCTTACAGCACCTATCAAAAGTGTTGAGGCAAGTTTTATAACACGCTTAGACATAGTGATAATAGTTTTAAAATATATAACACAGCAGCCGGTCTAACAGTCTAAAAACACCGCTCAAAGTATTCTTTATAAGGGCATACGATACAGTTACAGGGAAGGTAATGACGTTGCCAGGGGCGGATTTAGGCGGGGGCGTGGCGGGCGTGCGCCCCCCCTAAAATTTGCAAAGCATGGGTTGTCCCCAGCTCAATAAAGTATCTGAACAGACGACGAAACATAATGTCGTCGCATTGCAATCTGTTTTATCATTCAAAGAAGTATATAAAACAGTAAGTTTAACAGAATCAATGTGATTACTAATATACTGACCTACGGTTTATCTATAAGTTCTATCATAAATATGGTATACTTCAAAGAAAGGTGTCAAACGCGGTACTGCGTTTGATGACACATATCATAGGCTTTAATTGGCAGTTAAAGTAAAACAATTTATAAATTATAAACAATTTCTTTGATAATCGAAACTCCAAAACATCACAAACTCACTTTCCAACGAAGTAGGTGAAAGTGCCCTACCCGCGGTTGGGTTGGGTATTTCATCAGTGCACAGCGAAGAAAACAGTCAAGGTAACTGGTTAAATTCTTTCTTAATGAAAGATAGAAATACTGGTTCAAGCGAAAGGTTAGTTTTTATTAATTTGTATCAATTTTTAATATATCTGTATCAATATATGTTTCTCACTTAATTGCAACCTGTAAAGTTTGCCGAAGCATGCATAAACGATCAAGGCTCCAACTCGTATTTCCGTATTACATATAGGATCCCATGAAAATAAAGATCTCATTTTGAATTAAGTGGTTTGCTGTAAAAAAAAAATGTACATAAAAAGTTTGGCACGACCTCCGAAAACAACAAAAAATAATAATAATAAAAAATTGTGAAAAGACAATGAAAAATCGCTGGCAAAAGTGGACCGTTTTTTTTTTAAATCTAATATTGGTCAGTTGAGCTATTGTTGAGTCAATGAATTGAAACTTGCACATTTCTTGTTAATTATGGTGATTGTAGATTGACAGGGGTGGATTTATGCGGTTTTAGCTTGAAACTTTAATTTCTCGCTTATTTTAACACAAAATATTCGCCGCGTTTTGCTTGCCAATAATTTCGATAATTATACCTCAAAAAATTTTTCGCCTCGCTCCGCTCGGCGAATTTTCAACATTGCGCCCCCCCTAATCTGAAATCCTGGATCCGCCCCTGGTTGCTAACGTAAAATGTTATTTTCGCGACGTCAAACTCTGACATATCGGGAAAAGATGCATTTTTCGACTGATTTTTATCATTCAAACTGATTTAATTTGAAAACGAGTGCATGGACCCCTATTTTGTAAAACAGCAATTTGTTTCATTTTGCAAGGAGATTATGTGACCCAAATTTATAAAACTGTAAATAGCGCAATTTTCTTAATTTTGATAAACATGCAGCAAAAAATGACGTTTTTTCCTCTATTCATGAACATTTGATAAATATAGAGTTATTTCAGAATAAAAATTGCCTAATTTTTAATGATACTTATAATATACAGAAATTACCGATTATTTAACAAAAACCATTTTGTGTTTATCTTTTAAAACAAAAAAGTTATGTCTTTCTTTCGAAAAAGAAAATACGGACACAAATCTGAATTTTGAGCAAATATACAAAATTTCGAACTCATTTTACTCAAAAAGTAGCACATGAAGGTATATTTTTTATTACATATTTGATTTAATGAGGTAAAAAATAGCCTATATGCAAATTTTCATCAACTTGTAAATACAGATTCAATACTGTATCGTATGCCCTTAATATGAGGCAGGCATTACCTGTAAATGGAGTCTGTATGAATTATTTTTTTGTAACTTATAAGTATTTGTTAAAAAAAAGAAATGGAAATACCGTAACGTTTCCGATTTTGGTTCTGTTGTTAGGGATTTTAGTTGTGACGTTATTTAAATTATGACCTCATATGAGGGGGGATAGGAGGGGTCTTGATCCCGGACTTGAAAAAACGAAATCCCGAGGTCCCGAATTTAAATAAAGCAAATCCCGACATCCCGAAATCCCGAGCTTAAAAACAACCGACCCCGGAGTCCCGATAAAGGTCCTATCCCCCCTCTCATATGCAATGTAAACAAAGAAACGCTATCATCAGGTAATGTTTTTTCATATCAAGGAATTATTAAAAATGAAATTGGTATTGCGCGTTCCTTCCTATTTTATACTAGACTGATAAATATATATTTTACTCAAAGTTTCATACAAATGAGACCGGAAAAAGGAAGTACATTGTACATTTCTGCGCCGGTCCGGGATTTCAAAACACGACAAAAAAATTTGAACGATTTTGAGTTCATTAGTACAATGAAAAATTCGGGAAATTTTCCCGAATTTTTTTTTTTATTGAATTTTCTACTGTTTTCTACACATGGACCCCCCTTTTTTGAGCCCACTAAAAATAAAAGTATTTTTTCCTTCGATATTTACAATTTTCTACACTCACTGTATTGACATACATGTGTATATCAAGTCTCAACAATCCATTACTAGTTGATTATAAGACCTTGTTTTACTATCCATACAAGTACCAAGTGAAAAAAGAAGGGGAAGGGGGGCGGGGGGGGGGGGGGGGGGGGGGGGGGGTCCATGCCCCAAATACCTGTGGTCCAGTATGGGATGCATACATTAAATCAGAAATCGACAGAAAAATCGAGATGGTCCAAAGAAGAGGAGCATGTATCAAACAAACACAATAACCAATCCAGTGTTAGCATGATGTTCCAACACTTAAAATAGACATCTCTGGAAGAAAGAAGAAAAGAAGCAAGACTTGCTATGCCCTATAAGTATAAAATAAAAAAAAACAACAAAGAGGCAATATCAAAGGAAGGATGTCTAATACCACCAAATAGACTGTCTAGCAACATGCATGACATGCTTCCTTGGAATCCAACTACCCTCGGCCTAAGTGATTTTCTAGTGAAAAAAACTCATTCTTTCCAAGAACGATCCAGTATTGGTCTGAGAACACAGTTATCGTCCCTTGATTTTCGTTGTCCACGAATATAGTACCTAGTGTGGACACTGTGTTACTTGTCAATTTTTTGTATACCTACCCCTTCTAAATTTATTTCTTTATGTTTTATGCCTTAAGTAGCAAGTAGGGGGATAACATTACACTGTCAAAAAATTTGATTCATGAATTAATCAATTATAATGTAAAGTAGTGATTTGGTCCAGTTGAAAAAGATAAAAAATTAGCATTTCGGAAGCTGTCAAAAGATTTCAAGACCCCCTTTACATAAAATTGTCCATATTTTGAGTTAGAGCTGAGGAAGTTTTCTATAATTTTGATATAATTTGTCCCAAAAGTAGTACAACACACTGTAAAAATATTATTGAGAAAGCAAAGGTGGGATTTTTTTTATTTTCATTTATTGTCTAAAAGAAATGCACTACGAAATACATGTAACTGTGTACTCGGACCTAAGGGGTGAAATCATGAAATATAGAATCCGTACTTTTGCAACTTCCCTGAATGATTTAATGGTGTCAATTTGTCAAAAAGCAGAAAACTAAAGGATTTAAACTTTTATTTGATAGAAATCTGCAAAAAAATCCCATTTTGGCATTACATGGTCAAAATGAGCATTTCAAAGCTTTTTAAATAGTGATGCATAAGTGGCATTCTAACTTGCTATCTGACAGGTTTTCATGTGTCAATATTTGTGTGTCTTTGCTTTAATCCAGTTGTATAACTCATTTGTGAACTCTGAATCTACAGAAAAGAAGATTATCTCAGATAATGTGTGCAAAATGTGCTGTATAAATGACCCTCGTCTAACGCCCTGTTTGGATCAAGTTAAATATGAGGAGCTTGGTACATAAAAGTTGAAGTCCATATTGAAGATTTTACTAAATTTGTATAAAAAGCACTTTAAAATATCTTTTGTACCTGTCTCATTTCACATAATATCTCTCTTTTCTTCTGTAGGATAGCAAGTGGTTCAAATATAAGCCAGTTTGGGCTAAAATTGCATGCAAGTTTTTCACTAAAGATTGAAAAATCTTTGCATTTGACCATACTGTCTGCACAAAAAGTTGAATTAAAGAGTCCTTTTGTGCTCATATTTATTGTATCATGTAACTTGAGTATAGAAATGATGAAAAAGACACACAATTTTTATTTTCCTATAGCTTCAGTATGCATTTTTGGGGAAGATGGCTTCAAGCTGTCAATCCCCAATGGGGTTGACCAGAGTGACATTCCCTCACATCATTCATTTTGTTTTTATAGTGTGGAAAACCCCCCAAAAAATCTTACTGAGAATGATGAGATGCAGGCACGGATCCAGAGGGGGGGTTCCGGGTGTTGGAACCCCCCCATTTTTTTGGACGATCAATGCATTTGAATGGGGACGTGTAATTGGAACCCCCCTTTTGTCCTGGGTTAGGAACCCCCCCTTTTTAAAATGGCTGGATCCGCCCCTGAGATGGGGAGACACAAATGAATAAATTGACTTTAAACACTTTTTTACACATTTCCCTTCTGTTTCTCTCGAAATTATCGTATATTGAGCTCTCCTTTACACTATTTACGTTTCTTTTACAATCCGGAAAAATCAGTATGACGAGATATTCTAAATATATCCAACCTACATTATATTTTATAGTGACGTCATTGTTGGAATGCCACACTTCGCATCAGCAGGGATATCCTCACTGGTTATTTAAATCATTCTCAAAGATTGTGCACTTATTAATAAAAAAAAAAATTGTTAAATTTAAACATAATGATGTTTGCTGTAGATGATTCAAACATCAACATGCAATACTTTAATTTGTAGGTCAACAACTTCCAAAGTAAACAGGAAGTCAGAGGGGCTACATGAGATCAGGGAGAGAAACGATCTTTTCCATTTTTTAGCTCACCTGGCCCGAGCTTTTTCCATCACTTGGTGTCCGTCGTCTGTCGTCGTCGTCGTTAACTTTTACAAAAATCTTCTCCTCTGAAACTACTGGGCCAAATTAATCCAAACTTGGCCACAATCATCATTGGGGTATCTAGTTTAAAAAATGTGTGGCGTGACCCAGCCAACCAACCAAGATGGCCGCCATGGCTAAAAATAGAACATAGGGGTAAAATGCAGTTTTTGGCTGATATCTCAAAAACCAAAGCATTTAGAGCAAATCTGACATGGGGTAAAATTGTTTATCAGGTCAAGATCTTTCTGCCCCGAAATTTTCAGATGAATCGGATAACTCGTTGTTGGGTTCCTGCCCCTGAATTGGTAAATTTAAGGAAATTTTACTGTTTTTGGTTATTATCTTGAAAATTATTATAGATAGAAATAAACTGTAAACAGCAATAATGTTCAGCAATGTAAGATTTACAAATAAGTCAACATGACCGAAATGGTCAGTTGACCCATATAGGAGTTATTGCCCTTTATAGTCAATATTTAACCATTTTTCGTAAATCTTAGTAATCTTTTACAAAAATCTTCTCTGAAACTACTAGGCCAAATTTATCCAAACTCCAAACTTGGCCACAATTATCTTTGGGGTATCTAGTTTAAAAAATGCGTCCGGTGAC
Organism: Mytilus galloprovincialis; assembly: GCA_037788925.1. Lineage (NCBI taxonomy): Eukaryota > Metazoa > Mollusca > Bivalvia > Mytilida > Mytilidae > Mytilus > Mytilus galloprovincialis. The sequence goes on from CM075340.1 coordinate 75,699,769, forward strand.
CCGGCCAACCAACCAAGATGGCCGCCACAGCTAAAAATAGAACAGAGGGGTAAAATGCAGTTTTTGGCTTATTACTTAAAAACCAAAGCATTTAGAGCAAATCTGACAATGGTAAAATTGTTTATCAGGTGAAGATCTATCTACCCTGAAATTTTCAGATGAATCTGACAACCTGTTGTTGGGTTGCTGCCCCTGAATTGGTAATTTTAAGGAAATTTTGCTGTTTTTGGTTATTATCTTGTATATTATTATAGATAGAGATAAACTGTAAACAGCCATTATTTTCAGCAAAGTAAGATTTACAAATAAGTCAACATGACCGAAATGGTCAGTTGACCCTTTAGGAGTTATTGCCCTTTATAGTCAATTTTTAACCATTTTTCGTAAATCTTAGTAATCTTTTGCAAAAATCTTCTCCTCTGAATCATCTTTGGGGTATCTAGTTTAAAAAATGTGTCCGATGACCCGGCCATCCAACTAAGATGGCCGCCATGGCTAAAAATAGAACATAGGGGTAAAATGCAGTTTTTGGCTTATAACTCAAAAACCAAAGCGTTTAGAGCAAATCTGACATGGGGTTAAATTGTTTATCAGGTCAAGATCTATCTACCCTGAAATTTACAGATGAATCGGACAACCCGTTGTTGGGTTGCTGCCCCTGAATTGGTAATTTTAAGGAAATTTTGCTGTTTATGGTTATTGTCTTGAATATTATTATAGATAGAGATAAACTGTAAACAGCAGTAATGTTCAGCAAAGTAAGATTTACAAATAAGTCAAAATGACCGAAATGGTCAATTGACCCCCTAAGGAGTTATTGTCCTTTATAGTCAATTTTCAACAATTTTTATAAAATTTGTAAATTTTTACTAACATTTTCCACTGAAACTACTGGGCCAAGTTCATTATAGATAGAGATAATTGTAAGCAGCAAGGATGTTCAGTAAAGTAAGATGTACAAACACATCACCATCACCAAAATACAATTTTGTCATGAACCCATCTGCTTCCTTTGTTTAATAGTCACATAGACCAAGGTGAGCGACACAGGCTCTTTAGAGCCTCTAGTTTTCTGTAAAACTCTGTTTTGAGAATCTTCCTCCAATTCAGGAGCACCTCAATTTATGAGCTAATTATCCACTAAAATAAACACTTAAAATGTGACATTTAGTATATGATAAGTAGTCTTCCATTAAAACTAAATTTTGTGTACCAACATAATCATTGTAATTGTTACAAAAAAAATTACAAATGTTGCATTTTGTAGTTTAAACCTATTTATTCATGAAATTTTACAAATATTTCAAAATGTAGGATTTGGAAACAAGCTTCACACAGTTTACATCAATCATATTGTTATTTTTATTAGTACCTGTATCCCTGTGATGAGAGATGTAACTGGGAACTTTATCAATGGAAATTTAAAACTGAATAGATTTTTCAGTCCTAACTTTCTTAAGAAAAAAATTTAAAATCTTAAGAGTACTGTCACAAAAAATGGAAAATGGCCCTAGCCTGCAGTTCAGTCATACACTATTAAGATTTCAAAAATAATTGTAGTTGTTGTTAAATGACAGAATTCAACTAGTTGAATTTTAGATAATTAACTATCAACTTTAATTGAATGTTTAGTTTTAGAAGATACAGATCTCTTCCATTGGTCTAAATTGAATCCTAAACTAAAGAAACGAAAAAATTACATTAAACAACAATTGATTCCAATAATGCCAACCTTCCACATGTTCTAGCTATTCTTTTTTTTCATTCTTTATATGAAGACTATCAAAAGATAAACCCCCCTCCCCCCCAAAAAAAAATCAAATAGAAACAAGGGCCGTCTTTCCCCTCAGAGCTATTCAGCTCTTTGATTAAATGTAAATATGTGCTACGGCCTAAATTGACCCTTAACTATTTTCAGTCTTACTTGGCCTAAGACCCTTTTAAACTAATATAATATGCTATTTGTAATTTTTCTTTCCATTTAAAGAACAATTAATACATATGTAAGGGTTATTTATAACCAAAAAACTTCACAAATTTAAAATTGCTGGAAAATATTACATCTTCATGTAAGGCCCCCCCTTCATGGGAAAACCTCCATCTTTAGGCACAGGCTCATATAAATTTGACTTTTGAATAATTATGCTAAGTCTGATAAATTAAATGAGTATTCTATTGCTTTTGATACATGATATATGGGCATTTTTCAATAAAAACGTATTTTCTTGTCCTAGCCACTTTAAAAAAAATGTGTTTGGTCTTTGCAAGTAATTTTTTGTGCAGTCAGTACATTGAATTAGATTTAACATTTTTAAGCAAAGAAACAGTTTATTTTTTAAAAGGATTGCTAATTTATTGATTCCTGAATGGTCCAAAACAACCAAAATGGCATGTCCCTAGACCGCCTGTTCAACATTCATACTCTAAAATATCTTAAAAAAATGTAGAAATAAATGTTATTTTTACTTAATATAAGTTCTTTAATAATTCAAAAGTATGTTTAGAGCCAACATATTATAATAAACAGCTTTTAACATAGGATTTTTAATTTCAGAAGGTGTGTCCCTAACAAAATGTCCACTACGCTAATAAACCGTTTTATAAAATCAATGTAATTTTTGTTTGCAAGAGATATAACATTAGGGTCTTACAAAATAAGTGATGCTTTTATAACGGCAATTAAATTGCTGGTAAAAAAATTGAGCACATCAAATGGACCAGAGTGATACCGTATTTTTGTAAATGTCCACTACGAAACGGGTCAAATCTCCATCAGTATCTGGTTTTAAAATTATGAAAAAAATATCAGTGTACAGCTTAATACATACTTTGATGAATACAATCAGTCTTGTTACTTTTGCAATAAAGGGATTGTGGGAAAAAAAATAAAACATGTGAATACGTCCCCTACGAAACGGTCACCTACGAAACAAGAATGGAAGAAAAACGTTTCGTAGGGGACACTACCACTACCATGCAGTCTTTTTTTACTCTTTTTTCAATTATATTAGTGCAAAGCAAATACCAAGGATTAGTTTCATGTAATTTTTATTATGTTTTTATTAACATAGAATGGGGTTGATGTCAACTACGAAACTTTTTGTCCACTACGAAACGGATTTGTCACCTACGAAACGCATCAAAATGTCCACTACGTAACACGAGTTGTACCTTCATATGTGAAGTACTGTCTAATCTTTATCGATAAAAAATGGTTCTCCAATTCAGAAAAAAAATAGATTTTCTTAGTATATAAAGTAAACAAACTTGAATGTCTATAGGAAACATTTAAAATTGCAAACATATGTGTGTTTAGAAGCAGTTTCGTAGGGGACTTTTACGAAACAGTACTCAAATTATGAAAAAAATATCATTTTAAGGAGTATTTAAGATTGCACCTTTTTGTTTACAAACAGGTCTATATTAGAGGTATTAAAAATAACTCTTGAAATTAAATTTTAGACAAGTTGGTTTTCCTTTTTTTTTAGGTCTGAAATATACGCTTTTATTGAAAAACGCCCATATATATTAAGGCATTTAAAAAGTTTTTTTTTGCAATATTTTGATTTTTAAAGCCCCAAATGTCGATAGTTGAAATTTTTCAATTTTAACGGCAAATTTTAACACGCATTGTTGAATATAGCATTTATCATACTGTCTATAATATATATCCTTTTGCCGTGAAACTTTGCAAGCAGTCTCATAGTTTATTAAGCTTAGGTCATACCAAGTTTAATTAAGATTGGTCAATTTTTTCTATCCTATTAGGTCCGAGTACACAGTTATAGTCCCTTGATTTTCCTTGTCCACGACTATACATGTAGTCCCTAGTGTGGACAGTGTGTTACTTGTCAATTTTTTGTATACCCCTTCCAAATGTATTTCTTTATGTTTTATGCCTCAAGTAGCAAGAAGGGGGATAAAATTACACTGTAAAAAAATTTGATTCATGAATTATAATGTAAAGTAGTGATTTGGTCCAGTTGAAAAAGGTAAAAAATTAGCATTTCGGAAGCTGTCAAAAGATTTCCAGACCCCCTTTACATAAAATTGTCCATATTTTGAGTTAGAGCTGATGAAGTTTTCTATAATTTTGATATAATTTGTCCCAAAAGTAGTACAACACACTGTAAAAATATTATTGAATAAGCGCAGGTGGAATTTTTTTTATTTCCATTTATTGTCTAAATGAAATGCACTACAAAATAACTGTGTACTCGGACCTATTGGAACGCTCTCCCTCTTGGGGTTGTCTTTTAAGGGCATACGATAAAGTTTTGATCCCATATTTACAGTTTGATGAAAATTTCGATATAGGCTATTTTTTGCCTGATTAAATCAAATATGTAATAAAAAATATACCTTCATGTGCTACTTTTTGAGTTAAATGAGGTCGGAATTTTGTATATTTGCTCAAATTTCGGATTTCTGGCCATATTTTCCCTTTCGAAAGATAAACATAACTTTTTTGTTTTAGAAGATAAACACAAATTGTTTTTTGTTAAATAATTTGTAATTTCTGTATTTTATAAATATGCATTTTTTTATTCAGAAATAACTCATATTTATCAAGTGGTCATGAACGATAAAAATCAAGTGAAAAATGCATCTTTTCACGGTATGTCACATTTTGACGTAGCAAAAACAACATTTTACGTTAGCAACGTCATTACCTCCCCTGTAACTGTATTGTATGCCCTTAAAGCCTGGATCACAAAGCTGAGTTAAATTAAAATAATTTGGGAGGAGCAGGGTGGTTCTGTATGTGCACCAAACCCATGGAAGTATAATCTGTTTGTTGATTGTGGCCATTATATCTAGCAGAAGCAGAAGAATAATCCTTTTTGGGCGGACTCTGAATAAGGAGCAATTTTCTAATTTGGCTACCTCCCTATCAAATTTATTAGGGAAAATATTTGCAATCTACCTCTCCTTGAACCACTCCATTGCCTTTTTTCATATATAGCACTATTTTGTACACCCAAAGCAGGTACACAGTAGGAATTTAATAGACATATTAGATGATATGTACATGTATCAGCCTCCTTTCACTTTTATAATCAGTTAAGATTTTAAAAATACTGTACCTTAAACATAAGCATTGATAGTTATATTTTACAGGTCCATTTTGTAAGAAACATAAGTTAAGGTGGCCATGATGTTTTGTCCGATTGTTAAATCTACAACTTTTCTCTAATTTGAATACAAAAACTAAATTATAGAAATTTGAAATGACAAATCTTATTTTGTGGATAGGGTTTGTAAATGGCACATATAAACCAGATTGAAAAAATTCTGTGCTTTATAAAACAAATCATGTGAGAGAAACTTTAAACTGTTTTAAAATAAAATGTCACAGTTTTGGTAAATTTTTTGACAAAATGGATTGATAACTACCTTAACGGTGAGATATATTTTCGAACTTTAATGGATATTGATATTATCAATTTTATTATTTGATTACTATTTATGAAATCACATACATAATCTGTTATATACCCCAGATATAAAGTCAGTCCCGAAAGAGAGCACACTAGCCAGTTAACACTGAGGTTGTGAGTTCTAACCCTGCATGTGTGGGTGCATTTGACTTCAATCTTAATTGGCTATGATTGTAAGTTTCCTATTGATGGTGGGTGGTTTTTCTCCTGGCACTCCAGCTACCACGAATTAAAACTGGCCGCCACGAAATAGCCCTAAAGCAGTTCTTAGCTTTAAAGAGGATTTTAAAAACACATAAAATCAAATCAGAAACAGAGCAGCTAATGTTAGGTACACTCGAAAGGAATACAACCCCCCCCCAAAAAAAAGACTTAGTCATTGAAATGCTACAAACACTATACTAGACAACTCTAGAGAAAATGAAAAATCAACACATGCATCTGTGCTGTTGTTTTTATACTCCCATTATCATGATTATATATATATATGTCTTCCCATTATCTTTTTATTTATTTTTTTATTTATTAAGAAACAGGTTTTGTGCCAGTATAAATAGGATGAACTCATTCTTTCAATATGCTATTTTCATTTTTTGTTTGTTTAATGAAATTGTATACCACTCAAACTTTTACGAAAAGAAATTATTAGGATTACACAAATGGGACAGCAATCCTACCATATATAGATTCAAAAGATGGTCTTTAATAACAATGTGGTTTTTTTTGAAAATTGAAGTTGAAAACATATGAATAAAATTTTATGTTTTATGGGAAGATATATTTTCCCAAAATAAAGTCCACATACATTTGACAGAAGGGTAATTTTGTATAATATCAAATACATGTATATCATGTATATGATCAGAAACAAAAATGTTTTCAATTCAAGCACTGCTGCAGAGTTCAGAAAAATGTCAGACTTTTTCAACATAAATAACAAGTCTCAATTGCCAAATTCTTTGAAACAGATGGTTTTATAAAATGAACTCAGTTTTAAGATTTAACTTCTAGAAAATAAAAATTAAAAGAAGACGTTATTTGTAAAACTGAATAGTAGGATTGAAGTCTTTTGAAATAATCTATGTTCTGGTAGTTAAAATGATATCATTTACCAATATTGTCACAATGAACAACAGACACAAAAGATAGGGCAAATAAACAAGGAAGACAAACAATAAATGATAAAATATAAATTTATCTTACAAATGTGTGTGAAGAGTAGGTGTACATAAATGTAGTATTAAATGTTTACATAAAGAAATACCTGTTTACTTGCTGTAATATTCTAAGATAAAAATCAACCAATTAAATACTTTTGGTATTTGGTAACAGCACATGTTATTCAGATTATGTATTATTTTGAATGAATGAATGAAAAAATGAGTTAAAACACTTTATTGCAGACATAAGATTCAGATATTAGTCAATTGTCTTTTTTACAAGCCTGCTGGAATGCTGTGAGTAACAGTATTGTACACAGTCAATAAATTATATAAAAAAAGCTTTAAAAGTGTACAAAACAACAATTATTAAAAAAAAAAGGAAACAATACATGTATACATAGGTATTTATAAATATTTCAGACAACAAATATCTTTTATCAGTATGATAATGATGATGTGAAATGAATCATTTCAATCTATTTGGGGCCTCAGTAGCCAAGTGGTCTTAAGTAGTTACTACTGTAATTACTAGCCAGTCAACACTGAGATTGTGAGTTGGAACCCCCCTCGTGCAGTTGCACTAAACTTCAATCTTGATTGACTAGGAGTAGGATTGTCAGTTTTCAATCAACAGTTGTGGTTTTCTTCAGGTACTGGCTTCCTTCACCATTAAAAACTGGTCGCCTTGAATAGCCTAAATGCAGTGCTTAAAAGTGGTGTTTAAAACACCATAAATCAAATTAAGTCTATACCGATTTAACTAAAATAATCTTTAACATTATACAAATTATAAACAAAACCCTGCCTGTACAATTCTAAATATCAAAGTTGATGCACATTAAGTTTTTAAAACAGAGCCTGCACACTAAAAGAATAGTAATGTACCATATATAACCTGGTCAAAATCCAAGAGTTAAGTTATTACAGCTATTTTCCTAAAGCATGTGGTTTAAAGGTTTGGTTAGCTTGAATAAATGATTGCTCAATAACTATCCAATAACATTATACAAACTGAAGCCCCACCAATCTATTGATTGCAGATGTCAAAATTATATATGATGTTTGAGCAAACTAGTAAACAAAGGAAACAAACAAATAACTTCAAATCAAAGACTGCATACATATATATATATGTATATACAAAAAAAGTTTCTTTTCAAGCAGTGTACAGAATTATATATTAAAAATTAAATACACAAAAAGAGTTTTAAAAGCAGCATTGTCTAGCGCTTTCATCCATCTTGGGACTTTTCAAGACTATGAACGTCGTTATGGGGAACACATTAGTATTATGACGTAACGTCATTGTTCGTAACATATTAGTAGTATGACGCGACGTTATTGTTCATGTAACTACTACTACTTCTGTTGGTTCCGTACATTTGAAGAACGGGAAAATTTTGAATTTTCCTCTCGCACAAATCAGAAAATTTACTCTATTGTATAACATGTGTCAACTGTAAAGAAAATTACATAGGTCAAACAGGAAATAGTGTGTGTGAACGGGTCAGGATCCATAAACAGCAAATACGGCAACCCGAGTACAGACAAATTCCGTTGAGCGAACATTTAGACATTTGTGCGGGAGGAAAATTCAAAATTTTCCCGTTCTTCAAATGTACGGAACCAACAGAAGAATACCGTAAAGAACTAGAGAGAAAATTCATAAAAGTGTTTGACGCCAAGCTTAATGCTTAGTAGTTACATGAACAATAACGTCGCGTCATACTACTAATATGTTACGAACAATGACGTTACGTCATAATACTAATGTGTTCCCCATAACGACGTTCATAGTCTTGAAAAGTCCCAAGATGGATGAAAGCGCTAGACAATGCTGCTTTTAAATCTCTTTTTGTGTATTTAATTTTTAATATATATATATATATATACATCCCAATAATTATTGCTACTTTTAACTGAATACAATTGTTGTATATTTACAGGAGAAATGGAAGCTATTACCAGCATTCCTGAAAGTAAAGGGATTGGTTAAACAACACATCGATTCATTCAACTTTTTTATCAATGTAGAGGTAAAATATACTGAAATATAATATGATAAAATATATTAGGAACATGATGAAATATTCAACTATTGAATCTAAATTGATATTTTTGTGTTTTAAAGTAAAAGAAATTTAAGTGCATACCATCATACTTTCCAAAAGTGACATGAAAGAAAAGTGGGCTATAAACGTGATAAAAAAGAAACAGGGTCAGTATAATCAGAAACTAGAAATTGATGCATTAAACGGTCAAAAGATTGAATGAAGTCAAAACACGAAAGGTCATTGAAATGCTTTACATGTTTTGAATACAAATAGGTTAATAATAATTTTATGGAATTCTTTACCAACAGAATAAAAGTATTGTTGACTGTAAATAGTGTATGTTCATGTATAATATAGTTACATTGTTTATTGAGATTTCCTCTTATATTACATGTGTGTTAAATTTTTGTTTACAAATGTCTTACCATGCATTATTTTTTTATATTTAAACAGATAAAGAAGATTATGAAGGCTAATGACAAGATCACTAGTGATGCAGATCCAAACTTTTATATGAAGCAAGTACATGTCTGTATATATTTACAAATATATAAAGTGAAGTTTGGAAGAATAAGATTGACAAGTGCATAAAAACTTACAGTAAAAAAAATAAGTGTTATAAGTATTTGGAACAATGTTAAATTATTAATAGAATGTTATTATTTTCTTTTTATAGATATTCCAATATATATGTTGGTATGCCAGATGTAGAGGAAGGATTCAACATTACCAAACCCATTTCTCCACATGAGGTATGCATATAAATAAGAGGAAATAAACTGAAAGAGGGGAAAAGAAATACTATTATATAAAAACAAGATGTGGTATGATTGCAAACGAGTCAACTTTTCACCAGAGACCAAATGCTTGGAATAGAAGCTAGCAACTACAGGTAACCATACAGCAGTCAACAATGAGAAATACTCACACTGCATAGAGCAAGCTATACATCTCTACATAACAGCATCTTCTTAATTCTATTGTCAAAAGGTAATATGGATATTCTGAAGTTGCAGATTTTGATTGATTGACTGATTGTGTTAAACATCACTTTCAGTATAATTTCACAATTTTTTGGCTGCCAATTGTTATTCATAGAGAATCCAGTGTCTATAGAGAACCACAGACCTTTCGAAAAAAATAAGCAGCTCCAGTGAATTAATGCCAACAGCAAATTAGTATAACTAAAGTTTTTCTGCAATGATTATTTACAGTGTCGATTACGGGACATGACTTACTCAGCTCCTATCACAGTAGATATAGAGTATACCAGAGGGAACCAGAGAATTGTCAGGAATAATATGCCTATAGGAAGGTATAAAATTACATTCTGATTTGTATCATCTCTAGATCTTGACTTTCATGTTAAATTCTTTTTATTTTCCCAACGGCTATGTATAAATGTATTTAGTTTTACTTTTAATTACTTTCAATTTGAAAATAAGAAGACATGGTACAATTGCCAATGAGACAATCAAATGATCCAACAGAGACAAATGACAGAAGTAAATAACTGTTTGTGTTGAAATTAGTAGTCTCCTGTTGTTATTCAAATCAATTCAATAAATATCACTGGATCCATTCTTTTATAAGGTCTTCCCTCAGAATTTCCATTATATATCATTTTCAACCATGCCCACTGTATAGAAATATTACTGTGACATTATTTTTCAAATATTCCTACATTATTAATATACAATTAACTCTCGTTGTCTCAAACTCGGTTGACTCGAAATTTCAGATGAGTCGAAGTTTCCCCGTTGTCCCGAACTTTGTTCCATATAAATGTATGTAATTCGACTCCTGATGAGTGGAAATTGGATGAGTCGAAATTTCGGTTGAGTCGAACTAAATTTACAATCCCAAGGTTAACAAAAGCATTCAAAGTTCATTATTTATCTCGAACTAATACACATATGTCAAAACATGACCTCCGGCATTTAAATGGATTGAAGAGTTAATCTGACAATACACGTGTAATTAACTTTCCAGTCACTGTATTGATTTATGACATGCTATTTCCACGAGTGTTTACCTAAGATTATCTTTTATAGAATTTTATAAATAATTAGTGCTACATTGTTAATGTTCATGAAAAAGTATCTAAAATGTTTACAAAACAATTAATTGTGATTAACACTAATGAGCCTGGGTGTGTATAAAGTAAGGATTATGACTTCCGTTGATGATCACCTCAAAAATACTCAATCGGCATCTTTAATCTTTTTGTATTTTCTTTTGAAAAGAAAGAGTGAGATAAAACAAAATGAAGAGAAATCTAAATTTCTAAAATCTCTTGTATCCGAGAATAAACAATTTTGTCAACTGTAAACGACCTGAATAATGACACTATCGAGTGGAAATTACTCTCTCGGATAAAAGCCATAGGAAAAAATTGTAACTGAAACAATGGAATAAGTAAAAATAATGTTATTACAGTAATGAAAGACCATGACATACAAATACATCGATCTGATACAAGAATATCGATCCCCTTCCCATATTCACCTGGATTTATTTTAGCTTTACCAAGCCAAACAAGAGTTGTGTCCCTTGTTCTGTCAAACTTCCGGTTATCGTTTGAGTCGAACTACATGTATCTCGAAATATTTCTCTGGTCCGGCTGACTTCAAGATAACGAGAGTCGACTGTTTTTTTAAATTGAATATAATATAATTTCAGAATGCCTGTGATGTTAAAGAGTTCCAACTGTGTCCTGACAGGCAAGAGTCCAGCAGAGATGGCCAAACTTAATGAATGTCCTATGGATCCTGGAGGGTACTTCATTGTCAGGGGAGTGGAGAAAGTCATTCTTATACAGGAACAATTGTCTAAAAACAGAATGATTGTTGATCTGAACAGTGGCAGGAAAAACACAGTGGAATGTTCAGTTACTAGGTATGAACATCATCTGTTGTAGTGTGTAAATGTGGAAAGGAAACAGGTTACTGTAAATTCAGAAATTATTGCGTGCATTTATTATTGGGTTTTATCATTGTAGACTTCATAGCGATTTTAATTTTTACAATTTTGAGAAAACTCCTGTTTAATTTATATAAAATATTTCAAAATGTGAGTTTAAACTATTGCGTTTACAACTCTCTCACATTTTTCGCAATAATAAAAACCTCGCAATAATATCTGAATTTACAGTATAATAAGTTATAAAAAAAAGAGATAATAGCAAGGATCAATAAAAACCCATTATTTGAAGGAAAACAAACACTTTTGACAAACAAACAACAAGGAAAAGGCTAACAACATTCCACAGATAACTAAAGTTTGAGCAACACGAACTACATCAAAAATTAGGATGTTCTATAATGGGTAGCTGCTCCTTCTCTTTGTTTTCCTATTTTTATAACATAACAAATTTTAAAATTAGAAACAAAATTTGAATTGTTCTTTTAAATTTTGGTACATTTTTTCAGTTCCACACATGAGAGAAAAAGTAAGACCTACGTAACAACAAAGAACGACAAATACTATCTGCGTCACAACACCTTCTCTGAAGATATTCCTATAGCTGTAGCATTTAAAGCCATGGGTATAGAGTGTGACCAGGAGATTGTACAGATGATCGGTAGTGAGGAGGAAGTGCTAGCTGCCTTTGCTCCTTGTCTAGAGGAATGCCATAGAGCTCAGGTTTTCACACAAAATCAGGTATGTAAATCAATTCCGGACACAATCAGTGCATTAATAGAGGAGTATGATTAATAGATGATTAATTGTGAAAAGCTTATTGTAACTTTAAAACCAATTTTTGTGCAGATTGGGCACTGTTCAGGTCAGTCATGTCTTGTTAACCATGAAAATTATTACATAGTTTTTAGGTTAATGATGCATTAAACAAGAAAAATTACAGTCGAGACATCTCTCTGTGTCAACAGTTTACTACTAGTATATTTTTTTACTTGTCAGTCTGTCAGTTTCTTTTTTTCTGGATCCTGACTCAATTGCTGTATAAATTACAACCTTCTTTCACATATAACTAGAGGAAGATACAGTTTGATTTTGAGGTCACTTTGTCAAAGGCTAATGTTGTAGTTACTAAAAAAAGACTGAAAGTTGTTCAAAAAAGTGGTTTCTAGATGCTAAATCAATTACTGCAAACAAAATTGCAACCTGAACTGATTTAAGTGTAACTTATAAAGAGAGGAATGTCCCTTTTGATTTTGAGGTCTATACCCAATGGTCAATGTCATAGATATTAAAAATAGACAGACATTTGCATAGAAAGTTGCCAGAATGAGTAAGACAGAGGTACATTGACATGTGGGGAGTCATTCATGGATTATACTGTTATTTTTTAGGCTTTAAGATATATTGGTAAGAGAGTAAGACAGAGGCACATGAGGGGAGTTAGTCATGATTTATACTGTTATTTTTCAGGCTTTCTAATATATTGGCAAGCGAGTAAGACAGAGGCACATGAGGGGAGTTGGTCATGATTTATTCTGTTATTTTTTAGGCTTTAGGATATATTGGTAAGAGAGTAAGACAGAGGCACATGAGGGGAGTTAGTCATGATTTATACAGTTATTTTTCAGGCTTTAGGATATATTGGCAACTGAGTAAGACAGAGGCACATGTGGGGAGTCATTCATGATTTATACTGTTATTTTTTAGGCTTTAGGATATATTGGTAAGAAAGTAAGACAGAGGCACATGTGGGGAGTTAGTCATGATTTATACTAATATTTTTCAGGCTTTAGGGTATATTGGTAAGCGAGTAAGACAGAGGCACATGTGGGGAGTTGGTAAGAGAACAAAGATGGATGATGCCAGAGAGGTTCTACATGATGTTGTGCTGGCTCATGTTCCTGTAAGTTTTACTTATAATTCAAGTAGTCTTATTTCTGATAAAAGTTTGATAAATAAATGAATCATGGTCTTAAAAGTTAAATTCATATGTAGATTGATTTTTTAAAAATTGTGGTGTGAAAAAAAAAATATGGATACTTAATTTTTATAGTCTTGACAAATATTTCTAACATTAACCAGGAATCTCCATGGATGAAAATTGAACGATGGAGGAACTTTCACCATTGAAAATCAAGTCTATGCCGTAAAGTGTAGCGTGATGGAAAGTATTTCATCCCTCCATATAACGAATGGTGAACATGCTTATTCATTGCTTATTTAAATTATATTTATTTGAATTTTCATTATAGAAGTATCAATATTTTCATTAATTGCTGTTTGTAACTATTCAATTGCCAAGCCTTCTTGTTCCCCCCTTAGTCGAGAATCACCAAAAATTGTCATGAAGGTCCCCATGTAATTTTCTTGCTAATGCTGGTAACCCACTAGGCATTACCGGTATGGCTGATTTGCAGCAATAACAAAACGATTCGTAATCGTACAGGTTTTGTAAAAGGTTGAAGAGATTTGTTAAGCAAACGTTGACAAACTTATTTAAAGGTTTTTTATGACTGTATTTAACAAATTGATGCTATGGAACATGCATCTTTTCCAGTCTGAATTTAAACCGGAAACAGGGATGTATCAGTTTGATTGTAAACTACGAAATGAATTCGGAATTAAGATACGGTATTTCTTCACAGGAAATATTTAAGTTTTTACTTTTTAACTTTTAAAGTAATTATACGCCCGTCAAAATTTTGACGGGACGTATTATAGTATACAAATGTCCGGTGTCCGTCCGTCTGTCCGTCTGTCTGTCCATCGTACCGTCCGTCTGTCCGTCCGTCTGTCCGTCTGTCCGGCGTAAACATGTCGCACAGTAACTTGAGAACGACTTATCCAAATTTCGTGAAACTTAATATAGTTGTTTCTTATGATGATCAAAGGATCTGTACACTTTTTGGTGAAAATAAGATTTAAACTTTTTGAGTTACGGCACTTTGTAACTAAAACAGGGGGGTGTTTTTTTTCACATGTCGCACCGTATCTCAAAAACGTTTCTTGATTATTGCTTAAACTTTACACACTTCTTAGTTATATTAATCTTAATATCTGTATACTTTTTGGTGATGTGTCAAAATTTCATTTTTGAGTTTTTGAGTATTTTGTAAAAAAGGGGGAGGTTTTTTTTACATGTCACGCCGTATCTCAAAAACGATTTATGATTATTGCTTAAAACTTTACAAACTTCTTTGTTATATTAATCTAAAGATCTGTATACTTTTTGGTGATGATTAAAAATTTCATTTTTGAGTTTTTGAGTATTTTGTAAAAAAGGGGGAGGTTTTTTTTACATGTCGTGCCGTATCTCAAAAACAATTTATGATTATTGCTTGAAACTGTACACACTTCTTTGTTATACTAATTTAAAGATCTGTATACTTTTTGGTTTGATTCAAAATTTTATTTTAGTGATATTTGTAAAAAAAAAACAGGGTGGGGGGTTTCACATGTCCCACCGTGTCTCAAAAACAATAACTGGTTATTGCTTAAAACTTCCTCAGAAACTATTTATGATTATTGCATAAAACTTCCACACAAGACATTGGGTGTATCATGCTCTCATGGCGCAGCTGTTTATTCTATATTATCGTAACAACAGTACTCGAATTATTTGCGATGAAATAATATTAATGTGTTACGTCTTATTTTGTACTTCTTAAAAAAGAGGGATGCTGATTGTGTAATTCAAAATAAAAGCATGTGTTCGACTTGTTAAACTGTTTTCTTTGTAACTGGATTATTAATTTATTTATTTAATCTAAATTATCATAAGCATTTGCTGAAACTTAGTTTAATAATTCGATAAATGAATCGTCTATCTTCCAGATAGTATTCTCCTGTCTGCTTTGTTGATCTACCTGACCAAGTGATTAGCGATCTTAATCTGGATATCCCTCAGGTGTTAGAACTGTATTGGATTATAATATTATGCAATTACATGCATTTGATTATAACTGCTAAACAAATGGCGTGGGGCTATTTAAAAGATTTTGAGTTTTGAACAATGCGGAAGACAATTTAACGATGGTGCGGGTCATTTGACGATGGCACAACATATTTGAAAGATGGTGGGGCGCCATCAATAAACAGGCCATGGAGATCCCTGCATTAACTGTGTATTTGTTGTATGATTTAATTTGTTGTTGTGTAGTACAGTTCCATTTGCTGTTCATGTTTATCCAAAATATTCACAAAAAAGATTCATATTCATATAACTAATGATGAATCCAAAGTAAGATGAATGTATTCTAAAATATATCAGACATTTATCTGAGAATTAGTTGTGAAAATTGTTATAGATTTCTTTGTTCCCTGCTAGTCTGGAAATTTTCACAAAGATAAGTTTGGTCAGTCCATTCATCATTCCTATGAGTTTTCGCTAATACCTAATAAATACTAGGATTTCTGATCACTATATTATACATAATTGAAATATTTTACAAAGGTTCTTTATAATGTTAATCATTGGCAAAATATGAGTTATCTCCCATGTAATGTAAATTATTATTTAGAATCTCCTTCCAAAGTTTGAGTAAATATATTGTGCAATGGTAAGAAATGTGAAATTATTAAAATTCATGTCATTTTTAAATATTAATTATTGTAAAAGCTTTCAAGGAATGATACCTAAATCCAAAAATCATAACCCATTGAAAATACATATACATTTGAAATTATTATACAGTGTATCATATCCTTGTAAAAATCTCTTTGTGTTTCATTTGACAGGTGGAAGAATGGAACTTTAAATTAAAATCAGCTTACATGGCCTTGATGGTTAGAAGGGTCATATTGGCTAAAGGTGACAAGGTCAAGGCTGATGACAGAGATTACTATGGTAACAAGAGGTTAGAGTTGGCTGGCCAGCTACTGTCACTTTTATTTGAAGATTTATTCAAGAAATTTAATTCAGAGGTAAACAATTGTTTTGTATCATATGAATATATTTAAGGCAATTGAGTGCACATTAATACATATTTAAACTTATGATAGGAATGCACAATTGTATTCTTCTACAATTACTAACGCCCATAGATTACCCAACTCTATACACATAATGCTAATAAATAACCAAACTAAAGTTCAAATTGAATACCCACACGACAATGCCATGTGCTGATTTTAATTGCACATTATGATACATAGTATCATGTCGACAAAATATAGTCAGTAATTTATGATTACTACTGAAATCAAAACATTAAACATATAAATCATCAAATAAATTCACATAAGCAAGATAAAAAAAATTAGCTGGGAAAACACATCTAATCGAGTCGGCCTTGTCATGCTGAATGAAGAGTGGGAATACAAATAACAGTCTATGGGCAGACAACTAGAAGAAATTAATTTCAATCTTATTCAGTTCCTTCAAACGGTTGAAATACATTTTCTAATAAAAATATAAAATCTTTAAGATTTATAATTAAATATCATTATTACATTGGTTGCAATGAATTACATTGATTTCCCAGTTAGATAAAAACCGATAATTTCACATGTGAAATAAACGTGGTTATTTCACTCTCTGACGTCATACAACAATAGGCATTGTCAAGACGTCGATAACGTCGGATCAAAACAAATTGTCAATGCGTAGGAACAAGATATAGTTCCTTACATTTTCTACATTAATTTCATAAAAAAAAAGCCATTTGCCAATGTAATAAAAAGAATAACTAATCGCCGTATTTGAATATCAAAAATAAGACAACTTGTGACCGAACGCCGCTATGGATTAAACTCGTTTAATCCATGCGTCGTTCGGTCACGCGTTGTCTTATTTTTGATATTCAAATACGGCGATTAGTTATACTATAATTCCAAGCATTATCAGGGTTCTTTGTGAGTCATTATGAAATGGTTATTTATCTGTTTCTTCCACATTGATGTGACAAAAAGGCTGAAGATTCCAATGGGGCATTACAAGATAAGTTGAAGTAAAACTAACAACTTCATGGCAGAAAATAAAGACAATGAAAAGACAGGTCTTGAAGTCAACAAAACACTGCATAGAATACTAAAGGCTGAGTAACACCAACCCCTCCAAAACTTTAGCTTATCTGGCCTGCTCTAGTAAAGTATTAAAGCAGAACCTATTGGCACTCCTTGTAATCGTGTTGCCTTTGGTTAGTACAAATTTGGTAATGAGCCTCAATTGGGGTGATATTTTTACACATTTTGTATTTTTTTATTTATATTTTCTGTTACAGTTAAAAAGAATAGCCGACCTGACCATACCTAAGCCTAGAGCAGCACAGTTTGATATTGTACGACACATTAGACAAGATCAGATCACCAATGGGCTGGTCAATGCTATATCTACAGTATGTTAAGTTTTATACTTCTTTATTCAAATAACAACTTGTGTTTGTGATCAGTATGTCAAAATGTTTGGGTTCTTTTGATTGGTCATTTGTTCATTTATAAAAAAAAATTAATGAGATATTGTATGACTGCCAGTGAGACAAGGATGTCTACATAATTTTAACAACAACCACAAAATTATTTACTCATTACTTGGGACAGACACATTAACCCTACCTCTGAACTGGGTCAGTTTTTTGTTTGTTAATTCTCTATTTCTTCAGATCATTCATTTGGTGTATGTAAAAAAATATTGTGCTAATCATTCTATTTCAACTGATTGTTTAATAAGATATCTAGTCATTCTTATACAAATATCTAGTTTTCCATTAATTTGTTGGGTTTTGGTATAAAACTGAAACTTAAAGATATTGAATTGTTATGTTTACATAGGGTAACTGGTCAATCAAGAGATTCAAAATGGACAGATCAGGTGTGACCCAAGTCCTGTCCAGATTGTCGTACATATCAGCCTTAGGGATGATGACTAGAATATCCAGTCAGGTAAGTCTACAGCTCTTAACCACTAATGAATTAGCTAATTCTATAAATTTAATATATTATTTGGAGGGCAAATATTAATAGCTGTATGTTCAAACTAATGTACTTTCAGCAATGAAAGTTATCACCATGAAATTGTACAATCAATCATGTCATTTGGTCTCTTGTTCATTGCAATCATACCTGATTTTCTTATTTTTATGTTGACAGTCTATGGGAGATAACTCACAAATTAAACTGACATATGGCAAATGGTTTCAATCATTTTTCAATTACATGTATAAACATGGCATGATTTAGAAAAAGATATATTATAATTATTGACATTTCTTTAGTTGTAGACCATTCATTGACAGGGGGTCATGCTGTTTCATGGACGTATACCTTTTACCTCAAATTCTATATGTTTACTCTATGTTTAACAACATGATCTGCGTCGGATAGAAATTGACCTTATGCAAATGAATACCAATACATTTGTTAACTCATTTTGGGTTAAACAAAATCTCTATGCAAAATCTGTATTGTTTGAAAATTGATGCAATATAAGAACCCAATAACAATAATCAACATTCATCTTTTATTTGGTAATTGAATGTTCCAAAATCAATCAAAGTATTAGCAATGTATATCAGATGCAGATCATATGATATGTTTGAAGCTCTAAGTCTGGTCTTTAAATTTATTTATTGATTTAACAGTTTGAGAAGACGAGGAAAGTGAGTGGACCTAGATCTTTACAGCCATCTCAGTGGGGAATGTTATGTCCAAGTGATACTCCTGAAGGGGAGGTAATTATACATAGTGGGGAATGTTATGTCCAAGTGATACTCCTGAAGGGGAGGTAATTATACATAGTGGGGAATGTTATGTCCAAGTGATACTCCTGAAGGGGAGGTAATTATACATAGTGGGGAACGTTATGTCCAAGTGATACTCCTGAAGGGGAGGTAATTATACATAGTGGGGAACGTTATGTCCAAGTGATACTCCTGAAGGGGAGGTAATTATACATAGTGGGGAACGTTATGTCCAAGTGATACTCCTGAAGGGGAGGTAATTATACATAGTGGGGAACGTTATGTCCAAGTGATACTCCTGAAGGGGAGGTAATTATACATAGTGGGGAACGTTATGTCCAAGTGATAGTCCTGAAGGGGAGGTAATTATACATAGTGGGGAACGTTATGTCCAAGTGATACTCCTGAAGGGGAGGTAATTATACATAGTGGAGAACGTTATGTCCAAGTGATACTCCTGAAGGGGAGGTAATTATACATAGTGGGGAACGTTATGTCCAAGTGATACTCCTGAAGGGGAGGTAATTATACATAGTGGGGAACGTTATGTCCAAGTGATACTCCTGAAGGGGAGGTAATTATACATAGTGGGGAACGTTATGTCCAAGTGATACTCCTGAAGGGGAGGTAATTATACATAGTGGGGAACGTTATGTCCAAGTGATACTCCTGAAGGGGAGGTAATTATACATAGTGGGGAACGTTATGTCCAAGTGATACTCCTGAAGGGGAGGTAATTATACATAGTGGGGAACGTTATGTCCAAGTGATACTCCTGAAGGGGAGGTAATTATATATAGTGGGGAACGTTATGTCCAAGTGATACTCCTGAAGGGGAGGTAATAATATATAGTCGGGGAATGTAAGACGAGGAAACCTAGGGATGACAATAAGAGTATATTAAACCAATAGGTTTTAAAAGATGGATTCATTATTATTTATTGTAATCTTCTTTTTATAGAGTACATGTTAAGGGTGAGCAACATCTTTCAGTGGTCAACAAAAACGTATGTTTCTATATGTAATTTTATTAATTCATAAACATGAAGCTACTGAAATATATGAATATAATGAAACAAAAACAGATAATATTGTAGGAATGATAGAAATCAACAACAAAGAAAAAAGACATGTGAGAAGATAACAAAAATGATGTGATCAAATACAAACATCATACTCACAAACGTACCTTTAAATGTTTATTTTTAACTTTGTGTCATTGGCTGCTATCTTATTTACACAAAAACCTAACACCTTGGAGTGATATAAAATGCTTCTGATCTTTTTGTGTAATTCCATTATGAGATATTTTTTTACAGTATGTAAAGTGAGATCACTTTTTAGTATGTTAGTAATAGTTATTTAATTTACTTCTAGTTTGTTTTAAATTTTTATACAGCAAACTTTCTATTACTTCAGGCTTGTGGTTTAGTGAAAAATTTGGCATTGATGACCCATATAACTACAGATTTAGAGGAAGCCCCTATAGTTAGACTGGCCTTTAACCTGGGTGTGGAGGATATACAGCTCCTGAGTGGAGAAGAAATGACTAGCTCAGAAGTTTACATTGTCTTTCTAAATGGTATGTGGTTGTTACATTATTTAAGCCTTAAAGATATATTTGACAATTGAAAGCTTTTAAATAATCAGACATTTTATATCAAACACACATGTACTTTAAACAAAGGAATCATGATTTATAGCACACATCAAATGTATTATATTTATTTTTCAACCAGTTGATTTATTTTTGTACATGTATTCATATGATGAAGACATACGGTAATCTTTATATCTGTTTAATTGAGGTCTGAATCTGGCATGTCAGTAACTGTCAGTATCATTGAAAGGAGTAGGTTCAGTAAGACCCCTTTTTTGATCCCACAATTAAGCAGTTTTGCAAAATTGTGAAAATGTAATCTTTTAGCTATTTTTTGGAAAGTAGAATGCTTCTGCTACATAAATATGTGCTGTTTTTGACAATACAATGCACATATATCGTGTACTAGCATCATAAAGTCATGCTAAATTACTGAAATCTTCACAATTATAGCATTTTAGTTAAATTTTAGACGGTTTCTGTCTTAAATGAAAGTGGCCGCATTCGTGTTCATTCATAATATTGAAATGTAAGTTGTATTTGATGATAATACATAACATATATAAAGGTTGAGGATGAACATGGATGCGGCCACTTTCATTTTTGACGAAAACCATCTGAAAAGTGACGTTTTTTGGCATATTTGATAGATTTTTCATATTTAAGCTTCAATCGGAGCGTTTTGAATAACTGAATCAGTTAAAATCTTTAGCATAAACTAATTGAATCAATATAAATAGACACTTAAGTGTTTAAAAAGTGTCCTAAATATCGCGTTAGATGAAACTGAAATTTGGGGCCAAAATCGGCCCTTACCGGACCTACTCCTTTTGCTAAGTTTCTTTTGTTACCAATTCTGACATCAAACCCAGACATCTTTTAAACTGAGTTTTACTGTGTGTATTGCTGTGTGTTTCCTAATTTTACATTGGCTACAGATATAGAGAGGGTTGAAACAAGTTTAGCCCTGCCTCATTTTTACCCTTTTCCCAAGTCAGGAGCCTCTGGTCTTTGTTAGCTATATATAGTCTTGTATGTTTTTTTTTATTTCAGTTCATTTAATATACGATTTGGAGTTAAGAATGACATCCATTTTCAGAGAACTGGTGCACATTTTTGTTTGGTGTCAGGCTGAGGCAGTCTCCAGGTGCAGGATTTTCTTGCTGCATTGAGGACCCATTGGTGCCCCTGGGCTGTTTTCTGCACTTTGGTCGGGTTGTTGTCTCTTTGACATATTCCCCATTTCCCTTCTCAATTTTATTGGTAGCATATTTCCTTGAAAAATAATAATTAGACCATATATAATTATATATCTGTGTTTATTTACAGGAAATATACTTGGAGTTGTGAGAAACTATAACAAACTTGTAAAAACAATTAGACAAATGAGAAGAGCTGGATTTATTAATGAGTTTGTGTCAGTGTGTTGTAATCATAGTCATAAATGTGTATATATATCAACTGATGGTGGTCGTTTGTGTAGGTGAGTATCTAGTAATACATTGATATATCTTAGTATGTTTCAAAAGTGGTCAGGCACATGTATATGTGGTGTGGTCACACTCGCCTCTCTAAATCCACTAGCCCTTTTAATATAAATCAGTGATTAACAAACTGTGCACTGAAGACCCATTGGTGGCCTTCGGCTGATGTTTGCTCTATGGTCGGGTCTATGTCTCTTTGACACATTCCCCATTACCATTCTCAGTTTTATTTTATACATATAAAATGTACAGTCTTTGCAAATTAAAGCACAATTTAACAAGGATAGAAAGTAAAGAGACTTGATCTCTATAATTAAAGATAATTTTCAGTTTTAACTGACCACTTGTCCTAGATATTATTCCCATTAAAAAACATGATAAAGTTAATTGAAGTATGTTGTGATACTAAACATATAAGCCATTGATAACATTGACTATAAATTTCAGACCTTATATAATAGTGAAGAATAGAAGACCTCTGGTTCAAGATAAACATATACAGGAATTAAGTCAGGGATTCAGGTAGGTATTTTATTTGATGACCATATACATTTAAAATCATTAACTTAGAATTTATTATAGGATTAAACACATTTTTTCTAGAGGTTATTGATGTGTAAACCGGGGCGATTAACTCACAAACTGAATAAAAGTCCGAAGGACTTTTATGTTAAGTTTGTGAGTAAGAGCCCCAGTTTACACATCAATAACCTCTAGAAAAAATGTGTTTAATCCTTATAATTCTTCAGCCAAACATTTTTTTTTGTTGATAGCTACTATACTGTATATATTTACCATCAAAAGCACAATGGCAAGTCATAACTAAGGAGTACCTCGCCATCTTGACTTTCTAAAAACTATAAATGTCCGATAAATACAACGGAATCTTAAATGAAATAGCACCTACCTCAAAAACTTCATTTTAATTAAATTTTATCCGAATTTGAAGCGTACACGTAACGAAATAATCTTTCCCTTGAAAATTTCCATTCGTATGACGTCGTGTTTTGCCATGACGTAAATTCGCCAAATCCTTCATGAAATTTCGCGGAATTTTATTAAATTTAATTTTTGTACATTTTCGAAGCTTTAGTGCAATAAATTTATTTCTTTTTTGTTTGTTATATATGCACTAGAATAGTCACAACTGTTATGCAATTGTTTTTTAATCTCAATTTGCTGAAAATCCCGGGATCACTGCAAGCTTGTGTATCGCGCATGAATAGATTACAAAAGTAGTTTTGGAAACATGGTTTATCGAAGTGTAAACTTAGAGAAAAATTCTAATTGACCAATCCAATTCAAGTATTTATAGATATGCAAATCATATAAGAATTATAAGTGGTTTGGTAGAAGAATAAAGTTATCAATTCAGGTTTGTTTGTGATTGTATAGACAAAGACAGGAGTAAAGTCTTATATTCCAGTAGCATTTATCGTTTTATCTTGTGAAGAGATACAAAAAAGTTAAGTCTTAGATACAAGATAAAAAAAACTGCAACAGTAAAGTCAAGTTATCATACAGGCATTTGACCAGATACAGTAATTCAAACTATATCTCACTGTAATACTGATAGAATAGAAAACACTTTTACCTTTAAATGTTAATTAAAAATCTTTATCAACGAAAAAATACATTTCAAGTCTCAATACCTTTTTATGCTACAAACATTTGCACATGCTACTTGTCATGTTGAATAACTTGCTATGAAATATGTGCATTTTGTATTCACAATTATTTATTTCTGGTATGCAATGAATGAAACTAAAACAGAATCATACTTTTGTTTTCACAGGAGTTTTGATGATTTTCTGAAGGAAGGTTTAGTGGAATATTTAGACGTCAATGAAGAAAATGATTGTATGATAGCTTTGTATGAATCTCAGATCAACAGGTAGGATTATATAAAGATGAGAATATTTACAAATAAATTACATGATCTA
Organism: Mytilus galloprovincialis; assembly: GCA_037788925.1. Classification (NCBI taxonomy): domain Eukaryota; kingdom Metazoa; phylum Mollusca; class Bivalvia; order Mytilida; family Mytilidae; genus Mytilus; species Mytilus galloprovincialis. Next base: position 75,724,052 of record CM075340.1, read on the forward strand.
GTAGCAATACCACTTGATAAATCACATTTTTATCTTTTATAAGTTTAGGCTGTTTAAAAATCATGACAGGATTATTGAAAGGTTTATAAGATCCTGTATAAATTGTTAACTTAATTGCTGAACAAAACTTGCTCACAGCCACAAAACCTAACTCTAAGTAGTCAGTTTTAGAACACTGACTTTGAAAGCAATAGAAATTTTGCTTTTAATTCTTTTCTATAAAACTTGAGGTTCATACCTCGGCATCTGGAAGGTCTTCATCAAAGTTTTGTCAATTGTTTTGAACTTTACATGCAAGGGTTTCTTATGTGGAGCAGTATCTGCTTATTCTACCATAGTGCCTAAGATCTTCCCAGCTTTTGGTAGGTTTCAGTCATTAGTTATTCTATGTTGTGTTTTTCTTGCCATGCTGTTGTTAGTTTGTCTTGAATTACAAATGTGTATGTCCCTTTGGTTTCTATTTCCTCTCTTTTGAATATGGCATTCTAATAATTCAGATTCAAAATTTCTTTTAAAACTAAAGTGATTTGTTCTGTAGTTGGAGTTAATATTATACCTGACATGAGATGATGTTTGTCAAACAAAAACGTATGCTATATAAAAACATTAACCAGTTGAGCCATGTAGGCATCATGAATTAATTGATTGATGAACATTTATAAGTTTGTGTGTTTTAGTGATACAACTCATCTAGAGATCGAACCCTTCACAATACTGGGAGTATGTGCTGGACTAATACCCTACCCTCATCATAACCAGTCCCCCAGGAATACATATCAGTGTGCCATGGGGAAACAGGCTATGGGTATGTTACAATTCAACCAATCAAAATATTGGAAGTTTGTGATGGGCTGTTTCAATGAATTGCAATAAAGTTAGTTACTGGTACTAATGTTTTATGTTAACTTATCTATTAAGCACCCTTATATGGAAATTACAGCAGTTCACATTAAAAAAAAGTAGTTTTATATAATTGAAAACAGGGGTATTAATTATAATATTTCACACACTCAGAAATCTCTAACTGCTCTTGACAAAAGAAATTCAAAGGACCAGCTATTTTATTGTAATAAATATTGCATAGTGAGTTTTCAACACTGCAAGGAGCAAAAGCTCTCACCTAACTGCAATTTTAAGATGGTCTAAGAGCACCATTTTAATTCTTTGCTTGATGATGGTCATGCTACACACAGATACACGGTAATATTGACAATTCCCTGACAAGATTTGTATTGTTAAAAATTGAAGAAAATATGAATGATAAAATTGCATACCCATGGCATTGACCTGGAAATTATGTTACAAAGAGGCCTTGATACACTCAATTAGCATATTATTTATGATGAATTAAAATCTAAAAAAGAATAAGATTTATATATGTTTTTTTATTTTGACAGGAACCATAGGTTATAATCAGAGAAATAGAATTGATACATTACTATACCTACTGTGTTATCCACAGGCACCTCTTGTCAAATCTAAGGTAAGATTACAATGGATACAATATACAGGGTCCTCCCTGGCTCAGGGGTTTGATCTGCCGTGACTGCTTGATTTCTGTTAGGTTCTAGGGGCTTCGGTGGCCATGTGGTCTAATTCTGTAGTTCTACTAATGTAATCACTAGTTAGTCAACTAAGGTTGTGAGTTCGAAACCTGCTCTGACATGCTCCAATCTCCAATCTGTTTTTTCCCATGATATTTTTGTGACATATTTTTTAGCTACTACATAGATGAATACAAATTAACATTCTAAAGACAAACATTTTAATGGACCTCCTCTCTGTTTCAGACCATAGAAATGATAAACTTTGACAAGTTACCAGCAGGAATCAATGCTACGGTAGCTGTTATGAGTTACAGTGGATATGATATTGAAGATGCTCTTATTCTTAACAAAGCTTCTGTGGACAGAGGTAAGTGCAATTAAGTATGTCAATGTGGTAATAATTTCTAATTAATATTCATATTTTCAAAGGGAGACAACTAAATTGTTTTATATTGCAAATACTGTAATAATGCTTAATGTCCTGTGACAAATAGTGAAGGCATTTTCAGTACAAAAGATGTATTATGATATGATTATGAAACCTGCTTTGTTAAAGACCTACACAGTGAGTGAGTAATCTTTTTATAAACATGCTGGGTCAAATATATCAGACATGTCACCACACACAGACACTATATTCTGACTAAGCTGACTTGAAATAAAATATGCTAGTGATTTCAGAAAATAAGAAACATATCTAATTATAGCTGATAATTATCACATATATTATAATATAAATATATATATAAAATTTTAGGTTTTGGTAGATGTTTAGTGTACAGAAAACAATCAGTTGTATTGAAGAGGTATGCTAATGACACATTTGACAAAGTAATGGGTCCAATGTTAGATGCTACCACACATAAACAGATCTGGAAACATGAACCACTAGACTCAGATGGTATTGGTGCTCCAGGTTAGTATATCATTCCTGTGTTGGATATATATATAGATTCTACCACTGCATCGAGTGTGATACAATATTTATCACATTGAGGCAGTTAATTTTCAAATTTAAAAAGTGAGGCTGGCCATGCATTTTAAATATTTATAATTTAACTGTCGAGAGTGGATAAATATTGAATTACACAAGATTTGGTTGTTGAATCTGTCTCTTTAATGATTTTAAAACAATATGCAGTCAAAATTATTTGTCCTTTTCAAAATATCTGCAAAAAAATGTGTTCTTTCTATGTGACGTTACAGGCATGGTCGCCTTTTTTTCATGCCGTTACAATAGGAAATTCATAGGAAAGCAAGAAATTCCAAGTAATAATTGAATTTTGACCAATGAAGAACTGAGATCAAACGAACCATACTTTGATTAAATATTTTCCTACAATAGTTATTGTAAATTAATGGTTCAATCAAACTTGTACTTATTCAAAGTTTAACTTTGTCCTCTGTATTGAAAAAAAAAGAAATTCTTTCTGAATAAATCTTTTAGAGACTAAGTATTCTGGCAAGTCTATTTTTCTTGTTTTGAAAGAGGTAAACTGTAATGCATTGTATTTTTATCAAATTATTAATTGATTGATTGATTGATTGATTTTTGCCTGTTTAATGTATTGTATGTTTGTAGGTGAGAGGATAGACAACAGACAAGTTCTTGTAAACAAAGCCGTCCCTGCTGTTACTGTCAGTCCATTAGCAACAACTGCTGGACCTCCTCAACCCAGACAAGTGGACTATAGGGATGTGCCAATAATGTAGGTATTTTGGTGGGCCAAAAATTCATTCACTGAGACAGCAAGAATAAAGCACACATTTACAAATAGAATCTAGATGTTACCATACAGCACCTACTAGAAAAACCTGCTCAAAGCAATGCTTATTTTCTTAAGTTATCTTCCATACAAAAGTGCAGATCTTTTAAAATACAATATCCTCAAAATTAAGTATTTCAAATAACATCAAAGTACATGAATTATTAAAAAGTTTATTGTTATTTGCACTTTTCTACCTTCATCAGGCATCTTTATTTTTAGAAGACCAGGATATATAGATTAAAGTTTAAAGTCTTAGGAAAATCACATACTCATGCATTTTATACTAGATTTTATTCAACTTTTAAATTCTAAGGGAGATAACTATCATAATGCTAAACGTATTTTTAATTTCTGTAGGTATAAAGGTATAGAACCATCATATATAGAAAAGGTTATGATTTCTTCTAACACGGAGGAGTCCTTCCTCATAAAAATGTTGTTACGACAGACAAGGAGACCAGAAATAGGGGATAAATTTAGTAGTAGGCATGGACAGAAAGGGTAAGATTAACTATAGATGTGTAAGTTCTAATAAATTTATGTTTTATTGCAAAAATATTAAGCAAGCACAAGTTTTTCAAAGAAAGTACAAATTGCACAGACCAACTTGTGGAAGGTTTATCCTCAGATCCAACCATTCTCTGTCTTGAAAACTGTATAGATAGAAACTGTTGTGTATGTAGGAAATATTACCCTTTACATATCTTTTAATACCCTGCTTTAAAAAAGTGAGGTATACTGTTTTTCCTCTGTCTGTCCATCCATCAGTTCGTCCGTCCATCTTGCAGTCTCATGAATATTTTTCGTCGCATCTTTTCTTAGGAACTATATTACAAGAATTTCTGAAATTTTATTTCAGGGTTTATATGAGTCAGCTTTACTGTGTGATTTCTTTTCAGATTCATCCCTCAACAACTTCCTGTTACCTAATACTTTTAGTGGGCAGGGGTATCAATAATGAGCAGTAGCTCACAGAATCACTTGTTGAAATAGCTTTTATGAACAGAACATATTTGTACATGCTTGAAAGAAAACTTTTCTAAACTCTTTAACATTTCAACATTCCTGCAACATTTTGTTCTCAATCAACTGACGATAGCATATGTTCTTTTCTGACTTAATGTGAACTGTGAAATTTTAATTATTATTTAGTGTTAATGTCTTTTTCAATGATTAAAAGGGTGTGTGGACTGATAGTGCCACAAGAAGACATGCCATTCACTGACCTGGTAAGTCCTAAAACCACAAGTTTATTAGTCAATTCTATTTTAACTTTATCAAGATATATTTATGATAATGTGTGTCTAGAAATCAAAAATTCTCAGGGAAACTTAAATTTATCAAGATATATTTATAATAATGTGGGTCTAGAAATCAAAAATTCTCAGGGAAACTTAAATAAATCTGAAGAAAAGTGAATTGAAAAAAGATGAGTTACTTTAGCAAAATATTACGTTAAATGCTTAAAAATTTGATGACTGAATCAGATAAAATACAATTTAAACATATCAAGAATGAACAAAGTTAATACAAGGACTGTTTTGGGTGTAAGTTGATCCAGATTTTATAATAGATAACTTGTTCAGAAAGAATACATACATTTTTTGTACATAGAGCTTAAAATCATTAATCAAAGGAGATGTAGGATATTTGTTAATATTATATATATAAAACTGTCATAGGATTATATAAGATAAGAACTTGGATTTTGCTTTATTTTTCCTTACCCCAAACTAAAATATAATTTATTTTATTTTGTAGGGAATATGTCCAGACATTGTAAGTTTAAATGTTAAGACTTATGCAGAAGTTGACATGTTTTATTAAATATCCTGCTTGATACAATTGACTTTCACTTACATTTATGTAAAATTTTCCATTCATGTTTTATAAAAATGAATAGTTGAAGAAGTAATTGGATGTACATTGGAAAACATTCATCAGGAGAGCATTATAGCTTCTCCCTTTTTTCCTTAAGATTTATAAACAATAACAAATGTATTTTTCATAGCGGAGGGGGAATTAAGTTTTACCCTCGTCTGTAAGTAGGTTCGTACATCCCAAAATTGGTTTCCATTCTCTGACTTTGAGTTGTGTCACTCTAAGTTTTAGAGTTATGCCCATTTTTAAATGGAAACATTGCAAAATTGTTAGTTTCTGTCTCTAACTTGAGTTTGCCTCCCCCAAATGTGACGAAACTTATACACAATGCTTATTACCACAAAATCACGAATCAAATTTGAATTTTGGTGGTTTCACTTTAACCAGTCTAGAGTTATGCCCCTTTATAAATCGAAAGATTGCAAAATTTTAGCTTTATTCTGTTACGTAAGTTTGTCCCAACCAAACATTATGAGACTTATACACAATACTTTTACCACAAAACTCAGATCAAGTACAAATTTGGGTAGTGCCACTTTTATTGTTCTTGAGTTATGTCCCTTTATAATATTGTATTCAAGCGGGGGCATCATCTGTGTCCATAAATAACTGTAATATTGTGTATGTATTGTAGATAATGAATCCCCATGGTTACCCCAGTAGAATGACAGTTGGTAAACTATTAGAATTGATGGGCAGCAAGGCTGGTGTTTTAGATGGAAAATTTCATGATGGCACAGGTTCGTTGATAATCATATATATAGGATCCAGTTTTGTCAAATGATAATTCACACATGTAATTTATCTACATGTAATTTTAAACCCATTTAATGTTCAATGTCAAGAGTGTAGGTTCAAAATCATTTTATTTTTTCTGTGTTGTGAATATTTTACATAATATTATTTTATTTACATGGTTTTAACACACAGATATATCAGAGTATTTTTTTTTTTATCAATTTATCTATTCCTTTTTTCAGCCTTTGCTGGAGATAAAGTTGCTGATTTATCAGAGGATCTCGTCAGACATGGATTTAATTATCTTGGAAAGGATTATGTTACCTCTGGAATTACAGGGTAAGTGACAGATAACATAAATCTTAAAATTAAAATATTAGTCTTGTACCAAAATGCTTATGATTATATAGATCTCTGTCTTAAATTGGTTTAAAAACATTTGTATAGAATAAAGTGACATAGTTATCACAGATACAACATTTAGACAATCAGTGACTGGTCTCTATCTATCATTTTTTAATCAAGACTTACTTCAATAAAGATCAATAAACATTTAAACGGGGGCTCATTTCAATGAAATTGGACAACTGAAATTTATTATGTCATACTGAAACGTTAATGGCTTACAATTGTTTTTCTTATCGGATTTTTGTGAAAGGAGTCTTAGAGAAAATAGCGATATAAAAAATTATTATAAGGTCATTTCCTTATCATTGTATACCACAGATGGTTCATTATGTACCATATTTTGAGGAAAAAATATTTAGGCAAGGAGAATTGATTTCATAGTTTTTACAAATTTAAGATGTAGGAAATTTTAAACTCTGTAAATTCTTGATTTTCTTTACCCATAAAATACATTGTATGATGAAATTCGCTTGTCATTTTTTGGATTTTTTGTCCATTATAATGCCTTAAAAAAATTTGCCCATTGACCACCATTTTTCTTTTTATAAATCTTTTATATATATAATGATCAGCCATCAGTAAAAGTCTTATAAAATTTTAATTATTTTTTAATAGTTTTTGTCAGAGAACTTTTACTTGTCGATTATAAAGCCATGAAAAGTCAAGAGAGAATATTTTCCCGCCAAAATTTCAATGGCTAGTATCTCGAAAACAAGCACATTGACCTATATATTTTATTTGCTCTTTTGATTCCTTTATTATCAATATGAACTAGTGTTTTGAAAAACTTATTATTTTGAAACTGAGAAGCGAACTCCCTTAAACCAGTATCCAAAAATGTTAAAGAATTTAGGAAAGGCTTAATTTTGCTGTTGTATGAAAATATAGTCAATATTCTTTTGATTTTTCAGGGAGCCATTATCTGCCTATATTTTCTTTGGTCCTATTTATTACCAGAAATTAAAACACATGGTGATGGACAAAATGCATGCTCGATCTAAAGGTCCCCGTGCTGTCCTAACACGACAACCTACAGAGGGCAGGGCTAGAGATGGAGGCTTACGTCTGGGGGAAATGGAAAGGGACTGTTTGATTGGTTATGGTGCTAGGTAAGTGTTGTCATGGCATCAAATTAAATGTACAGCAAATTGTTTTCATCTCTATGACATTTTTGTTCATGTTGAATATGAAATGGATACAACATCTTGGTGATCTCTATATATTAAAACTTAAAACAATGTCAAGCAAATTAACAGACATATAGAACATTACAAAAATAGAAGTATATAGCACAAAAAAATGCAAACTAAAATGTTTGTCAATTGGACATCATGTCAACTCAGTTTCAGATACATGTGAAATAATGGTTGTCAATAACCAAGTTAGATTGTTTGTATTTATGTAAAAAAAAATCCAGTTCAATGATGTAAATAGACCTAATCTATAATAGAACAAACAATTTAAAAAACATGCTATTCATTAACATCTATACTATTAAACGAGAAGACCTCATTTTGTGTGTCGCTTCTCTTCTTTCCACAATAAATTAATCAACACGCCTCTGTGTCCTATAGGTACAGTTCGTAGTCGCATTTGTCATCCATTCATATGATTATTCAGATTGAGTTATTTTGGGAGAAAAACGAGGAAAAAGGCATCCGGATATTGTTCGGTCATTGGACGAAATTTTAAGTCAGATTAGACTTCCGGTTTGCGTTTTTCTTTGAACATACATATACTACGAATAAAGTGTATTTTAATTCTATCTGCTATCATTTTCAAGTTTACGATCCACGGCGGTCACAGAGTTTATTAAATAGAGGGTCTGTATACTATATCAATGGCCACCATGGATCGATGAGTAAATTGAAAGCAAATACACTTTATTTATATAGTAATGAATGTTCAGATAAGCGCTTTTAAAATAATTCATGTGAACTTTTGATACCTTTTCTGAAATTCTCCAGTCATTAAATATTTTACAAAATTCATTGATTTAAAAAAAAAAGAAGATGTGGTATGATTGCCATGATCTCCACAGGAGACCAAAAATGACACAGAAATTAACAACTATATGTCACCGTATGGCCTTCAACAACAAGCAAAGCCCATACCGCATAGTCAGCTTTAAAAGGCCCCGACATGACAATGTAAAACAATTCAAACGAGAAAACTAGCGGCCTATTTATGTACGAAAAATGAACGAAAAACAAATATGTAACACATAAACAAACGACAACCACTGAATTACAGGCTCCTTACTTTTAAAATGTTCATAACATACTAAAGGTATGTTCATATTGAAATTGATAGACAACCAAAAATCGGGAAATATGGAAATAAAGGAGGAGGGATAAAAAAATCATTTTCCTGTCCCCAATAACCTATGACTAATGATACTTTTGCTGAAATTCTCCAGTCATTCAATATTTTACAAAATTCTTCCAACAACACTTTACATACTTTAAACTACGCTCTGAATGCCCACTATTTCGCGGTGTGTTCTAAATTCACCAGACAATATTCCATCCTCTGTACCAGTTTTTGTATCTATTTAATCCTCTATTTCAGTATGTTATTGTTAGAAAGACTGATGATTTCTAGTGATTCTTTTGTGGTGGATGTTTGTGGACAGTGTGGATTACTTTGTTACTCTGGCTGGTGTCAGTATTGTAAATCATCAAGGAATGTATCCACGTTAAAAATGCCTTACGCATGTAAATTGTTATTCCAAGAACTCCAATCAATGAATATAGTACCAAGACTGTCTCTGAAGAGATATAATGAGGTGTAGCTAAAAACCTGAGTAGTTTTCTGAACAGACTGACATTACTTACGACAGTGATCAGATATCAGCTGGTGATTTTAGCATTGAAAGAAGGAAAACATGGTGAAAGAAAGCTTTTCTTGTTTGTGGGGATTTCATAGATGAATTTAAACACTGATGAGAGCATCTGAGGAGCAGAATTGAAAGACTTTTTATGGCAAAAGCAGTAATGAATATTTTGTTAAAAAAAAGTTCCAATGTTTTGATAGACTTTTGCATCTTAGCATTACAGGTTAACATATATTTTGTTAAAGATGATAAAAATAAAGAATATTTTGTTATAGCAGTCTTTTATCAATCCAGTAATGAAATAGCAGATACATGTGTATGTGGTCAAATCATTTCAAAGAACATTTTACTCTTACAACAACCATAGCAGCCCTTTTTTTCGAAATCAAACATACAGTAAAAAAATATCATGGCACACCAGTCTATTCTTATGAACATATTAAGTCCTTATTAGTATTCAATGAGTAATGATCGCACACCACTCTGTTCATAAGTCCTTTTTAGTATTCAATGAGTAATGATCGCACACCACTCTGTTCATAAGTCCTTTTTAGTATTCAATGAGTAATGATCGCACACCACTCTGTTCATAAGTCCTTTTTAGTATTCAATGAGTAATGATTGCACACCACTCTGTTCATAAGTCCTTATTAGTATTCAATGAGTAATGATCGCACACCACTCTGTTCATAAGTCCTTTTTAGTATTCAATGAGTAATGATCACACACCACTCTGTTCATAAGTCCTTTTAAGTATTCAATGAGTAATGATCGCACACCACTCTGTTCATAAGTCCTTATTAGTATTCAATGAGTAATGATCGCACACCACTCTGTTCATAAGTCCTTATTAGTATTCAATGAGTAATGATCGCACACCACTCTGTTCATAAGTCCTTATTAGTATTCAATGAGTAATGATCGCACACCACTCTGTTCATAAGTCCTTATTAGTATTCAATGAGTAATGATTCCACACCACTCTGTTCATAAGTCCTTTTTAGTATTTAATGAGTAATGATTGCACACCACTCTGTTCATAAGTCCTTATTAGTATTCAATGAGTAATGATCGCACACCACTCTGTTCATAAGTCCTTATTAGTATTCAATGAGTAAGGATCGCACACCACTCTGTTCATAAGTCCTTATTAGTATTCAATGAGTAAGGATCGCACACCACTCTGTTCATAAGTCCTTATTAGTATTCAATGAGTAATGATTGCACACCACTCTGTTCATAAGTCCTTTTTATTATTCAATGAGTAATTATCGCACACCACTCTGTTCATAAGTCCTTATTAGTATTCAATGAGTAATGATTGCACACCACTCTGTTCATAAGTCCTTTTTATTATTCAATGAGTAATTATCGCACACCACTCTGTTCATAAGTCCTTATTAGTATTCAATGAGTAATTATCGCACACCACTCTGTTCATAAGTCCTTATTAGTATTCAATGAGTAATGATCGCACACCACTCTGTTCATAAGTCCTTTTTAGTATTTAATGAGTAATGATCGCACACCACTCTGTTCATAAGTCCTTTTTAGTATTCAATGAGTAATGATAGCACACCACTCTGTTCATAAGTCCTTATTAGTATTCAATGAGTAATGATCGCACACCACTCTGTTCATAAGTCCTTTTTAGTATTCAATGAGTAATTATCGCACACCACTCTGTTCATAAGTCCTTATTAGTATTCAATTAGTAATGATCGCACACCACTCTGTTCATAAGTCCTTTTTAGTATTCAATGAGTAATTATCGCACACCACTCTGTTCATAAGTCCTTATTAGTATTCAATGAGTAATGATTGCACACCACTCTGTTCATAAGTCCTTTTTAGTATTCAATGAGTAATTATCGCACACCACTCTGTTCATAAGTCCTTATTAGTATTCAATAAGTAATGATCGCACACCACTCTGTTCATAAGTCCTTATTAGTATTCAATGAGTAATGATCGCACACCACTCTGTTCATAAGTCCTTATTAGTATTCAATGAGTAATGATCGCACACCACTCTGTTCATAAGTCCTTTTTAGTATTCAATGAGTAATTATCGCACACCACTCTGTTCATAAGTCCTTATTAGTATTCAATAAGTAATGATCACACACCACTCTGTTCATAAGTCCTTATTAGTATTCAATGAGTAATGATCGCACACCACTCTGTTCATAAGTCCTTATTAGTATTCAATGAGTAATGATCGCACACCACTCTGTTCATAAGTCCTTTTTAGTATTCAATGAGTAATGATCGCACACCACTCTGTTCATAAGTCCTTATTAGTATTCAATGAGTAATGATCGCACACCACTCTGTTCATAAGTCCTTTTTAGTATTCAATGAGTAATTATCGCACACCACTCTGTTCATAAGTCCTTTTTAGTATTCAATGAGTAATGATCGCACACCACTCTGTTCATAAGTCCTTTTTAGTATTCAATGAGTAACGATCGCACACCACTCTGTTCATAAGTCCTTTTTAGTATTTAATGATTAACGATCGCACACCACTCTGTTCATAAGTCCTTATTAGTATTCAATGAGTAATGATCGCACACCACTCTGTTCATAAGTCCTTTTTAGTATTCAATGAGTAATTATCGCACACCACTCTGTTCATAAGTCCTTATTAGTATTCAATGAGTAATGATTGCACACCACTCTGTTCATAAGTCCTTTTTAGTATTCAATGAGTAATTATCGCACACCACTCTGTTCATAAGTCCTTATTAGTATTCAATAAGTAATGATCGCACACCACTCTGTTCATAAGTCCTTATTAGTATTCAATGAGTAATGATCGCACACCACTCTGTTCATAAGTCCTTATTAGTATTCAATGAGTAATGATCGCACACCACTCTGTTCATAAGTCCTTTTTAGTATTCAATGAGTAATGATCGCACACCACTCTGTTCATAAGTCCTTATTAGTATTCAATAAGTAATGATCACACACCACTCTGTTCATAAGTCCTTATTAGTATTCAATGAGTAATGATCGCACACCACTCTGTTCATAAGTCCTTATTAGTATTCAATGAGTAATGATCGCACACCACTCTGTTCATAAGTCCTTTTTAGTATTCAATGAGTAATGATCGCACACCACTCTGTTCATAAGTCCTTATTAGTATTCAATGAGTAATGATCGCACACCACTCTGTTCATAAGTCCTTTTTAGTATTCAATGAGTAATTATCGCACACCACTCTGTTCATAAGTCCTTTTTAGTATTCAATGAGTAATGATCGCACACCACTCTGTTCATAAGTCCTTTTTAGTATTCAATGAGTAACGATCGCACACCACTCTGTTCATAAGTCCTTTTTAGTATTTAATGATTAACGATCGCACACCACTCTGTTCATAAGTCCTTTTTAGTATTCAATAAGTAATGATCGCACACCACTCTGTTCATACGTCCTTATTAGTATTCAATGAGTAATGATCGCACACCACTCTGTTCATAAGTCCTTATTAGTATTCAATGAGTAATGATTGCACACCACTCTGTTCATAAGTCCTTATTAGTATTCAATAAGTAATGATTGCACACCACTCTGTTCATAAGTCCTTATTAGTATTCAATGAGTAATGATCGCACACCACTCTGTTCATAAGTCCTTTTTAGTATTCAATGAGTAATGATCGCACACCACTCTGTTCATAAGTCCTTATTAGTATTCAATGAGTAATGACACCACTCTGTTCATACGTCCTTATTAGTATTCAGTGAGTAATGATCGCACACCACTCTGTTCATAAGTCCTTATTAGTATTCAATGAGTAATGATTGCACACCACTCTGTTCATAAGTCCTTATTAGTATTCAATGAGTAATGATCGCACACCACTCTGTTCATAAGTCCTTATTAGTATTCAATGAGTAATGATCGCACACCACTCTGTTCATAAGTCCTTTTTAGTATTCAATGAGTAATGATCGCACACCACTCTGTTCATAAGTCCTTATTAGTATTCAATGAGTAATGACACCACTCTGTTCATACGTCCTTATTAGTATTCAATGAGTAATGATCGCACACCACTCTGTTCATAAGTCCTTATTAGTATTCAATGAGTAATGATTGCACACCACTCTGTTCATAAGTCCTTATTAGTATTCAATAAGTAATGATTGCACACCACTCTGTTCATAAGTCCTTTTTAGTATTCAATGAGTAATGATCGCACACCACTCTGTTCATAAGTCCTTTTTAGTATTCAATGAGTAATGATCGCACACCACTCTGTTCATAAGTCCTTATTAGTATTCAATGAGTAATGATCGCACACCACTCTGTTCATAAGTCCTTATTAGTATTCAATGAGTAATGATTGCACACCACTCTGTTCATAAGTCCTTATTAGTATTCAATAAGTAATGATTGCACACCACTCTGTTCATAAGTCCTTATTAGTATTCAATGAGTAATGATCGCACACCACTCTGTTCATAAGTCCTTTTTAGTATTCAATGAGTAATGATCGCACACCACTCTGTTCATAAGTCCTTATTAGTATTCAATAAGTAATGATTGCACACCACTCTGTTCATAAGTCCTTATTAGTATTCAATGAGAAATGATCGCACACCACTCTGTTCATAAGTCCTTATTTGTATTCAATGAGTAATGATTGCACACCACTCTGTTCATAAGTCCTTTTTAGTATTTAATGAGTAATGATCGCACACCACTCTGTTCATAAGTCCTTTTTAGTATTTAATGAGTAATGATCGCACACCACTCTGTTCATAAGTCCTTTTTAGTATTCAATGAGTAATGAATCCACACCACTCAGTTCATAAGTCCTTATTAGTATTCAATGAGTAATGATCGCACACCACTCTGTTCATAAGTCCTTTTTAGTATTCAATGAGTAATGAATCCACACCACTCAGTTCATAAGTCCTTATTAGTATTCAATAAGTAATGATCGCACACCACTCTGTTCATAAGTCCTTATTAGTATTTAATGAGTAATGATTGCACACCACTCTGTTCATAAGTCCTTATTAGTATTCAATGAGTAATGATTGCACACCACTCTGTTCATAAGTCCTTATTAGTATTCAATGAGTAATGATTGCACACCACTCTGTTCATAAGTCCTTATTAGTATTCAATGAGTAATGATTGCACACCACTCTGTTCATAAGTCCTTTTTAGTATTCAATGAGTAATGATCGCACACCACTCTGTTCATAAGTCCTTTTTAGTATTCAATGAGTAATGATTGCACACCACTCTGTTCATAAGTCCTTATTAGTATTCAATGAGTAATGATCGCACACCACTCTGTTCATAAGTCCTTATTAGTATTCAATGAGTAATGATCGCACACCACTCTGTTCATAAGTCCTTATTAGTATTTAATGAGTAATGATTGCACACCACTCTGTTCATAAGTCCTTATTAGTATTCAATGAGTAATGATTGCACACCACTCTGTTCATAAGTCCTTATTAGTATTCAATAAGTAATGATTGCACACCACTCTGTTCATAAGTCCTTATTAGTATTCAATGAGTAATGATCGCACACCACTCTGTTCATAAGTCCTTTTTAGTATTCAATGAGTAATGATCGCACACCACTCTGTTCATAAGTCCTTATTAGTATTCAATGAGTAATGACACCACTCTGTTCATACGTCCTTATTAGTATTCAATGAGTAATGATCGCACACCACTCTGTTCATAAGTCCTTATTAGTATTCAATGAGTAATGATTGCACACCACTCTGTTCATAAGTCCTTATTAGTATTCAATAAGTAATGATTGCACACCACTCTGTTCATAAGTCCTTTTTAGTATTCAATGAGTAATGATCGCACACCACTCTGTTCATAAGTCCTTTTTAGTATTCAATGAGTAATGATCGCACACCACTCTGTTCATAAGTCCTTATTAGTATTCAATGAGTAATGATCGCACACCACTCTGTTCATAAGTCCTTATTAGTATTGAATGAGTAATGATTGCACACCACTCTGTTCATAAGTCCTTATTAGTATTCAATAAGTAATGATTGCACACCACTCTGTTCATAAGTCCTTATTAGTATTCAATGAGTAATGATCGCACACCACTCTGTTCATAAGTCCTTTTTAGTATTCAATGAGTAATGATCGCACACCACTCTGTTCATAAGTCCTTATTAGTATTCAATAAGTAATGATTGCACACCACTCTGTTCATAAGTCCTTATTAGTATTCAATGAGAAATGATCGCACACCACTCTGTTCATAAGTCCTTATTTGTATTCAATGAGTAATGATTGCACACCACTCTGTTCATAAGTCCTTTTTAGTATTTAATGAGTAATGATCGCACACCACTCTGTTCATAAGTCCTTTTTAGTATTTAATGAGTAATGATCGCACACCACTCTGTTCATAAGTCCTTTTTAGTATTCAATGAGTAATGAATCCACACCACTCAGTTCATAAGTCCTTATTAGTATTCAATGAGTAATGATCGCACACCACTCTGTTCATAAGTCCTTTTTAGTATTCAATGAGTAATGAATCCACACCACTCAGTTCATAAGTCCTTATTAGTATTCAATAAGTAATGATCGCACACCACTCTGTTCATAAGTCCTTATTAGTATTTAATGAGTAATGATTGCACACCACTCTGTTCATAAGTCCTTATTAGTATTCAATGAGTAATGATTGCACACCACTCTGTTCATAAGTCCTTATTAGTATTCAATGAGTAATGATTGCACACCACTCTGTTCATAAGTCCTTATTAGTATTCAATGAGTAATGATTGCACACCACTCTGTTCATAAGTCCTTTTTAGTATTCAATGAGTAATGATCGCACACCACTCTGTTCATAAGTCCTTTTTAGTATTCAATGAGTAATGATTGCACACCACTCTGTTCATAAGTCCTTATTAGTATTCAATGAGTAATGATCGCACACCACTCTGTTCATAAGTCCTTATTAGTATTCAATGAGTAATGATCGCACACCACTCTGTTCATAAGTCCTTATTAGTATTTAATGAGTAATGATTGCAGACCACTCTGTTCATAAGTCCTTATTAGTGTTCAATGAGTAATGATCGCACACCACTCTGTTCATAAGTCCTTATTAGTATTCAATGAGTAATGATCGCACACCACTCTGTTCATAAGTCCTTTTTAGTATTCAATGAGTGATGGCGCACCACTCTGTTCATAAGTCCTTATTAGTATTTAATGAGTAATGATCGCACACCACTCTGTTCATAAGTCTTTTTTAGTATTCAATGAGTAATGATCTCACACCACTCTGTTCATAAGTCCTTTTTAGTATTTAATGAGTAATGATCGCACACCACTCTGTTCATAAGTCCTTTTTAGTATTCAATGAGTAATGATCGCACACTATAAGTTATATGGTTCGCTACTGACCCCATACGGATCCATAGAGGGTTAGTAAAATCCATAGGGGTGAGGCCGGAGGCCGAGTCCCCTATGAAATTTATTCACCCTCTATGGATCCGTAGGGGGTCAGTAGTTAACCGTATAACGAATTTATCGGACGCTGGACTTATTCTGCGGCGTTTTGTTGAAAAATAAACAATGAAACACAACAACAGCAATAGATGACGTCACCATTAACGCGTCATGGACCCCCTATGAAACTTACTAACCCCCTACAGTCTCATAGGGGGTCACCACGTGACGGCGTTTGACCAATCACAACGTGATAATTTATCTGTGGTCCGATAATACTCTGTTCATAAGTCCTTTTTAGTATTCAATGTGTAATGATCGCACACCACTCTGGTCATAAGTCCTTATTAGTAATTAATGAGTAATGATTGCACACCACTCTGTTCATAAGTCCTTATTAGTATTCAATGAGCAATGATTGCACACCACTCTGTTCATAAGTCCTTATTAGTATTCAATGAGCAATGATTGCACACCACTCTGTTCATAAGTCCTTATTAGTATTCAATGAGTAATGATCGCACACCACTCTGTTCATAAGTCCTTATTAGTATTTAATGAGTAATGATCGCACACCACTCTGTTCATAAGTCCTTATTAGTATTTAATGAGTAATGATCGCACACCACTCTGTTCATAAGTCCTTATTAGTATTCAATGAGTAATGATCGCACACCACTCTGTTCATAAGTCCTTTTTAGTATTCAATGAGTAATGATCGCACACCACTCTGTTCATAAGTCCTTTTTAGTATTCCATGAGTAATGATCGCACACCACTCTGTTCATAAGTCCTTTTTAGTATTCAATGAGTAATGATCGCACACCACTCTGTTCATAAGTCCTTATTAGTATTCAATGAGTAATGATCGCACACCACTCTGTTCATAAGTCCTTTTTAGTATTCAATGAGTAATGATCGCACACCACTCTGTTCATAAGTCCTTATTAGTATTCAATGAGTAATGATCGCACACCACTCTGTTCATAAGTCCTTATTAGTATTCAATGAGTAATGATTGCACACCACTCTGTTCATAAGTCCTTATTAGTATTCAATAAGTAATGATTGCACACCACTCTGTTCATAAGTCCTTTTTAGTATTCAATGAGTAATGATCGCACACCTCTCTGTTCATAAGTCCTTTTTAGTATTCAATGAGTAATGATCGCACACCACTCTGTTCATAAGTCCTTATTAGTATTCAATGAGTAAGGAAGTTCAATGAGATACCCAACTACACAAAAACTCCTAAATTATAAGGAACAGTAGTTTGTTCCAATGTTCTAATCTCAGAAATAAATTAAGAAGATACAATTCAAATTAAGTTTTACCCAGCCAAATCTGTATGTTGCTGTTCCATGTCAGGAGCGGTAATGCAGTGGTTGTAGTTTGTTTCTATCGTGTATGTTTGTTTTTTGTTCATTATTTTGTACATAAATTAGGCCGTTAGTTTTCTTGTTTGAATTGTTTAACATTTTCTCATCTCATGAACATTTTAAAGCTCACTATGTGGTAAGGGCTTTACTTATTATTGAAGGCCATTCATATACCTATAGTTGTTAATTTCTGTGTTATTTGGTCTGTTTTTGTCTTGTTGGCAATCATACCACATCTTCTTTTTATAAACACAAAACTGAGGAAATCACATTAAATCCCAAAGCATCAATGATGGAAACGTCTTCTACTAGGTATGCATCACCAGCCATCTGCACTGTGTCAAAACAATCAAGACAAAAGGTAAATGTACAGATCAGCAACTATTGTACCAATGTGATATCTAAGATCAAAGACCGTAGAAATATGTGACTATTGAGTTAAGATACAGACACATCGTATTCGTCAATACTTCTTTTTGGTACCTATAAGTATCAGAAGACAAGATAAAGACCTACATCAGCAAACAACATTAGACATCCACTGTCAAATTCCAAACTTTGATTTTGTACAAATAATTTTTCCTCCAATAAATTCATATTTTATAAAATTAGGACAAAAGCTAGAAATACACATAACTTTATTGTATTTCTTAGCATAATTTCCTTGATAAAGGGTTGTTGCTCACAAGAAAGCTATTAAACCAAGAGTTCCAAATGGTGAAGTTGAAATCATAGCTTCATACATTTTACGGACACCATCACAAGTTGGTTGACCATTATGAAATATCCGTTTCACAGATATGTTCCTTATGTCCATACTACAATCCTTTTCCCTTTTCATAAATGTGACGTATCAAATGACTATTTACCAGGTTAGTAGTAATATGACCAACATGACGGTTGCTGAATGTGGAGCAAGATCTGCTTACCCTTCCTGAGCACCGGAGATCACCCCCAGTTTTTAGTGGGGTCATGTCTCTTAGTCTTTAGTTTTCTTTGTTGTGTCTTGTGTACTATTGTTTGTCTGTTTGTCCTTTTCATTTTTAGTCATGGCATTGTCAGTTTATTTCGATCTATGAGTTTGACTGTCCCTCTGGTATCTTTCGCCCCTCTTTTAAATTGTGCTTGTGAAGCAAAAATACAACTTTCTTCATGGTTAACTATACAGTAGTATATAAATGTGTGTTATAATAATTCATAAGTTTTTTCTATATTTATAGTTTTAATAATCAGTTTAAAAGATATAGTACATGACTTTTACAGAAATGTGCAAAATTTCTGCTGAATCGTGAGCTTATTTCTGTGCGAGTTATATTAGGTAGATTGGTACTTGTTGATATCAAGTTCAACACTTTCGCCTGCAAAACAAAACAAAAACATACAATAACAAGAATGTGGCCCCATCCTTTTCTATGTTCAGTGGACTGTGAAAATGGGGGGAAATCTTTAGTTTGGCATTAAAATTACAAAGATCATATCATAGGGAACATGTGTACTAAGTTTCAAGTTAATTGGACTTTTAACTTCATCAAAAGCTACCTCTACCAAAAACTTTTAAGCGGGACAGACAGACGGTACAACGAACGGAAGGACGAACGAACAAACTTACAAACAGACGGACGTACAGACCAGAAAACATAATCACCATAAATGGGGCATAAAAACAATACCTTTAAAAGTTTATAACTTCCCTAGGTCCCTTTTACCAATTTAGTAAATTCCTAGCTGCTTGAATTTATGTGCCATATTGCCCTGATAATGTATGAAAACTGAGTATACAGAATTCACTTTTTTCCCAATACAAAAAGTCTTTTCGGTGACCAAGAGATAAATAAGGGAGCTACCATTTGATTTTTATGGGGGGGCTAGGATGAAATTTGAAAAAAATAGGCAGGACAGGAGTTCTGAGTAAAAAAAAAAGGCAGGATGAGACACTTTGCAAAAAAAAAAAAGACAGGATGACAATTTTTGAAAAAAAGTCAGGACAAACTAATAAAAAAAAAGGCAGGACCGAATAGAGTGAAAAATAAAAAGGCAAGACAGAGATTACAACTAAAAAAAAGGCAGGACAAAATTTTTCATCCTAGCCCCCCCCCCCCCCCCCCATAAAAATCAAATGGTAGCTCCCTAAGTACATGTTACAACATAATAATCTTTTCTTGTGTTATATTAACCCTTTTTTGGGGTTACCATGGTTACATTCAAGTCTAATTGTTCTGTTATTGACGCTTTTGCTGCTTTACTTGAAACTCAATAATTATATAAGTTTTACACTAGTCATTTTTAGACTCTTTATAGCTTGCTGTTCAGAGTGAGCCAAGGTTCTGTGTTGAAGGCAACTTAAGTTTCCTATGGTTTTTTTATCATTGTGTTGTTCGTTTTTATTGACATATGTTTTTTTTACCATTGTGTTAATGATTTTTATTGATGTTATGGTTTTTGACCATTGCTTTGTTTGCTTAAAGTGCACATTCTTCATTCCGTCGGTAGCCGCGTCCACAGATATTCCCTCTGTGGTTTAAGTTTTTTAAATTTTTGTAACTTTCTTAAACTATCCTGGATTTCTACTGAACTTGGACCGCAGCTTGCTTATGATCAGAAGATAGTATCCAAAAGTAAATTTTGTAAAAAAAAAAAAAAATCCTGTTTTTCCGTATTTTACTTATAAAAGGACTTAGTTTTTCTGCCAGGAAACATTATATTCACTCTGTGGTTAAAGTTTTTAAAATGTTGATAGCTTTCTTGAACTATCCTGGACTTCCATTAAATTTGGACAGAAGCTTATTTATGATCATAAGATAGTATCCAGAAGTAAATTTTATTAAAAAAAGTCCTGTTTTTTCATATTTGTCTTATAAATGGACTTAGTTTCTCTGCCAGGAAACATTACATTTACTTTGTGGTTAAAGTTTTCAAGAATTTAATAACTTTCTTAACCTATCCTGGATTTGTATCAAACTTGGACAGAAGCTTGATTATGATAAAAAGCTAGTATCTAGAAGAAAATTCTGTTAAAATTCTGTTCCTGTTTTTCTATATTTTACTCATAAGTGGACTTTTTCTCTTCTAGTTAACATAACATACAGTCTGCAGTTAAAGTTTTTAAAACATTTATTTAAGAATTGAATGCTTCTTTTTTTAACTTCATTGGGGTGTAAAAGCGTTGACCGAAGTACATTTTGTATGAAGCGAGGAAGCGCTTCATTCTAAAAATGTGCGTACGGTCAACGCTTTTACAACCCTATGAAGTTACAAAAAGAAGCATTCAATTCTTAAATAAATGTTTTAAAAACTTTAACTGCAGACTGTATGTTATGTTAACTGGAAGAGAACCCTATGAAGTTACAAAAAGAAGCATTCAATACTTATAATTACATTTTTTAGCTATGATCATGAGAACATGAATTGTATAATTGTTTTATTCAATTCACCTGTGCACTTTATTGTGGGACCACATGCTATCATGAATGAAAAGTTTTATCGAGTGATGCTATTGCTAAAGGAATAACACGTGATGTGCAGTTAGCCAATCAGAATAAAGTATCATAATGAAACATACATCTAATGTAATTATTAGATTCATGAACTATCCTGGATTTCAGATGCTGGATTTTACCAAACTTGAACAGAAGCTTCTTACAATAAAAAGATAGTATCTAGAGGAGCATTTTTATTATTTTTTCCCTCTTTTTTTTTAGCCTGCGACTAACAGCAAAAGTAGGCTAGACACTGGGTTCTGCGGAACCCTTACGAATTTTTATTGTATAGTAAAAATGGTGATTGACACAGGCACTTGTCTCAGAAAAAAAATTTCCTATATACCTTAATATAACGTATATAGGAAATTTTTTTTCTGAGACAAGTGCCTGTGACATCTCCATTAATCCTTAGGGAGTGTACATGGATCCGCCCGCTGTACCCTTGCAGTCAATCAAGGGGTGCGTCTAAATTGACGGAATCTAGAAGTACATACATACATGCAAAAAAGTACGACTTAAGGATAATAAAAAGGGCAATAACTCATCAAGGAGAAAAGCTAAAATCGTGAAAATTCAACGTGACCTTCAATTACTCACAGGACTTATACAAATTTGAAAAAATATTCAAAACGTTTTCATGTTTTTGAACGGACACTGTTTGACAGCCGGTCGCCTGCCCGCCGTACATCCCTAAATCAATAACCCGGATTTTAACTTCGAAAATCCAGTTAAAAACTTAAATCAAAATTACCTCAACTGATGCTAAACCGTCGGGCATGTGTATAACTGAGTGCTCTGTTGTGGTCATGTTGTAAGCATAACAAGTTTTGGCGCCACGATATACACTAAGCATCACTCCAAACATTTGCTGAAGATAATATAATATAAAACCTTCATTTGAGAAACGTTAAATACCAACTACAATGTTATACTTAAAATACATGTAATTGTTGGTAAAAAAACTCATTTTCATATCATTCTTTCTATGGTATTAATAAGGTACTTAACTGTAACAAGGAATTGTATATTTAAATATACAATTCCTTGACTGTAATCATTCAGCCTCTGGGGAGGGGAGCTGCTGCCGTTAACCCCTCAGGGTCATTGCTTACAATTTATGTTCCTATGGCGTGATCTTCAGTTTTCGTGTATCGTTAACTTTGACTTAATCATGCCAGTTTCTCGTGCATGTTAGTTTCTCGTATGCATTGTTTAAAATCGGAGTCTTTTATAGCATGTTATGCGTTTTGTGTTTTGATTGTTGTTATTTTAAGACCGTAAAATGAACAATGGTTGATCAATTAAAGTCATTTGGTATCTAGTGGAGAATTGTCTCATTGGCACAACCTTCTATTTTCATAATCCATGTTTAAGCGGGCATGGCCTATATACTAGTATCTGTGTTTATGCGATGTTTTTTTTTCCCGCTTTGTAACGATCGGATGAGTTTTGATAGTGTGTTCTTACTATGTGCTGTTACACCAGTCCTAGTTTAGGGGGAGGGTAGAGTTCTCACAAACATGTTTAACCCAGCCACATTCTATATGTGCGTGTCCCAAGTAGTTAAGTGGTTGTTGTTAGTTCATGCCTGTTATATTTGTTTTGTCCTTTTATAGCCGACTATAAGGTATGGATTTTTTTTATATTAATTGTGAATGATAATGCTGGTTCCAATTTCAATCTGCTAACCGATTCCCTGTGTGTAATATATGTACATATTAGTCATATGATTTCATATGGTGTAGCATTCTTTTTTTTTCTTTGGTTGTTACGATCACGCGATTTAATGTATTTACAGCCGATTTCATTGAGTGTGTATGCACAGGTAATATCTTTGGTTAGCTGAACCGTGAAGTCATTATTAGGTAAGATAACTACCCTCCACAATGAATATACTAGTCCAACAGATAACCATTTTGTCTGTTTGTAGGACTAGTCTTTTCTTGAAGGAGGGAAGTATACCTTGCATAATAATGTCTCCATGGTTCAGCTAGCAAGCAAACAAACCAAAGATATATCATTTGCCTACCCACTCAAAGAGGTTGGCTGTAAAAGTATATTGACGCTATGTTTCTATCGTTATATATGACATATACATATATCGACAGTCAATATTTAAAAAATCTTGCAAAATACAAAATAAAGTACACAGACAGAGCATTAAGTTACACTATTTACGTATTTTATATATATAAATTAAGGACTTTTAGTCAGACAATACGTTATATATGAACCTGTTTTACTATATCGAACCACGGACTTTGTCCTCGATCAATATAATCTGAACAAGCATGTATATAACATTTTGACTTTGTCAAAAGTCCATAATTGAGATATGACCATTCTGGCAAACTTGTCGTTGCATTTCTGACCATTTACGGTCCATCATAAGCGATAAATTATCATCAGTTGTCATAAAAAGTCTTAGCATAAAAGTTACTTAATTCTAGTTCATTTAATTCAATCTTATTATATGTCTGCGATTTGGAAGCATTAAGTGGCTATTTTTGGAATTTTGGATCCTCAATGCTCTTCAACTTTCAATTTGTACTTGTTTGGCTTTATAACTATTTTGATATGAGCGCCACTGGTGAGTCTTATGAAGACGAAACGCGTGTCTGGTGTACTAAATTATGATCTTGGTACCTTCGATAATATTAAGCTTAGTTCTCTTGTCGTGTCTAACTCATGCTCAACATGCTATGAGCAAACAGTCAAGTTCTTACTCACCGAATCCGGCTCATACTTAAAACTAATATCAACGTGTTCAGATGATATCGACAAACAGGAACTAATTAACAGCCCTACCTGAAATATATAGTTACTTTAATATACAATAATTTATTAATGCTCATATATAAAAAAAAGAAGATGTGGTATGTTTGCCAATGACAACTCTCCAAAAGAGACAAAATGAAACAGAAATTAACAGCTATATGTCATTGTACGGCCTTCAACAATGAGTCAAGCCAATGTCGCATGTTCATCTTAGCAATCAATGACGTTTAACAGTAAAATCATACACATTGCAGAATCTACTAGAATTGCTTACCGTTTATAACTCATATATTAATTGCACCAATTGGTTAACATTTGGATATTGATAGTTTGTGTATCTTTTTTTCAATCTTGTTTGTTATTTTGTTTTATCGGATAATGAAACAAAACAGGATGGACAAAAATTAAGAAGTCGAAAAAATTATCGAGCGGAATTAAATAAAATTATATGTACTAGAGTGTAAGACTTAGACAATTCAATATTTAGTTCACTTCCAAATGCAATCAATCTGAATGTCCCTACTATTAACATTATCCTAATGATCTGATTATACTACGTAATAGTCTTAAGCTGTTTGACAGATTTTAAAGAGATTTAGCTTACTTACCCAAACCGTGGAAAGGATCCAGAAACTTTGCTTATCCTTCATTGCTTAGTACTTGTGGTGTACTTTACAAGTACTTCTTGTTTGGTGTGTATAATCTGTATATAACTAGTACTATTAATCTATTTTAATATATGATAAGAAGTACAGTGGTTCGGTCGAATTCTCCACACTTACGTAAACATATTACGTGGAACAAGTATGTATGTTAAAATGTGCCTTCAAGAAGTTAGAGCAGTGCCTGTTCTGGGGTTTATTTATAGGAGACACGATCCAAGAAATACCAAAAGCTATATGTAAACTGCGAGATCAACGTTTTAATAAAACACTAGTCCGAGATTACTCTGTCGTCCAACAGCTTGTCTGGCAAAACAGCCGTTGGACTAGTTAAACACATACTAAACTGCCACTTCCCCCTTTTGCATTAAAATGAAAATGGTCACTACACATCAATAAGCTTTCATATCAAACTACCCTAATATTTAAATTTCTGACAGAGTTGCAGCTATGCGTAGGACTTATTTTTGGTAAAATGAGTTACTTGAAAATATCAGTCAAAATAAAAAAGAAGATGTGGCATGATTGCCAATGAGACAACTTTCCACAAGAGATCACATGACACAGAGCTTAACAACTATAAGTCATCGTACGGCCTTCAACAATGAGCAAAGCCCATACCGCATGCAGAGTCAGTCATAAAAGGCCCTGAAATGACAATGTAAATTAATTAAAACAAGATTACTAACGGCCTTAATTATATACCAAAAAATAATGAAAATCAAAAATGTAACACATAAACAAACAACAACCACTGAATAACATGCTCCTGACTTGCACATACATACAGAATGTGGCGGGGTTAAACATGTTAGCGGGATCCCAACTATCCCTGGGACAGTGGTGTAACTGTATAACATAAGAACGAACTATAACTATCAGTTGAAAAAGCTTAACTCATCAGATGGATACAAATGCTAAACAGAAATAGATGAAGATTAATTTCTAGATTTTAATGAACTAAACATTCACATTGAATGATCATGATTTCTCTTTTTCAAAAAGGATTTCTGCATAAAATGGACAAAATTGACATACAACATCTTTCAAGTGCAATTAATCCTGTAAGTGGTCACAATTTCGGTAAAGTTTATTTATGTGTTGTTCTTGTAATTGCTGAAAACTTTGCTTTCGAAATTTCTCTTCATCTATTATTGAGTACGTTTCTATAAAATTGAGAATGTAAATGGGGAATGTGCCAAAGAGACAACAACCCGACCACAGAACAGAAAACAGCAGAAGGTCACCAACAGGTCTTCAATGCAACGAGAAATTCTCGCACCCGGAGTATGTTTACTGGCGTCGGATTTTGTTGCAATTCAGTGTCTGTTGCTCTTGTAATCTATCCCGACAGGTATTACGTCCAAATTTCAAATAAATATTAATAATTGTTTCGCTTCTCCATCGTGACAAGTAGTAATGTTTGATCGGTTTTAGAACACCCCCTCCCCCCCCCCCCCCCCCAAAAATGCAAGCCGCACCCAATGTAAGGTCATGCCCCGCACCCTTTAATCTCGGGAAATGACGTCACCAAAGTACAAAGACCAAAGTTTGGCACATTCCCCATTTCCATTCTTCAGCTTCGTACTTTATTTGGCCTTTTTAATTTTTTTGGATTCGAGCGTCACTAATGAGTCTTTTGTAGACGAAACGCGCGTCTGACGTAAATACTAAATTTAGTCCTGGTATCTATGATGAGTTTATCTATATTTTGTCATGCCGATAACCAATGATTTGTATAATGAAACATCACTAGTGATGCATATGATCCCTATCACCAGACATATAATACAGTATTATATGTCTCTGATATCACTATACAAATCGTTGCGCTAACATTCCGAAAACGGTCATCATTCCGTTACCATGAATCCCCAGAAACTGTTAAATATTTGTATAGCACATTTTTTTTGTTTGTTTGGTATTTTATCAAAATTATATTTGCAAACACCCAAAAGTGACAGAATAGTCAACATGATGATGGTGGTCACTATACCGGTAGAAGTATAAGTAGAAGTGAGTAATCACACATCCCCTACCTTAAAGTATCGTTTTTTATTTGGCCAACAATGGGAGATTCAGTTTCAATACTACGGCACTAGGTAGGTTCATAAAACAAGAGTTTCTCCCAATTTTGGAAATTCAATTAAAGTGTGTATAATGAAGTTTGTACCATACGCCGTTTACATAAACTTAACGTTAGCTATGGTACATTAAAATGAGTTACAGGTTAGATTACGCCTGCCAGAGATACTTATATACTTTACAATCACACCATTCACCAAAAATAGTCTACCTACTGCTTAAAGTATCCGAGAAATTGACCTGATTCTGAAAATTAAACATTGACCAATAAACTATGAAAATAAGGTCAAGGCAAGACAGACATGTTTACCTGACAAATATATCACATGAATACCTTGAAAACTTAAGATTAACCAATGAACAATGAAAACGTCATCAAGGTTAGACAAATCATGCGAGACGACAGATACTACTTACAATAATTCTTTACACCAAATTAAGATGACATGTTGCTTATAGTATCTTGACTGTGGCACTAGACAAATAGATTAAATAAAAAAAACATCATTGACCCGGCAATGAATCATACACGGAGTCGGATTTAGGGGGGGGGGGGGGGGGGGCTTTTCTGGGAAAAATTTGGTTGCTTAAATAGTAAATCACTGAAGCATAACCAGAGCAGGCCTCTCTTAGGCAGTCAGTGGGCCCCCACTTATGAAAATTTCTGGATCCGCCAGTGATAAAAATGCGGTTGAAGCAAGGTCATTTACTTGTTTCAATCATTGCATATACAAAATGTATACTTATCCAATTACTTTAGTTGACCTATAATTGCTTAAAGTATTCCGATATATGGACTTGAACAGGAAAACTTAACCTTGGTCACAAATCCATGAAATCAGGTTAAGGTCAGGTGACTCTGTAAGTTTGACATGTAAACTTTCCAGGAAACCTATATACCAATTAAAGTTACCATTTTACTCATAATAAGCAAATTCAGAACAATTGTCAGCAAAATGGATAGACACCAATTCTTATTAAAACTCTATTTTTGAATTTCCTTGTTTTGCATATTCTCAACAGAATTATGAGTTTTGAACATCAGAAAACTGCTCTTACCTGAATTTTGTCTTCCATATACAAGTTAGAGGCTCCCAAGAGCCTGTATTGCTCATTTGCTTTTGGAATAAATTGAAAAAGTGTAATAAGAATTTTTTTGAAGGTTTTAGGCAAAAATGCCAAAAATGGGTCCGATTCTCCTTCAGGTCAATAACTCCTATAAATAATAGACTGATCATTTAAGCCAATGTCATATTGTAGTGTCAGCTAATATTGTCTTACTGAGACTCACTGGTTAAAAGTTCCATATTTATTTTATAGTTTTGGATATCAAAAACAAATATTTAGAAAACATTTAACTGTCTTTAAAGCTTTTAAGGTTATATGGGAAAATATTTTCATTTTACAACAATGATCTATTTTTGGCCGTGCAGCCATATTGTTTGTCAAACAGGATCATCAAACTAATTGCTTTACTAATTACACTTATGAATAAGATGACTGTGGTAAAGTTTGGTTCCAATCAGCATGTAGATTCAGAGCAGAATTTTATAAAAGTTAAGTTACGACAACCATGGATGACATTGTGAAAACAATGCATGCTAGATACAGATGACCTTGGATGCAAATTTTTACAAAAAACTGGCAAAAAAACAATTATCTGCAACAAAAGCAAAAGTCCAGTGATCTGTATCATTTTCAATTCGTGGTAGTGTATTAAATTGTAGTAAAATCTTAAATGCAATGTGTTATATTTACTCATTAAGATGAAATTTCCAGTAAGTTTTAACATATTTTCATGTGAACCCTATGGCTGCTTTGGGTGAAATTAACTCAGGATAAATTACTCTTACTCTTAAAGGGTTCTCAAACTACATACGGTGCAAATATTCTTGAATAATATCAATCCTTCAGATGCATCTTTGGCAAAATAATTACATAGGTTTCAAATTTTTTGCCCCTGTTATTCACTCTTGATATCAACAGTAAAATCAAATACAAACAAAAGTATGTGTACTTTTTAATCGTCTTATATTTTATAATGAATCAGTTTACATGTCTGATACACTACAGTATTGAAAACATTTTTTGCTTTTATGATCAATCTTATGTCAAAATCTTAGCAATTCATAAGGGTTACTATACTTCTTTTAAAAAGTTTTCATTTGTTCTGTGAACAGCATTGTTTTTAAAGGTAAAAAAATAAAATACAAGTAGTCTTATAGAGCAACGACATACATTTATTAAACAGAAACACAATATTTTAACTACATGTTACTCCCTTGGTTCAATTTACTTTTCACTGTTATAAAATATATATACTACTGTGGATTCAGTTATTTCTATGGATACCCTTTTTTCTGGGATTGAGGAAAAATAAATATTTTATTTCATGTTTTTGCCAAAGTCTTCATACATGTCAATAGAATATTTGTATTTCGTGGAAAATTTTACGTAATTATTTATGGTGGCTTATCTATACCAAGGAAATCCACGACAATTGATATCCATCCTACAAATAATAATGAATCGACAGTATGTTTCCAATTAACAGCAGACTTAATTATTGCACATTTTTAAAATTCAAAGACAGGGAGAAAACACACATTAAGCTTCATAATTTATTTTTAAAATAACAACATCTAATAATAATGAAATTTTAAACTTCCATTCAGTTTTAAACTAGAGGCTCTAAAGAGCCTGTGTCGCTCACCTTGGTCTATGTGAATATTAAACAAAGGACGCAGATGGATTCATGACAAAATTGTGTTTTTGTGATGGTGAAGTGTTTGTACATCTTACTTTACTGAACATTCATACTGCTTACAATTATCTCTATTTATAATGAACTTGGCCCAGTAGTTTCAGAGGAGAAGATTTTTGTAAAAGATAACTAAGATTTACGAAAAATGGTTAAAAATTGACTATAAAGGGCAATAACTCCTAAAGGGGTTAACTGACCATTTCAATCATGTTGACTTATTTGTAAATCTTACTTTGCTCAACATTATTGCTGTTTACAGTTTATCTCTATCTATAATAATATTCAAGATAATAACCAAAAACAGCAAAAT
The DNA here is from genome assembly GCA_037788925.1 of Mytilus galloprovincialis. Taxonomy (NCBI): domain Eukaryota; kingdom Metazoa; phylum Mollusca; class Bivalvia; order Mytilida; family Mytilidae; genus Mytilus; species Mytilus galloprovincialis. The sequence goes on from CM075340.1 coordinate 75,754,170, forward strand.
TTCCTTAAAGTTACCAATTCAGGGGCAGCAACCCAACAACAGGTTGTCCGATTCATCTGAAAATTTCTTGGCAGATAGATCTTGACCTGATAATCAATTTTATTACATCAGATTAGCTCTAAATGCTTTGGTTTTTGAGTCATAAGCCAAAAACTGCATTTTACCCCTATGTTCTATTTTTAGCTGTGGCGGCCATCTCGATTGGTTGTCCGGGTCACGCCACACATTTTTTAAACTAGATACCCTAATGATGATTGTGGACAAGTTTGGTTAAATTTGTCTCAGTAGTTTCAGAGGAGAAGATTTTTGTACAAGATAACAAAACTTCACGAAAAATTGACAAAAAATGACTATATAGGGCAATAACTCCTTAAGGGGTCAACTGACCATTTTGGTCATGTTGACTTTTTTGTAGATCTTACTTTGCTGAACATTATTGCTATTTACAGTTTATCTCTATTTATAATTATATTCAAGATAATAACCAAAAACGGTGAAATTTCCTTAAAATGACCAATTTTGGGGCAGCAACCCAACAACGGGTTGTCTGATTTATCTGAAAATTTCAGGGCAGATAGATCTTGACCTGATAAACAATTTTACCCCATGTCAGATTTGCTCTAAATGCTTTGGTTTTTGAGTTATAAGCCAAAAACTGCATTTTACCCCTATGTTCTATTTTTAGCAATGGCGGCCATCTTGGTTGGTTGGCCGGGTCACGCCACACATTTTTTAAACTAGATACCCCAATGATGATTGTGGCCAAGTTTGGTTTAATTTGGCCCAGCAGTTTCAGAGGAGAAGATTTTTGTAAAAGTTAACGACGACGGACGCCGGACGCAAAGTGATGGGAAAAGCTCACTTGGCCCTTCGGGCCAGGTGAGCTAAAAATAACAAAAATCTATCTGTATTTTGAATAGGAACACATTTATATGTCTATATGTCTATATGATAGATAAAAATCAAAGAGCTGAATAGCTCTGAGGGGAAAGACGGCCCTTGTTTCTATTTAATTATTTTTTTTGGAAAGGAGGGGGGGGGGGGGGGGGTATCTTTTTATAGTCTTCATATAAAGAATGAAAAAAAGAACAGCTAGAACATGTAGAAAGGTTGACGATATTGAAATCAATTGTTGTTTAATGTAATTTCGTTTCCTTAGTTTGGGATTCAATTTAGACCAATGGAAGAGATCTGCATCTTCTAAATCTAAACATATGATTAAAGTTGATAGTTAATTATCTAAATTTCAACTGAATTCTGTCATTTCACAACAACTACAATGTTTTTTGAAATCTTAATTGTGTACCACTGAACTGCGGGCTAGGGCCATTTTCCATTTTTTGTGACAGTACTCTTAGATTTTTAAGTTTTTTCTTAAGAAAGTTTGGACTGAAAAATCTATTCAGTTTTAACTTTCCATTGATAAAGTTCCCAGTTACAACTCTCATCACAGGGAAACAGGTACTAATAAAATCAAAGCCTTAAAGGCTGTAAAAGCAATTGCTGCCATGTTAATGTTTGGGGACTTTTATTTTTCATCCACATATATACAAGTATTAAACCTGACATGAGTGTTGTCTAGTTAAAAGTAAGAAGGTTTTAACTTTATATAAATAAAAGACTTTAGCAGAAAGTCATTTTTAATATGTTTTATATTTCACAAGGAGACAACACGTTTACCAGGCTAAAGTTGGGGTCAAATATACATGTGCTGAAACATATAACTCAAAAAGAAATCATCATGGATTATCCCCTGGTAGTGTTTGTAACTTCCTTGGCAATAATTTCCTTTATTGATTTAATTTTAACAATTTTCATTATTAATTTATATTTAACCATTAACACAAATGATTAAGTTAAAACATTTCAACTTTCCAGACGCAAATGTTAAAAAACGGGAAAGAAATAAAATATCTTACAAGACATAAACATGTAAAGAATAAATGTATATTTCCGCTTAATAAAAATATTTTCATAATGTTACTTTGTCATCATTTTTAAAACTAAGTTCCAAACATTATTGCTCAGTTGATATGTGTCCTTCTGATGCGGTACGAGCACAGGCACTTGTTTCTATCCATAGGCAGGTCGATTATCCATATAAATAGTTTTATATGGATAGTCGACCTTCCTATGGATAGAAACAAGTGCATGTGGGTACGAGATAACTACAATTCTCATGCAATCCCGAAAAGGGGGGTCATCACAGACAACTTGACATGACATTAAATCGTTATCACTGAACTAGTATATATATTGTATAGGGGCCAGCTGAAGGACGCCTCCGGGTGCGGGAATTTTTCGCTGCATTGAAGACCTGTTGGTGACCTTAATTCTGCTGTTGTATGTTTTTCTATGGTCGGGTTGTTGTCTTTTTGACAAATTCCCCATTTCCATTCTCAATTTTATTATACGAACAAGAACAAACAGCTCTACGTTGCTTTGATATTTATCAATTTTCAGGAAACATTGCGAAAAATGATCTTCAATATTTCGAAAACATGTGAAATAAAATTGCTAACACGGTGGACCGTCGAGTGTCAACAAACGTAGTAGACTTGTTCACTGAAAAGACGAGGATAATGGTTTCATCTGACATTTGTTATGCAAACCCAGTTTTGATCATGATATTTAAAAAGACGTACTTTTTTTCAATCTATGTATTAATAAACTAGAAAATTCCAAATTGTAAATATCTCTTCATCTGGACCGACTTGGCATCTACTACGTTTGGACGGGTCCATTTCATTAGTAAGGTGATCGATAAATATTACGGAGTTTTGACAGAAAAGGAAAACGAACTTATTGTTATGTGTTTTCAACAAGGGTTTCGTTCCGCTAAATTATTTGCGCAAATAAAGTTTGTCTATTTTTAGATTACAGGTAATAATTTGACACTACGCATTAACCTGTGTAGTGATTTTGATTTTACGATAAATGTATGAATGAACGATAATTTTTTGAATGAACAAGAGCACCTGACCTCTTAAAGAAACACAAATTAAACATAAAAAACCGTATTTATTAGGAGATAATTCAGTTAAATTTTCAATACTAAATCAACAACTGAAATGAATCCATATTTTGTTGAAACATCGTACGAACGGCGGAAAACGGAATCGCATTTATAAAAATGTACTTTTTTTCACTCGGACTTCTATGTTATTTGATAGTCAAACGGTTGACCCTTTAAATACAAAAATACATCTACAAGAACATATTCTGAAACTTCTTAAATCCACTAACTTTTTTTTAAAGTTTCAAGCTATGTATTGCATTAGAAAACATACATAGGTGTTAAAGAATGACTGACCAGGAGCCTGTTTAACAAAATACTATGGCTTGATCTGGGCGGAGTCTCTGATCTGGGTCACAAAGATGGCCATACGCGACGGCATAAAAGCAATTGCTTTAAAAACAATATGATTGATGTAAACTGTGTGAAGCTTGTTTCCAAATGCTAAATTTGAAATATTTGTAAATTTCATGAATAAATAGGTTTAAACTACAAAATGCAACATTTTTTTTTTTTTTTTTTTTTTTTTTTTTTTTACCATTACAATGATTATGTTGGTACATAAAAATTTAGTTTTAATGGAAGACTACTAATCCAATGAAATGTCACATTTTAAGTGTTTAGATACATCAACTTTTATTTTAGTGGATAATTACTCAACAATTGAGGTGCTCCTGAATTGGAGGAAGATTCTCAAAACAGAATTTTTACAGAAAAAAAATGAATAAAATCGTTTCTCTCCCCTATCTCATGTATCCCCACGATCTTTGTTTACTTTGAAAGTTGTTCACCTACAAATTAAAGTATTGCATGTTGATGTTTGAATCATCTACAGCAAACATTATTATGTTTAAATTTAACAAATACCAATGTGTAATTAGTGCACGATCTCTGAGAATGATTTAAATAACCAGTGAAGGATATCCCTGCTTCTGCGTAGTGTGGCATTCCAAGAATGACGTCACTATAAAATACAATGTAGGTTGGATATATTTAGAATATATCTCTTCATACTGATTTTTCCGGATTGTAAAAGAAACATAAACAGTGTAAAGGAGAGCTCAAGATACGATAATTTCGTGAGAAACAGAAGGGAAATGTGTAAAAAAGTGTTTAAAGTCAAACTATTCAATTCTGGGTCTCCTTCTCTTCAATCTTAGTAAGATTTGTTGGGGGGTTTTCCACACTATAAAAACAAAATGAATGATGTGAGGGAATGTCACTATGGTCAACCCCATAGGGGATTGACGGCTTGAAGCCGTCTTCCCCAAAAAATGGCTTATTACAAATAAGCATAATTATAATAGAAAAAGTGCTCTCTTTCACTAAATTGCTAAAATGAATTATATCAATATTTCAGTTTCACGATCTCATATTTAATGATTTGAAATAATTGAACAAATGCTGTGTGAATATACACGTATATAGACAGAATTGGAAAGAAAAAGAGAATTGACTGGTTGACGAAGATAGACACAGCCTTGGGCTAATAAACATCAACTTTTCTGCTAAATCAGCAACTCTACCACAACCAGTTGTCCATAAATGATCAATAACTGATAAATATTTTTTGTCAATTTGAAAATTCCTAACAACATGAATTTCATTTATATCCCTGTGGTGTAGTTGGGTATCCCTGTGATGGCTTGGGATATCCTCCTCCATATCCAGAGCCTGGCCCTCTAGAGTATGGGTTTGGACTAGCTGTCCCTGGGGTACCAGAGGGTGATCCACCTGGCATGGCACCAGGCTGGGCTTGTGGTTGTCCAGCATAACCTTGATATACAGCCTAAAATTTAAGAAAATAATATCATTAATAAATGTATTAAAATATAAACCACAGAAATAAATCAAATTTAAGCCAAATATTAATTGAACTTTGATATTTGTATTATAAAATATTGAAAGAGATACAAAACTATATAAATCAGCTGTATTTCTATAATACCCCACAATGTGTTGCACAGGGTACAATCAATACAACACTTCCTTTACTAAAACCAATGTGTAGTTTCTTGCATAGAGGTTTGGGGTTTTATTTGAGTACAAAGTGAGATCTTCTGACCTTGACTTGTGTACAGTGTGACCTTAACCTTTATATGTAATACCTGTGGCTGTTGTGGCTGTTGTTGCTGATTCCAGGGAGCCTGTGATACATGTGGAACCTGTTGTTGTTGATGTTGTGGGGTCTGCTGTTGTTGCTGTTGTGGGTTCTGTTGTCCATAAAACTGTCCGTACTGTTGTTGTTGTGGATTGGGTTGTTGAGGATTCTGTTGAGGTTGTCCTTGGTAACCTGGCTGACCAGGAACAGGTTGTGCGTGGGGCTGTTGAGGGGTAGGGAATCTTTGTGGTTGTGAAGTGGGAGGCTGGCCTGGTACTCCATATCCTGTAATTAGAAAGAGAACTTTAACAAGCTAAATATAAATTCAAATTAATACAGTTGAAATAAAGTTCATTACTGAGTTCTGATGTTGGAATAGTCATAAATACATTCCTTTTTGTCAAATATGTATCTACATATATAGCAAAACAGAATAAATAAAAATAAAAGATCATGAAATGCCACATAGGGCTAAAGCTAATATTAAAAAAAAACAATATCAAAAAGTTTCAAAAATTTATTAAACCTGATAAATCAAATTTATTTCTAATCTTAAATTATAATTATAAGCTGTCAGTTCAGTTCATTTTATAGAAATAAGGTCAAAAACATGGATGATGTACTATAGGCTAGAAAGTGCAAAATTTACCGCTGTTTATTTGTTGTTAAAATCTCTGAATTATTATTCCTGCAATTTTTGGTGAAACAATGTGGCCACAGTAATTACCAGTTTGTTGTATTTTGATGACAACTTTATCTTTTTTTAGCAGAATCGATTTAAACTTTCTTGTATTTGAGATTATTTTAGCAATTCATCAATGATACCTTCCAATTAAATACTATTAAATCCTTTTATTTTAATTTTTTTTCTCTCAGTGCATAGTGGATTCAATTTTTTTTTATCTTAAAGATGAAATTATCATGAAAATACAACAAGCTGGTAACCACTTTGCCTGTTGTTTCACAGAGAATTGCGTGAATAATAATGTAAGCATGTTGAAATCACACAAGATCTTAACAAAATAAAACTCAATTTGAAAGTATCTGTCGGATCCGATCTGCATTTCACCTAATGAAGTGATAAGTAAAAGGCTTTATTACAGACATTGTTCCCTTGTACAATAACTGATGTGTTAACTCAACACAATTCACAACAAGAGGAGATAACTCTGTCAGAATTACCACAATAGCAGTGTGCCTGTTATTTTCTGTAATAACTTGTTCAAGTTAAACAGACCCTCGACTGATAAAATATATGCAAAATACTTCATTCCTCCCCCTTTTTTATTTCCCAATACTGCCTAATATTGGTACTTATATGTATCTGTATTTAGTTCGATAAGGAATTTCAGGTTTACAGCAATTGTGAAATTGAAAGAATGCATATTTTGTTCAGTAAACAGGAACATTGTAACCAACCCTGTTGTTGCTGTTGTCCAGGTATTTGTTGTCTTTGATCTGGTTGTCCAGAATACATTTGCTGTTGTTGTGGGAAGCCAGGTTGTCCAGGGTGTTGTTGTGTTTGTTGCTGTGGTTGAACAGGTTGGAATCCTTGGATGGGCTGTTGTGATGGTGGTTGTGCCACTGGCTGTTGAGGAGGTGGCATGTGTTGTGGTGTGGAGGGTGTGGACTGCTGTTGTCTTTGGTTGGTGCTTGAAGCAGAGCCTACAGAATTGATGCTATCAGGGGTACCTGGCCTTTCTGCAATTAGTAAAGATAAATTAGACTGTGTCATGTTAGAACTCTGTAATATACTGGAACCTGTGAGAAGACAGAACAAAAGAACAATGAAGATAGAACTGTATTTCATCTTCAAATTCTAAATAACAGTTGTCATTTCTTTCAAAAATAAACAGTAGTCATTATAATAATTACAGTTGTTATAGAATTTAAGACTGAGTCTTGTGTGTAACACCATTAATAAATAAAGCATTCAAATCAGAAACTATCCCCACTTTAAATATTTTATGTTTGAAGGCAATTATGTATGTGTAAAAATATCTTAGCCTGTTTATTTAACTAATTGTCATTTTATTAAATTACCTAATGGTAGCAATTTAAAAGAAAATCATGCTTTTTTGTCTTTCAACATAATTCAAACATTGACATTGTATATTTATGATGGATATGACATAGGGGTGTATATACCTGATTGAGAACTGATTCCAAACGATGACATCACTTTTTCTTCTGTAACTTTCTGAGACGACAGGGGGTCAAATTCTTTGCCCTGGGCAGAGTTGGTGGGCCTTGTTTGTGTTGGCTGTGTGGCTTGCCTAGTACTCTCTGTCACCATCGGCTCTTCTGAAACATCATACATTTAAGAAGAATATGTTTATGATATTAGGGTATACATGTATATACGTCTACTGTTTAAACTGATATACAAGAATATAACAAATTGATCATTTATTAATAGCATGTGTATCCCTTACTATGTTTAAGTGTTCTTCAATCTTTCAATGATCAAATGAATAGCTATCTTATTTGTCATTCAAATAAATATATTGTTTACAATGTAATGCCTTGTTCACGCGTATATTTAATTCGAATTGAATTCGAATCGAAAGCGAAGTGAATTCGCTAATCACATTCACACACTCTTCTTTTTTAATTCGAATTGATTCGAATTAGCTAATTCAAATTATCCAATTCGCATTAGAAATACGCTTTTGTTAATTCAAATTGAAAGTCAAAGTCGTGAGGACAGTTTAGCGAATTTGACGCTCATTGCAATTCGAATTAGATTGACGTTAGGACGTAAAACGTTTCTAATGCGAATTAAACTAATTCGAATTAGTTAATGCGAATCGATTCAAATTACGTGTGAACTCAGCATGAGTCTCCTAAATTACCTTTCAAAATTTGTAAACTAGCACTCATTTAAAAGCCGTTGTTTATGCATTGCAGTAAACATCAAACATATTCTGACTAGAAATATATACATTTCTTTTAATAGGTAAATGACTCACGATTTTAATATCATTTGGAAAAAATAAAAAGATGCAAACACTGTGTATGAGCTACTGATATCCAATGGAGGTTCTTAGTGTTGGATAATCGGTTGAAATTACCAACCGATTATCTATTACAATCGGTTGACAGTAACCAACCGACTATCGGTTATAATCGCATCATAATACCTTGCCCTTTTTTCAAATGAAATCATGCATTTAGTCTCATTGTATCTGTCTAATGTGTATATTCATTATCATTGCAGAGTTTATGTATTCATATTTGATCTTTTGTTTCCTTTTCGTATTCTGTCGTACTAAATTATAATCCGGATACCTATTTATTCAGCAGTTAAAACAATGAATTAATAAGAATCAATATTCATATTGATCTCATAATTACAACCTTAATTACCAACAGTGACACTAACATTTCTAAATTTCAATGGTGTAACTCACAATACAATTTCAATAACCTAGCTGTATAAACGTTTGAATGCTTCTAATTAAGAAAAGATATATAAAGTTTTTAACTTTAAGAAATCTAAAATTAACAGAAAAAATAAAACAATGCATTTGCATTATAATATATACAGTAAACAAAGGGGATTAAGCCAATGTCTGTTAATTCATGTATAATGCTTTTTCACTTTTGTGATCCTTATTTTTCTGTCAATTCTGTCATTTGTGCCTCTGAACTTATAATTGCAAGAATGCGGAATTATTACATAGTTGAACAGTATCCGATTCGTGATTCTTATATTTTTCAATATGGCGGACAAATTTCGGAAAATTTACAAAAATAACCGATGTTTGGCCAGCAATTTGGAAAGGAATATGATGTTTTTGATGCTACAAATGGATAAAACATTAATAAAAGACAATTTGCAACACGTTCTAATGAAGCAAAGAAATTATTTTGTCTAAAATCAGAATGATTTTATGTACGCTCTCAAGTAGCAAGTACCGGTATTGAAAGTATTTCATACAAAAGTTATTAATTTTAAATAATATTCCATCAATCTGCAAATATTTATAGTAAATGCATTTGTCACGTTTATAAAGAAGGAAATTGGTTATGTCTTTAATTATAGGATGTTTGACATTGTTATTGTCATCGATCCTGATATGTTTTGTTATTATTTGTTTGACTGCGCATATAAAATGCAAACCGGAAACGGACCGGAAGTTGATAAGCTAAAAGTCCGGACAACTTTAACGACAATCGATCAAACAAAATCCCAATCGATTATCGACATCGCCAGGCCCAACCAACTGATTTCCGACTTATTCCGATCATCGGAACAACACTAGAGGTTCTAGTGATTGTAAATGTGTACCTTTAGATACTGTATCTACAGAGCTACTGATATCCGACTGAGGTTCTAGTGTATGTAAATGTGTACCTTTAGAAACTGTATCTACAGAGCTACTGATATCCGACTGAGGTTCTAGTGTATGTAAGTGTGTACCTTTAGATACTGTATCTACAGAGCTACTGATGTCCGACTGAGGTTCTAGTGTATCTATAATCTGTATAACACGGTCTCTAATCTGCCGTAACTCAGTTTTCAGATGTTTTATCTGGTTGCTCTCCAAGGGCTGTGGTTGTCCATTTACTGTTGATATAAAAAAGAAGATATAGATATAAGAAGATGTGGTGTAAGTGCCCATGAGAACACTCTCCATCCAAATAACAATTTATAAAAGTAAACCATTACAGGTCAATGTACCGCCTTCAACACGGAGCCTTGGCTCACACCTAACAACAAGCTATAAAGGGCCCCAAAATTACTAGTGTAAAACCATTCAAACGGCAAAACCAACGGTCTAATCCATATAAAAAGGAGAAAGGAGAAACACGTAAAATTTACATAAACAAGTCCTGCAACGTTAAATTTCTTATCTGAAAATTGTAAAGACAGAAAAGTTGCCAATTTGTCAATCAATACAAAATGCTCAAAAGGACATGATTAACAAATTTATAAACTTTTCTCTCCACTTTAAATTTAGAATTTTGAAATTATGGTTCCAACTCCCCTAGCCTACTGATGTAATGTTTCCCTACCACAATTAATTGATAATTACCCTCTAATATGAATTAAATATTTACACTGTTTAAAGTCATAAGAAACGAGTGACTGGTGAAAAATAATGTTCATCCAATTCTTGAACCAATGCATGTATATATCATAAACTTAGTCCTCTGTGCACAATTTTATCATTTTTTACGCAAATATATCGTATAATCGTCAATTTTTTTCTATCTGTCTGTTATGATTTAATAAATATGGCTACTCATTAAATGAAGACGAAGTTTACCGATTGTCACCTTATAGTAGATAATCAACAAAAAGCATGGGTATTTAGCACGTGTTTAACATATACAGTCAGGTAATTGTTTATTTTAATGACAGATTCATGCGTATTGCTATCACTGGATTTTTACGAGGAGGGTCATGCTTAGGTCAGCTATGCATATGGAAAATATGTCGGCGAATTGCTTCCTGGCAGCAAGCAATTTTAAAAATAAGTAAACTTCTTCTAAATGTGGACAAATTAAAGAATTTTCCTCAGAAAAAAGTATATGTACATAAGTTGTATAATGAAAACTATCCATATAGTTTTAAAAAACATATGCATATTTTTTTTTAATTTGAGGTTTCATATGACTTTAACCATTACTTACCAAACAATGTAATTTTAAGAATTCTGCTGCACTGTATAGCAAATGATAAATCTGAATCATCAAAGATAGTAATCAGATCATTATCTGAAATAAAGTAAATAAATATTATAACAAATACACACAAATACATGTATTATAAATTGTTTAAAATATTTCTTAAAAGTAAACCTTCGGCTGTTATCTCTTTGACATATTCCCCATTTTCATTCTCAATTTTAGTCATTAACATATTGTCCCTATCAGATGTTTTCAATAGTGGAAACATTTAAGGTCTACTGCTGTATGCATGTTAGACAAAAATTCAATTGTTTAGTAATTTGCTAGACATTTATAATGCTTATGTTGGTCATATTTTACATTTTTATTATCACTGACTACATATACAAGAACACCCACAAAATCGAGGGCATTTAGAGTATGGGTGAATGTATGTAAAAAGTACCTATGAAAGTTATGTGTAATCACTAATCAGGTAATGCTAAACAGTTCTAAAAGGAAGTCTTGACAATAACTAAAAAGTCAGAAACAATATCCAAAACATTTTATATTTGCTTTTTTTCCAAAACAACCAAAAAGGAATAATCATAAAGCTAGGATGACAATTGCGACTATGCATGATACCTATAGGACACAAAGGCATGATGATTAATTTTTAGTGGAAGGAGGATAAGTGACACACAAAATAAGGTCTTCTCATATACATGTAATAGTCATGATAAAATTGAGAATGGAAATGGGGAATGTGTTAAAAAGACAACAACCCGACCATAGAGCAGACAACAGCCGAAGGCTACCAATAATGGTACAGATGTACAAATGAAAGGTTTACCTTCTATGTAAACTTTTTTAGATCCAGAGAACAAAATTTCTATAATGTACCAAAAATATTGAAAATGCAGTGTATTCCAAAACATGTCAATTTCATGTGCTTTAAAAGATAATTTCCACAAGTAAATTTTTCTGAACATGCTGAAAGAGTAAAGGGGGTTAATTTATTATACATATATATATATATAGGCGTAAAAAATAATTTTCACATGTGCAGATATATATATTCATTAAATAAAATAATAAAATAAGTAAAAAGTTAACAGTTCCATTCTATCGATTTCATCCTTCCATTGGGACTCTTCAGGATAACTGATGTAGTGTCGCTATAGGCGACGTCGTTAAGGAGGTTTATGACGTTCCGTCATTGTTCGTTATTAAAAGTTCTCTGGATTTAATTTTGATCGGAACGTTGTTATGAAATAACGTTCCATCTCTTTTCTATATGCTTCATCCCGTCTATATTTAAAAATAGGCATTATTTGAAAATGCTTTTTACCACAAATGTCAAGATGGGCACTAATTGGCGAATTTCTGTATTGTGGGTGTTTTATTTGTTCTTTGTGAACTCACACCCGTTCACAGAGGCTATTCCCGGTCTGTCCAATATAATTTTCGTGACAACCAGGACATATGACGCAGTAAATAAGGTTTGTTGTCTTACAAGTCATATTGGCGTTCACATGAAATTTTTTGCCATCTTTAAATGATTTCATTTTACCCGTTTCTAAATATTTCGTATCTTGGCCACAAACACCGCATCTTGAATCTCCGCAAGACTTTATTTCAAAGTCATTAACCTTCGGTTCGAACCGAGCTCTGGTTAAGTGTTTCTTTAAGTTTTTAGGTTGTCTTCGGCTGTAGATTAAGTTTTCTTCCGGTATCAATTTTTTCATAGTTTCACTTTCGTGTAGAATCGGAAGGTTTGATTTTTGATTTTATTTATATTATTATTCTGACTTTTCTTCAACAAAAAGTTGGTTTAGCACCAATTTAAAAACTGGTTCCTGAAATGGTTGATATAAACCTTTGATATAAATTACATTACTATACAGTCAGGGATATAACTCTATAGGGTATATAGGAAAATAACATACATTTGTTATTATAGACTAAAAGATCAAAGAACTGTGATAACATATGTATGTTACATGTTTCAAAGGGACAATATACATCATTAGTTTCATTAAAATTTGTAAAAATTGTATTGATATTACGTTTGTCTATACATATACTTAACTATTTAAAGATAAAACAGTTCATAGTTTGCCATTTTGCATAATACACCTATATGTTATCACAGAAAAAATATGCCTGAAATAACTAAAGGGTGTTACCACAGCTTCTCTATCATGTCTATATCACTTCAAAGGATTTGCTCAGACATAGATCATGCTTAATTACAATATATTTTAATTTATTGTAAGAAATAATGACCAGAGCATGTAATGAGGTTCTGTGCAAGTTTCTCAGTAATTCCCAAGTGTCTTATACAGTATAGTAAGTTACATTCCTTTAATAACTAAGCCTTGTTATTACAGCTAAGTTTATCCTTTAATAGCCTCATCTCATTGATTTACCAAGGTTAATCAAAAATGTACTAATTTAGTTAAGAAATTAGTTATCAAGGCTATGCATTTAGTTTCTGCGCAAAGTCTCAAGAGTTCCCTAGAGCCCACTATAAATGAAATAATTTTACAAATAGCAAACATATGTTATTACAGATTTAGAAAATTTTAGAAAGAAAATCTGTAATAACACACGCAAGTTATTTTCTGTAATAACCCTATAGAGTTATATCTTTGACTGCTATATGGCAAGAATAGTACATGTTTATTTCTTATCTTAACCTTCATTAAAATCTGACAAGAATAGAATTATACCTCTGAAAGCCCTTAGAAGACCATGGGAACAGACCCCATGCAATGCAGAGGACAATAAAACCCTTTCAGAACAGGGAAGAGTATATATGTTCCTGATAGTACAAGAAGTAGAAGAAGATATTTTATTTCCAAAATTCGCATAAACATTACAACATCAATAATTTCATGAATTTTCATAATACAATATAGTCATGTAGTAACTTCTAAACATGTAAACCAGTCATTGTCAGTTGATTCTCTGAATATTATCATGATTATATTTTATAATAAATATTATAAACAAATATAAATATCATAATAAATGACAGCGATTTTATCAGTGTGTTAGTATACTTGTATGAAAGGGCTAGCAATAATCCTGCTACATTTTGTGTTACTCTAAGGGCTATACCAGAAAAAAATGTAGGGGGTTGGGGGGTTGGAAGGCACATTATATTAATAATACATGGGTGATGGGTATCAGCGCAACTTTTCACACTATAATGCACTATAAGTCTCAATTACAATAGTCTGGGTGGCGGGTGCTGACAAAAAGTGCCATCCAACCCCCCATACATTTTTTTCTAGAATAGACCTCAGGGAACTGTAGCTTCCTCCAACATTAAAAAAACTTGCCTTCATGAGCCAAGACTGAGTACAATGGAGTAATAGTTCTAAGTGGCTTCAACATCCTCAATCAACCAATTAATCCTGCTAAACAGTAAATTTTTGAACAAGCAATAGAGAATTTCACTACATGACATGTACATGTACACCATTGTACACTGTATGTATGTACTGTGTACATGGTGTATTACCTTCATCTTTATATTTTAGGGTCATGTACACTGTATGTACACTGTATGTATGTACTGTGTACATGTACATGGTGTATTACCTTCATCTTTATATTTTAGGGTCATGTACACTGTATGTATGTACATGTACATGGTGTATTACCTTCATCTTTATATTTTAGGGTCATGTACACTGTATGTATGTACTGTGTACATGGTGTATTACCTTCATCTTTATATTTTAGGGTCATGTACACTGTATGTATGTACATGTACATGGTGTATTACCTTCATCTTTATATTTTAGGGTGATATCATCACTATTCTTCAGTTTTCCTCTGTAAACTCTCTGCATCATCAACATCAGTTCATCATAAGTTATGTCTTCATTGTGAATGGGAATCCTTCTTATATCTTCTCCAAGCTGAGCTTTAATGATCAACTTCCCACTTAGATCCATTTTTACCTGCAAATAACATTATTACACTCTGCTTGTTGAACCTGTTCTATCGATACATACAACATACATACTTTAAAGCCGAAGTGTAATGCCTTATAATCTGTATCAAGTAATTTTGTCCTGCCATAATAAAAAATGCCTATGTTCATCATAGTACATGTAAATATATAATGATTGCGCAATACTGTGCTGGTTTGGCATTTAACCGGGTTTCGACCCACTTACAAACTTAATCGGCCATGACATATTTCCTGAACTTATCAACAATACTTAATAGAAATCCTTCCTGAAGAGCGAATTTCTAAAACCAGAAACATGACACAAATACGTGAAATGGTTTGGGGCCAGATGGACATGGTACGAAAAGACTGTCACTAGGCGGAAATACTGGTTCCTGAAGTTAGAAAGAGCGAGGGAAAAGGAAATTTACTTTTATTAAAGATGATCACAATTTTATAAACAAAATACTCTGCCGGGACTGACGGGGAATTAAGTTTTGGCGGACCCAAGCAGACTAAAATATTGCCGGCCTTCAGCAGTCAGGGGACTTACTGAAATAAGTGATTTTTAAATCACTTATTTGAGTAGCAAATTCAAAGTTTTGTCACAAATTGGGATTTTGTAGTTTTTTTCAAAATTTTAAACACATAGGTTTAAATAATATCTTTTAATTAGTAAAATTAAAAAAAATGAACTTTTTGCTTCTTTTAAGTAGCAAGGTTTATGCCTTTGATGCTATCATTTAGCTGAAAATTCTATTTTAGTTGAAAAAATGCTATATATATATAGAGTATTTTTCCTGTAAAGTTCAAGGTTTCATCTTTCAGATTATGTAATAAAATTCTACTGTTCGCGATAAAAATTTCACTGTTCGGGGGTGTTGAAATTAGTGGGGGTTATTAAAATAATGATACTTAAATAAGTGATTTTTGGGAAGGAAATTGAGGTATGATACTTAAACAAGTGATTTTAATGTCATTATCCTACCTAGATTCAATACAAGGTCATCACCTGAAATGACCTGGTCATCCTAGACAACACAGATGTTGGTTCTGATAAGTTTAGAAACATAATTAGTCCCTGGATCATTTGTATTCTATATTTAAAGCTACAATAAGATTAAATCACTTCTTCAAGTGATTAATTTGTACTACTTAAATAGGTGATTATTAAAGAAAGACAACTCTTACTTCCAACTTTTATGGAAATAATGTTTCTTAAACCAGTGATTTAGAAAATCACTCATTTAAGTAAGTCCCCTGACTGTTCAGGTCCTGCACATCAACAAGTTTTGTCGGAACCTGCATAAATTCTGCCCCTTAAGTCCGACGATTAGTTGCATCTCTGGACTAGTGTAAAACCATCCAAACGTGAAAAGCATGTTTATCTAAGGTGTTCATAGGTATTGATTTTATTTATGATTAAATTGGGACAGGAACAGGGACAATGATAGATATACAACGGGATTGCATCTTTTGTGTCAAGTTGACATTATTAAATTTTCTTTTGTGTCAAGTTGACATTATTAAATTCATAAGAATTTATCTATTTGTCACAAGCAGGTGAGTTGGCAGACCTTAGACGGATTTTTACCCTTTTCATAAAAGCAGCAATTTACTTAGTCCAAATAATTATGACCTCTTGAAAGACGTCATAATTATTTGGACTACATTTACCCAAACTATTTCATGTATTTTAAATGGAGTTTTACCCTTTTTCATAAGTGGGGTGAGCTGGTAAACAAAAGTGGTGCGATTTTTCAAAAAGTGGGGTGATTAGGATGTAGGAGTTGGGTAATTTGTAAATTACTTGAAGATGTCAGTGTCAGCAGATCAAACAGATGGAACTTGAAAATTACAAGCTCTTAAAAAATCAAAAACTTAAATGTTGTTATCTAAGTGTTTTCGTAAATCTTCAGCTGAGTATATTGCTATTATAGTCACTGAATGTTCTTATTATTATTAGAAAACTTACAAAAATAAGAAAAAGTGACGACTCAATTTATGTCAGGTGGCAAATTGCTTACGCCCACGAAAAAGCATTACCGCTTGTAACATTTTACGAATAAATTATAGTTAAAATCAACATAAATATTATATGAGATAAAAAGGACAATCCTAAACAAAGCATTTTTTTTTCTTTATGTTAAATAAAGTCTATAAATTCTTTTAATAAAATATTTATGAATACTATAATCCGAAACATTCATTTCCGTCACGGATAATTGTTTTTTTTTTAGTCTGATGATTCATTATTTTCCTGATTTTCGATTTGATCGAATGAGAAATAGCTGTTTTCCGATTTTATAAAAATGTATATCATTTGAAAACAGACAGAGCGTTATACAGGTACACATTCTATTCTTTCATCACAAAAAACTCTGAAATTTGACTATAGCCACTACTACATGTAATTGACTAAGCTAGCCTATGTTTATATTTTTGGAACATACGTATATCTTAGTCCAAATAATTATGACCTCTGGCAAGGCTAATTTAATATTTTTTTACGACACCTAGAAAAAAAAAACATAGGATAGCCTTGCCAGACGTCACAATTATTTGGACTAACGAGATTAAATTATATGTAGGATTTAATAATGTCCTCCATGAAAAAATGTCCACCGGACACATTTTGACAATATTTACTTATTTAAATGTGTCCTGGACACAATTTCCTATGAAAAAGGTATGAAAAAGTGTCGGTGAACATGAACATTATTCACTAGTAGTCTACCATAATATTGTCCATGTGGACATTTTTCTCACAGGACATTGTGTCCGGCAGGATATTTTTTGATATGATTAAAGTATTAAATGATATCCATTGCCTTGATATTACTGGACATATTTTAACCTTAACATGCTTAATTACGAACTTGAATTAATTGTTACTTTGACATAAAAATTGTCTCATTGGCACTCATACCATCAACAACAACATCAATGCTTTATTTTAAGAGGGTTACACAGTTAGCTACATGTATATAACTAATCTTCCCTGAGGCCCTCATTATGAAAAATCAAACAAAATGCAAACATATATATACATGTACATTGCATACATTAGTATAAAAAGTCAAGTATGATAATCATGATAATAATGTTCAATTCAACTTGATACAATGTGATGAAAAAATAAACATGAAAATGATATAATCAGTTTTTAGGCAGTTAAGCTGCCTTATGCGAGCACCCTAGATTTGTGTTCTACCCAATAACTAATTGAACAGTTTTTTCATACTTTTAATTCTGATACCTGAATGTAAGCAAATCATATGATATATATATATAGGTGGAGTCCTCTACCCCTTCCTGTTTGATAACTTTGAAATGGATGAGATCCCCAGCCCTCATGCATATACATTAATGTTTGGGACTATATAACTAAACAAATGAAAAATAGGCAGTGATATTGTTTGCCTTAAATTAGTGGAGAATAAAGGCTGAAGAAGAATCCCAATTTGAAAAAAAAATGGCTTAAAATTATTCCTAAAAAGACAACTTTTTTCCCAATCAGTGCAGTCTCAGTAGTAATTGTGCATGAATACAAACTGAAAAACACTAATTTATACATTTTTCATGCCTAAAATGACTATATGTTCAGATTTGAGGGTCTATTTATGTATCATTACTGACAAAAAGGGGTCTTATTTCAAAGCAGGGTTGACTCTTGAAAGGGGGTCTGTAAATTGAAGTTTCAGTCAAATTCATGGTTTATTCTAAATTTCCCAATTTGATGAAAATTACGCATATTTTCCCAATAAAAAAGGGTAGAGGTAGTTTTTAAAATAGCCAACAATATCACTGATAGGGGAAGTCCCTAGGGTGACCACCCCTCCTGTTTTAGAGCTTGGAAACAGTCCAGATCCCCACCCCTAAACCACCACTGCAGACTCATGACCATGAAAAAAATATAATTGATATACATGTGTTGCTTTTGAAAACCTTGATAAAATATAAATTTTTTGCCTTAATGGTTAATTCATTAAATGAACATAAATGTACAATATACATGATATATGAATGTTTAATGTTTGTTCTTTTTTAAAAATCTTTAAAAAAAAAAATGAAGCAACATTGCCACAGCAAATGCACAGTTTTCATAATTATGCTTGCCTTGGTTTTTGGTTAACTGCATACAATGCTTACTGTGCTCTGATTAATATTATTTAAACAGCTATCTTGATTTCAGTCATTGTCAATAAATGATCTGTTATTTTGTATTTGAAAGAATTAACATTTGTAATATTTCTCAACGGTATTGGCAAATTATTCCACAAGAATGGTTCAGAATACATAAAAAAGATTTTTTGAACAATTCTGTTTTTGGTTTAGCTATAGGGAGTATGAGGTTTCCTTGAACAGCATTTCTCAAGGGGTATGGATTTCTGTCTGAAAAATAATGAAACTTGTTAATAAGATATGATGGGGCATCATTTTTTGCACTTAAATGTCATCACACACTTTATGATATTTTATCATGTTTATTCTCTGTTCAACTGTTCTCCAGTTTAAGTGTTTGAATAAGGGCGCAGAAGGAGCGAAAGGGTCTGTTTCTAATATTAATCTAGCAGCTCTCTTTTGTAATTTTAATATCCTTTTTAAACCCTCACTGCTACAACTACTCCATACTATACAACAATAATCAATTAGTGGCAAGATACATGTATAACCATTATAGAATAATTTTCTGCAGTCTAGATTAAGAAATTTTTTAATCTTTAATAGTAGATATAGTCTAGATGATATTTTTTAGCAGATCACATCAATTTGGTTTGTCCATGTGAGGGAAGGGTCAATTTTAATGCCTGAAAGACTTTAGCATGTGGAAGATTGTATCACTTGATTGTTAATAGTTAAACAACTGTCATTGTAATGTGGCATTGCTCTTTTCTTCGTTCCAATAATCATATATTTTGTTTTATTTTTATTGATGAACATATTGTTATCATTGCACCATTCCTCTACACCATGTAAATCTTCTTGTACCTTTGACTGTAGAGTTTGATAACTATTACCAGAAAGATGTAAAGTTGAATCATCGGCATATAAATCAGTGCAACAGTTTTTCATATAAATAGGAAGGTCATTTATGTATAATGTAAACAGAAGGGGGCCTAATATGGAGCCTTGGGGGAAACCATACTTGATATAAAGTTTTTCAGAATGAGCATTACAAATTTGTACTTGTTGAGTTCTTTCATTCAAATATGATTTAAAAAAAGAAACAGCAGTATTATCAAATCCATAAATTTCAAGTTTTTTACAGAGAATATCATGATCAACTACATCAAAAACTTTCTTAAAATCCAACAGGACTGCTAAGTTGATATCACCATCATTCATATCCTGTATCCATTTATCTATGAAATTGATAAGGGCAGTTAGGCAATAGTGTTCTTGTCGAAACCCAGACTGTGCTGGATGTAAAAGATCTAATATTTTTAGATAGTCATACAAATATTTTGAAACATGCTTTTCTAAAAGTTTTGATAAAACGGGAAGTACAGAAATTGGTCTATAATTTGTTGCCATGAATTTTTCACCAGCTTTAAAAACAGGGGTTACTCTTGCATACTTTAGAACACTGGGTAATGTACTTGTATCTATTATTCTGTTAAAAATGTAAGTTAAAGATGAAGTTATGAAAGGAGCACTCAATTAAAAAATTTTTGGTCCTATCATGATCATCATGAGCATAGACTTGTGTCCTTTTCTGTGTTAAATAGAATATAAAATATAAAAAAAAAGATGTGGTATGATTGCCAATGAGACAACTCTCCACAAGAGACCAAAATAACACAAAAATTATAACCTATAGGTCACCGTACAGCCTTCAACAATGAGCAGAGCCCATACCACATATAAAAGAGCTGGAAATGACAATGTAAAACAATTCAAACAAGAAAACTAAATGCATTATTTATGTACAAAAAATGAACGAAAAACAAACATGTAACACATAAACAAACGACAACCACCGCATTGATAAGCCACCTGCAATTTATTTATTTAGTCATATAATTTATTTTTTTTTAATAGTTTTTGAGAAATTAAACCTGTCAATGATAAACATGATAAAGCTATGAAAAGTCAAGAGATAATATTTTCCTGCCAAAATTTCAATGGCTAACATGGCTAATATCTGGAAAACAAACACCATTGATCACATTGTCCTATTTATGTTTTTTGCTCTTTTGATTCCTGTATTAATCCCCTATCAATATAAACTAGTTTTTTAAAAGCATCAAAGTTAAATTATGCTATTGAATTTCCATGAAGTTATACCAAAATTTTAGAAGTGTTCTTAAAATATCAACATTGATCAAGGAACACACCATGCCTTCAAACTCAATCTCACAAATATGCAATGAAGCATTTAAAAATATTAAATCCTTTAGTATTTTTATTTAAACTGTTTCCAAAATAATTCCCACAATGTGACATCTTCACTCTTCAATCTTTGTTCATGCCTAACTTGGTTTTACTAAACTTTTTATACAGCCATGGTATATCAGGTATATAGATGATATGATTAATTACATAGAACAATGATTCATCATAGTGAATACTAGTTTGATACTTTTTTAGTCATGCTTAACATCTTCTTATTTTTATATTGTCTATCTAGTACATGTACTATTTTCATATACAAAATTTGTAATCAGCAATTAATCATATGAGTGTAATCTCAAAGTAATTAAAGTAATCATAATTACACCTGTCTTTCACACTGTAATTGTTAACATTACCACGATTGCTATTACTAGTAATCAGAAATTGCATGATTACTGATTACATGATATTACATTGCAAAATGTAATCGATTACAGCTGATTACGATTACGTCATGCCTCAGTGGTTAAACCTGTGATTTTACTGGCTAATCTTTGGCAATACTGGCCTGAATCTTACAAACATTAAAATTTAAACATATAAAAACCTTAAGCATCTCTTATTAGAACATTAATATTTAATAGGAAATTATTCAGATTATAACACAGAATGACAGATTTGTTTAACTATAATCAGCCTATTCATTTCTACATCACGTACATGTATCTATGAAATATCCTATTAAGGTGTTTCTCACCAATATAAGACAATAAGTGTGTATAACAGTTACAATTTACTGAAACCCTGCATTAAAATGATTTTTGTAAAATGATTAAAGTTCAGATTATCATGATTATTAAGTATAATCTTGGGAGATATAAGAGGGTCAAGGTATTCAAAAATCTGCTACTCTTAATTGTAATGTGCCTACATGCTGACATAAACATGATAGAATTATTAGAGAAAGGAAAGAAATTTATTTTTTTATATTTTGAACATGTTAAAAATGATTGGCAATGTTTATTTGTATAAAAAGCTATCTGCTAAAAATAAATTTTCTGCACTCGCTCACTTTTGTTTTGCTTGGTCTCTGCATATATCAAATCACCTAGTATTTCATTACCACTTTCATGAATATTTGCCTCTCAATTGTCTTTGTGCATGTAGAAACCCTTAGCTAGTTATAGTGTTGGATATTGACACTTAACAGTGATATGAATTACACTTGACTGAAGGGTCTCATTTAAAATCACTTTATAATTGTGACCAAAGTTTCCTGTTTGTACTTTACAATCTAGATCAAACTGTATCATCAGGGTTAGAATTGATTGATTGTTGGTTGCTTAATGTCTATGCCTGTTGGGAAATATTTTGTGCATGTTCAGCACAATCAGCGTTTTGAAATGTCCCTTTTGATTATAAAGAAATGGTTTCATTTACATGTACACCATTGTACACATGTCCAGTCCAATATTTTCACACTGGGAGAATATCATACACACTTTTTCAGAATACTTTTATTAAGATCTACCATGTCTTGGTGGTTGTTTTTGGTACTTTTTGGGTTGCTTCATCATTTATGAAAATTCACATCTCCTTTCATTCAAAATTATTCATAACATGATGAATGCTCTGATGAACTAACCACATGAACCATGCAGACTCTTCAAACTGATCTCTATATGTATGAAATGTAGATCTCACAACTAGTTTTATTTACAAATTACATCTTTATGCACTTTCAAACAGATTTGCAAACATCAGCTCACTGCCCAGAGGACATATAAGCATGATAACTATCATTGATAAGAAAAACTCATTTATATAAGACCCTTATAATAAACCAACATTTATTTAAAGTCGAAGCTTAGATATATATGCATGGTATTAAAGGTTTTAACCAGTCATTTTCCTGCAAATTATAGGATTGAAAGTAAGAAATAGATTTAAAATGCTTTTTATATATATATCATGTATATATAAGATAATGACCTATTCAACTGTTTTGTTTCTTATAAATATTTTGCTTTGAGTTTTCCTGATGAAGGTAAATCCATGAATACGCTTCAGATAATGCCATGAAATTTATAACGTTTTGTTTTCATTTTTATCATGTTTATCAATTTTGAATTTATGTATACTTTCAGATCTGACAAAACAATTGAACAATGGCCTCAACAGTGCATAATGATAGAGAAAACCATGTTGAAAAACAGCCTCTTCATGAAAACCAGGAATTAAATCGAACTGCCGAGACAGACCAGAATCAAGTGATTGTATCATTGTTAGAGAGTCATGAGGAGAATCATGCTCCTGAAATTCCCTCCTACGCCATCGAACCAGCATACCAAAATACCTTACAAAACCCTTACAGGGAGACAACTGTCACTGTTCCTCATCTCATACGAAAAGTTCCAGAGGAAGATCTGACACCACGTCCATTTAAATCTTTTAACCAGATCTTAATCTTCACATATTTGAGTGTAATATTTTGTATGTGTATTGGTGCTTATGCCAACAAGAATGCCTGGAAAGCGAAGATACATTTGGGTAAAGGACTGTATGGGCTAGCCCAGAAGAGAGCTACACGGGCCGTCTACATGAGTTATGTAAGCTTTGTCAGTGGTATTCTCATCTTTATCATTATAATCCTTGCTGTAACATTATAATGTCAGCACTGCCACTGGTCAATAACTTGTGATACAATTGAAGGATATTTTGCATTGTTTTATGTAATACATTAGAATTTTAAACATAAGTGATAGATTTCATTGTGACCAGAGGTTAAAAGGCTATCTGAATATTAGTTCGATAAAAGTCCCAAGAATACATGTATTTGCTTTTTATCATCAGCTCATTGCATCTTGTCCAGAAAATGTATAGAAGATCTGAGACATGACTAATGAAAAAAATAGTAGCTTTACATGTTTATATGTTGTTATATATATGTAGTATCTAAATGTAAAACATACTATTATTTGATAATTTTAAAATTATAAACGGTTATACATAACATTGAAATACTGGGCTACTTCTTCTTTAAGAATTAAAAAAGCTCCACAAAATGCTTAATTATTTTGTTTGAAATTATTTGATTAAGTAGCGTACCGATAAATCCCTCCATTTAGTGTTGCAAACTGGAAATCTATTGAATTGAAAACGTTATTAAAAATGACAAGTAAAGGTATTTTCACATATTACAGAATGTAAATTATTTTGTTATGATCTAAAATTTTGCATATTTCATTGTATTTTTAAAAGAGTAACTGCATGTACAATTTATTTTAGAAATTTGCATACTAAACATTTGTTGATTTAAAACAGAGCAGTATGTGTTATTGACACAGGGTTATAATGAAACATTTATATCAACTCATCATTTGTATCTACATGATCTAGCACATTTCTTATGACTAGACAAAAACAATATTGCTGTTTTAATTCATTAATCGATCTTCTTGTTAAAAAGGGAAGTTCTGGATGTTTGATCTGTTGTCATTTAAAATAAGTAGGATAATGTATAAAGAAATATCTTTTATTTATTGTGAACTTGATCTTTTATGATATAAGATATTTTTCTTTTGCCTTAAATTTAGATCTGAAGAAAATTTTAAAGGTTAAATGTATTTGTTTTATATACCATCTTATTATGCTTATGTCATGTATGTGTCTTATTTTCATGCAGAAACTTACATGAGTAAGGGGGTCACAAAGAAAATGGCTTTCATGAATGTTGGTAGGCCTCTTTACCCTATTAAAATTATCAGTTAAAAGTCTGTATTGATTGACCCTCTACATACATTATACATGTGTATTTTGATTCTCTAGTTTAAAGTGGTCTAAGTAAAAGATTTTGATTCTTCAGATATTTTGAAAAGTGATTACATTGTATGTATGAATATAACATATTACATGTAACAGGATTAGAGAATATGTTAGAAGTTCATATAATCGATGAAGGGTTAACATTAAAAAATAGTGTATTGATATTCTTATTTGTAATATGTAACCATGGTAATAGTGCAATAATCATTATCATTACTCTTATCAATAGGACATGGTGTATTTTTCTGCAATATCATAAATTCACTTTATCATGTTTATATTTGTCATTTTTGTTCATTCATTTTGAAAATTATAACTTGTATAATATTTTATCTGATTTAATTATTATATAAAAAAAAATATTTGTTACATAAATAAGCAATTATGTCAAAATAACGCATTGTACTTTATTTTTGTGATTGATAATTTTCATAGGAAATATGTGATTCCAAGTGAAAATATATATAAAAATGCAAAATAATCATCTATGAAAGGTTGTATATTTATTGGCCAATCGTATTAACATTGGAGGCATTTGTTCACAAATGTCAATTTTCAAAATAAATTAGACTATTTAAAAACAAATTTAAAGTTATGATCAGTTACATGTAGGTCATTGCATATATATGCTATATTTTTTTGCTTTTACATTTTTCCTTGCTGATACACATAATTGATATGGCTTCTACTAGCGAAAGCTCCTGTTGGAGTTTAGAGACCATTTATGACAGTTCACCTTTCCATTGCATTATACACTATATAATAGAAGTCTATATACTGAAGGGTAGTTTACCAAAAGATTGAGGAAAATTTAAAATCTATTTAAAATATAACTTTTACATATATATGTATTTTCATGAATCGCCTATAGTAGATAAAGATTAAAACTATTAAAATATAATTGTTTTCTTGTGTTCAATAAAGAATCTAATCTAGTTCATGAAAAGGTCAATTTGGTTAAAGAACTTGTTAACCAATGGACAGTAGAATTGAAATGACATATATATTTTAGTGCCCTCAGTCAGTCATGTCAGTAGAGATTGAAGTTAACTTTTGAAACTTAAACGGAAAAATCAGATTTCATTTTAAGAAAAGATGAAATTAAATGAAATCAATTAAGAAAGATATATCTTCAAAGGGTTCTTGTTAAGTGTTGTAATGGTTGAAAATGCAATAAGGCTTTAAGGAGCTAAAACTGAGTAACAAAATTGCACAAATTTAAACATCAAAGGAACTTAGAACTGGGATGAGACCATTTAGTTTTAATTGTAGTTTAGGAATTATAATTCAGTGACTTTCTCAGACTCTTAAGGGAGCTCGCTTCTCAGTTTCAAAGTAATTAACTTTTCAAAACACTAGTTTATATTGATAAGGAATTAATAAAGGAATCCAAAAAGCAAAAAAAATATATAGGTCACCGTGCTTGTTTTCGAAATATGAGCCATTGAAATTTTGGCGGGAAAATATTCTCTCTTGACTTTTCATAGCTTTATCATTAACAAGTTAAAGTTCTCAAAAACTGTTAAAAAGTAATTAAAATTTTATAAGACTTTTACAGATGGCTTATCATTATACATGTTAAAGAATTTCAAAAAGAAAAATGGGGGTCACCGGGCAAATTTTTTCAAGGCATTTAAATGGATAAAGCCAGAGGATTCCGAAAATCTGACAAAAAATCAAACACATGACAAGCCAGCTTCCTTAAGCTTCCCAAGGGATACTTACACCATAAGTGTCATTTGGGTTTTAAGGAGCCTCTTGATTTTTAAAATGTTGAATATAAAGAGTTGACTAGATGATATTATTAGCCAGAGATTTAACAAATTACAATAGTTAGATACTGTGATACATCCATCTGCCTTTATTTGTTGTAAAAAGTTGTTGGTGTATTCATCATGTTCATAACATCATATATAGTACTATCTATTTTATTTTTTTTAAATCAAATTTACCAAGCTCTGCACGGCAATATATTCTAGTCTTAACATATATATATGTGTATTAGTTTGTGTTTTTTTATTTTATTTTACTCTAAAAAAATGACATTGTATTTATTGAAGGATGCATATACATTGTACATGTATATATGTATGCTCGTATTTACTGATAACCCATTATAACCTGTTCTTAATTGTTGATTTGGAGTTGGTTTAAGGTATGACCGGGTGTAATAAAATCTAATTTTTCTGTTTTCTTGCAAAAGAATGTCACAGTAGTCAAGATATGAGTTAAGTACAAATGGAGGTATCTACCTTTAGTTAGGAAAAATCTCATCTGCTATAAAAAAAAACTTCACTGAAACTAATGTGCAGGTAGAGGAACATATTTAACAGTGAAACATATCCATCAAGCTCCTGTAAAAATACTGTAGCAAAAGAAACAAAAGAGTAACCTCTAGGTATATGTGTGTGTTTTATTTATTTTGAACTTTTTTGATAGCTAAATGCTAGTAAATATTGGTTTAACTAAGTGTTCATACATCATGTATATATGATAAAATAGTATGCAGGTTAGGGTAATGACAATAAGATTTAACAATAAATAATGTACATGATGTATGTAAACCAATGCAGCAAAGGGAGGTAATCCTATATAAAAACAGATATAGATGAGTTTATCTCATTGTTGAAGGCTGTACGTACAGTTGCCTATAATTGCTTACATCAATTCATTTGAACTTTGGTGGATAGTTATCTCATTGTCAAGTTTACCATGTAAAATATAGTGATTTGTTTTTATAATTATAAAAACGTTGAAACTTACTATTTTGTAGTGTCAGAAACAGAATCTGGTAATAGGTATCAAATGCTTTAGTTTGTTAGTTGTAGGTTACTTGTATGTTTATCTTGCCCTATAAATGCCAAGACATTAGTAAGCTGAATTACATGTAGAACTCATAATAAATCATCCTTAAATCAAAACATCACAGCGATTTCATTTACTTGTTTTCTTATCGATTTAATATAAAAAACATAACAGTTTTTGACCCATTTTATTTTTGTATATATAAATTATACAAAGGAATGTATAATGTATTCACTAGTTTCTTATGTTTGTCAAGCATTAGTCCAAATAATTATTACATTTTGAAAGGCTATTCTTATTATTTCTTTGCCTGAGGGATTTTTTTTTCTTGCCTTCATTAAGTAGCAAATGTCTTTGCAGGTACGAATGTTGGGTAAAAAACCTGCTTTATTATAACTTAATCTGATGCTTACCCTATTCTTGTATACCTTTTTATCAGAGTTAACATGTAATTATTATAACATAATGGCAAAGAGAGAATTGGCCATTTTGAAATATACTAATTTAGTGTAGTTTTATTATTACTTGCATTTGTTGTATTACGCACATTCCATCAAAAATGTCATGATTTATTTTGTTTTTACACTTATTTTTACTGCTTGGTTTTTAGGAATAAACTGTAAACGAATGAGACTTTCTTATTAAGATTTTATCTGTAGATTCCATAACAATTGTGTATGAAATTGAGCATTTCATGTTGAATAAGACAGGAAGTGTAAATCACTTAGACAGCAACCCAAAAAATCAAAGCATAATACATTCAAACTTTGTGCTAAATGTAATATTAAGTGTGTTTCAACTTGTGAAATTGTTTCAGGAAATTGAATTTCTCATACTGTGACTCTGTGATTTTAACAAAACTATATTCAATACATAAATTAAATGAAAGAGCTGAGTATGTGTTGAAGTGTTTAGGACATATATGAATTTATATTAGTTATGGCCTACTGTGAATTCATTGTTTTCCGGGGTATCAATTTTCGTAGAATATCATATTCTTCCATTTAGTGGTTTTGCCAAAGACTGCATAAAGCCTTTATGATAAATTTGCACCTTTTTGAAAACTTATACTGTTGGTTAACATATACCCAGGTTATAACAAAAAATGGGTAGTCAATCAACAGTGTATGGGTGCATGTGTACAATTACTACGACAATATTTTGAAAAAGATCATTTTCTTTGAAATTCAGTGAAATAAAAAAATACACATAAGGATTACACAACATCACAAATACAATTATTTATATCAAAGAAATGTGTGTAATAAACAAACAAAATTGGTTGCTACCTTATTGTGCTATTCAAATTGTATAAATCACTTTAGTGGTAGCCATGTTGGGCTGAGTGCAGGAGGTGGTGGGATAAATTAATAGCTTGGTGACCCCAAAGACTTGGAAATTGGTGTTTTCTCCTTCTTGACTGATCATCATACAGCATTTTAAGAAGTAAGAGCAAAGACTCAACTACGAGTAATAACTTCTTGATATATGGTTTCATCTGGCACCCTCTGTGTTTGGAGTTCCTTCAATGTTTGACCTAATGTTTGCTACTTAACCTGTAGTATGCTATTCATATGTATGAATTTTTGGTCTTGTTTATCCTCAATATTGATCAGGGATCAAATTAGGAATTATTAATTGCATCAATCAGTGGCACAGATACATTCATTCTGCTCTTATCACAAAAAACAAAAGTGGACACACTGAAATGTCTCGCCTGCTTTACTGACCATTGAATTTTATGATGAAATTGTTATTAGTTTATTAGAAATTAGTTTTATTTCAAGTATTGCATTAACTTTACTTGATGAAAGAAAACTAGGGTGAGGTCAGATAAATCAAGCCAATAATACATGTACACCTTACAATCATTCTATCCAACAAATATAGTTCCCCTATTATTGATGGTAAACAAGAAACCGACCAAACCAGGTCAACTTCATATTTACCAAAGAAGCATGAGGATGAGATAAAGGTTAATAGATCAACCCTACCGGACAGACATATGTTCACCTCACAATCATTCCATGCTTTAACTTTTTATATAGTTGACATATTGTTTATAGTATCTTTAAACAAACCAGGAAAACATAACATTGACCAATTACCCATAAAATTGAGTCAACGATTGATTGATTGTTGGTTGCTTAACGTCCAGTGGCAAATTCAACGATTGATGATAAGTGTCAGATTGACATATACATCATAAAAATATTTCCATACACCATATAAAGTTGACCTATTGCATACAGTATAAAAAAAAAAAGACCAAAACACAAAAAATAACTAATCGTTGAACCATAAAAAATGAGGTCAAGGTCAGATGACACCTTACAGTCATTCCATACACCAAATATAGTAGACATATTGGGTACAGTATCTGAGAAATGGACTTGACCACGAAAAGTTTACCTTGTTCACTGATCTATTAAATAAGGTTTGATTCAAATGAAAACTGTCTGACAGGCATGACGGCATTGCAAGGTATGCATTTACCAAATACAAATGTATATTTATCCTATCAAGAGAGAAATTAAGTTAACAAAAAATCTTAGTTTTTTTTCAAGTGTGCACTGAACCATGAAAATGAGTCCTATGACTGTGGACATGGAAACTTCATAACATAAGGCATCTATATAAAAAGTATAAAGGATCTAGGTCTTCTACCTTTCTGAAATATCAAGCTTTGAAGAAGTTAGTTAATGCTACCACCGCTGAATCACTATCTCTATGTTTTGCTTTCTGCAACAGAAGTTGTATGAACAACAAAACATGCAAATTCTATATTAAAATGATTTTATTAAATAAAAGTATGTATCTGTCTTAACTTTTTGTAAATGTCTAGTATTGTTCTCCTACAAACATCTGATGAACCAGTAGTAACATTATCCTCCTCCAACTGCTGAAGCTCATTCATTAATTCCTGGAACAAATCATAGAACTATAATACTCAGTTAATAACAACATTTGGTTGAGGTAAACATATTTAGAGAACAGAAACCAACTTTGACACGTACAGACAGATATAGATGGATAAAACTTTAAAAATAAGTCCTCTGCTACGGAGGGGGCATAAAATTAAAATTGCAATAAAAACAATACTTGGCTGCTGAGAAGCAGCAAAGACCAGTTTTTAAGTCTTTCGTTTGGCACAGCCAGGCTTTGAACCCTTGACCCCAACTCCAAGTCATGAATCTATAATTTTGTTTTACATTGATGTCATATATATACTATTTTCTGTATACTTGTGTAGACCATTAAAGCAATCTTTCATTATGTTTTCCTTAATTAATAGTACCAGATGTGACCAAAAGGAGACCTGATTGGAGGAGCTAAATCATGTGACCTTTCTGTGGAAATTAGTGAGGGTATCACATGTATCATTAGCCCAAAAGTCAGAGCTTTGACACTGACAAGATATGTCAGTATGCAGGACAATATAAATTTCATTCACTTTCTGGGGCCTGGGTGGCCGATTGGTCTAAGTAGTTACTACTGTTATCACTAGCCAGTCAATACAGTGGTTGTGAGTTTGAACCCTGCTCATGCTTGTGCGCTCAACTCCAATCTTTTTCTACGGGCACTTTGGCTTCCTCCACCAATAAAAACTGGCCCCAACAAGATAGCCCAAAAGCGGTGCTTAAAAGTGACGTTAAAACACAAATAATCAAAATAAAATAAAAATCATAAACTTTCTGTAGAATAGTTCCAGCACTCTAATACAAAGTTGACCTTAGATTGCTTGGTCTCTTTTCTGACAGTTAAATGTAGCTCCTCAAATATATATATATACAAGTCTAAATTGAAAACTACATTCAAACCTATGGTTGCGTTGGATAAAAACTGCAATTTTTATATGTGTGCATGTAAAACAAATTTTGTTGTAGAAGGGTCTAAAAACAGCACAAACAACATTTTATATCAAAAGACCAAAAAACTGAAAAAGTATATTTAAACAAAACACATTTGACTAACAAGTCGAACAACTGATGTTCTTTAACCCTGCTGACTGCCATTGGTGATTGCCAGGTTTGAACGTAGTTTTCAATTTAGACTCGTTTATATATATATATATGATATTCAACACTTTTAAGTGTTTTGTTTTCCATCTATTTATCGGTACTGTTACACAATCTTTCAGACTATATATATAAATGTCTAAGAATATAACTTAAACACACTAATTAATACATTAAAAAGTTCTATTAGATGTTAAATAGAAATACGCAATATTTCGCTAACAAATTAGCTTCATCAGGCGTGTGCATCTCTCAAGGTGAAATCGGATGCATGACAAAAAATATTTTTGTAGCTAAATCTGTACAAGAGTTGAGGAAAAGTGTAACATATTGATTGATGTTGCATAAAATATGTTTGTTGCTACAACTACATGAACTTGGAATAAAAGTTTAACACATTTATAGATGTTCGATTAATTGTATGAATTTCTATAAATTAATTTGTATGATTTCAAGATAATTATGGTTTTGATTTGTTTTTAAATCTTTTTTCGTCTCTCTCATTGAGTCCATCAGGTTCAAGAGTTCGTAACTGGTGCATCCAAAATCTCTCTCTTTTTTGTCTTCCTTGTGTATCCCAATTTTGATTTTTCTCAATGATTTGAAATCATTTACTGTAGTACGCCGCTAGATTAAAACTGACGAGGAAAGGTAACACACGGCCAGCGAAAGCTCTTTTTTTGAGAGCCCAGGTGGTCGTGTGGTCTAGCGGGACGGCTGCAGTGCAGGGGATTTGGTGTCACGATATCACAGTAGCATGGGTTCGAATCCCGGCGAGGGAAGAACCAAAAATTTGCGAAAGCAAATTTACAGATCTAACATTGTTGGGTTGATGTTTAGACGAGTTGTATATACATTATGTACACAGCCATGTATCACCATCATTGATGGCGAACCGATGGACACATCTGTTGTAGAGTTGTCACTGACTCAGACGTACTTATAAATATAATTATATTCTGTGACTGTATATTACATTAATTTGTAGGATCCTTTACTATAGATAATTTAGCTGATCTGTAACAATAACATCTTCATGCCTTATATATCATGTACTGTAGTACGCCCCTAGATTAAAACTGACGAGGAAAGGTAACACACGGCCAGCGAAAGCTCTTTTTTTTGAGAGCCCAGGTGGTCGTGTGGTCTAGCGGGACGGCTGCAGTGCAGGCGATTTGGTGTCACGATATCATAGTAGCATGGGTTCGAATCCCGGCAAGGGAAGAACCAAAAATTTGCGAAAGCAAATTATATAATTTGGTTCACAAATTTGAATTTTGTGAACGGAGTTACACTTACCTGATAGGTTTACATAATTGGATATTCTCTCCGGTATTTGGTCTTATCTCGCTCAAGCGCTTAGCTGATCTTTTAAAAATCATCTACATCTATATCAGTTAAGCGCTTAGAACCTCAGTTTTCTCCGGCGAAAATCCAGCTGAATTCACCAAAAGAAATTACTGAGGGGAGGAGGTGGGTAGTATATCAGGTAAGTGTAACTCCGTTCACAAAATT
Source organism: Mytilus galloprovincialis (assembly GCA_037788925.1). Taxonomy (NCBI): domain Eukaryota; kingdom Metazoa; phylum Mollusca; class Bivalvia; order Mytilida; family Mytilidae; genus Mytilus; species Mytilus galloprovincialis. The sequence continues at coordinate 75,787,379 of CM075340.1, forward strand.
CAAATTTGTGAACCAAATTATATAATTTTATATTCACTACGTTACACTTACCTGATAGGTTTACATAATTGGATACATCCAGAGTTCAAAGCAGTACTTTGTTCTGTGGTTGGTAGTAATTTCTTGTTCAATTTATATATATACACTGTACATTTTTAAAACAATAAAATCACTCCTCCTCTTCTCCATTTAAAATTCATCTATTATTTACACTAATACTATAATGAATATTCTGTTTTTCTATCATTCAAACACTTTGTAGTCTATATTCATCATCTAAAATTCCATCGCATCTCGTCGGAAATGAGGATTTCAATATCTATATATTATATACATGAATGTACAATATTTTTTTAAAGTTTATTTTTATATATTTTTTCTTTCTTTTTTCTTATTCAACGATTAAGATAAAACGCTTGGTTCTAGATTTCTCAAATAGAATTTCGTGAAAGTAGACTCTCTACTCCAGTCTGCTGCTTCCATGATGGATTTCATAGATGAACCATTAAATAGGGCCCATGAAGGACCAATAGCTCTTGTACTATGCGCCTTGACAGACTTGTTTTTGTCATTATATGCCATTTGGATGGTTTGGACAATCCAATTCGAAATTGTCTGACTAGAGACCGGGTTGTGCGGACTATTTACACTTAAAAACAGTTTACTGTTACTTCTGTCACAATTACGGAAGTTATCCGTCATTTTCAAATAATAAAACAATGACCTTTTCGGATTCAATAATTTGTTGTCCTTAAAACTTGGAACAAATATTTTTGAACCATTATGTCCAGGACGATCCTGCTTTGAAAGGCCTTCTCTAATGAAAAACACACCAGTACTATGTACACTAATATTACCATCTCCTATTCTCAATGCTTGAAGATCACTACAGCGTCTGAAAGTAGTAATAGCAAATAAGAAAATAGTTTTCCAAGTAACATATTTTAAAACACTGTTTTTCATTGGTTCAAATGGACTTTTTTGTAACATGTCTAAAACTTTCAAAAGATCCCATTCCGGTAAAAGTTTAATTTTAGGTGGTCTTGAATTGAATACACCTTTTAAAAGTCTTATTATGTATGGATGTTGGCCTACAGGAATTTTTTCTATAGGCGGTAAGACTGTAGATAACATGGACCTATATCCAGCTATTGTTCTATATTGAAGTCCCTTAGTAAACAGACCTGTCAAAAAATCTGCTACCTCTGTCAAAGAGGCAGTATAGGGATCAATTTCCCTTTCATTACACCAGCTACAGAATTTTTTGAATTTGCCAGAATAATCTTTTTGCGTTCCTGCCCTCCATGAGGCAGACAATAATTGTCTAGTGTCCTTAGAAAAGCCTCTCTTTTTAAAGAGTCTGTTGATAGAGGCCATACAGTTAGATTGAATATTTCTGGATTTGGATGATAAATCCGTGATTCCGGCTGGTGTAAAAGATTGTTTCCGATTGGAATTTTTAAAGGGTAATCTACTAGTAATTTCAACAGGTCTGGGTACCAAGGTCTTCTTGGCCAATGTGGTGCTATTAGAAGAATTTGACACCTGTACTGGGACATGTGTTGTAGAATTTTTGGTATTAGGCATATTGGGGGATATGCATACCCGAACAGATTCTGCCATGGAATTGACAGTGCGTCTAGAGCATAAGCTTGATTGTGAGGAAACCACGTGCAAAAAATCTGAGTTTGTTTGTTGTGGATTGATGCAAACAGATCTATTTTTGGTGACCCTAGCTTTAGGAATATTTTTTGTACTACAGATTTTTCTAGTGTCCATTCTGTGTGTCTTATTTTGTTTCTCGACAATAAATCTGCTAGAATGTTTGCTTTGCCCGCAATGTGGGCTGCTTTCAATTGAATCTGATGATCGATTGCCAAATTCCATAATTCCCAAGTTTTTAGACATAGAATCATTGATTTGGTCCCCCCTTGACGATTGATGTATTGTACCACTGTTGAGTTGTCGCAACGTATTAATACATTTTTCCCCCTCAATTGGGATAAGAAGTGTTTTATCGTTCTTATCACTGCTTCCATTTCTAAGCAGTTGATATGGAGTTTTTTCTCTGATAGGTTCCAGGTTCCTTGTGCTATCTGAGTCCCCATGTGACCTCCCCAACCCACTGATGTTGAGGCATCCGTTGTCATAGTGGCATGGGTTTCCCAATGTTTCAATGATCTCCCCTTTTTTATGTTGGTTTGATCTAACCACCATTTTAGATGGCTTCTTAGATGTGCAGTAATTGGGACTTTGAACTCCAGATCCTGAGAAACTGGTTTCCAAAATTTTAACAGATGTATTTGAACAGGTCTCATGTGTAATCTTGCATTGGGAATTATTTCTAAGCAGGATGACATTATCCCTAAGAGGTGAAGAAAATCTCTGGCTATTACTTGATTTTGAAGGATCATTGCCTGGGATGAAGCTATTAATTTTGACGTTCTTTCCTCTGTTGGCAAAACGATCCCCAGATTCAAGAGAAACATTGCCCCTAAGTATGTTATCTGTTGTGATGGATCCAAAGTGGACTTTTTTAAGTTTATTATGAATCCTAGTTCGACAAGGAGATTGAGTACTAATTCTCGATCTAATATTAATTGACTTTTTTCCTGATTCAGAAGGAACCAGTCGTCTAGATAGACAACCAGTCTTATGCCCCTTGACCTTAAATGGGCAGCTACTACTGCCACAATTTTTGTAAAAACTCTTGGGGCTGAGGTTGGACCGAAAGGTAGAGCCTTGAACTGAAGAGCTCTCCCGTTTTTTAGACAAAACCTCAGATATTTCTTGTGTGTTTTGTAAATTGGGACATGTAAATATGCGTCCTTTAAGTCCAGACTGATTCCCCAATCTCCTTGTTTCACCAGATTGAGAACCGTAGAAAGGGAATCCATTTTGAAATGCTGTTTTCGGAGATACTTGTTGAGGGGTTTTAAATTTATTACTGGTCTCATGTCCCCTGTTTTCTTGGGGACAAGAAAAAATGTGCTGTAAAAACCGTTTTCTATTTCGTTCAGAGGTACATATTCTACAGCTTCTTTTTGTACTAACTCTCTTACTTCTGTATCTAAAATATCTAGATCTTTTGCAGATACACAGGTGTATTTTATTCCTGTGTTCTTTGGAATCTCTAAGAATTCCAGTTTGTAACCCTCTTTTATTACAGAAAGCACCCATTGATCGTCTGTTATTTGTTCCCATTTTTTCAGAAAATAAATTAGACGTCCCCCAACAGGTATCTCCGGATGACAAGCCATGATATTGCTTACCTTTAAATAGTCATTTTCTTTGTTGGTTTTTTCCCTGGTTGCCCCATGAGGGACGAAAATTAGTTCCTGCTTTCTCGAACTTATTTTCACTCTTGTCAGGTCTTGAAACAGTGCTAGTTCTCTGAAAAGAACGCTGAGTACTTGGAGTTGATTTAAAACTGTTCTGATTAACATTTTGTTTTACACGTTTTGCTTGCCAATCATTAGAAGCAGTGTTTTTTCTTTTACCTAGAAAAGATGTAGGTTTATTTCCAATATGTAACTCAGGAAGCAATTCCTTAAGTTGTTTGTCTTTTTCTATCCTATCTTTCAAGGTTTGTTCAAACTTGTCACCGAACACTCCACTGCTTGAAAGTGGTAAAGAAATTAAAGAATTTTTAAGTTCCTTTATGTCATTTAACCCAGTATCTTCCATTACTAGTTTTCTTCTAATAAGGTGATGAAATGCACCTGCTCTTGCAACCTGATCAACACTTTTTGTTGACATAGCAAAGATATCACGTACTTGTTGTACTGCCCTATCCATATTCACCTCTTTGTCTAATAATGTTTCTAATAATGTACCTAATGCCTGTTGCATGTAAGACGATGAAACAATACCCATTTTAGCAGCAGCTTGTCCTTGATAAGCCAATTTTTCTACTGATTTTAGAAAAGGTGTATATAAAGTCTTTTTCTTATTAGAAACTGTAAAAGCTTTTTGACCATGTTTTTTAACTAGTAGGTCTGATGTAAAGCTATCTAGACTAGGTATATCTAAATGTTTTTCAGAACTTTCATGAACTGGGAAACACAATTTATATTGTTCATTGTATGCAGTTATCTTTTCTGGTTTTTCACAATGCCATGATCCAGAAAGAATATCAATCTGACTTTTGTCTAAAACAAGGCCAACTGACTTAGAAACTGATTTAGTTTTGGCGTCGTCACCAAATAACTGATTAAGATTGTCAATACCAGAGTCTGTTTCCTCAGTTTCTTGACACTTTAAATATTTACTGAACCTAGCTACAGTATTATGGTTTTCATTGTCACTTCTCATTGAAGTCCCATCTTCTTCATCTGAGAATAACCCAATGTTAAGTCTCTCTGAACGGCCTGGTGCCAGAGACATAACATCTCCATGTAAATTTTCCTCTGCCTCATTATCTGTAGGCAAATTTACATCAGGAGTTTGTGTTTCTTGTAAAGGTCTGCGCGCTCCCGAAGAGCCGCTATCCTGTTGATTACAAGTAGAAACATTTTGTACCTGCTCACCCGAAGTGCCAGGGTTTAGACTAGTTTCCATAAAATTACATATCTTATCTAACCTTGAATCAAATTGGGCAAACTTGCTTTCCCATTTCTGTTCTAAGGCGTCTAGCTGGTCGTCCTTTTTCTTAGTAGACCTGCTTTTGCTCTTCTTAGAGGAAGATGAAGAACGAGTACGAGCCGCCATCTTTGTCGTTTCGTTCGCGTCAGTTGACAAACTGGGACGTTCCTGCAAAACGTCGTCCTCGCTATTTGAACCGTTCATAGCGACTTCTGCCATAATATTATTTATTTAATACTTCTTAACTCATAAACTAATTATTTCAATGTATTTTCTCAGAGCGAAAACACGACCGGCTGGATTTTCGCCGGAAAGAAGACTGAGGTTCTAAGCGCTTAACTGATATAGATGTAGATGATTTTTAAAAGATCAGCTAAGCGCTTGAGCGAGATAAGACCAAATACCGGAGAGAATATCCAATTATGTAAACCTATCAGGTAAGTGTAACGTAGTGAATATAAAATTTACAGATCTAACATTGTTGGGTTATGTTTAGACGAGTTGTATATATATATATATATATAAGTCTGAAAATTACACCAAACAGTGTATATCCTATACATGCTGTAATTAGAAATCTTATCTGCTGTGACCACAAGAAACCTTGCTGAAGATTGGCAATTGTTATTGATGTAACCACAAGACACTTGCTGAAGTTTGGCAATTGTTATTGATGTTAGCACAAGACACTTGCTGAAATTTGGCAATTGTTATTGATGTAACCACAAGACACTTGCTAAGGTTTGGGTAATTGTTATTGATCTAACCACAAGACACATGCTGAAATTTGGCAATTGTTTTTAATGTAAGCACAAGACACTTGCTAAAGTTTGGCAATTGTTATTGATGTAAGCACAAGACACTTGCTGAAATTTGGCAATTGTTATTGATGTTACCACAAGACACTTGCTAAAGTTTGGGTAATTGTTATTGATCTAACCACAAGACACTTGCTGAAATTTGGCAATTGTTATTGATGTTACCACAAGACACTTGCTGAAGTTTGTCAATTCTTATTGATGTTACCACAAGACACTTGCATAAATTTAGCAATTTTTTAGGATGTAAGAACAAGACACTTGCTGAAGTTTGGCAATTGTTATGGATGAAACCACAAGACACTTGCTGAAGTTTGTCAATTGTTATGGATGAAACCACAAGACACTTGCTGAAGTTTGTCAATTGTTATGGATGAAACCACAAGACACTTGCTGAAGTTTGGCAATTGTTATTGATGTAAGCACAAGACACTTGCTGAAATTTGGCAATTGTTATTGATGTAACCACAAGACACTTGCTAAAGTTTGGGTAATTGTTATTGATCTAACCACAAGACACATGCTGAAATTTGGCAATTGTTTTTAATGTAAGCACAAGACACTTGCTGAAGTTTGGCAATTGTTATTGATGTAAGCACAAGACACTTGCTAAAGTTTGGGTAATTGTTATTGATCTAACCACAAGACACTTGGTGAAATTTGGCAATTGTTATTGATGTTACCACAAGACACTTGCTAAAGTTTTGGTCATTGTTATTGATCTAACCACAAGACACTTGCTGAAATTTGGCAATTGTTTTTGATGTTACCACAAGACACTTGCTGAAGTTTGTCAATTCTTATTGATGTTACCACAAGACACTTGCATAAATTTAGCAATTTTTTAGGATGTAAGCACAAGACACTTGCTGAAGTTTGGCAATTGTTATGGATTTAACCACAAGACACTTGCTAAAGTTTGTTAATTGTTATGGATGAAACCAGAAGACACTTGCTGAAGTTTGTCAATTGTTATGGATGAAACCACAAGACACTTGCTGAAGTTTGGGCATTTGTTATTGATGTAACCACAAGACATTTACTGTAAATTGGCAATCTTAACCGGTTAGACCGACAGTATTCCTGTACTTGTAATTAATAGACATTAACAATACACACATGACACCTGTAGTAATTTAGCAGTCTTACCTGATGAAGTTTTAACTTTGTTTGAATTGAAGTCATGGTGAAACTATTTTCTTTATTCTTGTCAAGACCCTAAAATAAGAAAAAGAAAACATTTTGATGTAAAACAGCATAGCATTTTAAATACTTATTTTGTATTAATATTCTTACAAATGCATTTATTTGGTAACGATTGCAGAAACCTACTAATATATCGTTATTTGAAAGTTAAGTGCCTTTCAAGTACTGATTTGTAGTATCACGGTATATGTTTATTGTGTGTGTTTTGTTTACTTTCTGATTAAGATTAAAAAGGCAGGGAGCTCATATCACAAAAAGTATTTTAAACCTGCCATTTTATCATGTGTCTGTCAGAGCCTCATTGGTTGTTGGTGTATGTCATATCTTAATATCTATTGTTACATGCATTTGGAGAAGTGAGTGTTAATAGCACTTTGGTTTCTATTGATTTTTCACAAGGTTTAAAGATTATAAACTGCATCCCTCTGGTATCTTTCACCCCTCTTTTTTAACAGTTATAAATTAACAGAGCTTGACATTAACCACTATTCATTGTTGATAAATGTATGTTATCCTTAAAAATCATCCAATAGTATGTTCTGTTGTTGGGATGCTAACAAATACCCCATGTCTCCTTGTGTTCATTATAAGGATTATAAGTTTATAGACAAAACTAGGAGTGAGGGAGATTTATGCAACCTTCTTTAAAACAAAGGAGATCACAAATGGCCTCACACTTTAAACTATAGTTAGATATGCTTACCGGTAAGTGGAGCTTCTTACATAATTTTCAATAGCTAGTTACAAATCTAGGACCAAACTTCTTCTACTGGTCTATGATTACCTGAAACCTGTCTAATATGGCCAGTCTGATTGCTGTACATAATGGTAGGTATGTGGATTGAAAGGAGAAAACTCTATAATTATCTGTAACCTGTCTAATATGGCCAGTCTGATGGCTGTACACTGGTAGGTCTGTGTACTGAAGGGAGATAACTCTATAATTACCTGTCACCTGTCTAATATGGCCAGTCTGATGGCTGTACACAGTGGCAGGTCTGTGGATTGAAGGGAGATAACTCTATAATTACCTGTCACCTGTCTACTATGGCCAGTCTGATGGCTGTACACAGTGGCAGGTCTGTGGATTGAAGGGAGAAAACTCTATAATTACCTGTAACCTGTCTAATATGGCCAGTACGATGGCTGTACACTGGTAGGTCTGTGTACTGAAGGGAGATAACTCTATAATTACCTGTCACCTGTCTAATATGGCCAGTCTGATGGCTGTACACAGTGGCAGGTCTGTGGATTGAAGGGAGATAACTCTATAATTACCTGTAACCTGTCTACTATGGCCAGTCTGATGGCTGTACACAGTGGCAGGTCTGTGGATTGAAGGGAGAAAACTCTATAATTACCTGTAACCTGTCTAATATGGCCAGTCTGATGGCTGTACACAGTGGCAGGTCTGTGGATTGAAGGGAGATAACTCTATAATTACCTGTAACCTGTCTAATATGGCCAGTCTGATGGCTGTACACAGTGGCAGGTCTGTGGATTGAAGGGAGAAAACTCTATAATTAACTGTAACCTGTCTAATAGGGCCAGTCTGATGGCTGCACAAAGTGGTAGGTATGTGGACTGAAGGGAGATAACTCTATAATTACCTGTCACCTGTCTAATATTGCCAGTACGATGGCTGTACAGTGGTAGATCTGTGGACTGAAGGGAGATAACTCTATAATTACCTGTCACCTGTCTAATATGGCCAGTCTGATGGCTGTACATAATGGTAGGTCTGTGGATTGAAGGGAGATAACTCTATAATTACCTGTCACCTGTCTAATATGGCCAGTCTGATGGCTGTACACAGTGGCAGGTCTGTGGATTGAAGGGAGATAACTCTATAATTACCTGTCACCTGTCTAATATGGCCAGTCTGATGGCTGTACACAGTGGCAGGTCTGTGGATTGAAGGGAGATAACTCTATAATTACCTGTAACCTGTCTAACATGGCCAGTCTGATGGCTGTACACAGTGGCAGGTCTGTGGATTGAAGGGAGATAACTATTTGGTCCTCTGTACTGACATCAACATGGACTTTACTCCCACCACATATTGATAATGTTAAAGCTTTATCACTGATATCAGAAATCTGGTTAGAGTCCTTGAGAAGATATCTCAATATGGCAGGTTCATCTACAACAAATATTATAATGTTATATTGATATCAGAAATCTGGTTACTGTCCTGGAGAAGATATCTCAATATGGCAGGTTCATCTACAACAGATATTATAATGTTATATTGATATCAGAAATCTGGTTAGAGTCCTGGAGAAGATATCTCAATATGGCAGGTTCATCTACAACTTATATTATAATATTATATTGATATGAGCAAATCAGCCTTAATAGGGATAAATCAGCATGTGCAATACTGATGACATTGTGCTTTCAATAAAAATAAGGAGTTAATATTTTTCAACAGGGACAATATGGAAAAAGCTGTATTGGCCCATTGGCTAATACGGGCATTCACTTCTGGTTTCAATTTTTTTTACACCTCAGGTTGTTATTGTTATGCATAAAATACATTTGAATTCATATACTTGATATTTGCCAGATAAAATAAATTGTAATAGCATAATAAGTAGTTGCACCAGAATTCAGAAATTACATCTGACAATGTTGACAAAAAATCCATGGACAACTTTATATATGAAATTCTTCTTTATGTTCAACTTCTTAGATTATTCTGATTATTAAATCATTTTAATCATTAATAAAAGTGTTATGAACTGGCTGTTTCTGTATTGGCCCCGTTATAAATTCCCTATCAGAGAACTGGAATCTATAACAGGGCCAAAACAGAAACCACCAGTTAATAACACTAGAATACAACATTATAATATCAGAGAAATCTAGCTAGAGTACTGGAGAAGATATAACATTTAGTATTTCATGTAAGGAATTTGTGTTTGTGTGTATGTGTGCAAAAATTGAGGCAAGGGAGGATCCAGCCATTTTTGAAAGGGAGGTTCCCAACCAAGGAGAAAGAGGGGTTCCAACTAAATGTTCCCATTCAAATGCATTGATCGTTAAAAAAAAGGGGGGTATGTTCCAACCTGGTTGTTACCATCTCCCTGGATCCACCACTGCTCAATGTATATAACTAATATATGAAAGGGCTTATAGAACCACAGTACATGGAGTACTTGTAGTTGGAATTGACCTTGGTTTATGTCAATATTCACACCACAAAAACATACTGTAAGGAAAAAAATTAGTCAGAACCTGTCTTCAATGTTATTACAAATATAAATTTGTTGAGAATGTATATCTCTACCTTTAGGATAAGTTTGTTTTGTCATTTGGAAGACATTGATGTTATTTTTAGGATTATCTCTAATTAAGGGAGCTCGCGGGTCTAAATATTTTTTTTTAATTTAATATAGGATTTCTCTATATTTTTCTATAAATGAACTTTATCTTATACTTAATAGAAAAATGAAATGAAAAAATGGGGTCACCGTTCATTTACGTTCACAATCAGCCTTCCAAAGAAGCATACATTTGTGTTAATGTCCTTTTTTTCTGTTGAAGTAATAGGGGAAATATCGGTAATATCAAAATAAAAAAAGAATTAAATTAAAAAATGGCATTTTTGCACCAAAGGGAGATAGTTTGGAGCTTTTTTATTAATATCTACATTTTAAAAGTCACTTTGGGCCAACACAAATTGGTCTTTCGGAATGATTTTTGTACTTTATGATAAAGTAACAACTATTTAAGATAATAAATAAAATTTGTAATGAAAAATTAATGTATATTTTTTGTCTGAAAATCTTATACCCACAAGCCTCATTAATTCAGAGCTTGTCAAGACTCCAAACATTTCAAACTTCTGGTTATTTACTGTATATCTTAAGAATTCATTATCACAAAATATTAAAACTAAAATAATAGTGATAACTTTACACTTCTTAATAGCATCATTTCAAAATCATGTACCACAACTCCCAACCTATTTACTTGTTTGTGAAATGTAACCATGTACTACTTGTCATCAAATTCTACTTAATACAAACAATATCAAGGGTTTGTCAGGTGATGCAGAAACTGCTTCCTCCTGGAGAGTACCTGCATTCCCCTTTTTTTATTTTGGTGGGTTTTTTGTTGTTGTTTAGTCTAGTTTTTGGTTATGAGAATTTGTATTTAAAGTCTTTATTCTTTTGGATGAGGAGTTGCCTGTCTTTTTCCTTGTACTTAAGAAATCTTAAAACATTTTCCTATAAATAACAATAAGTTACCTTTTCCTAATCTTCTGATATCTCTGAGGTTCAGTATATCTAGTGGTTTATGTATGAGTAATGTTACTGGATTATGAACAATTTCACCACTATTGTCAGCATTCAGGAGACACTTTGCTATTGGGCGACTTAAAGCCAAGTCTCTCACTACCTTTTTATGATCAAATACTGGTTCATTCATAAACTTTTTGTGGTGTTTTTCATCACCAATAAAATAAATGATATCTAAAATTTTTGAAGTTAAAATCACTGGTAAAATTACAGAGCAATCAGTATTGTTAATTATGTCCCTTGGAATTTCCAACTGAAGCTGAATTTGCACCTCATAAGGGAGATAAACATTCTGATCAGGTAAAACAGTTGAGATTGCAATGCACTCATTTAGTTTTAATCCTTTGTGCAGATTAAACAAGACTGACTTTGTTAAACTTGATTCTATATGCTTCACTGACATAAGAAGGTTCCAATCTGATGAAAAGTAAACATTACTACAATTAGTTAATTCATAGTTCAATTCAAACTCTAAAGAATGTGGTAAATATTGCAGAGTAAATTTGTGTTTAAAAAGTTGATCACTCCCTTCAATACATATTAAAAAGTTAGCAACACTAAGTTGGCTGATAAAAGTGTGATGAGATTTTTCTAACGCAGTCAATTTTTCTTTTTCTATATGACATTTTTCCAGGTTAACTAAAACATCTTTGATCTGCTGTCCTGGGTTATCTCCCCCTGAATGTTGTGTATTTTTCTCAATCTTTGCTGGACTAACAACACAACATTGACCAGATTTTGTTTGGTAGAACAAAAGACAAGGAGTACCTAAAACATAAAATTATACTAATCAGATTATATACATACATGTAGTACATTGAAAACAAAAATTAAATATATATATACATTATATAGGCAGATGTGGTATGAGTTCCAATGAGACAACTCTCCATCTGAGTCACAATTTGTAAAAGTAAAACATTATAGGTCAAAGTACAGTCTTCAACATGTAGCCTTTCAAACATGAACATTCCATCACATGTTCGTGTGTTCAGTATTTATCTTTTGTATATCTGAATGTTTCTTGTTATTTGGTAAGTTTGGTTTTGTAACGAGATCATTCATCATTTGGATATCATAATCTACGTAAAATTATTTCAAAAATTTGTAAGACTATGACTGGTATAGAAGTTTTGCATTACTGCATAAATTTATTTGACTTTAGAGACATTTGTTTGCTGTTCAACATTTCACAACTGACAAGTTAGAAGGACCCTTCAGGCTAATTCCTGTGAAAGATGCAGCAACAAATATGTTTGTCTACTGATGTGTTTCTGTATTAAATTCGATCCTTGACTAAAAACATATTGACAAAAACGATAAATACCAGGTATAATGTTATTATTTTTACCTTCCACTAAAGACTGATCTTGCACTGTAACCACATGTTGTACATTACAAATCCCTAAACTTTGTTGATTCACAATATGTGCAGTTACTGTGCCAGTTTTATTATCACATTCAGCACAAATTTCACTTTCAATCAGATCTCTGCAGTTAGAATGGTACAGTGTGTTTGTAAAGATACTAAAACATTCTACAGGCCCTGGTATATTAATAGGTACAAACTGTGCTCCATTGTTACTCCATGAGGAGATCAGAATACATTTTCCATCATTTGTTACCAAAAACAAACCATCCTGATTTTTAATTTCTTTTTCTGTATTTTCTTCATTTCTATTCTCTTCTTCCCATCTTGTGGGAAACCATATCTTGTCAATTCCAAGAACTTGTTTACTTGTGTGGCAAAATAAAGTCAATTTATGGAACACTGTTTCCGTCATTTCATCATCTATTGATTTGATAGGGGCATAAAAAACAGACCCAAATGGAGGACAAAACAGAATAACTGCTGAATTCATTAATGCAAGTTCACTACCAAGCAATGACTTAAACAGGTTCCTAGAAATCCTTAAACAGTCACTTGACTTAACATGTAGATTTTCTGATTCATCAACCATATAAAATACCTTGGAGGACTGTGGCACATTGCTGTTGGTGTTTGGAAAGTTTAACACAAATTTTCTCCTTAAGGTTAACGTATATTGACCTGAATGTGAATGAATTGAATGTAGATCCAGTTCATAATAGCCTTCATGATGACAAACTGTCAACAAATTGTTACCATAGAGACAGATGGATGTGATATATTCTTGACTAAAGTTGTGGACTAAATCAGCTGATGTCAAAACATACACTTGTTCTGTCGCTACAGAAAGTTCAAGGTCATTGGTTGTAAGTAAATCTTGGAAAATGTCATCTTCTTCTGAAAGACTTCTGAAAATAGTGTACAATGTAGACTATATATAAGTTATAACTTTAAGTCATAAATGAATGACAGCATATTATAACTATTTAGAATACTTGATATTTCTGAAACTATCAAAACAGATTTAACCACCATAAGAACATGAAGAAGAGGTATTATTATTTCATTCTATTTCATCAGGTTAAAATAAAGCAGTCACAATTACTATGATTTCATACAGCTGCCATAAACACTTAAACTGTAAATTAAGAAAGTATTGTGTTTTTATTATTGCGATAAAAAATAAACTGATTTCAGAGGAATAGATTTCTCAAAGCTAAAAAAAAGTGGCAGTTTTTACAATTCTTTTCTTGTTATGAAAACTCTGATCTACTTATAGGGCAAGCTAACTGCAGGTTTCATTGGCAAATTAATTATTCAAGTCTTAGTATTCACAAAAGGAAAAGGCTATTCTTATTCTGTGAGTATATAACCAAATTAAAACAAAACAACCTATTAAATAGAATCAAACATTACAACTATCAGTATATCATTATTAGTGACCTTCAGCATGATTCCATATATAACCTATTAATTAATTAAATTAAATTTATTCTATTAAAACCTGAGTAAAGAAATATCATGCAATTTTAGTTTTATGGCAATTATCATGTACAATGTATGCCAAAACAAATTTCTTGAAGGTCTATATATCACCCTGTTTGTAAGGTTGAAAATCTGATATAGAAATGAATTCAGTAAAAGGAAATAACTTACTTTTGCTGCTGACTAACAATTTGTTGTCTGCTGACCCTGAACAGTTGACCGTCTGAGGTCAAACAATACAATGTCCAGTCATCTAATGTATCACTTGTTACACTGTAATCTTTAATATAACCACTAGCCTTTATGATGGCCTGAAAGTAAAAAACAAATCATTAGGATCACAATAATCTACTGGCTTCAATTAAATATAACCACAAGCCTGAAAGTAAAAAAAAAGGTTCATTGGGATAAAATCATCTACTGGCTTCATTTAAATATCACTACATGTACAAGCCCTTATGATGGCCTTAAAGTACAAAGCAATTCATTTATAGGACCACAACAATCTTCCGGCTTCAGTTAAAAATACATTTACTCACATGCCCTTATAAGGGCCTGAAAACACATTTCATCTAGGATCAAATCATCAACCAGCTTCACTCTTCAGAAGAATACATGTTTGTCTAGTTAAAACATCTAGACAAAATTAAGAAATTAAATATGATGACTTATGTAGGGACAATGCTGTGTTCTCCAAAAATTAAAGAACTCTTGCAACAAATTAAATATCATAGAGGTTCATACATGTAAGGGGCTTGTTGCAAGGCAAAGTTTCAAACCCTTCATCCTAGAAGGCCTATCATGCTTAGCCTATCTATCTTATCAATTGTAAATTTGTTCTTGTCCTGAATAAGAATGAAATATTTTCCACTAGCCATTAATTGACAACCAATATAAGTATCACACTACTGGAAGAATAGGAAAGATTAATCTTCCCACTGGTAGCTACTTTTGGACTTAAACAAGACTTTGAAAATTCACCGTTTGGGAATCTTATGCATTCTGGGTAATATTTTCAAAAGCATACACCAAAATGTTGTGATCAGTTAAAACTTTCTAAACAACTGAAATTCAACCCCTTTATGATGATTACCCAAAGTCCTTCAGATTCTGAAAAGGTGAAATGTATTTTCTTGGTGTATCTTATTTATCTTTATCAATATATACATGTATATGTATATATATGTCGTTTTGACACATTCCCCATTTCCTTTCTCAATTTTATGTTTGAAAAATAAAATTTTTTGTGAGCTGTACCTTAATCATATACATGATAGTAGAGTCCCCCAACCTTTAAAAAAATAATAATATAGCCTGACGTTGACCTGACCCTATATTTCTTTTTAATTTGGAATTAATGAATGAAACAATCTTTAGAAATAAGCCTTGTAGGTTTATAAAAACTCCTATAATCTATTACAAAGATCCTCAATTGGAACTCAGTTGTTTCCCTTTATAGTCATTTATAAGCAACTAAAATATATATCACAAAGGTTTTTGAAAAATATTAAATGAAAAAAAAATGTTTTATTTTTATAAAACCTGGGACTATTGATGACTTGACTATTATGACTTTTGGTCCCATCAGTAGAGTACATGTTCATTGGTTAAAATTTACACTTATTTTCGTGGGTACCAATTGTTGTGGATGAAGGACAATCTACATGTTCATGGATATCTAATTGTAGGGTTTACAGAAGTTTTCATACCAGCCTATAGGAAATATGTTATTTGTTGACCATTTAATTTTGTTATTCTCCTGTACCCACATAATCCACGAAAATTGGTATCCAAAGAATAGTAATGAATCCACAGTATAATGATGTACACTCATGACATGTATTAATGCTTATTATTTATTTAAATAAAACCAATCTTAAATAAAGAGGACAATTCATGATTTTTTTATTATTATCCAAATAAGTTCATTATAACATAACATGGATACATGTATTTAGGAACTTTCGGTCCTACTAAAAAGCGCCCGGGTGAAGAAAAAAGAGTCTGTGGAAAGGAAAAAGCGCCTGGGGAAGAAAAAACAGCGCCCGTGGAAAAGAAAAGGCCCCCGGGAGAATAAAACAATAATTTTTTATAGCAATAAATGTTTTCTCGAAAAAAAAATAATCATTGCTTGTTTTGTCCTTAAATGGACATCTATGAGAAAACCATGCAGATGGTGCTCCATGCAAAGTTGTTTGATTTTGATGAAACTTTGCTGACATGTTCAGGTTGACCTCATATGAAAGTCATGCAAGTTTGAAGCCCTTACATTGCTGGTAACCATGGCAACGATATGGATTTAGGGTATTTTCGAGTTTATTTATAGATGCATTTACTGAAATGCATAGATTTCATAAATTTCTCAAATAGAAATAAATACTATAATACTTCTGAGTGTTTAAATACTTCAATAGCACAGATAGGATGTGTATGAAGTATAAATCACACAATTTTATTAAACATAATGATATATATAGAAAATAAGGGTGTGGCAAAACACATAAAATGATAAAAAATATGGCCTTTTCATCAAATAACACTAAAACAGACAATACAGCCCAAAAGTCGCTTTAATTTACCCTAAATTTCAGAAATGCTTTGCATTTTCTTTGGTTCAAAATATTTTGAAGGGATTTCGGTTGCAAATTAATTTTACAGATTTTATTGATAATTTAGATAGCCTCTTCCCCTTTTTTGTATTTTCGCAATAAATTGAGGAAAGTCTCATATTTTAATGAAACCAAGCATTCAAAAATAAATACTTGAATTATACAGATTGTAACATGCAATATAGGTAAATCAAATAGAAAATTCAAAGTGAAATGGATTTTTGTGTCACAAACAATAGTAAGTATAGGCTTAAAAAAAGGGGGGGGGGGGAAGCTGCCAAACACAATTTTTTTTGGTATTTTTTTTTATTCCAAATTCCTTTAGTACACTTGTCCCTATTACTTTAAAGAGTAAAATCCATTCATTTCTTCCAAGTAATCCAATTTTTGGTTATTGCAGCTTGCTAATTACAAAAGTTGTATTCTGGTTACTGAAAAATGATATGAAATTCAATGTCAAGTTCATCATATTGAAAAATCTTAAGTATTGACATTCAGAAGTTGTGTCTGACAGGTAAACAAAATTAAGAGACGTTGCAACCTTTTACTTGCATGCTGGTTACCATATAAGTCATTTTGATCATGAGTACCTGAGACAGTGTGGATAAAATCTGAATTTCTATTGTACAAAGGGAGATAATCCAATAAAAATGCTGATTTTTAAAACCTTAAAATTGCATATACATATTAATTTAAACTAACATACACTTCATCAATTTAATAAAATATAAACTAATCTCTCCTTGGTTATCTGGAGAAAGAGTTAATAGTGCATTTGAGCATATACTATTGGTTTGCTTTTGTTGTAGTACTTTCTAAAATTCTCCTAAAAAAATGTCTAAATTTATAAATTCTCTTTTAGCATTGATAAATTTTTAAATATTTTAATCTGTATAAATGATCATAAATGTTATTATTTTTTTATAGCAGTAGTATTATATTTAACAATCAATGAAGATGATACAATAACACTAAATGGTGCTTACATGCAAGAATAAGATTATTATAAACATACATAAAAGTTGATTCGAATTGACTTAAAAGTTAATTTCGAATTGACTTAGCAGCACAAGACAATTATTGCATTAGGTATGGAATTTAGGGAAGTATTAAATTGTTTCCATACTATCTTATAAGAATTTACATACATGTAACTACATGAACTATGAAAGGTAATTTACTAATAATTCAGTCAATAAAACTAGTCAGTCAATCTAAGAAACAATTTCTGACAAATGAAAATATTATTATGTTTATCAAATGGCCAAGTAGATTCGTAATCTTCTTGAGTGTCTTCAATACTGATGACCTTTTATTACAGAAGTAATTTTAGACTTCTTATTCGCTGATGAGAAAGCCTTGCTGATGGTGAGACAGTGAGAACATTCTATTTCCTAGCAAATATCTCTCTCTTCTCATTTGTGTTGCAACTGTGTGTTGACTTGGTGGTTTTCAAGACTTCAGCGAGATTCACATTGCCGTTTTTTTCCTTTTTTCAAAGCATATGAGTTCCATTTCAATTTATTTTTATTTGAGCTTGCAATTTTTTAACAACAACAGGAAAAATCAAAGACAGATCAGAGCCTTATTCAAGTATCAGTAATATTATCTAAGTTTTTCTTTATCATAAACATGTTTATCAACAAAAATGTGTCTCAGTAATCAGTCTTCTTTCATGAACTCCACTTATTTTTGGATCACCAAATGTCTGTAAAAAATAATAAGAAAACAATTGTTATCCATTAAATGATTGAAATTTCCTAAAAAGAAATTACTTATTAACTTTGTCTTAGTGTAAAATGTGTTTCGATTATCACAACTCTGACATTCCAGTACATAGAATAAGAAATAAAGTATACTAGCTAAAAATGGACCTAAATTAGATTTTTTTCTTATTCCAAGCTGCAGCAAACTTAATTTTAATGAAGTTAATTTTACAGATTTCATCTTGTATTTATGACGTTATGACAATACAAAAATAGGGAGATGAGTATTGATTGCAAATGAGACAAATATCCACAAAAGTTCAAATGAAATGAATGCCTCTGTACAACCTTCAACAATGAGAATAAAACAGCTCAAGGGTACATTCTATTACAAATGCAGAGATTGCATCTTCATCAGGTGTGGGGGGGGAACACTATATAGACACTACATTCAAACTTGATTCACATGATACAGTTCAGAATTTGGATTGTGATGAATTATTAGACACATCATACATGTAGGTTTCTGACACAGAATAAATCTGGTAAAAGAACTGATGATTTTGAAATTGGACTTGTGTCAATATCCAAAATCTAAAGTCTAAAAGACATGATTAGATTTATCATATCAAAGAACCCCATATATGCAATCTTTAAACAAAGTTTAAGTTTGGACCCCAATTTGAATCAACTTGAAAACTGAGCCCAAATCATAAATCTAAACATGCTAAATGCATGATAACATTTAGCATAGAAAAAAAAACTTCAATAATATTTTAATAAACTAACAAAGGTTTTTTTTTTTTTTTTTTTTATCTTTTTTGCAATTTGAAAACGAATATTAAAAATCTAAACATATAAGAAGTATTTAACCCAAAAAAGTACAATACACCATTTAATTTTGCATAATATCAAAGAACACCAATTATTCAATTGTTTTATGAAATCAAGTTTAACTTTGGACCCTTTTGACCCTATAGCTGATATAGACCAATTTAAAAACAAGCCAAAACATTTGAAATTGGTAAAACAATAAGCATTGGAAACAAATATATAATTAATTTTACAGCTAATTTCCTACGGCATGTAAATCTAAGACTTCAGTTAGCTTGCATGATTTGTTTGTATATTGTACAATTGCAATTGACAATAACGTCTAATCAAAGTTAAAAGTACTCCATAAAGGTTCCAATATGCCTATATTTATTGTTTGAAGATATCAACCTTAATTACAAAGCTTGAATCAATATTTATACAAACAGAGCAAGCAAACCTACCAAAGTTTTACTCTACACGCATTTGGAAAATAGCTGTAATAATGGTAAAAGTGTTTTTTTCAAAAATGAAAAATACAAATGTAGTCTTCATGTTTACCATAAATGCATGTATACTATAAATGAGGATCTCAGTGTCAAGCTGACAAGAACACATATTTTTTTCTAGGTTTAATTCTCATAAAGAGAACAATTCCAATGTTGAGTAATGAAAATATTGTTGTGTAAATTGTACTGATATGACCCTTAATTGATCATAAAATAATAATTTGAGTGTTCTTAGTGTTAATTTTACTTTTTGTTTACCAGATTGAACTTTTAAAATTGAACGGTTAATCTAATTTATTGATTATTTATCATGTTTTTACAATAATAAATGTAACTGGTCAATTTCCAATTTCTATATATATGATTATATTTCACAAATAATGCCACAACACAGGTCTTATTTGCTGTCTATTTAGTAGTCTCTTGTTATGACTTGTTTGATTCATTTTTTTATCAACTATATCATATATTTACCTATATGATCTCTATCATATCTGCTTTCATTTTAACATTATTTTTGTGCTTTTCCATCTTCAACATTAACCTGTTGATAAGAAATAAAATATTGTATATTTGTACATTTGCATGATCAGTACAGTGAGTTACATCTACATGTACATTGTACATTAAGTTGGCTTAACATAATGCATTGGTTCATTAAAAAAAAAGTTTTGTAGATATGATAATTAATTTGTGTAAATGTCATAAATGCTATGATATCAAGTAATTCATTTCTTCAGTATTGTTATTTTGTATTTGTTTTATCTGAGTAATCTGTAATGTTATAATCTCATGTTGCCCGTTCTGGGCCCTTTAATTTGGAATACATTTGTAAGCATATTCTATTCAGATTCTATTTTATTAACGATAGAAGTAAAGACATGTACAAGTTCTCTAAATTCCATGTTTATAACTGTGATACATGACCTGCACTAAGGAAATGTAAAGAAAAAGTCTCACAGTAACCAATTTTTAGAGAGAAAAAAACCCAGCTCATAGTTTGTAAAACATTTTTTTGAGTTTGAGAACCATATATTGTATCAATCTAGCTGCATTGTACAATGTACATGTAGTAAAGGAATGAATAAAGACAGCAAATTCACAACTCTTTGGGAGCTATATTGTGACTTTAACAGTGCTTAGTCAAAACCTGTCATGTAATTTATACTTGTTTCTGGTTTCTCCTTTTTTTATATAGATTAGACCATTGATTTTCCTGTTCGAAGGGTTTTACACTAGTAATTTAGGGATCCTTTATCATGTTTATAGCTTGTTGTTCCGTGTGAGCCAAGGCTCTGTGTTGAAGGCCATACATTGACCTATAACGGTTTACTTTTATAAATTGTTATTTGGGAGGATAGTTGTCTCATTGGCACTCATACCACATCTTCCTATATCTATCTACTGAATGTTTTCTATTTCAATGGGTTGTATTTTTAAAAAAAAAGGGATTTGAAGCAACCATTATTTTTAAATTAGGAGAGAAAAAAACAGAGTCAATGGACTCTATTGACAATTTGGCAAACAAACTCAGGGCGAACAGACCTGATACCGGAGGGCTTTGTAATAGAATATATATTTTATCATGATTATTATAGATTTCTTGAGAGACTGAGAGAGAAAAAAGTTTTTCTATTAAAATTTAGAAGGTAAACACATAAATCTTTTAGTTTCAGAAGAATTTTAAATCATTATAAATGTATGTCAATGAAAATTAAATCAGTATTTGCTTCAAGAAAATTAAGTAAATTCCCCCCCCCCTTTTTTCCCCCAAAGAGAAATGGTCTATGCTCTTCTTCCTATATTTATGTGTTGATGAGATGTTTCTACAGTAGGTCTTTTTATGGTGTCAAATTGCTTTTTCTAACCATAAAAAAAATTAACAAACTTACCAGAACCAACTGAAACTGTAAGTTTTGCATTGGAATTTCCGTTGCTAGATTTGGAAGGGTCATGAAAGGATGGCAGCAACTCATTTTGTCTTCTTGTCTACTGCAATCCAACTCCTGTCCATGTTTGCAGCATATGTATTTTAAAATGTGAGTCTGAAACCTAGACATGATAGTGATAGTCTAGCCTCATGAGTCATGTCTAGACTATCTGATCAGGATCAGACTTATCCCAGTGGCAGTGAGAATGTCTTTGCCACATGGTTTCCTATGTCTTTGTTAATACACTCTTTCAATAAAAATAAGTTTTTGGCTACACCATATTCATCAAAAATAACATTATTTCCTATCCTTCTGCACATTTGTTGATTTCCCTCCTTCTGTTATTGACACTGAATCTACCTTTTATTGTGAAGAGTTTTACAAAGGGAGATAATTTTAGCTATATTTTTCAGTTTTTCATCTTTTAATCAAATAAGCTTATATCAATTTGCAACCAAAATCCCGTTAAGGAATACTAGTTTGTAGTGAACCATAACATTTAACCAATTTTTTTTTCAATTTGAGTGACTTTTGAGGTTTTATGGACATTTTCAGTATAGGCTGAATTCAAATTTAAAAAAAAACCACAATTATGTCAATAAAAATAAAAACAAAAATAAAGGTTGAAATAAGATCCAAATTACAGTTTATTTTAGTAGAAAGTCTGAATTTTAAGGCGAAACAATTTTTTTTGTCATATAATACTTTGAACTATTCAATAATAAAAAAAAAAAAATGTCCATTTTTTAACAATATTTTCCAGCAAATTTGGTACTAAACTAGAATTGCCCTGTATTCACATAATTTGAGATAAATTGTCATTTTTTAACCATAGAACTATTAGATGTCCTTAATACTTTACTAGGAACCCAAAATCAGCTGAAAATTCCACAACCCCTTTCATAATTTTTTTTTGATTTTGCATGGTTTTCTCGTACACATCCATTTAATATAAATGGAGATATGTACGATACTACGAGCTGCTGCAACAATTGTGATACATGGTACCATCTACCATGTGAAGAGATGGAATTGACAGACTTTGAGATGTTCCTCACAGACAAAAATGTGAATTATTCATGCAAAGGCCTAGGGTGTTTTTTCCATGATCAGTCAGATGAATACACATACACATCAGCTTTATTATGATTGAAATAGATGAGATTTGCAATATATTGTAAAAATAATATAGAGAAAATAATAAAAGTTTTTGTTCAACAATTATGACTCTAGCTAAGCCAAAGATGTCTCTGGCTCAGCCAATGCAAAAGGTCGCTTATGGAATTTTAATACTTCATTATTTTACATCGTTTTCATTTTTAACAATCGTTAACTGTACACATTCATGACATTGTTGCTTTTGCAATTTTCATTTTGATACCGTTTTTGAAAAACATGTCTTTTGATGTCTAACGATGATTTTATGAATCTTTAGCATACACTGTGATCCATTATTATCTGTCTTTTTTTTAGTCGAAATACTATTCATTTATTATTGTTAAACTTGAAACAATCATACTTGTTCTTGTGTTTTATTACAAATGTCTATTATCTGAATTTGCAAAATACTTATATATTTGCCCTGGGCGCTGTTTTTTCTTCCCGGGCGCTTTTAAGTAGGACCCGGAACTTTTATCAAAGCAGACATGGCAGATTAAAAGTAATAACACAAAAATATATTCCTTTTAGCATATAGGAAATTTGAAATAATCTCGTTTTTAAAAATTAAAGCATCACATCCATAACATAATCTATAAGAAAACCAATTCAGATAGCATCACATTCAGAAATACAGCATCATATTACCATGATGCTAAAAAGCCCTGGGAAGAACACTGCTTCCAGTTGTGAACAGTTTTGATGTTTATATTAATATCTAGTGATTTTTCTGAATGATATTTTGAACAGCTTTTGATAGGTGTTTGGAATCTTTCTAGCTTTCTTTTAATACAAGTCTCAGTGATATATCAAGTGGTCTTCAGTTGATCATCAATATACATGATATAAAAAAATAGAAAAAGAAAAAAAAAGCTTCAATTTAAAATAAGAACTGAAGCTATGTATATATTTTGTAGGTATTGAGAGACAGGCACTTTTTCACGTGAAATAATATCCTTTCTATGAAGGACACTTTTAATACATGTATCACATCTGTAGACATGGTAGACACAATTTCATAGGTAAATATCGTTTGGAAGACATTTCATAATAAAATTATGTCCATTGATACAATTTATTGAGAAAAATTATCCTGTGGACATAATACACCTTATCGCTATTTGTCCACCATTACCGTCATTACTGGATATCACACTGGTTCCCTTAAAATTTTGATGTCATATAATGTAGCAGAGTGATTTTTATGATCATTTTATATATTGTAAAAATCATCTATTTAATTACTATCTTTATTATAAAAGCTTAGAGAACAACACCGTATCATCCAATGGGTAATGGCATCACTGAACGTTTCAACAGGACATTACTTGGTATGCTTGGAACATTAGAAAACGTCCAGAAGAAAGATTGGAAGTCGCATGTTGCTGGTCTTGTTCATGCTTACACCGGCACACGTCAAACATCAACTGGATTCTCTCCTTACTACCTGATGTTTGGAAGACAACCAAAGCTACCTATCGACATCGCCTTTGGTATTGGAGATGAAGCTGAACCTGTGACAACTACAAAGTATGCAGAGGAAATGCAAGAAAGACTACGCAAAGCATATGATACAGCAACAAGAAACATCTTTGCTGCCCAGAAACGACAGAAGACACACTACGACCAGAAAGTAAAAGGAGCTGTGCTGAAACCGGGAGTTTTAGTCAAGACTCTAGCTTTTGATGGAAAGCACAAGTTAGCAGATAGGTGGGAAGATGACCCGTACCGGATAATTAGTCAGCCTAATTGTGGAATACCAGTGTACGTGGTTCAGAAAGAGAATAAAGAAGGAAGAAAGAGGACTCTACATAGGAATCTGTTCTTGCCTATTGGAGATCTGCCCAAAGATATTGTAGATAAAGAAAAGAAATGTCCTGCGCCCAGGCAAAGAAGAAAGAAACAGCCCAAGGAACCGACGAAATCTGAAGGGAACAGTGAGAACAGGACCACTGATGAAGTATCAGATGAGGAGTCGGAGCAGGAGTATGGATATTGGATACTTGATCAGGATACACAGGATAACACTAACAGTGATGTACCAGTTGTGGACCTACAAGAAGAAGGAACTCTTGGTTTCACTGGTGACGGCCATGATGGAGCTGAGAGTAGTGATCAGCAGGGAACTGGTTTAGGAGGGGACGCTCTTCCTGTGGACATTATTACAGCTGCAGAACCAAACCCTGTGAGTGATGAGGAACATGAAGAAGCGACTGTTCAGACTATTGAAGAACACACTTCTATTGATCAAGATGAGAGTGCGCCAACAGACTTGTCACTAGAAGAGGCAGATGAACCCACCATAGCTCCGGAACAACCACGTAGAAGACGTATATTACCGACACCACCTCGAGACCCACCAGTATTAACTAGACCTCAGAGGAACAGGAAACCACCGAAATACCTTGAGGACTATGTTTTATCCAAGCAGGCTACTACAATTCAACAGGCAGATTGGTTAATGAAGATTCACTGGTTGGAGTCTGAAGCAAGAAAGGGAAGATTTAAAGGCTTGGAGATGGAGTTGTCCAGAACCATCCTTGACATCATGCGAAGCAACAACTAGTGGTTAATGGCTTGCCGAGGACGTCAACCTTCAGTGAAGGGGGAAACAGACGGGAATGACGTGGAAGTCATTTTCCTACAGTGGGGAGAATGTAGCAGAGTGATTTTTATGATCATTTTATATATTGTAAAAATCATCTATTTAATTACTATCTTTATTATAAAAGCTTAATTACATATTTTGAATATTGTATATATTCAGTTTAAATTATTACTTGCAAACCTTACTTTTATGTACATTGTATAGTATTATTCACGTTATTTTATGAATATTCATTAGGGATTTACTTAAATCATTGTATCTGATTGGTTGTTAATATTTCGCGGTTAAGTTTAATTTCCTTTGTTTTGTACCTGTACATTTCCACGGGACGATAGCCATGACAGTCCATTGCATTTATATCTGTTTATATTGACCACATAGTTTACCTGTAAACCTTATATATTTTGGACAACATTATTATAGAATACTGTAAGTTACTTCTTTATTAACATTATTTATATTTTTCACGTAAATGAGATTCTAGTAAAGTTTCTATTTTGTCTTGTAACGTTCTCCTCATATCGCATGCATGTAACACAAGTACACGGGATATACATGATAGTATTTTATTAAGTTATATATATATATATATATATAAGTATACGATTTTATAATCTAGGGTTTATTTGCCTCGGTAGAATTGTATTGTTAATTTGCGTACATTACTATTTGATTATTGTCATGAATAGTCTATATTTTATAAATGACGGCTTATTAAGTGAAAGACGGAAAATTGTTTCCATTTATATAAAGTAATAGTTTTGTAGTAAATAGTTTTTATCAAGTACAAAGATGAATGAGTAAAGAATATTTGTTACGTTGTATATTTTTATAATTAGAGTCCAAGTATTTATGTTCGTATTTTGGTTTCAGGACTCCATGTAATGTAATTAAGTAGAACACGATTGTGTGATGTGTATATGATGTGCCGTTAACCTTATCAGTACAACTCACTCCACAAGTTGTAAGAGTATATTTATTCATAGTTTAGCATTGTTTATATTGTATTGTAAACATTGAGTTACCTCCCGTTAATTTGGAGCTTTTAACGAATCGATAATATTGACATCATAAGTCTTTATGATTATTATATTTGTAACTTTATGATTGTTGTACGATATTATGTAGTTAATTATTATATGTATTATATATTTTTAATGAAGTAGATGTAACATTTATTATATACCGTTTGTAAGGTAAACCAGTATTTAATACAAATACACAGATACACGTAAATTACATTTCACATTCCGATTTAGTGTATAGTCAAATGTCAAGCATTTGTAAAAGTACACATGACACCCGATGATAATTTCATAAAATGTAAACATTGAACATTTTCTACTTACAATACATTTTAATAGCTACTTAGTTAATAACAGTTAAAGGTATTATTTATTATATTTCTGTACTATATAATCTGTGATATTTTGTAAAAGTATATATTTATATTATATGAAATAGCTTGTTATTTATATATGTTGTATTGCTATTTCAGACTTGTTTTATCTACTGGTACAATAAAGCATCAGAACCCTAAGCTCTTGTTGGTGTTATTCGTTATCATAGAAAACCAACTACTACAATAACAAAATATCTGAAGCTACAATGGACATGATGGAAAAGTGATTGTTGAATGCGTCGAAAGTTCAAGCGGACGGGTCAGCCTGGATTAGCGATAAAATGTATTCAATGGCAGAGTCTTGTGCTGTGTTACAAGACTCAACATCAGATGATTGCCATTGATCCAGCCAAATACTACACGACAGGAGACAGTAGGACCAGGGGCAACCACAAACTTAGACAAACTAGAGTGAAGAGGGACGTATACTACCACTCATTCTTCCCACGAACAACTAGAGAATGGAATAAACTCCCCGAATCTGTAGTGGAGTCCGGATCCCTAGAAGACTTCAGGGCCAGAGTGAATACCATCCCCTGGACCCAGCCACATCTGAAATAGACAGCAGGATAACCAGTGTACATATTTGTAATTAATATCATATTTTTATTGTAAATACTGTCCAGATTATTTCCTGGACTTTTACTTTTGGCCAGAGGAGTGGCCTCCTGTCTGTTTGAGATGCGCCCGAGTCAATTACACTTTACTACAGAGTTCGACTCGTAACGGGAAGAAGAAGAGGTAATATTTAATCCTACACAAACGTGTGTGATGCGACCTGAACATGCTGAAAGGGAAGAATGAGTATGGGAGCAACATAATTTTGGCAAACAGACCCAGATTTGAAATAAGCAGTTATTGTTTTAGTGTATGCGTAAGGCATTAAAACTGCCAGTTGTGAACAGTTTTGATGTTGCCAAAATTATAAGAAATTAATTTTATAGTGTCGGAGTAAACATCACAGGTGAAACAATGATCGTAGTAGTTTTTCAGGTTTTTATTGTGTATTTCTGATCTATTCTACCTTTTTAGTTTCGTTTTCATAAACATGGATTGTTATGTGATTAGAACTAAATAGGAAAGAACATTTTTTCTTGTCCAAATCCAATGTTTTCATTTCACCAATGTTGAAATTCCCGGGGATTATCTCCCCTCAATTATAAAAACAACAACGGGCAGACATTGCAATATTTCCGCATATACAAATTTAAGGAATTCCTGTTATATTTTTCGGTATGTTAGGAAATAACATAAAAATGTAACACAAATCAACTGACAACGCCATAGTTAAAAAAGAAAATGACAACGCAATAGTTAAAAAAGAAAATGACATAAAAACAATTTACAAAACACAACATAGAAAACTAAAGACTAAGCAATAACCCGGCCCTCTCCCCCCAAAAAAATAATTAGGAAAGTAATCACCAGGCCTTGGAGGCATAAAACTTTGCTCAGTGCTCGGAGCACAAAAATCATGCTCTAAACATGAAATCCAGCAATTTGATTGGTTGATTTTCGAGTCTGAGTACAAAAATTATGCTCGAAAGTTTTATGACTGTGAGGCCAGCTATTTGACATTCTTTATGGAACATTTTTTTAGTCGAGCGTCACTGATGAGTCTTCTATAGGAGAAACGTGCATCTGACGTAAAACTTTGTAATCCTTGATTTTATGATAGTGTAAATTATTATCTATTACATACACGGTAAATCATAGACATTTAAAACAATAAAGGACACACTTTTTATCTGTATATTCTCAGTGACAATAAGCCCATCGAAATAAAATGTCAGCATTTTTAAACCATTACATTAACGACTAATTCCAAATATGTATATTCACTTTGGGACCAATGAAAAATGTCAAATGAAACTCATTAATACATAGTGCAGATAGGAAACTGCACATCTCTTTCTAATAAATTGCAGATGATTGGTGTCCTTTCACAAGGATGGTTGGTGTTAGTTATTTTGTTTTCCTGGTAGTAACAAGGATTTTGATAACTTATGGTTCTAATGTATTAGATTGCCGCAGTGCGAAAACAGGACTCGATTTAGATGGCAAATTTTACCGAATAACACAATTCGAAGATATCCATTTGTTTCGGTTCACTGAATCAGAACATTTTTCGTTTTTCTTTCTCCGACTCACAGTAGGATGTATGGATCATCTTATGGAAAGACAGAAGATTGGAAGATTTATTGAAATATCATCGTCTGATATAGAAAGCATGTTGCAAAAGGACAGTTGTCGAAATGAAACTGAACTCTGTCACTTGTCCAACGACACTCATGGAGTCTCGGTTCGGTTGGAAGATACAAAACCCATTCCTTATTTCACAGAATTAAACGTGTATTATGTAGACAAATACTGTACAGAGTCACTGTTAGCAGCCATTGAACAGAAAAGGAACAATTTTTCTTTATCAGATTTCACCAATGCTTTACAATATGATAAACTTGATTGTAAGCGATATCTCAGATTTAACAAGGAAAGAAATTTTGCGAAAAGTACTAAACCTCGAAATGATAAGGAAAATCTCGAATCTAGTGCCTGGGATATCATTGATACAAACGTGTTGCACCTGCCTTACCTAGAATGTCTTCAGATACTTAACCCACACTTCAGTTCTTTCGACGTTAATGATGCATGGAAACCTGGTAGTTGTTCGTTTGATATCAAGTTAGAATGCAGGAAGAAATGGATCTTCATGGCGGAACCTGTTTGGCATTATATTCAGCTTATGTTTACAATTGAAATAACATTAGTCAATACCTTTGTTTGCTGTATTTTTCTTAAAGAGAAGAACCGATCACCCGTTACCATATTGTTGTCAGCATTGGCAGTATCAGATTCTCTCTCTAATCTCTTGACGGTAATTCCAGATGCCATTGGAATACATTCATACTTAGATGATATGGAGCGCGACCAGTACAATGTACTACATTGGAACCTTCCATATACGATGTGCGACATGATCTTAACCTTAAATGCCCTAGCCAGCTCCTTCCACATGATTTCAGCGGCGCTTACTGTTGCGCTATGCGCTCAAAAAGTAATCGTTATTATGTTTCCCATAAAGGGGAAAATAATCATGACAATGAAGTGTTCCATAGGGTCAACATTGGTCATATTTTTGACATCGAATCTATTCCAGATTCCAGAAATAGTTGCTACGACTAAGAACTCGCGCCGATTAAGTAACACGTGTTGCTATTCATTTTCCGACACGGTAGACGATGTCCATATTCATTTCAGAAAGGGATTCCATACAATATTCGTAGTTTTTTTGTGTGTTGTTACCGCGTGTACCACATACATATGCTGTAAATTAACCTGTCTAAGGAAAAATCTTCCTTGGAGCGATTCGTCGTCAACTAAAGCGAAGTACCTCAAATCAGCTACTACAGTTGTTATCATATGCATTGTTTTTATTGCATCAGAACTTTTAAACCTTCTCTTCTTAATCAAGTATGCATACAGCGGAGATTTTGCCAATTCAGAAATTTGGTGGTATATCTTCGCCAACATTAGGCTAGTAAGTTCACAAATTGGATGTTCGATCAACTTTTTTGCGTATTTGTTCATAAGTCAACAGATTAGACAAATATTTGGGAAACAACTTGGAAGGATTGGTAAACGGTTCAAAAAGACAGAGAAGAAAAGTAACTCATCTGAAATAGCTTCAATGAATGTTTTAACCAGCACAGTATAGAAAATCAACACCCTCGACTCAACAAACATTTCAAATGACAGGGTAGAAATATCACTCATCTGAAGATACGTTTATTGATGTATTTGTATTTGAAATAACTCAAGAAACGTTTCCAAGACAAATAGTAGAAAATCAACTCGTCCGAGATAATCAAATACATGTTCAATTCATTGCATGTTTTTGTAGTCCTGTAACAAATATATTCAATAAATATACATTATTAAAAGTTTTGATTTTTATGCCCCACCTACGATAGTAAAGGGGCATTATGTTTTCTGGTCTGTGGCTCCGTTCGTCCGTTCGTTCGTCCGTGCGTCCGTCCGTTCGTTCGTCCGTTCGTCCGTGCGTCCGTTCGCCCTGCTTCAGGTTAAAGCTTTTGGTCAAGGTAGTTTTTGATGAAATTGAAGTCCAATCAACTTGAAACTTAGTACACGTGTTCCCTTTAGTATAATCTTTCTAATTGTAATGCCAAATTAGATTTTTACCCAATTTCACAGTCCGTGGAACATGGAAAATGATAGTGCGAGTGGGGCATCCGTGTACTTTGGACACATTCTTGTTGATTTTGCAGCAATGCAAAACATCATATTGATTTTACATAGAATTACCTCATATTTTGTAAAAGGAGTTCAAATCAATCCGAATAAAGTGTAGTCAATGGTCGATACGGAATAGAATTGACAAACAAGATTTTGTAATCATCAACTCCTATAAATTTGGACGCAATATAGCCTTTAAATGTTTTGGTATGATTCATAGGCGGATTTAGGGGGGGGGCCAGGGGGCCCGGGCCCCCCTTTTTGGGAAAAAAATTTGGTTGCTTATATAGGGAATCACTGAAGCGTGACTGGAGCAGGCCCCCTCTTAGGTCAGTCAGTGGGCCCCCACTTATGAAAATTTCTGGATCCGCCACTGTGATTGTATATACTTTTAAAGATGTGCACACAACTTCGTCTACTAAATTAAATATTTTTTTGCAGATTTTGTTAAAAAAATTAGTCAAATGTCATAGACAATCTGAAGTTAGAAAACTTATTTTGTATATTCTTCTTGTATAATTTACATATAAGGGAGAGTCGATGTCAAGGAAGCAACATAAAAACAATAAAAAGTCATCACCATGGCTACTTTAAGATAGACGAAAAGAATAATATATATAGTCTTTTTGACACGACTCAGAAAACAAAAGACGAAGTAATAACACGAACCAATAAAAATCAAGATGGAACTCAGGTAAAAATTCGTTCGTAAGGTCAATTCAGGTGTGTCACAATCGAGAACAAGGCTACGAATTGATTCATATCCATGGTAATCTGTAACACTAAAATTCCAGTCGAGAAATAAAAATGGCCCAGTGCTGTATCACTTAAATTCCATAACAGTCGACAAAAGCATGGTCGATTGCTATAATAACACTTTAAAAAATTCCATAACAATCGACAAACGCATGGTTCAGTGCTGTAACACTTAAATTCATTAACAGTCGACACAAGCATGGTTCAGTGCTGTAACACTTAAATTCATTAACAGTCTACACAAGCGTGGTCAGTGCTGTAACACTTACATTCCATAACAGTCTACACAAGCATGGTTCAGTGCTGTATCACTTAAATTCCAAAACAGTCGACAAAAGCATGGTCCAGTGCTATAACACTTAAATTCATTAACAGTCGACACAAGCATGGTTCAGTGCTGTAACACTTACATTCCATAACCGTCTACACAAGCGTGGTCAGTGCTGTAATACTTACATTCCATAACAGTCTACACAAGCATGGTTCAGTGCTGTAACACTTACATTCCATAACAGTCGATACAAGCATGGTTCAGTACTGTAACACTTACATTCAATTAATAGTCTACACAAGCTCTGGTCATTGCTGTAACACTTGCATTGCATTAACAGTCAACACAAGCATGGTTCATGGTTCAGTGCTGTAACACTTTCATTTCATTAACAGTCGGCACAAGCATGGTTCAGTGCTGTATCTCTTAAATTCCAAAACAGTCGACAAAAGCATGGTCCAGTGCTATAACACTTAAATTCATTAACAGTCGACACAAGCATGGTTCAGTGCTGTAACACTTACATTCCATAAAAAAAACTACACAAGCATGGTTCAGTGCTGTAACACTTACATTCCATAACAGTCTACACAAGCATGGTTCAGTGCTTTAACACTTACATTCAATTAATAGTCTATAAAAGCTCTGGTCATTGCTGTAACACTTACATTTCATTAACATTCGACACAAGCATGGTTCATGGTTCGGTGCTGTAACACTAACATTTCATTAACAGTCGGCACAAGCATGGTTCAGTGCTGTAACACTTAAATTCCAAAACAGTCGACAAAAGCATGGTCCAGTGCTATAACACTTAAATTCATTAACAGTCGACACAAGCATGGTTCAGTGCTGTAACACTTACATTCCATAAAAAACTACACAAGCATGGTTCAGTGCTGTATCACTTACATTCCATAACAGTCGATACAAGCATGGTTCAGTACTGTAACACTTACATTCAATTAATAGTCTACACAAGCTCTGGTCATTGCTGTAACACTTACATTTCATTAACATTCGACACAAGCATGGTTCATGGTTCGGTGCTGTAACACTAACATTTCATTAACAGTCGGCACAAGCATGGTTCAGTGCTGTAACACTTACATTCCATAACAGTCTACACAAGCGTGGTCCACTGCCGTAACGCTTACATTCCATAACAGTCGACACAAGCATGGTAAAGTGCTGTAACACTTACATTCCATTAACAGTTCACACAAGCGTTGGTCATTGCTGTAACACTTACATTTCATTAACAGTCGACACAAGCATGGTTCAGTGCTGTAACACTTACATTCCATTAACAGTCGACACAAGCTTTGGTCAGTGCTGTAACACTTACATTTCATTAACAGTCGATACAAGCATGGTTCATGGTTCAGTGCTGTAACACTTACATTCCATTAACAGTCGACACAAGCTTTGGTCATTGTTGTAACACTTACATTTCATTAACAGTCGACACAAGCATTGTTCAGTGTGTAACGCTTATATTCCATAACAGTCGACACAAGCATTGTTCAGTGCTGTAACACTTACATTCCATTAACAGTCGACATAAGCTTTGGTCAGTGCTGTAACACTTACATTTCATTAACAGTCGACACAAGCATGGTTCAGTGCTGTAACACTTACATTTCATTAACAGTCAGCACAACCATGGTTCAGTGCTGTAACACTTACCTTTCATAACAGTCGATACAAGCATGGTTCAGTGCTGTAACACTTACATTCCATAACAGTCTACGCAAGCATGGTTCAATGCTGTAACACTTACATTTCAACAGTCGGCACAAGCATGGTCTGGTGTCGTAACACTTACATTCCATAACAATCGACACAAGAATGGTCTAGTGCATTCAAACTTTTGCAATATAAAAAAATATATATTGCAATTCTAACGACTGTCATACAAATAAGAGATTAAGCAAGCTATTAAAATCATCAGGTTTAATCCACAATTTTTTTCAACATAAGTAAATGCTTGTCCTAAGCCAGGAATGGGACTGTTGTTTTCCATTCGTTTGTTTCCTTTCTTATTCTTTTGTGTTTCGATCTTTTGATTTTATCATTTGCTTATGAACTTTCCGTGTCGAATTTTTCTTGAAGTTCGGTATTTTCTTTCTTTCTTTTTTTGTAAAATCTGTATTTGTAGGCAATATGTTCTGCGAGTCTGTAGCTTTACATAGTTTGAACCATTAAAGAAAGAATTATCATCTTTCTTCGATAGTATTAAAATAATAAATTTAACAGAGGTACCAGGCTTATGATTTGATACACCAGACGTGCATTTGTCTACATTAGACTCATTAGTGACGCTAATATCAAAATATGTATAAAGCTGATAAGCATTGAGAACCCAAATACGAAAAACTGATCCAAATACGGCGTAAGTAATCTATGGCTGGGATAAGAAAATTCTTCGTATGTTCCAGAAACACGTACCATACACAAGGAAATCATATTATGGTAGTGACTTCTTATAACAGGTCTACGAATTCACATTTCCTTGTGGTTTTGTACTCGAAATTCAATTTTATACGAACAAAAGTGAGTTTTGTTCAACAAAAATGAGTTCAGTTTAACAAATTTGTAGCATACTACAAATTCAAAATTTTGTCATACAAAATTATCTTTAGGTGGACAAAAGTTACTTTTGTCATGACAAAATTCATTTTTGTAACACAGACTTTACTTTTGTTACCTAATTTGAAAATTGGGCGACAGAAGTCAATTGTGTAGGCAAATTAGTTTAGTTTGGATTCTGTGTACTAATTTGCATACAAAATCGACTTTTGTGAGACAAAATTGACTTTTGTGAGACAAAATTGACATTTATGAGACATAATTGACTTTTGTGAGACAAAATTGACAAAATTGAATTTTGTCTCACAAAATTGAGTTTTGTCTCACAAAAGACAATTTGTCTCACAAAAGTCAATTTTGTCTCACAAAAGTCAATTTTGACTCACAAAAGTCAATTTTGTCGTCACAAAATTGTCTCACACAATTGACTTTTGTGTTTTAATTTCCATATCAGGTAACAAAAGTCAATTTTGTATGCAAATAAGTTTTATATTTGCATACGTTTTTGACAAAATTGACTTTTGTCATGACAAAAGTGAATTTTGTCTACAAAAATGAATTTTGTCATGACAAAAATGAATTTTGTCTACAAAAATGAATTTTGTCATCACAAAATTGAAGTTCTCATAAAAGAAGTCTGTATCACATAGTTTTGTAAGACAAAAATGATTTTGTTATGACAGAATTGAATTTTGTACAAAACCACAAGAGTCCCATTCGGCGCCCCGTAGGTAGTTGATAGGGCGTCTGGTGATTTACCACGTTTATTATGTAAAGTAGATGACGTCACCGGCAGAGACCAAAGTTTATTTAAGTTGTCCTGTCAATATGGTATATTGCAATCTTATTATGATATTGGTGATCTAGAAGTTCTGAATAACACCGTAGATACATCAGAGTGGTTCACGACCTTGGTATCTCTGACCGCAGCTGCTAAGAAGGCTAGCTTTTCCCTTGCTAGCAAACGGTGTAATTGCAAAGGTTCATGCACAATTAGTGATGATAACTAACTCGTGTAACTGTGGCTTCAATATGTAAATTATGTTTATGTAAAATCATGTAACCTTTGAATTATAAAATTAATCTATTTTCATGTAACTTGCCAAGGTTGTGTTTTTTTTTTAAGGTAAAGTTTATTGTCAACGTTTCTTATGCATATTTGTAAAATACCTATATGGTCCAAATACTCATATGGTCCGGCCCGTTAATAACCAAAATAGTATATACTCATAATGTCCGACCATACGCGTATGGTCGGCCATATGAGTATACCCATATGGTCATGACCATACGCGTATGGTCCAGATACTCATATGGTCCGGAACATATATATATTAAAGACCTCATTAAACGTGTTTCTGGAGCACCCATTAGCAGACACGCTGTTGAACCTTTCATGACGTCACTGACAAACTATGATACTGACACGTTTTTTTTTTGGAATAACCGTCAGCTAGTACGCTCGTGAACCTTTTTAATGACGTCATTGGCCAACTATGATACTGATTTGCATCTTTGGACAAACAGTCAGAATGTACGCTCGTTAATCTTTGTTATTCATCATAACCACCACCATCACGTCCACCTTTCTTTTATCCAGAGAGCCCGGAAAGCACAAAAATAATGAATCAAAGACAGCATAGGAAAACTTGCAAAACATAGAGGGAAAACGGTAGTATTACATTTTCCCAGCATTAGGTTAGCCTTTTATGTACCCAAGGCAGGTGAAGGAAGTCAAATTAGGAGGGCTGTGATTGGATGTAAGGGTACAATATATTTTTTATTTATCTATGAAGAAATCTATGAATAACTGCAGTGTGTAAATTTACAATATAAATTTTAAAACCTATTGAAATATTTTCAAGAGAATTATTCGAAAAGGCTTCCAAAATTTCATAAATTTTGTGTAAAATGACGATGGGCATGGATAACATAAACAAGCTCCTTTGGAAATTGGTCATGATACTATTTGGCTTAAATTTTTTAAATAGAGTAATAAAGTACTAACACCACACATAACTGTTTTATCCAGGTTTTTGTTATAAAAAGTGGTAAATTTAGAAAATGTTAGTATCGTCGCCTATGGCAGAATAAATAGTACCGTTTTCCCTAGAACAGAATCCACAAAAAACATAATATAACAACAAAATCGATGACAACTGTTGCCTTTACGGATCTAAAAATAGAAAAAAAATGGCAGATTGTATTCGAAACCCTACATCATCCTCAATAACAGTATCTCTTCTGAAAGAGATAAAAATGAATGGATCCGAAACATTTCCTATATGAGATCGGAAATCAAAAGTTAAAAAACGATAATTTTGAAGTCATCTGTTCCATACATTACAAATCGATATGGATACAGGAATATAGTTTTAATAATTAATGACAATCGTCACAGTGTTTAGAATGACATTTATTTGATTTATAGACATAATTCATATAATCAAATGTTATTGAGATAAAATCTTTATCACCAAAACATATAATACAATGCTAGCTCAAATATATCTTTGACAAGAATAAACATCCAGATCACAAAGGGTAGAAGACTGGCTTATAAACGTTGATTTTTCCCCTATATAGTACAAAGTCTTGTTTTTTACCAATTCAGTTTTATATATTGTAGTTATCCCTTTGATGATCGCCATTTATTGGTGATAGAAAACTTGCTGATCTTAAATTAAAATGTATCTGAATAACGCATTTAAAAATGTTTTTTTTTAAATGAAATACAGTTAGACAGAAAACCATTAATAAAGCATACATGTCAAATGATATTCATGTTATAATTTTGAAAACAGTGTAGAATTAAATATATTTTTAAATGAATTTGTTGATGTATAAACTGGACCAAGTTTGTTTGTGAGTGAACTGGTCGAGTGTATACAGAAATAAATTCCTTTAAAAATGCATTTTATCCTATACTGTTTTCAAAATTATATTAAACAAGTATAGGTCATCATTCTTGGTTTCAGGCTACAGGAGTTGGTTTCACAAAAAAAACATTAAGACTAAGATTTATCGTAAGTACACTGAATTGTTTACGACTTACGAACGAAATGAGTTGTTATCGAATGACCCGTTTCTATATATGCTGGCGTTTGTGTTTGTTGCAGTTCAGTGTTTCTGTTGTTGCCTTTAGCAACGAGAAGAATTCATGCCATATATATAGTCTGCTGTAAAAGGCATCTACATGAAGAATATTGAACAATTCAATTGAGAAAACTAACGGCCTAATTCATAACAAAACAATTAACAAAAAACATATTAGTATATGAAAGGCATAAATTCGAACCAACGACAACCACTGAACTACAGGCGCCTGACTAGAAAAATCATATAACGGATGTGGCGGCGTTAGACATGATTTGAAGCATTCAACCCTCCAATAACATGTGAAAGACAGTAATGGTACATCTCAACATAAGAACAAAATATAAAAACCGTTGGAAAGGGCGTAACTCATAACATCGATAGAACACAGACTGAATGGTATAGGGTATTTATACATCCCTTATCATAAATAACAAAACGGCACAAAGAACAGATCGGATGTTACTCAGAGTAACTGACAGCTAGTTCAAAGCAAATAACAACAAATAAAAATAATCATGTATCTAACATGTCTAAGACTAAAATACCAAGCAGTACAGATCTAACATACGATGGATTTAGTGTGAACACGTGATTACCATGATTACTAGTCAGAGCTAAACAACTTTGCGCAATATCAAAATATAAGTATCTACATATTCTAGTACCGTGAAAGTGCATACGTGCATAACCATTACATTCAGTATGGTTTCAGTTATAGATAACAAAATCTAAATGTATACCAATAAAACAATATTCAAAGATCTAATTACAATAAAACAAGGTTTAAACCACCATTTTCTACATAATGCCTGTACCAAGTCGGGGATATAGCAGTAGCTAGTTTTCCATTCGTTTGATGTGTTTATACTTTTGATATTTTCATTTAATAAAAGATTATCCCTTGTCAAAAATGTCAATGTAGAGTTTCTTGTGTAAACTGATATATATCAAAATCTCGGAAAGAAAAAAATATTGCTGATTATTTTTAATTTATTTCAAGGTTAATGTCGGCGGTATATTTGGGGGATTCTTGATTATTTAACGAACAAATAACATCATACACTACCAACAATTTGACTAGCATTTACATGTACATTAAATGCCGCTATATAAACAGTACTTTTAGGAAACATCACTATTCAGTACATTAAATGCCGCTATATAAACAGTACTTTTAGGAAACATCACTATTCAGTACATTAATTTTTATATCATTTTTAGTAATGTTGGGAAAAAGTTGTTTTCAGTACTGAAAATTTCAGTCATTTTTCAGTACTGAAAATTTCAGTCATTTTTCAGTACTGAAAATTTCAGCCATTTTTCAGTACTGAAAATTTCAGTCATTTTTGAGTACTGAAAATTTTAGTCATTTTCAAAGCTAAACTTTTTGTCATCTGTAAGTACTTCTAAACATACAATATAAGGTCAATGTCAGAAAAATATAAAATGTTTTTTATACTGCAACTAGTTGTGTTTATTTCATACAGAATATAGTAACACAGCTATATTGTGTACGATGTCAATTTCATCATGGACCACTTTCTCCACAATCAGGGGTCCATTGAAGGATGAAAATAAGTTTGACATTTGTGTTACGATTTGAATAGCTATCAATTTATTAATTTAAGTTGCAATTTAAAAATACTATTAGGTCAATGTCAGAAAAATATTTTTTTTTTTGTACTCGGCGCAAAAATGGGGAAGGGCTCAGTAGAACCTCGTCCTTCCCCAGTTTCTCAGCCTTATACAAAAAATATTACTGAGACTGAGAAACTGGGGAAGAACGAGATTTTACTGCGCCCTTCCCTTTCACAGTTTTATTCAGAATACCAAAAAGTTTATATCTTTATGACATTGACCTAATATTGTTTTTATACTACAACTTAAATTAAAACATTGATTTTTAAATCGTAACTATTATATACTAATAGCATAAATATCATATTTATTTGTATCCCTTAACGAACCCCTGATTGTAGAGAAAGTGTTCCATGATGAAATTGACATTGCACAAAATATAAAAAATCAACGACAACGGAAGCCCGCAATGAACGGTGTTTTAATCTTTTGCTGACGACAACTTCCAAATCTACTCAGGACCAAGATTCTTTAAGGTAAAAAGGTACGAAATATATCAAAGTAGTTCACATTTGAGTATGGTGGTCCTGAAATCAAATAAGGTGTAACATATGCAATTTCTTAATTTGTAAAATGTAATTTCTTAATTTGTAACATGTATTTTTTCCATCCGTTACACGAATTTCTACATTTCTTGATACAAGTTTAAACACGTACAATTTCTTAATTTTTGTTAACGTATTTTCTTCCTTCGTTACGTGAATTTCTTAATTTTTGAAATGTAGTCACTTTGTGTCACGTTTTGTGAGATCGCGTCTGTGTTATTGTTACCGCTGCCAGCCAAAGAGAAGTTGCGTTTCTAAAGAAAAAAATAAAAGTTACAAATCAACATGTTACAAATCAAGAAGTTTGACAAGTCTGAAAGGTTTACAAATCTAGAATAAAATAGTTTCACAATATTCCCAGTAAGGTCTAGATCACTCACCTGCTGATTGAGCACCTGCTGATATAGCACCATCAGCTGGCGATACGGCACCTTTTTGAAAAAAATGATTTGCCTCTCTTTGCACAGTGTCTTAAGTTTACTTAAGTTAACTTATAGATAGAGGCTATGATAAGTTGGAAACGGCAAAAAACATTAAAGATGTGAAATACAAGATTAAACGATGCAGTACTCTGTCAGATACTTTTAGACAAAGGGAAATTCCACTTACACTAGTAACTAAATATAACCCTACAGTTATAAATCTTAACAGAGCTATTAAGAAGCATTGGCAAATTTTGCAAAGAGATGAATATTGTAAAACAATATTTAAACAGATGCCTATCATTGCGTATAAACGCAGTAAAAATTTAAAAGAGCACCTAGCAAAAACTAGACTTTTAAATAGGGAGACTTTTGAGAAGGGACCCTTGCTAAAATAAAACTTAGCTAAAAAATCCCGAAACATCGTTAATTAATTATATATATATATCTATTAAAAAAAAAGGCAATCAGTCATTACGACTCTATAAAAACGGTGTCAAGTCTTGAGGTTTAAGAAGAATGTATGTTGGTGATGGGCTCGGTGATGGGAATCTTTGCATTTGTGGAAAGTTTACCCAAATGTTTGTTAATTCTTTTAGTGGTGTCCAAACAATAAAATTTTAAGAAAAAAATAACCTATTTCCTATTATTAGTTTAAAAAATTTCATTTCACTTGTTTTTTTTTTTGTTGCAAGATAATACAATTTATTGTTTCCCCAAATCAATATTTTATGTACTATAAAAAAAGACAAAACTCTTAAAAGTAAATTTAAATTTTACAAACCATTTAAATCATACTTTCCTGCAATCTTACATAACTAATGCTAGCTGTTATTTAACTTAATTAATAAAGTAACATGGCATTAATTTTTAATTTACAACCCGTTAGTGTACAAAGGGAAGCAACTTTAGTTGTTCTACGTAGGGGTAAAATTGGCAGGTTAATGGTGCAAAATCAGCAGGTGCCATATCAGCAGATGAGTGATCTAGACCCGTCTCAATATTCCACACGATGTCGCTGTGGAGCCATGTCAACTCGTACCTTCGCAAACTCGTACCTAATATTTACCAACTCGTATTTCCACCACAATATATCTCAACTTAAATGAAACCCATTTTCAGACATTTCAAGTATATTTAAATAATATTTATAATTTTATAATATGAAGTTTACGGAAGTGTTTCCCGATTTTTTTTTGGAAAAAAAATTATGAAGAATCTGGTGCTATCTAATACTTTCGAATAGACCTGCAGAGCTATTTATTTTCAATACATTGTAAGTCAGGTTATTTATTTTCAAACTACCAAAGAACAAACCTTTGATTTTTGTCATTATCAAAGCTTAGTTATTTTTTTTCAAAATCCTCCTCCCCAACCCTAGAATATCAAATAGTCGTCCCCTTAGTAGGACACTATAAGGACTTTGAACTAGCTGGATAAATAATAAAAACACACGGACAATTACAGTAAGGGTACGACCTTTTGTTATTCTAAGGATGGGAATGGGGCAGGAGGATCTTTTGCGTAATTTTTTAATCATTTTAAAGAATTAACTTGTCGCTAATCATGCCTATTGTTTCCAGCTCTTACCAGGCCACCATATTCATATTTAAGATACTCCTGCCACCTCCCCCTTTTAACCCAACAAATCAAACGATTTTCTCCTTATTGAACACGAGTTTAAATTGATATAAAGTTATGCGTTTGTTTAAGGTTTTTTGGTTAATCCGTTTTATTTTGTGTTGAAACATGTTTTAAGTTTTACTCTTAACCAGATTATTGGTTGAATTCAACCTCAAACATGTTGAAAGAAAATAAAACACGCCTTTAGTTGTTTGTTTTTAACGTCAAGCGACTAATATTTCATACATGTTTAGACAAGACGCGAAATTAAGTCATGTATACAATATCATAACAACTAAGGAGATGTGGTATGACTGCTAATTTGGCAACTATCAACTGGAGTTCAATGAAGTACTTTAGTATTATCAATTATAACCAACCGTGCGGTCTTAATAAAAGACAAATATCCATACTGTATATCAGTTATAAAAGGCCACGACAAAAAATGTGAAACAATTAAGACGAAATAAACTAACGGCCTAACGATATATAACAAACCCATTCTAAAAACTTCAAATATGAGTCGACAGATATGAACAAACAATAACCACTCAACTACATGCTCATGACAGTGGCGGATCCAGGAGGGGGGGTTCCGGGGGTTGGAACCCCCCTTTTTTTTGGCCGATCAATGCATTTGAATGGAAACATATAGTTGGAACCCCCCCTTTACTCTGGGTTGGGAACCCCCTCTTTTTAAAATGGCTGGATCCGCCCCTGCATGATAATGTGGCAGGATTCAACATGTGTGTGAGCGTTCAACCACTAAACTTAGACAGTCAGTGTTGTAATAGTATAACATAAAAACAACGTTTAAAAGTCCGTTGCAATTGGATTAACCCAAAAGATCGATACGAGACACAAAAACAACTAACATTTACTAAAGACTATAAACGCGAAGCACCAAAATAAGAGTATTTGTAGTAACTGAAAACTACTAGTAGTTAAAAGCCAATTAAAACCAGCATATAAATCATGCTCTTCCAGACTAAAGTATCAACCACTGGCGGATCAAGAAATGTTCATAAGGGGGTTGGGACAAGAGGATACTCGCTCTTATCATGCTTCAGTATATTATCAACCCCGCCCCCTAAATCCTCCTCTGTCAAGCATTACACAACAAACGGATTTAGTCATAAAGAGTCTGAAAAACGCCATTACCTTGCACACTTGTACCTTGAAAACATATACATTTGTACGATTAAAGTTCTTAGAAAGTAGTGGTCCTAATGTATTGACGAGTACACTGTAAATCTAAGTGTTAATAAATGGAACACTGCTTGGACGCTTTTTTGTAACACTTTTTGAACGTGTAATGGTGTTCCAAATGTTTACACTAGTGTTCATCAATTGAATGTGTGGTGTTCAGTTTTTAATGCCCTTTTGTTTCATTTTTGAACACTTGATGTTAGAGACCTCAACATTAGTGTTCAAAGATTTAACGTTTCCGAATGTTCAAAATCTTAATACGTCGACGCGTTCAACAGCCATGTATCACTTTTTGAACACACAGAACATGTTTAAAAACCAAAATGTTAAGATTCAGAACACCAGACGTTAACATTCAGAACAGTTGCACAAGTTGACTAACATTTGTTTTCTCTGTTTTGATTAAATAAAAAAAAAATAAAGCTTCCAAATGAGAGTGCATAAGATAAAAGGTTCCCTGAGGGACACCTTCTTTTTTGTGCTCTCAATTTTCAATCCTCAAATTAAGATTTTCGATCTAAATTAAAATCAAAACCTTGCTTTCTAACCGATCTTTATTTTTGCCGGATCGGCACTTTTTTTATTTTATTTCATAAGAGAAAATCTCCATTGCCGTTAAACACATGCACGTTGTCTGCTTGGTAACCGCCACAAAAAGAAATAAATAGCCTAATTCCAGGATAATAAATTCTTGCATCACTTGATTTTTGCCAAAAGGAGCTTAGTACCTAAGGATAAACACCGAATATGGAAAGTGAAACTTAAATTCAAAACATAACATCTGAAGGCGGGCACATAGAAGAAAAAGAAGGTTTTATTTTTTGGCAAAGGGTTCCTAAGCAATCTTCTCTGCATGTGTTCAAAATATACATGAAGTATTTGCAACTACCCCTTGTCTGTTCTATAAATTATATCTGTTACTTTAAAGAATTTAGATAAATAGGTAAGGAATTTAGATAAATAGGTAAGGAGTCACAATTCTACCACGGACATGCGATAGTTTGTTTTTCTTGAAAACGAAGTCGGTGACATATACTTTTTTTACATTTTGTGATGTATATTTTCAATATCTAGTTGAGTTCTAAATTTTAAAAAAATCTATGGACTAATTCATTTACTGATCCTTGACCTTAAGGGAACTTTTCTGAAAATAGGGATCGTTTACCCCGAGAAGCAAAATCACAAAGGGCTTTTTGGTGATTAGAAATGTCACTCATACTCCACAACCCGACAATTAACCAGATATGTGAAAATATCCTAACTTCCGAACGAGCTATTATACATACAGTTTACTATTGCGACAGTAGTATTTTCTGCAATGTCTCTGCCGGAATAGCAAACTGTTTTAATTGTTTCTGAACTAAGGGGTCTACATATATTATCATATTTATGCATCAGTGTTGCTTATATCTGTTTGCCTAAGATTACGTTTGCAATGGCCTTTTCTGAACTAAGGGGTGTACATATATCATCATATTTATGCATCAGTGGAAGTTAGTTTGAAAGATTTGTACTTTATTCAAATAATCATGTCTTTTCCTTTAACGCTAGTTTTAATAATCAATGATTAGTGTCGTTCCTTTTATAACTGTGACGTAAAACAGAGCAGTCAAAGATTTCTTGTAAATGAAGTTAACATTTTGTGCAACTAAAGGAAGCAAACGAGATCTACTGGTTTCAAGAGATTATGTATGAAAAAAGACGATTTGGTATGATTTCCAATTAGACAAGACTCCTAAAGGAACCAAATGACACAGAAATTAACAACTATAGGTCATCGTACAGCCTTCAACCATGAGTTCAACCCTAACCGCATAGTCAGCAAGAAAAAAATGATTTGA
Organism: Mytilus galloprovincialis; assembly: GCA_037788925.1. Classification (NCBI taxonomy): domain Eukaryota; kingdom Metazoa; phylum Mollusca; class Bivalvia; order Mytilida; family Mytilidae; genus Mytilus; species Mytilus galloprovincialis. Next base: position 75,832,134 of record CM075340.1, read on the forward strand.
ATATAATTGAAGATGAAAAACATGTTTTATTAGAATGCCCAGAATATGTAGATTTGCGAACGATATTTTTTAACAGTGTATGTAATATAGTAAGTAGTTTTAGTAATTTAAGTAATGAAGAAAAGTTTTTATTTGTGTTTTATGATGATAGAGTTTGTTATTTTACAGCCAAAATCTGCCATGAAGTACTTTTTAAGAGACAGTGTATTTTATACTCGTAATAAGTGTATATAATGGTTTATTTTGTATAATTGTTTTTTTTAATAGTATGGTGTTTTATGCTAAGTTATATTGATATATGTTATAGATGTAATATAAATGTATTTTAATCTGTGTTTTTACAGTCTCTCATAACTCTTTTTAGAGTGGCTCTTTTATAAATTGTTAATATTATATTGTGTTGTATATTAAATGTTTTAAAGAGGTGAGACTCTAATAAATTATTTGTTTGTTTGTTTGTTTGTTGTTTATAAAAGGAACCGAATTGACAAATGTAAAACATTTCAAACGAAAAAAATCAACGGCCTGATATATGTACAAAATAACGAAAAACAAATAAGACGAATAGCACAACACAATAATAGAAAAAAAGAAAATTACTTTTTCTAGATTTCAAAACTTTCTTTATAAATAGAAGTGATACATTGATTTGTGATGCATAAAACTAACAAAATTGAAAGCTTCTAACAAACTATCGCATGTCCGTGGTAGAATTGTGACTCCTTACCTATTTATCTAAATTCCTTTAAAATGATCCGAGAGGGTACTAAATTACATTGAATATATAGGGGAAATTTATATTTTCTTCTACAATTTTCGGTTTCCGGTATAAATCACGTGAACCACTCCATAGAATTTTTTTTTAAATTAATATTTTCTTCCTTTTTGTCTTACGAATTAGATGATATAAAAAAAAATATGGTCACCGACTTCGTTTTCCCTGTAGAAGCGACGCAAACCCAACATTTTGCCAAAAAAAACCATCAAAATTCGTGACGTCGTAATTTTTGTTACATAACGTCAAGTTATCATGCTAATAATATCCAACGTTCTTCGTGTTGATTCTGCACGATGATTATGTGTTTCGTATTGATAGATTCTTTTTATCATAAGAGTCTGGATAATTATCATTAATTTTTATTAGTATTACCAATATTCTTTATTCTTTATATTTTAGCACCTCATTATACTTTTTTTCTTTTCTTTCTTTTTTCTTTTATTCTGCAATTTTTTACCATTATTATGTATTCCGTAAACCCCAATCAGACCCCCTTTTATGGAACATTTTAAAAAGAAATTATACGTTGTAAAAACTATGATACATGTATGTTCATAATCAATATACATATCTAAAACAATTTCTAATTCAGACAAAAATACGTTGTAAGTACATGAACGCAAAAATTTAAAAACTTAAAAATAGAAATCATCAGGGTTACTGTCTACAAGATGACGCAATAAAAGATGTAATTGAAGCTATATTTTTTATGGCCCCCTCAATTACCCCTGTACGTCTGTCCGTCGGTCATTCCGTCTGGCCGCCCGTCCTTCCGTCCGTCCGTCCGTCCGCCCCCTTTATAGTTATTCGGCAAAATATCTACAGTTTGAATCCTAGAACGTTTTCACTTTGCTGTCTGTTTGCATGTGGTCAGAGTTTTGATCTTTATTAATATTTGCTCTAATGAGAGATAGTTGAACTTTATCATTTTTGGGTAACCAATTCATAAATTTCTTAGACTATCTTGTAAATCATCTGTTTACACTTTTTCTCCGTTCCGATATATGATTTGGCCACATTTGAAAAAAAACGGTTTCTTTATAGCAGCAGAACATGTAATAGCTTGTGTTTTGGTACTATATCACGACAGAACGTGTTCTGTCCATATACTGCTGCTTAACATCGCATATATAAACAAACATTAATTATATCAATGATCCTACAAATTCTTGAAATAGTGTCGTGTGGTTCTTTACACATCTGCTAGTTAACAAGTAAAACATGCAGACAAACAGACATCTTTGTTAATATCTTTTTTGTTCTGTATAAAATTTATTGTATACAAGTCTACAAAAACGTTTTAAAAAGTTAACTAAATAGTTATTGTTCCATAAGAGTACATATGTATGCTCGAAGATATATAGAACCAGTACATGATACACAACATGCGACAAATAAAGGGTAAAATTGAGAATGGAAATGGGGAATGTGTCAAAGAGACAACAACCCGACCAAATAAAAAACAACAGCAGAGGGTCACCAACAGGTCTTCAATGTAGCGAGAAATTCCCGCACCCGGAGGCGTCCTTCAGCTGGCCCCTAAACAAATATATACTAGTCCAGTGATAATGAACGCCATACTAATTTCCAAATTGTACACAAGAAACTAAAATTAAAATAATACAAGACTAACAAAGGCCAGAGGCTCCTGACTTGGGACAGGCGCAAAAATGCGGCGGGGTTAAACATGTTTGTGAGATCTTTGTGGGTAGTAATAACAGGAAACTAAATTAAACTAAGGCTTTGATGGATGTAAACTTCAATGAAACTGGAAGTTACATAAGGGGAAAAAGAAAATAAGAATATATTGCATCACTTACAACAACCTTTGAATTGACCAGTCATGTGGTAACAGACGTTGTCTGACTTGTCAACAAATACTAAATACTCAAACATTTAATTGCCACTCGACTGGGTATGTGTACACTATATTTTGCAATGTAACTTGCAAAACACAGAATGTTGTATACCTCCTTCAGTGTCGATGTGGCATGCAGTATGTTGGCGAGACAGAGCAACCATTCAACAAACGCATGAATGGTCATCGAAGTGACTACACTTGCAAGCCCGACCTACCCGTGAGTCGTCATTTGAGATCACCTGGGCACACACATGCTGATCTCAAAAACCTTACCATCACAATCATAGACCACAACGAGGGTTGGTAGAAGGTCGACAGAGTAGCTCGGGAAAGATTTTGGATAAGAAAGTTACGGACAGTTTCCCTAGAGGGCATCAATGAAAAAACATAGAATGTCATCACTTGTTTCCAGTAACTCCGGCTTCAGTACTGGCGTTACAGTTTGAATTTATTTTTAAAATACCAGTTTAAATTACAGGGCTCCATTCATTCCGGATGGATGTATAAGTACGTAGCCACGTTCAATTATTTTACCTCATCAAATAAAACTTATTTTCTAATAACTTTTTTAAACTGCTATTCGTTTGGGATGCTTACATATGTAGTTTCTGTTGCAATTGACCTACCGTTGTCAAATTTGAAATATTATACCAACTTGGATCGGTTAGGACATTTTTGATTTTTTTTGTTTGAGGACTGCCCTCCATGCAGTTATAACATCTAAACTGTCACAACCTTCAGGAATTTAGAGTTGCGCCAGTTCACACCGCAAGTAACTACTTTCATTTGGCATATTTTTGTTATCTTTGCGCCGTGTTCGCAAATTTCAAAATTGTACTAGCGTCTGTGGTGTTCGCTTAAATTGTATAAATTACAAGACTTGGAAAAAGTTTTTCAGTTTGAATATATTGACATGATTCATTTGACATCGTACTATAGTACGATGATATAGAGATGATCGATATAATCTCATTCTCAACCTTCAAGTTTTATAAGTGAAATAGAGAGAACAGTTCTATTTTATATTTGAGATGCTACTTTCAGCTAGGGTACATTTTTTTTATTCGGCTAATTTTTACCCATATATATATATAACAATTTCCTTTGAGGAGACAACCATACGAATCAATACTTTTATGATACTAAGCAATGTATAAATCTTCAAACCATATACTGTTTATACATGTATCTATTTAAAGATTTGTGTTCTATTTTTGACATCGAAATTGCGGACGTGAAAGAAAACACCATTACAAAAACACAAACAAAAAACGTTAGAATACAAAATGTAGCGATGGATTAATGATTGTGAAACATCATTTTTGTTTGTTTTTACTTTGTTATAGTCTGAAAACTGTATAAATATTAAACTGTTGTTCCAACCGTGAACAAGGTTAATTAATTTAAGTGTATTATAGTTTAGTGCCATCTATGACTGACTGACTGACAGCAGCTGCGAATGTATGACCAGTATTAGTTTATGTGGTTCATTTCTTTTTCTCTTATTTGAAAATATTTTTACTTGTTCCGACTGGTGTGATTATTTTCAAAATATGGGATATATAGTCTTACCGTACGATACTAAGTTTTAACTTTAGTATTAATGTCGCAAACTTGCACCCCCTTCTGCTTATTTTCTGTTAGACGATGTCTTTTCCCAGTGAATATAGGGTTTTTGTAAGGACAGTTTTGACATACTACATATTAATAGAATACTTTCGAGATCATACTGTTTTTTCTCATCACAATTATGTAGAAATAGTAGTGAGCAACAGTTTTCACACTTGTTTTAACTGGTCGGCAGATATACAAACTCTACCACCCTACGTCCCTGACGCCAGTCAAACACCTGATTTTCATTTTGAAGACCGTCTTCATGACTGTTTTCATATTAATTTTTAATTTTTAATTTTAGAAAAACAAGTTCATTCTCCTAGAAGTAACATACTTTCCATCAAATTTACCGTTGACGTTGTCCCATCGAAAAGTCGCCGGGTGCAATTTCAACATTGCAAAATCTGGTCAAAGGGACGTAATTCGTACAAAACGTCGCTATATTTCGCGGAATCCGCTAGACGGCGTTCATTTACTGTTACTTGACCTTAAAATGCAGTTTTTTACTTATATGCAAAAACTCAAAAGCTTAAACATTATAATTATACATTCCTCTACTCTTGAACTCAGCACCAAAGGTAAAGCTCAATTATTCACATAAGAAGCCAGGAATATGACAGTTGTTATCCATTCGTTTGATGTGCTTGAGCATATGATTAGAAACTTTCTGTTTTTTAATTTTCCTCGGTATTTTCGTTATCATACTTTTTACAACTTAAAATTAGCAATTTGTCAATTGTATTATGAATTAATTAAATATTTGTTTGAGTATCACTGGGAAAATAATTTTTGTTTACTTTCGAATCTATTCTTTATTGATTTAAACCATTAGTCTTACCAGTATACCTTCACAAAGTCACAATAGAGAGGAACAATCTCACTACTTTAATTTACAATGTGCAACCCTGTTAAAGCATTTATAAATGTTCTACTTTCTGAGAGTTCATTTGAGATTAAATTATTGTAGAATAGATAATGATGTTGAAAACCTTATACTAGTAAACATATTATTAGTACTTCTGGAATTCTAATATTGTTTTCAAGAAACTATTTGATAAGTGTAAAGTAAAAACAGCGTTATCAGATTGAGCAATTGCAAAATCAGTATGATATACGATGATGCTATTTAACTAGATAAAATAATGGTTAAATCAGGCGTCTGTCCAGTATCTTGTGTTATTGATGCTAATTTTGTGTACCTCACTTTTTAAACGCCGTTCCCCTTGAAAACATTTAGCATGGCTTGCAATTAAACCAGGTTCAATCCAGCATTTGTTCTTAAAATGGCCAAGTCAAGAATATGACAGTCCGTTTTTATGAATGTTGACGTCTGCTTTTGTTGAAGTTTAGTTTTCGTGTTGTTCTGTTGTTTTCCTCTTAAAGTTGATGTGTCACCCTCGGTTTAAGTTTTGTTACCCGGATTTGTTTTTTGCTTAATCGAATTATGACTATTGATCAGCGGTATACTACTGTTGCTTTTATTCATCATTTAAAAAAAAATCAAGATTTGTCTAAAAGCAGGAACTGCAAACCGTTCATCTCTACCATTAAATGAGATTGGGCTCATTTTAGTAAACCCTCAGTTTTTAATAAGAAGCCTGGACTTTTTTTCTTAACGTCGTTAAAGCAATTCTAGTTTCCTTAACCTGTGAATTTATCTGATCGCCTTAATATTTTCTTCTTATTATTTGATACTAAACCTATGTAGGAAGATACTATGTCGACCTTTATATCTTATGTTTTCATATTTTTACAGATATGAATGCATGTGCATCAGGTCCATGTATCCACGGTGGTATCTGTACAGATGAAATGAGTGGATATAGATGTACATGTGGAATTCAATATTTCGGAGTTAACTGTGAAAGTAAGAAGTTTGTATATGTGTGTGTGTATGTGCTATAATTGAATGTCAATGAGACAACTCTTCATCCAAGTCACATTTTGGAAAAGTACCACTATAGGTCAAAGTACGATCTTTAACACGGCGCCTTGGCTCACACCGAACAGCAAGCTATAAAGGGCCACACAATAACAAGTGTTTATCCATTCAAACGGGAAAACATGCGAATAAGTTTAAACCTCAACGCCAAGTGACGTCATATTTGAAATTGTAAAAAAAATGACAAAAAAAATGACGTCATTTGAATTTTGTAAAAAAATGACAAAAAAAATGACGTCATTTGAATTTGTAAAACAGATCATCAAAAAATGAAAAATGACGTCACATTTGAATGAATAAGATAGAATTAGGATTGATTTAAGATTATATTTGAACAAAATACTGATATTGCATTTAATAACAATGCACATTTTAATACTTATTAATAACAAACTAAGGTAGCAATTAACTATATTATAAAGCTATGTCCGGTTTGTTTTGAATCTAACTTCAAACGTAAAATATCGTACTGATTACGTTGAACAAAATCAAATTTAATAAATGAATGCACAAAACATATTCACTACGCCTTACTCACTAACAAGAGTTCAACGATATCATTCTGCGGATTTATAGAAATAATTGATGCAAGCTATACTGTAGTTTTAACATAGGTAGGTACCATATATTCGGGATTATTTTTGCCCGCGCGATAGTGAGAATCAGCGTCCGGAGACGTCCTTCACCTGGCCTCTAAACAGATATTTATATTAGTTCAGTGATAATGGACGTCATACAAAACTCCGAATTATAAACAAAAAACTAAAATTAAAATGTATACAAGACTAAGAAAGGCCAGAGACTCCTGACTTACAAATGTAAGACGGGCGCAAAAAATCGGCGGGGTTAAACATGTTTTTGAGATCTCAACCCTCTCGCGATACCTCTAGCCAATGTAGAAAAGTAAACTCATATTAATACGCACAGTAAAATGCAGTTTAATAGAAGTCCGAGTCCGATGACAGAATAGATAACAAAAGAAAATAAACTAAATGACAATAATACATAAATAACAACAGATTACTAGCAGTTACTGACAGATTATGGCTTCATCATATAAATATCTGGCACAATTTATATTTTTTACTTAATTTTTTGGCACCGATTCCTCTAATTTGTTTTGACGGGATTTTGCTGGTTGACCGTGTCTAAGTTTATGACGGGTAATTTCCCAATCATTATCAATTGGTTTTCAGTCGGAAACCCGATTGAAATAGAACAAAAGAATCGAAGCTCTTTGAAGGCGATAAATGCTTACTGTAATGTTTACCATAGTGACAAAAATTTTAAAAAGTTAATAGAAACAAACAAATTTACAATTGTCTGCTCAATTACGAAGTGTTTTATTTTAAAAACATCATTTGCATAAGTTTTCAATTTATCTAGTGCATAGTTAATCAGAACAATTAGATATCAAGTCGACGACGTGGGTATCTTTCAAGTTGGATGTAGAAAATGCATAACCTCCGATTTTTTTTTTTTACCACGGACGGAAAACATATCAATCTATAAGTTCAATAACTTGCGTGCCTGCCCTTCCATTATGTGACTCAAGAAAAAAATCCAAAAAATGGGTAACAATTATATCGAAAAGAGAAAATCGAGTGCACCTTTTTATGTTAGGGCGTGTTTGAGTTGAATATTTTGTCTTGATATCGTACAAAGCAAGAATATTGTATACATCGTCTCGCTTCAGATTCTATCATTTTTATATATAAAAGTTATAGGTTGACTCTATAAAATAAAAAAATCCCAGTACTAAAAGATGAAATATATGGGTCAAGTGAAATACCTACCTAATGAATCACAAAAACAGAGTAGGTGTGTTCGAATGGCTATTTTTTTAACTGAAAGTACTTGACAACAGTCTTTCAAGTTGGATGATGAAAATGCATATCTTCGAAAAATTATAATTTTTTGTGTGTGATAACTAGGGTTTATAGTCTTCAACCACTTAAAAAATCTAGTCTGCCCTTCCACGAAATATTTAATTAGAATTTTTTTAAATGTTTATGCATTTTTGAAAATTTCACCTGACAACCGATCAGACAATAGTTTTAAGTTGAATCAATGCAGACAAGATCATTAACTGATGCTCATTAGCTAGTTGATACATTTGTCTTTTCAAATACAACTGACATATAAGGATCGTAATGGGGCAATGTGGATAAATTTATCGGTTTCCGAGAGCAAAATTGACAGCGCGTCATCCCTACAATGGCTTCCATTTCTACGATTGTGAAAATGAACTGGCGTAATGGGGAGATAATTTTAACGAAGTAGAATCCTGACTGGTTTTAAATCAAAATAACTTAGAATATCACTTTCTTTTTCTTCACTTACTTGAGAATACGAACTTTGCGTCAAAATATCGGGCCGACAAATCTATATCATCCATGGTCGTTATGTGGATTTTATTTCAATATAACTGGACAATGATAACACACTATTATATCTTAGTTAGTGAGTTTTATTTCAGTGAATTATTTTCAACTAATTTGCATATTCCCTATCATTTAAATGTTAGGCGTGGTTATAACCAAACTAATTTGAGCAGTACCTCCTATTTTAATGATCGGTAAGCTAGAATAAAAATTGAAAAAAAGAAAATATTTGTCGACGGTATTTAAGTATTTAAAGGTTTTTCTTGTCGTAGAACACACCTCGGGGTGTCAGGATTTCCCCAAAAAAGACCTCCCTACGATCGGTTTTTCATTTGATAAATCCAGACACCCCTCGGTGTATTCTAATATGCATTATCTATAACATAATTAAGGAGAAGGGGTCTTTCTGCGATTTGACCATATATAATTGAAGGCATGATAAATGAAGGATATCCAATTTCATTTAACAGTATCTTTGTGTACAATGGCAGCCACCATGTAATTTTTTGAAGTCCGGGGAAAACAACAAAATACTCAATGAATATGTAATAGAAATACTTAAAAGATTGCAAATATCATAAACAAAACATCGTCTAGAGGTTTTAATTAGTTCAAAGACATTTATTACGCAATTTTCAATCGTGGTATTGTGACATAGTTTCATCGCTTCATCGTTGATATTTTTGTTTACATGGCAAGTCCTTCAAATACAACTATGGAAGATCTGAAAACCCTTATTTTAGCAGTAGACTCAAAAGTAAATAAATTTAATGAGAAATTAGTTACAATTGAAAATAAATTTTCAAATCTAGTGCAGGAGGTAAAACAAGATGTAAAACAAGTTAAGTTAGAGGTCTCAGAAACAGGTCAAGCATTAAAAGAATTAAGGCAAGATCACGATGAGTTACAAAGAGGGGTTGAGGCTATGGAACTCAATGTGCAATCTCTAGAGGTAGAGAAGTTTGAGTCAATGAGGCAGAGTTTTGAGACTGACATGAAAAATTTAAAAGAGAAGCAGTTACTACTTGAAAAACATGACCGCAAATATAACGCTTTAGTGTATGGCATGCCTGAAAAGAGTGATGAAAACATCTGGAAAGTTATTGATGACCTAATGATTAATTATTTGAAAATGGAAAAACCTAAAGCAGAAAGTTTCCCATTTGCAAATGCTCATAGAATACCAGCTAGGCAGAATTCAGGAGAGAAAAAACGACCAAATCCCATAATAATTAGATTTATACATTATGCCGATAAAGAGCTATTCTTATCTCATGGGTCACATTTAGCCGGAAAGAATATCCGTATTGTAGACGATCTGCCTCCATGCATGAAGGAAGCCCGAAATGAACTTGCAAAAATTGCATACAAGATTAGGTCAGATGAAAAACTAAAAACACGCATTCGTCACTTAGGAGTCACTGTGATCCTTGAAACACGCACTAGCTCAAGAGACCAGTGGCATATTCGCAAGCAATTCCGTTGTTGCTAACTTGCATAGAACTTTTATATACTTTGTCACATACTGTTATCACTATTAATAAGTTAATTGACTTTGCTTCAGATATTTTTTTTTGTCTCCAGTAAAATACATATACTATGCTTGCATATTTGTACATATATCTACCATTTCTGATGTATTTATTATTTCTTTTATACATTTTAGAATACTACAATGAGTGTAAGTATATGTGTGTTGAATTGTTCTTACATGTGCTTCCATGTGCTTTTAGTTTATGAGCTGGCATTTGTTAAAAATCATGCAAATGAGCAATGGATTCAATCCTAAAACTATAAACCTACATGTAACTCTCATTTAAATAATCTAAAATATAGAATATCTCGCTCAAATTACTTTTAAATAATAATTAAATATTCATGAATCAATGAAACAAAACAAAAACCTTAAGAAAAAAAAAATAAAAAGGGAATCAGTTCTCTTTTTCAGACAACTTTCTAAATATACATTTATATATTTATTTTTCATGTGGATATTTAACCACGGGCTGAAATTTTTAATGTCTTAATTGATAAATTAATCCTGAGAGAATAGTTATAGTTTAGGGTTGAACCCAAGTTGTACTTATCAACTACAGCCATTTTGTTTTATTTGCTTTAGGCTTGACATGTTTACTTTTGTAACGGTTTAAACATGTTTGCAATTGCTTGTGTTCATTTATATGAAAGTGCATGCTACTTTATGCTAAATTGGGCTTTTTTTGTGCTGCTTTGTTCAATTAGTTGGTTATTTATTTTGTTATTGTAGTACATTTTGTACAAGAAATTTGCATCCTCCTTATAAATGACCAACATACATGACATATAAAAGGAAAACATTTTAAAGTGTCAAAATATGTGTCCATTGTATGGTTATGAGACAAATGTCTTTCTTTGGACAATAGTGAAAAATTGAGAAAAAAAAATAATACCCTAGAAATTACTAGAATAATTATATAACATTCAAAATAAGATTTTGATAATAGCCATAGAATTACTACACTGACTAAAACCTTGACTGAAACATACATGTTTGCAATCTTACAATTAAGGGGAGATAATATTTTGGATTATCTCTCTTTGATTGTTGAAATTTAGTTTGAGTGGGTATACATTTGTTAGTTTTTTTCTCCATTAACCCCTTTCTTTGGAAACAGGTAATCCCAAATTTGTTTTTATTTATAAACAAAAATCAGAAAACATATCATAATATGACAATCATGATTGTTGTTACTCTTGCTTTTTTTATTTATTTCAATTCTTATGATGTTTGCACAATGTTTTATAAAGATTTATTTATGCATGAAAGTAGATTTATATACCAACTTGTTTATTCATATATAATATTACAGCTTTGTGTTTTCATTGACAGCTGTATGAGTCAAGGTGTAATTAAAGGAATGAAAATCATAAATGGAATGTTTATGCTTTATCTAAGCTATTTAAATGACTAAGGATTCATTAAAAATTTTCTCATACAACTGTCAAGGTTTAAATTCTAGAGAGAAACGAGAGATGTGTTCGAATACTTGAAATCAAAGCTCTGTCATATTTACTGTCTGCAAGACACACACTTTACTGAAAAAGATGAATCATTTATTAGAAACCAATGGGGAGGAGAATGCATTTTTAATTCTTTTGCTTCAAATCAAAGAGGAGTTGCCATTTTATTTGCAAATAATCTTGAATATAAAATAAATAAGATAAAGAAAGATGATAATGGAAATTTTCTTGGTGTAGATATTACAATTGAAGGTAAAAATATAACACTTGTTAATTTATATGGACCAAATAATGACTCACCATCTTTTTAAAATAAAGTTAATGAAATAATAGAAAACTTTAATTACCAACAAGTTATTCTGACAGGAGATTTTAACTTAGTTCAAAATCAGACATTAGATACATATAACTATCTAAATATAAATAATCCAAGAGCAAGAGAAAAAATCTTTGAACTTATTGAAACTTATGATCTAATTGATCCCTTTCGAGAATACTACCCAGACAAGAAACGATTTACATGGAGAAAAGTTAATCCTCTGAAGCAAGCTAGGCTTGATTTTTTCTTATATCTCGGAGTTTCTATCAAAATGTAAAAGAAGTAGAAATTCAAAACAGCTATAGATCTGACCATTCACCAATAGTTCTACATTTTAAAATAAGTGATTTCAATATTGGGAAGGGTTTGTGGAAATTTAATAATAGTTTATTATATGATATAGAATATGTTAAATCTGTTTAAGAAAAAATAAAACAAGTAAAAGATCAATATGCAACTTTAGTATACAAAAGAGACTCACTAGACCAGATTGATTGCTTAGATATTCAATTTACAATAAATGATCAGCTGTTCTTAGAAACATTAATGACAGAAATTAGGGGTAAAACAATTTCCTTTGCATCATATAAAAAGAAAGAAAAACATAAATTGGAAAATGCTTTAGTAAATGAAATTCAAAAATTAGAAGAAAATATACAAACCACAGAAGCTCTTGAAGATCTCAACCAAAAGAAATCTAAATTACAAATTTTAAGACAAGAAAAAATGTGTGGTCATTATGTTCGCTCAAAAATGCAATGGATAGAAGAAGGAGAAAGATCCTCAAAAATATTTTCTCAACTTAGAAACTAAGAACTTTGTTAATAAAACAATTCCAAGACTAGTCAATAATGAAGGCTGTTTAATAAACAAACAAGAACATATTTTATTGGAAGCTAAAAACTTTTATAAAAATTTATATTCAAAGAAAGATACAAAAAATAATGTTGATCTCAATAAGGAAATTCCATTTTTAGACGTTCCCAAGTTAACAAATGAAATAAGGGATACCCTTGAGGGAAAAATCTCCTATTCAGAAATAACAGCTGCTATTAAAAGAATGAAAAGTAACAAAAACCCAGGATCTGATGGATACACCAGTGAGTTTTTTAAATTCTTTTGGATGGATTTAGGTAAATTTGTTCTTAGATCAATCAACTATGGGTATAATATGGGTGAAATGTCAGTATCCCAAAAAAGGGGAAAATTACTTGTATACCAAAGGGAGATAAACCAAGACAATATATGAAAAACTGGCGACCAATAAGTCTTTTAAACACAATATATAAACTCGGTTCTAGCTGTATAGCAGAGCGTTTGAAGTCTATTTTATCACTTCTAATAAATAATGATCAAACAGGGTTCATTCCTGGAAGATACATTGGTGAAAATACTAGACTAATTTATGATATTTTATTGTATACAGAAGAACATGATATACCTGGTATTCTCCTCCTTATTGATTTTGAAAAGGCATTTGATTCAATTTCTTGGAGTTTTATTGAAAGTGTTTTAGACTTTTTTAATTTTTGACCTTCTATTTAACATTGGATCACTACTTTTTATACCAAAACTCAATCTGTAGTAACTCAAAATTGCCATCTCTCAGATTTTTTTGAGAATCGGAGGGGCTGCCGACAAGGAGATCCCCTATCACCTTATATATTTTTACTATGCGCAGAAATACTTGGTATACTTATACGAAATAATGACAAAGTTAAAGGAATCACTATAGATGACTCAGAGTATCTCATCTCACAATATGCAGATGATACCTCTCTTATACTTGATGGATCACCTGAATCTTTGGATGCATCTCTCCGTACTCTAGATAAATATGCAGATTTATCAGGTCTTAATATAAACTTAAACAAGACCAAGGTTGTTTGGATTGGGAAGAAAAAGTTTAGCCAAGAAACTATGTGTGTTAAGTGGGGATTGGAATGGGGTTCCAGCAGATTTACACATCTTGGGATAAATTTCTCAGTGGAAATTAGTGAAATTGAAAATTTAAACTATAACCCCAGGTTGAAAGAAATTGAAAACATTATAAAAACTTGGACTAATCAAATACTCTCAACAATTGGAAAAATAACAGTGATAAAAAAAACACTTATAATATCAAAATTAAACCATCTATTCCTGTCCATACCTAGTCCAAATAGCACAAAGCTTAAACATTTTACTGAAAAAATATTTTCCTTTATTTGGGATAACAAACCAGATAAAGTCAATAGAGACACCTTATCCAAACCGCACTGTTTAGGAGGACTAAAAATGATTAATATTGAAAACTACATAAAAGGTCTTAAACTAACCTGGATAAGAAGAATAAATAGAAATAATTCAAAACTAGTAAAACTATTCCTCTTTTCAGAAAATCTGAATTTTTTGGAAATGCAATTTCTTGGTCCTTATAAAAAGTTGAATAATCCATTTTGGAAAGAAGTATTTGATGCTTGGCAAGATCTTCAAAATGTACAAAATAACTCTCAAATTAAAACATGCCCTTTATGGAAGAATGATGGAATAAAGATTGGTAACCATTCAGTATTATATAAAGATTGGACAAAAAAAGGGGTTTGGCTGATCAATGACTTGTTACAGGAAGATGGAAACTTTATGACTTTTGATCACTTTAATAATGGATACAATATTAAAACTAATTTTCTCACATATCAAGGCCTAATTTTGTCAATAAAAAAGTATTTAAAAGAATATCAAATATGTCCAAATGACTTAAAGAGAGAAAACGGTCCAGTTTTGCCCTCAGTGTTAAAGGTTTTTTTTAAATCCCGGAAAGGTTCAAAAGATATGTATAATATTTTAAATGGTAAAAAGTCAAATCCTAAACAAAAATGTGAACAAAAATGGTCATTAATTCTCAATGCGAACTTTAATTGGAAAAATATCCATGTATTGCCGTTTTATATTACAAAAAATTCAAAATTGCAGTGGTTTCAATACAGAATAATACATCGAATTTTAGGCACCAATGAACTTCTCCTTACAATAAAAATTAAAGATACAAATATTTGTAGTTTTGGGTGCGGAGGGGTCGAAACAATAGAACATATATTCTGGACTTGTCCATATATATCAAAATTATGGGAAGACCTTGACTCCTGGATATTTGAGAAGACAGAAATAGAACTAACTTTAAATATTGATTTGGTTTTATTTGGTATTTTAACAAAAACCGATAAAAATGATATAAGAAACATAATACTTCTGTTAACAAAATTCTATATTTATAGAAGCAAATTAGCTATGGAACAAACCAATATAATAGCACTTAAAAATTATTTAAAGGAAAACTTATTAATAGAAAAAAATATATTCTATAAAAATAAATTACTCAGTAGGGCAGAAAACTGCTGGAACCCCTGGACTCCTTTATTATCATAAAAACAAAAAACAAAAATCAAATAGACTCCACATATAATGTTTTTATTTCATATCCAAACAACCTCTGTCTTAAAATCATTATCTGCAATGTATCAAACTAAAACTGCTGTGTCTATTAAATAATATATTATATATCTTCTTTTTAGTGTATATAACTATTATGCATACAAAAGTGTGTAACTTATTTTGTTTATGTGCAAATAAGAAAAAAAGAAATTTAATACAAAAACAATATATATATATATATTTTCAAAACCTGTGCATTTGTTATACAGATAATTATGTTTGAAAATCTTAATAGTAAACTTCTTTCTTTTTGAAATTACTGACATGGTATATTTTTTTTATTTTTTTCCAAATATTGAAAATTGAATGTATAATACTAACAAATACTAACAAATGTATAAATATGATATTTACTAATGTTAACGAGGCCGGGATAAGGTACCGGTACTTGATGTTTTAAACTAACAAATGTACAGATTTCAATAAAATATGATAAATTTAAAAAAAAAAAATCTTTGTGTACAATGTATAAGCAACTTCATGTTTAGATTTTAATATATCTTTGTACATCCTGTATACGTTATTCAAATAGGTTCTTCTTCCAGTAAGTGTCCACTGTCAACTTGATGACTATTCTGCCACATTTATGGAGTGCGCGCATGAATAAAATTTTTAATTTAACAAAAACAAAAACTATGTGAAATTTATATATAAAAGAAAATAAAAACATGTCAATTTAACTTATTGTCGGAGCTGAGCCTTCAAAGAATCAGGACTCGGGGCAGAGACCTTACAGTTGAGCAAGTTGTTCCACTCTCTTATTATTCTGGGATCGAACGACTCCTTCCGAACTGTAATTTTGCATTATGGAATTCTGAATGCTTTTTCGTTGTTATTCCTGCGAAGGGCGTTCATTTGGTATCAGTTTATTTAATTTATCAATCTTTACATAGTTGTTATTAAGCTTAAACATCATTATCAGTCTGCTCTGTTTTCTTCGTTCTTGTAGTGTAGTCCATTCTAGATGTTCAAGCATGTCACTAACATACGAAGCGTTGTGGTATCTGTTAGTAACATACCTTGCTTCCCTTCTTTGGACCATTTCCAATCTAATATCATTTGGTTGGTACGGGTCCCATACTGAACTAGCATATTCCAATGCTGGTCTTACAAGGGACACATATGTCTTTTCTTTTATAGACTTGTTGGAGATGTTTAAGTTCCTTTTAAGACAACTTATGGTATTGTTTGCTTTTGAGCAGATGTTGCTAAGTTGTTTACCCCATTTTAGATCTGATGTAATGGTACATCCCAGGTATTTTGCTGATGTGACATGTTCAAGGTTATAGCCATTTCGTTTCCCATTCAGCTAGTTTGTCAATGTCCTTTTGAAGGTTTGCTGAATCTGCATCGGATGAAATTGTGACATACGCAATTGTGTCATCAGCAAACAGTCGTATAGTTGATTGGATCCCTTGGGGCATGTCATTTATATAGAATAGGAAAAGACTTTGTCCCTGGACAGATCCTTGGGATACGCCGGACTCCACAGGTATTGAGGTTGATGTTTCTCCCTCCACCACTACTGATCATGTTCTATCACTGAGGAAGTTCTTTATCCACTCATTTGTTTAACCTGTTATCCCATAAAAATTCAGTTTGTGGACGAGAAGGCTATGACTAACCTTGTCAAATGCCTTTGAGAAGTCCATTATGAGACAATCTGTTTGTTTACCTTGATCTAAGAAGCCAGTAATGTCATCGATGAATTCAATTAGTTGTGACTCACATGATAGTTCCCTCTGGAAACCATGTTGTAGTGGATACATGATGTTTTGTGCATCAGCATAAGACATTATGTGACTAGTTACAATATGCTTCATTAGTTTGCATGATATACAGGTGAGTGAAACTTGTCTATAATTAATTGGATCATATTTCTTCCCTTTCTTATACACTGGACAGATGTTAGCTGATTTCCAAATACTTGGCACATCCCCTGTAAGATATGAGCGGCCGAATATAAATGTCAGTATTGGAGCTATGTTTAATGCAAGTTCTTTAAGGACTTGAGTTGTTATGTTGTCTAGTCCAGCTGCTTTGTTTGGATTTAGGTTTTTCAGATGTTTGTTCACACCATTTTCTGTAATATTGATGTCGGAGATGTTTTGAATTTACCAGACATATTACACTGCTTTTGGAATTCTTGGTTTGAGATGTTGGTTTTGTCTGAAAAGGCTTTCTGAAATCGTCCGTTGAGTATATCTGTTTTTTGTGTTGGTTCTGAGTGTAGAGTTTCATTAGATTTTAAGGGGGTATTGTACTCCCATCTGACCTCTTGTGTTTTATAAAGGTCCAAAATCTTTTCATGCAGTTTGGTTTGTCCTGTGGTTTATTCAGATCTGGTGGTGAGATTGAAGTCAGTTGTTATCCAGGGACTACCATCCTTCTTTCTAGCGGTCTTTTTTGGTACATTTTTACCTATGCTTTCTTCCAATTAAGTTTGAAAATGTGTCCACAGTGCATTTACTTTCTGTTCATTCATTGAGATGATATTTTTATGTAAGTTATTTATGTCAACTTACGGGTGCCACATGTGGAGCAGGATCTGCTTACCCTTCCGGAGCACCTGAGATCACCCCTAGTTTTTGGTGGGGTTCGTGTTGTTTATTCTTTAGTTTTCTATGTTGTGTCGTGTGTACTATTGTTTTTCTGTTTGTCTTTTTTATTTTTAGCCATGGCGTTGTCAGTTTGTTTTAGATTTATGAGTTTGACTGTCCCTTTGGTGTCTTTCGTCCCTCTTTTATATTTTCCCAATTTGCCTTCCTATATAATGGTATAATCCTCGGTTTTTGGATAGATTTCCGGAGATTAAGATTAACCTCTGCAAAATGATATCATGGTCAGAAAGTCCGGGTAAGGTTTCAACTCTCATGAAGCTATCTGGATGATTTGTTACAACAAGGTCTAGTGTATTCAGTCCTCTAGTAGGCTTGTTTACAAGTTGTACCATGCCATTATCATCCAATATGTCAGCAAACTTTTCGTGATTTGCAACGCATTGAGTGTGCAACTTTATTTCTTTGCTAGCTGAGCTGAGATGATAAACGCATTTCTTATATTGCTAGCTCTTTCAATGCTTATTTCATATTCAGTATATCCCTTTTCGTTTGATGTTTTAGGGCTGTAGTAACTGGAGAGATAGACGGTTTTATGCCCAATAATCTAATTCTTGCACCAAACAGTCTCACGGTCGGTTTGCAGTTCTAGTACTGATAATGTGATGTATGCGTCATTTACGGCTATGAGTACTTCCCCTCCACTTAAGTTCCTGTCATTCCTGTAAATAGTATATCCTTCTGGAAAATATTGTGTATCTTTTATTGATGCATCTTGCTAGGTCTCAGTTCGAAAAATAATGTCTGGCTTTGTGCTTTCAATTAGATTAATCATTGAACCTTGTTTGCTTGTTATAGAATTGAAGTTGACGTTTAATACCCGTGTAGTTTTAGGATTATTTTCATCTTGCTCTTTTTTTTTCCTCTCTGGCGTTGATGTATGTAGTGGTCTTATGACACCAGGAGTTGGACTGTCAATGGAGATATTTTATAGTATGCTAAATTGATTTGAGGTGCTGAAAACTAAAGAATAGCAGAAGGTGGAGTAATTTGGACAATTACACATAATGCAATCCCATGCAATGGCTGAGCCATTTACATGTTCTAAGTATGACTTGGTTTGCATAGACTGGCAACTGACGTGGTTCCATTGATTGCACGTATCACAAAAGATACCTCTTTCATGCCATGTTACTGGTTGGTCGCATGTGCCACATGGATATACAGTTCCACTTGTATTTGAACATTCAGGTCCAGGGTTCATATTTACATCATTTGATATCAAGATTAGTATCATTGAGATGTATGTTAAGTTGTTTATCATTTTGCGATATACTTATCTTTATCATTCATACTTAGTATTTCAGTTCTGATGTTGGCAATGATTGTGACATGGTTAACATACTCTGGGTTGTAGTTGTTTATAATGGTAAACATATGCTCCAATCGTTTTCATCAATTGTTTTTCTTTCTAATATTTTTCATTCGAAAGATATAGAAAAAAACATTAAACTAAAATGGTTAAACAATAATCGGATGACGTAAGGGGCATCGAATGATATCCACGGAACTCTTCGTGCTCCTTAAAAATTGTTTAATAACCATAGAAATATTTGTCTATGATTACCAATTTGTATAGTGCAACAGAAAACAATAATCAGGAAAGTTCGAAAAGTATATTTAACAATTTAACAAACGCTTAATCTTAAATACCAAGCTAAAGAGGAGCTTTTGTGGAAAATAAAACCAAGATTTTTGTAGAAAATCCACAGACTTTAATACAGAAATTTTAGTTTAAAAATTTAAACATAGATTACTCACTTATTTTTCTATGATGTGCTAATGTTTATTTTTTACGAAAAATCCTTTAAATTCCAAAAAAACTTATGCTGGGTCACTAAAGTCGGGCGCAACCTAGGAGGTGTACTTGAATTGGTCCTATATTTGTTTCAACCAATATCTACATTCATTAACTTGCTTTAAGAAAATCGTTGCTAGCACTGCATGCAATAATCCTCTATTTATCAAGCACTGAATTGTCAAATATGAGAGTAAAAGGGGAAAGGCTGTGAATTTTCTACAAAAATCTTGAATTTATTTGAAACAATATAAAGAAACTTCACACTGAAGAAAATTAATATCGCAACTGGTACTTAACAGTCAGGATTCTACTTCGTCAAAATTATCTCCCCATTACGCCAGTTAATTTTCACAATCGTAGAAATGGAAGCCATTGTAGGGATGACGCGCTGCCAATATTGCTCTTGAAAACCGATAAATTTATCCGCATAGCACCATTACGATCCTTATATGTCAGTTGTATTTTAAAAGACAAATGTATCTACTAGCTAATGAGCATCAGTTAATGATCTTGTCTGCATTGATTCAACTTAGAATTATTGTCTAATCGGTTGTCAGGTGGAATTTTTGAAAATTCATAAATATTTAAAAAAAAATCTAATTAAATATTTCGTGGAAGGGCATAGTGGAGTAATGAATGATTAAAAATGCGGAAACAAAGAACGTTTTATAGTTCCAGATGTCTTCCATCAACACCATATGCCAAATAAATATTAAAAAAACTGACAAAAACCGTTGATATTCATTTCATGTTGCGGTGTTTGATAATTTTTTCAAAACTCCAGGTGTAAACTTTTTCTTTTTTTAACCAGTTCGACATGCTGTAAACATAAACTTGTATGTATTGTATTATATGAGAATCGATTGTAGTTCTCAACAGAGTGCCAGGGCCAGGAAAGCTGGAAGGTTCTGGTGTATATAGTGGCAGAAACTATAACAATATAATATTATGTAGGTACCTTAAATAGCTATTAATATAGAAGACTCAACAACCTGCAGAGCACTTAGATCGGGGATAATTTAAGGTGCATAAGAAGGGTATGCAGATTCTGATTAACATGTTTCACCAGTCATGTTGCTCATTTGATCCGGTTGTGAGCTAATTCAGAAGGTAATATTCAGGGAAAAGAGGGTGGTATTTTGTTTAAGACAACCAGAACGTATTTGTTGTTACCTGTGAAACTTATATTATATAAAGGTCAGAACACTCGTAATGGCTTCCGTAAAATTTACGAAGAGACAATTTTAACCTTACCAGGCACTGTTTGCAGATACTCAAAGCAACCTTTTGGAAAATTCTGTAATTGTACAAAGTCATATTTTACAATAAACCAGTATATTTATATTTTGCACATTTCACATTTTCACTGTGATCTCGATTGCTTATATATTTCAGATCATGGACTGGATTCCTTTCATACATACAAACAAATAACGTTTCTTACGTTTTTTACGTGTTAAAGAAGATTTACTAATTTGTTCCCATTTTACTTCATAATCCAAACCAAACATTACATGCAGTTAACACAAATTGCCGATTTAAAGAATATGGGAATTTTTTGGTATACATGTATCGACTTATTCAGTCCGCACTGCCGTGCTCGCTTGATATTCTTGCTAATAAAGTCAGTAATAAAAACGAAAATGTTATTATTTTATATAAAAGAGGAACGAAAGATACCAGAGGGACAGTCAAACTCATAAATCGAAAATAAACTTACAAGACCATGGCTAAAAATGAAAAAGACAAACAGACAAACAATAATACACATGACACAACATAGAAAACTAAAGAATAAGCAACACGAACCCCACTAAAACTAGGGGTGATCTCATATATAACATATACAATTTTAGATATCACAATCCATGTTGGCAATTGTTTTCGTATAACGTTTATTGAAATCTAAAACCTTACTGCTTACGAACAGGATGCAAAATATACAATGGAAACAATGCAAATGATTCATTCAAATTTAATTTGCTTGTAACGAACGATCATTATGAACAGAGTTTGACAAATATACAGAAGGGTTATATCCTTCATTCTTTCAGTCTGTAACTAAAAAAGCCACCATATTGCATTCCGATTTTCTTTTGGTACATAACTTATGTAGAAAATGGTAGATTAAATCTGTTTTTATAGCTTTCTGAACCTCTCATTTGTATAATAAAATTAACGGTACCAATTTTCTTGCACCAGATGCGCATTTCGACAATACATGTCTCTTCAGTCACATACAAGTCCAATAAAGTGACAACAATGTGTGAACAAAACAAACAGATACAATAGGTAAAAATGTCAACAATAGGGGAACAGGACTCAATATTGTTTTATAATCTTAATCACTATAAAAGCAAATAAATATGTATAAAAAAATGCACAAAAAGGCTTTATGCCAAGTACATTAGCAAAAATGAAAGACAAGAATACAAACATTTAGCACAATAACACAATGACGGAATGTATAAGGACAAAGCCACGTATATTAGGTCATCTGGCATACCAGAATACCTCATGTATATTTATAGCATTCGTTTTGTTTAATACAATTTCAGTACCAGCACCATATTATAATGCACGTCCATCGGTGGAAAATGGAAACCATAAGCCTTCAACTACTGTGGTCACGACTACAACTTCGAATAACTCTCCAGATATGTATTCAGGCAAAGTTTACTTCAGTTTTATTCTGAATTGATTTTGTGCAATAATACTTATTTATTTATACTTTCAAATAGTTCATAAGACACAACGAGTCCTCTGTTAACGTCTCAAGCATCTAGCTAACTAACTAACAAACTGTAATCGTTGACCAGTTTTTCAGAAACAAAACTAAAAATCATCCTATATTTTGCGTCATATAGTAATAGTACGGAATATATTTATACCAATAAAAGAGAGGGTATGACTGTCATTGAGACATATCTAAATAATTGGCGTAAATTAATACAGCTCAAGATCATCGTACGGTTTAAACAAATATCAAAATCCATTCTGTATAGTAAGCAATAGACTTAAAACAATTAAATCGCGATATCTTAAAGAGGGACGAAAGATACCAGAGGGACAGTCAAACGGTTGAGGTTATGTTCAGAACAATATTTAACAAACAATGCACAGCAACGACGACTTTCAATGCACTATATGCTCCTGACTTTGGACATGCGCACACAGAATGCAGTGGTGTTGAAAGAGCACACGCCTTTGATTTATCTAAATAACGATTTGACAGCACAACATACGCATAAGAATGTGTTCACTTGTATCTTAAGGTTATTAGTAGTATGCGGAATGTTAAGTCTCATTTATTGTAATTTTTGTATTTTTCACTATGGGAAAGACATTTTTGTTTTACATTTTCATGTATAAGACGGATTATCATCCGGGATTTCAACCAATATATTGGGTATTTGTCATCTCATATTTTTTGTTTTTTTGTGAATTGGAAAAAATATAAGCCAGACATTTTCATCTTTAACAGTCCTAACATCTTAATATATAAATAAAATGTGTACTTTTTAAAAATATTAAAACTCTCAAATCAAAGAATGATTAAATTTCACTGAACACATGTTTGCACTAATCCATGCATAGTACAACTAAAATAAACTTCAACGGGTTGAAGGCCGTCACGTTATGCTTAAATGTTCATTCAAGGCGATATAACCACACGTTTACACCAATATCAAATCATCAATGGACGACGTGTTATTTTATTCAATTCTAACATTTAGATATTACGACCAGGACGTATTATGTTTGAACTTTTGTTGTACTTTTCTTTAAAGCATATTTAGAGTATGTACATTCTGAATAAGACTAACATTGTACCTATCCTTAGGGTGATTGAGACACATTTTTTTAATGTTTCGTTTATAATGTTATACAATATGGTTTGTTCCATATATTTCTTGTATGTATATATGTGTCATAATAATTTATTCAAAACACATCTGTGTTTTTACAATCCTATTGTATGCCAAAATAATCCTCTTTATGTTGCTCTTCGTCCGATATATTACATGTACGATGTTTATATTTATCTGATTTATGAAAACCTTTATCAGATTTTGTCTTGCATACTTTATGAAATAAAATGAAATGTAAACTTTACTTTTTTCTTGCTTATAGCGTTTTTTCCCTCAGAAGAAGTTGAAAACCAAATAACAGAAAATTATCCTATGTCTGTTGAAGTTACTTGGGCAGTGAACACGAAATCGCACAATGCAGGTAAGATCACAAATCATTCTAAAAAAAATAACTAATAAATCAAAAATAAACTGACAATGCCACGGCTAAAAATGAAAAAAGACAAACAGACAAACAATAGAACACATGACACAATATAGAAAACTAAAGAATAAGCAACACGAACCCCACTAAAACTAGGGGTGATCTCATATATAACATATACAATTTTAGATATCACAATCCATGTTGGCAATTGTTTTCGTATAACGTGTATTGAAATCTGAAACATTGCTGCTAACGAACAGGATGCGAAATATACAATGGAATAAATGCAAATGGTTCATTCAAATTCAATTTACTTGTAACGATAATTTTGAACAGAGGTTGACAAATGCATTGAAGGGTTAGATCCTACATTCTTTCAGTCATAGAACATCATAGAAAATAATCGCTTAGATATTTTAATTTTAGGAGGGGACATGAATGAAACCCTATTAAAAAAGATAGGAAATCAAATAGCTCTCATAAATACTATAAACCAGTAAATAGCCTTAAACAGCTCATTAAAAAAACACAAATTAATAGATATATGGAAGGAAATAATTCCAAACAAAATTCAATTTACATGGAGAAGGAAAAACAATACGAATATAACAAGCAGAATAGATTTCTTTTTGATCAGTCCAGATATAAGGCCACATGTAATCAATGCTGATATAAGACCTGCTATGATATCACACACTGATCACCAAGCCATTTCGTTAAAAATAAGACAAAATCCCCATGGCCGAGGAAGAGGTTTCTTTGAAATAAATAATAGTATTTTAATAGATGATAATTATAAAAACCATATAAACAATCTTATTCTAAAATATAAAGAAAAGGCACTTACCAGAGATTCAAGAGATATTTGGGATATCTTCAAATCTGAAGTAAAGGACATAACTGTTATGTATTGTAAATACAAGTCATCTGAAAAGAAAAATAAAATAAAAGAATTAGAAATGAACTTACAAAGATTAAATAATAAAATTAATCCTTCAAAAGAAACTAAAGATGAAATAGAAAAAATTGAAAAAAATCTAGAAAATCTTTATAAAGATGAAGTTAAAGGTGCACAAGTAAGATCTCGAGTCAAATGGTTAGAAGAAGGGGAAAAAAACACAAAATTCTTTTTAGGTTTAGAAAAATCAAGACAAACAAAAAAAAAAAATATTTCGGCATTGAAAGATAAGCAAGACAAAATTATAACAGAGCCATCAGAAATTTTAAATTTAGAAAAATGTTACTATGAAAATTTATATAAAAGTACAAATCCAGATGTGAATAATATTAAGCAATATGTTGAAGAAACAAATATAGATCATAAATTAAGTGATGACGAGAAAAGCTCTCTAGGCGGCAGCATCTCAATAGAAGAATGCACAGATGCCATTTTTAATATGAAACTAAACAAATCACCAGGTATAGATGGTCTAAGTGTTGAATTCTATCGCACGTTCTGGGATAATATAAAAGAACTAGCTGTAGAAGTTTTCAATAGGTGTTACGAGAAAGAAGAATTAACAACATTACAAAAAATAGGAATAGTATCTTTATTGTACAAAAAAAATGACCCGCTATCCCTAGACAATTATAGACCTATAACTTTACTAAATGTAGACACCAAATTAATAGCCTTTACTTTAGCCCAACGGTTAAAACCGGTTTTATCAAAAATAATAAATAGTGATCAGAATGGATATGTAAAAAATAGGTACATTAATATCCGACAGATTCAAGATATCATAGACTACTCTGAAACTTTTAATATAGATGGTGCTTTGTTATTTATAGATTTTTCAAAAGCTTTTGACTCGTTAGAATGGTCATTTATGTATGAAGCTCTTTTAAAATTTGGTCTCCCGCAGTCTTTATTAAATGGGTTAAAACTTTATATAATGGTGTCAAAGGTTGTATGCTAAATAATGGGTGGATTTCTGAAACCTATAGCATTTTTCGTGGTATTAGAAAAGGGTGTCCCTTGAGTTCGATAATTTTTGTTATAGCTGTAGAGATTCTGGCATGTAGAATAAGACAAGATAAGGTATTAAAGGATTTCAAATCAAACTTGATTCTAAAACACATAGTCTTAAAATCTCACAACTTGCAGATGATACTACTCTCTTTCTTAAATCAAAACAAGAAATAAGCCTGGCATTAAATTTAATTGAAGAATTTGGAACTCTTTCTGGTCTAAAACTTAATAAGTCAAAAACTGAAGGAATATGGCTAGGTAAATTAAAACATTCTAAAGATAAATATGAAAACATTAGTTGGAATAAAAGCCCCATTAAAAGTTTAGGTGTATATTTTGGAACTAATAAAATTGAATGCCATAAATTAAACACAGAAAATATTTTGAGGAAGTCAGAAAAAGCAATTTCAAATTGGAAGAAAAGAAAACTTACAATGATTGGACGAATAACAGTAATAAAAACATTAATTATACCAAACATAACCTTTTAAGCATCAGTAACTAATTTATCGAGAGACTTTCTAACACAATTTAAAAAATTAATATTTAACTATATATGGCAAAACAAAAATGAGAAAATCAAGAGATCTACTCTATGTAATGATTATCAGGATGGAGGTTTAAAAATGATTGATATAGATAGTTATATAACACCAATCTATATATCTTGGGTTAAAAGGTTAACAACAGAAGAATTTTCAAATTGGAAGGTTATACCCTTATAGTACTTTAACAAATTTGGAGCAAACTTTGCTCTATTTAACATGAACCCTGAAAATTTATATGACATACCAAATTTAAAAAAAATTATGCCAGAATTTTATTTTGAAATTTTAAAAAGTTGGTATAAAGTACATAATAGTTCCAAGATAAGCAAGGGGTTAAATTTCAAATGTATAAGACAGCAATTTATTTGGGGTAATCAATCAATTAAATTAAATGGTAAAAGTCTTGTTTTTCCAAACTGGATAGAAAGTGACATTCTTTTTATTAATGATATCATAGATAAAGAAGGAAATATCTCCCAAAAAGTAATCTTAAATAAATTGAAAGAAAAATCAAACTGGATAGCAGAACTTTCTAAACTGAAATCTGCAATCAAAAAGGAATTGAAACTCGTGTTAAAATCAAATCAATCAATTTCAACTAAAGTTCAAATAGACAGAAATCTTTACTTAGAAACAAAAAACAAAGCCAAATCAATTTGCATTAAAACATTAAAACCTAAAGATATATATAATTATATCAAAGGTATAGAAAGTGACACACCTATTGGTTTCATAAAATGGAAAAAAAATTTCAATCTAAATTCCTCAAATCAATTACATGATATATTAAACTTTACATTTCACCAGTTAATTGATAACAAACTAAAAATGTTTAGGTGGAAATTGATCAATTATATATTACCATGTAAGCAACTGCTTTATCAATGGAAAATAATGAAGGATAGTCAATGTCATATATGTCACCAAGTAGACAATTATAATCATTTTTTTAAAGAGTGTGAATTTTTACAAGAATTTTGGATTAAAGTTGGGTCATTACTAGATAAAATAAAAATAGCTACACATATTTTATCAATGCAAAATTTAATACTTGGATACAAAATTCATGACAGTTCATATTTTGATATTAATGTGTTGTTAACAATTGTTTTATTTGCTGTTTACAAAAGCAATTATGCATCAGAGTTAAAACACAAGTACATAGATGTATACAGGGTTTTTAAATTAGAATTCTTAGAATGGTATGAAAATAGTATACTCTTAGAAAGAAAATGTAGTAAATTTTTGAAAGAAACATTTAAATATATATAATCATATAATTCACCACAATATAATTCAATAGATGAGGCGTACAAGTACTTATGATTGAGTAGTTGTGTGACAGAGTGTGTGTGTGTGTGTGCTAGTTTTGTGACCAAGTTTGTGTGTAGGTACATGTGTGTGTGTGTCTGTTTATGTGAAAGTTAAGACATTATACTCCATGTACTCGCAGAGCAATATTATGTTTTTCATTTATGTTTTATGTATACTGTTTCTCTGTTTACACGAAACGATTGTCAATACTTTATACAAAGTATAAAAAAGTATCATTCTTTATCCATCATGTCCATGTTTTGACCATGTTAACTTTATACCATCAGAATGTCATCAATGTTTGATACTCATAATAGGCTAATGCATCAAGTTTCTCAGTATTCTGTAGCACATTCAAGTTATCGTTAAAGAAAACAAAACAGTTATTTCATTAAATTTAAAACTTAACAAATAAATTAAGAATATTCCAACATACAAGAATGAATAAAACACACGTGTTCAAGATACATAATAAACATCTATACCACGTGATATACAATTAAAATAAGTAGAAAAACGTAAACAGAGAGAACATATGTTTTCCGGATTTTATTGCTAAGCAGATTTTGTAAACTATATAAATAGTAATAATATATTAACCACTTTTAAAACTTATAATAAGTTTATCTTGTGAATCCCCTGGTTCATTTGATAATTCACACACAGGGATAAACCTATCTGGGATAGTTGTACCTTTTAGGGTATTTGTTAACAACCAATAGTGCAAAAAAAGCCACCATATTGCATTCCGATTTTCTTTTGGTACATAACTTATGTGGAAAATGGTTGATTAATTCTGTTTTTATAGCTTTCTAAATCGCTCATTTGTATAACAGTCGCATACAAGTCCAATAAAGTGTCAACAATGTGTGAACAAAATAAACAGACATAAAAGTCATAAATAGGGGAACAGAAATCAATATTGTTTTATAATCTTAATCACTATAAAAGCAAACAAATATGTATAAAAAAATGCACAAAAAGGCATTATGCAAAGTACATTAGCAAAAATGAAAGACAAGAATACAAAAATTTACCATAGCACAATAACACAATGACGGAATGTATAGGTACAGAGCCACGTATATTAGGCCATCTGACATACCAGAATACCTCATCTATATTTATAGCATTCGTTTTGTTTAATATAATTTCAGTACCAGCACCATATTATAATGCACGTCCATCGGTGGAAAATGGAAACCATAAGCCTTCAACTACTGTGGTTACAACTACAACTTCGAATAATTCTTCAGATATATATTCAGGCAAAGTTTACTTCAGTTTTATTCTGAATTGATTTTGTGCAATAATACTAATTTATTAATACTTAAATAGATAATTCATAAGACACAAAGAGTCTTATGTTAACGTCTTCAGCATCTATCTAACTAACTAACAAACTGTAATCGTTAACCAGTTTTACAGAAACAAAACTAAAAACTCATCCTATATTTTGCGTCATATAGTAAAGTTACAGAATAAATCTATACCAATAAAAAAGAAGGTATAACTGTCATTGAGACATATCTAAATAATTGGCGTAAATTAATACAGCTCAAGGTCATCGTACGGTTTAAACAAATATCAAAATCCATTCTGTATAGTAAGTAATAGACGTCAAACAATTAAATCGCGATATCTTAAGGAAGGACGAAAGATACCAGAGGGACAGTCAAACGGTTTAGGTTATGTTCAGAACAATATTTAACAAACTATAAAATGATGTACAGCAACGACGACTTTCAATGCACCATATGCTCCTGACTTTGGACATGCGCACACAGAATGCAGTGGTGTTGCAAGAACACACGCCTTTGATTTATCTAAATAACGATTTGACAGCACAACATACGCATAAGAATGTGTTCACTTGTATCTTAAGGCTTTAAGTAGTATGCGAAATGTTAAGTCTCATTCATTGTAATTTTTGTATTTTTCACTATGGGAAAGACATTTTTGTTTTACATTTTCGTGTATAAGACGGATTATCATCCGGGATTTCAACCAATATAATGGGTATTTGTCAGCTCATATTTTTTGTTTTTTTGTGAATTGGAAAAAATATAAGCCAGACTTTTTCATCTTTAACAGTCCTAACATCTTAATATATAAATAAAATGTGCACTTTTTAAAAATATTAAAACTCTTCAAATCAAAGAATGATTAAATTTCACTGAATACATGCTTGCACTAATCCATGCATAGTACAACTAAAATAAACTTCAACGGGTTGAAGGCCGTCACGTTATGCTGAAAATGTTCATTCAAGGCGATATAACCACACGTTTACACCAATATCAAATCATCAATGGACGACGTGTTATTTTTCTTCAATTCTAACATTTAGATATTACGACATGGACGTATTATGTTTGAACTTTTGTTGTAATTTTCTTTAAAGCATATTTAGAGTATGTACATTCTAAATAAGACTAACATTGTACCTATCCTTAGGGTGATTGAGACACATTTTTTTAATGTTTCGTTTATAATGTTATACAGATACTTGTCTATCCCAAATTCATGTATTTGGTTTTGATGTTATATATATATATGTTATATTTGTTATTCTCGACGTGGGATTTTATCTATGTGTGTTACATTTTAGTGTTATGTCGTTGTTCTCCTCTTATATTTAATGCGTTTCCCTCGGTTTTAGTTTGTTACCCCAATTTTGTTTTTTGTCCATGGATTTATGAGTTTTGAACAGCGGTATACTACTGTTGCCTTTATTTATACAATATGGTTTGTTCCATATATTTCTTGTATGTATATATGTGTCATAATATTTTATTCAAAACACATCTGTGTTTTTACAATCATATTGTATGCCAAAATAATCCTCTTTATGTTGCTCTTCGTCCGATATATTACATGTACGATGTTTATATTTATCTGATTTATGAAAACCTTTATCAGATTTTTTCTTTCATACTTTATGAAATAAAATGAAATGTAAACTTTACTTTTTTCTTGCTTATAGCGTTTTTTCCCTCAGAAGAAGTTGAAAACCAAATAACAGAAAATTATCCTATGTCTGTTGAAGTTACTGGGGCAGTGAACAAGAAATCGCATAATACAGGTAAGATCATAAATCATTCTTAAAAGAAAAAAACTATGAATGTATTTAGCCTATATATAAACATTACTTTCAAACATCAAAACATCAGAATATCAATTCAATCGATTACAATGATGACTTAAAGTTTGGAATTATAGTAACGTTTATTTTTGTGTTGGTTTATGTATGTATCCGTGTTTTGTTTTTTTTTTTGTTTTCTGTAATTAGTTAATACTTCAGTTTTATCATGTATATTTATATTCATTTGATAAAATTTACTGTTTGCAATAGCATAAATTGTTCTAAATAATAAGGATGTTCTTATCGCAAGCAGAAAACCCTAGCCGTATTTGGCACAACCTTGATCCTTAGTTCTGTACAACTTTGTACTTGTTTTGCCTTTCGAACTTTTATATCTGGGCGTCACTGGTGAGTCTTGTGTGGACGGCGCGTTTCTGGCGTATTGAATTTAAAACCTGATGCCTTTTGTTAGCTATTATTCATGTGTTTCTTTGTCTAATATGTTCTCCTATTTATTTGTATTCTATTCCTGTAATATTATGTTGTCATTTAAATGCTGTATTTAGCATTGCCCTTAAAATGCGAGGTTTGGCATGCCAAAAAACCAGTTCAACCCACCATTTTTTCCTTTAAAAATGTCCTGTACCAAGTCAGGAATATGGCCATTGTTATATTATAGTTCGTTTCTGTGTGTGTTACATTTTAACGTTGTGTTTCCGTTGTGTCGTTTGTTTTCTCTTCTGGTCGAATGTGTATTCCCATTACTATAAGACGTGTCACTGTACTTTTCTATCTCAAATTCGTGTATTTGGTTTTGATGTGATATTTGTTATTATCATCGGATTTAGTCTAATGCTTAGTCCGTTTCTTTGTGTGTTACATTTTTATGTTGTGTCGTTGTTCTCCTCTTATATTTAATGCGTTTCCCTCAGTTTTAGTTTGTTACCACGATTTTGTTATTTGTCCATGGATTTACGAGTTTTGAACAGCAGTATACTACTGTTGCCTGTATTTAATAGACAAAAACTGAAAGGCAAAATGAGAACAGCAAAACCCGGCTGAGTTCAACCAAGCATGATAAGGTGGTAGTGTCAAAATTTGTGTACTAGTAATATAAAAACATCAAAATATAAAATATTCCAACAACCGGAGCACTGGCTATTTGACGGATGGTATCCTCGCTGTAAAGATTCAAAAGTAGTAAAAAACAACAAAAAAAAACACATCATAAAATTATAAAACAAATAAAAATAGTATTTCCGCCGCACCCACACATAATTTATAATCATCAAATCAACATGGTAATTATGGAAGGGAATATCCGCCATAATTAAACAATTCTGTATTTGTAAAATATGATTTCTTAATTTGTAACATGTACCTTCTTAATTTGTAAATGCAATTTCCTAATTTGTTTACGTATTTTCGTCATTCGTTTCACGAATTTCTACATTTCTTGATTTGTGAAATGTAACTTCTTAATTTGTTAATGCAATTACTTAATTTGTTAACGTATTTTCTTCATGCGTTTCATGAATTTCTACATTTCTTAATTTGTGAAATGTAAAAAGTAAAATCACAAAAATACTGAACTTAGAGGAAAATCAATTTGGAAAGTACATAATCACATGGCAAAATCAAATAACAAAACGCATCAAAAACGAACTTGTTTCTTTGTTTGAGTCACATTTCGGGAGAATTGTTACCGCTGCCAGGCAAAGAGAGTTTACGTTTATAAAGAAAAAGTAAAAGTTACAAATCAAGAATTCTTACATGTCTTCACAATATTGCACACGAGGTCGCTGTGGATCCATTTCAACTCGTACCTTAGAAAAAATATCTCAAGTTACTCAAATTTCTTAGGAGAAAGGGATTATATGAAGTTCTTTGAACGATAATTTATTTCATGTACAACGGTTGAATAATTATAATCACACAATATATTCCACAGTGATCATTAATCAGTGACAGGGAAGGGGGTGGAAGATTCCAGGTGTTGAAACCCCTATTTGTTTGTATAAACATAATCTGAAACTTGGTAAATAAAGAACTATTTTCACAAAAATTGATTTTTCGGATCGTGAAAGATCACATATCGCATTTTTGAAGATCGTGAAAAGGATCGTGAAAGATCTGATGCTACGAAGACGTTCAAATTATTCTTCAATTATATCATAATTAATATTTGTTATTGGTATTGAGAAAAGCTATATAGGTTAACATCCTCAATAGGTTTAAGCTTTTCAAAGTAATAATATTTTCAGAAAATGAAATGTAAAATAGTTGGATGATTGTAGGATGAAGCTTTTTATTGTCACGTGAAGTACTCACTTATCACGAGTTATAGGATACCCACATTTTGTATATTGGATCATTTAAACCACATGTCCCTCAAACAGGATTCACCTGACCCCGAATTTACCTTATTTCATGGATGAAGATTCATTTTTGTGGTCAAGTCCGTATCGCGGATTCGTTAAGCTTTAGGGTAACTGTCTGTTGTTATGATTGTGAAGTGTACATTTTCGACTTCTGCAAGGTTTCAAATAACATCAAACTCATTATCATGCATCATTCGGCAATGCTCGTTTTATTTTGTCTATCCTTTTGGATATATACCTGTATGCTATAACGCCATGGTATTTCGTGTATGGTGTACATGTCTGTCTACATGTTTCATATATGACCATGATGACGTCAATTGTATT
Source organism: Mytilus galloprovincialis (assembly GCA_037788925.1). Taxonomy (NCBI): domain Eukaryota; kingdom Metazoa; phylum Mollusca; class Bivalvia; order Mytilida; family Mytilidae; genus Mytilus; species Mytilus galloprovincialis. Next base: position 75,865,791 of record CM075340.1, read on the forward strand.
TGATATATTGAATGATGGTAAGATGTATATGTCTGGCTTGACATCGACAATCATAATTTAAAAAAAAGAAGATGTGGTATGATTGCCAAAGAGACAACTATCCACAAGAGACCAAAATGACACAGACATTAACAATTATAGTTCACCGTACGGCATTCCCCTATGTCCCGACAATTACATATACTAAACAGATACTAAAATATAAATATCTAAAATAGTCCTATGTACCATACACAGTAACTATACGATAAATGCATGTGTTGTTAAAATTATGACAAAAATCCATTTTCGCTGCTAAGCGTTACATTCCTTTCTAAAATATTCTAAATACAAAGTGTGTACTTGATATATTTCAGACACATCATATGGGTTTTCTAAGAGTGTTGCTGCATGTTTAGAAGGACCATATACCTGTCATGTCAACGCCAAGTATGTTTTCTTTGAAACTGGCGCCTGTTGCAAATGTAAAACTACGTTCTACGGGAATGGAATTCGATGTTTGAAAACAGGTTAGTGAAGTAGTGTAAAATAATTTATCAAATCAATATGACACTTTTTATCTCCGTATTTAAAATTATTAAACGATTGTCAGATCTAGTTTGTGAACATTTAAAGTGTTAAGAAAAATCCTAAATGACCAACGTTTTCACAATGAAAATTATAAAAAGTAGAATAACAAATATGCTTTCCTTCAAAGAAAATTCAAAACGGAAAGTCCCTTATCAAATTGCAAAATCAAAAGTTCAAACCTATCAAACCCACCAAACGTATGATAAACAACTGTCATATTACTGACTTGGTACAGGCATTTTTTTATGTAGAAAATGGTAGTTGTTATCCATTCGTTTGATGTGTTTACGCTTTTGATTTTGACATTTGATTTGGGACTTTCCGTTTATAATTTTCCACGAAGTTCGATATTTTTGTTTTTTTTACTTTTTAGGTGACTTAACTTTCTTAAGATATACACTGCACAACTTAAACGAATTCATAATTTTGTGTAATGTTTTAACGGTAACTGAAAATCATGGTATTTTGTTGTCTTTTCAATCCAAGAGAAGTAACGAGAATTAAAACTAATATATTTGTTCCGGACCATATAGGTATTTGAACCATACGCGTATGGTCATGACCATATGCGTATACTCATATGGTCCGACCATACGCGTATGGTCCGACCGTACGTGTATGGTCGGACCATATGAGTATGATACTCGTATGGTTATTTACGGGCCGGACCATATGAGTATTTGGACCATATAGGTATTTTTTTGAAATTACATTAACAAATGTATCAATAATACGAAAACTTTATCTAAAAAAACAATGATGGTTACATGGCAATGTATTATTTTTATAATTCAAAGACTACGTAAAAATTAAATATTTATGCCATAGTTAGTTTGCAACGCTAGTTACATTCTTGCATGTAGGCTTAACGTGACATTTACTTCCACACAGTATCATAGCTTTTTTGCATTTGCAAGTCTTGGTTGTGCACGATCCTTTTCATATACACCTCAGTTTGTTTGCGAGTGAAAAGCTGGCCTTTTTGTAGCTGCGTACAGTGATACCGAGGTCTGGGGCCATTCCGATATGTCAACGGTGTTTTAAAGAAGCTCTAGATGTCAAATATCGTAGCATGACTGCAAAACACCATACCCACAAGTTAACTTAAATAAACTATGTTACTTTCCAGTGACTTCTTGTGACACAGTTAATTAAGAAATTTTTGGATTTTTTTTTTTAAGTCGACGTATTCAATTGCCATTAACTCGTAATAACAAATCGGTAATGACCATCGGTATGAAATGTGTTTATTATAGTTTTGACAAGTAAGTAAAATTAACTGTGTGAAACTTCTAATTTTTATTTAGCTAATCGTTTTATTATAAAATTATAATCCTGGTACTTTTGATAACTATTTACACCACTGGGTCGATGCCACTGCTGGTGGACGTTTCGTCCCCGAGGGTATCACCAGCTCAGTAGTCAGCACTTCGGTGTTGACATGAATATCAATTATATGGTCATTTTTATAAATTTTCTGTTTACAAAAATGTGAATTATTCGAAAAACTAAGGATTTTCTTACCCCAGGAGTAGATTACCTTAGCCGTATTTGGCACAACCTTTTGGAATTTTGGGTCTTCAATACTCTTCAACTTTGTATTTGTTTGGCTTTTTAACTATTTTGATCTGAGCGTCACTGATGAGTCTTATGTAGACGAAACGCGCGTCTGGCGTATAAAATTATAATCCTGGTACTTTTGATAACTATTATTATAATATAATCATAAATTTTTAGAGTCTTTTTAATGAACGGTCATACCATTTGAAGAGTTTAGAAGTACTAAAAGTAAACTGTAACAGAGATTAATTACCCCGACCATACGCGTACAGTCGGACCATATGAGTATATACCCATATGGTCATGAAATGTGTTTATTATAGTTTTGACAAGTAAGAAAAATTAACTGTGTAAAACTTCTAATGTTTATTTAGATAATCGTTTTATTATAATATAATCATAAATTTTTGGCGTCTTTTTAATGAACGGTCATACCATTTGAAGAGTTTAGAAGTACTAAAAGTAAACTGTAACAGAGTGTTAATTAACCCGACCATACGCGTACGGTCGGACCGTACGCGTATGGCCGGACCGTATGAGTATATACCCATATGGTCATGACCATACGCGTACATGTATGGTCCAAATAATCATATGGTCCGGAACATATTCATATAAGCACTAAGCTAATTATGCTAAGTCAATCTTCGTGACTAAAGATGATATAAAACCTTTTGTCTTCACATAAATAGGAAAAAGACTTATACTGAGAGGTAAAGTTTATGGTGTATTAAACAACAAATCCATAGAGAATGTGGACCTACTTTATTATGTATATACAACCAATGGACGAATAGAAACACATATTAGAAGTAAACAAAACATTGTAAGAACAATGATGAAAATATTGCAGCCCATTGGTGACATCATTGGATGGATGTTTGCTGTTCCACAGGGGAAGAAGACTAAAAATGGCTTCATGATGACAGGTATGTACGGTATGAGATGTAGTTTTTATTTTAGAGGAATACATTTAAGTTAGGAAAATCATACTATATGTGTCTGTATTGTAAAGCTAACACTGCTCATTCGAACACTGGAACTGAACAAAGTACTTTAACGTGCCTATACATTTATATTGGTAAACGTTTTTAGTTAATTTACTCAATCCGCTGCCTTTTAAAGCAATTTTCTAATGCCTACTATCTTTTTTATTTGAATTTGGTTCCGGCTTTCATTTGATTTACGTCAATGAATGGCTCTTTTGGTATTTTCCAATCGTTTTCATAGAATATCTGTTTTTTTTTGTTATTATGAGGAAGATTAGTTCATACATGTATATATCTTTCAAACTGAGACATGACACTACTAGTAGTATAAGACCAACTTATAAAAAGATACGCGCAAATTTTCAGGATGCAAGCTTTAGTAGAAAAACGTAAAATCATAAAAATAGAAATTGCATTTTTATATTTCGTATGTCAGTCATTTGAAAATGTAAATGTACGTTGTTATATTAATTTAAAAAAAAAATTCTGACAGCCGCTTTTCACCCAAATATCAATGTTGCATCTAAAACTCAGCGTATAAACTGAGCGTTTAATCAACAATGTAATTGTCCTTATAATGTGGTATTATGATAAGAGATGTTTTATATTATTCAAAATATGTATAGAATTATATGCACGTTCATATTTTCGAAACAGAGGTATATCAGTCGATACATAAAAGTCAAACAAGATAAACAATACAATGTATGAGGAATTGATTTTTGTTTGTTTAGGTGGAAAACTTAACAGAACTGCTTTGATAAAGTATGTAAGCGGCGAAACAGTGTTTATTACACAAAAATTATTTGCCTCTCCGTCGGATTTCATAGTTCAGACACATGTACAAGGGACAGTACCGGATCAGCTGGACAGTATATCATTTAATGACTTCGCAGAACAGCTCATAGGAGTTTCCAGAGGTATTCTTATTTAACTGAAACTATATATGCAAACTGTTTTCAAGTGTATAATATTGATATTCTTTCATGATTCCAATACATAGATATTTATTGTAAATAACAAAAATCTTAAATTACCACACAACTATCGAGACAACAGATAAGAAATGTCGAAATCAAACATGCATCTCATAGTATGTTTACAATATATTTCATTTCCGTCGTAAAGTGTAAAAGAACTTTTATTGATTAGACATCATGCATTAAAATAATGTACAATTTCTTAATTTTAGTATTCAGTATAAATACATACATTGTGAAACGTAGAAAACACAGACCACTTAGTGTTCAGATTAAAATAAAAAACCAAAATCAAGAGAAGAAAAGCCAAAAAAGCAGGACAGGAAGACATATGTATCAACGGAGAAACAAAAAATCAAACAAAACCTTTTCATACAACTTGATCAAATGCAATAATTGTGATAAACTTTTTTAAAAAGTTTTTCAGTATAAGTACATTTAACGTAGATCAAATAGACTAATCTGGAATACATAAAAATCCTAATCTAGAGGACAATTCATTCAAAAGACAAAACAAATCAACATATATATTAACTGGAAAAAAATCAGACTACATTTTTTTTGAACAACATGTGAGAATGATTTTTTTTAATTACCAAAATGGAATAATCGTCATTATAACAAAAAGAAGATGTGGTATGACTGCCAATGAAACAATTAATCGTAAATGTTTATTATAATGTTTGCTTTCTCCTAGCGAAAACAGGGAAGACAAGTGACTACTCTTTGTTAATATTGATGAAGACCTATATCCATATAGTTCTTTTAATGTTGTATTCTCTTATTTCATAGGCGTTATAAAATCTCGTTCTACAAGACAATTTAAAAGGAATGGGTTTAGGTCCAATTTCACTATGGACCAGACTATAACGTTTAATGAATGTCAACACAGTCCATTTAGACACAGCTTGAACACTGTGAGACATCTGTCAACCAGAAATCTTGTCATGAATGATAGAAAGAATGATGTTCTCCGATTTTCCTCGACCAATCAAATCTGTGAGATATAATTTCAATTATTTTCTATACTGATCTGCACAATTCTACCACGGACATTCGATAATATGCAAAAAGCTTTCAATTTTGTTTGTATCATGCATCACAAATTATTTCTTATCATTTCTATTTATTTTGAAAGTTTTAACTGTATGAAATCGATAAACGAAAATTGCATCTTTTTTTCTAAACTGGTAAAAATTGCATTTTTGGAAGACATTATTCAGATAACTGTACAATGTATTCATAGCATCAGTGGTCATCTCTTTGGTAATGAGATGATGTATACCATACCTTTTTTCAGTTCTTTCGCTGTAATATTCATACGTTATTGGGAAACTAAGGTAATGTCTCCCTAAGAAAAGATTACCTTAGGCGGATTCGGTAATAATTTGAAGTATATTTATATCATAGATTAATAAATCCTTGGATTGTAAATTTGTTGGTTTGAGCATTCCTTATAAAGGTATTTATAAAACGCTTGTGTCACACTGAAATTTATTTCCTAGAAAAGAAGGGGCGAAAGATATCCAAATGGACATTCAAACTCATAAGTCTATAATAAACTGACAACGCTATGGCTAAAGGAAAATATGAGTCATTATGTTATGGCCAGGAACACATCAGCTATTGATAAACTGGCATATAATATACATTATATGTAAGAACCAGTGGATCTCGTTTGCTTCCCTAATCTGATTTAAGTTGATACGACCTGAAAAGTAATTTATTAGGTACCGGTCATCACGTATTTTTTAAACTTTTCTGAATTGGAGTTGATATAGTTAATAAATTTTCTTTCTGTAACAATCCCTTGCCAATAAGTGTCTTTATAATATCATTTAAGGCAATATCCTTCATTGTAAATAAGGACTGTTCTTATTACAACCTGACTTTAAGATCCGTCTATCAAAAATGTAAAATTGAAAGTAAAAAAAACTCCAAGGAAAATTCTAAACGAAAAGTCCTTTATCAAATGGCAAAATCAAAAGCTCAAACAAATTAATGAATGGAAAGCAACTGACTTATTCTAATCTTGGTACAGGCATTAACTTATATAGAAAACGTAGATTAAATCTGGTGTATAGCTAACTTAACCGCTCACTTATATAGAAATTGCATAAAATCCCATATTTTTTACAACAATGTGTTCACAAAACTAACAGAAATAATCTTTTAAATTTTATAAATGATATGAAAAAATGTAGAAAAATGGAGAACAGCAGTCAACATTATGTTATTATCTTTAACACTTAAACAATCTATGTTCAAAAAAGCACGTAAGCGTAATTAAAAAAGTAGAATTCCCAAAAAATGACCAGAGCACAATACCACAATGGCGGGATGTACACATATTGAGCATCGAGCATCAATTTTAATCCAACAGGTTGCACTACTGTAAATATAGACAATGAAATATACCACACGAAAAAAATGTTACGGCTAAAACTGTGCAACTTTTACATTGAAACATAGACCTAAATCGAAACTAATGATGTTGAATTGATATTTTCCGAACACATACACAGATGACAGGTGGCAATGAAATTTGTAAAAACAATTTTATAGAAATATCCGACGATAAATCGAAATAATTAGGAAACTAAGAATCCCATGCTATCGGACAACATTTATCGTATGTAAATTTATTTATTCAACTGCTCATACAAATCCAACAGACACACGAGTCTAACGCCTGGATACAACCAGTTTATAAATCACACATCCAAAGACCAAATAAATAAAAACAGTTCATCCCATCATTCAGAAGATAAATATAATCATCCAAGGTATATCTAACCCATTTAAAATTTAAATCTGTTAAACGCATATCAATTTTATCCACGCATCTTTATGGGATAACACTTGATATATCAGATATTCTATGCCATATATATCATGAATCATTAGAAAATGGATAAGTCCTCACTGACTGGCGAACTTCACATGTCTCCCTATTTGCAATAAAGGATCCAAATATAATTCACAGAATTGTCAATTGCTCCACGGACGTAAAGTTTTGAAATATAGTAATCGGCTTATGTCAACCTAGCACGAGAAAGTGGTAGCGATAAAATGTGGGTGCTGAAAATAAAAAGACAAACAATTATATAAATATTCCAAAAACACTGGTATTTTAACGGATGTATTTTGTTTTTTGTAAACTGTCAACCAGCGGTACAGGTCCAAAAATAGTAAGAAACACAAAACACCGCAAATAAAAAATAGTTTGGTTGCCACACCTTCACAAAATCTTATCCACTCTTATAAACAACAGATCAATACAGTAATCAGTCGGAATAATGTATAAGTTGAAATTGGGGTTTTAACCTAGTCCAGATTTCATTAACTATGTGTTGTCTTATGTCAGTTATGTGTTCCTAATTGCCATGGGCTAACGGTTTGACGAGTCAAATAATTTCCAATTCATTTTTAAAATTTGTTCTTCTATACGAAGGAAACCAAAGGGACCGTCAAATTCATAAATCGAAAATAAACTAACAACGCCATGGTAAAAAAATGAAAAAGACAAACACACAAATAATAATACAATTGACACAAGATAGAAAACTAAAGACTAAGCAATACGAACCTCACCAAAAACCGATATCTGGTGCTCCGGAAGGGTAACCAGATCCTGCTCCACATGTGGCACCTGTCGTGTTGCTCATGTTATTACATACCCAGTAAATAGTCTAATTTGGTAGGTCAAATTCATTGAAACAACACTTTTTGTTGGTATCAAATAAAGAGTTCCAAGTGATTAAACTGAAATTGACTTTTCGCCATGTTTATGTTCCAATGTCGTAACCACAATCCTTTCCGGTTTTCTGCGAATTGTTTTGTCAACTTCTTTTTGCATTTTTGCGTTTGTACCATTCTTTGGTTTCTTCCTCCTCTCTGTTATACATGAAGGATACACATGAGCGATCACAAACATGTTAACCACGCTATGTCCTTCCTGTTTTTCACAAGTCAAAAGTCTGTAATCAGGTGTTATCACTTGATAATGACGGTCATAAACATAGTTATATTTCTTCCCTAGTATCATGTTAGCATTAACTGCGGTTAAATTTAAATCATATGATTTTTTTTTCAGTTGACGTACACACTGGAAATGAAGAAACACAGATCGACGAGTCTTTGTCATTATTTTTGCCAAATGTAGAAGAAAATATGACAATGAATACGATATCGCCAAGTGCAGGTAAAAGTATCTAATGTATTACACATTCTAACATCCAGTTATGTTATGTTTATTTTTAAACCAGTGTTTCAAGATCAGATCGATCATCTTGATATCTTACTGTGATACAGTTCGTCACGTTGGATTCTTGTATTTAAATTTACGGATATCAATTCGGCGCATAACACAACCAAAACTAACGTGTGGATACAGTTTTGATGTTCGTCAATGTATGCCTGTATACTACTGTTGCCATTATTTAAATGTTATCCGTCATCATGCTTAATATATCATGTACTGAGTTACAAATCGACTCTACTGACGAGAAAAGGTAGCACTAGGCCACCAAAAGCTGACCACGTGCAGGCTGTGTTGCCTTGATATCCTTATAGCACTAGTTCGAATCCCGGCGAGTGTAGGACAAAATTTAGCTTCCGCACATTTGCAGGTTAAACATTGTTGTGATGATATTGAGAGTAATTATACATATAAACATACTAGTGTCGTCAACGATTAAATGTTAAACCGGTTAACCATCGGACAGACTAAATATCGAATACCAAAGACGCTTACATGTTAACCGGTCCTTTTTTATATTTTTTTATATATATTTGATGTACGAATAGAAATAAATGTTATTAAGAGTAAATATAGATTTACATGTATATTACTGTTCTTAGTGATTAAACGGCTAAATATCAACGTCGGAAGGATTTAATATTGAACACCAAAGACACTAACTGGTAAACCGGTCTTTTTTTTTTACACTTTCAATATATTTGAAGTTAAAATTTAAAACAAATATGTGTATTTAAGTAGGTCAGAGTATACAGTTATCGTCGTTTGATTTCCGTTGTCCACAAATATAGTCCCTAGTGTGGACAGTGTTTAATTGTCAACTACTTTTATACCCCTTCCAAATTTGTTTTTTCATGTTTTATGCCTTAAATAGCAAGAAGGGGGATGAAATTACACTGTTAAGAAATTGGGTCATGAATTTGAAAGTCAAGTAGCAATTTGGTCCAGCTACAAAAGGTTAAAAAATAGCATTTCAGAAACTGTCAAAAGATTTCAAGACACACTTAACACAAAACTGTCCATATTTTGAGTTAGAGCTGATAAAATTTTCTATATTTATGATATGAATAGTCCCAAAAGTAGAACAACACACTGTAAAAATATTATTCAGAAAGCGCAGGTGGGTGTAGGACAAAATTTAGCTTCCGCACATTTGCAGGTTAAACATTGTTGTGATGATATTGAGAGTAATTATACATATAAACATACTAGTGTCGTCAACGATTAAATGTTAAACCGGTTAACCATCGGACAGACTAAATATCGAATACCAAAGACGCTTACATGTTAACCGGTCCTTTTTTATATTTTTTTATATATATTTGATGTACGAATAGAAATAAATGTTATTAAGAGTAAATATAGATTTACATGTATATTACTGTTCTTAGTGATTAAACGGCTAAATATCAACGTCGGAAGGATTTAATATTGAACACCAAAGACACTAACTGGTAAACCGGTCTTTTTTTTTACACTTTCAATATATTTGAAGTTAAAATTTAAAACAAATATGTGTATTTAAGTAGGTCAGAGTATACAGTTATCGTCGTTTGATTTCCGTTGTCCACAAATATAGTCCCTAGTGTGGACAGTGTTTAATTGTCAACTACTTTTATACCCCTTCCAAATTTGTTTTTTCATGTTTTATGCCTTAAATAGCAAGAAGGGGGATGAAATTACACTGTTAAGAAATTGGGTCATGAATTTGAAAGTCAAGTAGCAATTTGGTCCAGCTACAAAAGGTTAAAAAATAGCATTTCAGAAACTGTCAAAAGATTTCAAGACACACTTAACACAAAACTGTCCATATTTTGAGTTAGAGCTGATAAAATTTTCTATATTTATGATATGAATAGTCCCAAAAGTAGAACAACACACTGTAAAAATATTATTCAGAAAGCGCAGGTGGGATTTTTTTAATTTTCATTTATTGTCTTAAGGAAATGCACTACGAAATAACTGTGGTACCGGAAAAAGAAATGTTGAATTTTAAAATGATTGTCTTGGTAAATATTTTGACAGGTCAGTTGTCAATTAAAATGAATGCTATTGCTAAAAGTAATTACTTTCTAATTTTACAAATTTAATTAGCACGCACAAAATCTCAAGTAAATATAATAAGCATATATGCATTTTGAACAATTGTAAGCTGATTACATTTTACAATCTCCATTTATTTCATTTATTATATAGTATTACGAAGACCTACATGTAAATATGCCAACCCCAACGTCCAACATTTTGCCATACCTTAGAGAGAACAGCATTTCGTTTCCAAAGCGAATGCCATTTGTTTGTTAAAATAATTCGGAGAAATTCTTAGTCCTTTTGAGAATTCACTACGGATCCTTTCAATTTTGAATAATTCATATATATTTACTAATTGCAGTGGATGTGCCAGGAAAACGTGAAGGCACAAGTGAGTCGTTTTTATTTTCATCCTTATTAGAAGACACTCTAACAATGAACACGATGTCGCCAACAAAAGGTAATGATAATATTATATGAACTTTGTTCCGGAAATATTTGAGGTAATAAATAGTAGGATAAAAAGTAAAAACCCATAAAAGTACATAATCAAATGGAAAAATCAAAAGCTCAAACACATCAAACGAATGGATAACAACTGTAATATTCCTAACTTGGTACAGGTATTTTCGTATGTAGAAAATAATGGATTGAACCTGGTGTTATAGCTAGCTAACTCCCTCACTTGTATGACAGTCGCAATAAATACATTACTCAAAGTGGAATGGGATTTATATAATTTGCAAAACTTGTTTCCCAATCCACTATAAATAAATATGTTTAAACTATCAAATTCATTTCATTGACAACGATACGTTAACACCAAAACATACACAAAGGGTAAAAATGTCAAAAATAGGGGTAAAGCAGTTTTTTAGTATCGATCTGATGAGTTAAACCCATTCCAATTGATTAATGTGTTCTTCTTTTTTTCTAATTTCACAACTATTTAAGTAATTGGCGGTAATGGTTGGCCGAAAATCACGCAACGCCCTCAACATGCCTATAAAAAGCAGGTCCGAAGATTCCAATCCAGTGATTGCCATTTATTGCTGACTGGACTGTCATAATTTTGTTTCCAATTTGAGAATTATCTACGGTACTTTCAATTTTGAATATATATTTACTTATTGCAGTGAATGTATCAGGGAAACGTGATGGAACAAATGAGTCCTTTTCTTTTTCACCCACTACGAAGAATATTCTGACAATGATCACGATGTCGACAACTGCAGGTAATAAGTAATATTTGATATGATTTTTTTTCTGGAAATAAAAGATTGATCAAACATTTTGAGAATATTCAAGTCGAAATATAGTGAGTACACCTCATATTTGGCATAAAGAAACATTGATTGAATGTTTTCTAAATGACATTTGGATTTTGCATACACAGTTTATTAAATCAATGCTATAACCAATAAAGAAAATTGATATTGTCTTAACATGTATATAATTCTTAAACCTTATTTTGTAAAGTGGTTTTTGTAAACTACTCGCGCCTTAATTCTAATAACATGTTTGCCACACTGCGACCTGATCGCATTTAATAAAAACAAATTTAGTATAGATTTAAGCAACAGTTGTTTACCGATGTTTTTCCATATTGGCCCTGGTATCAGCCGTAGATTCCAGTATCGACCTAGAGGGCTTGGTATGGAGCGAAGGCTGAAACCAGGGCCGTTATAGAAAATGGCATGTTATTATCTATTGATCACATATTTTCAAGCTGGAGAAAAAAGTAAGCATATATCAAATTATGTTTGATATTTTCAACAAAAATTTAAAAAAAAAAACATTTGATAAATAAAAACTAAAAAAGTATCGTTTTGAGGGCTGATATCGATATTCGCCATGTGGTCAAATGACCAACTTTGTTTTTTCGGCTATTATTTGTGAGACAAAAACGGGCATATAAGTACAAAATATCTGCAAAATGTGTGATACAAAAATGATAAACTCAAGGTAACGAACAATAACTTAAGTATTAACATGTGCTCCAAACGTAGTTAGACTGGGTACATCATTAGATTTAGCTCCTATTTTGCTATGTATCCATTATTTGCATAAATTTGGAATCCACATTCGGTAAAATATCATAATCGGAAATAGAACACCATAATACAAACGTACATAGATTAAATGTCTCTTAAAACTTTCCAAAAAGCAATTTAAAAACATAAACATAGTCATGAAGTTGATTACATAAAAGGGTCTCTTATTGATCAAGAAGAAGATTATGTAAAGTATATAACATTTTATGTTTGGCTCGGTAAAAACTGTAATGTTTAACAATTATGTAATTGCTTCTTGTTTTTAGTATTGTACTTTCATTTGACAGGGAACGTCACTGAAGAAACATACACAACACAAAGGGCATCCAGAAATAGTTCTCTTAAGAGGAGATCAGTGTTGCTATGGAATATTGGCTGCTTTATTATGTCTGTTTGGTCTTAATCTGTTTGAAGATGTTTGATATATAGAACAGAGGTATAGTTCCAAGAAGAAAACATTTGCTTTAACTTTATCTATTTTTAGCTCCATATAAAATGATCACAAAATTGATTGTATATCTTTGATTTTTTTAACAATCAGTTACCGTGATTTGATGATGAAAACCAACAAGATAAAAACTGGGAGTTAATGATTTTTTTTTATTTTCAATGTGTCAATCGAAGCATTTATCTAGGATTTTATGGACAAATGATTATTCAGATATCCTGGTGAAATTATACATATTTCTATTCACTGGTTTTATATTAGAAAAAAAATGAGAGAATTTATGATGGCAATGAGGACAATTATAGGTCTAGCTAGCTTTAAAACCTGGTTTAATCCACCATTTTCAACGTAAGAAAATGCCTGTACTAAGTCAGGAATATGTCAGTTGTTATTCATTCGTTTGATGTCTTTTATCTTTTGATTTTGCCATTTGATTAAGAACTTTCTGTTTTGAATTGTCAGCTATAGAATTTTGGGTCTTCAATGCTCTTCAACTTTGTACTTTGTGCTTAATAACTATTTTGATATGAGCGTCACTGATGAGTTTTATGTAAACAAAACCCGTGTCTGGCGTATGAAATAATAATCCTGGTACCTTTGATAACTATTTACACCACTGGTTCATTGCCACTGCTTGTTGACGTTTTGTCTCCGAGGGTATCATCAGCCTAGTACTCTTCGGTGTTGAAATAAATATCAATAGACAACTTTCGAGTTCGATGCATTTCCGTCAAAAACTCTGGTTTTAGTGAACGTCATTTGTGCGTAAGGGGCGTCGTCACTTCTATTCCAATGTGGAGCGAGTGGTTGGAAAACTATAATTATATATTGTACGAATTATTCGGCAAATTGAATTCTCAAAATTGACAATCAGCATTGCTGTCATTAGGGAATTGTCATTAAGTACCTACAGAACAACCATTATTTCTAGTTTATCCTGCACAATGACGATGACTAAGATGCTTCATGAACGTAAATAGTGCAGGGATACAGGCGACCCCCTCTATCTGGCAAATGACGTCATAAAGGCGCGTATAATTGACGAGTTTTTTTCGGTGACGGATGAACTCGAAAGTGGTCTATTATGTGGTCATTTTTATATATTTCCTGTTTACAAAAGTATGCTATTTTCGAAATACTAAGAATTGTCTTATCCCAGGCATAGGTTACCTTAGCCGTATTTGGCACAACTTTTTATAATTTTGGGTCCTCAATGCTTTTCAATTTTATACTTGCTTGACTTAATATTATTTTGATCTGAGTGTTACTGAAAATTCTTATGTAGACTAACCGCGCGTTTGAGGACAACACATATGTATCACTTTTTTCAAGCTAAACCGACAGTGCGAACTGTATCCATCGATATAGAAGGTCCAGAAAAAATACCGAATTATTACCTTTGACAACCTATGGTACTGGTATATTGAATGTCCCTCTGGTATCTTTTGCCTGTTTTCATCAGCATTATGTTGACGTTCGAATAATTATTCTATCTAAATTTATAATACAAAATGTGTTAATAAACTCGAACAAATGTTATTGTTAGCACTTTAATGATTGTCATAAATTATTGATATCTTTTCTATTTCAACAGTCTGGATATTCATATTTGATTTCAGATTTCCTCCCCGGTTCTGTTACACCCCTTCTGTACTGGTTAGTTACGTGTCGCCATCTCAGCGTCTTTGCAAATTCCAAAGAGATAAATCAGAATTTCCATGTATAAGTGATGCATATGTATCCGTCCATTACAAAATCGTTTGAATTAAGATGAGGGGATTTGCTTTTAGAAATTCGAATCCTTATACTATTTTTCATTTCTTATAAAATGCCAGTTCTTTTCTTTTATGTCACTTAGGGGAATCTGTGATATTTGTTTTTGGTGTGTTGTCTTACTGTTGTCTGACTGTTGTATCTATGTTTAATCTATGTCCTTGTGGACTTTATGTCATAGATATCTAGAGAGTTTTCATTTCACTCCTGCAAGACTGGAAATAGTCATTTTAATACACTATATTAACTACAGAATTTGAAAAAAAGGCATGTAGACACCAACAAGTATATTAAGATATCAATATCCAAGTGACATAGCAAATACTCAATAAAAAAAGAAAAGAAAATAAACCATACCCCTCATTGTTAAAGAAGACGTAAATAAATTTTGTTAGACCAGTCAAATAAATATGGGAATGGTTACAGTCGTTTTGCTTTTTAAAACCACTCTTTCGTAAAACATGTTGTATTTTGCTATTAGTCACATGTGATTCAAGACTTGGAAAATAAAAAAGATAAAACGGGGACAACTTTTGTTTACTCATTTACTGATTAGGAATATAGCACAATGTTTACTGCTGTATTATTAACATTTTATTCTATTATGTCTGTTTGTTTTGTTCACGCATCGTTGTCAATATAGTGGAATTCGATACGACTGTCATACCATTGAAAAATTTAGCTTGCTATAACACCAGGTTCTACTTATCATTTTCTATATTGAAAAATGTCTGTACCAAGTCAGGATGATGATAGTTGTTATTCATTCGTTTGATATGTTTGAGCTGTTGATTTTGCCATTTGATTAGGCACTTTCCGTTATGAATTTTCCTCGGAGTTCAGTATTTTTGTGATTTTTTTGTCAATAATAAGTAACTCTTTTAAAAAGTTACTAAACCGTTTAAACTTAGAAAATGTTGTTTGGGAGCCTACCAACTTTATAACCCAAACTGGAACTTGTATTGATTTATGTGTGACTAATCGCAAGAATTTAATTAAATCAGTAACTGTTCTTACACCGATATGCAGTTCTCATTCTCCTGTTTCAGTCGAAATGTCATTTAAAACTTTTAAACAACACTCGTTTAAAAGACAAATTCGTGATTTTAAGCGTGCAGATTATTAAGGTCTTAAAAACCAGTTGAACGATACTGACTGGGATGATGTTGTTTTTAATTCAAATAATATAAACGATGTTTATATGAACTTTGTCAGAACATTCGAAAGTACTGTAAATAGATATATACCTACTAAAACTATTACAGTAAGAGCAAATGATAAACCTTTTATGAACAACTTAATAAGAAACAAGATAAGACATCGTAATAGAATTCACCACAAAGCGAAAACTTCAAATAATCCAGATCACTGGAAAAAAGTTAGAGAATTTCGTAATGAAATTATCAGCTTAGTTAGAGAGGCAAAAGAAGATTATAAAACTGACATCTCAACTTATTGATAAAAATATTCCTCCTGGTAAATGGTGGCGCATTGCCAAGTCTGTATCAAATTTTACTAAAAATAGAGATTCCCCCCTTTTTTTGAACATGATGGCCAAATTTTTATTCATCCATTGGATAAATCAGAGATCCTGAACAATCATTTTGCTAATATAGCTAATATTGATACAGAACCAGAAATCCCTGATAATAATTATGAGCCTCCTCCATGCCATTTAAATAAATTTGTCATCACTGAGAAAGACATTTTAGATCAGTTAAAAACCTTGAATGTTAACAAACCTGCTGGATCTAACGGTATCAGTCCTAGAATGTTAAAAGAGGTTGCTAGCTTTATTTCTAAACCATTAACTAAGTTATCTAATATGTCTCTATCAGTTAAACAGGTTCCACTGTTATGGAAAATTGCACATATTAATCCTATTTTTAAAGGAAAAGGTAGTCCACATTCAGCTCTAAACTATCGTCCAATATCTGTTACTAGTATTGTTTGTAAGGTTATGGAAAAAGTTCTATTTAAACATTTGTATAATTATATGAGAAGTAATAACCTTTTGTCAAAGTTTCAATCTGGTTTCCAGCCAGGTGACTCTACTGTAATCAGTTAATTGAAATATATCATAAAATTATTAGTAATATGGATAGTGGGAGGGATGTAAGGTTTGTATTTTGTGATGTATCTAGAGCTTTCGATAAAGTTTGGCATAAAGAACTTTTATTTAAACTTAAGCAATCTGGCATAAATGATCAGCTCTTATCTTGGATAGAGAGTTATCTTTCAGATCGTCAACAAAAGGTCGTTTCAGAAGGTTTTTTGTCACTCTAAGAAGTATACATGCAGGTGTCCCCCAGGGATCAGTTTTAGGACCCTTTCTGTTTCTTATTTATATAAATGATATAGTAAATGACATTTCTAATGATATTAGACATTTTGCAGATGACACCTCTTTATTTGTTATAGTAGATGATGATCCTGCTGTAGCAGCTGCTTCTTTGACTGATGACTTGGATGTTATCTCAAATTGGGCAAAATCATGGGCTGTTCAATTAAACTCTAAGAAAACTAAAAATATTGTATTTACTAGAATGAAAAGGGAACACCCACCTGTATGTTTTGGGATAAATGGGGAAGAGTTTGAGAAAATAAATATTCACTGTCATCTTGGGATAACATTTCAGTCATCAGCTTCATGGAACCCACATATTGATATGTTTTATAAAAAAAAGCATGCTCTCGTCTATCTGTGCTTCGTCAAGTTAAACATTTATTAGATAAGAGTTCACTTATACGTATTTATTATGCTTTTATTAGACCTATATTAGAGTATGGTGATGTTGTATGGGGCAATTGCTCCCAGCACGAGTCTGCGCTTCTTGAAAATATTCAGATGGAAGCCGCTAGAATTATTACAGGCTTACGACGTAATTCCTCCAGACAAAAACTTTATATTGAATTCGGTTTAGAAACTCTGGAGAATAGACGTATTAAACATAAGCTTTTACTATTCTATAAAATATTAAATGGGACGACACCTGCATACTTATATGAGTTAGTCCAGTCATATCTTCCCAGACTGTCATATATACTTTGAGGAATGAAAATAACACTTTTCACCCGCCTCTTGCTAGAACTAGCTCTTATTTTAATAGTTTCATTCCTTCCACTATAAGACTTTGGAATAGTCTTCCTTTGAGTTTACAAAAATCCCCAAGTTTGGGTATATTTAGAAGTGGACTGGAAAAGTGTTATAGGACTGATGATATATTTAAACCTTTCAACTATGGGATAAGGAAACTTAATATATGTCATTGTCAACTCAGAAATAATGATAGCAACCTAAAATCTCATCTGTTTAATCAGTTCTTATCCGAGAACACTTTTTGTGCAAACTGTAATCACCCTGTTGAGGATAACAAACATTTCTTTTTCATTTGCCCTAAGTACAATGATGTTAGACAAATCCTTCTTGATTCCATTAACTCCATTGCTGATAATGTTGATGTAAATATTGAGTTATTACTTTTTGGAAACAGATTATTTTCATATGATATGAATATTGCTTTTTTTAAATCTGTTTATAAATATATCAGTGACACTCAACATTTTGTTTCTAATGACTTATAAAGGATATTTGCATGTTTCAAGGTTCTTGAATACATGATGAGTAATTGCCTATATATTTAAATATACTTTGCATTTAGTAAGTAACACTGTAAACATATATTTTCTCGTGTGTGCTCATAAGTAGCATGCATGTTTCACTATATTGCATTATTTTAAATACAGTTGTTATAATTGAATTATATCTTAAACATGTAATATGGAGAGAGCTTTTATAGGCTGTGCCTGTTGCCAAATCCTTTTCATATCTTAATGAATAACATATGTTTAAAATCAATTCAGTAGGAAACATGCTGACAATTAGCTTTAGAATAGTGTTATGAAAATTTTGAAAGACTGTATAATGACCTCTTTCCCGTGTTTTTTGGTATTATTAGCATTTGATTGATGTCGCAATAATGAATTTATCCAATCTCAACTTAATATCTATATCAGTTATATTCACAAGAGATGTCTTCAATCGGTCAGGAAATGTGATAGGTTATTGACAATACATACACAAGTTTTTACCAAATATACATTGGTAGTTCACCCTAATCTAAAACTAGTCACAAACCAATAGGTTGTTGTCGCCACCGCCGTTGACGACGAGACAATTACCTTTGTCTTGTTTTTGAATCCATCAATGCGAGACAAAACTTAGCATACTTTCAAAATAAACATCAAACAGTGATTGTTGAATTGCACAAAGTCCAATTATTTTGCTGTTGATGTCGTCACAGCAAATGTAATTAGTGCTGTTTGTATGATTTGCATTATGCATTATGCATTGGTGTATTTAATGATAGTTAAATATTCTGTGTACGAAATGAAACAGTGCAGAGAAAATATGTAGTAGGATTTTCAAATAAATTTAACACAAGTTTTCGTTCACTTGGCATCAAATTAATAGTTTCTTATACTTGGAAGCTTATAGGAAGGGGGAAAATAAGAAAAGAAATCTTAATTACAAATATTGTATAATGTCAATTTACGGATATTGTTTTTTTGTGAACATATTTAACCTATTTAAAACAGTAGTCAGAAAAAAAAAGACACGCAATTTTTCATGTGTATTGCTGCTACATTTCAGTCGTATTTTCATTCACAAATTTCATTATACAATGATACCAGGGCGTCCCTCATTGCCACTTTGAGACATAATTGCAAAATTGGAAAAAAACTCAGCTCTAGCATACACAAAAAAAAATACCAAGACTGGAAAGTTCATAAAAAAAATAACAAAAGGACAATCAAACTCGATAATAAACTGACAACGGTATAGTTAAAAAAGAAAATTACCGCTTTCTTTCTAAAATATTTTTTTTATTCGAGCTTCACTTATGAGTGTAGCTGTCCCTCTGGTATCTTTCGCCTTCTACTGTAGGAGAAACGTGCATCCGGCGTACAAATTTGTAATCCTGGATTCTATGATGAGTGGATTTATTACCTATTATATACGAGTACACTGTAAATCGTAGAAATTTAAAACTATAAAGGACAAACTTGTTATCTGTATATTCTACAATAAGATTATGTACATAAAATGTCAACATTGTTAAACCATAACACTAACGACTACTTCCTAATATTGATATGCATATATAAAGGTAACGGGTGTGTAACCACTAAAGGAAACAAAATCTAATTAACTTTGTTTTCTCATTGACAATTACTTCACAGTACTATAGATGCTTGCTAGTATGTAGAGCTAACCTATAAGTGACTTAATATCGCAAAAACACCTTTAAAAAAGGTGATTTCAGAAAAGTTATGGCAAAATCCAATGAACAAAGTGAACCCAAAATGGCGTCCTACGCAGAAAAAACAAAAACAGACCCTAAAACAATTGAGCCCTCAGACATGGTTAGTGTTAAACCCGTATTTATACAGGAAACAGATGTCTTTGGGTCAATATCGGATGAAGAAACTCTGAAAAAATTATACCTGACTCACCCTGAAATGTATAAAGCTGTCGGTGAAGCAGTACCAGAAAGAACAATTACTGGTCTTCAAAGAATCCGAGGCTTATGGAGAATTTACCTCGATGACGAAGTTGAAAGAGATATTCTCATATCCAAATGCCTCAAACTTCGTGGTAAATCAATCTGGATTTACTCCAGAAATCCACGTGAAACTGTACACGAAAACGTCAACAATATACGTATAAGAGTAAAAGATGTACCTTTCAGCAGACGACGGACAAATAATTAGGGAGATGGAAAAACATGGCTGCTCAATTTTGAGTAGTATGCGTGAACGACTAAGATATAACAACAAAGTGACAAACTGTCTAAAGGAGATAGGATCATCATTTGTGATGGACCGCTAACAGAGCACATCCCAAGATCCATCTTCATTGGTAAATATAGAGCCACCATCATCTATCGCGATCAGCCTAGAAACAACCCTCAAAATATGAAATGCTCAAAATGTCTGCAGGAAGGTCATCAAACAAGAGACTGTACAAATGATTGGGTATGTAGGTCATGCGGACAAGAAGGTCACTAACAAAATGCATGTACCAAAGATGCTTTCTCAGACGCACCAGATCAATAAAATAAAGAAAACACTAAAGAAAGCCATGAAACAAGTGATGCAGATGATGAAACTACTGAATCGAAATCTGGCACTGATGCAACACAAATATCAGTCAAAACCAACAATGATGAAATATGTGAAAGTGCAACAGCTACCGGACGTGAAGGTGCATCAGCTGCTGATTGTGAAGGTGTATCAACTACTGGATATGAAGATGACAACGGACAGTCGCAATCTATTATCAATCCAGTAGCTGATCCACGAAAACGGAAGAAAATTAAAAAAAAAAAAAAGAACAGTAAAAATACTAGTGAACTAAGTCAAGCTGAAATAACCTAGTTCATGTCTAGTAACAAACAAAGCACACAAGAATCAACCAAAAAATCTCAAACTCCATCAAAGCAACCTGTCAGCATTTCCTTTCTGAAGTCTCCAGTGACACCAACTGAGAAGCTTCACGACAAAGAGAGTGACTCTAATGCCAAGAGGTCCAAAACAACTGTTTCCTAATTATATACATACATGTAATTATTTTACCTGTGTTTGTATAAGAACCCAAATCACAACAATATTAATATAATGATGTATAAATTAATATTTTATTATTAGTACATGTATCATTTATCCAAATTTCAAAAATAAGCTGGCCATTTAACAACAAGTCTTTTAATTTTATATCACTTAATTGTCAGTCCACATTACAACAGCTACAAGTTTCCTCCATTAAAAGAAATTTACATTCCTTTGGAAATTATTTTCATATTCTCACATCAAACAGTAAGCAGCATGCACAAAATCTCAAAATCTTCAGATCTTTTTCACATAATTTTTTGTGTATTTCTCTTTCACTTGTTGCATAAATACACAAGTACAGTTACGTCACATTTTTGTTATCAAATAGCTCTTCAGAAACGTTCCTGCGTAATTGTAATAAATCCTTTAGTATGTTTGATTCAAGTTGATATTAGATTATCATCTGCGATTCGATACATCAAATTTCAAAAGGATAAAGCACACCTACAAAAACCAAAACAAAGTTCAATTACTATTATTCACACAAAACTTCATACAATACAAGCTTTTATAACAAATAATACTGTGCAACATTGGCTCTGTAAATATTATGTAAATAGAAGTCCAGTATTTATTTTTATTTTACATGTAAAAACATTAAAAAAATAGTTGCTTATTTTGTGTTTAGCTTAAAGCTATGTTTTTTTTCTATCAACTATCTCTGTATATATTTTGCTATTGATTGTATTTTTATGTATGTTTACAAACTTAATGAGTCCAAAATATTTTTTTTGGACACAGAGGAGTCGGTATCTGAAGTCACATTGTTGACCCAAATCATGACCTATATATTGAGGTCAATAATTGAAATGTTGTGTTATGTTTACACATTTATAATCATGATTATTATACATGTACATGTAATTGTACATAGATGTAAATATAGAAAGAATTTAATATTGATAAAGATATCACATAAAAAGAAAAATCCACAAAGTAAGGATAAAGATAAAATCTTAAAATCTAAATTCTTGCTGATTTACAATTTAAATATACTTTCAAATACAACAGAACTCTGTAATTATCTAACTTACCTTCTTAATATTAATACAAAATGACAAACAAAAACTGTATCCATGTCTGCACTGTAAATACCAACGGGTTACAAAAATCTGAAAAAAGAAATAGAATTATTGAATGGGCTAATCAACAAAAATGTGATATAGTATTCCTACAAGAAACGCATTTCACTCAAACCTTAGAATCAATGCTAAAACAAGAAAAGGTGAAGTAATCTTAAGTAACGGGTTAAGTAATGCAAGATGGGGTTGCCATATGGATAAAAAGCAGATTAAACTTTAAGATTATTGACCAATATAAGGATTCAGAAGGTAGATTCATATTAGTTAATATAGAAATAGATGACAATATATATACATTAGTGAACCTATATGCACCTAATAATTGTAAAATAAGAAACACTTTTTTTAAATCAGTAAAACAATTAATTGAAAATCACAGTATTGGCCAGTTAATATATGGGGGTGACTCCAACGACATATTATCTATCAGAGATACAAAGAAAAAAGTAGGAAATAAAAAATTTGATAAACCAGTTCATAACCTTAAAATGTTAATCAAGAATCTTAAACTAACTGATGTCTGGAGAAGCAAAAACATCAATAAAACCCAATTTACCTGGAGAAGGAAAAACTTATCAGAATCTACAAGAATTGATTACTTTTTAGTAAGTGATGAATTTAATAAAAATTGCATTACATGCGACATAAGACCAATAGTTCTACAACACACTGATCATTACGCTGTTTCATTAAAAATCAACATAAATAGAAACTCAAAATAGCGAAGTTACTGGAAATTAAATAGCAGCATCCTGGATGATGAACAGTATCAAAAAAATATTTCAAAATTGATTGATAAATATAAAACAAAATCAGAAACATCTCTCAACTTAGATATTTTATGGGATAACTTTAAAGTTGAGGTAAGGGATTATACCACCCAATACTGTAAATTAAAGGCGAATATAAAAAAAGATACTATTGAAATCTTAGAAAATACATTAAAAACCTTATCTGAAGAAATTGATTGTGACAATTATATAAATGAGAAGAAAGTCAACCTAAAAGAAAACATTGAAAAACAATTAGCAAGTTTATATAATGAAAACAATAAAGGAAATCAAATTAGATCACGCGTAAAATGGCTAGAAGAAGGGGAGAAAAACACATCTTTTTTTCTTGGTCTAGAAAAAACACGGCAAAGTAAAAAAACTATAACTCAACTGTATGATGAAAATAATCAAGTAACATATGACCAAAACAAAATACTAAATCTGGAAGTCAATTATTATACTAAATTATATACTTCAACAAAACCCGATACAGAAAAGGTAAAACAATACTTCGAAACTATCAAAGAAAGTAAAATAATAAATGAATCTGAAAGTAATACATGCGAGGGAAAAATTACTATAAGTGAATGCACAGAGGCTATATTTAAGAGGAAATTAAACAAGGCCCCAGGGCTGGACGGACAGAACGTTGAGTTTTATAGAAAATTTTGGGAACAGATTAAAGATTACATAGTACCAGTTTACAATTATTGCTATAAAAAAGGAAAATTAACAAACTCCCAAAAAATTGGAGCCATATCTCTTCTGTTTAAAAAAAAATGATCCCCTCTCCCTTGATAACTATACACCTATTACATTATTAAACTATGATGTTAAATTACTAGCTTATGCCTTAGCGCAACGACTAAAATCAGTATTACCAAAAATCATTCACTCTGATCAAAAAGGTTACATAAAAAACAGATACATAGGTTTTAACATAAGACAAATCCAAGACATTATTGATTATTCTGAAAAATTTAATGTAGATGGTGCAATTTTACTTTTAGACTTTACTAAAGCTTTCGACTCACTTGAGTGGTGCTTTATGTTTGAATCTTTAAACAAATTTGGTTTTAAAAAAGAATTCATAAAATGGGTTGAAACTATGTATACAGACATAAAAGGATGTATTTTAAATAATGGATGGGTGTCTGCCCCCTTCAATACATTTCGTGGAATTAGACAAGGATGTCCATTATCCTCATTAATTTTTGTCTTGTGTGTTGAAATAATGGCAATTAAATTAAGAGAAAATAAGGAATTAAAAGGATTTGAAATCAAATTAGATGGAAAATCTTGCTCCCTAAAAATATGTCAACTGGTAGATGATACTCAATTGTTTTTAAAAACACGCAAAGATATAAGTATTGCCCTTAATATCATTGAAACTTTTGGAAGCCTTTCTGGGCTCAAACTGAATAGAAGCAAAACAGAAGGCTTATGGCTTGGCAAATTTAAAAAGTCAAAAGATAAATTTGAAAATATAAACTGGAAACAAGACCACATTAAAAGTCTAGGAATATATTTTGGATACAATTATCAAGAATATCAAAAATTAAACACAGAGAAACAAATAGATACATGTGAAAAATTGATTCAAGGATGGAACAAACGAAACTTAACATTAATAGGAAAAATTACTGTAGTAAAGTCCCTAATTTTACCAAACCTAACATACACAGCATCATGTATGATAATAACACATGAAATAAAACAAAAGTTCAAAAATTTTATATAATTTTATATGGAGCGGAAAAAAATATAGAATTAAACGCTCTATATTATGTAAACCATATCTTGATTGAGGATTAAAAAGGATTGATTTAGACTCCTATATAAAATTCTTGCAAATTAGATGGGTTTCAAAACTAATAAAAAATGAAAACGATAACTGGAAAATTATTCCAAGATTTTATCTTAATAAATTTGGGAAAGATTTTCTTTTATTCAGAATGAATCTAACAAATGTAAATTTGCTTAATAAAATAGATTATAAATCCTTGCCTGAATTCTATAAACAATTAATTAAAACTTAAGTAGAAGTAAAAGAGGTCAAACTAACACTCCAAAAAACTTTCTTGAAGTTAGAAAACAAATTATATGGGGAAATAATCTTATCAAAGAAAAGGAGAAATGTCTGTTTTTTTCAAAATTGGATTAGCAGTAATATTTTGTACATCAATAATATAATAGATGAAAACGGACACATCTCATCAAAAACTGTACTAATAAATTTAAAGAACAAACAAGATTGGATTAGAGAATTTTCTATAGTAAAAAATGCTATACCAAAGCACTGGCAAAATATTTTAAAACAAGAAAGCTCTTATAAAACTGTTGTCAATATAAAGAAATCAGTGAACTTAAATATTCCACTAAAACATGAAATTTCACCAGACACGAGCAACATAGAAATATACACGTCCTTACAAAGTCAAT
The DNA here is from genome assembly GCA_037788925.1 of Mytilus galloprovincialis. Classification (NCBI taxonomy): domain Eukaryota; kingdom Metazoa; phylum Mollusca; class Bivalvia; order Mytilida; family Mytilidae; genus Mytilus; species Mytilus galloprovincialis. The sequence goes on from CM075340.1 coordinate 75,891,429, forward strand.
TTACAAATGATAAACCAACAGGAGTTCTAATATGGGAAAGAATTCTGCATAAAAAAATGTCTACAAAATTTAAATCCACATTCAACTTTATTTTTAACTACCTTGAAAACAACAAATTTAAAATGTTTAAATGGAAAATAATGCAATATATATTAGCCTGTAATGAATTACTTTATAAATGGAAAATAGTACAGAGTAGTTTGTGCTTCCATTGTAAGCAACATGATGATTATAAACACTTCTTTTTTTCCTGTTCATATAATGTTCAGTATTGGTACAAAGTTGACCAGCTTTTAGCACTATTAAAAGTTGATAAGCATATATTCAGTCTTGAAAGTTTAGTAACTGGCTATAAAATTGAAGATGAAGATTATTTTGATATGAACTATTTATCAACTATAATTTTCTTATGGGAAAGAATTCTGCATAAAAAAATGTCTACAAAATTTAAATCCACATTCAACTTTATTTTTAACTACCTTGAAAACAACAAATTTAAAATGTTTAAATGGAAAATAATGCATTATATATTAGCCTGTAATGAATTACTTTATAAATGGAAAATAGTACAGAGTAGTTTGTGCTTCCATTGTAAGCAACATGATGATTATAAACACTTCTTTTTTTCCTGTTCATATAATGTTCAGTATTGGTACAAAGTTGACCAGCTTTTAGCACTATTAAAAGTTGTTAAGCATATATTCAGTCTTGAAAGTTTAGTAACTGGCTATAAAATTGAAGATGAAGATTATTTTGATATGAACTATTTATTAACTATAATTTACTTTGCAATTTATAAAGCATATTACATGTCTGACAAGAAAGACAAGGACATTGATATTTTTAAAATATTCCAAAATGAAATCAGGGACATAATTAACATAAATAAAATTAGAGAAAAAAAAAATATAAGAGAATCATACTTAAAACTAACTTTAGAATATTTCGAATTTCTATAATTGCGAAGCAAATTCAAGCTGTGACCTAGTTAGTTCATGACTGCACATGAAATGTGTCCGGTCAGGTAATATGCATCAAATGAAATTCGCTATTCTACTCTTTTGTCATGTTTGACGTGTTTATATATAATTTATCATATCTTCTATAGCTACACTTGATTAGTATTGTCATTAGTTTACACAATACAATGCTTAGATACTGCATTCATGTATCGTTAATTATACCACGTGCACGTTCGATCTTTTTTTTTATCTTTGGTTTGATCGCAAAAAATACCATTTACTGATTTTTTTTATCTTATCTTATCTTATCTTATAATGTGTGAAAAAAACAATTGTCTTACCTAATCATTTAAGACTCCTATTCACAAATACACGGAGTAAACTAACAAAAAAAATTTCGAAATTCTACTGTCGGCTGAAAAGTCATGCTGTCAGTATCAAGGATCATCATCAATTTCACGATTCAGTGAAGCGTCAATAAATAAATCATATACAGTTTGGGTTAAGAAACGTACCGTATTCCGGTATGAAATTGTACTATGTAGAACTGATATTATGTATGTAATATAATACAACTAACTTTATAGATATACTTATTGAATATTTTCCCCTAAATATTCAATGAATAACTTAAGGGATACTTAATTGAAGCTGTAGATTGAGTAAATTGTTAACAGCAAAAGTGCAATAAAACTTTGATTAATTTAAAAAAAAAAAAAAAAATATTGATATTCACTGTCGGACTAATGGAAAATATCAAATGGAACACATTAATATATAGAGCAGATGGGAAACATCACATATCCTTCAAATTGCAGATGATCGGTGTCCGCTCACAAGGATGATTGGTGGTCGTTATTTTGTTTTCTTTGTAGTAACAAGGATTTTTCTAACATATGGTTCTAATGTATTAGATTGCCGCAGTGCGAAAAAAGGACTCGATTTACCATACAGAATAACACAATTCGAAGATATTCATTTGTTTCGGTTCACTGAATCAGAACATTTTTCGTTTTTCTTTCTCCGACTCACAGTGGGATGTATGGATCATCTTATGGAAAAACAGAAGGTTCGAAGATTTATAGAAATATCATCGTCTGATATAGAAAGCATCTTGCAAAAGGACAGTTGTCGAAATGAAAGCGAATTCTGCCAGATGTCAAACAATACTCATGGAGTCACGGTTCGGTTCGTAGATACAAAACCCATTCCTTATTTCACAGAATTAAACGTGATTTATGTAGATACATACTGTACAGTCACTTTTATCAGCCATTGAACGGAAAGGGAACAATTTTTCTTTATCAGATTTCACCAATGCTTTACAATATGACAAACTTGATTGTAAGCGATATCTTCAGATTTAACAAGGAGAGAAATTTTGCGAAAACTAAACCTCACAATGATAAGGAAACTCTCGAATTTAGTGCCTTGGACATCATTGATACAAACGTGTTACGCCTGCCTAACCTTGACTGTCTTCAGATACCAAACACCTATTTCAGTTCTTTCGACGTTAATGCTGCATGGAAACCTGGTAGTTGTTCGTTTGATATCAATTTAGAATGCAGAAGGAAATGGATCTTCATGGCGGAACCTGTTTGGCATTATATTCAGCTTAGGTTTACAATTGAAATAACTTTAGTCAATTCCTTTGTTTGCTGTATTTTTCGTAAAGAGAAGACCCGATCACCCGTTACCATATTGTTGTCAGCACTGGCAGTATTAGATTCTTTCTCCAATATCTTGACGGTAATTCCAGATGCAATTGGTATACATTCATACCCAGATGATATGGAGCGCGGCCAGTACAATGTACTACATTGGAACCTTCCATATATGATGTGGGACATGATCTTAACCTTAAATGCCCTAGCCAGCTCCTTCCATACGATTTCAGCGGTGCTTTCTGTGCGCTATTCGCTCAAAAAGTAATTGTTATTATGTTTCCGATAAAGGGGAAAATAATCATGACATTGAAGTTTTCCATAGGGTCAACATTGGTCATATTTTTTACATCGAATCTATTCCAGGTTCCAGAAATAGTTGCTACGACTAAGAACTCGCGCCGATTAAGTACACGTGTTACTATTCATTTTTTGACAAGTTGGACAATGTCCATATTCATTTTAGAAAGGGATTCCATACAATATTCATAGTTTTTATGTGTGTTGTTACCGCGTGTACCACATACATATGCTGTAAATTAACCTGTCTAAGGAAAAATCTTCCATGGAGTGATTCGTCGTCAACTAAAGCGAAGTACCTCAAATCAGCTACTACAGTTGTTATCATATGCATTGCTTTTATTGCATCAGAACTTTTAAACCTTCTTTTCTTTATCAAGTATGCATACAGCAGAGATTTTGCCAATTCAGAAATTTGGTGGTATATCTTCGCCAACATTAGGCCACGAAGTTCACAATTGGATGTTCGATCAACTTTTTTTGCGTATTTGTTCATAAGTCAACAGATTAGACAAATATTTCTTAAATAACTTGGAAGGATTGGTAAATGGTTCAAAAAGACAGAGAAGAAAAGTAACTTATCTGAAATAGCTTCAAATGAATGTTTTAACCGGCACAGTAGAAAATCAACACCCTCGACTCAACAAACATTTCAAAAGACGGAGTAGAAATGTCACTCATCTGAAGATACGTTTATTAATGTATTTGAAATAACTCAATACACTTTTCAAAGACACAAAGTAGAAAATCAACTCGTCCGAGATAATGAAATACATGTTTAATTCATTGTATGTTTTGGTAGTCCTGTAACAAATATATTCAATAAATATACATTATCAAAAGTTTTGTTTTTTGATTTTTAAGAAATGCAAAACATCATATTAATATTACATAACATTACCTCATATTTTGTATGATTGTATATACTTAAAAGATGAGCACATCGATATAACTTCGTACGCTAAATCAAATATTTTGTTCACATTTTGTATAACAAATTAGTCAATTGTAAGAGACAACCTGAATTGAGAAAACCTATTTTGTATATTCTTCTTGTATTTTCTTTGTATAACTTAAATATAAGGGAGAGTCGACGTCTGGAAACAAGATAAAGACAACAAAAAGACATGGCTATTGTGAAATAGATGCAACGATTATTATTATCCCCAAAATACAACTCAGACAAATTTATAACACGAACCAGTCAAAATCAAGATGGACCTCACGTGCAAGTAAGGATACACTAGTGTCATGCGTTTCCTTTTTTTTTTTTTTATTTTATTCCAAAACCAAAAATTCATTCGTAAGGTCAATTCAGGTATCTCATAATCGAGAACGATAGAGAGGGTACGAATTGCATCATATTCATGGTAAATAAAGACGAATTTGTTGCTGAAGTGGTCTATACAAATGGAAATAATATGCCGCCGTCTATTATATGCTACAGTCATATGCAGATGGAAGACATGAAACTTCATTCCGAACACGACCCTGATTCCATACTTTACCAGAGATCAGCAAAACATTAACTTAACAAACAAGCAAACGAATTTATAAGGATAAAAAACAATCAAGAAATAAGGGTAGATAATACGCTATTACATAGAAGTAAAGAATATAACAGATAAACACGGTAGTAACAACAAACACATCTCTAACATTTTGAAATACCATATACATGTTTAATCAGTATACAAGTGAATTATACGGTTTTGTTTTTAGCCATATATATCTATTTATAACCGGGTCAAGGTTGAGCGAACGTGAATTTCTATCAATTACACAGGTGACATTCAACTGATTGAGGCGCGTGTCGATAAAACATTAAATAACTTTCTAATTTCAAAAGATATGATTATAAAATTTGAAATTATGTAATTTTACAAAGCCTACTTCTATATGCAATGTCCTTTGTGACAGTTGTATCATTCCATCAGGTCCTTAGTGCACATTTTGTTCTTAGTGCACTAAGGAGGTCCTTTGCGGTATTTCTACGGACCCTGTAAATTTTATTTAATTATTTTTTTAAAAGAACCATTTAACTATATATTCTTGTCCAGTAATAAATACATTTCTTGAAATATTAAAATTTTAAATATTACTTAGCTGTTATCTTTATTACGAAAGCCTATTTGTGAGGAAAAAAAATTGTAAGGGTTCCGCGGAACCCAGTGTCTCGCCTACTTTTGCTGTTAATCACACTCAACAAAAATGATGAAAAAAATCAATAAAATTATTCCTCTTGGTACTATCTTTCGATTGTCAGAAGCTTCTGTCTAAGCTTGGTAAAAATCCAGGCTGTTTAAGAATCTTAAAAATGTTTTAAAAACTTTAACTGCAGACTGTATGTAATGTTAACTGGAAGAAAAACTAAGTCCATTTATAAGAAAATACGGAAAAATGGAATTTTATTTTTACAAAATTTACTTCTGGGTACTATCTTCTGATCATAAACAAGTGTCTGGTCAAGTTTTGTACAATTCCAGGATAGTTTAAGAAAGTTATTAAAATTTTAAAAACTTTAACCACAGAGTGAATGTAATGTTTCCTGGCAGAAAAATCAATGTCAATTTATAAGTAAAATACGGAAAAAATGGATTTATTTTTACAAAATTTACTTCTATATACTAACGTCTGATCATAAACAAGCTTCTGGTCAAGTTTCGTACAGTTCCAGGATAGTTTAAGAAAGTAATTAAGATTTTAAATACTTTAACCACAGAGTGAATGTAATGGTTCCTGGCAGAAAAACTAAGTCCATTTATAGTAAAATACGGAAAAAAATAGAATTTTATTTTTACAAAATTTAAGTCTGGATACTATCTTATGAACATAAACAAACTTCTGTCAAAGTTTGGTAGACATCCAGGATATTTCAAAAAAGATATTAAAATTTCAAAAACTTTAACATGTTTAACACAGAGTGAATATTTGTGGACGCCGCCGACGACGACGACACCGAAGGCTCGACAAAAATACAAAATAATTTCAAATTTTATCAAGTCAGATCTATTCCCCTATTAAAAAAAAATAAAAAAAAGTTATATATAGAAATAACGTTGTGTCCCCTTGTGTCCGCCTGTAGCCCCCCCCCCCTATATAGAAATTACTTTGTGTCCAGCTGTGTCCAACTCGTGTCCGCCTGTAACCCCCCCCCATATTTAGAAGTTTTATATTGAAATAGCACTGTGTCCAGCTGTGTCTACCTGTAGCCAGCAGATTTAATAAGTTTTATATAGAAATTGCGTTGTGTCCACTTGTGTCCGCCTGTATCCCCTCATTTCTAGACGTTTTATATAGAAATAACGTTGTGTCCAGCTGTGTCCACCTGCAGTCAGCAGATTTAATACGTTTTATATAGAAATTGCGTTGTGTCCACTTGTGTCCGCCTGTATCCCCTTATTTCTAGAAGTTTTATATAGAAAAACGTTGTGTCCAGCTGTGTCCACCTGTAGCCAGCAGATTTTATAAGTTTTATATAGAAATTGCGTTGTGTCCACTTGTGTCCGCCTGTATCCCCTCGTTTCTAGACGTTTTATATTGAAATAGCACTGTTTCCAGCTGTGTCCACCTGTAGCCAGCAGATTTAATAAGTTTTATATAGAAATTGCGTTGTGTCCACTTGTCTCCACCTGTATCCCCTCATTTCTAGAAGTTTTATATTGAAATAGCACTGTGTCCAGCTGTGTCCACCTGTAGCCAGCAGATTTTATAAGTTTTATATAGAAATTGCGTTGTGTCCACTTGTGTCCGCCTGTATCCCCTCATTTCTAGAAGTTTTATATAGAAATAACGTTGTGTCCAGCTGTGTCCACCTGTAGCCAGCAGATTTAATAAGTTTTATATAGAAATTGCGTTGTGTCCACTTGTGTACGCCTGTATCCCCTCATTTCTAGAAGTTTTATATAGAAATAATGTTGTGTCCAGCTGTGCCCACCTGTAGCCAGCAGATTTAATAAGTTTTATATAGAAATTGCGTTGTGTCCACTTGTGTCCGCCTGTATCCCCTCATTTCTAGAAGTTTTATATAGAAATAACGTTGTGTCTAGCTGTGTCTACCTGTAGCCAGCAGATTTTATAAGTTTTATATAGAAATTGCGTTGTGTCCACTTGTGTCCACTTGTGTCCGCCTGTATCCCCTCATTTCCAAAAGATTTATATTGAAATAGCACTGTGTCCAGCTGTGTCCATCTGTAGCCAGCAGATTTTATAAGTTTTATATAGAAATTGCGTTGTGTCCACTTGTGTCCACTTGTGTCCACCTGTATCCCCTCATTTCTAGAAGTTTTATATTGAAATAGCACTGTGTCCAGCTGTGTCCATCTGTAGCCAGCAGATTTTATAAGTTTTATATAGAAATAACCTTGTGTCCACTTGTGTCCGCCTGTAGCCCCCCCCCCCATATTCAGATGTTTTATATTGAAATAGCACTGTGTCCACCTGTGTCCACCTGTAGCCAGCGGGTTTTATAGGTTTCATATGGAAATTGCATTGTGACCACTTGTGTCCGCCTGTATCCCCTCATTTCTAGAAGTTTTATATAGAAATAACGTTGTGTCCAGCTGTGCCCACCTGTAGCCAGCAGATTAAATAAGTTTTATATAGAAATTGCGTTGTGTCCACTTGTGTCCACCTGTATCCCCTCATTTCTAGAAGTTTTATATTGAAATAGCACTGTGTCCAGCTGTGTCCACCTGTAGCCAGCAGATTTTATAAGTTTTATATAGAAATAGCGTTGTGTCCACTTGTGTTCGCCTGTAGCCCCCAATATTCAGAAGTTTTATATTGAAATAGCACTGTGTCCATCTGTGTCCACCTGTAGCCAGCAGATTTTATAAGTTTTATATAGAAATAACGTTGTGTCCCCTTATGTCCGCCTGTAGCCCCCAATATCTAGAAGTTTTATATAGAAATTACGTTGTGTCCAGCTGTGTCCACCTGTAGCCAGCAGATTTAATAAGTTTTATATAGAAATTGCGTTGTGTCCACTTGTGTCCGCCTGTATCCCCTTATTTCTAGAAGTTTTATATTGAAATAGCACTGTGTCCAGCTGTGTCCACCTGTAGCCAGCAGATTTTATAAGTTTTATATAGAAATTGCGTTGTGTCCACTTGTGTCCGCCTGTAGCCCCCAATATTCAGAAGTTTTATATTGAAATAGCACTGTGTCCAGCTGTGTCCACCTGTACAGTAGCCAGCAGATTTATAAGTTTTATATAGAAATAAAGAAAGCAAAACTTGATTTAATGGTTTAATGAAAAAAAAAGTGTTATTAACATTTGTGTCGATCCTGTCAATATATTTAAAGCCAGAGACATAAAATACAACTATAGTCTTTGCTAATTTCTGTTAAAGCATACATTTTTCTTTCTCAAGAAGGTTTATATCATATATTTATTGATGTCGCAGATTTCTCAGTTTCGTGACTTAAATATTGTTAATCCTTATAAAAAATATTAACATACATGTATGTATAATCAACGTGTAAATCGCCGAATGTGAACACCGTCCGGTCATTTTTTTGGCAGAAAAACATTTTTGGTTATCATGAAGTTGACATTTTCGTATAATATATATATTCATCTCATAGATTCAAGAATTTCATGGACTGTCAAATATTGTAAAACAAAAGAGATATTAACACTTGTGTTGATCATTTCAATAGTATTTAAAGTATATATATTGACGAATGTGAGTACTGTCCGGTCAACTTTTTTAGCAGAAAAAACATTTTTTTTAATTAATATAAATTTATATTTTCGTATAATTTATTTATAAATCTCACAGATTCCTGAATTCTTGGACAAATATTGTTAAACAAAAGATATATTAAAACTTGTTGTCGACCAGTTGAATATATATAGCGTATAACGGCGAGTGTGAATACCTTCCGGTCAACTTTGTTTGCTCAAAAATATTTTATTTTACTTTTTTGTTCGATTTTCATAAAATATATTTTGATATCTTTAAGGTATACAAATATTAAACAAATCTACCGAATAACAAAAAAGTTATGACTATTTTTATCTCTTTCGGTCAACCGTCCGGTCACTACCCTGGCAATCGTCCTGTCATTAGTCCAACCCACATTTAAAACAATAAAGGACACACTTTTTATCTGTATATTCTACAATAAGCTCACCTAAATAAAATGTCAGCATTTTCATACCATTACACTAACGACTACTTCCCAAAATTAATATATTCACTGTGGGACCATAGAAAAATGTCAAATGAAACTCATTAATATATATATATATAGTGCGGATAAGAAACATGAGAAACAGCACAATTCATTCTAATTGCAGATGATTTGTGTCCTCTCAGAAGGATGGTTGGTGTTCGTTATTTTGTTTTTTTGGTAGTTACAAAGATTTTTATAACTTATGGTTCTAATGTATTAGATTGCCGCAGTGCGAAAACAGGACTCGATTTAGATGACAAATTTTACAGAATAACACAATTCGAAGATATCCATTTGTTTCGATTCACTGATTCACAAAATTTTTCGTTTTTCTTTTTACGACTAGCAGCTGGGTGTATTGCTCATCTTCAGGAAAAACAAAAGGTTGGAAGATTTATAGAAATATCATCGTCTGATATAGAAAGCATCTTACAAAAGGACAGTTGTCGAAATGAAAGCGAATTCTGCCAGATGTCCAACAATACTCATAGAGTCTCGGTTCGGTTGGAAGATATAAAACCCATTCCTTATTTCACAGAGTTAAACGTATATTATGTAGATACATACTGTACAGAGTCAATGTTATCAGCCATTGAACGGAAAGGGAACAATTTTTCTTTATCAGATTTCACCAATTTTTTACAATATGACAAACTTGATTGTAAGCGATATCTCAGATTTAACAAGGAGAGAAATTTTGCGAAAACTAAACCTCACAATGATAAGGAAACTCTCGAATTAAGTGCCTTGGACATCATTGATACAAACGTGTTACGCCTGCCTAACCTTGACTGTCTTCAGATACCAAACCCATACTTCAGTTCAGTCGACGTTAATGATGCATGGGAACCTGGTAGTTGTTCGTTTGATATCAATTTAGAATGCAGGAAGAAATGGATCTTCATGGCGGAACCTGTTTGGCATTATATTCAGCTTATGTTTACAATTGAAATAACATTAGTCAATTCCTTTGTTTGCTATATTTTTCTTAAAGAGAAGAACCGATCACCCGTTACCATATTGTTGTCATCACTGGCAGTATCAGATTCTCTCTCCAATATCTTGACGGTAATTCCAGATGCAATTGGTATACATTCATACCCAGATGATATGGAGCGCGGCCAGTACAATGTACTACAGTGGAACCTTCCATATACGATGTGCGACATGATCTTAATCCTGAATACCCTTGCCAGCTCCTTTCATATGATTTCAGCGGCGCTTACTGTTGCGCTATGCGCTCAAAAAGTAATCGTTATTATGTTTCCGATAAAGGGGAAAATAATCATGACATTGAAGTGTTCCATGGGGACAACATTGGTCATATTTTTCCTATCCCATCTGTTCCAGATTCCAGAAATAGCTGCTACGACTAAGAACTCGCGCCGATTAAGCAACACGTGTTGCTATTCATTTTACGACAGGGTAGACGATGTCCATATTCATTTCAGAAAGGGATTCCATACAATATTTATAGTTTTTATGTGTGTTGTCACCGCATGTACCACATACATATGCTGTAAATTAACCTGCCTAAGGAAAAATCTTCCTTGGAGTGATTCGTCGTCAACTAAAGCGAAGTACCTCAAATCAGCTACTACAGTTGTTATCATATGCATTGTTTTTATTGCATCAGAACTTTTAAACCTTCTTTTCTTTATCAAGTATGCATACAGCGGAGATTTTGCCAATTCAGAAATTTGGTGGTATATCTTCGCCAACATTAGGCCAGTAAGTTCACAAATTGGATGTTCGATCAACTTTTTTGCGTATTTGTTCATAAGTCAACAGATTAGACAAATATTTGGAAAACAATTTGGAAGGATTAGTAAATGGTTCAAAAAGACAGAGAAGAAAAGTAACACATCTGAAATAGCTTCAAATGAATGTTTTAACCGGCACAGTAGAAAATCATCACCCTCGGCTCAACAAACATTTCAAATGACAGGGTAGAAATGTCACTCATCTGAAGATACTGATGTATTTGAAATAACTCAATAAACTTTTCAAAGACACAAAGTAGAAAATCAACTCGTCCGAGATAATGAAATACATGTTCAATTCATTGTATGTTTTTGTAGTCCTGTAACAAATATATTCAATAAATATACATTATTAAAAGTTTTGTTTTTTGATTTTTTAGAAATGCAAAACATCATATTAATTTTACATAACATTACCTCATATTTTGTATGATTGTATATACTTAAAAGATAAGTACATCGATATAACTTCGTACGCTAAATCAAATAATTTAATAAAAATTTGTTAAACAAATTAGTCAATTGTTAGAGACAACGTGAATTGAGAAAACCTATTTTGTATATTCTTCTTGTATTTTCTTTGTATAACTTACAAATAAGGGAGAGTCGACGTGTGGAAACAAAATAAAAACAACAAAAAGACATGGATATTGTGAAATAGATGTAACGATTGTTATAATCCCCAAAACACAACGCAGACAAATTTATAACACGAACCAGTCAAAATTAAGATGGACCTCACGTGCAAGTAAGGATGCACTAGTGTCATGCGTTTCCTTTTTTTTTTTTTATTTTATTCCAAAACCAAAAATTGATTCGTAAGGTCAATTCAGGTATCTCATTATCGAGAACGATAGAGAGGGTACGAATGGTAATCTGTAAACCTTATATTCCAGTCGAAAATAAACATGGTTCAGTAATGTTACACTTATATTCCAGTCGAAAAAAAGCATTGTCCAGTGCTGTAACACTTATATTCGAATCGAAAAAAAAACATGGTCCAGTGCTGTAACACTTATATTCCAGTCGACAAAAAAGTATGGCGCAGTGCTGTAACACTTATATTCCAGTCGAACAAAAATCATGGTCCAATGCTGTAACACCTAAATTCCAGTCGAAAAAAAACATGGTCCAGTACTGTAACACTGTATATTCCAGTCAAAAAAAAAATAAAATGGTCCAGTACTGTTACATTTATATTCCAGTCGAAAAAAAAACATGGTCCAGTGCTGTAACATTTATATTCAAGTAAAAAAAAATCATGGTCCAGTGCTGTAACACTTATATTCCAGTCGAAAAAAAAAATGGTCCAGTGCTGTAACATTTATATTCAAGTAAAAAAAATCATGGTCCAGTGCTGTAACACTTATATTCCAGTCGAAAATAAACATGGTCCAGTGCTGTAACACTTATATTCCAGTCAAAAATAAACATGGTCCAGTGCTGTAACACTTAAATTCCAGTCGAAAGAAACATGGTCCAGTACTGTTACACTGTATATTCCAGTCAAAAAAAAAATGGTCCAGTACTGTTACACGTATATTCCAGTCGAAAAAAAACATGGTCCAGTACTGTTACACTTATATTCCAGTCGAAAAAAATCATGGTCCAGTGCTGTAACACTTATATTCCAGTCGAAAAACAAATGGTCCAGTACTGTTACACTTATATTCCAGTCGAAAGAAACATGGTCCAGTGCTGTAACACTTATATTCCAGTCGAAAAACAAATGGTCCAGTACTGTTACACTTATATTCCAGTCGAAAAAAATCATGGTCCAGTGCTGTAACACTTATATTCCAGTCGAAAAACAAATGGTCCAGTACTGTTACACTTATATTCCAGTCGAAAGAAACATGGTCCAGTACTGTTACACTGTATATTCCAGTCAAAAAAAAAATGGTCCAGTACTGTTACACTTATATTCCAGTCGAAAAAAATCATGGTCCAGTGCTGTAACACTTATATTCCAGTCGAAAAACAAATGGTCCAGTACTGTTACACTTATATTCCAGTCGAAAGAAACATGGTCCAGTACTGTTACACTGTATATTCCAGTCAAAAAAAAAATGGTCCAGTACTGTTACACGTATATTCCAGTCGAAAAAAAACATGGTCCAGTGCTGTTACACTTATATTCCAGTCGAAAAAAAACATGGTCCAGTGCTGTAACACTTATATTCCAGTCGAAAAACAAATGGTCCAGTACTGTTACACTTATATTCCAGTCGAAAAAAATCATGGTCCAGTGCTGTAACACTTATATTCCAGTCGAAAAAAAACATGGTCCAGTGCTGTTACACTTATATTCCAGTCGAAAAAAAACATGGTCCAGTGCTGTAACACTTATATTCCAGTCGAAAAAAAACATGGTCCAGTGCTGTAACACTTATATTACAATCGAAAAAAACATGGTTCAGTGCTGTAACACTTATATTCCAGTCGAAAATAAGCATGGTCCAGTGCTGTAACACTTGTATTCTAGTCGAAAAAACAATATGACGCAGTGCTGTAACACTTATATTCCAGTTGAACAAAAATCATGGTCCAATGCTGTAACACTTATATTCAAGTGAGAAAAACAAATATGGTCCAGTACTGTAACACTTATATTCCAGTTGAAAAAAAAAAAACATGGTCCAGTGCTGTAACACTTATATATTCCAGTCGAAAAAAATCATGGTCCATTGCTGTAACATTTATATTCAAGTAAAATCAAAACGCGAAAGCGCTGTAAAGGCAGTTAATTACAGGTTGTGTGTATTTCTAGTCCAGTTATATCATTATCTTCTATAGTACAGAGGTTGTTTGTAGTATTTAAGATTTAGAGTTCTCTTGTACCTAGTTCACCTATATTTATAGTCTACTGTTTACAGTATATTTTCTGTACCTCGCCATGAAATGCATTTTGAAGACATAAAAGAACTTTTCCTTTTTAATATAAATAGATTATTTTTAAATATTGATTATGTACGCATATTCAATCACTCCCATCCTATGAAAAATAGTTCACAAAGATTGAATAGTCACCGTACTGTATGTATTGCAAGAACATCAAGTAACATAATGGTAAATGTACATAGTAACATGTCAACTCTTTTGATGACCATACTTTTTCTAACTCCAAGCAAAATTATTTTCCAGTATAAACATGATAAAGTAATCTACCGGTTTGAAAGAAAAAGGAGTTTTTAATTAAGAAAACAATGATATCTGGTGGTCATAATAGCTGTCTCATTAGCATTTTAACCACTTCCCATATTTGCTATTAAGACAATAGATGTAGAAGAAAATGATTCAACGCAAAAACAAAACTTACTTGTAAATCTATGAAATTCTTTTTACGATTTCAGTTTTTCTCATTGTTGGAGATTGTACAGTAGTACCTGTAAATGCTTATACCCATTTCTTATGCACTTTAAATTAATAAACTCACTAAATATCATGTATATACATTGTACCACATCTCCTTATTTTCATATGCATTACAATAACATGAACAATTGTAATTCAAATCTATATATCAAAGCAAAATGAATTGCACCACTTTCATTTATGCATCTTTTGGCAAAATACAAGTTCTAAAATGACACAATATAAATTTATTTATATAAAAATAAAATTTAGTATACGACTCTTATCAGGTATAAAAAATGCACGGCTGTGTCATGATTTGCGAAATTTGTGCTGAAAACATAGGCATTGATGGTGTTTGAGTAATTCCATCTGTGAAGCTCAACATTAGCTCGTCAGTTGTCTCAGTTGTGTTGGACAGTTATAAATCCTTTCTGCAGGATGAATGACTTTTCAGGAAAATCAATTTCACAAGTCAAAACTTTTCTCTAGATTTCTCCTACAATATTCATCCAGTTTAGTTCTTTTGGTTTAACGGGACACCGTCCTGATTTTTATTTTTGCAAACCATATAGAAGAGAGCATCATTCATGTCATTGTTTTGTTCCTGTTTACATATTGTCATTGATATTTTTCAAGAAAGCCTAGCGTCCCTGTCATTACATTATAAATTAACATAATTACTGCTAAAATAATTCTCAGTTTGATATACCTCTTGTAGGAAAACCTTATTATTGTAGCATTCACCAAAAAATCTCAAACAGATGACATTGAATCGTAATCCCCAAAATTATGACGTCTTGAATTAATCCCCCTGTGTATGAGAAGAACATAACCCGTGTCATGCCAACAACTGGTTTTTTAATAATAAGTATGTTAAGTTCCGATGTAAAGACCCTATAAGTGAATCAATATTAACGCCAAAATATGCAATCTTTAATGACTTGACAACAGTATCGTAACTATATCCCTTCTTAATAAGTCTATTTAAAGGTTTTGTTAGTTTCTGAGGTGAATACTGACATTTTTGTGCTTTATAAAGAATATTTCCATAAAATATTGGATGTGAAATACCTGAACGTATAAGGAGTCTGCATGTTGCGCTATATTTACGAATGATGTCCTTATACCGATGATAAAATTTAGTAAATGTTTTGACTAGTTTGTGATATCGAAAACCCTGGTGTAATAATTTTTCAGTAATACATAAATTTCTCTCGTTAAAATCTAAAACATTGTTATATACACGAGCGAATCGTACTAGTTGAGATATATAAACACCGTAAGATGGTGACAATGGAACGTCACCATCTAAAAATGATGTTTGCCAATAAACAATATCAAAGATCGTATAACAAAAAAAACCAGGTTTGAGCCATCCTTTTCAACATAAGGAAAAGTCTGTACCAAATCAGTGATATGGCAGTTGTTATTCATTCGTTTCATGTCTTTGAACTGTTCATTTTTCCATTTAATAAAGGCCTTTCCGTTTACAAATTTCTTACCAGTGTTGGATGTTTTATATTTAACCTTTTGCAATATTGAATTGAATACCTTTTGGAATAAGTTTATCAAAAGGGTCGATAATTCCCCCGGATCGCATTCAAATGTTCGGGTTCGGCTAATAACATTACCGTAAAATTTAGAATGCGTTATTCCGTTTGAAAAACTTCTCTAAAAAAACAGACAAACTTACAAACCAAATGTTTGTATCTATGGAAGAATTTATTAAAGTTTTTTTTTCGTAATTTGTGGTAACTAAATTACAGGCATACGTTATGTATTACTGATAAATTATTATTAGAGATGCAGTGTGTAGTCCAACCGACGTGTGGACATACCTTATCACTAATCATCCTTGCCCAAGCTATGGGTCAAATAGTAACAGTGCCTTGTGATTGGATTTTTGATTCAAAGTCTATGAAAGTAAAACCAGACAGAAAATATGGGTTGATGGAACTCTTTACCAATAGCAATCGTCTAAGGGATGGAATCCCCTACAGATAAGCTGCTGGTCTTCCATACCCAGGGGGTTTAGCGTCAGATTAATCAACCTGCTTTGGAAAACAAATCTTGACTACAGCAACGACCACAAAACATAAATTAAGCCCATTAATATCCAAAACATCACTACAGACACGGGTTAGCAATGAGTTAGGATATGTTAACCCAGTAAGACGGCACAATGGACACATCACAGTCCTAAAAAGGTTTTTTTTTAGGCCGGTTTGATTTCATCTTGTTATATAAAATATGTTTCTCATCGATTTTATGTGTATAAGAACGCTTTCTTTAATTGATCGATTTAGACAACCAAAAGGTTTATCCTTGATTCAATTTTAATGTTGACATTGTTTCCCTTTTCATATCTGAAAACATGCATAAGACATTCTCACCAAAGAGGTAAAATTAAAGATCACAGGAAGATTGATTCAATGATGTTGAATTATATACTTGCAGGTAAATAATTCATCAGCGATGTTTTTGTTCAAATCTTTTTGACAAGATTGAACCAAATTGACTGCCAAAAACGAATTACTATCAATTTCATCTGTTTCATGAAAAATTGAACAAATGAAAATCTGTAATATTTTTTTTATTTCTCATGGTTAATGCCCTTTAAGGGACTTTCCGTTTTCAATTTTTCTTACAGTTCGATAACTTTGATATTTTGCCATTATTTTAATCTATGAAAAGGTTCCAATATACATATGTATGATTTGCTAAATTTCTATGAAATATAAAAAATAAAACTCTTAGCTTAGTGTTCAACAATAAGCATCATTTAGTGATATTTGAATTGCATCTATAATAGTGATAATGAGTTTCCCTTTTTTTTATCTAACAGATAATGACATCTCCACCAGGGAATTATTAGTATGCTATACCACTATATAGTGATTTATTAATTAAAAAAAAATATAATCAGAAATGCTATTTTTTTTTAAACAATATAAAAATTAATGCGAACTACCATTAATTCAAGTGTGTGTTTGTTACCATAGGACTGTTTTCAAAGAAATGCTACAAAATGAAAGAGTTTGTCTTAAAGTTGTACGGTATTGTTATTTTGACTATCCAAGCGGGTGGTTTCTTTGTACCACAACCGACCGAATTATATAGACTACAGAATGTTTGCATGAATGATATATTCCACTTCGATTTTAGAACTCATAAAAGCAGTGGTTTGTTAATGAGTTTAGAGCCGGAGAATATCAAACAGCATCACCTAACGATAACTATTACAGATGGTGATTTGGAATTTACTTATGGGGTAAAAAATGAAACAAAATCTTTTATAATACCATATGAGGACACAGAAAGTGTTAACAGGTTGAACGACTACCGCTGGCATAAGTTAAACGTAGAACGTATTTTAAATGGAGGAAATTATCTTTCATTAAAAGTGGTTGTAGATGAACAAATTCACCGATTTGGCTCGGTAATGGAGCAAGACGAACGTGTTCGAGGACCAATGGACGTCTACCTGGGCGAAACACCCCATATTAATGTGAAAAATGCAGTTTACATAAATTGTAAATGTTTGAAAATGCGTTTGGAACTCGGAAGAGATAGGAGCGAAGTCGATACATTATGCCTGGAGAAAATTAACAGTGAGACTAAAGAATCAGATCATATACAGATAAAGTTCAGAAATCGTAAGTAGTACATTTTTCTTGTAAATACATGTAGTTAAACCCAAAAGGCCATTATCTATAAGCGTATACTAATGTTTGATCCATAGTGTTGTTCCTTATTTTAATGGTCCAGATTTTATTAGTTAATTTTATTGATGGAATGGCGTTGAGTTGCTGGCTTGGTCAATACTATCTTTGTGTTTCTGAAAAGGTTGATTCATTGTCATGTCAACATTAGTTTTATTGCAATAGTCATTAAAGCCTGGGGAAGTTTTTATATAGAGAGCATTCACCCAGAGAGAAAAAAAGGTATCAAGTCTGACCCCGCCATGTATGTGCCTGTCGTAAATCAGAGAGAACAATTATATCTAGTAAAATCCCGCCATGTATGTGCATGTCGTAAATCAGGATGGTCGTCAGTGGGTGTCTTATATAATATTGTTTTTGTTCTTTTGTGAAAATTCATGATGATGGACGGTCCTTTTTTATGGCCACGCAATGACGTTGTCGGTGCCATACAATTTTACCCTTGTCCGTAATTCCGTCATTCCGTTATTCCGCAACAAACCATTTTACGGAGAGTTTTTCATAACGCCTTCAGATAGTGTGCCAATTTTTGGTATGTGCGTTAACCATGATGAGTTACAGATCAAATTTAAGTTTCGTTCCACTCCGCTAATTTTTGCCGAAATTACGGGCTTTGGACTTTGATAAATTATTGAAAATCACAGTTATACGGACTTTTTTCTAAACACTTTCAGATATTTGGCAGATTTTTGATATGTGAGTTACTCATGATGAGTTACAGATCAGGTTTAAGTTTGTTCCGCTCGACTTTTTTTGCTGTAATTTCGGGTTTTGGACTTTGATCAATTTTTGAAAATCACAGTTATACGGACCCTTTTTCTAAATGCTTTCAGATATTTGGATGATTTTTGGCATGTGAGCTAACCATGATGAGTTACAGATCAAGTTGAACTTTTGTTCCGCTCCGCTCCGCTGATTTTGGCCAAAATTAAGGGATTACAATTTTGAAAATTGTTGAAAATCACAGTTATATGGACATTTTTCTATACGCCTCAAGATTTTGAGCTGATGTTTGATATGTGAGACTACCATCATGTTTGTGTCCACATGTGTTATTGAAATTGCAGATTTTTCAACCTTTTGAGACGCGGCCATTCGCGTCGCTTTGACACATCTAGTTTTTAAATGTATTAAAATTTTCTTAATGTAGGACGATTAAGAGCTGATATATTGTATATAAACTTATTGTATAAGACTGTATTTACCTTTTTTTGTGTGGTTGGTGTGTCTTTGACGTAAACCCTATATATCTGTTAGTATATAAATTATGATAGTCTAGGAGTCAAGCTATTTATAAGAAGCCAAAACTTCGAGTTGTACAAAAATATTCTAGTTTTCATATATGATTTAGCCTACAAGATCTTTGGACAAAGTTGTTTTTTTTAATTTTAAAACAAATATATTGGAGGATGTTCTTCTTTAAATTTTAATACATTTTGTTTTTTTAAATTAAAGGGACTATAATGAAGTGACTTTTTTATTCATGACAGTTACATATACGGTACAGATAATATGATAAAAAATCTCATAAAGTCACTGTACATACACTGTAATTTGACAGCAAATGCAAGTGTAATTAGAAATATGATATAAATGCTGTTAAAAAAGTGTTATATTCCTAACTATTCTGAAGAATAAATAAAGGCAACAGTAATATACCGCTGTTAGAAATTCATAAATCGATTGAGAAAAAAAATCCGGGTTACAAACTAAAACTGAGGGAAACACATCAAATATAAGAGTAGAACTACAACACAACAGAAACACAACATTAAATTGTAACACACATAGAAACGAACTATAATATAACAATGGCCATTTTCCTGACTTGGTATAGGACATTTAAAGAATAAATGTGTACTTGATATATTTCAGACACAACATCTAGGGTTTCTATGAGTGTTACTGCATGTTTAGAAGGGGAATATACCTGCCATGGCAACGCCAGGCTTGTGTACATTGACAAAGCCGTCTTTTGCGAATGTGTAGCGCCATTCTACGGGAATGGAATTCGATGTTTAAAAACAGGTTAGTGCATTATATAAAAAATGGAAAATCACAAAAATACCGAACTCCATGGAGAATTCACAACAGAAAGTCAAATGATTCAAACATATCAAACGAATGAATAACAACTGTCATATCCCAGACTTGGTACAGATATTTTCCTATGTATAAAATGGTAAATTGAACCTAGTTTTACAGCTAGCTTAACCTCTCACTTATCTCAGTATTTAAAATTACTTAACTATTGGCAAATTTTACACATTCAAAATGTTTACAAAATTTTCAATTGATTGTTGTTTCCACCATGACTATTGTAATCAAGGTTAATTTATTTAACAACCTGATTTGTAATTCATAATTTTTATAATATTTTCACGGTAACTTGAATAGAATTAAACTTATGTTGAAAATGATGAGATTTGTTGCACTTTTTTTTAATCCAAGAGAAGTAACGATATTTGAACAAAACATATACCCCTTTTAGTACTAATGGTTCTTATGCAACTTCAAGCTGCATGACTAACGTACCAATTTAAACCTTTTGTCTTTACATACATAGGAAAAAGACTAATACTGAGAGGTACGGTTAATGGTGTATTGAACAACAGAGCCATAAAGAATGTGGACTTACTTTCTTATGTATATACAACCAATGGACGAATAGAAACACATATAAGAAGTAAACAAAACATTGTAAGAACAATGATGAAAATTTTACAGCCAATTGGTGACATAATTGGATGGATGTTTGGGATCCCGCAGGGGAAGAAGGAAAAAAATGGCTTCATGATAACAGGTATGTACGCTATAATATATATTATTTATCTAATAGGAATACATTGGAGTTCGGAATATCATACTATATTTGTCTGTATTACAAAGGTTAAACTGCGCATTCGAACACTGGAACAGAATAAAGTAATTTGTTGAGTATATGCATCTATATTGATTAAAGGTTTTGCAACTCTACTCAATCTCAGCTTTTGTGTTAAAATTTAATATTCTAATAACTTCTTTTTGTTTAATTCGAATTTAGTTCCTGCTTCCATTTAATATACGTCAATAAATGCATGGCTCTTTTGACACTAGTACCAGACCAAATTAGAATAGATAAACGCCAATGTTCAGGATGTAATCTTTAGTAGATATAGCATTTTATATTTTCTATGTCAGTGCCCTGAAAAGGTAAATGTTCGTTGTTAATTTAGAAATACTTATTTCAAATTTTAACAGCCACTTTTTTCCAAAAATGCCTATGTTGCTGCTTAAAAATATGGTATAAAGTAAGCCTTCGATGTACAATGTTATTATCCTTATAGTGTTGTTATACCGTAAATTGGGAAATGTTGGCGTCGAGATATTTTGGCGGTTTTCACTCAAAAAGCATGTGTTTTATTGTGGTGTGTGTAATTTTGGTGTTTCAGCCAATTGATGTGTTATATGTTGGAACAATAGAAGTGTGCGGACTCATTCGTATTTGCCCCTATTTACCCGATTATGTATATTGACAAAATATCAATGCAATTGCAAATAATTCCGTATCACGGGGATTGAACGCTAACAGAAAAGTGATTTCAAATAGATTATTTATCTTTCACAGAAATCATATGAATTTTGTTTTTATTCAGTATCTCTATTGCAACTATATGTTTTAAAATGATTAACGATCAAGGATTTAAATTGTTATCCGTACGCCTTTGGCAGTACATTTTAATTAATAGAAGATATGGGATTCGAAGGAGTTTTGATACTCTTATTACCAATAACGGTTTCTACTCACCAATTGCCGGGAATATCTATTACATATGTGAATACAAATTCATATTATGTTTTCTTAACAATTTAGAAAATTGACAATTAAATAAAAGTTATATAGTAATGTTGTCAAATTATACCTGATATTTATTTGCAGATTTGGCAATGCATAGAATTGTAGGAAATGTACGGAAGACATGATAACATAATAAGATATTTTCTCCAACAATTAACATTGCGATATCGTCGTACCGGTCCTCGATTTTGGCGTTTCAATATTTAGTGTTTGCTTTATTTTTGTGTGTTTAATTGTGGCACGTTCATATGAGACACCAAATAAATCAAAATAAACCTACAATCAAAATAACCCAATTTACGGTATGGTACAAGAGGGGTTTTATTATTTAAATAAGGCCAAAAAAACCCCAATGCATATTTATAGAATTATATGTAAGTTGATATTACAGAAACTGAGGTATATCAGTCGAAAAAAAAGGAAAGACAAAATAATTAAACAATGTATTGGAATTCAATTTGTTTTAGGTGGAGAACTGAACAGCACTGCATTAATACAGTATTCAAGCGGCGAGACAGTCTTAATTACACAAGAATTCCTTACCTTTTCGTCAGAGCTGAAAGTTCACACATTTGTTCAAGGGACAGTACCGGATCGCCTGAACAGTATATCATATAATGACTTCACGGAACAGATAACAAGACATTCAAGAGGTATTCCAATGTAACTGAAAATAAATGACAACTGTATAACATTGTTTAATTTTGAAACTTTTATGTGTCCCATATATTGATATATATTGCGAATAACAAAAATCTTAACTTACTACATAACTATCGAGACAACAGATCAGAAATATCAAAATCAAACAAGCATTATATCTCATAGTAGGTATACAAAATAATTAACAGTCTCCCTTTCATGTCCATCGTATAGTCACTGGGGGTAAAGCTGATGACCGTAACTGCATTCACGGTCATCCCAAGATGTCGGATGAAAAATTAGGTCAGTTTCTGTATTGTCTGTTAAAGTATTTCTATATCATTTTCTTTACAAATCATACATTGAAACGATGTAAATTTATAAAAGAATCACTCAGAAATCACTAATTACTTCTGAGAAATGTGCATGAAACGGGAAATTCGATTTGAAAAAATCGCCAAGATGACCGTAAATCACAATCGAGATGACCGTAACAGAATCAGCGTTTCATAACAAGGCTGACCGTAACTGCTTTTAAGATGACCGTAATTTGTAAATGATGACCGTAAGGATGACTCTCAATTCTAAGAAATATCCGTATTTATATAACTATCTTTTTGTATCAAATGATTAATCGTATTGTTATACACATATTAATATGAAAGTTTTATCCTATAGGTAGAAGAAAATAAGACGTGCTTCAAATGCAAAGATTATCATATGTATCTTTTTTACAGTAGAGGGTTCAATTTTTAAAATGAATTTGCCAAAAGACATGCGGTGCACAGCCTTCAACTGCTCGACAAAAGATTTTTTTTTTGTTTCTGGGATTCCTTTTAATGACATATAATAAATACACATTTTCAAAAATGCCAAAAAATTGCATGTACACCCATTGATATTATATCGTCTTTCATTTTGTCGTGCAAATAAAATAACAGAAATATTTTGAAAATATCATTCGAATAAACTAGTGAAGGTGAGCTCCAGCAAAGTAGATCCTTAAAATAGTATTGTACGAAAAGCGTATCACAAGGCGGAACGTTGTCGATTTGTATATATACAGAAATGTTATTTATACAGTCAGGATTCTACTTCTTCAAAATTATCTCCCCATTACGCCAGTTCATGCTCACAGTCGTAGAAATGGAAGCCATTGTAGGGATGACGCTCTGCCAATATGCTCTTGAAAACTGATAAACTTATCCTCATAGCACCATTCCGATCGATCGTTATATGTCAGTTATATTTTAAAATACAAATGTATCTACTAGCTAATGAGCATTAGTTAATGATCTTGTATGCATTGATTCAACTTAAAAATATTGTCTGTTTGGATGTCAGATGGCATTATTGAAAATTCTTAAGCATTTAAAAAATTCTAATTAAATATTTGATTTCGTGGAAGGGCAGACTAAACATTTTCAGTGGTTGAAGATTATAAACCCTAGTTATCACACACACATTTTCAGCATCCAAATTAAAAGACTGTCGTCAAGTATATTTAGAAAAAATAGCTATTCGAACACACCTACTCTGTTTTTGTGATTAATTAGATAGGTATCTCAATTGACCCATATATTTCATCTTTTCGTATTGTCATTTTTTTACGTTATAAAGTCAACCTGTAGCTTTGATATATAATAATGATAGAATCTGAAGCAAGATGCTATATAAAATACTCTTGCTTTGTACGTTTTAAAGACAAAATATACACCCCAAACATGCCCTAACATGAAAAGGTGCACTCGATTTTTCTCTTTTCGATACAATCGTTACCTGTTTTTGGGAATTTTTTCTTGATTCACATAATGGAAGGGCAGACACGAAAATTTCTGAACTAAAATATTGATATGTTCTCCGTCCGTGATAAAAAAAATCGGAGGTTATGCATTTTCTACATCCAACTTATAGATACTATATATAAAAAAGAAGATGTGGTATTATTGCCAATGAGACAGCTATCCAGAAAAGACCAAAATGACACAAACATTAACAACTATAGGTAACCGTAAGGCCTTCAACAATGAGCAAAGCCCATACCGCATAGTCAGCTATAAAAGGCCCCGATAAGAACCATGTCGTCGACTTGATATCTTATTGTTTTGCATTACTATGTAATAGATACATTGGAAACTTATGCAAATGGTGTTTTTAAAATAAGAAAATTGTCGTTTTATTTGTTTCTATTAACTTTTTAAAATTTTGTTACTATATCAAACATTACAGTTAACTTTTATCGCTTTCTCGATAAACACAGAGCTTCGATTCTTTTGTTCTATTTCAAAAGTGTTTCCGCCTGCATATATCAAGACAAATTAAGATTTTAATCTGCTTCCTCTGGACCCATACACATGGGCTCGATTACCAAATAGTCGTATGTATTATTAATGTTTTTAATGCTCCATTTATTGGCATTATGTTTTTCTGGTCTGTGCGTACGTTCGTCCGTTCGTCTGTTTGTTTGTCCGTTTGTCCAGCTTCAAGTTAAATAAAATTGAAACTTATAATTAGTACACATTTTCCCTATGGAATGATCTTTTTAATTCTAATTCCAAATTACAGTTTTATCCCATTTTCATAGTCCACTAAACATAGAAAATGATAGTGTAGATGAGGCATCCGTGTACTAGGGACACATTCATGTTTCTTCAAATTTTCGTCGTATCGCTGTAAATTTGTGTTAAAATTTTAACGTCGATATCAATAAATATTTCATTGTTTACGAGAAATATGCAATTTACCATCATTGTTATAAATCCTAAATATGGCCAATTATATTATAGTTTAAAAAAAGAAATTTATGAAACATATTTATATCCGCTAACCGAGCCCCTATTGAGATCGACAAACTCAACAAAAAAGCTTTGAATACAATACGAATATTTCTTAGAATTGATGGTCATCCTATAAAAGTTACGGTCGTCCTATATAAATTACAGTCAGTCTTTACAAATTACGGTCATCCTTTACAAGTTACGGTCATCTTTTTACCAATCACGGTCATCCTTGTTTTATGTTACGGTCATCTTGAAAATATTTTGATTATGATTTACGGTCATCTTAACGATTTTTTCAAATCGAATTTCCCGTTTCATGCACATTTCTCGGAAGAATTAGTGATTTTCGAGTGATTCTTTTATAAATTTACATCGTTTCAATGTATGATTTGTAAAGAAAATGATATAGAAACACTTTAACAGACAATACAGAAACTGACCTAATTTTTCATCCGACATCTTGGGATGACCGTGAATGCAGTTACGGTCATCAGCTTTACCCCAGTGATAGTGTAAAAGATTTTTTATTGATGTACAATTTCTTATATTAAGTATTAAGTATAAATACATAAATTGTAACAAAGCTTCCAAATTGTTAATTTTCCATTTCTATGTAGCAAAATTCCAGCAGCGCTTGGATACGGAGTATATATCTCCCAATTGATATGATATTTCTGGGCTTTTCTATCCTATCATGATTTCCTTGAAAAAGGATTGCTACTCCCAAGGAAACTATTAAACCAAGAGTTTCAAACACTGAGGTTGAAATCATCCCTTCGTCAATTTTAAGGACGCCATCGCGACTTGGTTGACTGTTATTGAAAGTTTGTTTCACAGATGATATCGGATATGTTCTTTATGTCGTAAATACAAATCCCGTGGCATTTTTACGAATGCAACCTACCGAATAAGACTTATAACAGGTGTTTTTACTAACATGAGCAACACGACGTGTGCCACATGTGAAGCAGGACCTGAAAACCCTTTCAGAGCATATGAGATCAACCCAAGTTTTTGGTTGGGTCATATTTCTTAGTCTCTTTTTTTCTATGTTGTCTTTGTAGTACTATTGTTGTTCTGTTTTTTCCCTTCATTTTTAGCAATGACGTTGTCAGTTATTTCGATTGTTTAGTTATGTCCCTCTGGAATCTTTCGCCCCATTCCCTTGTAGAAAACATCGCTCACTAAGAGTTGAAATAGAAATAGAAAGTAAAAATCAAGAGGAGAAAAGCGAAGCCAGCAGGATAGGAACACATACATTTGTACATATCAACGGTGAAAACAAATCTTACAAAAGCTTTATATACAACATGATCAAATGCAATACTTTTGTTCTATACAAAGAAAGTTATACACGTACTTTTTTTTATTGTTATCATATCTCTCTCTTAGCAGTAATCAGTGATGGCAAGGGTATTGTGTAACATTAGTTAAGATCTTTAGTTTTTATACTTTTAAACATTCTTATTTCATAGGTGTTTTGAAGTCGTGTTCAACAAGACGATACTCAATGAATGGGTTAGCATCTTATTTTACGATGGACCAGACGCTAACATTTAATGAATGCCAACACAACTCATTCAATCACAGTTTCAACAGTATGAGACATGTTGTTACCAGAAATACAGTTATGAATGATAGGAAGAATAATGTTCTCCGATTTTCATCGACCAATCAAATCGGAGCTGTTGGTGGTAAATTTAATTAGACATTATAAAAGACACAAATGACTATATATATGTTAGCGGCAATAAGTGAAATTAGGCATTAAGCTTAAATCCTAGGCAATAAGCTAACGCCTAGGCATTAAGTCTAATGCCTAAATGATGTTAGGCATTAGTCTTAAATCCTAAAATTTAAGTTAATATCCTGAAAAACGTGTCCAGGCATTAAGCTTAATGCCTAAAATATAAATGCGAGGAAATAAAAGACATTTATTCAATTAAATAAAAATTATACATTTGTTACATAAAAACATTACGAGAACTGAAGTTTAAAATGTCATCTACTGGAAAAAAAATCACAGATGAAATATGTTTTTATATTAAAACTCATCAACTATTACTTATAAAAGACCTTTTTATACTTAGCGACGTCCGAGCCAGTTTCCTGTTAGATCTTCGTAAATTCATGCAATTGTAGTTTTGCTACTGGGCGGATGATGTCCTCGGGGACAAAATGTCCACCAGCAGAGACATCGACCCAGTGGTTATAAAAGAGGGACGAAAGATACCAAAGGGACAGTCAAACTCAAAAATCCAAAACAAACTGACAACGCCATGGCTAAAAATGAAAAAAAGACAAACAAACGACAGCACACACGACACAACATAGAAAACTAAAGAATAAACAACACGAATCCCACCAAAAAACTAGGGGTGATCTCATGTGCTCCCGAAGGGTAAGCAGATCCTCCTCCACATGCGGCACCCGTCGTGTTGCTTATGTGATAACAAATCCAGTAAATAGTCTAATTCGGTAGGTCACATTCATGAAAGGGAAGGGGATTGTAGTTACGACGTAAGGAACATATCCGATATCATTTGTGAAACGGTTATTCCATAACGGTCAACCAACTCGTGATGGCGTCTGTAAAATTTACGAAGGGATGATTTCAACTTTACCATTTGGAACTCTTGGTTTAATAGCTTCCTTGTGAGCAGCAACTCTCTATCAAGAAAATCATGATAGGAAATGCAAGCACGGGAATATCGTATCAATTGGGAGATATATACCCCGTATGCAGGTGCTGCTGGAATGTTGCTACTTAGAAATGGAAAGTTCACAATTGGAAAGCTGAAATCATCTCTTTAATATCCTCCCTAAGACAAGATACTTGTATCTACGTTGACCATTTTTTTTTACGAAGCAAAGCAATACCAACTCTTTCAATTTGTCTTTTAGTTTGGAATGTGGAATACTAGTGTACAGAGTAGAAAAGTCAAATGTTTTAATACTGTTAGAAGATGAAAGAGAGTTAGATTGTATGTACTCTAAAAGATCTTTTGAATTTTTAAGTATCCACATCTGATTCACGCCCCCTCTAGAATAGGCAGTTTCACAATAACTTTGAAGCCCGTCTTTGATTGCTGATAAAATAGATGTTAATAATTTCGAAAGAGGTTTCGTGGAACACTTGGAAGACCGCAGCAATATACCGTTGTTTGTAAGGACACTAATGTAGTTTAGGTATCCAATACAGTGATGGCAGATCCAGTTCTTCATCTTTGGTAGAAATTCCAAAGGAACACAGAACAGACCTATGATTAGCCAGGATTTCCTCTTTGGTAAGTGTCATGAGGGTATATGTTGAGTTTCCAAGTGAATTGTCAATACCTAATTCGTTTATCAAGCAGTTAATTTAATGAGTTTTACATACAAAAATGATGTTGTTTGGGGCTTTATCTGCGGGGACAACAACATATTTGTCATGGAGGTAGGATAGGTGTTTTGCAACATTTGGGTCTTTAAAGATTGACGTAGCATGGGCATTGATAGACCCATTCAGTTTTTTAATTCTAATTTGTATCAACGACCTCACTGCCTTAATCCATTCGGAAAGAGTGTCTACGTCTTCCTTCTCGCGCTTAGCCCATTGCCTGGCATAATCCTCAACTGAATCCATCAAAATCTTAAAGTTGCATTTCCAATTGATGGATTTAGGCTCACGATATTTCGGACCTTTCGATAACACATTTCGTAGAGAAGTGTTATTAACAATGTTGAGGTCACCGGTAATAACGTGGCCAGCAGGATTATATGTGAATTGGGAACTAGCACAAGTACAATCAGGAGGCTTAGACTTAAAGTCATCATCGAGATCCTGCAAAACGTGTTTGTGATTGAAAATTTTAGTTGCAATAGGTTTGGTATAGGTATAAGAAATGATTGGTACAGACTGGTCTTTGAAACAAGGAGGTATTTTCGATTGAACTAATTTGTGATGAAGGATATTGCCTAAGTTGACGCCATCGATACCTTTGTTGGCAAAGGAAAGATTAATGAAAGATCTTTTCTCTTTTTCATCTTTGCCAATGCGGACTGGCTTGAAAAGTCTGTGACCTGCAATATCCGAAATTATAGCTGTAATTTTGTATTGGTTTGAATGAGGGTTTGTAACAGTGGATTCCATACATAAATTGAACAGAGAATGACGTTTTGAAAGAGGTAATGAATAAAGTTTCGTGCGAATGTGATGAATACCTAACGGCTTTTGTATAAATGGCAGAAAGTCATTAATAGATACATCATGCAGAGAAGGTGATGTATAATGACGATGACCATGACTGCGTCTTCGTCGAGGAGACGAGTTGAAAATATTCATCACATTCACCGAGTTACCCGAAGAACTAGATAGAATACCTATACCATCAATTTTGTCATAGCAACCATAAGGTGTCGCAGTTCCCAATTGTCTAATCCAGTAGTCCTCTTTTTGTCTACGGAGATTTGTTGAAAGATTAGGATTGTTAGAGCTATGGTATATCTTTTCGATAATGCGAACTGTCATGGAAACGATGGAATGATCGGGCTGATTGAAATGCTGGTATAGAATGTCGTTAGCATTGAGGTTAATGTCTGATCCATGACCGCACATACGTTTGTTTAGCTTCCTTTCGTTTCACCGACGTATACCAATCCGCAAAGGTTGCACTCTGATCCGTAGACGACATTTATCGATTTACAATTCAGATCATCGTAACTTCTGGTAAAATATGACTTCTTGGTCAAATTGCTAGTGAATTCAGCATCTGTAATTAAAATTGCACAAGTTTTGCAGCCTTTGGTGTCACATTTCGAAATGCGACAGTGTTGTACTGTGTCATCAAAAAGCAAAATGTCTTTAAGGAGAACTGAACATGTGTAATATTGCTGTTGTCACTAGGACGATGATCTAAATGAGTCATGTTTGTGATATTTGTCATGTCTGGTGATGAGGGGACACCTGCCGTATCAGTTCGTAAATTCATGCAATTGTAGTTTTGCTACTGGGCGGGTGATGTCCTCGGGGACAAAATGTCCACCAGCAGAGACATCGACCCAGTGGTTATAAAAGAGGGACGAAAGATACCAAAGGGACAGTCAAACTCAAAAATCCAAAACAAACAAACGCCATGGCTAAAAATGAAAAAAGACAAACAAACGACAGCACACACGACACAACATAGAAAACTAAAGAATAAACAACACGAATCCCACCAAAAAACTAGGGGTGATCTCATGTGCTCCCGAAGGGTAAGCAGATCCTCCTCCACATGCGGCACCCGTCGTGTTGCTTATGTGATAACAAATCCAGTAAATAGTCTAATTCGGTAGGTCACATTCATGAAAGGGAAGGGGATTGTAGTTACGACGTAAGGAACATATCCGATATCATTTGTGAAATGGTTATTCCATAACGGTCAACCAACTCGTGATGGCGTCCGAAAAATTTACGAAGGGATGATTTCAACTTTACCATTTGGAACTCTTGGTTTAATAGCTTTCTTGTGAGCAGCAACCCTCTATCAAGCAAGAAAATCATGATAGGAAATGCAAGCATGGGAATATCGTATCAATTGGGAGATATATACCCCGTATGCAGGTGCATAAACATGAAAACTTGATACAAATTTGTGTTAAAATCATTTGTTATCACAAGTTGTCGAACTGTGGCACCAACTATTGCACTTTCTCCCGTTTTTCTTGCATTTGCACCGGTTACTTAAACATTCAGTTCTACAAAACATTTGAAAAATCCTTGATCTCCTGATAATGACTGATGGGTTGCTGTCTCACGTACACTTAAAGTTGTTTCACAATTAATTGGCTCTTTCAGAATTAAATTTTGCTTACAGATTCCCATCTCATTTGTTCCGAATGTTCCTAGAAGTTGTTCAAATCTTATAGCTAAAACAGTATTGCCTTTATTATTGACCTGAAAAAAATAAACAGATGAAATTCTTATGCAGGTTTCATTATTTTCAATAAAATATCGATAAAGTACTATTTCTGAGAGTAGAATCTATTAGGTTTTTGCAATTTTTTCAGTGAATTACAAAATGAATTCGTGTTGCATATGGTGATTTTCAGCTGTCTTTGTGGCATTCATCAGTTGCAGAATCTGAATTTTTCAAAAAAAGGGGGAGGGGCCTGGTCCAACAACTCCCTTCCTATATTAATATAAACATCTTTACTTTTATTGGTTTTCTTTCTGTTTAGTATTCAATAAACCTGACAAATTAAATGATGCAGTCAAACTTTTGAATAAATATCTTACCTCAATGATATTAAATGAGTAAATTTCTACTGTCACCCTTCCCTCTATCAAACATAGGTATTGGTACGGCAACTGTTTGGCCAACTTCTGTCGTCCCTAGTTCCTTTTTGCTCCTGGCTATCATAGTGTTTGCCTGCTTCAGTTGACTATCCATGGCTCCAGAACGATGTCGAACTCTGTTGGTATCAATTGTACAATTTGGACATACCACCTTCGAACCATATCCCTCTTCACTAACAGTAGTACCACATATAACATGGATGTGTTTGTCACATTTACTACACATATGAGCCCCAGATGTATCCTTTTCACATACTATAGCACTTTAAGACATCCTGAAAAATAGTTTCCATAAATAATAAGGTAAAAAAAATTCATTTGGTGTAATTATGAATATTTATAAAGCCAGACTGGAATAAGTCAGTTTTTAAAATTTAGGTTCAGTTTTGTGGTAATAACGTTTTTTGTTCATAATGATCGTTTGACTTAACCCTCAATCTATTAATTCGAAGGTGTGGTATGCTTGTCAATAGGACAAGACAGAATAGTATATAAGATAAGACCTATAGGTAACCATACGGCCTTCAACAAAAACTGTTACCTCTTGGTAAGCAGACAGTTTTTTTCTTAAGCTCCGAATATCATTCCTGTGGTTTATCTGGTATATATTACATGGAAGTACTGTTATACTTTAGTTCAAGCTCCTGTCAGGATTAAAGAGTCGTTTTTTTGTTGTTGTTTTTTTTAAATATTTCTGAGTACTATTTTCAACTTACCTTTTGCGTTTCATCAGTAATTGAAGTAGAAGGTTCCACATTTGGTTCTGCAATGTATTCTGGTATATCGGAGGACAATATTTTCTGTTTTATTTACAGTTACAGGTTGATCATTTAAAGACTCTGTCTGGAGTTTAAGTCCTCTTCCTTTTCTAAGGTCACCAATATTTCTTTCGGAATTTTGGTTTCTGATGTTAATTCAATTGATGCGCATTGACCAAATAATGCTTCATAGGGGGACCGTCCAATACCTTTGTTTAGAGTTGAATTATCGATGACTTTAGTTACATACCTCTCAAAACCACCAAATTGTCATACCTTCTTAAATTGTAGTAATCTTTTGTCGCTTTCTTTTTCTGATGATTTCAAAAGTTTAATTTAGACCTCAAAGATTCAAGATTTTTTTCTTCAATAGGCATGGTGTCACTTAATGCGAATAATTCAGATAAAGAAGTGAAAAAGACAAGATAGTTTAGGGTATTTAACAAATATTTTAACAAAGAAAATTTACTTATCCAATAAAATGATATGAGCAAAAAATCATATCTTAATTTTGTTTACTTTTGACCAGTTCAAACCAGCTTCACCAGTGAAGTGTAAATATTTTCAAATAGTTATTATTAGGATTATGTAGAATCTCCCGTTTTAAAGGGATTCAAAAACTTTTTTAATTTTTTTTTATTTTTTGTACTTCCCCAAAAAAGTATGAGTTAATTCTGATTTAAATAAGAAAAGTAATAAAATTTGAAGATTTGTGAGATAAACATATTAGGAATATAATTAAGAAAAGACTTTATTTCAAGAAAAATCACTAAAACACATAAATTCCAGATTTCACTTATTGCCTAAAATCATGTTCGGCAATAAGATGAATAATCATCACCAAATTTCAGGTAATAAGCTTAATGCCTGAAAATTTCAGGCAATAACTTAATGCCTAGGCGTTAGCTTATTGCCTAGGATTTAAGCTTAATGCCTAATTTCACTTATTGCCGCTAACATATACAAATATTCTTTTTAAAAGTTTTTGAGAATTTCGACAAATGAGCAATTTTGGAATGATTGTGTGTTTGAGATAGAAATTTTATTTGTTGTTTCTATATTGATTCTATGCTTCAGAATACAGGATGTACTTGACATGTTTCAGACAACAAACCTGTGATTAGAATGGATTCTAGTACATGCTTAGAAGAAGTATCTACTTGTCATGCCAATGCAGAATACGTCTACTTTAACACTGGTGTCTGTTGTGAATGCAGAGCACCATTCTACGGGAATGGAATTCGATGCTTGAACACAGGTAAGTGTATTTAAAATTATTGAATAGTGTTACAAATAAACTCATCATAGATACCAGGATCAAAATTTTATATTTTAGCCACACGCGCGTTTCGTCTAAAAAAGATTCATCAGTGATGCTCGAATCAATTTGTTTTTAAAAGGCCAAACAGAGTACAAAGTTGAAGAGCAATGAGGACCAAAAATTCCTAAAATTTTTGCCAAATATATCTAAAGGTAGAAAAGTCTTAGTTTTTTTTCAAAAATTCAAAGTTTTGTTAACAGTTATTTTATAATTATGAACATATTAATGATAACAAAGAACCATGTCATTTCTTTATTTCTCTCTATTAAGTATAAAATAGTTGATATAAATATATGTGTACATCTTAGATTTCGAATTCTTTTTTTCATTTTTTAAAAGATGTACATAAAAATATCTTTTGATTATATAATTCTGTATCTTGAATAGAACAAAATATTTTCAAATATGTTCCCTCCTATTCTGGTGTTTGCTTACATGTTTTAATCGTGAGTAAAAGGAAATTTTAACTGGAACTATACTAAATTTGAAAAAACAACATTATTATGATACTACGTCAAGCTTCGTTGTCTAATGTTGAATTAAACTTTTTTGTTATTTACACAAACAGAAAAGAGACTACGACTTAAAGGAACAGTTAGTGGAGAGCTAAACAATCAAGCCATTTACAATTTTGAGTTTCTTGCTTTTATACATGTGACAACGGGATATATAGAAACACATTTACGAAGTTGGCAAAAAAACGTTGGAAAACTGCTGATAGCCATGCAACCTATTAGTGACATTATTGGATGGGTGTTTGCTGTTCCACAGGATAAAGATGCAAAAAATGGCTTCACCGTGACAGGTATGCGTTTTTTGTTTTTATCTGAATACATCATAAATCGTCATAAAGGAAAGGATTATAAATTGGAATATCATAATGTGTGTGTTTGTCTGCGTCGAAAAGACAACGCAAACGACAATGAACAACTTTAAACCGTATCCCCTGGGTCTAAATGACAATATACTTGGACAAGGGATCATGTCTACAACTTATATTGATATCATGGATATTATGGATAAAAGATATAAGAGATTTAATGGAAAACTTATCAATCGAAATTTATGAATTACACATCGTATAAATTATACACTTGGTAATATCTATATTTAAAAACAATGGTAGGCATCAATTATTATGTAAACTGGGCCAAATACCAATTAGTAAATTACATGATATTTCAAGGAGTGTGACACCATCTCTGTCTTCAGTCCACTATATGAATATTCGCGTATAATGACAGCCTTTTTCCACCAAATTATAACAAATTATCGACAAACCTGAAGATCATAAACGTCATTTTCTGAAAATTAAATATATCAGCAGAGAAATTGATTTATCAACTTATCAACTTATCTAGTATATTTAATGATTATTCCTTTCAAAACGTTATACCTCCTTATTTTAATAACACAGAACCACCTGACTGTTATTTCATACACATACAAAAAAACAGCAGAAGTTTAAATTTTATTTACAGCATCAGGCGTCAATGTAGAAAACGGGATAACACATCCTCATTTTTACGGAAATTGTTCTTACCGTGCTCGGAAATTTAGAAACAATCCTGGTAAACTAATCGCTTCTTTAAAACAAATATCCTAAAAATTCAACACTGTAATTAGTTCACTGAATATAGTTTTTATTGGTATTAAGGTGGTAGAGGAGTCTTAATTAAAAATTATAGAATGTGTTCATACTTTGACAAAACGTAGTATATTTTGATATATGTTCAAAACAAATAATACAAATAAAAGGTCACCGAGCATTTTCTCAAGCTACAGGTTGTGACAAAATGACACATTTTGTATGGATTATACAGGAAAAATCATTATGTGAATAAAAGCTAAACTAAATGATAGAATTGTAAAAAAAAATTAGAGAAGCTGGCTCAAGGTCATGTTTTTCTCTGACTGATTATGAAGTCTTTACGGGTACACTACATCCATTTAATGTTGGATGTGTACTATTTGATAACTTAGTCTTATGTGCATGATGTTTTTATTAGTTGTTAGTGGCTTTGAACTAGCTGTCAGTAACTGTGAGTACTCTCAGACCTGTACTTATATCTTGTTGTTGTTGGAATGTACAAGTACCCGCCCACGCCCACCTGTATTTGTAGTATTTGTATTTATATCCATCTGATGAGTTAAGCGTTTTCAACTGATTTTAATAGTTCAGTTGAAAGATCGACTTCACCATCTCATTAAACAGAGCTTTTTCTATAAAACTGGGAATCGTAGATACAAATTTCTTGTTTTGGGTTACAATAATTCATATTTTGTGAAGAATCACATTAAATCTACCAAAAAATATACTGTAGATGATATTATCAAAATGCTGGACTTTTTGATCGACAATATATTTGTTGAGTTTAGAGGATTTATATTTCAACAGACAGTCGGTATTCCAATGGATACCAATTGTGCACCCCTTCTGGCCGATTTGTTTTTGTACTCGTATGAAGCAGAATTTATTCAAAACCTTCTAAAAGACAAAAGAAAAAGCACCTTGCGAAATTCTTTAATTTTACTTTCCGATATATTGATGATGTTCTATCATTGAATAACCCATATTCTATTCAATACTTACATCTCATGTATACCAGTGAACTTAAAATTAAGGATACTACTGATACTAGATGGACTGCTTCATACCTTGATCTATTCCTAAAAATTGACGCAGATGGACGACTTCACACGAAAATCTATGATAAACGGGACGATTTCAACTTCCCAATTTCCGATTTCTCAGTAGTAACATACCCTCTGCCCCTTCGTATGGTGTTTACATATCTCAATATATACGTTATTCCTGTGCTTACCAGTGAACTTGAAATTAAGGATACTACTGATACTCGATGGACTGCTTCATACCTTGATCTTTTCCTCAAAATTGACGCAGATGGACGACTTCACACGAAAATCTATGATAAACGGGACGATTTCAACTTCTCAATTTTCCATTTCTCAGCGGTAACATACCCTCTGCACCTTCGTATGGTGTTTACATACCTCAATATATACGTTATTCCTGTGCTTGTTCACACTATACGGACTTCATATAAAGGAGTGTGCTCCTTACGCAGAAGCTGTTCCAACAAAGTATTGAGGAGGACAGATTAAAATTGACACTCCGTAAATTTTACGGACATCATCACGAATTGGTTGATCATACGATGTGTCGACCAAACTAGCTAAGGACATTTTTACCACATGTTAGATTGTGGTTTGTCATTACGTCGTCTAATCTGTTAATTACCGAACGTGACTTGTTCCCGGTTGAATTCGTATAGCTATAAGACGTGTTATGGTACTTTTCTATCCCAAATTCATAAATTTAGTTTTGATGTTATATTTGTAATTCTCAATGGATTTTGTCAAAGGTATTGACGTCTTTTCGGTTAAATTCATGTGTTATGGTAAAGAAAATTAATCACCGCCTTCATTTATTAGATTTGATTTGGTTCAACGTAATTTGTACGATGTATTATGTTTGCAGTTTGATTCAAAATTAACCAGACATAGAATATAGTTAATTGTCTGATTGCTACCTCAGTTTGATATTAATAAGAATTGCTATTTTCATTGTTATTAAATGTAACATCAGTAATTAGTACAAATTTAATCTTAAATCAATCCTAATTTTATCTTTTTTTTGATAGATAGTTTTATTCATTCAAATGTGACGTCATTTTTTGTGTGCTGTTTCAAATGTGACATCATTTTTTGTTCTTTTTTTCAATTTCAAATGTGAAGTCACTTTGCGTTGAGGCCTCGACTAATTCATGTGTGTCTATTTTTGTCTTGGATTTTGTCGGTTTATGTAATGGATCCGGTTGCTTTCTGTATTTGTAAATACTTCAGTTTTATCATGTATTTCTTTTATACAGTCATTTTATAAAATTTACAGTTTGCAAAAGTATAAATTATTCTAAATAAGAGGGATGTTCTGGTCCCTAACAGAAAACCCTGGCCGTTTTTTGGCACAACTTTTGGTCCTCTATGCTGTTCAACTTTGTACTTGTTTTGGCTTTCAAACTTTTGTATCTGGGCGTCACTAGTAAGTCTTGTGTGGACAAAACACACTTCTGGCGTATTAAGTTTTAAACCTGGTGCCTTTTGTTAGCTATTATTCGTGTGTTTCTTAGTCAAATATATTATATTTATTTGTATTGTAGTCCTGTAATGCTGTGTTGTCATTTTAATGATATATTTAACATGGCCATTAAGGAGAGAGGTTTGGCATGCTACAAAAACCCACCATTTATTTTTTAAATATCCTGTACCAAGTCAGGAATATGGTCATTGTTATATTATAGTTCGTTTATGTGTGTGTTACATTTTAACGTTGTGTTTCTTTTGTATCGTTTGTTTCCTCTTATATTTAAATGTGCATTCACATTATTATAAGACGTGTCACGGTACGTTTCTATCCCGAATTCATGTTTTTAGTTTTGATGTTATATTTGTTATTCTCATCGTATTTTGTCTAATGCTTAGTTCGTTTCTGTGTGTGTGTTACATTATAATGTTGTGTCGTCATTCTCCTCTTATATCTAATTAGTTTCCCTCGGTTTTGGTTTGTGACCCGCATTTATTGTTCTATCGATTTATAAATTTTGAACATCGGTATACTACTGTGTTGCCTTTATTTAATAGTTCGTTCTTATGTTGAACTATTACACCACTGTCCCAGATTAAGGAAGGGTTGGAATCCAGCTAACATGTTTAACCTCACCAAATTCTCTTTGTATGTGCAAATCCCAAGTCAGGAGCCTGTAGTTCAATGTTTGTCGTTTATTGTTTTTCGTTCATTTTTTGTACTTAAATTAGGCCGTTTTTTTTCTCTCGTTTGAATTGATTCACATTGTCATTTCCGAGCCTTTTATAGCTGACTATGCGGTATTAGCTTTTCTTATTGACGAAAGCCGTACGGTAACCTATAGTCGTTGATTTCTGTGTCATTTTTGTCTCTTGTGGAGAGTTGTCTCATTGGCAACCATACCACATCTTCTTTTTTATATATAGAAACAATTGACTTGGGAATGCATAAAATCTATTTTTGGTTCAAGTCAAAGTTTCTTTGCTCAATCGTTTTTCCCCTGTAAAATGTTCAAATTACTATAGTTTTGTTTCGCATTGATGGATGTCTCTTTGCAACACCCTCCCCCAACCCCGACAAAAACCCAATAATATACCAATGTATACGCAAAACGTTGCTGAAAATAGATTAGGATAATAAAAATGCATAAGTCGATATACAAAACATGAAAACGAGAGTAAAACTAACACCAGTAAGTAGGTATTGAGGAATTATGAGATAACTGTTTCGTATTTTAAGCTCCGATGACATCAATTTGTGAATTGATGGTCGCAAATTGAGGTACTGGCGACGCGTTAGTGGAGCTATTAAACGGCTATTTACGACCATCAAATCATCAATTGATGCTGTCGCAGCATAAAATACAATATGATTATCTCCATTCTAATAAAACTAACAGAAAACGACGTCAAATCGTACATTTAAAATTTGTCATACGTCGTTTGCGCTTGCGAAAACGTTTTCATGGCATTAATTGTGTATTGATGCTTTTATAATTGTTGACGTTATTCAATCAAAAATCAACATAAACAAATAAAATCGTATAATATAATCAAATTGAGGATGTTAATTTGATGTATGCCTTTTTGTGCCTCTTCGTTACATTTGTTGTTTTTATAGTGATTAAGATGATAACACAATGTTGACTGCTGTACCCCTATTTTTGACATGTTTAACTATTGTGTCTGTTTGTTTTGTTCACGCATCGGTGACAATATAATGGAATGTAATACGACTGTCATACAAGTGAGAGGTTTAGCTAGCTATAAAAATCGTATAATATAATCAAAATGAGGATGTTAATTTGATGTATGCCTTTTTGTGCCTCTTCGTTACATTTGTTGTTTTTATAGTGATTAAGATGATAACACAATGCTGACTGCTGTACCCCTATTTTTGACATGTTTAACTATTGTGTCTGTTTGTTTTGTTCACGCATCGGTGACAATATAATGGAATGTGATACGACTGTCATACAAGTGAAAGGTTTAGCTAGCTATAAAACCAGGTTCAATCCACCATTTTCTACATTTGAAAATGCCTGTACCAAGTCAGGAATATGACAATTCTTGTCCATTCGTTTTTGATGCGTTTTGTTATTTGATTTTGCAATGTGATTATGGACTTTCCGAATTGATTTTCCTCTGAGTTCAGTATTTTTGTGATTTTACTTTTTGTTGTTATAACATTGCAAGAGGAAAAAAACATAGATTGTAAGCAAAATATACGTTATGATTAATGAATAACCAAGTTATTGTTTTAGGTGGAGAACTGAACAGAACAGCTTTAATCAAGTATCAGAGTGGGGAGACTCTGTTTATTTCACAACATTTTTCTATCATTTCGTCAGAGTTCGCAGTTCAGACATTTATAAATGGAACAGTTCCAGATCCAGTTGAAAGTATATTACTCAATGACGTCACTGAACAGTACGAACCCGTTTCCAGAGGTACTATACTTTACCTGAAAATAGGATTGTGATAAGAATTCATCCTAGCAATACAAATAAAGTAATTGTATACACAAAAGATTACAATTGCAATTAAGACCACAAATTAGAAATGTTAAAGTTAAGCAAAGCTGAGGCCAACTTCTGGGTGCGGATTTTCACGCTGAATAGATGACATATTGGTAGTGTTTTCGGTTGTTATACGCTTTTCGGTCAAGTTGTTGTTTATTTGGCAAGTACTCCATTTCCATTTTCAATTTCACTTCTATTCATAAGTGACATCCAAGCATTAACATACTTTAAAAATATTTAAAATAAATGTTTCAGTATAAATGCATTAAACGTAGATGCATGTTTTCAGGGTTCAAAATGGTAATACAAAAAGACAAAAATCCAAATCTAGAGGACAATTTAATCACAAGTCAAAACAAAGTTAACGATACATCACACCTATACACACACATATAATATAAGGAAGGTGCTACATGCCAGATTTATACAAAGACTATGTCCTATATATCATATAGCTATTGATTGATTGATGATTGCTTGATGTCCAGTGGCAAATATTGCATGCATGTTCAGGACGAATCTCTTACATACAGTTTTTGTCTAAAATAAAATAATAAGTTCAGATGGAAAATGTATAGGGAACGATCATTGAACTCCAAAAGGCAAAAGGGGGTATGGTATTCTGCCTAACAAATATTCTGATGAGAAAAACA
Organism: Mytilus galloprovincialis; assembly: GCA_037788925.1. Classification (NCBI taxonomy): domain Eukaryota; kingdom Metazoa; phylum Mollusca; class Bivalvia; order Mytilida; family Mytilidae; genus Mytilus; species Mytilus galloprovincialis. Next base: position 75,932,320 of record CM075340.1, read on the forward strand.
ATATTCTTTTCAAGTAGAGGACCTAAAAATATGATAATTCCAAATTTGATGATAAGAAAATCTATTCTGTTAAAGCAAAGGACAAAAATAAAGTATTCTGAATCCAAATTTTCCCCATACTTTATAGCGTTAATTTTTGACCAAAACATTTTGATTGATAGTGTGGAAGCGCTTCAATGAAAAAAATCTGACTGAAACGAAAAACTATACTTCTTCTTTTAAAGCTAAATGGTTGCTCCCTTGTAATACAATCCTCAACTTTATTAAATTAATTTTCTGTTGATTTTCATGAAAAAGTGGAGGGTTTTGAATATCTTTTTCATTATATTTGAAAGTTGTAACTTGTTTTTTTTTTTAATTTTGTATTGCCAACAATTGTTGAATTATTTTTAATTTCTAAATTAGCTGGATGTTCATATTGTGTTTCCAGTTACCTGCATCTAATATGTATATGTGATCAGAAAGAGGATCATTCTGATTAATGAAAGAAGAGTTTGAACTTACAGTGAGCCTGTTTAGAATAATGTTATGATAATGTTTTTCATTTTCATTTAAGCCTAAGAAACCATAAATAGGTTTGTTAAGTTGATAATCTAAAGATTTTGCTATTTTCTAGGATGCTATTACAATTTGAGGGTAGAACACTGCTCAGCAGTATTCCCGATCAGCTTCTGTTTATGGGTTTCTACATCAATATTATGTACTAATTCGGATTCAGTTTTATGCCATTTCTCTGTTTTTATTCTATTAGCTTACTTTTCAAGTTTTTATACTACAGTAAATAAAATCGAATTGGGGAACATGTCAATATAAAAAAGAAGATGTGGTATGATTGCCAATGAGACAACTATCCACAAAAGACCAAAATAACACAGACATTAACAACTATATGTCACCGTACGGCCTTCAACAATGAGCAAAGCCCATACCGCATAGTCAGCTATAAAAATCCCCGATAAGACAATGTAAAACAATTCAAACAAGAAAACTTACGGCCTTATTTATGTAAAAAATGAACGAAAAACAAATATGTAACACATAAACAAACGACAACCACTGAATTATAGGCTCGTGACTTGGGACAGGCACATACATAAATAATGTGGCGGGGTTAAATATGTTAGCGGGATCCCGACCCTCCCCCTAACCTGGGACAGTGGTATAACAGTACAACATAAGAACGAACTATAAAAATCAGTTGAAAAAGGCTTAACTCATCAGATGGACAAAAATACAGTGGACGTGGCCCGGTACTTATACATTTGCTATCGAGTAATGCTGTCGTGTCGTCGTTGTTGTCCGAAGGTTGATATGATTGATAACAAGATTTGTTGTTTGTCAAAGTAAGTACAGTCTGTAGGTTGCACTTTGTAAATACAACTGTTTCTCAAAACACGCCTCTTTTGGGGAGTAATTGAATATTCATAGAAAATTAATTTTGTTTACATACTGGTTCCCAGTTATGCTCTCTGTGTTCCATATCGCAGAGAAAGAACTTGGGAATGTTACCAGTAAATAAACACGTGCATATTGTTTACATTGAAACCTGTGGTAACCTTTCATTCGAGGTAGGGGTAGTTAAGAAAATTAGTGTAAGTTTAAACTCTGAGAAGTTCAGGGCATATAAACGTTGAAAATATACCGCACAGCCCTATATTTTGACCTTTGAAAAAAATTGTGGTGCATATGAACTTTCAATTCTAGGATAAGATTTTTTTCAAAACTTCATAGTAAAAGTGGTACAGATTTAGCCGTAAAAGGAGTTCCTATGGGAAATTGCATTGTCAATATTTACAGAAATGCAACCTGTAGAATTAGAATATTGTGAATTTGAATATATATTTGTTTTGTTTAAAACTTTTGTTACATTTTGAATTTCACTTTGCATTTGTCTGTTAGCTACAGGAATAACCGTGATCATATTCAACAGTATACCCAAGGATTTGTATAGTAAGAACTACTAGTATACAAATCCTTGTATAACCAACGTCATTATCACTGTAACTTGATATGGGGATTTCTGTTGCAGATACGAAAATTAAAAGTAGTAATTTTTAACAAGAGCACCGGATTTTACTACCCCCGGATACGTTTCTGCCGAAATTTAGGTGGCAATAATTACTCAGGAAAAAATATCAAAATTTGCTCTCATAAATTCTACCACCACCTTTCCATTGCTTTCTTGCAATATTATGCTTACTATTTGTGTCATATACGTGCATATGTATGTTATCAGAATCTTCCATAGATTAGAAACCTAGTATATAAAATGGTAAAATATAGTTTCTTTTGGGTGTATGCATGGCAACAATCTTCATCTATTTGCTATAAAATATTGCAAAAAGGGTGGAAAAGATGTCATATATTTCCCCAAAATTGGCTAAAAGTAGAATTTCAATGGCTTGACGTAATACCTTTTCTGAAGCTGTTTACATATATCTTTCAGTTAATCCAACGAAAATCATATGTCTTTCGTCTCATTTTTTTATAAAATTGCGTCCAAAACTTCTTGTAGAAAAAAAGTTTTTGTAAACATTACATTAATTTCTAGACCGATGACTGGTCTAGCTATAAAAATACGGAAAGTCAAACAAAAAATAGCCAATAAAATATGTGAAATATAATCTTGATGATCTTATAAACCATCTTTGAAGGCTAAATTAGTACTCAGCTGTCTACAAATGAATTTAATAACACAATAACTTTCATATTTGAAAAATCCACTGGGGCAAAAATGCGAAACTAAACTCCTAACAGTGTATTGCTACCTTATTGCTTGCAGACGGTTTTTTGTGTTCCCATAGCTGGACGGAACTTATACACTTTGAATGATAATATTAGTAATGACTTCTACCATAAGTGCCAACTAAAGCTTGCTAATGATCTGAAAACAAAATCAGACTAATGATTTGTTAACAACATTATAGAATATAGTGTATTTTTAATTACAAAAATGGAATATTTTTTATTTTAATGTTGTCTTTCTCTAATCGTAAAACAGTGAAAACCAGTGATTGCCCTATGTTAATATTAATATGTTAATATTGTATACTTTAATTTCGTAGGCGTTATAAAATCCCGTTCTACAAGAAAATTTGAAAGGAATTGGTTGACGTCCAATTTCATTGTGGATCAGACTATATCATTTAAAGACTGCCAAAACAGACCATTTCGACACAGCTTGAATACTCTAAGACATCTGGCAACCGGAAATCGTGTTATGTATGATAGAAGGAAAAGTGTTCTCCGATTTACCTCGACTAATCAAATCTGTGAGATATAATTTTAATAATTTTCTTTATTTATCTTTTACAATTCTACAACGAACATTCGACAATTTGTAAGAAGCTTTCATTCTTTTAATATGATGCATCACAAATAAATTGTTTTACTATTTCTATTTATTTAGAAACTTTAAACTTTTTGGGATTTTGCATTCTTTGTAACGGTATACATGAAAGCGCTTGCTACTCACTCAAATTCATTCACTAGAAAAAGACGGACCGAGAGATACCAAAGGGACATTAGAACCCATCTGTCGATACTAACCTGATAATGATGGCAAAAAAAAAGGACAGACAAACAAACGCATAAAAACACAATATTGAAAAATATAGATTGAACAACACGAATCCCACCAAAACAGATGTAGATGTCAGGGGGAGAGGCCGAGGTTAAATACAACACTAATTAATTTCTAGTTAAGGCTTATAACAAACATCATTGACGAGTTATGTTTAAACCGAGTTGCAACAAGTAAAATTTAGCTTATCTTATGATTTTTCTGAACAAAATCATTACCATATCTATCCATATAAACAAATTATTGTTGCCACTTGAATTCTGATATTGTCTCTTTTCGAAACTATTTGATAAGTGTAGAGTTAAAACAGCGTAAAAAGATTAAGCAATTGCAAAGTCAGTTTGATATACGATGATGCCTTTTAACGAAATACAATAATGGTTAAATCAGGCGTGTGTCCAGTATTTTGTGTTATTTATGCTATATTTGTCTACCACACATTGTAAACGCCTTTCCCCTTAAAACATTCAATATGGCTTGCAATTACACAAGGTTCAATCCAGCATTTGTTCTTAAAATGGCCTGTTCCAAGTCAGGAATATGACGGTCCGTTTTTATGAATGATGGCGTTTGTTTTTTTTTTTGAAGTTCGTTATTTCTGTTGTTCTGTTGCTTGCTTCATATAGTTGATGTGTCCCCCTCGGTATGTTACCCGGATTTGTTTTTGCTTAATCGGATAATGACTTATGAACAGCGGTAAACTACTGTTGCTTTTACCCATCAAAACGTGTGTATATATCAATATTTGTCTAAAAGAACAGGAACTGCAAACTGTTCATAACCACAATTTGTCTAAACGTCGTTTTGTGTCTTAAGCATTCCTGGTTTCCCTGACTAGTGAATTTATATGATCGCCTTAATATTTTCTTCTTATTATTTGATATTAAACCTATGTAGGAAGATACTATGTTGACCTTTATATCTTTTGTTTTTTTCATTTTTTTACAGATATAAATGCATGTGCATCCGGTCCATGTGTCAACGGAGGCATCTGTACAGAAGAAATGAGTGGATATAGATGTACATGTGGAGTTCAATATTTCGGAGTTAACTGTGAAAAAAGTAAGAACTCTGTATATATGTGTGTGTATGTGCTATAATTGAGTGCCAATGAGACAACTTTTCATCCAAGTCACATTTTTGAAAAGTACCATTATAGGTCAAAGTACGATCTTTAACACGGCGCCTTGGCTCACACCAAACAGCAAGCTATAAAGAGCCCCAAAATAACAAGAGTTTATCCATTCAAACGGGAAAAGCAACGGTCTAATAAAAAAAACAAAAAAAAAAACAAAACGAAAAACATGAAACACTTATGAATCACGCCAACATCTGTATGTATAATACGAGAATTCAAAAATAAACTTATTAAAACAGATTTGCACCGTGAAACTGAGAAATTTACACCGTGACCAAAATGACTTCATGAGCCTCATATTTAGTTTAATCCCCTTTTAAAACATTGAAAATAATTTTAAAACGATTTTAGTTTGACAAATGGCGTGAGACAGGAGTATCTGGTTTCAGTGATATACTGAATGAGAACAATAAATGTCTCTCTTTTTATCGATTCAAAGAAACATATGATATTGAAACTAATTTTCTTTAATTCTATGATATATATCATATGATCCCAAGTAGTTGGGAGAACCACATCAAACTTATGAAAAGAAAATCAACATTACTTGTGATAATTGTGACTATTTAAAACCAAATCAGAAATCATATCCATATTTGTTTTTGTGTATTTATCATTAAAACTCAATGAAACCACAAAACAAATGGAAAAAAAAATTTGCATATGGAAATAGATCACTGGGATCTTTACTTTATGCATTATTCCAAGTGTACTTTAAGAAATAAAAGGATAATTTTCAAATTCCAAATTTCTGCACCGAATTTAAAGCACATTTTATCTACTAAATAACATTCGAGGCAAACAGAAAATGGCAAAATTTTATGAAATATCCTGATTTATAATATAAAACGGCATTTTTCCTTTGAAGTTTTCATGTGATAATCTGCTTATTAGTTCGGTTCTTGAAAAACCATAGTTTAATATAAGAATGTTATCCAATAAAAAAGAATCATGACATAGTTTTTCTTGCAACTAGATAGGCGGATCTAATTTGATATTTTTTTTTATGTTAAACCATGATTTAAACTCCGTCTCTTTGTTACGTCTCCATGTGATTGACAGTTTAGTGAATGCATGAGAACAAGGATTTCAACGAAATTTTCAGACACACTTCTAACGACTCGGTCAGTTTTTCATGAACAACAGAGAAAGCATCTGGTCCATGCTTTTAGTTTTAGGAACAAATCATTTCATTTTCGGGGGGGGGGAGGGGGTTGTGGAAACCCCTATTTTTTTTTTTAAGAAATTTTTATGACAAATCAGAGCCGGAATATTTTGTTCTAAAAATTCACAGGCCCCATAAATTGAAAAATATTTTTTGTCATATCTGATGTGCCGTATTCCCAACTGGATCGGTTTTTTCGTGCGCGCTTAACAGTGGGATAGAACGACACGCCCAATGTTTTTTTTTATTGAATAAAAAATTACTATGTCACTTTTTTATGATGTTACAAAACATATACACCACGCCTTACTCACTAACATATTTAAACAAACTCAACCTGCGGATTTAAGAAATAATTGATGCAAGCTATACTTTATTGTTGTTTTAACATGTTTAGGCATTATTTTCGTGATTATTTTTGCCCGAGCGATAGTGAGGGATAAAATAACACGAATATAATGCCTACTCATTTTAAAACAACAATAAAGTATAGCTTGCATCAATTATTTCTTAAATCCGCAGGTTGAGTTCGTTTAAATATGTTAGGACAATTAAGGTAATTTCTATGTCCGATAAGTATAAGTGTCAAAGCGGTTGTGTAGGCTCTTCCATGAATCTCCCTTTTTTTGTTTGTTAAGAAGCCAATGGCTGCACTGTGATTTTTCAGAGGGCGTTGTTTGAACAGCCAGCATAAACGGTTGTCGTATCTAGGTCCAATATGTCAATTTGGGAATGCAACACATAACAGTCATAATAAATGAGTTAGTAACATCATATGCACCATTTTAGAGTTTGAAAGTGTTTTAAAGTTAAGGAAATATATTCAGTGCATGATAATTTGATAAAATTCATTATTCTGAAGAAGTTAATATACGCATGTGCAAACAAATTTTATTGGATTTAGAGCATGGGTTTGTTCACAAAGCGAAAGAAGCACGTCATATTAGAATTTAATTTAAAACAAATTAATACTAATTGGGAAATTACCCGTCATCAATTTAGACATGGTCAACACGAGATTGCAAAATCCCTTTAAAACAAGAAAGAGGAATTTGTGCCGAATAGTTCAGTCAAAAAATATAAATGGGAGGGATTGTACCTGATATTCATATGATGAAGACATAATCTTTCAATCAGTCTAATTGAAGTCTGGAGCTGGAATGTTAGTAACTGCTAGCAGTCTGTTGTTATTTATGTATTATTGTCATTTTGTTTATTTTCTTTTGTTACATTTTCTGCCATCGGACTCGAATTTGTTTTGAACTGAATTGTACTCTGCGTATTGTTATGCGATTACTTTTCTACATTGGCTAGAGGTATAAAGGGAGGGTTGAGATCTAAAAAAACATGTTTAACCTCGACTCATTTTTGCGCCTGTCTTAATTCAGCAGCCTCTGGACTTTGTTAGTCTTGTATAAAATTTAGTTTTAGTTTCTTTAGGATAATTCGTTTGACGTCCATTATCACTGAACTACTATATGAGCCAGTCCATGCGAAAAGGTACAAAAACGAAAAATTTACGAAATTCTAAAAAGTGTGCATAATTATTGGTAGTAGACTTGTGATTTATAAAACACATTTACTTTCCCTCATATCATCAAGCTGTGAGCTACACTCACCTATGAGTGTTGAGACCCCCCTTTAGTTTTATCAAGATTTTTAGTGAATTATTTCATATATTTCAATCATTTTCAAAGTACAGTTTAAATGGCTTGATATGCCAATTGATAATGTTAACCCCGGTAGCAGTGGGGATAAGGCGCTCGCTTACGATGCGGATATCAATGCAATCAAACCGGGCAACGGTTCGAATCCCGTGCAACTAAGGTTGATTTATATAATATTAAATAACTTAACTTAACTTGATTTATATAATATTAAATAACTTAACTTAACTTAAATTTCAATTTCTAAAACACAAGATGTCATAGTTTTTGTATTTTCCCTCATGTTTTAATGTTGTCTTACTTTCTTTAAACCTGTAGAACTGACGGAAATTATTGACATTTGTCTCTGTAGTGTCATACATTTTTATAGTTTCTGGTCGGTATAGCATTAGTCCGGGGAACAAATGATTTTACACTTGCTCAAATACCAAAAATTCAGATCTTTCTACGTCTTTTTCTGTTTTAGTTGACAAATTCGGGATAGAATTGACAATCTTATGAATGTTTACATTAATGTAATTTTTTTTCGGATAAAATCGTTTTTCAAAAATACTATAACAAACTTTGATAACGTGTCCTGTAAAGTTTACCAAAAGGACTTTTTGTACCTTTTCGCATGGACTGGCTCATATATCTATCTGTTTAGAGGCATGTTGAAGGACGCCTCCAGGTGCAAGAGTTTTTCGCTGCATTGAAGACCTATTGGTGACCTTCTGCTGTTGTCTGTTGTCTGGTCGGGTTGTTGTTCTTTGATACCTTCCCCATTTACATTCTCAATTTTATAATCCTTTTAATAGTTGGCAAGCCGAGAGCCGTTTACGTCCGATGCATCAGATTATATAGGAATTTCTCTAAATTGTTTGCAAAAGGATTTGTTACACATGGACAAAACAGAACTGTCAACTTAATTACAACGTTTCATTGCAGAGACAAAAAAAAAAAGAAAAAACAAGACGGAGATACATATCCGTCCAACAGTAATTATGAACTGTTTTCCTCAATACAGGGATATATTCGCCATTAGAAATCATTTTGTATAAACAATGATAAACTTCTTCACGGATTCCAATTTTTTTAGGGCTAAACAAGTGTTAGATGCTGTCATGACAGAAAGAGCAAGTGAATGTTTCAGTGCGCAAATACGCGCAAGCAGGCTGATGTGATATCAGTAGATGCAGAAACGTCATTATATGATAAGTGTATCCTTGGCTTGGATAATCCCCAACAAATTCTAGACACATTGCTTTATTTATCTGGTTTGCATTTTGCATTAAGTGGAGGCACTGAACACCGACGACTCAGACTTAATTCTAATCCGCAAATAACTGTAACACGTTGGTAGACGATGTCAGGAATTATGTAAAATTAATCCATAATAGCTAAATATTCGATTAGGTTAAAAATTAAGATTGCGAAAAACCAAAACAGATGTCAAATGATAATTTAAACATTTACAATAGTCAGAAAATGAAGATAACAGTTTAAAAATATTATGATGAATATGAATAATAATAAAATATTAATATAAACTACATTTTCTCTTGATTCAAAAACGATAAATCCATATATCATACGTTGAGTTTCTATTAATAAACAGGATACTTAAAAATATACGATATAGCTTTGATTTATCGACAATACCTGATTTTGAATTAGGTTTTTTTTTATTCAAACTTGGACCCTGTTTACAATCTAAAGAATGCATGAAAATGGAAGTATAACAAAAATATCGTATTTGTTAACACATGGTAACCAAATATGACGAAACAAGAGACATAACGTCTAGTGGATAAATACTTCAACAATGTTAGATTTGTAAAATTGCGTTAGCAAATGTATTGTTCTTCTCTGCCCTGAATTCGACCTCGTGCTGTGATACATTTTAGATAAGAGCAAGATCTTAAGTGAAAGTAGGTTAAAGAATATTTCTTTTGTTTAAATTAATAGATGCTAATTACCGAGGGGCACAGTGAACATGCCTTGCCCCTCACTAGCAGTCCAGGTCACTAATGAAGTTTTTAAGAAAACGCTTTTTTATTGATAGATCTGTTTATCTAGAGCGGAAATTGATTATAAGTGTACCATTTGGCAAGGTGCAAAATATATTGGTAATTATGATTGGTTTTCAGAAAAACTTACAGAAACACAATTATGTAGTTTTTTAAATGAAACAAAAGAGACAATATGACATATTTTTAGGAATGTTACATTGCCAAAAATGTTTGGCTTAGAATTAATGTATTTATGAGGCTCATATATCAAAACAAAACATCGTCTTGGGATCAGATCTTATATTAAGCTCTTTTCTTCATTGTTCTCGTGAAGATATAAATATATTCTTGAAGATTGAGCTCACTGTTACCCTGTGATAAAATGCTTTAACTTTTTACCACTGGTAGAGAAAATAACAACAAACTAAAAACCACTTTTTCAGAGAACAATTGAAGGTCTTTCCACCTCGATAATAAGAATGAAATTTAAAAAACGATGTTAGAAAATGTCACTCCTTGTTGATGTAATGTGGTAAATCAAACTGATATAAAAAAAATAAGATTAATACCTTTAATTTATGCAGAAGACTAAATTGTTTTATAATAAACCAGAAAGAATTTTTAGCAAATGTCAAAATCTAGAACGTCAAATTGACCTTTCACATTGATCTCAATTTTGAGGTCATAGGTCAGTGATCTGAAATCAAAAGACCGCAGGTCAATCGCTTATATGGTTGTGGAGAAGCACTGATTTCAAATACATAAGGGAAGAAAACTTTTGTAAGGGTTAACCAAAACAATTCGACTTAAATAGGTTGAAGTTGCGCCTTATTGTAAACAGTTATTTGGCAAACACATCATATAATTTATTGTAACATTTTATTTTGAATAACGATAACAAACAAAATTCAAAATTTACAACATGACCTTGACCTTTGACCTTGACCTTAATTTCCGTCAAATGGACCAAGGACTTCATATCAAAAGACTGTAGGCCTCTATGACTTATAACGTATGAATGTATCCAACAAATCGCCTATCTTAAATTTTCAAAGGGAAATGACCCCATAAGATGTATTCCGATCACTCTAGTCAAAATTAATCAAATTATTTTTAAGAGTAGACAAAAAATTTGGTGAAAACAGTTTGTTAAAATCTTTTACGGTTTTAGAAATATAGCGATAACAAGAAAAGGGGAACGCGGGGAGATAATTCCTATAAGAATAAGTGTTCGATCACACGGGGCGAGTTTTGAAACCCCCATTACTGTACAACATCATTTGCCAAACATCTATTCGATATGTTGTAAAACAAAAAAGCATCTCAGACGGCGAAAGAAAAAAAAATAACCCGAAGAAAAACAAAAGGTCTTTCGACGAAAAGTAGAAATACCTAATAATTTGAAGCCTGTCTTCTTGTAAATATTTTGTTTTGACATTTTTGTGTTTGTTGAATACAAGAAGCTTCTTTGTACGGTAATAAGAAGAAAATGAAACACTTTCATCTCCAATGCCTAGATTATTTTTTAAGATGATGTTTTTTCTAACTTTCTGATTCAATGTCTTAACGTTGCATTGCTGCACTTGATTTGATTTATGTGAACTTGAAACTAACCATGATCTACTGAATTTTAAACTAGGGGCTCCAGCAAACCTCTTGAGCAAGTACGGAGGTTATGGAGTAAATGGTGGTGAAGGCAGAGGTAATAGAAATAGAATATGCAAGTACTCAATAGAATTAAAAGTTTATGTAGTTCCGTAAGAAACATACATTTAAAGTGGCATAAGGTACGAGATACAAGAAAAAAAAGATATGATTTTTTGTGTGTTCCATCATTAATGAAATTCATTTCCAATTTCAATTTTATTCAGTAAAAAGTCGATCTCTGCAGCCAGTTTGGTTCAATTTCCTCAATATCAGCTTTGAAACAATGCTGATAAATTATTTGCTTCCAAGTTAAAAGATTTTCCTCATTAAATCTGTACTCATTTGAGCTTTGATTTAACGCATTAGGTAAGGATGGGTTCAGCAAAAACTATTCGTGGGAAGTTTTCAAACGAAACAAAATAAAATTAGAAATGGAAATGGATCAAAGTGACAAAAATCAGACAAAACAGCAGAAAACAGCCAAAGTCCACCATCAGGTCTTCAACACAGCGGCAAATCATGCAACTGGATTTGGGCTTCAGCTAGCCCCTATACTAAAATGTTCACTACAAAGTAGTTCAGTAAAATTGACGTCACACTAAACCCCGACACATATAATTGGACGGTAATTTAAAAAAAAATATCCAAAAATACCAATAGTCAGTTTTGTATGTTATCTATTTCAAATCATAGTTTATTTATATGTTTCGAGGTTTAGTGTGATGTCCTGACGCGGGACCAGCGCAAATATGCGGCGGAATTAAATATGTTTTGTTAGATCTCAACCCTCTCCCTATTCTTTAAGCCAATGTAATATAAACAAACACGGCAAAACGTATCGTAAAACTGAATTTAAAAGAAGTTGGATTTAGATGGCTGAAACGGTAACAGAAGAAACAAAGTAAAATGACAATAAAACACAAATGATATACTAACAGTTACTGGCATACAAGCATACAAGCTACAAACCTCGATTAAACTGATTGATAGAGTATTTCTTTATATACACCCGGTATGCAGGTGCTGCTGGAATGTTGCTACTTAGAAATGGAAAGTTGGAAAGCTATAATCATCTCTTTTGTCGTAAAGTTTTGTTTTCAACCGACCCCCATTGTCAATTTCTAGATGTAAGTCAAGATATGAGGCCGACTTAACTGTATCTGTAGTATCCTTTATCTCTAGTTCGATGGGATAGATGCGTTCCACATAGTCACCAAATTTTGAATTATTTAGTGAAAGAACATCATCTTGTAGCGGAAAGTAGAGTTAAAGGATATTGCTAACTTCTTGTCTTTCTTCTTAAGAAGTTCCTGCATGATAGTAATAAAGGAAAAAAGTCGGCAAGTAGAAGGGCACAGTTTGTTCCCATTGGAATGCCGAAAGTCTGTTGAAAAACACGTCTTCCGAACGTAACAAATATGTTGTCAATCAAGAAATCAAGCATCCTGATAATATCAGTTTCAGAGAATTTTATGATTTACAATTGACAAATCACGTCTTTTATCGTAAAGTTTGAAGGAAAGCACCGTGTTTATTGTTAATATTTGCTTTATAAAAAGTCAGTTCGGCAGGATAAATTTATACTGAAGTCGTCATTATTTAAAACCACTATGTCATCCAAGTATCTAAAAGTGTTATCAAATTATTCTATCAGATGTAGTTTCGATTGGTCTTTCCTGATTTTAGTGATAACTTGTCAATCATAACAATATAGAAACAGGTCCGCAATTAGTGCTTACAAGTTATTCCTAATTGGAATTCCGATAAGTCGACGAGTAATGTTAACGTATCACGGCAGGTCCAATTGACATAGTTCTTTTGTTTTTCGACATTGAAAATGGAACAAAAGTAAACTCGTCTGGTTGCCTAATTCGATATACAAAAACTCATTATTATTCAGGTAGAAAATATGTTTAACATATTTGTTTAAACTATAATATGAAATCAAACAGACCAAGAAGCACCCAATTGCACGTCTTTGCTGTATTTTATCTAAAGTTATATTCATACCGTGCTATATGATCGCCTGCAGTCTTCGGATGTCACATCGATAGCTCGTTAGATGGCATCTAGAATAAAACACATGATCTGCTGATACATATTTTCGGGTCAATGCAGAGTAAATTGTGTATATTGTAATATCGACCACGTTTACTAAAGATCATGTTTTTCAATAAGCGGAAGAAAAATCCTGTCCAAATATGCACTACTGTCCTGCCTTTTATTGTGTTTGCACTGTATAATCCTGACCTTCACATAATCCAAGATTATTTTGTATGGTGGAATCCGACATTGTTATTACCGGAAGTGGTGCTGTCGAGTTCCACGTGTTCTCCATTTTCTTGTATCTCTCGGATCTTTTCGTCATCTTTCCATAAAAGCGAGAGAAATTGTATCATCAATGACAATGATACTACCGGAGAGTAACGAATGTTATGTAATAAGAGATCCTCATAGAAACCAAGATGGCGGTTTTACAGTATAAATAATCTTCAAAAATGTGAAGGTCAGGACTATACAGTGCAAACACAATAAAAGGTAGGACAGTAGTGGATATTAGGACAGGATTTTACTTCCGCTAAATGAAAAACATCATCTTGAGTAAACGCGGCTGATATTTAAATTTTTTTTTTTTGACAACAAACATGGTGCCAATTTTACGTGACGGCGACTATAGAATGATGTATAACATAGCAAAACATGTTTACCCCATGTATAAACAAAATTAAATATGTATTATATAAAAGAAGTTTATGTTTTAATTTTGAAAACACATTTATTACAAAACATTGTGTATTTGTTGTGTATACCAGTATATGTGTATTATTTCCATTGTGTATTTATTTCATAATGTATGATGACTTGTTTATTGTGTAAATAATTACTTGTTTTCTTTTTGTATAAAAATCGTCAAATCTAACACACCAGAATACGTTACCTGAATTTATATCCTTTTTTTCTTTTCGATTTTTTTCTTTTTTTGGGGGATATGACTTCGGTACCAAAACCAATCTATAATCCAATCCCGTTGAAGTATACAGGAATCAATCAGTCCTCTAGTACTGTCACCCCAAAGATTTTAAAGTTAGACGTACTCCCCAGCAATATCTACCAGTAAATTCTATTTCAAATAGATTTTAAAATGTATATATGCAATACTATTGATCGGTTTATACTTCCAACTGATTTCTATGACACTGAAGTGTCTTATGCAATGAACACGTTCATCTTTTTGACCAACTGATGAACTAGTATCCTCGATTAATTCAAATCATCTTCAATACGAAATATTGCATGACCTTTATCATAAGGTTATTTATACCAAATTATCTAACACAATAGAAAACATCGCCTGTATTCATACTTATTTTTTAAATTTATCTATCTTTGTTAATATGATTTCAGTGCCAAATCCAATGTATTATGAACAATACCCCTTGTATAAAAGAAATCATCAGTTTCAAACTACTGTGACCCCAACGGCTACAAGCATGGCGTACCCTCCAGAAATATCTCCAGGTAAAGTTTATTTCAGTTTTATTTCACAATGTATATATGCAATACTATTAATCGGTTCATACTTCGAACTGATTTCTAAGACACTGAATAGTCTTGTTACTCTTCCGGAGCACCTGTGATCATCCCTAGTTTTTGTTCGAGTGCGTGTTGCTTATTCTTTAGTTTTCTATGTTGTGTCATATGCACTATTGTTTTTCTGTTTTTCTTTTTATTTTTAGTCATGGCGTTGTCAGTTTATTTTCGATTTATGAGTTTGACTGTCCCTCTAGTATCTTTCGTCCCTCTTTTATGTAATTTACACGATCGCTGAACATCACGTATCATTGATTACTAAAAATTTCTTAAATACAAAGAATATAATAGTAAACGCCGGACGCACGTTTTTTCCTACAATCAATGACCCTTAAATCAGAAGACCGTAAGGGGAAAATCACAATGAAGTTAAAAATGACTTCCGAATTGTTTCGTATGAAAATTAATTGTAGTACTAATAAAATGAGAAAAGCATTAGATTTAAAGATATATCACACTAGTTAAAGAATAACAGTATGTAAACCAAAAATACAAGTCCAACCCAAGATTTGGTACATTATTCTTGTCACCATTAGAATATTGTATTTTTATATGACCTTTATTATTTCGTTATGTATACCAGGTTATCTAACAAAACAGAATATGTCGCCTGTATTTATATCCTATTATTTCATTTATCTATCTTTGTATATGATTTCAGTACCAACACCAATGTATTATGCACCACTTCCGTTGTCTAAAAGAAATCATCAGTTTCCAACTACTGTGACCACAACGACTACAAGCATGGTGTACTCTCCAGAAATATCTACAAGTAAAGTTTATATCAGTTGTATTTTAAAATGTATATAATATGCAATACTAATAATCAGTTTATACTTCCAACTGATTTGTCTAAATGTAAATAACATGATCATCTTGCTTACTTATTGGATAACTAGTATCCTTGACTAGTTTAAATCATCATAAATACCCAGCTATAATAATAAACTCCGGACGCACTTCACAAATTACGTTCTGAGACGCTCGAATAATAATACCGAATGGGCAATATAGTTTAGGTTTATGAACCCTTCTGTAGCCAAGTGAAGTACGAAATTTTGAAACTGCAATAGTATCAAAATAGCAAAGATAATGAATAATAGATATAGGCCATTGTGTACATATATCAAGGGGAAACTTCGTGCAATGCTTTATCTTTTATTGATTAGTTGCATTTAATAGAAAAAGGAAATTTTGTGGCAAATAAAACCAAGATTTTTTTAGAAAATCCACAGACTTTAATACAGAAAGTTTAGTTATAAATCAACATACCTTTAGTGGCATATAAGAAAGAACTTGTTCCAAAACAGGTACTTTGAATCAAAATGTACCCTCTTTATAAAATTTTATGTAGTTTTTTAATATCCAAAATTAGGGGTCAAAAAGTGTTCTACAATTACCACCAGTCCTTCAGCTTATTTTTGATGCCAACAATACCTAAATATTTTACATATTTTGAAAGTTACACTCATGCGTAGGAACTATATTGTATTAAATATATACTATTTTCTGGTATGTGCTTTCTGGCCAGGCCCGAATTAGTGGTGTTACACCTTAACGGAATATATAAAAGGTCAAATGATAATAAAATAGGCCAAGCTTTCGATATACTAGAGCATAGAGGAGTAATGAATGATTAAAAATGCGGAATCAAAGAACATTTTGTAGATCTAAATGTCTTCCATCAACACCATATGCCAAATAAGTATTTAAAACAAAACTGACAGAAATCGTTGATATTCATTTCATGTTGCGGTGTTTGGTAATTTTTTTAAATCTCCAGGTGTTAACTTTTTCTTTTTTTAACCAGTTAGACATGCTGTAAACATAAACTTGTATAAATTGTATTACATGAGAATCGATTGTGGTACTCAACAGATGGCACATTGTTAAATTTGGATATTTTATTATTGCATGACCTTTATCATCAATTATTTATACCAGGTTATCTAGCACAACAAACTACTTCGCCTGTATTTATAACCTACTTTATACCCTAATCTATCTTTTTTACAATGATTTCAGTACCAAGAGCAATTAATTATGCACTCCGGTTTATGTCTGCAAATTCTGTGACCACAACGAATACTAGCGGAAAGCCCGTAGTCAGAGGTGGTATGTTTCATTTAATATTTAAATACATACACCAATTAAAGATGTGGTTTGGTTTATTTACAGAATAATAAACGAAAAGCAAAAAAAGAAAATGAACAAAAAACACTTAACTACAAGCTCTTGATTGGCACATATGGAATCTGCTGATTTGCAACCGTCCCCATTACATAGACATTAGTATAACATCATTACAACAAGCCAAATAATATTATTGTTTGGATTTTAATGGTGTTTGTGTTCATAGGTAATTGTTTATATTTTTACTTTTGGTGGGCTGAGATCATTTTTTGAAATAAATTTACATGTGGATAATTGTACTTGATAGTTCTTTGATTTTAAATGTATTTCAATCTACATGTGTCTACTGATTTTAGAATTTGGGCCAGGAGGAAAGATGGAAGGTTCTGGTGTATATAGTGGCAGGGACAATAACAATATAATATTATGTAGGTACCTAAAATAGCTATGAATATCGAAGACTCAACGACCTGCAGAACACTTAAGATCGGGAATAATTTAAGGTGCATAAGAAGGGTATGCAAATTCTGATCAACATGTTTCACCAGTCATGTTGCTCATTTGATCCGGTTGTGAGCTAATTCAGTCGGTAATATTCAGGGAAAAGAGGGTGGTATTTTGTTTAAGACAACCAGTATTTGTTGTTACCTGTGAAACTTATATTATATAAAGGTCAGTAAAATTTACGAAGAAACAATTTTAACCTTACCAGGCACTGTTTGCAGATACTCAAAGCAACCTTTTGGAAAATTGTGTAATTGTATGAAGTCTTATTTTACAATAAACCAGTATATTTGTATTTTGCACATTTCACATCTTCACTGTGATCTCGATTGCTTATAGATCATGGACTGGACTCCTTTCATACTAACAAACAAGTAACATTTCAAACGTTTTGTACGTGTAAAAGAAGATTTACTATTTTTTCCCCATTTTACTTCATAATCGCAACCAAACATTACATGCAGTTAACACAAATTGCCGGTTTAAAGAATATGGGAATTGTTTGGTATACATGTATTGACTAAATCAGTTCGCACTGCCGTGCTCGCTCGATATTCTTGCTAATAAAGTCAGTGACAAAAACGAAAATGGACGGTCAAACTCATAAATCGAAAATAAACTGACAAGGTTATGGCTAAAATGAAAAAGACAAACAGACAAACAATAGTACACATGATACAACATATAAAACTAAAGAATAAGCAACACGAACCCAACGAAAAACTAGGGGTGATCTCATATATAACATAAAATTTTAGATATCATAATCCATGTTGGCAATTGTTTTCGCATATCGTGTATTGAAATCTGAAACATTACTGCTAACGAACAGGATGCAAAATATACAATGGAAAAAAATGCTTTTAACGATCAGTTTGAACAGAGGTTGACAAAAAAAAGGAAGGTTTAGACCCTACATTCTTTCAGTCTGTAACTTAAAAAGCCACAATATTGTATTCCGATTTTCTTTTGGTACATAACTTATGTAGAAAATGGTAGATTAAATCTGTTTTTATAGCTTTCTGAACCTCTCATTTGTATAACAGTCGCATACAAGTCCAATAAAGTGACAACAATGTGTGAACAAAACAAAACAGACATAAAGGTAAAAATGTCAAAAATAGGGGAAAAGAAATCAATTTATAATCTTAATATCTAAAAGCAAAAAAAATATGTATAAAAAAAAAAATTCACAAAAAGCCATTATGCAAAGTACATTAGCAAAAATGAAAGACAAGAATCCAAATATGTACTATAGCACAATACCACAATGACGGAATGTATAAGTACAGAGCCACGTATATTAGGTCATCTGACATACCAGAATACCTCATCTATATTCATAGCATTCGTTTTGTTCAATATAATTTCAGTACCAGCACCATATTATAATGCACGTCCATTGGTGGAAAATGGAAACGATACGCCTTCAACTTCTGTGGTCACGACTACAACTTCGAATAACTCTCCAGATATATATTCAGGCAAAGTTTACTTCAGTTTTATTCTGAATCGATTTTGTGCAATAATACTTATATATTCATACTTTGAAATAATCCATAAGACACAAAGAGTCTTGTATTAACGGTCTTAAGCATCATGCTAACTAACTAACAAACTGTAATCGTTGACCAGTTTTACAGAAACAAAACTAAAAACTCATCCTATATTTTTCGTCATATAGTAATAGTAAGGAATATATTTATACCAATAAAAGAGAGGATACAACTGTCATTGAGACATATATAAATAATTGGCGTAAATTTATACAGCTCAATGTCATCGTACGGTTTTAGAAAATTATCAAAATCTATTCTGTATAGTAAGCAATAGACGTCAAACAATTAAATCGCGATATCTTAAGGAGGGAAGAAAGATACCAGAGGGACAGTCAAACGGTTGAGGTTATGTTTAGAACAATATTTAACAAACTATAAAATAAAACACAGCAACGACGACATTCAATGCACTATATGCTCCTGACTTTGAACAGTTGTTCACAGAAAGCAGTGGTGTTGCAAGAGCACAAACCTTTTATTTATCTTAATAACGATTTAACAGCACAACATACGCCTAAGAATGTGTTCACTTGTATCTTAAGACTTTAAGTAGTATACAGAATTTTTAGTCTCAGTTATCCATGTTATTGTAATTATTGTATTTTTCACTATGGGAAAGATATTTTTGTTTTACATTTTCATGAATAAGACAGATTATCATACGGGATTTCAACTGAATAAATATCTCAATACTTTAAATAATGGTCAAACTATAACAAATGAAGGATAACAACAATTAATGTATTATACCCCCGTTCTGACAATCAAATTGTTTGCCAATGAAAAAAGGTCACTTTGATAAGTATGTTTTTTTTGGTTATTAGTGGTCTAGTGGATTCTCATACACGGTTAGCCTAGTCTTGAGAAAAGTTAGATTGCAGAAAAGATTAAGAAAGGAATATTTTTGAAGTAACTGAAAAAAAACTCAAAATGCTTATTATATATAAAAAAGGAGATGTGCTATGATTGCAAATGAGACAACTCTCCACAAGAGACGAACATGACACAGACATTAACAACTATAGGTCACCGTACGGTCTTAACCAATGAGCAAAGCCCATACCGCAAAATCAGCTATAAAAAGCCCCGAAATGACAATGTAAAACAATTTAAACGAGACCACTAACGGCCCTGTTTATATACAAAATGAATAAAAAACAAATATGTAACACTTTATTTCTTTTTTATTCGACCCTTTACTTTTCAATAAATCTGTTCCGATAATAAACGAAACTATATATATATATATACGCGACCTTGTGCAATTTCTTTTTTAACATAATCAATCAACATTGCCATTCATTTTATCACTCGATAAGTGTGTCTGAATTTATCATATTGTTTACCAATTATTTCATTGTTTTTTCTCTCTGTTGATATGATCACAACAACTGTCTCGAGATAAAAAAAAAACAGTTGCAACCTATAGGTGTAAGTTACAAATTGATAGGAAAGGTGTTTTTATAGACGCTGCATTAGCATGGTATATTTTATTTCAAGTCTGCTTTCTAGCAAAGAAACAACCATTGCATGATATATTCCCAGCTACTCACCATATGTTTATTAACAACATTGCATTTTTTAGACATTTTTTTTTAACATGATATTTTCGGTGTTTGTTCAACTCATTAGTTTTGATTCTGCCTTTTGTATCATAAACCATTTTTTTTCAAATTGATTTTCAAATTGATACGACCTAATAACCAATTTATTGGGTATTTGTCATCACATATATTTTTTTATTTTTTTTTATTTTTTTAATTGGAAAAGATATAAGGAGTCCCTTGCCAATAAATGTCTTAATGATATCATTTAACCGCCCATAAACACCTTGCAGACAGACGCACGCCTTGTCATGTTTCGTATCAACTCATTGCAATCACAAGAAAAGACAGAGTATTACAACCGCTCAAACAGTCCCGGACCATGCACACACTCTCATACCAAATTTCATATTTCCTGAGCACAAATACATCAATTTTCATGATTCCACAGAATAATAAACATTGGGACAGCACTCCTCCGTAGAGTCGCTCAAAGCAGCTGTCTCAACCTACAAATACCTCATTAAATTTATATTTGTATATCGTTTGATCTTTATATATAAAAAAAGGTGCACTATTTAAAAACATTAGTACTCTGAAATAAAAGAATAATTAAATTTCACTTCATACATGCTTGCACTAATTCATGCATAGTACAAGTAGAAGAAACTTCAACGTGTTGAAGGCTGTCACTACATGGACGACGGTCCATTCAAGGCAGTATAACCACACGTATACACCAATGGGAAATCAGCATTAACGACGTGTTATTTTCTTCAACTCTAACATTTAGATATCACAACCTGAACGTATTCTACTTTGAACTTTTGTTGTACTTTTCTTTAAGGCATATTTTGAGTATGTATATCCCATTGTATATATCCGTAGGGTGACTGGCACACTTTTAGAAAGTTTCGTTTATAATGTTATACAATATTGTCGGTTCCATATATTTCTGGTATGCATATATGTGTCATAACATTTTATTCAAAACGAATCTGTATTTTTTCATTCATATTGTATGCCAAAATATCCTCTTTATGTTGCTCTTCGTCCAATTAATTACATTTATGAAAACCTTTATCAAATTTTTCTTGCATACTTTATGAAATAAAACGAAGTGTTAAACCTCACGTTTTAATGCTTATAGCGTTGCATATTTTTATTCAATTTTTTTCCTCAGTTGAAGTTGAAAACCAAATAAGAGAAAATAATCCTATGTCTGTTGACGTTACTGGGGCAGTGAACAAGAAATCACAAAATACAGGTGAGAACACAAATCATTCTATACTGAAAAAAAACTTTGATGTTATTAGCATAAACATTACTTTCAAACATCAACACATCACAATATCAATTCCATCGATTACTATAGTGACTTAAAGTTTAGAAATATAGTAACGTTTAATAGACAAAAACTGAAAGGAAACAGCAAAATCCTGCTGAGTTCAACCAAGCATGAAATGTATGTACTGGTAATATAAAAACAAAAAAATATAAAGTATTCCACCAACCGGAGCACTGGTTATTTGACCGATGGTATCCTCGCAGATTCAAAAGTAGTAAAAAAAACAACAACAAAAAAAAAACACCATAAAAATTATAAACAGATTAAAAAATAGTATTTCCGCTGCACCCACATATAATTTATAATCATCATTTCAACATGGTAATTAGTCTTATTAATTTGTCAGTTGAAAAAGGTTTAAACTTGAACTTGTTTCAGTTTCATTATGTGTTGTCTTAGGTTGTCTTAGATTGTTCCTAATTGCCCTTTACTTAGTAACGGTTTGACGAGTCAAACAATATCCAATTGATTTTTAAAATTTAGTCATCAAAACGTCAGTTTTAGTTGATACGATACTCCAGGGCTCATATTTCCTGTCGTGATTTTCTTCATAGAGGTTTCTGCTCACAAACAAAAAACAATAGAACCAAAGACAAAATTGATGAAATTAAAATCATTCCTTCGAAAAGTTTACAGAAGCCATCATGATTGGTTGACTGTTTTGAAATATCTTTTCATGAAGACAATTGATATGTTCTAGAAATAATAACCACTGCCCTATCTCTTTTCTGCCAATGTGACCTACCGAATTAGACTTATTACCAAGTTTGTTCTTACATGAGCAACCCGAACAGTGCAACATGTGGATCAGGATCTGCTTGCCATTTTGGAACGCCCATGATCAACCCTGGTAATGTTTTCTATATATGTTGTATTTTGTATACTGTTGTTTGTCTTTTTATTCTTTTTTGTATTTTTGCCATGATATTGTCAGTTTGTTTGGCCTTAGAAGTTTCAATATCCCTTTGGTTTCGTTCTCCTCTCTAGCGTTTATAGGTAACGAACAACAATGAGCGATCCAAAACAAGGTACCCACGCCATATCCTGTATGTGCCTTTTGTAAGACAAAAGTCTGTAACCCAGTTGTTGTTTCTAACGGTAATAACCATAGTTTGACAACAACTGTCATATTCCTGACTTGGTATAGGCATTATCGTAAGTAGAAATGATGGATTGAATCTGGTTTAATCAAGTTATCAAGTATCAATTTAGCATCCACTTTAGTTAAGTTTGTTTTTTCAGTGGATATACAAATTGGAAATCAAGAAACACAGATCAAGTCTTTGTCATTGTTTTCTCCCAATGTTGAAGACACTGTGATAATCAACACGATGTCGCCATCTGCAGGTAGTAGTAATATGATATGAATTTTGTTTGGGGAGTATTTAATGTATCAAATAAGGGCAACAGTAGTATACCGCTGTTCGAAATTCATAAATCGATTGAGAAAAAAACAAATCACAAACTAAAACTAAGGTAAACACATCAAATATAAGAGGAGAACTACGACACACAAGCAACACCACATTAAAATGTAACACACACAGCAACGAACTATAATATAACAATGGCCATTTGCCTTACTTGGTACAGGACATTTTGATAAAAAAAATGGTGGGTTGAACCTGGTTTTGTGGCATGCCAAACCTCGCACTTTTATGGTAATGTTAAATACACACAAGACTGTCCAGTGACGCTCTGATGAAAAACATTCGAAAGCACACCCCCCCCCCCAAAAAAAAGAGGTACAAAAATAAAGAGCATATAGGACAAAAAGTTCCAAAAAGTTGTGCCTAATACGGCACACATTCAAAGTTATTTACCTTTAATTATAAAAAAAGATGTGGTACGGTTAGAGATGAGATAACTATCCACAAAAAAAAGTTCGAGTAAAGTGAATATGATTAGAAATAGCTTCATATTACTGACTCATGCATATCTAAGTCGATGAAAATTAGTCACAATCTCAGTGTTTTTTTGTACTAGTATGGTTAGATTCTTTTTGAAATTTTCAGTTATAAAATAAGTTGAATTCTAAGTACACCCCTTTCTTTAGTAGGTCGTTTTCTTATACTTTTATTTAGATGTGTTTTGAGGGGTTTCTATGACTATTTTTATGTTTTGATGTTTTAATTATGTACTCAACAGTCTTCAGTGATCAGGCATGCTGTTTCATTGTACTTTGTAGAAATTGTATTGATTGTGTTGATATGTTGAATTAACCTCAACGGTATATATATTCAGTTATTTGGCTTTCTAGAATCTCTGTGCACAAATCTTAAAATTCGTCATTTGTGTTATGTTCATAAATACTGTATTTTTTCCTGTTTTAGCAATGGGTAATACAATATTGACCTCCATAATTAAAAATCATATTTAAAGGCGCAGATAAAGTCATGTTTAAGGTTAACACGCGACATTATTTCATTCGTGATTAAAGAAGCAGTTACGTTATGGCTTTTTTAACCAGTGTTTCAAGTTCTGATTGAACATCCAGTGGCGGATCCAGAACTTGTCATTAGAGAGGGCACACTGACTGCCTAAAAGGGGACCCGCTCCGGTCATGTTTCGGTGATTCCCTATATAATCAACCAACTTTTTCCCAGGAAGAGGGGCTGGGCACATGGGCCCCTCTAATTCCGCCTCTGACATTTAAAAGTGTACCACTTTGTGGTGATACAGGTCGTCACGTAAGATTCTAGTATTTAAATTTACGGAAATCAATTCGGCGCATAATATAACCAAACCTAACGTGTTGATACAGTTATAATGGTCATCAATGCACATTTATCCCAATAACACTAACCTAACATTCCTTTCTATGATAACAACTTTGCTATGACCTCTCAAAATAATTGTGTTTTTTTTTAATATGACGTGTTTTAAACTTAAAATAAAAGTGTAGTTCTTACCATTTTGCTATCAAAATTTAATTTGGTATTGGGTCTTAGCAAAACTCAAAAGATGAGTTTGTTTAAGTCCGTTAACGTCTATTCTTTTAAACTATAAAGGTTGCAGTAAATGGTTAAAATGGAAAGGGATACATGAAATCTCTTTATATTACACTTTTTTTGCAAGCTTGCTACCATGTACTATAATCTGCTTATGGTACTTTTAAACAAAACATTTAAATGTCCTTGAGGGAGAAGAAAACTCAGATGGAATGAGTATAAAAGTAAAAATATGTGGTACGATTGACAAAAGGAAACTCTTCACCAGAGTCCAATTGAAATAGATGTTTACAACAGCTCCCAACAATGAGCAAAATCTATTTTCCATAGTCAGCTATAAAAGGCCATGAAAGTAGTGATGTACATGTTATACCATTTAACCAAGAAAACTAACGGCTTAATATCAATTCAACACAATAAAAAACGAATCTGATATAAAACAAACACAATTACCACCGAACAACACGTACAGGCTTTTGCCATGAGCCAGACATATGCGGCTGAGTTAGTAATCAGGTATGTTTGGTCACTTTATTACATTTAAAAAGTGCTGTTAAGTGGAAATAAAGAAGACAGTGTAATGCACTATATCTTTTCATTTTGATGCTACGTCAACGACAATGTCTTCGCAACACTTATTGCTGTATGACATCATTGGAGTGAAAGCATCAAGTTCAGTTTGTAGTTTGTTATCCGGATTTGTTTTCTCTAATTCGATATATGACCTTTGAACACTGGTATACTACTGTTGCTTTTATCTTTTACACATTTTTAATAATCGGGTTTTATTTAACCAGGAAAAAAATGAATTCTTTGCAACCAATGTATTCATAACCTATAATGATATATTTGTAGTGAACCCCGAACCAACAGAGATTTCCAGTACCGAAGGTGAAGGATTATCAGGTGATATTCGTATGTGAAATGTTGTTTGAGTTTGGTATTGTTATGTTAAATCTCGTTTAATTTCTAAACGCCCGTTTACTGGACGTATCATTGAATAGCGTCATTCGTCCGAATTCCTGTCTGTCTGTCCATCTGTCGTCAACATGTTTAACTATAACTCAATGACGCTTTAATCAACTTGTATGCACGTGAGCTCCCTTTTGATTTTTTTTTTTATAAATTTACGTTTTTTGTCCCCGACTTATAGAGTGTTTGTTATTAAAGAAAAAAAACGAAAAAAAAAGAGGGGAGTTTAATGTTTTTCGGACAGAATACAAAAATGATTTCAGCAGTTTTGATGAAATTCTAGTGAATTGTTTATATGTATTAATGTCGGTTCCCTTTCAATATATTTTATATTTCAGACTTTAAGTTTCTGAGTTTAATATGGGTTTTGATATTTATTTAACATGATTTACACTGTGTTACATATTTATTAGATTAACTTCGCTTTATCCTTTTTTTTTTTTTTAAATTTCTTCCTTCTAATACATGGAGTTAAGTTATTTACTTATTGCAGTGGGTGCACAAGGAAAACATGAAGGCACACATGAGTCCTTATCATATTCGTCCTTTATTGAAGACACTGTGACAATGAACACGATATTGCCAAGTACAGGTAATGATAATATGATATGATTTGATTTTCTTGGAATATTTAAATTTATTAAACATTTGCATTACATCAAGTAGAAGTATAAAGATACATGTGTATAATAGATTTTTTTTATATCCACATTTGATTCACACCGACCCTGCACTATTTAGTTTTACAGTATCTTGAGCTCTAATTTGATTGCTGACGAAATACATGAAATCAAGAGTCATTGTAACAGAAAGTGCGGACATAAGACAGGTATTATTCAAAAATACGAAGTATACAGATGCAGCTCGAAATACAAAATATAGTGGCATATAAGATAAACAGAATGGTTACCTCCGGCTGTTTGAAACACACACAAAAATACATCATTATATGCGCACAGTTACGCAAAATAACAAATAACATAGATCAAATCGAGAAAACCTTGCGCTCGCAACAACATTTGACAAAGTGAAACACTGTTAACGGTGACTATAGTATACACACCATATATGCATTGTTATGCTTATCATATTGTTACACCATGATCAAACAAAATACAGACACCATCAGGGATATATTGTAAAAGCAAAAGTGCAAACATTACACGATAAGGAACAATATTGTAAAAAGTGTGACCTCAACACCCACACAAATCGTTTAACACTCGTACAAGCACCGGATAAACATGGTTAACAGTCCGGAAAACATTGTTAATATATTGGATAACATTTCGAATTCAAATTTTAGTTGTCAGAATCTTTTCTTCTTTTTTACAGTTTAACCACTATTTTAGATTAAGGGAAGTAGTGGCCCCCAAAAATACGTTAAACCACGCAAAATCATCAAAATGATGGTAGCTTGTCAGAAGGTTCAAATCCAGTAGTTGCCATTTTTTGCTAACTATCAGATTTTTTTCCTCAAATTTGAGCATACGGTTTCTTTCAATTTTGCATACTTTATTAATATTTACTTATTGCAGTGAATGTACAAGGAAAACGTGAAGGAACAAATGAGTCCTTACCCTTTTCACCCTCTACGAAGAATATTCTGAAAATGAACACGATGTCGACAACTGCAGGTAATGAATAATATATTATATGAATATTTTTCTGGAAATAAAAAATATATCAAACATTTGGAGAACATTCAAGTAGAATTATAATGCGTACACTTAAAATTTGGCATAAAGAGACATTGATTGCATGTATTCTAAAAAGTTAAATCACAAAAATACTGAAATTAGAGGATAATCTAATCGGAAAGTCCATATTCACATGCAAAAATCAAGTAACAAAACACATCAAAAACGATTGTACAAGAACTGTCATATTCCTGACTTTGTATAGGCATTTTCAAATGTAGAAAATGGTGGATTAAACCTGGTTTTGAAGAAGGATATTTGGATTTTGCTTACACAGTATACCGCGTCCATGCTATAACCAATAAAGAAAATTGATATTGTCTTAACATGCATATGATTCTTAAACCTTATTTTGTAAAGTGGTTTTGGTAAACTACTCGCGCCTTAATTCTATGAACGTGTTTGCCACACTGCGCCCAGATCTAATTCTATAAGAACAAATTTAGAATAGATTTAAGCAACAGTTGTTTATCGATGTTCGAATCTCGTAAATTTATTATAGATAATCACATATTTTGTACTGATATGTACGTTTTTGAATGGCCAATAATAGGCGGAAGTCAAAGTTGGTTATCAGCCCTCGAAATCCATATCGAACACCCGAGTTTAACTTCCGGTAACCTGTCAAATAAAATTATTTGTAAACAAGTGGTCTAAAGCAGGTAGACGATAAGGAGAGATTTCTTAAATATCAAATGACGATGCATGTAAATTCATACAAAAAAATGAAAGATGAGAACACAATGAAAAGAAATTTAGAAAGTTACGAATCTGCTGTAGTAGAAAGAAATGTAAAAATCAACAGCGGAAATCACAAAGTATTCGTAAAATATTGACGTCATACAGACTTTAGAAAATATATGACGCCACAATGGAAAAGTGATTGTTGTATTACATCGAAAGTTCAAGCGGAACATATTTCAAAATCATAGTAGCGATATGGTATATTCTTCCTCAGAATTAATTAGAAATGTAATACTAAACGTCGTTTAAAATTTACAATTCTGAGAATTAATTTATTTATTGTTAATTATTTGTTAAACCTTTCACAAAACTTAGTTTATTCACTGTGATACGAATTTTGTTAACTCACTATGATACATTTTTTAAGTTTTTTTCGCTAAATGTTTTTTTGAATTTTTGTTGAAAATATTAAACATAATTTGGTATATGCTTTCTTTTTTCTTTTGCTTGAAAATATGTCATAAATAGATCATTACATGTCATTTTTCATATGGTCCGCGACCCATATCAAGCCCTCGGGCTAAAGCCATCGGCTTGACATGGAAGTCTAGGG
Organism: Mytilus galloprovincialis; assembly: GCA_037788925.1. NCBI lineage: Eukaryota > Metazoa > Mollusca > Bivalvia > Mytilida > Mytilidae > Mytilus > Mytilus galloprovincialis. The sequence continues at coordinate 75,961,113 of CM075340.1, forward strand.
CTGATACAAGGGCTAATATGGAAAATGCCATGTAATTATATCAGATTATTACATGGCATTTTTCATATAGCATGTATTATAAGCCCTGGTATCAGCCGTAGACTCCAGTATCAATCAAGGGGGCTTGATATGGCTCGAAGGTTGATACCAGGGCCCAAATACGGATAAATCAGCATTTGGAATATTGAAAACGTTATACTGTCGATATAAATCAAGAGTTAATATAACAGGGCCAATACGAGAAAAAAAATACCAGGGCCAACACTCTTCGAGTCTCGGGCCCAAAACAGCTAACCTCGAATCTATAACAGGACCAATACAGAAACAGCATGTTAATACCTCTATATTATTGGCCATGCACCACCAGCATATAAGTACAAAATGTGTGATAAAAAATGATAACCTCAAGGTAACGGACAATAACTTAGGTAATAACATAAGCTCAAAACGTAGTTAGAGTGGGTGCGTCAATAGAGTTATCCCCTCTTTTGCTTTGTATTCATTATTTGCATAAATTTGGAATCCACATTCGGTCAAGATGTCATAATGGGAAATAGAACACCATAATACAAACGTACATCGATGTAATGTCTCACAATCTTTCGAAAAAGCAAGTAAAAAACATAAACATAGTCGTGAAGTTGATTATAAAAAAAAGTTCTCTTAGTGACCAAAAAGACGATCATGTAAAGTATACAACATTTGATGGTAAACTGTAATGTTTAACAAAGATGTATTTTAATACTTCTTGTTTTCAGGTATCCGGATTTGTTTTCTCTAATTCGATATATGACCTTTGAACACCGGTATACTACTGTTGCTTTCATTCATTTCACATATTCTATCATCGGTTTTTTTTAAACTAGGAAATATGGAAATTCTTTGCAACCAATGTAATCATAACCTATAATAATATATTTGTAGTGAACCGCGAACCTACAGAGTTTTCCAGCACCGAAGGTGAAGAATTATCAGGTTATATTCGCATATGAACTGTTGTTTGATTTTGGTATAGTTATGTTAAATTTCGTTAAATTTCTATACGCCCGTTTTTTTGACGTATCATTGAATAGCGTCGTTCGTCTGTCCGTCTGTCGTCAACATGTTTAACTATACGTCAATAACGCTTTAATCCACTTGTATGCACGTGCGCTTCCTTTTGATTTTTCAAAAAAATACGACTTATAGAGTGTTTGTTATTAAAGAGGGGATTTTCATGTTTATCGGACAGATTACAAAAAGGATTTCAGCAGTTATGAAGAAATTTTAGTGAATTGCTTATATATATTCATGTCGGCTCCTTTTCAATATATTTTATATTTCAGACTTTAAGTTTCTGAGTTTAATATGGGATTTTATATTTATTTAAGATGATTTGCACTGTTTTCATGAAACTTTGGTGATTGGTACATATCTATTAGATTTACCTCGCTTTATCTTTATTTTTTTGAATTTCTACTGTTACACGGAGTAGAATTATTAACTTATTGCTGTTGGTGCACAAGCAAAAAATGAGGACACAAATGAGTCCTTATCCTTTTCATCCTTTATTGCAGACACTGTGACAATGAATACGATGTCGCCAACTACAGGTTATGATAATATGATATGATTAGATTTTTTTGAAAATTTGATTTATTAAACATTTGCATAACATCAAGTAGAAGGTTAAATATACATGTGTATATAGATTTTTTTTTATATATCCACATTTGATTCACGCCGACACTGCAATTTTAGTTTTACAATATCTCTGAATCTCTTATTTGATTGCTGACGAAATACTTGAAATCAAGAGTCATTGTTACAAAAAGTGCGGACACAAGACGGGTATTATTCAAAAATACGAAGTATACAGATGCAGTTCGAAATACAAAATATAGTGGCATATAAGATTAACAGAACGGTTACCTCGGGCTGTTTGAAACACACACAAAAATACATCATTATATGCGCGCAGTTACGCAAAATGACACAGATAAAATCGAGAAAACCTTGCACTCGCAACAACATTTGACAAAGTGAAACACTGTTAACGATTGCTATAGTATACACACCATATATGTATTATTATGCTTATCATATTGTTACACCACGATCTAACAAAATACAGACACCATCAGGGATATATTGTACACGCAAAAGTGCAAACACTACACGATAAGGAACAATATTGTAAAAAGTGTGACCGCAACACCCACACAAATCGTTTAACACTTGTACAAGCACCGGAAAACCATAGTTAACAGTCTGGTAAAACATTGTTGATACATTTGATAGAATTTCGATTTCAACTTTTAGTTGTCAGAATCTTTTCTTCTTTTTTACAGTTTAACCACTATCTTAGATTAAGGGAAGTATTGAGACTCAAAAATACGTTAAAAGAGGGACGAAAGATACCAAAGGGACAGTCAAACTCATAAATCTAAAACAAACTGACAACGTCATGGCTAAAAATAAAAAAGACAAACAGAAAAACAATAGTACACACGACACAACATAGAAAACTAAAGAATAAACAACACGAACCCCACCAAAAACTAGGGGTGATCTCAGGTGCTCCGGAAGGGTAAGCAGATCCTGCTCCACATGTGGCACCCGTCGTGTTGCTTAAGTGAATACAAATCCGGTAAATAGTCTAATTCGGTAGGTCATATTCATGAAAGGGAAGGGGATTGTAGTTACGACGTAAGGAACATATCCGATATCATTTGTGAAACGGTTATTCCATAACGGTCAACCAACTCGTGATGGCGTCCGTAAAATTTACGAAGGGATGATTTCAACTTCACCATTTGGAACTCTTGGTTTAATAGCTTCCTTGTGAGCAGCAAACCTCTATCAAGAAAATCATGATAGGAAATGCAAGCACGGGAATATCGTATCAATTGGGAGATATATACCCCGTATGCAGGTGCTGCTGGAATGTTGCTACTTAGAAATGGAAAGTTCACAATTGGAAAGCTGAAATCATCTCTTTTGTCGTAAAGTTTTGTTTTCAACCGACCCTCATTGTCAATTTCTAGATGTAAGTCAAGATATGAAGCCGACTTAACTGTATCTGTAGTATCCTTTATCTCTAGTTCGATTGGATAGATGCGTTCCACATAGTCACCAAATTTTGAATTGTTTAGTGAAAGAACATCATCTATATAGCGGAAAGTAGAGTTAAAGGATATTGCTAACTTCTTATCTTTCTTCCGTTAAACCACACAACATCATCAATATTCCTGTAGCTTGTCAGAAGTTTCTAATCCAGTGGTTGCCATTTATTGCTGACTGTTATAATTGTTTCTCAAATTTGAGCATACGGTTACTTTCAATTTTACAAATTTTATGAATTTTTACTATTTGCAGAGAATTTACCAGGAAAACGCGAAGGAACAAATGAGCCCTTATCCTTTGCACCCTCTACGAAGAATATTCTGACAATGAACGCGATGTCGACAACTGCAGGTAATATATAATATATTCTCCTCTTATAATTAATGCATTTCCCTCGGTTTTAGTTTGTTACCCCGATTTTGTTTTTTGTCCATGGATTTATGAGTTTTGAACAGCGGTATACTACTGTTGCATTTATTTATATAATATGATTTTTTTTCTGAGATTTATCAAACATTTGGAGAACATTCAAGTAGAAATATAGTGAGTACACTTCAAATGTGGCATAAAGAGACATTGATTGCATGAATGACTAAACTATTTTATTCAATAAGACTACTTTTTCTGTTTAGTCTGTTTTTTATGATATACATTTGACGTGAAACTGTACTTATGTATCCCGTCATACTTTGAACCACACCATTATTTTATTTATTATTATTACTTTTACTGTTAAATCTGGTTTTTGTTATATCTACTTTACGTGAGTCTGCATTTATGTATGACGTCATACGACAAAATTATTTTTATGTCTACCTGTGCGAATTTCAAACGCGCAATTTTACACCAGTGATGAAAACCTTCTATCATTTATGGGTAGACTTTACATAGATAAATTCAGCCGTATTTGACGTGAAACTGTACTTATGTGTCCCGTCATACTTTGAACCACACCATTATTTTATTTATTATTTTTACTGTAAGTCTGTTTTTTGTTATATCTACTTTACGTGAGTCTGCATTTATGTATGCCGTCATACGACAAAATTATTTTTATGTCTACCTGTGCGAATTTCAAACGCGCAATTTTACACCAGTAATGAAAACCTTCTTTCATTTATGGGTAGACTTTACATAGATAAATTCAGCCGTATAAGAAAAGCAAAATGAGAATGTTAGATTTGATGTATGCCTTTTTGTGCTGCTTTGTTGCATTTGTTGTTTGTGTAGTGATATTGAGATGGTAACACGGTGTTGGCTGTTGTGCCCCTATTTTTGACATTTTTACTCTTTGAGTATGTTTGTTTTGTTCATGCATCGTTGACAATGTAGTGGAGTTTGATGCGACTGTCATACAAGTGAGAGGTTTAGCTAGCTATAAAACCAGGTTCAATCCACCATTTTCTACATTAGAAAATGCCTGTACCAAGTCAGGAATATGACAGTTGTTATCCATTCGTTTGATGTGTTTGGACTTTTGATTTTGCCTTTTGATTTTTGATTTTCCTTTTTGAATTTTCCTCGGAGTTCAGTATTTTTGTGTTTTTACTTTTTGTTTTCTAAAAAGTAAAATCACAAAAATACTGAAATCAGAGAAATATCTAATCGGAAGTCCATAATCACATGGCAAAAGTCAAATGACAAAAACATCAAAAACGAATGGACAAGAACTGTCATATTCCTGATTTGGTACAGGTATTTTCAAATGTAGAAAATGGTGGATTAAACCTGGTTTTTAAGAAAGATCTTTGGATTTTGCATACACAGTATATTGCTTCAATGCTATAACCAATAAAGAAAATTGATATTGTCTTAATATGTATATGATTCTTAAACCTTATTTTGTAAAGTGTTTTTGTAAACTATTTGCCCTTAATTCTAAGAAAATGTTTGCCACACTGCGCCCTGATCTTATTTTATGAAAATAAAATTAGAATAGATTTAAGTAACAGTTGTTTATCGATGTTCGAACCTCGTAAATTTATTATAGATTATTTCATGGCATTTTCCCTATGGCACTGATATCAGCCGTAGACTCCAGTATCAACCCAGAGGGCTTGATATTGCTCGAAGGCTGATACCAGGGCCCTAATACGGATAAATCAGAATGTGTAATACTGATCGATATAAATCAAGAGTTAATATTCCTTTTCGAACATGGCCAATACGAGAAAGAAAACCAGGGCCAATACTCTTCGAGTCTCGGGTCCAATACAGCTAACCTCGAATCTATAACAGGACCAATACAGATACAGCTGGTTAATACCTCTTTAGTATTGGCCATGCAAAAACCGGCATATAAGTACAAAATGTGTGATAAAAAAATGATGACCCCAATGTAACGAAAAATAGTGATCAAGAAGAAGTTCATGTTAAGTATATAACACTTGTTGTTTGTAATGTTTAACAATGATCAATTGCTTCTTATTTTTAAGTATCGTACTTTCATTTGACAGGGAATGTCACTGACGAAACATATACAACAAAAAGGGCAACTAGAAATGGTTCTCTCAGGAGGAGATCTGTGTTGCTATGGAATTTTGGCTGCTTTATAATGTATGTTTGGTCTTTTTCTGCTTAAAGATGTTTGATCAATAGAAAAGAGATATTGTACCAAGAGGAAAACATTTACTTTAACTTTATTTATTTTTAGCACTAGATAAAATAATCACAAAATTTATTTGATTTCTTTGATTTTTAAAGAGTGAAGTTATCATGATTTGATGATGAAAATCAACAAGCTGAATACTAGAAATTTAATATTTTTTTTATTTTCAATGTGTCAATCAAAGCATTTATCTCGGATTGTATGGACAAATGACTATTTAGATATCCTTGTGAAATTTCTATTTCTATTCACTAGTACTGGATTTATATAAAACAATGAGAGAATATGATTGCCAATAAGACAATTATAGGTCTAGCTATCTTTAAAATCAGGTTCAATCCACCAAGAAAATGCATGAATCAAGTCAGGAATATAACAGTGGTTATTCATTCGTTAACGTTTGATGTCTTTTATCTTTTGATTTTGCCTTTGATTTGGGACTTTCCGCTTTGAATTTTCCTCGGAGTTCAATACTTTTGTAATTTTTACTTCTACTTGTTCAACTATAACAATAAACATATAGCATAGTCAGCTATTGAATTTTGGGTCCTCAATACTCTTCAACTTTGCACTTGTTTGGATTAATAACTATTTTGATCTGAGCGTCACTGATGAGTCTTATGCAGACGAAACGCGCGTTTTGATTATAAAAATCATAATCCTAGTACCATTGATAACTATTTACACCACTGCGTCGATGCCACTGCTGGTGGAGGATATCATGTTTACAAAAGTATGATATTTTCCAAATTCTAAGAATTTTCTTATCCCAGGCACGGATTACCATATCCGTATTTGCCCCAACATTTTGGAATTTCGGGGTCCTCAATGCTCTTCAATTTTATACTTGTTTTATATAATAACCGTTTTGATCTGATCATTACTGTTAAGTCTTATGTAGACAAAACGCGCGTTTGAGGTCGAAAGATATGTATTATTTTTATCATGCTAAACCGAGAGTGCGAACTGTATCCATCGATAAACAAGGTCCAGAAAAAAATACCGACTCAGTAGCATTGACAACCTATGATACTATCTTGAATGTCCATCTGGTATCTTTCGCTCCTCTTTCATCAACATTATGTTACGTTCGGATAAAGAGTATATCTGTTAAAATTAATAATACAAATTCTGTTTGTAAACTAGACCAAATGTCATTGTTATCACTTTAATGATTGTCATAATTACTGACATCTTTTCTATTTCAACAGTCTGGATGTTCATATTTGCTGTCAGATTTCCTCACCGATTCTATGACACTACTTCTGTACTCTTTAATCACGTGTCTCCATCTCAGCGTTCTTACAAACTGCAAAGAGACAAATTAGAATTGCCATGTATAAGTGATGCATATGTATCCGTTCATTACAAAATCGACAGGTTTTAATCAAGATGAGGGGATTTGCTTTAGTTTCGCATCCGTATTTTTAAGTCATATATATCTAGAGTGTGTTCATTTCACTCTTGCAAGACATTTTGGACTTTCTGACCATATATTAACTACAGACGATGAAAAAGACAAGTAGACACCAAAAGGTATAACGTCCAACCACCATATATTAAGATATCAATATATATATAGCATAGCAAATTCTCAATAAAAAAAAAGAACAGTAAAGAAATCATAACCTTCTATGTTAAAGAAGACGTTGTTGATAAAACAGTCAAATAAGTATGGTACTGGTTATAGTCGTTTTGCTTTTACTAATCACTCTTTCGTATTACATGTTGTATTTTGTTATTGGTTACATGTGATTATATTTACGACATTAATCGACGACGTTGAATCTTATAGCGTTTATAACTCGAATGATAATCAGTTTTGCAAATTTCTCTTGTATATCAATGACAATGACAAGACTTAAAGAAGATATGATATATACGATCATTGGACGACACAAAAAAGCAATAAGGACTAAAACATCCGACAAGTATTTTTGAAATAATAACCTTTGGATGGTAAAACTGATGACCAAACATTTGGACAGCCTTACATATACATATTTGAGGAGGAAATACAGTGCAAACTGTATCCATCAATATCCAAGGTATTCCATAAAAATACCGACTTAGAGGCACTGACAGCCTATAATATTGGTATGGAATTTGTTTCTCTTGGGATTTAATGACAATATCTAAACAAGTTTATCCTTACTTTTCAAAGAAACCAGAAAGGTTTATTCTTTATATGTGATTAGGCATGGACGCCTTTTTTTAAACATTAAAATAAAAAATTGAGAAAAAAATCAAGAAATTTTGACCTCATAACTTAAATTTTGAAATTTCGGCCAATTATTTACCGATAACAGTAATTACACTGGTGAGGATAATATGTGTTATACAATCAGTTGGGAAATTTAAAACTTAAAAAAAGAAGAGAAAAATATATTCTTTGATGGTTACTAAACTCGGAATGGCAGCCGTAAATTTTCTGGGATGATAGAGTCTGATTTTTCATAAGGTATCAGAAACGTTTTAAATATGAAAAAAAAACCCAACTTTTCTGCAAGCGTAAATCCCACTGAGCCCAAAGTAGTACGTACATTTGGAGGAAAAATGTAACAGAAAAACAATCCACAAAAAAATATAAACGTAATAATTGTAAAGTAAGCAAAACAAAAGAACGCTCTGTTAAAACTTGTTAATTCCACTTTGGTGTATTGGTATAAAAGTAAGTTTTGGGATGGGCTTTCTTTACTTATCTAATAACCAACAATGTTTTTTTTACCAACACTTTCAATTGGGGAGAATTCTCTATTGAAACATGTATATCAAGTTCCTGTACACAACGTAACATGAAAATTATTTGGAGGGATAGTGTTTTTAGACTATATATTGTAAGGGATGTTTAGTGAAATAGTATGAGTAAGTAATATCTGATACCACAGCGCTCAGCAACATATTTGTATTTTTCCCTTTTAAGTCAATGAAGTTCATTTCGGGCTTTTTTCAAAATTATAATGAAAAGTATAGGTGATCATCCTTATGTCATTCTATAATTTTTAGGCAATTTGTCGTCTGTGTATTAAAGACGAATTCCATTTCATCTTAGTGTGTCCGAAATGTAAGGAACTTAGAGTAAAATTCATAAAGAAATATTACTGGTCTAGACCAAGTGTGTTTTTTTTTTAATATTAAACATATTTTATTAACAATCACCTGAACATTACATCAACCCTCAGTTGCCCAGGGAAGCAACTAAGGGGGCCCCATTTTTACAGTCTCATTTGTCGGGGAAAAAGCAAATGAGAAAAAACTCCCACTATAAATTATTAACATCAACCTTTATAAATATTATCTATCCTTGTACAAATGTACATGTACCTGCAATCATTATCGATCTATATATCTATACCTCTCACCATATATAACTATTTGAATAAAGTATGTTTCTTTATCTTTATTTATTTCTCACAAAGGCTACCTGTATTTATTAAGCAGTTTCAATTTTATCGTACATCAAGTCTTTTGTTATGTTAATTTCAATAACATTAAATTTCTGGTCGAGTGATCATTTACCACGTGCGATTTGTTAAAGGGATGTGTAGTTCATTCATAAATAACATGGATTAATGATTTTGATTCCCAATAAGGATTAATTTCAAAGATATGGTGAATACATATTTGTTTATAATATGTACCTGTTGATACAACATGTCTTGTTACAATTAGATGATATATACATGAATACATACACAACAGATATTACATGTAGGGAGTTGAGAGCAGTGTACATATTATTATTCAATCAGTATCAAAGAGGTCATTGCACTGACCTGACCACGCAAAATATATATTTATATACAAGTGTGTTTAATATATTTGGATAAGATTCCACAGAAAAGGAACAGGTTTGGTATTTGATAAGAGGAAATTAAATGGCTAAATTTAGAAATAAATATGAGAAGATAGCCCTAGGAAAATAAATAGACAAAACGCAGACAATTTTGTGTACTCATTTACGTGTTACCTTTTATGGACTACATTGGTGAATGCACATATCCGGGTTTTTATAGTTTATTTCTTGAATAAATAATATGTTTTTTAATACCTTTCTCTTGCGATTCGCCTTATATGATTAGTGGTTGTTCACTATTTAATCTTTCATTCGCTGTATCTAATCATATTGCCTTCTTTTAATTGATAAGTGCATTTTGAGACTTTTATCCATATAATGCAAGGTAAAATATTTTGCCTCATAATACCCATTTATTTTTCATATAAGTCTTTGTTAGTCTTGTATTATTTTAATTTTAGTTTCTTGTGTACAATTTGGAAATTAGTATGGCGTTCATTATCACTGGACTAGTATATATTTGTTTAGGGGCCAGCTGAAGGACGCCTCCGGGTGCGGGAATTTCTCGCTACATTGACGACCTGTTGGTGACCCTCTGCTGTTGTTTTTTATTTGGTCGGGTTGTTGTCTCTTTGACACATTTCCCATTTCCATTCTCAATTTTATTGATACTTAGCTCATGAAAGTTCATTTACCAAAATTTTAGAAGATTCTTAGTTTTTCTTTCTTTTGTTTTTAGACCAAAACAATACCATCGCAAATATAAGGTAAAATTCCAAGTCAGCATTTTCCCGCCATATTGTAAATCTCAAATATCTCGAAAAGGAGATCCATGACCTATCAATATTTTTAGCTTATTTTTATCCTTAACGAATGCTCTACCAGCTTATAGTATCAATTTCAAATTCCTAATTTATTAATTTTTACCTAACCTCACCTAAGTACATCCTTAAACATGTTAAAGGCAGATCATTGAGAGCTTCTATTTATAAACAAATACGGAGATGTGGCCTTTTGACAATTACAGATTTATAAATACAGAACAAATGATGTGAACATTAACAGAATAACGCACGGCTCTGAAAGTCTTATGGAACGCAAAATTGAATAATAAATATGCATATGTCTAAATGGCTAGTTTTTATTAATATGAGGCAGGCATTACCTGTGAATGGGGACGAAGTCTGTATGAATTATTTTTTTTGTAACTTACATATTTGTTAAAAAAAAAAAGAAACGGAAAAACCGTAACGTTTCCGATTTTGGTTCTGTTGTTAGGGATTTACTTGTGACGTTATTTAAGTTATGACATTATTTTCAAGTAAACAAAGAACCGCACATCTACCAAGTAAGGTTAATTCATATGAGAGACAAACAATTATAAAAAATGAAATATTGGTATTGTGTTCCTTGAGTTCATATATTTTACCAGACTACTCAAATTCTCACGTCAACGAGACCGAAAGGAAGTAGATTTCTGCGTTCTGCGCAAACCGGAAATTAAAAAACGCGACAAAAAATTATTTGAACGATTTTGGGTTCATTAGTACAATGAAAAATTCAAGGAAATTTTCCCGATTTTTAAAAAAAAAAATTTCTACAGTTATTGGGGACTTCGTCCCCATATAAAACTTCTGTACATTTACTTTTTTCTCAAGAAAATTCTATAATTTGTTCAAATTTAGAAGAGTTTCTGTTTTTAATTGCTTGCTTCCAGCAAACAATTCGCCGTCATATTTTCCGTATGCAGTTTTTTCAGCCTGACCTTTCTGGTAAAAATCTGATTATCACTATACGCAATTGCGAATGGATATACAAACTTAAACAACGCCCCGTCATCAAGATACACTATATCTTATTATACGTATTATACATGTGCTAATCTGCATATCCATGCTTCTTTGTTGATTGTTTACAAACGGGTGACAATCCTTAAACTTCGGATTTAAAACACGTCCATTAATTATAAAATTAGCTGCCATATTTTCACAACACTGACCGATTGAAATGTTTTTTGATGATTATACTAAATGTATTCGAAAAAATGATAGGATGGTGCACTGAAGACTAAGTTTATGATATTTGTATGTATTGGTTTTAGAATTGGATTAACATTATTCACCGATCACTCGTTTCATATGACTTTCACAATGAGCAAAACTCATCCCTTATATTAAGCTCTTCCTAGGGACAATTAAGAACCTGACCAATAGTCTAGTTATATGTCTAGTATTAATATAAGACTCATCAGTGATGCTCAAATCTGATTTATATTCAAATTTTGGAAAAATAACATTTATTCTTGAACCTAGTTGTTGATTATTTTGCCTCTGACTTTGAAGGATAATAAAAGCATGAATGTTTTTAAAACAAAACGTCGAGTATATCTTTAGAAAAAAAAACAGAAGAGAATTTTTCGCAGATGAAACCATTTTACAAAGAAATAATTTTATTTAAGTAAAATTGTAATTTTTAACATATACTTGATATGCGCTCTTGTATGCAGTGTAGAACGTTTTTTCCATTTTGCCTATGTTTTATTAGCTTTTTATTGTTGTCATAATCACGAACCTCCATTTCATATTTATATCAATTGTATTCACCCAAAGAGTCTTTAATCGGTATAAAGAATCAAAAAGACAACTATATGATTTGGAAGATTTCTACGAAATACGTAAAATAAACCTACACATAGCTTATACTACAGTGATATTTTGTTGCATCTACATTAACGATATAAACATGATAAAGTTGCTCTTTATTATCAGTCTTAATATAAAATGTCACCAGACAATTATTATTCATATTTCACTATTATATCCTGCTGATTAATATTACAAACCTTGCAAACAGTATAAATGTAAGGGCGCATCAGAATACATACAAGTGTGTGTCTCTTCTGGTTAGCAAAATTTCAACGAAATGCTACAAAAATGAAAGGATTTTTTTTTAAGTTGTACAGTATTTTTATTTTGACTTTACAAACAGATGGCTTCATTTTGCCAAACCAGACAGAATTTCATAGTTTACAAGATGTTTGCCTCAATGATATATTCAGCTTTGATTTTATGACTCGTAGGAACAGTGGCCTGTTAGTGCATTTGGAGTCCAACAATAGCAAACAACATCAGTTTACGGTAACTATCGAAGATGGTGATTTGGTATTCACTTATCGTGTTAATAGTAAATCAAGATCTGCTATACTATCCTATGACACAGAAAGGGTCAGGAAGTGGAACGACAACCGCTGGCATAAGTTGATAGTAGAGCGGATTTTAGATAAAGAAAAGTATCTTTCAGTAACAGTGCGTGTAGATGAACAGATTCAAAGGTATGATTCGGTAATGGACGTGAGGGAGCATGTTCTGGAATCAAATGATGTGTACCTTGGTAAACCCCCTTTTGCTGATGTTAAAAATGTTATTTACTTAAACTGTTTTTGTGAAAAAATGCATTTGAAAATCAGAGAAGACAGAAAAGAAGTCGACAAATGTTGCCAAGAGATCAATGAGATAAACAAAGTAACTAAAACATACTGTAGAGTTCGCGGAAAGATTAAAAGCAGAAATCGTAAGTATTTTATTATGTCTTTGAAAATATGTAGCAAAACTCGAAGGACAATATTTTAAAGCGCATTTGTTTTTAATCCGCAGCGCTATTCGTTAGTAATAAAAACACGTTAAAAAATAAAACGTATCGCCATCGTCATCAAACACAGATATCCTTTCTTTTTTACATATCTTATACAGTTTTCTTCGGAAAATGCTTGTTCAAAATCAGGAATATGACAGTTGTGTTCCTTTTTTTCTGATATTTGATTTTGTCATTTTCTTTATTGACTTCCCCCTCTTTGAATTTTCATTGGAGTTTGGTATCTCTGTTTATTTATATTTATATAGTATGACATTTCGAATGTAAAAAAGTAGTCATTTGAAGGATTTGTCAAATGCAATTAGGCCGTAATCGTTTATATTGATAAGAATAAATAATCAATTCCTCTAAATAGAAATAAATAAATGAGTCAAGAAAATAGTCACAGAACTTTCTTAGGGACGATATTGGTGGCGTAATGTAAAAACTAGCAGGTACAAATAAAAAAAACTCACCATATAAAATATATATACAGGAGGTATACTTAAAAGACCAATCAGCTCTCAGTAGCATGTCTTTAATAACTAAGGTGCACACAAATCACATGGATGGCTGTGTAAACAATCATGAATAGTTAAAGAGTGTTCCTCAACTATAATAGACGGATAGAAACTTTACAACACAAAAATTATTAGGCGTGCAAGTTTTAAAAATAAGTTATCTGATGGTCGGGTTGTTGTGTGTTTGACATATTTCCTATTTCCATTCTCAATTTTATCAATATCACTAAAAGAGTGCGTCGACACCTTGTATTGAGTAGTTCCCTGAAATACCAATTGTTATTTGTGTGCCACTGGGAATGTAATTAGTTTAATCTTAATAAATAAAAAAAAAGTGTGCACTATGTAAAAATGTTGACCTATAATTGTTTTCTTTCTACACAGTGTGACTTGCATTGGATAGAGGGCTGTCTCATTGGCACTCACATCACATCTTCGTATTTATATTCATAGAATTTAGTTTTCTAATAATTCACAAATTATTGAATTTCACTGTATATATACGTTTGCACTAAGCCATGCGTAGTACAAGTGACATAAACTCCAACCTGTTGAATTCGGTCACAACAAAGTAGAAGGTCCGATAGAGGCTTTGTAACCACACGTATACACCAATGTGTCACCAGCAATGAGCGACGTGTTATTAACTTCGGTTCAAACATTTTAATATAATGACCTGTACGTATTCCGCTTGGAATATTTGTTGTTCTGTTGCACTTTTATCCCCCCTTTTTTAAGCATATTTTGAGTATGCATATTCTGAATACGACTTATGTTTATCTATTCACAGGACGATTAACACATTTTATGAAGTTTTAATTTATACTTTTATACGATTTGTTCGTTTTTAGATATTTCCTTTTTATGTATGTGTGTTTCATAATATATTTTATGCCAAACACATCAGTACTGTTATATTCATATTGTATGCCAACATATCGTGTATATGTTGCTCTTACCTATGTACATGTTTTATGTTTATATTTATAATATAATTTAAATTAATCTAAGAGTTATGAGAACCTCTTTCAAATTGTTCTGGCATACTTCATGAAATACAAAAATGTTCAACTTTACTTTTGTCATGTTTATATAGCTTTTATTATAAATTTTCTTTTTCTTCAAAAGAAGTTCAAAATCAAATAACAGAAAACAATCCTTCTTCTTTTGAAATGACTGGGTCAATGATTACGACATCACAAAATACAGGTACGATAACAAATCATTGTAAATAGAAACAAAATAAGATGTAGTTAAGATAAAAAATTACATTCAAACTTCAAAACATCAGATCATCAGTTCATTTAGGTAAGTTAATTACAGGAGGTTTGGAAAAAAGAGTAACGTTTGAGAGACAAAAAATAAAACGGCCAAAACAGAACAGCCAAATTTGGATGAGGTTAAATTTGCATGAGAATGTGGTAGTGATACAATTTGTGTACTGGAAATATGAGGACAAAAATGTATTATAGGAAATATTGCCACAACCGGAGAACTGGCTATTTGGCGGATGATAATGTCGGGGAACTGTCTACCAGCGGTACCGATCCAAAAGTAGGAAACACACAAACACCACACAGTCAGAAACAAATTAGTAAATACTATGGCCGCCTGTACATAAACACCAAGGAGACATGGTTATTAGTATGAAAAAAACAACATTGGAAATATATCTGTTAAAATTTGGGTTTGAACTTAGTCTTGCTTTTATCAAGTACGTGTTTTCTTTGATCAGTAGTTTGTTTCCATTTTTTTAAGTAAAGAATTTGTGAGTCAAATAATTTCCAATTGATATTTACAATTTATTCTTCTATACAACTGTTATAGTTGATACGATATTCTGAGGTTTGCAATTCTTATCTTGATTTTCATGATATAGATTTGATGCTCGCAAGGAAGCTATTAAACCATGTGTTTCGAGTGGTGAAGTTGAAATTCTATATTTTACGGACGCCATCACGATTGGTTGACACAAATGGCGACGCATATGTTCCAATTATTGTTATCACAAAACTGTCCCCTTTTACGGGAATGCGACCTAAAGAATTAGACGACGGGTGTTGAATTTAAAGCAGGATCTGATTACTCTTCCAGAGCACATGTGATCAACCCCCATTGCGTTTATATGCTGGTTTGTGTATACACTTGTTTGTCTTTTCTATCGTCTTTCGTGTTTTTGCCATGGTATTGTCATTATGTTTTTGAGTTATAAGTGGCATATCCTCTTGGTATCCTTCGCCTGTCCCTTATAGGTTTAGAACACGATTGAGCGATTGAAAACATGTTAACCACGCCATATCCTTCATGTGATTGTCGCAAGTCAAAAGTCTGTTATCCAGTGGTGTCCCTTGTTGCTAACTCCAATAATTATAGTTCGTTTTCATTTTAGCATTAACAGTTGTTAAGAGATTGTGCCAATAAGCATAGAGCTTCAGGTGGAAAGTGAAAAAAAATAAAAAAAATCATCAAACCTTGCTTAAGGTATCCGGCCCATAATTAGCCAATATACAACAAGCAAAATAATTTACATTTTTATCAAGGATTGTAAGAAGGGGGGTCTTCGAGTTCTTACTATGAAATAAAAATCCGCAAAATAGTTGAGGTTAACAGCAGAGCTGGGTTACAGTGCCCCCCCTTTTTTGTCCTCAAATGCCAAATAAGGGGTACAAATAGTATGTAATTTTAAGAAATCTATATAGTATAATTTACTAATCTATCTTTTAAAAGGAACCTTACATGTAACCTTGTAAAATTAAACATAAAAAATAAATTGTTTTTTTGCTATTCTATTTTTAGAACTGTGTTATTGTTACTAATAATAGAAAAAGGAGAAAAGTATAAAATTTGTCAATTTTATATCTTCTTTGTTCAAAAGTGAATATTTTAGCAGAGCATTAAAAAATGACATTTAAATTAACTTTACCTATTGTTCCATCTTAAAAAAAAATTAGAAACTTTTACCGTACCAATTTCGAGAAATTTTGATTTAGAATGTCAAGGTCACAGTTCGTAAATGGAGACTTGGTATCCCTGTTCTGATGTTTTTTGGTATAATTTATGTAAATCTTTAGCAAATCTAACCATACTTCATATAATCTTATAATAAGAATAAACTATGATATTTATGACATGTAAAGTTCAAAAGGTCAAAGGTCAAGGTCATTTTTGGAGCTAAAATCAACAAAAATCTCCTTTTTTGCTAAATTTTCAAAAGTGTATCTACCTATTGGTCCCATAATCTTCACAACCTTTGTAAATAAAGACCATTTGATGATATTCAAAAGATCATGGTTTGGTTTCAACCTTTAGGGGTCAACAGGTCAAAAGGTCAAGTAATTTTAGGAGCTAAAATTAGACAATGACCACCTTTTTTGCTCAATATTCTATCGTAAACTTACCTTTATGTACTATAATCTTTCAATACATTTGTTAATTATGATAACTTTAAGATGTGCATTAGATAAGGGATTGGCTTCAATCTTGAGGTCAAAAGGTCAAAGGTCAAGGTAATTTTAGGACCTGAAATATGAAAATTCTCTCCTTTTTGCTCATATTTCAAAAGTATATAATAAAAAGAAGATGTGGTATGATTGCCAATGAGACAACTCTCTACAAGAGACCAAAATGACACAGAAATTAACAGTTATATGTAACTGTACGGCCTTCAACAATGAGCAAAGCCTATACCGCATAGTCAGCTGTATTAAAAAGGCCCTAAATGACAATGTAAAACAATTCAAACGAGAAAACTCACGGCGTTATTTAAAAAAAATGACCAAAAAACAAATATTTTACACACAAACCACAATCACTGAATAACAGGCTCCTGACTTGGGACAGACACATACATAAATAATGTGGCGGGGTTAAACATGTTGGACAATATTTATGGTTTTGCTACATGTTTTCGATTTTGTCCAATGCGCAACACCAGACATCACATGACAGCATTAGGGCTCAGACTGAGGATGCATTTTCTTATATTTCACACCAGCATTAACTAGAGCTCATTAAAAAATACCCCATCATTCCTGTTCAACATTGAACTTAGTTAGGTTAATTATCTCCCATGAAATATTTCAGAAAGTGTTTATCCTACTTCATGCACATAATAAATAATAGAAATAATCTTCTTCAATTTTATAAATAAACTCTATCACATTTCAATATTTATTTGTACATTATCATGAAAGTATAACATGGTCATGATGGTTCAAAGGATACAAATAAATATTATCATACCTATATACACAATGTACAATCAATATTAAATCTTTTGAATATTAACATTGATCAATAAACCATGACAATAAGATCGGGATCAATCATACAGTATACCAAATTAAGCAGACCTATTGCTTTTTGAATCTGATACATGGACTTGACCATGGATACATAACTTTGTTCACCGATCCATGAAATGTGGTCAATGTCAAAGGAAAACAGTTTTACAGACATGAGGAACTTTCAATTTATGCTCATTGCAAGTATAGATATCATATTATTCATAAGAGAGAGAATTAACATTAAAAACATACTAGTAAATAAAAATTGCTGAGTTCAAAATATCTGTAATGCAGCAACAACTTTTCTCTTTAGTCTAAGGTTGGTAAAATCCCACACAATTCCTGTTATGTCTTCAGCCCCTGATGGTATTGGAGCTTTTAGTACCACATTATATCAATACTGGCTGCTAGTTTCATATTCTATCTCTTTGATATGAGAGATAACATCTTGCCTAACTGGAAGTAAAAAATAAAATTCATCACAAATTAATTAAAACTTTTAAATTTAGCATTCTGAAGAAGAAAAATATCACTATAGTATATGGTTGAAAGCAATCTGACTACCAAATGTGTATATGTGTTACAACACTGAGGGATGTTCCAGAATTAAATGTTGGGGGAGAAGGGGTCAGAAGACACTTTTTATTTCACCCCCACCATCCATAATCTTTCATTTGTCATTTCAGTGCCTTTTATAGCTAAATATGCGGTATGGGCTTTGCTCATTGTTGAAGGCCTTACAATGACCTGTAGCTGTTAATCTCTGTGTCACTTGGTTTCTTGTGGAGAGTTGTATCTTTGACAATCATATGACATCTTCTTTTGTATATAAATAAGGATATTAAAAAAAAGATTGTAAAGTTCTAGATTTTTTTTTTCTTTTTTTTAATAGAAATCATTGACTTTCAAATATACACTACTGCTCAGGTGGATTTTGCTTTGTTCACCCGTCCACAGCGGGAGTGGGCAAACTTTCTAGCTTGTCAACTCTGCCCACCCATAGGAGTGGGCATGCAATTACTTTTGTTTAATCAAAAGACTTGCAAGTACAATCAATTGAAAAAAGCAGATAAGCATTAGATATCAATATTTTAACAAAAAAGAGATTATAGCTGAAGTGGGCGGGTGGAAAAAGCAAAATCCACCCAGGCTGTTGTGTAGCACTGTTCAAACATAATTGATTAAATGTTAGTAAACATACTCATTCAGTTCAAAGTCCATTACAATGAAGGATGTAGATGTATTCACAGGTCCCTCAACATTTGAAAATGTCTGCTTTGGTGTGGCATTTGGTATCTGGTGGATATATCTGCATCTTGATCTCACAGGCTAATTTCTACAAGAAGCAAATTATAGTTTAACAAATATGTAAACAGCAGAGTAATTCAGGGTTGGCAAAGTATTACCCATCCGGGAATTCCCGGGTTTTCCCGGGCTGGGCAATACTCCCATAAATGGGTAATAGTGGGCATTACTGGGCAATATGATTTTTTAAGCTTATTTTAACACAAAATAGTAAAGACTTGTTATAGTTTCATAGTATAAAAGCTAAATATATACTTTTTATACAGATAACCATTGACCCTCATTTCTAGAAAATTCAATTTCATTCTCTTCTCTATCAATTTTATATGTAGGCAGAATACAATATTTGCACATTTAAAGATACCTTTTAATTACCAAGTATTGTTTCAATAATCCAAACTTTGAAAAATGCATTTTATTGCAGTGTTTAAGTGAATTGTTAATTTTAATTGTTATACATTCATATTGCTGAATAAACACCCTACAGGGTCATGCCATTAACACTTATAAAATTGAAAGGACTGATTATTGTTACATAAACAAATCTGTGTTCTAATCTGAATAATAACTTATTAATTATTGACAGTACATATACATTATATATATTTAAATGTGATGTTTCTTTAATACATGTAATTGTTAATTCTTAATAGGAGCTATATTTTTATTGATTTATATGATTTATTTGCTTTCTATTTACAGTTTGCCAATCTAGACAAATGCTAAACAAACAAAATAGGGTATAAATATCTTATTAACTATATTGCATTTGTGTTTATCACTGAATCCTCTTTAAAATTCAGACAAATATTTTATATTACCCAGTATTACCCACTAAAACCCAGTAAAACCTGGGTTTTCCCCAGTATTTCCCACTGGGCTGGGCAATACTCATAAAACCCGGGTTTTTGCCAAACCTGGAGTAATCTGAGTTCACTTAGTAATAGGCATTTTTAGTTTGATAATGGGTAATTTTTTAATAAAGTTCAATCTAGTTTATCCCTGCCACATTCTGTATGTGCCTGTCCCAAGTCAGGAACCAGTAATTCAGTAGTTGTATTTTAATGCTGTATAACCAATAATTCAGTAGTTGTATTTTAATGCTGTATAACCAATAATTCAGTAGTTGTATTTAGTCTTCTCCTTTGAATTGTTTAAATTTATAGCTGATTATGTAGTATGGGTTTGTCTTATTGTGTAAGGTTGTATGGTGACTTAAAGTGGTTCCTTTATATGTCATGTGAAGTACATGTATTGGGGAGAGTTTTCATATTGGCAATCATACCACATCTTCTTATTTTCAAAATGGCTTTGTACCAATGCAAGCATTAGGAATATTTTATCCAACTTTATAGATTTAATTTTCAAACTCTATCCATTATAAGATAAATCATGGACAAATAGAGAAACAACTAGACTAAAATTCTGATAGTACTAAGTAGTTATCAGCTTTTAAACAGGTTAGATAACTCTCTAATACATGTAAACATGGAACATGTACATATGTGTTCATGTTTCATATCTATCTTTTTTAAAGACAAGGCATAATATACATGTACATGATAAAAGATCATACGACTAACAATAACGATCATTTGTGAGGAAAAAAACAAACAGTTTTGACAGTTAAATAATGGTTGCCATAGAAACTAGTAAATCTGAGACTCTATTTGAGGTAAAAAACAGGATATTCCGACATGAAATATAATATCAGAATCAAGAATAGTGGTCATTGCAAGTAAATATTTTAATTATATAACCTTAAAATTATAAGTTAAAAAAAATCTTTTCTTAAAAAAATGTTTATTTATGGTTGCTATGGTAACAGGAAATCAAAGGGTTCAAGTTTATAAATTTTACACAAAAATAAGCAATTTTTGGGTCAAAATTGTAAAAAATCCAGATGTATATAATATAAAATATGATACTGACAAAAAATGGATGACTATCATATAATTCAAAGAAAAAATAAAATTGGGTAGACTATTGAATTTTTATTGGTGGCAGCTACCCAACATTATGCTGTTTCGGAAGCAATTTTGTACAAAAACTACAAATTTTGTCACCTAATAGGGGTCACTATCATAAAACAAAAATGCACATATGATTTAATTTGTACTGATAAAATAAGTGTCACATAAAAGTGTACTCACTTGAGTAGAAAAATATACATAAAATCTCCATGGCAACCATCTTTTTTGCATAGCAACTTATGCTTAAAATATACAATGTTGATTTTTAACAAAAATGCACAAAATAAGTCGCTTGAAGCCTGCTGGTGATAAAATAAAACACAATAACAGTCAAATTGTTCGCTAAGAGATGCGAAACTCTCCTTAGCAACAGTTATTCTTGACATAAATGCCTAGTAACCAACTGATACTTGAAAATACCCACTCTCAATTCATGGATAACAAGCACAATTTAAAAGTATAATAACCTGATAAAAACTAAACTAACATAAAAAGATCAATTATGCATCATGTGCATAATGATCTTTTATTCTAAAATATCTTATGTAACTCTACTTATTGCATAGCAACCAGCATATGTGGTGTAAAAGAAGGACGAAAGATACCAGAGGGACATTCAAACTCATAATCAAAAATGAACTAACGATGCCATGGCTTTAAAAGAAAATGACAAACATGCAATAGTTTACAAAACACAATACAGAAAACTAAAGATTAAGCAACCCCAAACCCACAAAAAAATTTGGGGTGATCTCAGGTGCTCCAGAAGGGAATGCTGATCCCGCTCCACATGTGGCACCCGTAATTAAATTATATTATTTCATGATAATTCAAAAAGAATCAACTTTGTTCAATGATTCTATGCATTCAATCTTTCTTTGAAACAGCAATAACCGAATAATTGCATAGGCTCTTGTGGGAAGTTGTAACTGGACCAAGGTCCAAATTTAATGGCATACGATATAGTTACAGGGGAGGTAACATTTATTTGACGCTGATAACGTAAAATATTGGTTTCGCGACGTCAAAATGGGACATATCGGGAAAAGATGTATAATTCGACTGATTTTTATCATTCAAACTAATTTAATTTGAAAACAAGTTCATAAACACATTTTTTAATTTTAAATAACGTTTGTTTTATATGTATGAAGATTATTGATTTGTATCAAGTTTCAAGAAAGTGTCAATAATGCATTTTTTTTTTAATTTAATAGATAAACAGCAAAAAATGCATTTTTTTCATGAATATTTGATAAATATGAGATATCTAAAAAAAAAAATGCATGAATTTAAAGATTTTTTTTTATAAAACAGAAATTACAGATAATTTAATGAAGAACAGCTTGTGTTTATCATTTAAATAAAAAACATTATGTATTTCTTTGAACGGAAAATTAAGTCCACAAATCCAAATTTTGTGCAAATATCAGAAATTTCGTCCCCATTTTACTCAAAAAATAGCACATGAAGGTATATATTTTATTACATATTTGATTTAATCAGGACTGGTATAAATAAATATGCAAATTTTCAACAAAATTTCAATATGGGATCAAAACTGTATTGTATGCCCTAAAAACACTACTATTTGATTTTTCAATACTAAAGGAGAGGGTGACCATAACTATTTTCGGCCCTCTGCATTCGAAAATAAAGTCATAATACAAGTAAGATTTAAAAATAAGTCAACATGACCAAAATTGACCAAGGAGATATGGTCTATCAAATTACATAGACAAACCGATGTTGAATTACTGCCGCTCAACTGCTAATATTATTACTGATAAATAAACCAAAAACGGCAAAATGTGTAGCAAGCCTGGTAGCAATGTTAGTATCTACAGATAAGTCAACATGATCAAAATTGCCATTGACCCATAAAGAGGCCTTTGCAGAAAGTTTTTCAACATTTTTAGTAAATTTTGTAATTTTTTACAAAAATAGCTTCTGCAAAACAACTGGGCCAAATAAAGCCAAAATGGTCTAAAATCATTCAATGCCTAATAGCCTGTTGATTTATCAATAAGGTTATCATACTTTTGATAGACTTGAATAATTTTACTTTTTTGTTTTTCTGCAATTTCAGGGTTCAAATAATGGCTTGTATCATACCTCCCTTTTTGTCAGATAAGATTGTCAACAAAAATACTCAATTGACCTTATTGTAGGGTTGTCATTTCAAATAGAAATTAAAGTGAATATTAAAAGTTTAATCTTATTTTCTTTTTAAACTTTTGGGATTTAATCTTTACATAGCCCCTTAGGTGCCATGTAAATATAGATTTTGGTACGCTCTTTGGACTCGTAACTAAGGAAACATTTTCCTTAGATACGAGATGTAATGATGTGATCGAATTTTTTTTTCTCCAACATGTTTTTATGGTATAACAAATCAATTAAGAGCACTTTAAACTAAATCTAGATTTTTGCACATTCCATGTTTGTACAGTATGAAGCTCTATGCTTATTGGCACGGCCTCTTAATTGTGCAGTATTCATATCTTTTCAGTGGACGCACAAATGGGAAATAAAGGAAGAAAGATTAGGTCTTTAGATTCATTATGGTTAATCGGTAACTATATTCCGTTAAGGGCTTTCTGGACGCACGAAATAAATTTTAAATGTGTGTGATGTTCATGTAATACTGTATTTTTGTCTGTTTAAGCAATGGGTATTAAAACCATTGACTACAGCAGTTATCATGTTGTTAATTGCAGATTGAGTCAAACTTATAGGCTAACATGCGGCTTCATTTCGTTTGTGCTTTCGGCACCTGTCACGTTATATGTTTTTTAAAACCTGTGTTTCAAATTCAATCGATCATCTCGCTATTTCACTGTCTTTTGGTATCACAGTTAGTCATCACATCGTATACAAGTATTAATATTTGTGGCAATCAGATCGCACTAAAAAGCAACCGAAACCTAACGTGTTGATACAGTTATAAGAGTTATTGATTCATATGAATCTTAAATAAGACTAACATAATCTTCATTGATATCCAACAACTTTGCATTGACCTTTCAAAAATGATTTTTTTTATTTAAAAGTTTAAAATATAATGTGTTTTGTAACGGAATATAATACAGGTTGTTTTTGAGATTTTTGCTATTTGAATTTAATTTTCAAAAAATCGATATCACTATATAAAATGATGCGTTTTTATCAGGTGTTTAATTGTACCAAGTGTACTAGTTAGAAGAATAGACAATAAATATCGTCCAGATTCACCTACATGTTTATTTAAACATCGCTTATAAAATATTCATGAAATAGTTTTTGGGGAGGGAGGGGGTGTCTTTTTCAATTAAGTCTGTAAGAAATTACCACAACTTTGAGTGGTTTTCAAGTTTATAATATTAACTTTCTAACTATTGATCTGAGCTTCACTGATTAGTTTTATGTAGACGAAACACGTGTCTAGCGTATCAAACTATAAACCTGGTACCTTTCATTACTATTATGATTGCTTTTATACACTATCCATCACTCATTATGTGTACAATAAAATTGAATATGGAAATGGGGAGTGTGTCAAAGAGACAACAACCCGAGCATAGAACAGACAACAGCAGAAGGTCACCAATAGGTCTTCAATACATTGTGAAACTCCCGTACCCGAATTTGTCTTCAGCCTGCCCTTAAACAAATATATATACTAGTTCAGTGATAAAGGACGTCATACTAAACTCCGAATTATACAAAGAAACTAAGATAAAAAGAAGTCATACAAGACTTACAAAGGCCAGAGGCTCCTGACTTGGGAAAGGCGCAAAAATACGGCGGGGTTAACAATGTTTTTTGATGTTTCAACCCTCCCCCTATACTTCTAGCCACTGTAGAAAAGTAAACGCATAACACTACGCACAGTAAAATTCAGTTCATGAGAAGTCCAAATCCGATGTCAAAATAGGTAACAAAAAAAAAGAAAATAAACAAAATGATATTATACGTAAATAACAATAGACTACTAACAGTAACTAACATGCCAGCTCCAGACCTAAATTAAACTGATTGAAAAATTATGTCCTCATCATATGAATATCAAGCACAATCCCTCCCGTTAGGGGTGTAGTATTATACCATCATAAAATATATGAGAAGAACATGACCCGTGTCATGTCAACAACTGGTTTTGAAATAAATGTGTTTAATTCCAATACAAAGACCCTATACGTGAATCAATATTAAAACCAAAATATGCAATCATTAATGACCTGACAACAGTATAGTAACTATATCCACAACATTTAAATGTAACACACACAGAAACGAACTATAATATAACAAAGGACATGAAGTCGTCATTATTAAGAACCAATACTAGTATATCATTAAAATATCTAAAAGTATTATTAATTGTTTTTTGTATCAGATGGGTCTTTGCTGATTTTAGTCATAAATTGTAACTCTTAGCAATACAAAAATATGTCCGCAATAAGTGGTGCACAGTTATTCCCATTAAAATTCTGATAACCTGACGATATACGGAATCTCCAAAGCGAACAAAAATGTTATCTTGTAAAACTTCAAGGGCAAATATAGTATCATAGCATGTCCAATTGACATAGGTCTTTTGTTTATTGCTACTAAAAAATGACCTAAAAGAGTTTCTTAATGAGAATATGAGGCAAAGTGATATATAGGGTAGAAAAATCAAAATTTTGAGCAGATTAAAAATCACCAATATTAGAATGAAATATATCAAGTTCTTCCAACGAGTTTTTGACACTCCAAAAGTAATTAATTCCACTATTTTCAAAGGCCTTATTTGAACAATTTATTATCAGGTTTTTTGTACTAGTAAGAAGAATAGACAATAAATATCGTCCAGTTTCACCTACGTACTGAATAACGCATCCCGGTTTGTTTCATGTGAGTGAATAAACAATACTGTTTATTTTTAAAGTTATATCAGTTTCAAAATTTAAAGAAAATGTGCGACCACTAAACATGGACCTTACCATATTATTGATGGAAAGACGGGGACATGTAAGTAATTTTTTGGCATAACACTTATCGATAGAAGGGTAACCACGATTTTTATTGTTTAAAATGTTAGCTATGTTGGTTTTTTTTTTAGATAAGCGATTTTGAAGATTGAGACGTGTAGATATTATTTGAACGAGTTTTGTATTTAATATTGTTCTATTTCTAAGCTTCATATTTGTTTTTTGTTTTTTGTTTATTTTAGAAAGGAGCAGATCCTGGTCATGGCGTCCAGGTAAGAACCCGCATACAATAAGTTAAATTGTGTATAAATGATCAATCTGTTCGCCTAAAGACGTCAACCGTCATAAATTACCCGACAAAATAAAACAAAAGATAGGGTATAACAGGTAAGCCACTGACGTCTGACTAAATAGTAGAATGGGGCTGAATAATGAAATACTACTTTTTGAAAAATATTCCTAAAGTAATGAACAAAGATAAGTTCTCGCTCGGACGCACACTCCATAATCTAGTATACTAGTATTATAAGAGCATAAACCTGAAGCACGGGGAGGCACTCTACTGTCTCCACACGTCACTAAAGACAAACTCTGGAAAAAATAACATGAAAAATGGAAATGGGGAATGTGTAAAAGAGATAACAACCCGACCATAGAACAAACAACAGCAGAAGGTCATTAATAGGTCTTCAATACAGCGAGAAACTCCCGCACCCGGCGGCGTCCTTAAGCTGGGCCCTAAAAGTATTAATCTTAATTTAAATCTTATTCTTCCAAATACACGGCTAAGGTTACTAAAATAAGTCTGAAATCACTAGTATACTTAACAAATTCTATGAAGATATTGAATTAAGATAATTTTTAAAAAAGAAGGTTTTCAAAAGAGAATTTTTTTTTCAGTTAGAGGCACTTAGATATTAAACAGTTATTTCCCATAATTGCTTACTTTAATTACTTTGAACTTGGAAATGCGATGATGGCGTCCGGACGGTTCTGACGAGAAACACTGTGATATTTAGGACAGAAAAAACAATAGGTTTCATTACCTTTCAAATGTATACTTATAGCTTGAAAATGTGGTGTTTTTAAATGAAGCTATATTTTTCAACAATATGTGTTAACAACAATTTGAAAAATTGAATAAATAAAAATAGAAAAAAGCAGAAAAAGCTTTATACTTGCTAAATGGCCCGTTTTGAGTTTTTTTAAGATTATGATGCTGTTATGTTGTTCATAAGCTGATTTCTTGTTATTTTAGGCGTAGTGTACAAACTTGGAAAAAATGCAGGCGGCGGTTTTGGTTTTGGTAGTAGCGGCGGTTCTGGTAGCAGCGTCGATAATTGTAGGTAGAAAAAAAAATCTTAAAGCTTATAAACATAATAGGCAAAAAAAAAACTAACAAAATATGGTACAGATAGTAACGAGGAGAAAGAAACGTATAACTATAAAAAAAAAAAAAAAAAAAGATAAAAAAAAATAAATATCAGTGAATAATGTACAAACAAGACTAGATATTTCTTTAATTTTAGATTCCAATCAGACTGCAAAATGCTATTGCCAAAAGTGTTCTCCCTGAAATAAAAGGATTAGTAGAGTCTGGAAATAAAAATTAAATAATTTTAAAGTACAAGGCACAATAAGTATTTTTAAATTGTTTCTGTGAATGTTATATGTGTGAATGCGATCACACCGATCAGCTGATTACCTCAAAGATCAGACTATAACCATTAGATCTTCCCTTTTCATAACAAATCATGTAAACATAGGTCGCTAACAGATATTTCGAAATGTGGATGTTAACATAAATCTGTCAGTCTTGGCACTCATTTATAAACATAAAACAGGCCAAGAGCAGTAGCTTAGGAAACGTTTTATTGACAAAAAGGTACAGATGCCTCAAAATCATGGATATTCACAGCAGAGTTATTGGTGAAACTTGAATTTATGCACAAGACATGACCCAACCGATATTAAATATAAAAAGGAATATAGAGGTCAAGATACTTCATACTTAACCTTCTTCAGACAAAAGGGTATGTTTTTGTTGCAGTTCAGTGTTCTTACTTTAAAATTCTGGTATCAAGGATGAGTTTATTTGCCACCACCGAGTTGATGCCACTGATGGTGGAGATTTATTTCCAAGAGGGTATCACCAACCCAGTAGTCAGCACTTTTGTATTAACTTGAGTTATCATTGATATATTCATAATTATAAATTAACTGTTAACATAACTTTGAATTTAAAAAAAAAAACTAAGGCCTTTCTACCTCAGAAATAGGTTACCTTAGCTTTATTTGGCAAAACTGTTAGGATTTTTTGGTCCTCAATGCTCTTCAACTTTGGCCTTTTAAACATTTTTGATTCGAGCGTCTCTGATGAGTCGTTTTTAGTCTCGAAACGCGCGTCCGGCGAAATGTAAAGTTTTGATCCTAGTATATATGATGAATTACTATAGTAGTGTGTTTCCCTCCATTTAAGCTTGTAACCAATATTTGTTTTCTTTTAATCGATATATGACTTTTGCACAGGGTAAAGTACTATTGCCTCTGTTTGATGATTATGTACTACTATTGAACTAAGGGTTTTCGGACTGTTAAAGTTATCAATTCAAAAGCCACCATCATTTTGCTCATCTATTAATAGTTTTCTGACGATTTCGGCCATTTTACATTTTTGTGATCTTATCTTACTAATCATTTTTTCATTTTAATCAAAGTTTCAAATAATACCGAAAAACTTTAAAAAATGCAATTATCGTCATTTAAGGTCAAATACTTCTATAAGGAAACTTGAATTTTGCTGTATAATAACAGTTTTTGAGATAATGGGCAATCCTTACATTTTACCCCTGTGTACTATTTAAAAAATGGTTGCAATTTGAGTTGAATACTGGGTTACATGGACACAGATGTGAACGTAGACACTTTAAGAATAATTGTGGCTAACTTTGGTGTCTATTGGCTTTATGTTTAAAATATAAGGTTTGTAAAATTTAACGGACGACAGACGAAAAATGATGGCAAAAACGCCATTTGAACTAGATGAGCGAAAACGCACACATGAAAACGTAAAAAAACCAATACGTTTAAAATTAAAAAGTCACACCGACAGAGTAAAAAGGAATAGAATTTTCCAAAATGTTAGGTCTTACAGAAATATTTCCATTTTTCTGACTTTAAACATTGCTGTAGATCGATATGAGATCATTGAAAATCTTTAAAAAAAATATTAGTTACCGTGCTTGTTCTCGAGAACAATGAAGTTACAAATGTGATGGATTTAACATGTCAATAAAATGTCATAACAACTGGTGAGTTCGGCAATGACATAGCCGATTTGGACTTATTCAAACAATCTGATAAATATGCATTAGGAAAAGTGAATCAGTACTGTTTCTTTTTCGTATTGAATGCCAGAATATGTAAACTTAGCCAACCTTTCTTGAAATATTTAATACGGCTCTTGTGATGTCATTTTTGTTATGGTGTCATATAAGTTAGGTGCATTTGTGCAGTTTGAAAAAAAATACATGGCGTTCAATGGGAGGCAACTCCCATTGTACCTAATTGATAACGTCATGCATTAGATATCCCTCCCCTTGTTACGTCATCCGCTGATTCGTTAGCATGTGGTTTTAAACAAAGAGCATGTTCCAGCCACGTTTAATTATGTATTTGAGATTTCAGATTCAATTGTTGCCACTAGTGCCAATGATTGTGTAGTACAAAAGTCTCCCCTGTATTAACAAGGTTGTATCATAATGTAGCAAACATTGTGACACTGTGATTTTTTGTAATTATCCATCTTCGGATTTCAAATGTTTGGCTTTGAGCGTTCCTAATAAAGGTCAATCCAGAAAAGCGCTTCGGACGCAATAAATTATTTAACGTGTTGTTTTCCATTTTTTGTCAAAGATAATAATTACACGAATTATACATGATAACAATGTTGTTGGTGAAATTTTAGTTTTAGATATTTGTCCTTGGCTTGGTTTACTGATGATTATTATGTACAATGTCAATCAAGCTGTATTTTTCGCATTGTCTTATTTCAGTATCTTATATTATGATTGATGTGGTGAAGCTTGTACGACTTTGCCCCCCGCTGAGCTATAGAAAAACAGTACTTTAACGAGTTTTATACGGACTCTTTTTAGATGATACACGGACTCTTTTTAGTTGTTACACGGACACTTGTTATGAATAGAATCACTCGTGTATGATCAGTGAGGTCATGGACACTTTAACTTCCAATTAGATTTGAACTTTTTGGTTCACCGACTTATTTCCTGTCTTTTTATTGAACACAATATTTACGTTAGCATCAATATCTTTTTTCAAACATTTCTATAAAATACTATTCATATCAGTACACTAAGGGATTAGACATGTAACTTCAAAAGGGGGGATATGGTTTTTTTCCGAAAAAAAAGATATTTTGATCCCAAATTTTATGAGAAAAAATTTATTATGGTCAAGCAGATGACAAATTAATGTTTTGCATGATTCCTGATTTTCCGATACCGCAAATAGTGCTAATTTAAACAAAAACATTTAGGTGATGTCGTTGAAAAGTGAATAGTTAATATACTAAAAAAAGAACATACCGCCCCCTTTATGAAGCAAATTATTCGGTCAATAAATGTTTTCTTCAATATATGTACATGAATTGTATTTTGGACAATGCTGAAAGTAAAGAAATGATGATACTGAAGTGTATATTTCAATAAAAATAAGACAGGAAATAAGTAGATAAAAATTAAATCTTATCAAAAGATAAAAATCCCTATAAACTCACCAATGCACGATTATTCTTGTAAAAAAAGTGTTCATGTAGAAAATCATTCAACTTATGTCATCAATTTTGTGCGGTAATTGGATCATAATGTAACACGTGTTTAATCCCAATCAACACTTACAAATCTAGAGACGAGCATGAATTAAACAAAAAATTGAAGTATATGCCTGAATTTATATAGTATTTAGACAAAATCCATTTTTTCATAAGCATTTCATTCACCAATGAAGAAGACATTCATTCTTTTGATACATTTATATTGTTATCGGATTTATATCAGTGGCGGATCCAGGTCCAAATCCAGGACAAACAGGGGAGAGGGGGTCAACTTTATGACCCCATTTAAATGCATTGATAATCAAAAAAGGGTTCTTCCAAACCCCGGGACCCCTACCAATGAATATTAAATTCATGTATTTGGCAACAAACGCGCGATTTTTTAAAAGAGAAATGGGGGTATGGAATGGCACATCCTGCATTTTTTGGTCAAAAATAAAGATCACAGGCTGTTAATTTATTTTAAAAAAAAATTCTTGAAAAAAATCTCGGTTGAAGGGAAATGAAAAAAAATGAGCTTATACTATAATTTACATTTACTGCTTTATGACTATCTTATTTTCTTAAATGTTTAGTCTTGAAAAATGTATTAATACTTTCTTGAACCGTCGTACAAGTCAGAAAAAAACCCCAAAAGAAACAGGCCGGTAACAACCAACCGAATAGTTTTTCTGCACTTGTATTCAGGTAACGGTTGTGACCTGACTACTCGTGCAGAAAAACTATCCGGCAACGGTTGTTACCGGCCTGTTTCTTTGTTACCTTTGTAATTTATCTAATACTTGTATCCGCCTTTTATTGAATTGTCAAATCTAAACAAGATCATGATTACACACATGTTGTTTTCCTTTTTCTTTTTTTATTCCTGTTATGTGACATCGTTTTGGATTAAGGTGCTTCATATTGACACTACCCATGTTCATTGTTGCTTATTGATACCATGTTTGGTATAACTGTATATTATTGCATTATTATAATTAAGCACCTTTCGCCAAACTTTATAAGTTGTCAATTATAATTATGCATTACCATATAAATAAAATGAGTGGAAATGGGGAATGTGCCAAAGAGACAACAACCCGACCATAGAGCAGACGACAGCAGATCTAGAAGGTCACCAACAAGTCTTCAATGCAACGAGAAATTCCCACACCCTAAGGCGTCCTTCAGCTAGCTCCTAAACAAATATGTACTAGTTCAGTGATAATGAACGTCATACTAAACTCCAAATTGTACACAAGAAACTAAACGTTAAAATAGTACAAGACTAACAAAGGCCAGAGGCTCCTGACTTGGAACAGGTGCAACAATTCGGCAGTGTTAAACATGTTTGTGAGATCTCAACCCTCCCCTATACATCTAGTCAATGCAGAAAAGTAAATACATAACAATACGCACATTAAAATTCAGTTCAAGAGAATTCCGAGTCTGATGTCAGAAGATGTAACCAAAGAAATAAAGAAAATGACAATACTACATAAATAACAACAGACTAGCAGTTAACTGACATGCCAGCTCCAGACTTCAATTAAACTGATTGAAAGATTATGATTTCATCATATGAATATCAGACACAATCCTTCCCGTTAGGGGTTAGTATCATACCATCATAACATATATGAGAAGAACATAACCCGTGTCATGCCAACAACTGTTTTTAGAATAAATGTGTTTAGTTACGATGCAAAGACCCTATAAGTGAATCAATATTAACGCCAAAATAAGCAATCTTTAGTAACCTATCGTAACAGTATCGTAACTATATTCCTTCTTGATAAGACTATTCAAAAGTTTTGTTAGTTTTTGAGGTGAATACTGACACCTTTGTGCTTTATAAAGAATATTTCCACAAAAAATTGGATGTGAAATACCTGAATTTTAATTTGCGTATTGTTATGTGTTTACTTTTCTACATTAGCTAGAGGTATAGGGGAGGGTTGAGATTTCACAAACATGTTTAACCCCGCCGCATTTTTGCTTTGCGCCTGTCCCAAGTCAGGAGCCTCTGGCCTTTGTTAGTCATGTATTATTTTAATTTTAGTTTCTTGTGTATAATTTGGAAATTAGTATGGCGTTCATTATCACTGAACTAGTATATATTTGTTTAGGGGCCAGCTGAAGGACGCCTCCGGGTGCGAAAATTTCTCGCTACATTGAAGACCTGTTGGTGACCTTCTGCTGTTGTTTTTTTCTATGGTCGGGTTGTTGTCTCTTTGGCACATTCCCCATTTCCATTCTCAATTTTATCTTACTAAATAATTCAAAATTTGGTGACTACGATGTAAGAGCTGAGTTCAGCTTCTCAATTTATAAATTTTTATCTCTATGTAGCAATATTTCAGCAGCGCCTGCATACAGGAGTATATATCTCCCAGTTGATACGATATCCAAGGGCTTGTATTTCCTATGATGATGTCCTTGAAAGGAGGTTTCTGCTCACAAGGAAGCTATTAAACCAAGAGTTCGAATTAATAAGGGAATTTGAAATCATCCTTTCGTAATTTTTACTGACGTCATCACGAATTGGTTGACCATTATGGAATATCCGTTTCACATATGATAATGTCGTTTGATGAACAATCATATCAGTCTTTATTATATGCTGCTCGACGCATACCAACATATATATATTATATTTATATATTGTGTAGTATATGAAAACCTTTTGTATTAATCAAAGTATATCATTCTTGTTCAAATTTTATATCGTATTATTATAGGACGTTTACCCGGTATATATATCAGGTAATCTAACACACCTGAATACATCACGTATTATTATAGGACGTTTACCCGGTATATATATCAGGTAATCTAACACACCTGAATACATCACCTCTATTTATATCATAAGTTTTGTTTAATATAATTTCAGTACCAAAACCAGTTTATAATTCACGTCCATCGGTGGAAAATGGAAATCATCAGTCTACACCAACTGTGATTACGACTTCAACCTCAACTAACTTTCCAGAAATATCTTCAGGCAAAAATTACTTCTCTCCTATTTCGAAATGAATTTGTACAATACCATTAATGTCTTTATAGTTTCAAATAATTCTTTAAGACACCGACGAGTCTATGTTAAGGACATGCACATCTGGCTTACTAACTTATAAGCTAGAATTCTTGACCCAGTTTTACAGAAACAAAACTAAACAAATCGTCTTATATTTTGCGTCATATAGTACCAAATATAGAATATAAATAAACCAATAAAAGAGTATGACTGCCGTTGAGACAACTATCAACAATTGTTGACGTAGATTTAAACAACATCTGTTTCACTACATATTTTAACAAATATTTATTCACGGTGTCGTCATGTTAAAACTAACAGGTACACATGAAAATACCATATACAATATATAGGAGCTACATTTAAAAGACAAATCAGCTCTCAGTAGCACGTCTTTGAGAACTTGGGTTCTTAGAAATCACATGGATGGCACTCGAACGATCATGAAGAGTTCAGATTATTTCTTAACTATAATAGACAAGATACAAACTTTAAAACACCAATAGGTCAATATGGATGAAAAAAGTAAAATCACAAAAATACTGAACTTAGAGGAAAATCAATTTGGAAAGTCCATAATCACATGGCAAAATTAAATAACAAAACGCATCAAAAACGAATGGATAAGAACCGTCAAATTCCTTACTTGGTACAGGCATTTTCAAATGTAGAAAATGGTGGATTAAATCTGGTTTTATAGCGCTAACCCTCTCACTTTGATGACAGTCTCATCAAATTCTGTTATATTTACATTGATGCGTTAACTAAACAGACACAATAAATAAAATAGTCAAAATATTGGTACATCAGTCATCATCGTATAACAATTTTAAAAGGAACAATTTAACAGAACACAAAAACATCTATCTACTACACATTCATTGATTTGTGTGTCTGACGTCAGAAAATTTTATACGTCACATAAATTTGTCGTTTAATGTGCATACAAACAATTTCAAAATCTACATAGGCAATGTTAGCATACTGGGTTAAAAAAATCAAAAGTATGTAAGAATAAATTTCAGAAATAGACCCGAGATTCAAAAAAGTCCAAAATTTATATATAGAATTTAAAAGAATGGATGAACGAGTGATTCGACTCCTTGTATTACGAAGTTGTCCTTAAATGACAAATTGTTATTAGTGTTTGGTGTGAATGCATATTATTTATTTTGAGACTATAACGGATACAGAGAAAATTTAAACAGAAATAATTGATTCACAAGACAAGAAAATGTACAAATACAATTAATATTGGTGAAAACGTTGACCAACCCTTTATAGGAGTAAGTGCCCTTAAAGGACAACTTGTGCCAATTTTAGCGATTTGCCTTTTATCTTAAAACTATAATAGATAAATACAAAGTTTTAAAAACACAAATGATCAGCAAGTCAAGATCTGTAAATATTTCAGCATAGATAAATGAGTCAGTTGTCTTCTGATAGGAGTTAATGCCCTCAAATGACAATTTGACCACTT
The DNA here is from genome assembly GCA_037788925.1 of Mytilus galloprovincialis. NCBI lineage: Eukaryota > Metazoa > Mollusca > Bivalvia > Mytilida > Mytilidae > Mytilus > Mytilus galloprovincialis. Next base: position 75,996,646 of record CM075340.1, read on the forward strand.
GTTCCATTTTTTAAAAACAATAATGGATTTATAGAAACTTAAATAGCAAAAATTATCAGCAAGATGTAAAAATGTCAGCATAGTCTAGAATATATGAAATTATCAGTGTTTTTTCGAAGGGATTAATGAATCTTGAATGACGCTTCTTCCCGTTCTTCGTGTTTAGACTAAATCTATAGAACTATAAAGTATAAAGAGAGAACCTGTACACAAAGAAAATGATCAGCAATAAAAGAGATATAACATGTAGAGAGTGTCCATTACTGAAGATGTATAGTCCTAGGTGAACGATACAGGATCTATAGAGCCTAGAGTTAGTTGTAAAAGTTATTTCGACCGATAATGTTATGTCTTTTCTGCAATCGCCTAAATTGTTGAGCTTTATGATACGCTCCTGTTATTGTTTTTCGCGTTATCATTTATTTAATGAACAAATCTGCTTAATTATAAAGGAAAGTTTCAACTTTAGTGTTCTTGTTTAGGATGATAGCACGATGAAAATATACTGTTGGTCTATTAATTGCAGTACAATATCTGTTAACATGGTATAATTATTTAATTCAGAGACAAAGCTTTTATTATTATCTGTTATTCAGAAAATGACGATATGTTGACGGCATGGTCAATAATATTATTATATCGTTTCCGTCACAAATAATTCATTTTCATTTCAACATCGTCAATGACACCGAGCCAAAAGAAATATAGTTAAGAGAAGAGACGAGTCTTTGCCGTTTTAAATGCCCATACAGATATAAGCATATGACAAAACATGTATCATCATTACTGCTCGTTAGAATGGAAGTAGTTCTACCTATCGAACTTTTTGATTTTTTTTTCAACCAGGAGTCTTCAATAAGCCTTTGTAGCGATCTTAATTACATCCTCGTGAGGCCGGTAAAGAGAATACACCTGTAACTAGTCTTACATAGATATAGGAAGATATGGTATGAGTGCCAATGAGACAACTCTCCATCCAAATAACAATTTATAAAAGTAAACCATTATAGGTCAATGTACGGCCTTCAACGCGTAGCCTTGGCTCACACCGAACAACAAGCATGTACCTGTCGTAAATAAGGTGATTTTATTATATGATAATGTTTTTGTTATTTGGAAAAAGTCAAGTTGATGAAATGTTTTGTTAAATTTATTTATTTTTAAATAAACCATGCAACTATCAGGCGGTATTTATTTATGGATAATTATATTTACGTGTGACCTTAAATGCAATCTTTAAATTCAGACATCTTTTAACTCGGTAAGGAGTTTGTAAAGTTTAACATTATGTTTTTTTTTAAGTTGAACTTATAGGAAAGCTAAACTTCGAGTTTTACAAGTAAGGTACTGGTATTCATATATAATCTCGCTTGCAAGCTCTTTGTACAATTGTGTTTTTATAATTTTTAATGTGCTGGCTGAAATAAGATGCTTTCCTTCCGACCAACTGGTATTGTCAGAGACATATGTCTTAAAAGGTTTGTTGGTCTGTGGTTGCAAAAACAAAACTATAAAATTCGTGATAATGCTATTACGAGATTCATTTTTGCATAAACTTTGTTCGTCCGGTAAACCGTTAAGCTGACAGAAAAATATCTTCTAATGATGTTCTTTTATGAGTTTAGAATACTTCTTATTCTCGAATGGAAGGAACTATAATACAGTGACATTTTCGTTCATTCCCCTATGTCCCGATAATTACATATACTAAACAGATACTAAAATATAAATATCTAAAATAGTCTATGTACCATACACAGTAACTATACGATAAATGCATGTGTTGTTAAAATTATGACATAAATCCTTTTCCCCTGCTAAGTGTTACATTCCTTTCTAAAAATATTCTAAATACAAAATGTGTACTTGATATATTTCAGACACATCATATGGGTTTTCTAAGAGTGTTGCTGCATGTTTAAAAGAACCATATACCTGTCATGTCAACGCCAAGTATGTCTTCTTTGAAACTGGCACCTGTTGCGAATGTAAAACTACGTTCTACGGGAATGGAATTCGATGTTTGAAAACAGGTTAGTAAATTAGTGTAAAATAATATATCAAATCAATATGACACCTTTTATCTCCGGATTTAAAATTATTAAACTATTGTCAGATCTAGTTTGTGAACATTTAAAGTGTTTACAAAATTCCTAAATGATTTTCGTTTTCACAATGAACATTGTAAGAAGTAGAATAACAAATATGCTTACCTTCAAAGAAAATTCAAAACGGAAAGTCCCTCATCAAATTGCAAAATCAAAAGTTCAATCCCATCAAACCCATCAAACGTATGGAAAACAACTGTCATATTACTGACTTGGTACAGGCATTTCTTATGTAGAAAATTGTAGTTGTTATCTATTCGTTTGATGTGTTTAAGCTTTTGATTTTGCCATTTGATTTGGGACTCTCCGTTTTGAATTTTCCACGAAGTTCGATATTTTTGTTATTTTACTTTTTAGGTTACTTAACTTTCTTAAGATAAGCACTGCACAACTTGAATGTCATTCATAATTTTGTGTATTGTTTTAACGGTATCTGAAAATCATGGTATTTTGTTGTCTATTCAATCTAAGAGAAGTAACGAGAATTGAAATGTATATATTCATATAAGCACTAAGCTAATTATGCTACGTCAATCTTCGTGACTAAAGATGATATAAAACCTTTTGTCTTCACATGAATAGGAAAAAGACTTAAACTGAGAGGTAAAGTTGATGGTGTATTGAACAACAAATTCATAGAGAATGTGAACCTACTTTCTTATGTATATACAACCAATGGACGAATAGAAACACATATTAGAAGTAAACAAAACATTGTAAGAACAATGATGAAAATATTGCAGCCCATTGGTGACATCATTGGATGGATGTTTGCTGTTCCACAGGGAAGGAAGGCCAAAAATGGCTTCATGATGACAGGTATGTACGGTATGAGATGTAGTTTTTATTTTAGAGGAAAACATTTAAGTTTGGAACATCAGACTATATGTGTCTGTATTGTAAAGCTACATGTAACACTGCTCATTCCAACACTGGAACAGAACAAAGTACTTTGACGTGCCTATACATTTATATTGGTGAACGTTTTTAGTTAATTTACTCAATCGCTGCCTACTGTCTTTTTTATTTGAATTTGGTTCCGGCTTACATTTGATTTACGTCAATGAATGGCTCTTTTGGTATATTCCAATCGTTTTCATAGAATATATGTTTTTTGTTATTATGAGGAAGATTAGTTCATACATGTATATATCTTTCAAACAGAGACATGACACTACTAGTAGTATTAGACCAACATATAAAAAGATTCGCGCAAATTTTCAGGATGCAATCTTTAGTAGAAAAAAGTAAAATCATAAAAATAGAAATTGCATTTTTATATTTCGTATATATGAAAATATAAATGTACGTTGTTAATTTTAAAAAAAAATAATCTGACAGCCATTTTTCACCCAAATATCAATGTTACATCTAAAACTCAGCCTATAAACTGAGCGTTCAATCAACAATGTAATTTTCCTTATAATGTGTATTATGATAAGAGATGTTTTATATTATTCAAAATATGTATAGAATTATATGCACGTTCAAATTTTCGAAACTGAAGTATATCAGTCGATACATAAAAGTCAAACAAGATAAACAATACAATGTATGGTGAATTCATTTTTGTTTGTTTAGGTGGAAAACTTAACAGAACTGCTTTGATAAAGTATGTAAGCGGCGAAACAGTGTTAATTACACAAAAATTATTTACCTCTCCGTCAGATTTCATAGTTCAGACACATGTACAAGGGACAGTACCGGATCAGCTGGACAGTATATCATTTAATGACTTCACGGAACAGCTCATAGCAGTTTACAGAGGTATTCTTATTTAACTGAAACAATATATGCCCAACTGTTTTAAAGTGTATGATATTGATATTCTTTCATGATTTCAATACATAGATATTTACTGTAAATAACAAAAATCTTAGATAACCACATAACTATCGAGACAACAGATAAGAAATATCGAAATCAAACATGCATCTCATAGTATGTTTACAATATATTTCATTTCCGTCGTAAAGTGTAAAAGAACTTTTATTGATTAGACATCATGCATTAAAATAATGTACAATTTCTTAATTTTAGTATCCAGTATAAATACATACATTGTGAAACGTAGAAAACACAGACCACTTAGTGTTGAGATTAAAACAAAAAACCAAAATCAAGAGGAGAAAAGCCAAAACAGCAGGACAGGAAGACATATGTATAAACGGAAAAACAAAAAATCAAACAAAACCTTTTCATACAACTTGATCAAATGCAATAATTGTGATAAACTTTCATCCTGGCAATATACACATATTTATTGTCGACACAAGAAATTGACAAGTGTTTCACAATCGGGACCATAGATAAGACATGTAGATATCAAGTAAACCTTTTATTCGTTAGTGATCGCACGTTACAATGACATCCAAGTATTAAAATAATGTATACATATTTAAGTTTTTCAATATAAGTGCATTTAACGTAGATCACATAGTCTAATCTGGATTAAAAATGGGAATACATAAAAATCCAAATCTAGAGGACAAGTAATTCAAAAGACAAAACAAATCAACATATATATTAACTGGAAAAAAATCAGACTAAATTTTTTTCAACAACATGTGAGAATACAATGATTTTCTTTCATTACCAAAATGGAATAATCGTCATTATAAAAAAAAGAAGATGTGGTATGATTGCCAATGAAACAATTAATCGTTAATGTTTGCTTTCTCTTAGCGTAAACAGGGAAGACAAGTGACTACTCTATGTTAATATTGATGAAGACCTATATCCATATAGTTCTTTTAATGTTGTATTCTCTAATTTCATAGGCGTTATAAAATCTCGTTCCACGAGAAAATTCAAAAGGAATGGTTTTAGGTCCAATTTCACTATGGACCAGACTATAACGTTTAATGAATGCCAACACAATCCATTTAGACACAGCTCGAACACTGTGAGACATCTGTCAACCAGAAATCTTGTCATGAATGATAGAAAGAATGATGTTCTCCGATTATCCTCAACCAATCAAATCTGTGAGATATAATTTCAATTATTTTCTATACTGATCTGCACAATTCTACCACGGACATTCGACAATATGCAAAAAGCAAAAATTTTGTTCGTATCATGCATCACAAATTATTTCTTATCATTTCTATTTATTTTGAAAGTTTTAACTGTATGAAATCGATAAACAAAAATTGCATCTTTTTTTCTAAACTGGTAAAAATTGCATTTTTGGAAGACATTATTCAGATAACTGTACAATGTATTCATAGCGTCAATTGTCATCTCTTTGGTAATGAGATGATGTATATCATACCTTTTTTCAATTCTTTCGCTGTAATATTCATATGTTATTGGGAAACTGAGGTAATATCTCCCTAAGAAAAGATTACATTAGGTGGATTCGGTAATAATTTGAAGTATATTTATATCACAGATTAATAATATCCTTGGATTGTAAAGTTTTTGGTTTGAGCATTCCTTATAAAGGTATTTATAAAACGCTTGTGTCACACTGAAATTCATTCCCTAGAAAAGAAGGGGGCGAAAGATACCAAATGGACATTCAAACTCATAAGTCTATAACAAACTGACAACGCTATGGCTAAAGGAAAATATGAGTCATTATGTTAAGGCCAGGAACACATCAGCTATTGATAAACTGGCATATGTTATACATTATCTGTAAGAACCAGTGGATTTCGTTTGCTTCCCTAATTTGATTTAAGTTGATACGACCTGAAAAGCAATTTATTAGGTACTGGTATTTTTTAAACTTTTCTGAATTGGAGTTGATATAGTTAATAAATTTTCTTTCTTTAACAATCCCTTGCCAATAAGTGTCTTTATAATATCATTCAAGGCAATATCCTTCATTGTAAATAAGGAATGTTCTTATTACAATCTGACTTTAAGATACGTCTATCAAAAATGTAAAATTGAAAGAAAAAAAAACTCCAAGAAAATTCTAAACGGATAGTCCTTTATCAAATGGCAAAATCAAAAGCTAAAACAAATGACTGGAAAGCAACTGAATTATTCTAATCTTGGTACAGGCATTTACTTATATAGAAAACGTAGATTAAATCTGGTGTATAGCTAACTTAACCGCTCACTTATTTAGAAATTGCATAAAATCCCATATTTTTGACATTAATGTGTTCACAAAACAAACAGAAATAATCTTTTAATTTTTATAAATAATATAGAAAAATGTAGAAAAATGGAGTACAGCAGTCAACATTATGTTATTATCTTTAACACTTAAACAATCTATATATGTTAAAAAAAAGCACGTAAGCGTAATTAAAAAAGTAGCATTCCAAAGAAATGACCAGAGCACAATACCACAATGGCGGGATGTACACATATCGAGCATCGAGCATCAATTTTAATCCCACAGGTTGCACTACTGTATATATAGACAATGACATATACCACACGAACAAATTTTACGGCTAAAACTGTGCAACTTTTATATTGAAACATAGACCTAAATCGAAACTAATGATGTTGAATTGATATTTCCCGAACACATAAACAGATCATATTCATTTCGTAGGCAATGAAATTTGTAAAAACAATTTTATAGAAATCTCCAACGATAAATCGAAATAATTAGGAAACTGAGAATCCCATGCTATCGGGCAACATTTATCGTACGTAAATTTATTTATTCAACTGCTCATACAAATGCAACAGACACACTAGTCTAACGCCTGGATACAACCAGTTTATACATCACACATCCAAAGACCAAATAAATAAAAACAGTTCATTCCATCATTCAAAAGATAAATAGAATCATCCAAGGTATATCAAACCCATTTTAAATTTAAATATGTTAAACGCATATCAATTTTAACCACGCATCTTTATGGGATAACACTTTATATATCAGATATTTTATGCCATATATACCATAAATCATTAGACATTGGATAAGTCCCCACTGACTGGCAAACTTCACATGTCTCCCTATTTGCAATAAAGGATCCAAATATAATCCACAGAATTATCGATTGCTCCAAGGACGAAAAGTTTGGAAATATAGTATTCGGCTTAGGTCAACCTAGCACGAGAAAGTGGTAGTGATAAAATGTGGGTGCTGAAAAAAAAAAGACAAAGAATTATATAAATATTCCAACAACACTGGTATTTTAACGGATGTTTTTTTTTTTGTAAACTGTCAACCAGCGGTACAGGTCCAAAAATAGTAAAAAAACACAAAACACCGCAAATAAAAAATAGTTTGGTTGCCACACCTTCACAAAATCTTATCGACTCTTATAAACAAACAAATAATTTCCAATTCATTTTTAAAATTTGTTCTTCTACACAAAAGAGGGACGAAGGAAACCAAAGGGACAGTCAAATTCATAAATCGAAAACTAACAACGCCATGGCAAAAAATGAAAAGACAAACATACAAATAATTGTACAAATGACACAACATAGAAAACTAAAGACTAAGCAACACGAACCTCACCAAAAACTGGGGGTGATATCTGGTGCTCCCGAAGGTAACCAGATCCTGCTCCACATGTGGCACCTGTCGTGTTGCTCATGTTATAGCAAACCCAGTAAATAGTCTAATTCGGTAGGTAACATTCATTCATACAACAGTTTTTGTTGGTATCAAATAAAGAGTCCCAAGTGATTAAATTGAAATTGACTTTTCGAAAAATTTACAGACGCCATCATGATCACTTGACCGTTTTGTAATAATCTATTTCACTGGTGTCAACGGATATGTTCCAATGTCGTAACCACAATCCTTTCCGATTTTCTGCAAATGGTTTTGTCAGCTTGTTTTTGCATTTTTGCGTTTGTACCTTCCTTTGGTTTCTTCCTCCTCTCTGTTATACGTTAAGGATACACATGAGCGATCACACACATGTTAACCACTCTATGTCCTTCCTGTTTTTTCACAAGTCAAAAGTCTGTAATCATGTGTTATCACTTGATGCTGACGGTCATAAACATAGTTATATTTCTTCCCTAGTATCATGTTAGCATCAACTGCGGTTAAATTTAAATCATATGAATTTTTTTTTTTCAGTTGACGTACAAACTGGAAATGAAGAAACACAGATCGACGAGTCTTTGACATTATTTTCGCCAAATGTAGAAGAAAATGTGACAATGAACACGATATCGCCAACTGCAGGTAAAAGTGATGTGATATGAATTTTGTTCGGGAAGTATTTAATGTATTACACTTTCTAAACATCCAGTTATTTTATGTTTATTTTTAAACTAGTGTTTCAAAATTAGATAGAACATTTTGATTGTATACCGTTTTTTGGTGATACAGTTCGTCACGTTGGATTCTAGTATTTAAATTTACGGATATCAATTCGGCCCATAACACACCCAAACCTAACGTGTTGATACAGGTATGATGGCCGTTAATGCATGCTTATCTTAATAACAATAACTTTACATTCCTTGGTATTTTAACAGCTTTGCACTGACCTCTCAAAATCATTGTTTTTATTAAAACTATGACTGGTTTTAAATTTAAAATTAAAGTGTAGTTCTTGCCATTTTTTTTTTTATCTAAATTTAATTTGGTATTGGATCTTAGCAAAACTCAAAAGATGAGTTTGAGTAAGTACGTGAACGTCTAACATTTGTAACAATAAAGATTTCAGCAAATGGATAAAATGAATAGTGATATATAAAATCTCTGTATATAACACTTTTTTGCAAGCTTTCTAGTATGTGCTATAATCTGTTTATGGTACTTTTAATCAAAGCATTTAAATGTCCTTGAGGGAGAAGAAAACTCAGTTGCAATGAGTATGAAAGTTAAAAAAATGTGGTACGATTGCCAGTAAGATACTCACCACAAACGTCTTATTGAAAAAGACGCTACTAGTTGTGATCACCATACAGCTTTATAAGGTGTCAGACCACCAATTACTCCCTCCAATTTAGAACGTATGTAAAAGTAGCCATACTCTGACACAAAATAGTGCTTATGATTGTCTTTTTTACTTAAACTAACCAACAAATTTGCAGAAATGAAACTTTTGGCGAAAGAGAAATATATCTAGACCTTTTTGAGCCAAAATTTACTTGTCTTTGAGTTTGCATTCAAAATTGAGGATTAATGCGCTCCACAGTATACTAATTTAAGATTTCCAGAAAACCAGGGGTTATTTTTGGAGTACCTCTGTTCGAAGGTCAGTTAATTTGTTAGAAAGCTTTAAAGGTATGATGAAAATTGGCATGTAGAAAGCTGATACATGTACAATTCAGTATATACCTGGTTTCTATGAAGTTAAATTTAAGATAAAATATGATAAAAGCTGTGAAAATTGCAAAATTTGGTTGAACAGATAGGGATTTTTAATTGGTGGTCTGACACCTTTAAGAGAAATGCGTTAAAACCAAAAATTCAGAAAACAATTGATTTTTTGGTCTTAACTGATCATTTGAAATAATAGTAGCCATATTCTAATCTGTTTTGGAATAAAAAGTCACAAATTGCAAATTTAGATCCTTAAACCTGAATGTGTGCTATTTTTAGCTTTTCCCACCCTGACAATATGCTTTCATATAAAAAAATGTTATAAATTTTTATAAATGCACAGAAAGTTGTTTCTGTGGTGTTAAACATTAAAACATAGGTTGATAACTACCCAAAAAAAATTGTCGTCATGAATATTTAATGAATTTATTTGATTTTTACCCCTTATATCATCGCGGCATATCATGTATATGGCAGATAACGTAGCCTGATATAAACACTGCATAAACTCACAAAAATCTCATTTATTATCTCAAATGAAAGTTTTGTACCTTAAATTGTATTGACTGATAGTAAATAAAACAGTTAAATGACCATGACTGCACTTTTGATCAGTTAATAGTCCCATTACTGACACCAGGTGTAAAAAAGGGGGGGTCAATATTCCTTGACTCTTCAATACCTTGGATTTTTTACTAATCTCATTGTAAAAATTGTGGAAAGCCTTAAAGAAGTAGAACAAACAAGGAAAAATCAACAGAAACTGATCTTGATATTGTAAGTTTATGTTCCTCTAGTCCAAAATGAGATTTTCAAGTATTTTCTATCAAAGGCTTACATTACAGTCAGTTTAAATTGAGCTGTGCAATTTGTAATATAAGTCGCATTATGCTCAAAAAGGATGTTTTTTACTACAAATTGATTAAGGATTAAGAATAAACAAAACAAAAGATTTCTGATCAACTGTTTTTGCTCTTTAGGTGTCAGACCACCAATTACTCCCTCCAATTTAGAACGTATGTAAAAGTAGCCATACTCTGACAAAATAGTGCTTTTGATTGTCTTGTTTACTTAAACTATCCAACAATTTTGCAGACATGAAACTTTTGGCGAAAGAGAAATATATCTAGACCTTTTTGAGCCAAAATTTACTTGTCTTTGAGTTTGCATTAAAAATTGAGGATTAATACGCTCCACAATATACTAATTTAAGATTTCCAGAAAACCAGGGGTTATTTTTGGAGTACCCCTGTTCGAAGGTCAGTTAATTTGTTAGAAGGCTTTAAAGGTATGATGAAAATTGGCATGTAGAAAGCTGATACATGTACAATTCAGGATATACCTGGTTTCTATGAAGTTAAACTTAAGGTAAAATATTTAGAAAGCTGTGAAAATTGCAAAATTTGGTTGAACAGATAGGGATTTTTAATTGGTGGTCTGACACCTATAATAAGGAGCAACATCCGTTTTCCATAGTCACCGAGAAAAACTAACGATCTTCGGTTTTCACATGCTTCATTTCACTAGGGAATAACGGTAATTAATTGCAACCGTTGTAATCATAACCTATAATAATATATTTGTAGTGAACCCAAAAGAGTTTTACAGCACCGAAGATGAAGAACTATCAGGTGAAATTGGTATGTTGAATGTCGTTCAATTTTTAATATTGGTATGTTAAATTTCATTTAATCTGTATACCCCCGTTAACAGGACGTACACAATGTATCACTGTATACCAGTTTTTGTCCATTTGTCGTATATCTGACCGGATTTCGTCAACATGTCTGACAATAACTCAATAACGTTTTAATCAATGTGCACGCACGTTTGGTGAAATGGTTATATCTATTGCTATGAGATCCCTTTCGATGTTTATAAATTTTGTTTCTTTGTCCCTGAGTTATGGAGTGTAATTTATTAATAAACAGAATTTTCCAGCTAATGGGGCAGAGCACAAAAATGCTTTTAGGAGTTTTGATGAAATTTTAGTGAATTGTTTGTATGTTTTAACGTCAGCCCCCTGTCAATTTTTTTAAATGTTAGATACTACGAATCTGATTAATGGGGTTTCATAATTTAGAAATGATTTTTCCAGTGTTCGGACACTTACTCAAAGATGCTTTTATCTGTTATCGTGAAACTTTTTTTACTTGTTTATATCTTTTAGAATAACCTCCGTTTTATTTTGGTTTTTATAATTTTCTACTATGACATTGAGTACAGTAGTGAAGCCATATACATATTCTTTAAAAAAGCGACAGGCAAATCATGCGCCCATGGCTCAGCTTTTTGTTGATATGTAGGTTTACATTTTGGTATTGGTATGTAAGATCTTGTTTTACGACCTTTAGAGGTCTACAACGATTTGTTATAACTAGCTCATTGTGTAAGGATTCACTATTGATGTCATAATGTATTCACGGAACAATATTATTTGATCCGACGTCATCATGACAAGTTTTTAGAAAACACATAATCGATTACCAAATCATCATTTTTTTCAAAGTTTTTTTACCATCTGAAGAAATTGCAACTTTACGATATAAATCTTAGGCCGATGGTATCAAGTTTGACCTAAATTTATTATGACGGTCGTCAAATATTTGAAAAACAACTTTATTGCTTTGTGTAATTAAGACCTACTTTCGTACATGTATATAATACTGGAATCGGTTTCACGAAACATTTAGGACAAAGTTCGGTCGTTAGTATACTGAATTGTTCATGACTTAAGATAAATCTTAGTCTTTTTGTGAAACCGACTACCGATCATTGTTTTGTTTCTTATAGTTAACGGAATTGTGACATATCAGGCCCTTCAAATATTCTTTTGATTCTTTTGTGCTCATATGCCTATATAACTAATGGCTAAAATTTGATCAAAAGCAGCAATTATATGCAAAAATTCTTATATTGTATAAGTGCAAATAAAAAAGGTGGCATTACTGTTAAAGTGAAGTTTTTTTTTTATAAATAAAAAGATGTGTATGATACAAGTTATTTTTCGTATTTCTATATTATGAATTAACATCTAAATTCGTTCGTGCTGTTTTTATTGTTAAAGAAAGCGTAAATTCAGCATCACAAATACTATTTTTAATCCTTACTTATAGGAAATCAAAAGTTTCATTAAACTAAGTAGTCGTTTGTTAGAAATATTACCATTACCATTATAGAATCCGCAGGATCAATCAAGTTGCATATTACAGTCAAAGAAAAAGAGAATATGAACATGTTTGGTAAGTAAAATTGAAATATTTTAAAAGTCTTTTTTTCTTATGCAAATATTTTGCTGCATTTTGCTAAAAATAAACATTCCGTTTAAAAGTAAACAAATGTAAACGTATCAGAGCATAACATTAAAAAAATCCATATACATGATGATACTATTCTATCCTGAAATAGATGCAACCTGAATTTTAATAAAGTTATATAAATCTATACTGGATATTCAATTCATTCTTATTATGTAAATGTTTTCAATTTGAAGAGCTACCATTCGTGTGTAAAGACGAGTTAAAACTGGCGGATTACAGCGGTTTAAAATTGAATAAAACATTCGAAATAGTTAATATTCGTAGTAAAATAACGAGTTTAAATGTAATCTGAAAAAAATGTAACACGAAGAATACACAAATTCAACACTTATATATTGCATCATCTCAAACTGGCTCCGATTATCATTTTGATTTTAATACTAAAGACATGTTTTTTCGCCATGATTATAATATGGTTGTTAAAAATATTAACATGCTAAACGTTAAAATGACGATTTCCTGCGAAATTTAAGTAACTGTAGATAGGTGACCACTATACATTTTATTGAGTAAATTATATATATATTTATATCTATAAAAAAGTAGAATCACAAAAAACTGATCTCCGAGGAGTTCTCGAAACGAAAAGTACCTAATCAAATGGCATAATTAAAAGCTCAAAGAATAAAACGAATAGGTACGAACTGTCATATTCCTTACTTGGTGTAGGCATGTAAAAAATGGTGGGTTCAACCTGGTTACAAAGCTAGCTAAACCTCTCACTTGCATAACTTTTTCTGTGACTGTATTTTAAGTATAGACAATTTAGCTAACCAGCAATCAGTTCCGTCATCATTCTTTATATATTATGTACTGATATATACATCTAGACTCTACTGACGAGGAAATATGGCACTAGGCCACTAAAAGCTGAATTTTAAGTTCAGTCTAGGTGGCCAAGTGATCTGAATCGCTGGACACAGTGCAGGCTGTGTTGTCTCGATATCTTTATAGCATAAGTTCGAATCCCGGCGAGGGAAGAACATACATGTGGTTCCGAATATCGAATTATCGAATACCAAAGACGTTTACTGGTTAACCGGTCTTTTTTTATTTTTATATATTTGATGTAAAAATAGAAATAAATGATATCAAGATTGAATATAGATTTACATAGATATATTACTGTTGTCAACGATTAAACGTCTAAATATTAACGTCGGAAGGACCGAATATCGAATACCAAAGACGCTTACTGGTTAACCGGTCTTTTTTTACAATTTTAATATATTTGATGTTAAAATTAAAACAAATGTGTACTGAATTATCAAAAAGAAATGTTGAATTTTAAAATGATTGTCGTGGTAAATATTTTTAGCATACATGCATTTTGAAAAGTTGTAAGCTGATTACATTTTACAATTGACTTCGTTTATTTCATTTATGATATAGTATTATGCAGGCCTACATGTAAATATGACATCCCTAACGTCCAAGTTTTGTCATACCTTAGCCAACTGAACGAGAACATAATTGTGTGTCCAAAGCAAATGCCAATTGTTTGTTAAAAAAAATTAGAAGAATTTTTTATCCCATTTGCGAATTAACTACGGTTTCTTTCGATTCTGAATAGTTAATAAATATTTACTTATTGCAGTGGATGTGCCAGTTAAACGTGAAGGAACAAATGAGTCTTTATCCTTGTCACCCTCTACGGAGAATACTCCGACAATGAACACGATGTCGACAACTGCAGGTAAAAAATAATATATGGTAATGATAATATTAAATGAATTTTGTTCCGAAAATATTTGATGCAATAAATAGTGGGATAAAAAGTAAAAATCCATAAAAGTACCTAAGCAAATGGCAAACTAAAAAGCTCAAACACATCAAACTAATGGATAACAACTGTCATATTCCTGACTTGGTACAGGCATTTTCTTATGCAGAAAATGATGGATTGAACCTGGTGTTATAGTTAGCCAAACATCTCACTTGTATGACAGTCGCATCAAATTACATTTCATTGACAACGATGCGTGAACAACACAAACAGACACAAAGGTAAAAAATGTCAAAAATAGGGGTAAATCTGCCTTTTAGTATCGATCTGATGAGTTAAACCCATTCTAATTGATTAATGTGTTCACAACTTCACAAGTTATTGGAGGTATTGGTAGACCAAAAACACGTTTAATCACGCAACGCACTCAAAATGCCTATAAAAAGCAAGTCCGAAGTTTCTAATCTAGTGGGTGCCATTTATTGCTGACTGGACTTTAAGAATTATGTACGGTACTTTCAATTTTAAATAGTTCATATATATTTACTTATTGCAGTGGATTTACAAAGAAAACGTGAAGGAACTAATGAGCCCTTATCCTTTTCACACTCTATGAACACGATGTCGACAACTGCAGGTAATAACAAATATATGGTATGGAAAAAAATCTGGAAAAAAAAGATTTATCAAAAATTTTGATAACATTTGAGTAGAAATATAGTGCGTACACTTCAAATTTGGATGCACAGTATATTGCTTCAAAGCTATAACCAATAAAGAAAACTGATATTATCTTAATATGCATATGATTCTTAAATCTTATTTTGTAAAGTGGTTTTTGTAAACTACTGATGCCTTAGTTATAAGAACAGGTTTGTAACATTGCGCCTTGATCTCATTTTATAAGAACAAAATAAGTATAGATTTAAGCATCAGTTGTTTACCGATGTTTTTCCTTATTGGCCCTGGTATCCGCCAAAGATTCCAGTATCGACACAGAGGGCTTGGTATGGAGCGAAGGCTGATACCAGGGCCGTTATAGAAAATGGCATGTTATTATCTATTGATCACATATTTTCAAGCTGGAGAAAAAAGTAAGCATATATCAAATTATGTTTGATATTTCAACAAAAATTTTTAAAAAATTTGATGAAAAAAAAACTCAAAAAGTATCGTTTTTCGAGGGCTGATATCGATATTGGCCCTGTGGGCAAAAAAAACAACCTTGTTTTTCGGCTATTATTTACCAGACAAAAACGGGCATATAATTACAAAATGTCTGCAAAATGTGTGATACAAAAATGATAAACTAAAGGAAACGAATATAACTGAAGTAATAACATGAGCTCAAAACGTAGTTAGATTGGGTGCATCATTGGAGTTAGCTCCTATTTTGCTATGTATTCATTATTTGCATAAATTTGGAATCCACATTCGGTAAAATATCATAATCGGAAATAAAACATCCTAATACAAACGTACATAGATTAAATGTCTCTTAAAATTTTCGAAAAAGCAATTTAAAAACATAAACATAGTCGTGAAGTTATTTACATAAAAGGTTCTCTTATTGATCAAGAAGAAGATTATGTAAAGTATATAACATTTGATGTTTGGCTCGGTAAAAACTGGAATGTTTAACAATCATGTAATTGCTTCTTGTTTTTAGTATCGTACTTTCATTTGACAGGGAACATCACTGAAGAAACATACACAACACAAAGGGCATCCAGAAATAGTTCTATCAAGAGGAGATCAGTTTTGCTATGGAATATTGGCTGCTTTATTATGTCTGTTTGGTCTTTATCTGTTTGAAGATGTTTGATATATAGAAGAGATATAGTACCGAGAAGAAAACATTTGCTTTAACTTTATTTATTTTTAGCTCCATATAAAATGATCACAAAATTGATTGTATATCTTTGATTTTTAAAAAATTCAGTTACAGTGATTTGATGATGAAAACCAACAAGATAAAAACTGGGAGTTTATGTTTTTTTGGTTTTTTTTCAATGTGTCAATCAAAGCATTTATCTAGGCTTTTATGGACAAATCATTATTCGGATATCCTGGTGAAATTATACATATTTCTATTCACTGATTTTATATTAAAAAAAATGAGAGAATTTATGATTGCAAAAAGGACAATTAAAGGTATAGCTAGCTTTAAAACCAGGTTTAACTCACCATTTTCTACATAAGAAAATGCCTGTACCAAGTCAGGAATATGGCAGTTGTTGTTCATTCGTTTGATGTCTTTTATCTTTTGATTTTGTCATTTGATTAAGAACTTTCTGTTTTAAATTGTCCTCGGCGTTCACTATTCACTGGACACAGTGCAGGCTGTGTTGTCTCGATATCTTTATAGCATAAGTTCGAATCCCGGCGAGGGAAGAACATACATGTGGTTCCGAATATCGAATTATCGAATACCAAAGACGTTTACTGGTTAACCGGTCTTTTTTTTATTTTTATATATTTGATGTAAAAAAATAGAAATAAATGATATCAAGATTGAATATAGATTTACATAGATATACTGTTGTCAACGATTAAACGTCTAAATATTAACGTCGGAAGGACCGAATATTGAATACCAAAGACGTTTACTGGAATATAACAGTTGTTATTCATTCGTTTGATGTCTTTTATCTTTTGATTTGCCATCTGATTAAGAACTTTCTGTTTTGAAATGTCCTCAGAATTCACTATTGTTGTGATTTTACTTTTTACAATACAGCCTTTAACTATAACATACAGCCTAGCCACCTATAGAATTTTGGGTCTTCAATGCTCTTCAACTTTGTTCTTTGTGCTTAATAACTATTTTAATATGAGCTTCACTGATGAGTTTTGTGTAGACAAAACGCGTGTCTGGCGTATGAAATTATAATCCTGGTACCTTTGATAACTATTTACACAACTGGTTCATTACCACTGCTGGTGAAGGTTTCATCTCCGAGGGTATCACCGGCCATTTCTTTTCTTTTATTTCACTTAGGGGAAACTATGATATTTGTTTTTGGTGAGTCGTCTGACTGTTGTACCTATGTTTAATCTATGTCCTGTGAACTTTATGTCATAGATATCTAGAGAGTTTTCATTTCACTCTTGCAAGACTGAGAATAGTCATTTCAAGACACTATATTAACTACAGAATTTGAAAAAGGCACGTAGACACCAACAAGAATATTAAGATATCAATATCCAAGTGGCATAACAAATACTCAATAAAAAAAGAAAAGAAAATAAATCATACCCCTTTTTGTTAAGGAAGACGAAAGTAAATTTTGATAGAACAGTAAAATAAATATGGGAATGGTTACAGTCGTTTTGCTTTTTAAACCCGCTCTTTCGTAAAACATGTTGTATTTTGCTATTAGTCACATATGATTCTATTCACGACATTTATCGACGTTGTAAATCTCATTGAGTTTATAATTGGAATAATGATCAGTTTCAGGAAGGTCCAGAAAAAATACCGAATTATTACCTTTGACAACCTATGCTACTGGTATTTTGAATGTCCCTCTGGTATCTTTTGCCCTTTTTCATCAACATTATGTTGACGTTCGGATAATGATACTATCTAAAATTTATAATACAAATTCTGTTAATAAACTCGAAAAATGTTATAGTTGTCACTTTAATGATTGTCATAAATTATTGATATTTTTTTCTATTTCAACAGTCTGGATATTCATATTTGATTTCAGATTTCCTCCCCGGTTCTATTACACCCCATCTGTACTGGTTAGTTACGTGTCGCCATCTCAGCGTTTTTGAAAATTCAAAAGAGATAAATCAGAATGTCCATGTATAAGTGATGCATATGTATCCGTCCATTACAAAATCGTTTGAATTAAGATGAGGGGATTTGCTTTTAAAGTTTCGAATCCTTACATTATTTTTCATTTTTTATAAACAGCCATTTCTTTTCTTTTATTTCACTTAGGGGAAACTATGATATTTGTTTTTGGTGAGTCGTCTGACTGTTGTACCTATGTTTAATCTATGTCCTGTGAACGTTATGTCATAGATATCTAGAGAGTTTTCATTTCACTCTTGCAAGACTGAGAATAGTCATTTCAAGACACTATATTAACTACAGAATTTGAAAAAAGGCACGTAGACACCAACAAGAATATTAAGATATCAATATCCAAGTGGCATAGCAAATACTCAATAAAAAAAGAAAAGAAAATAAATCATACCCCTTTTTGTTAAGGAAGACGAAAGTAAATTTTGATAGAACAGTAAAATAAATATGGGAATGGTTACAGTCGTTTTGCTTTTTAAAACCGCTCTTTCGTAAAACATGTTGTATTTTGCTATTAGTCACATATGATTCTATTCACGACATTTATCGACGTTGTAAATCTCATTGAGTTTATAATTGGAATAATGATCAGTTTCACAGATTTCTCTTAAATATTAATGACAATGTCACGACTTAAATAAGATATGATATATACGATCATTGGACGACACAAAAAGTAAAAAGAAGAAAAAAAAATCCGACACTGTTTTTGGAATAATAACCTTTAGATGGTCACCTGTTGACCAACACGTTTGGACAGCCTAAGATATACATGTTTGAGGACGTAAAATATGTATTATTTTTATCAAGCTAAACCGAGAGTGGGAACTTTATCCATCGATATACAAGGTATTTCAGGTGGCAAAAAGGACTTAATATCATTGAGAGCCTATGATACTTGTATGGTATTGGCTTATCTGATAGTTTGAAATGATTTCTAAACAAGTTCATCCTTACTTGTCAAAGAATTCCATAATTTTGTGTTCTTTATATATGATAAGGCATGGTCGAGGCAGATCTACATTTTCTGCGAGACGAAGTCCTTCTAAACTCCCAGTTAGTAATCACATTTGAATAAAAAATGTCATAGTAATATCTGATACCACAGCTCTCGGCATCGTATTTTCACAATTTTTATTCAAATGGAGTTGATATCGTGTTGCTTTCAAAATTATCATGAACAGTATAGGTTATCGTGCTTTTGTCATGCTACAGGTTGTAGACAAACTAAATAATTTGTTTATATTCCACAGGAAAAGAGCATGTTGAATTTTTGATGACAAAAAAACAAACGGCCGAATTTAGAAATTAATATTAGAAGATAGCCTCGGAAAATAAAAAAAAAAGATAAAAGGGGGACAACTTTTGTTTACTCATTTATTGATTAGGAATATAGCACAATGTTGACTGCTGAATTATTGACATTGTTGTCTATTATGTCTGTTTGTTTTGTTCACGTATCGTTGTCAATATAGTGGAATTTGATACGACTGTCATACCATTGAGAAATTTACCTTGCTATAAAACCAGGTTCTATTATCATTTTCTACATTGAAAAATGCCTGTACCAGGTCAGGCATATGAAAGTTGTTATCCATTCGTTTCATGTGTTTGAACTTTTGATTTTGCCATTTGATTAAGCACTTTCCGATTTGAGTTTTCCTCGGAGTTCAGTATTTTTGTGATTTTTCTTTTTAGATTTTACATTTAATGGTTATGGACACAATCCTTGTGTTTGGATTTCTATAATTTATTTCTTCATCTACATTATGCCTCGTGTGATTCTAATAAGATTACTGGTTGTTCGGTAGAAAACATGCTGACAATTTAATGTTTCGTTGTATTACAATCATATTGCCTTCTTTTTATTGAAATGTGCATTTTGAGACTTTCACTAGTTTTCCGATATTTTACACTTTGTAATTGAGCATTCTTGACGCATCTCTAAACTCACGACGGATTCATTTATACAGACCAAATGCTGTATACATTTTAACAGACTAAATGTACGGCTCTTAGAAATAAGCAATACTCATTCCTTATAGTAAGCTATAAAACGTCCCGGTTATCAATGTATTTATGATTTTAATTAACAAGGGACGATTAAGAACTTGACATTTAGCTTTAGAATAGTGTTATGAAAATTTTGAAAGACTGTATAATGACCTCTTTCCCGTGTTTTTGGGGTATTATTAGCATTTGATTGATGTCGCAATAATGAATTTATCCAATTTTAACTTAATATCTATAACAGTTAAATTCACAAAAGATGTCTTCAATCGGTCCCGAAATGTGATGAGTTATTGATAATACATACACAAATTTTTACCAAAATATACATTGACTTACCCTAATCTGAAACTAATCACAAACCAATAGGTTGTTGTCGCCGCCGTCGCTGACGACGAAACATTTACCTTTGTCTTGTTTTTGACTCCGTCAATGCGAAACAAAACACACACTTAGCAAACTATATACTAGTATAAGATTTCAAAATTAACATCAAACAGTGAATGTTGTATTGCACAAAGTCTAATTATTTGCTGTTGATGTCGTCCCAGCAAATGTAATTAGTGCTGTTTGTATGATTTGCATTATGCATTGGTATTTAATAATATTTAAATATTCTGTGCACGAAATAAAACATTGCAGAGAAAATATGTAGTAGAATTTTCAAATCAATGTAACACAAGTTTTCGTTCACTTGGCATCACAATAATAGTTCCTAATACTTGGAAGCTTATAGGAAGGAAACAAAACGAAAAGAAATCTTAATTATAAATATTGTATTCTGTCAATTTACGGATATTGTTTTTTTTTTAACATATTTAACCTATTTAATACAGTAATTATACAATGATACCAGGACGTTCACTCATTGACATTTTGGGACATAGTTTGCAAAATTGGAAAAAAACTGAGCTCTAGCATACACAAATAAATACCAAGACTTGAAAGATAGGCAAAAAATAACAAAAGGACAATCAAACTCGATAATAAACTGACAACGGTAAAGTTTAAAAAGACAATTACCGCTTTCTTTCTGAAACATTTTTTTTATTCGAGCGTCACTGATGAGTTTGGCTGTCCCTCTGGTATCTTTCGCTCTTTACTGTAGGAAAAACGTGCATCCGACGTACAAAATTAATCCTGGATTCTATGATGAGTAGATTTATTACCTATTATATACGGGTACACTATAAATCGTAAAAACTAAAAACAATAAAGGACAAAATTGTTTTCTGTATATTCTACAATCAGCTCATCTAAATAAAATGTCAACATTTTTAAACCATAAAACTAACGTCTACTCCTAATATTGAAATTCACTGTCGGACTAATTGAAAATGTCAAATGGAACTCAATAATACATAGTGCAGATTGGAAACATCACAGATCCTTCTAATTGCAGATTATTGATGTCCACTCACAAAGATGGTTGGTGGTCGTTATTTTGTTTTCTTGGTAGTAACAAGGATTTTTCTAACATATGGTTCTAATGTATTAGATTGCCGCAGTGTGAAAACAGGACTCAATTTAGATGGCAAATTTTACCGAATAACACAATTCGAAGATATTCATTTGTTTCGGTACACTGAATCAGAACATTTTTCGTTTTTCTTTTTCCGACTCACAGTGGGATGTATGGATCATCTTATGGAAAAACAGAAGGTTGGAAGATTTATAGAAATATCATCGTCTGATATAGAAAGCATCTTGCAAAAGGACAGTTGTCGAAATGAAAGCAAATTCTGCCACATGTCTAACAATACTCATGAAATCTCGGTTCGGTGGGAAGATACAAAACCCATTCCTTATTTCACAGAATTAAACGTGTATTATGTAGACAAATACTGTACAGAGTCACTGTTAGCAGTCATTGAACAGAAAGGGGACACGTTTTCCGTATCAGATTTCACCAATTCGTTACAATATGATAAACTTGATTGTAAGCGATATCTCAGATTTAACCAGGAGAGAAATTTTGCTAAACCTGAACCTCGCAAGCATGGCAAAGATAAGAACAATCCCGAAATAAATGCCTTGGACATCATTGATACAAACGTGTTACGCCTGCCTAACCTAAAATGTCTTCAGATACTTAACACCTACTTCAGTTCAGTCGACGTTAATGCTGCATGGAAACCTGGTAGTTGTTCGTTTGATATCAATTTAGAATGCAGGAAGAAATGGATCTACATGGCGGAACCGGTTTGGCATTATATTCAGCTGATGTTTACAATTGAAATAACATTAGTTAATACCTTTGTTTGCTGTATTTTTCTTAAAGAGAAGAACCGATCACCCGTTACCATATTGTTGTCAGCACTGGCAGTATCAGATTCTCTCTCCAATCTCTTGACGGTAATTCCCGATGCAATTGGAATACATTCTTACCGAGAAGATATGGAGCGCGGCCAGTACAATGTACTACATTGGAACCTTCCATATACGATGTGCGACATGATTTTAACCTTAAATACCCTAGCCAGCTCCTTCCACATGATTTCAGCGGCGCTTACTGTTGCGCTATGCGCTCAAAAAGTAATCGTTATTATGTTTCCGATAAAGGGGAAAATTATCATGACATTGAAGTTTTCCATAGGATCAACATTGGTCATATTTTTGACATCGCATCTATTCCAGATTCCAGAAATAGTTGCCACGACTAAAAACTCGCGCCGATTAAGTAACACGTGTTGCTATTCATATTCGGACACGGTGGACAATGTCCATATTCATTTTAGAAAGGGATTCCATACTATATTTATAGTTTTTATGTGTGTTGTTACCACGTGTACCACATACATATGCTGTAAATTAACCTGTCTAAGGAAAAATCTTCCTTGGAGCGATTCGTCGTCAACTAAAGCGAGGTACCTCAAATCAGCTAACTATAGTTGTTATCATATGCATTGTTTTTATTGCATCAGAACTTTTAAACCTTCTTTTCTTTATCAAGTATGCATACAGCGGAGAATTTGCCAATTCAGAAATTTGGTGGTATATCTTCGCCAACATAAGGCCAGTAAGTTCACAAATTGGATGTTCGATCAACTTTTTTGCGTATTTGTTCATACGTCAACAGATTAGACAAATATTTGGAAAACAACTTGGAAGGATAGGTAAATGGTTCAAAAAGACGGAGAAGAAAAATAACTCATCTGAAATAGCTTCAAATGAATGTTTTAACCGGCACAGTAGAAAATCAACACCCTCAACTCAACAAACATTTCAAATGACAGGGTAGAAATGTAACTCATCTGAAATAGCTTCAAATGAATGTTCTAACCGGCACAGTAGAAAATCAAAACCCTCGGCTCAACAAACATTTTAAACTACAGGGTAGAAATGTCACGTATCTAAAGATACATTTATTGAGTTATTTGAAATAACTCAATAAACGTTTCAAAGACAAAAAGTAGAAAATCAACTCGTCCGAGATAATCAAATACATGTTCAATCCATTGTATGTTTTTGGTAGTCCTGTAACAAATATATTCAATAAATATACATTATCAAACGTTTTGATTTTTGATTTTGCAGCAATGCAAAATATCATACTAATTTTACATAACATTACCTCATATTTTGTACAAGAAGTAAAAATCGATTCAGATAAAGTTTGGAAAATGATCGATAAGGAATAAAAATGACGAAAAAGATTTTAATTATCTCTTACAAAATCGGACGCAATAGCTCCTTACTTGTTGGTATGATTGTATACACTTAAAAGATGAGCACATCACTTCATGCGGTAAATCAAATAATTAAGTCACATTTTGTTTAACAAATTAGTCAATTGTTAGAGACAACCTGAATTTAGAGAACCTATTTTGTACATTCTTCTTGTATGTTCTTGTATAACTTACATATCGATGTCAAGGAAGCAACATAAAACCAACAAAAAGACATGGCTACTGTAGGTTGCATTTGTGTAAATATTGACAATGCAATTTCCCATAGGAACTCCTTTTACGGCTAAAACTATACCACTTTTACTGTGAAGTTTTGAAAAAAATCTTATCCTAGAATTGAAAGTTCATATGCACCACAATTTTTTTAAAAGGTCAAAATATAGGGCTGTGCGGCATATTTTCAACGTTTATATGCCCTGAACTTCTCAGAGTTTAAACTAGCACTAATTTTCATAACTACCCCTACTTCGAATTACCACAGATTTCAATGTAAACAATAAGCACATGTTTATTTACTGGTAACATTCCCAAGTTATGTCAAAATATTCAAGATCTCTACAAAAGAGGCGTTTTTTGGGAAACCGCTGTATTTACTAAGTGCAACCTGTAAAATAGACCAAAAAATATCATAGTCTCCAAAACACTATCCAGAAACAACAAGACAAAGTTATAACACGAATCAATCAAAAACAAGATGGAACTCTCCCAAAAAGAGGCGTGTTTTGAGAAACAGCTGTATTTACAAAGTACAACCTGTAAAATAGACAAAAAATTATATCATAGTTTCCAAAACACTACTCAGAAACAACAAGACAAAGTTATAACACGAATCAATCAAAAACAAGATGGAACTCACATAACACTAAGGATTCACTAGTGGCATGCATATCTTTTTTTTGGAAAGATAAGAACTTATTAGGCACCGGCCTCCCTAACAACACGACAGGTTAGCTACTGTTACTAAATGTATTCACACTGAAATATAGTTCCCTATAGTTCACATATATGTGCACAATACACACATAAACTGAAAAATATGGGTATATATTTCTAGCAGTTCATTCAAGAATGTATGTCTTTAAGGTGTGTTGATGTGCAGTTTTGTTTACAACATTTTGATTATGTAATTGGGTATTGATATCATACTAGTATGATTGACAACTGTCATTATCACCAAACAATCAGAGACAAGGTAGACCTTTAATTACAATACCCCACCTCCTAAACTATTAATCAAATTGACCACATAACTTGTCAACCTCAGTCTCACATAACTATACAGACCCTCCAATACACATCTGAATATACAAATATTTGACCTCATAATTGAATACACAAATGTATATATTAGATGTTTGATATATATAAGGATGATAGACTTATTTATTGCCTATCACGTTTGATCTATATTACATAAAGTGATTCTGTAAATTATGTCTGAAAGATAAATGATTAACGGATTAACAAGATCTTTAAAAATATGAAATATGAATATAAATATGAAGATATAAAAGGTATTCAAGTAAGGCCTATAATTTACTTGATAAATTTCCAATCTGACATCTGTAATAAATCAACAATTTAGATTAGTTCACTTATTTGTTTTTTTATCAGGAATTGGCTTGAAACAGTTTTAAAATTTTAAAAAGTACTCTACAACTTTTTATTTGCAATGTCATTTAACCTATGTTTCAACTTACAAAATGACCCAAAACAACATTTTTAGATTATTCTTGTTGACACTTTAAAGTTCTTAGCTGTTGGTCTAGATTTTATGTTTTCAAGGATAGCTGGTAACATTTACAAGAAGAATTTTTGATTTGCAATTTTTTGTTTTTTTGAAACATGTTCAGAACAGGCAACATTATTTGGATAAGATATAAACTGCAGTTTAAATAAAAATTTTCGAATTAAGACTAGAGACCATTATTATATAATTTAAACTCATTTTATCTTCATACTGGAAAAACACTTTTCCTTCTAAAGACCTGCTGTTAATGCAATTTTCAGTAAAAGTGCTTTATAAATGTTCATTTTTCCCCACCATACCTTGATATGAAATTATTCAAACTACTCTTCTAATCTTTCCATGGGTGATATCCATCACTTTGATTTTATCAAGACTTAGTAAAAATTCGTTCATAAGGTACACTAATTGTACGATTTTTCAAACTTTCTTTTTCTTTTTTTGCTTTCTCTCCTCTTTGTTTACCTATGAAAGTAAGTATTATATTGTATAAACTGTTTGTTTTATATGCATGTCCATTATATTATACTATTATTGTAACTTTGTATTGTATTATGGAGAAGACTTCATAAGTATGATTTAATTTTGTCTAATCCATTTTGCTTTAATTCAGCAAATAAAATATGTATAAACTAAACTAAAGTATGTAAAATCGAGAACGAATTGAATTGTATTCAATGTCATGTTTAACATAGATATTCCATTGAATTAGATAACACAATATGGTTCAAAAAATTTAAAAAAATGTATGTAGTCTCAATGTAAATGGTACGATGGTGTGTTTATTTGACATTGTTGTGTAAGGTAGAAAAGCACATCCTATTTGTTTGTAATATATAATTCGTTGTTATTTCCATGTTGTACCCACGGAAATTGAGAATTAAATGAATAACACATAGTACCACAATATTCACATTAACCTGACTCTGGTTTGCATTGAACATCTTATATCTGACTATACAGTATGGGGTGAAGGCCTTCAGTTGCCTATAATTGCTTAATTTCACTTCATTTTAACTGTGGTGGATAGTTGTCTCAGTGGCAATCATACCAGATCTCATTTTTATATAAAAACAAATAAAAACGACAAGAACCAACACATTGTCCAGATTGCAGAATACAGTTTTTAAAACAGACTTCTGGAGCCATATATACGGTTAAAGGGAACATTTGGATAGTTGTGATTGATACAAAGTTTCATTTAAATATGAATGGTCAAAGACTTGTAAATAATGAAGAAAATGATACATAAACAGTAAGTGATTGGTCAAAGACTTGTAAATAATGAAGAAAATGATACATAAACAGTAAAACATATTACAACATTATTACAGTACCACAACAATCACCTCACAACCATGTCAGGAGAATGACAGTTGTTATCCGTTAGTTTAGCGTGTTTGAGCTTTTTGATTTGCTGTTTGGTTACAGACTCTCTGTTTTGAATTTTCCTCAGTTTTGTACTTTTGTTATATTTTACTTTTAAGATTCACACAAAGAAAAAATATAAACAAACAAATAAATCTAAGAATTTTATTTACATATTCAAAGATGAGCTCTTTAAGATAAAATCATATAATACATAGTGTGTAATTAGCAGAGCTTTATCGATGACCATTAACTTAATGGGGTCAGTTTCCTCAAGAATTCTTAATCATCTTTTACCTTTGTATCACTCAAACAATAACCTGTTACTATAGCACAGTATTCACCTAAATGATCTTTAGAAATAATATTTTTCTGCTTACAGACTTATCAAACATTGAATGCTACACTCCAATTTCCACTCTTAAGGGGGTTCGCGGGTCTAAATCATTTATATAGGATTTCTCTATATTTTTCTATAAATGAACTTTATCTTATAGTTAATAGAAAAATAAAATAAAAAAGTGGGGTCACCGTTCATTTGCGCTCACAATCTGCCTTCGAAAGAAGCATACATTTTTGTAAAGGTGTTTTTTTTCTGTTGAAGTAATAGGAGAAATAAAGGTAATATCGAAATAGAAAAAAAGAAATTTATTACAGAAATCGCTAAAATTTTACAATAATTTAGTTTTTAAGTACAGCTTATATGGAAATTATATTAAAAAAGATGGGTCACCGATGAGTTGAAAAAGATATTTCAATTTTAGAGCCAAAAAATGGCATTTTTCCACCAAAGGGAGATAATTTGGAACTTTTTCAATGATGTATACATTTTGAAAGTCATCTGGGGCCAACACGAATTGATTGTTTTGAATGATTTTTGTACCATATGATAAAGTAACAACTACAAAAGGAAATAAATAAAATTTGTAATGAAAAACAAATGTTTGATTTTTTTCTAAAATTTTTATACCCTCGAGCCTCCTTAAGTTATATACATCTTACATCAACAATTTCTTAGCGTTTATATAAGAAAATTATATTAAGAAAAATAGCAGGTGCACATATTCAACATGTCAAATCTTTTGGGGATTTTAGGAATCTGGGTTGAAAATTTAAAGTGCTGAATTTACATATTAAGTATCACCAGACTTGTGTCCCTATTCAAATTTCTTAAAAGCAGAAACTTTCACCTCATAAACCATAACCAAGTATAAATAGATAATGAATGTAGGTATATCATGCTATCGTCTCAATACAAATCATGGACTTATTATTCCAACACCGGTATAAAACAGGAATATTATAGCAAGGATATAAATCTAGTAAGCATATATACATAAATAACAAGAATGTGTCCATAGTTCACAGATGCCCCACTCGCAGTATCATTTTCTATGTTCAGTGAACCCTAAAATTGAAGTAAAAACTCTTAATTGGCATTAAAATTAGAATAATCATATCATAGGGAACATGTGTAACAAGTTTTAAGTTGACAGGATTTCTAACTTCATCAAAAACTACCTTGACCAAAAACTTTAACCTGAAGCAGGACAGACAGATAGAAGTACAAACAAACAGATGGACGGACAAAAAGCTAACAGACTGAAAATCAAAATGCCCCTAGGTGGTTCTTAAAAATACATGTAACAAAACAAACTGAAACTATGTAACCTCAACAGTTGTCACAATTTTATTCAAACTATTTTTTGAAACACTAATAATCTCAAAATTTTAAACTTATTTGTTCAAGGCTTACAAACAAGGACGTATAACATATGAAAGGCCAACTTTAAAATGCATTTTGACAGTGCAAATATAGTCTTTGCAAAAAAGGGTTTTCATTTACACAGTAAATAAATAATCATCTTACAATTGATAATTATCAAACACTATATTATTTATACATTATATATATACTTAATTGAAAAGGAGCAGTAGGGGGAGAGAGTGATACTTTAAAGTCTATGCATTTATAATATATAAAGCTCCATGTATAAGTACCTAAATACGTGAAGATAAAACAATTATCATAAAGGACTTTTAAAAATAGTCCATTCAATCTAAAGATGTCTAAAATGTACAAAATATTTATTTAAAAAAAATGTGGATCTATATAAAGATATAATGTAAATTGTGGGAACTCATTAATGAATGAGAGCTTCAGTGAAATTCCTAATGGGCACTATCACACCAACTATTTTTGTTTCTATGCTAAGAGATTCATACTTTTTGATGATTTTACATCCACAGCTTAAAAAAAAATCCTGATTCAACAAGAATTTCTGAAATATCCTGTTCAGAATTATCTACTTCCATTTGTTTCAAATTGAAGGTGTGAGGTTCTTTTGAAACCTTTTGTTTTGATTGATTCCTGGTAAATTGCCAACATGCTCTTAATGTCAAATGGTAAAACCATGGTGACAAGTGTAATCTAGAGTAATACTGATAGAAAACATTCACCTAGTTAACATATGGACAGGTGTCAAAAGTATGGATGCATATGACAAACAGTATTCTATTTAGCAGTTGGAAATATGTGATATGAATTAAATCTGTCTTTTCTTCAAATGTGACTAGAATCACATGATCTGTATTCATGTGACAGGTATCATATGATCTGTAATCATGTGATTGATACTGCTTGAGCCATGCTGACAATATTTCTGGCCTGTAACACCAGTGGCATGTCAATCATCTTTCCATCAAAAACAAAGGCTCCCTAAAATAAAGTTCAAATAGTCATATATATCAACAACAAAACCTCCCTTTGTATAGGCAATATGCTCATAAATAATTTAATGAAATTTTATGTCAATTTATGACAATGCATGTTCACATTATAGATGTGAGAAGCAATTCTGCCATCAGACTATGACACAGCTAATAAATTCTCAAATATTTGTAAGTTATCACTGCCATTAGGTAAATGGAATTATATAATGAAAATATATAAGGCATTCATCTAACTATCAGACCTTTTTTTTTAACTTTTGATTTTTTTATTTCAAACAACTACAACATATACATGACATAATTACAATATAATACATATAAGATAAATACAATGTCATTTTTATAAATAAATCTTAATTGGAAATATTTTACATTTTCTATTGATAAGATAAAGAAATAAAAAATAAATAAAGAAGGAAAACAAAAAACAAAAACAAAACACAAAAGGATTATCCAGTTACATCCCTATCTATATTTTAAATATCACATAATTATGTTGAAAAAAAATTATTTTCAAAATTAACGAGACATATTTCTTTCGTAACAGTCATCAACACCGAACAAGTACATAACATGACAATAATATTTTCTTTAAAATAGATTAAAATTAAGAAGTCATAAGTAATAGTAAAAAAAAAAACTAGAGGCTCTCAAGAGCCTGTGTCGCTCACCTGTTAATGTGTTTACTGATGTCGGCCATCTTCGTTGGTAGGCGGGGTCATTAGACACTTTTTTTTAAAATAGATACCCTAGTATTATGATTGTGGCCAAGTTTGGTTAAATTTGGCCAAGTCGTTTTAGAAAAGATTTTTATACAAGTTACAAAAATGACGAAAAGTTGTTCAATATTGACTATAAAGGGCAATAACTCCTTAAGGGGTCCTCTAACAATTTTGATCATGCTGACTTATTTGTAGATCTTACTTTGCTGAACATTATTGCTTTTTACAGTTTATCTCTATCTATAATAGTATTCAAGATAATAACCAAAAACTGCAAAATTTCCTTAAAATCACCAATTTTAGGGCAGCAACCCAACAACAGGTTGTCCGATTCAACTCAAAATTTGTGAGGGGATATATCTTATTCTGATGGACATTTAAATCTTGAAAGATTTGCCCTAAATGTCTTAGTTTCAAAGATATAAAGCAAAAACTGCATTTTACCACTATGTTCTAATTTTAGCCATGTCGGCCATTTTGTTTGGCAGGCTGGGTCATCGGACACATTTTTTAAACTATAAACCACAATGATAATTGTGGCCAAGTTTGGTTAAATTTGGCAAAGTAGTTTTGGAGAAGAAGATTTTGAGAAAAGTTACAAAAAATGACGAAAAGTTGTTAAAAATTGACTATAAAGGGCAATAACTCCTTAAGGGGTCAACTGACAATTTTGGTCATGTTGACTTATTTGTAGGTCTTACTTTGCTGAACATTATTGCTGTTTACAGTTTATCTCTATCTATAATAGTATTCAAGATAATAACCAAAAACTGCAAAATTTCCTTAAAATAACCATTTCACAGGCAGCAACCCAACAACAGGTTGTCCTATTCGTCTGAAAATTTCAAGGCAGATAGATCTTGACCTGATCAACCATTTTACCCATGTCAGATTTGCTCTAAATGCTTTGGTTTTTGAGTTATTAGCCAAAAACTGCATTTTACCCCTATGTTCTATTTTTAGCCATGGCAGCCATCTTGGTTGGTTTGACGGGTCACGCCACACATTTTTTAAACTAGATACCCCAAGGATGATTGTGGCCAAGTTTGGTAGAATTTGGCCCAGTAGTTTCAGAGGAGAAGATTTTTGTAAAAGTTTACGGACGACGGACGCAGGACCAACGGACGCCAAGTGATGAGAAAAGCTCACTTGACCTTTCAGGTCAGGTGAGCTAAAAACAACATTAGCTGGTATTCAATAAAAGTTTTTCAAAAACATTCCATACATTGTCAAATTCAGTTATCTTTTTATGTTTTACAGCTATCATACTCTCTAATTTATACATATATTTCAGTTTAATTATAATTGCTTGCTAACTATCAGACCTAATTACAAACAACAAGGGGCTCTAAAGAGCCTGTGTCGCTCACCTTGGTCTATGTGAATATTAAACAAAGGAAGCAGATAGATTCATGACAAAATTGTGTTTTGGTGATGGTGATGTGTTTGTACATCTTACTTTACCGAACATTCTTGCTGCTTACAATTATCTCTATTTATAATGAACTTGGCCCAGTAGTTTCAGTGGAAAATGTTAGTAAAATTTACAAATTTTATGAAAATTGTTAAAAATTGACTATAAAGGACAATAACTCCTTAGGGGGTCAATTGACCATATCAGTCATGTTGACTTATTTGTAAATCTTACTTTGCTGAACATTATTGCTGTTGACAGTTTATCTCTATCTATAATAATATTCAAGATAATAACCAAAAACAGCAAAATTTCCTTAAAATTACCAATTCAGGTGCAGCAACCCAACAACGAGTTGTCTGATTCATCTGAAAATTTCAGGGCAGACAGATCTTGACCTGATAAACAATTTTATCCCATGTCAGATTGCTCTTAATGCTTTGGTTTTTGAGTTATAAGCCAAAAACTGCATTTTACCCCTATGTTCTATTTTTAGCCATGGCGGCCATCTTGGTTGGATGGCCAGGTCACTGGACAATTTTTTTTAAACAAGATACCCCAAAGATGATTGTGGCCAAGTTTGGATTAATTTGGCCCAGTAGTTTCAGAGAAGAAGATTTTTGTAAAAGATTACTAAGATTTACGAAAAATTGTTAAAAATTGACTATAAAGGGCAATAACTCCTAAAGGAGTCAACTGACCATTTCGGTCATGTTGACTTATTTGTAAATCTTACTTTGCTGAACATTATTGCTGTTTACAGTTTATCTCTATCTATAATAATATTCAAGATAATAACCAAAAACAGCAAAATTTCCTTAAAATTACCAATTCAGGTGCAGCAACCCAACAACGGGTTGTCCGATTCATCTGAAAATTCTCAGGGCTGATAGATCTTGACCTGATAAACAAATTTACCCCGTCAGATTTGCTCTAAATGCTTTGGTTTTTGAATTATAAGCCAAAACCTGCATTTTACCCCTATGTTCTATTTTTTAGCCGTGGCGGCCATCTTGGTTGGATGGCAGGGTCACGCCACACATTTTTTAAACTAGATACCCCAAAGATGATTGTGGCCAAGTTTGGATTAATTTGGCCCAGTAGTTTCAGAGGAGAAGATTTTTGTAAAGGATTACTAAGATTTACGAAAAATGGTTAAAAATTGACTATAAAGGGCAATAACTCCTTAGGGGGTAAATTGACCATTTCGGTCATGTTGACTTATTTGTAAATCTTACTTTGCTGAACATTATTGCTGTTTACAGTTTATCTCTATCTATAATAATATTCAAGATAATAACAAAAAACAGCACAATTTCCTTAAAATTACCATATCAGGGGCAGCAACCCAACAACGGGTTGCCCAATTCATCTGAAAATTTCAAGACAGATAGATCTTGACCTGATTAACAATTTTACTCATGTCAGATTTGCTCTAAATGCTTTGGTTTTTGAGTTATAAGCCAAAAACTGCATTTTACCCCTATGTTCTATTTTTAGCCATGGCGGCCATCTTGGTTGGTTGGCCGGGTCACCGGACACATTTTTTAAACTAGATACCCCAATGATGATTGTGGACAAGTTTGGTTTAATTTGGCCCAGCAGTTTCAGAGGAGAAGATTTTTGTAAAAGTTAACAACAACGACGACGGACGACGCCGGACGCCGGGCGCAAAGTGATGGGAAAAGCTCACTTGGCCCTTCAATCACACCATATCTAATTTAACCATAGAACAAACAGCTTTAATTTATACAATGTACGCTTATATATCAGTTATATTGCACCTGTCCTGAGTCAGGAACCTGATGTTCATTAGTTACTGTTTGTTGATGTGGTGCATAAGTGTTTCTTGTTTTTTATATAGATTAGACCATTGTTTTTCCCTATTGAACTCCTTTTACAAGTCATTTTTTGGGCCCTTTATAGCTTGCTGTTTGGCGTGAGCCCTTTCTGGGTTGAAGACTGTACTTTGCTATATGAAGTGATTCAGTTATTGTATAGAGATTACAATTGTTGAAAGTTAACTCTAAAGATAAACAGATTCAATGTTGAAGGAGAATTGGCCGTCTATTGTGATAGTGTAAAACTGACATCCAATAAAATCATACCTGTCCAGATTTTTGATACTCATCAAAAGCTTGGATCATTTCTGTGGCCCACTGTACTCTCTCCTTTGAAGGAGAGAAAGCTGCATTGACGATAGGGATCTGACCTGGATGTATCACCTGCTTCCCTGTAAATCCCATCCTAGCTCCTTGTTCTGCTTGCTGCTGGAACCCAGCTAAATCTAAATTACAGCTTTAACAGTTAATGCTTCTCTAGAAATAAATCGTTGTTATGTGTTAAGCAATGAAAACATGGGGATATGGATCATTTATAAAGTTGATACAACTAAAATAATTGTATTAAAGGAAAACATGAGGAAGAGTGAACTCTTCTATCAGTTTTATTTAAGTCACAAAGTGGCATATTTAACCAATTGAAAATATTGAAAGACATACTAAAAGACTATACATTTTAAGGGCATATCCAACAGTTTATTTTTGACGGTGAGAATTTTTTCCTTTGAAGATATTTCATTCTTCAATTGACAGAGAATCAAATTTTGCCAAAAAAAATATAAGTCGTCGATTTCGTTTTTTCAAAAAATACTGCTGAAAATTGAACATTTTTGCAATTTTGGAGTAAAAAACGTTTTTTATTTAAAAAAAATAAATATGATTTTTTAATCAACATATACTTATATAATGGGGCTCAAATTAAAGCAAAATAATTCCAGATGGTTAGAAAAATCTAACTTTACCATTTAAAGCATTAATTCTTACTCAACTAAAGCCAAGCACGTTATGATGGACCCAAACAACGCCAAGAAATGAACATTTGAAATGCACATTTTAATTTATTAAAATATTTCTAACGGTGTCGATTTGGTCAAAGTAAGATATGTTATTCTTTGAAAA
Organism: Mytilus galloprovincialis; assembly: GCA_037788925.1. Taxonomy (NCBI): domain Eukaryota; kingdom Metazoa; phylum Mollusca; class Bivalvia; order Mytilida; family Mytilidae; genus Mytilus; species Mytilus galloprovincialis. Next base: position 76,031,482 of record CM075340.1, read on the forward strand.
AAATGGAACGTCATAACGTTTTGAAAAATATTTGTCACCGTACTCGTTTTTGAGAAAAATCGAGAAATATGATATTGTTTACTAAATCCCTTCTGTAAGCCTCACAAATTGCGCCAAAAATTAAGACGTTTCGGGAAATAACGTTATATTTCCCCGCTAATTTTTCAAAGGCAGTGCGACGGCAGACAAATGTATTTATACACTGTGACTTTGTTGGATAGTTGTCTCGATAGCAGTTCATATCTCATATCGAACTTCTTATTTATAATGAACTAGTATATGGACGAGATGACAATTCAGTTAGTTTTACAATGAAGTGTTTTTCTTACACTGATTTATATTACACCGTCTATAATTTCACATATCGAAATTAATAAAGAGCTAGTGAAATTTTTCAACCAAACATTTGTCTAAAAACTCACTGACTCTGTATTATTTATTCATGTTGCAGTTTGGGGCTTTTTGTTCTTTATAGACTTCTAGCTTTAACAAAAATATGTATGTTGACTCTTAGTGTTTTGAATTATATGTGTCGTTCGGTTGCTGTCGTATTAATGTATATACATTTAAAATATTTTTCAAAACAAAAGGATTGATGGGACAATATATAGAAATATTCACATCTCTGGACTTCTCACGTCCGACAGTATATCTTTGCTATAATTGGGTGCGGCCGTTTAGCTGCTCGGATGTATAAATTTACAGCCTCGTTTAGTCGAAATAAAAATGTCGTATATCCTATGCATAGTGTAGTGAGAGTTTCACGCATCTATACGTTTAAAAACCATCTAAATAAATTGTAAATTGTAAATAAGATCTCTTAACACAACAACACATGTCATATGAATCTTCAAATAAGTCACATGGCTGATTTTAACACATCTGTTGCGCCATTTGCAGTTGTAGATGTCATAAAAAAAACCTTTAATTTACAAAACAGATCAGGAAGACAATAACTTGAGAATAAACTCTATCTAGTTTGACTGCATACAATGTAACACTGATGTAAACTACTATATAACTATATTATTATTGTTTTTTTCAAACAAATAAGTTCAGAGAAAGATGCGGAAAGATTTGCGTTTAAAAATAAAATATAGATATTTTTTTTTTACCAAAACTGGAAAACCGTTTGAGACAATTATCAGTTGAGAACTAATGATTATGCATCACTATATGCAACTAATAAATTGATTGCTCCCGTGTTCCAGTGGCAAATACATCACGCATATTTACGACGAGGCGAAAGTGGATCTGAATAAATGATTGATACATTATTAAGATAAAGGTTTGCTAGCGGTAAAACGTATGCCGTACTAGAATAAAGTTGAATAATGATCAAAATCTTGAGTTAAGCTATTAGGCCCCCCTTCCAATTTTGGATTATGATATTTCGATGGCTGTTTTTATTTTTCCTATCTTATTGTGGAACCGCTGGTTTTATGAGGGTTTTTTTTTTTTGTTTTTTTTTTGTTTTGGTAAATTATATTTATTTCCTCATACATAAGTAAGCACTCAGAAAATCGTCAGATACTTTTACTTGTATGTCAGTTTATATATTACAATTTTTCCTATTTCATTTTTTTTTATTATGGTGCCGTTTTTCATTTAAAGAGCTTCTGTATATTAGCACTTCAACGCAAAGCTAGATGCTAGATGCAATGATACATGTTAGTTTATGTCGTATTTTATTTTTCTCAAAAGACCAATTTTTTTAATCTTTCTCAAGTCTAATTAAACTTTGAGTTTTATATCCTGAATGATAAAATCTCGGATAAGTCTGATAAAGAATTAATTTCAATTTGTGTTGCATTCTAATGAAAAAACAATATTACGCATTTGTTCTTGTTGTTCTCTACTGTACTGTATATTGAAGATAATTTTAATAAAACGGAAACTTATAAAGATAATTGCAGTTCTTTTATAATGGACCAAGAGGACAACATCTTTTAAGATTTGACTTCTATTTCTGTTAATATTCTGTATGAATTTTCTGCCGATTCCCGCCGTGCCCTTTCCTTTGCGGAAAGAAACCGCCCTTGCCAGACGGCCATAGCCAATGGTGATTCCGTTATGACGTCGTTGAAACAACGTTAAATTACGGGAAACAATAGACGACAGTTACGTTTGTTATTACCTCCCCTGAAACTGTTGGATATGCCCTTAAGTCAGGACAGACTGCACAAAAATAGCTATATATATAGGGCATTCATGAGAGAAACTTTATTTTAGTTGAAATTTCTAGACTTCTTCAACATTTGTTCAACAGGAAAGAACATAGATCAAAGTAAAAGTTTTTAACATTTTGAAATGAAAAATTCACTTATTTGAAGGTTTGTTGTATAAGAGGCCAAATAAACATAAAAAGGAGAGAGATCAATATAACCACCTGTTGCTTGTTTTAGAATTTGTAAAAAATGTGAATTTATATTGTACAGGATGTATTTAAATTACAAAATAAACAAGTGAATCTGTGAGCTACTGCTCATTTTTGATACCCCTGCCCTCTAAAAGTATAAGGTAAACAGGAAGTTGTTAAGTGATGAATCTGAAAATGCATCATATGGTATAGTTACTGTAAATTCACAAATTATTGAAATGTTTTTACTATTTCGAAAAAATGTGACATGGTTATCATCACAATAATTAAAACTTGCATTTTAAATTTTTTTCGATGACTCAAACTAGATTTTTCTGAATATTGCAAAAATGAAAATTGCATTTTAGTCTAAAATGACAAAATCGTAATAATAAATACACGCAATAATTTCTGAATTTACAATAACTCATACAAACCCTGAAACATATTTCAGAAATCCTTGTATTGTAGTTTCTGAGAAAGATACATGTCGATGTGGCGAAAAATATTGATGAGGCTACAGACTGACCAAAAGACAGATAGAGGAAAAACAGTCAATGACAGTATGTATATTTTCCAAATGTGTCCACTTTAACAGGGAATCTATTTACCTTTATAATCTATGTAGACAAGATCAATGGCTTGTAGTCTGTATGCCTTAGCACATGTGATTATCTTCTGACGTGCGTATAACAGTTCTTTTGCATCATTAGTTCGTGTAGCACCTGAACAAATATTTTAAATGTATTAGTTTATTTCAGTCGGAATTTATATGAAGACTGTTAGGAGTTATGTACATGTACCATATAAATATAACCTTTTTGGTATGAAACAGCATGATATAGATATAAGAAGATGATGTATGAGTGCCAACCAGACAACTCTCCATCCAAGTGACATTTTGTAAAAGTAAACCATTATTGGTTTAGCCTTAGCTATAGCTGAAGTATACCTGTTCAAACAATTTGTTAATAAGTACTCACATTGAGTAATTAGTGTATATAATACCATTTTTACAAACATTGGTAATTTGGGGAATGAAGGATGTTTTAAAACTTCTAAATAAAGAACGATATACAGATGCTATTGTGTGCTACAATACGAAGCAAAACAACATTTTAAAGAGTTCACCTATCTCCAACACAAAATATAACTTCTTAGATCACATGTACATTATACATTACATAGATATAGAACAGAGATATGGGGTCAGAGACTGCAACCCAACAACAAAAGTTAAAGCCTTACCAATATCAGCACAGAAATCATCAGATCCAAACACTACACCTTCTAAGGTAAACAGCTTCTCTGACCTAGCGAGCGACGAAGCCTGGAGAATAACATCCTTTAGGTTCATTAGACCCACAGCACTTTCTACCATCGTTATCAAACTAAACTTCTCAGCCTTCTGTTTGTCTGACAGAATATCCTTAATTCTTTTGGTAAACTTTTAAAAGAAAAAAAAGCCATATAAATAAGATTATTATTTTCATATTGATGATTTTGCATCACTTCATGTTATACATTGAGTTATTTACATTATAAGTTCAAGTTTGATGAGAAATGTTTTCTGCTTCAGGTTTAAATTTTTGTAATTTCTTTTGCTTTATTCCTATTTCAATGATGTATTCACTCGTTACATTGTACTATGAAAGCATAACTGCTCAAGAGTCAAGAGTACCAAATTTTATAGTTGTCCCCAACTAATGCACCAAAAAAACTTCACACTTTCAATCTTGCTCAGCTGTGTTAAGCAAAAAAAAAGTCATGAATTCCCATATTAAATGATAGAAATATTCTGGGAGTCTTTGACATTTCCTATAACATTGTACAAAGATCATTAAAATGTGATATAAAACATTGTAAAAGTTAATAGTTTAGCAGAAGAGTGAAGCTTTAAACTTGTTTGTATGTATTGGTGACAAATATATATCATGTATATATCTGTTATTATTTATAACTAGCGACTGGAACATGTAACAGGTTTTATATATAATACACAATTTATATCATGTATATTGTTAATGTCACTTTTATGACTTTTAAAACAAATTATCAATTTACTAAGTTAAATTAGATATAAGATACAGGAACTTACTCACAAAATTATCTGTCATATGAAAATTTAATGTTCCTCATTAAGGTTGTCTTGAATAAATTAAATTATAACAAGTTTGACCTTATTAAAAAGCTCAGGACTGCTTCGCTCTATCCTCATTTAAGGTAATATGTGTGCATGTAGTTGTTTATTTAGTATTTGAAATGTGGTATTTTTAAATATTGATTGATATCAATTGGTTTTACTTTATATATAAGAGTGTGTGTTATACACAAATGCTTTTTAAAAATTTGTTGACTTTTACTTGTTGATCACATTTACAAATAGACACCACTCTGGAGGTGGGCCTAGATTGGTGGAGGTTATGAAATACAGATAGTGCATTTTTGTAAAATTGCATAGGAAATATGGTTGAATAGCAAAACAAATGGTACATATTGCAGATAATCAAAGCAAGTAAACATGCATAAATAATTGATATTTCAATATTGAATTTCAGTGTGCAATATCACTGTGTATCATCGCCACCAGAAATTGGGTACTAACGAAGCGGAGAGAAATAGAAAAAAAAAGTAAACAAGTTAAGAATTCATTTCCACTCATTTGATGAGGGTGCCACTTAAATGATTTTCTGATATATAATTCTTTAAATTATTAGGCCGATAAGTACAAAAATAAGACAAAATTTTGTGTTATACTCCAAAACTTGCCACTTAGTACCGTAAAATTTCTAGGTCAATCTCCCTAGTAAAATGAACATGAATTAGTGATAGTTGATCGGAACTGTAATACACATAGTTAAATTTCCAGCATTTGATGTCTTATCCTGAGACAAGAAAAGTCTGTAGTTCTTTATTTCATTGAAGCCAATACATGTACATGTAGCTGTTGCTGTTACTCAGCCACATCATAAAGCAACCAATCAGAATCTATTTGTGATAAGTCAATATTTCAAAATGGCATGTATGTCGACTGAAACTAATACAGTGATACAAGCAAAAACATCAATTATACAAACTCTTTCTATTTCTTCTGGTGTGTCAACCTTTGGTAACATCAAGGTTTTGGGTGGATGTTCTGATTTAAACACCACTTTCAAATCTTCCTCCATCAAACCACTACTGACTGGATTTACCCTGACTGTAATGTCTGCCTTACATCCTGCCAACGACCCCAGACAACTGGCAATGGTATTCCTAGCTTCAGACTGAAATTAACAGATGTTCATTAGTTCCCAGGCAACTGGCAATAGTATTCCTTGGTTCAGACATTTGTCAGACTGAAATTAACATATGTACATTAGTTGCCAGGCAACTGGCAATAGTATTCCTAGCTTCAGACTGAAATTAACATATGTAGATGAGTTCCCAAGCAACTGGCAATAGTATTCCTGGCTTCAGACTGAAATTAGCAAGGCAACTGGCAATAGTATTCATGGTATTCATAGCTTCAGACTGAAATTAACAGATAGTCATTAGATCTAAGACAATTGGTAATGGTATTCTTTTCAAGATGCAGAAGGGGAGTTATAGGGGGGTACATATTATACACAAATGTACACCATACATAGTTATTGGTAGAGAGTTAGAGAGTTAAACTCATCAGCAATCATACACATCTTAATTCTTTTTAGTTGTTTCATTTATATGATGTATATTCTAGTTAATAATGTTCTGTGATTGATACCATGACTCCCTGATCTAATTAGCATATTGCATGTACCTTCCTGTTGGCCGCTACTCCATCTTCACAGTCTAAAACAACACAATCAACATCAAGGGAGACAACTTTCTGGATTTTCCTCTCATCATTGCCAGGGACATACAGTACGGATCTGCGTGGGATATATTTTTTCTTATTATTATTCCCTAAACTGGAATATGAGCATGCAGGTGTACATGATAACTTGGTATTCTGAATTCTGTTTAATACACCTCTCTTCAGCGTTGGTAAAATTACATCTTTATAGCAGTGTCGGTGAAGGGCTAGGAGGATTTTCATTCTGGAAAAAAAATATCATTATGTACACTACAAATTTGTTATATTGTGGCTGAAACATCATGCCATAGGGGTACATGTAGAATCTAATAAAACATCTGTTCAAAGCCAAAATTCTCACTCTGAAAAATAGTTTAAGCAGGCAAAACGAAAAAAAAATAACAACACATGAACAGGAAAACCAACTTCATAACTTCTAATAAATATTAAAAATTATTTTAAAAAATAAATAAACCAGGTGCTCAGCAGGGCGCAGCTTTATACAACCGCAGAGTCGAACCATGAACAATTGGGGCAAGTATAGACACAGCATTCAAGATTGATACAGCTCTGAATTTGGATTGTGATCAAATTTTTGACATAAAATGGGTTTCTGACACACAACTTAGGGACGACATCAAAAGTTCAATGAAGGATAAAAGACTTAATTCACATAGTTTTTTCACTGACCCCCCCCCCCTCTTAACTTAATTTGGGAAAAATTGATTGAACCATATGGATATATATATATATGTAAAAATCAATGTCGAATAACCAAATCTTGCAGCAGTTCAACCCCCCCCACCCCCTAACTATATGAATTAAGTTTTGTATCTAACAAATCTATTGCAGAATATTGTGCAATTAAAGATTTCTTCTTCAAACTTTTCAAAAATTTGGGAAAAAGATAATTGAAAACTACTACCCCCTTTTTTTTGCAATTATTCCAAAACCTGACATTTTATTATATATAATTTACAATTTAGCGTAAGGGAGGTAAATCTGAACATACCTAACATTTTTTGTTAAATGTTTCTGAATTACCTCCCTTACACTGCTTTTAAATTGTCTTAATTGTCCATTGACTAGAAAAACCTAGTTTTTCCCTTTTTTTGCCCCTAATTCAAAAACATTTTGAGCCATAACCCACCAAAGTCAAAACTAACCATCCTTTCATGGTATGGAAACTTGTGGTACAATTTCAGAGAGATTCATACACTTAAAAACAAGTTTTTTTGAAAACTACAAAAATGCTCATTTTGGGCCCCCTTTTTGGCCTTTAATTTCTAAACTATTGAGACCTTAACCCACAAAATCAATCCCAACCTTTCTTAAGTGGTATTAAACCTTCTGGTTAATTTTTTCTAGAGATCCATTCACTAAAACTAAACTAAAGTTTTTGTCTGGAAACTAAATGCGTCTTTGGACGACGACGACATGATAGCATTATACGACGCATTTTTTTTTTGTGGTCGTATAAAAAAGACAGAAAGACAAACAGCAACCACCACGATAGACCAATGAAACATGTTCTCTCTGAGCCACAATCTATTTATCATGAAGAATAAATTTTATTCTGATGGCAGTGTCTGCGCGACACTGCATGCACGGACAAGTAGCCAAATTAGCCTTCATAGGCTATGCAAACCCACATTTGATTTGGTCTGAAATTAAATGTCATCTGATAGGAAATGAAACACGAAATATATACAATACACAGGAATTATCAGGAAGTGGCAGATTTTGTGACATCAATGAAGAGAATGGCAAATTATTTTTAATTTATTTTTATTCATACATATGTCATGTATTTAAAGGGAAATTTTACTTATCATCTAATTATGTTCATCTTAACATAAAAAACACATTTGCAAAGTTTAAAATTTATATTCCTTCTAATAACGGAGAAAATCAAGTATTTGTAATTTTTTTGGTTGAATTCTCGAGTGGGTCGTGACATTTTAGCCCGATGTGTTGAATTCTGGGAAAAATAAAATTTCAGTTCTATTTACCGTTATTGTTTTGATAATCATTTCAATGCAACTAATGTGTGAGCAGAGTGTGTATATTATTTTGTAAAGGTCACTGTATATTTCTCGGCTTGAGGTCAATTCGTTTACCTTGTAGCTATTTAGCCGCAGGTGTGAGGTCAAGCGTACACAGGTATGAATGTTGTTATTTGGAAAGGATAACTTGACAGAAAGGATTAGAAAGAGTACACTTAGATTTAATGCACGATGAGAATAAAGACACAATAATTAAATTGTGTAAATTAATTGAAAATAAAATTCAGATTCGTAATTCCGAAAGTGTATTAAAACTAGAGGCTCTAAAGAGCCTGTGTCGCTCACCTTGGTCTATGTGAATATTAAACAAAGAAAGCAGATTGAAAATTGACTACAAAGGTCAATTACTCCTACAGGGGTCAATTGACCATTTCGTTCATGTTGACTTATTTGTAGATCTTACTTTGCTGAACATTATTGCTGTTTACAGTTTACCTATATCTATAATAATATTCAATATAATAACCAAAAACAGCAAAATTTCCTTAAAATTACCAATTCAGGGGCCGCAACCCAAAAACAGGTTGTCCAATTCATCTGAAAATTTCAGGGCAGATAGATCTTGACCTGATTAACAATTTTACTTCATGTCAGATTTTCTCTAAATTATTTGGTTTTTGAGTTATAAGCCAAAAACTGCATTTTACCCCTATGTTCTATTTTTAGCCATGGCGGCCATCTTGGTTTGATGGCCAGGTCACCAGACACATTTTTTAAACAAGAAACCCCAAAGATGATTGTGGCCAAGTTTGGATCAATTTGGCACAGCAGTTTCAGAGAAGAAGATTTTAGTAAAAGATATATAAAATTTACGAAAAATGGTTAAAAATTGACTTTAAAGGGCAATAACTCCTAAAGAGGTCAACTGACCATTTTGGTCATGTTGACTTATTTGTAAATCTGACCTTGCTGAACATTATTGCTGTTTACAGTTTACCTATATCTATAATAATATTCAATATAATAACCAAAAACAGCAAAATTTCCTTAAAATTACCAATTCAGGGGCCGCAACCCAAAAACAGGTTGTCCAATTCATCTGAAAATTTCAGGGCAGATAGATCTTCACCTGATTAACAATTTTACTCTCGTCAGATTTGCTCTAAATGCTTTGGTTTTTGAGTTATAAGCCAAAAACTGCATTTTACCCCTATGTTCTATTTATAGCCATGGCGGTCATCTTGGTTAGTTGGCGGGGTCACCGGACACAATTTTTAAACTAGATACCCCAATGATGATTGTGGCCAAGTTTCAAATAATTTGGCCCAGCAGTTTCAGAGGAGAAGATTTTTCTAAAAGATAACTAAGATTTACGAAAAATGGTTAAAAATTGACTATAAAGGGCAATAACTCCTAAAGTGGTCAACTGATCATTTTGGTCATGTTGACTTATTTGTAGATCTTACTTTGCTGAACATTATTGCTTTTTACAGTTTATCTCTATCTAAAATAATATTCAAGATAATAACCAAAAACAACAAAATTTCCTTAAAATTACCAATTCAGGGGCAGGAACCTAACAACGGAATGTCAGATTCATCTGAAAATTTCAGGGCAGATAGATCTTAACCTGATTAACAATATTACCCCATGTCAGATTTGCCCTAAATGCTTTGGTTTTTGAGTTATAAGCCAAAAACTGCATTTTACCACTATGTTCTATTTATAGCCATGGCGGCCATCTTGGTTAGTTGGCGGGGTCACCGGACACAATTTTTAAACTAGATACCCCAATGATGATTGTGGCCAAGTTTGGTTTAATTTGGCCTAGTAGTTTCAGAGGAGAAGATTTTTGTAAAAGTTAACGCCGGACGCAGGACGACGACGACGGACGACGACGACGGACGCCGGACGCCAAGTGATGAGAAAAGCTCACTTGGCCCTTCGGGCCAGGTGAGCTAATAAAAGGAAACAATTTTTTATTACTTTCTTAGCGGCAATTAATTGGCGTAAAGATTCAAATATGAAGTAAAAAATAGTAGTTTTAATCTTTAATAAAAACTAAATGCAATATTACTGTTACGGCCAGAAATCGCCTTTAAATTGTAGCCAACAAAAGACACAAATCAATAATAAAATTTAACAATATTTATTATACAAAAGTTTACAAGAAGTATTACACAAATATTACTGTCAACTTAACTGTCAAAATATGAGTCCAATCTTTTATCTTTATCTGTATCCGGATATCTTTCGGAATCCAATCTGAATATTACGGTCACAATCCAGTATGATGTTGTTTGTAGAATAAAAGTGTTAATCCAAAGGCTATGAATATTAATGTCTATCGATGTCTAAGTCCAAATCCAAGAGTAAGAGTGAGAGTTTAACTTTAGTGTCTGTATATATATATAGTTGTCATGGAAGATTCTAGAACAGTCTATAATGGAACATCCTGGAAAGTTACAACGGAAGTTTCTAGTAAAATGTAGAAGTTTATATAACTCATCTTTTATTAGGATTATTCTGGAAAGTTCCAATCATTCTGTAATTGTTCCAGTGATTTCTAAACTGCACAGTTCTAAGATTATTCTGTAAACAACTATCAGGCCACACAACACAAATCAGGCCAACATAAATAAATACAATAATTACAATATCATAACACCTCCCCCCTTAAAAGAAGTTTTAGTGTAACAAAAATTTATCATGAATAATATGAACAAAAATACATAGTATATACAAAGTGTTTTAATAAGCTCTAGATAAAGCATCTGCTATTACATTATCTTTACCCTTAATGTGTTTTACAATTACATCATATTCCTGTAACAATAAACTCCACCTAGTCAACCTCTGATTCTTGTTTCTCATTTTATGTATGAAGGTGAGAGGATTATGATCAGTACAAACAAGAATAGGATATACAGTGGGATTCAAATATACATCAAAATGTTGAAGTGCTGACAACATTGCAAAACACTCTTTTTCAATAGTTGAATAATTTTTCTGATGTTTATCTAATTTCTTAGAAAAATATGATATAGGTTTCTCAACATTATCATCTGTCTCTTGATATAAAACAGCTCCAATTCCTACATCGCTTGCATCAACGGCAAGTTTAAATTGTTTTTCAAAATCTGGAGTAATCAGAACTGGACTATTAATTAAAAGTGATTTGCTATTTTCAAAAGCGTTTTGACAATTTTCACTCCAGATAAATTTAGAATCTTTTCGTAAAAGATGAGTCAATGGTTGAACCACAGTAGCAAAATTTGAACAAAATTTTCTGTAAAATCCAATCATGCCTAAATATCTCATAAGTTGTTTTCTATTTGTAGGAGGAGGAAATTTGGAAATGGCTTCTACTTTAGCCATAATAGGTTTCACTTGACCTTGGCCAACTGTATGCCCTAAATAATCAACAGTGGCCTGACAAAATTCACTTTTACCAAGATAAACAGTCAAATTTGATTGTGACAATCTATCAAAAGTACATGTATCATACAAATGTGTTAAATGCTGTTCCCAGCTATCACTACATACAATTAGATCATCAATATAAGCATAACAACAGTTTAAATCTTTTATAACATTATTGATCATTCTTTGAAATGTAGCTGGTGCACTTTTCATGCCAAATGGCATTACAGTATATTGAAATAAGCCATCTGGTGTAACAAAAGCTGATATTTCACGAGCTCTCTGTGTCAATGGAACTTGCCAATAACCTTTCAACAAATCAAATTTGCTCACAAATTTTGCTTGACCAATGTTGTCAATACAATCGTCTATCCTTGGAATCGGATAGGAATCAGATTTTGAGACTGAATTTACTTTTCTGAAATCAGTCACGAAACGAAAGGTTTTATCTGGTTTTGGCACAAGGAGACAAGGAGAGCTCCATTCACTGTTACTCGGCTCAATAATATCATTGTCAAGCATATATTTAATTTCTTTTCTCATAAATTCAAGTTTGAGTGGATTGAGCCGGTAAGGATGTTGCTTAATGGGAGAAGCATCTCCTACATCAACATCATGACAAACAGCAGTGGTTTTGTTTGGCACATCTGGAAAAAGATTTTTGAAAGAAAATACCAAAGCTTTTATTTCTTCTCTACGATCAAAAGACAGATGTGCAAGTTTTGAGTCTAAATTTGACAAAATTTCTGAATTTTTCAATCTAACCGTCTCTTCCATAGTTTTAGAACTAAAAGGTGGTTCAATTACCTCTGGTTTGTCATGATTGTTCTCAAATTTAACCATGTCTAAAGTGGCAACTGGTTTACTCTTACATTCATTAGTACGCTCAAAATATGGTTTTAACATATTAATATGACACACTCTGTTTTGTTTACGCCGACCTGGAGTTTTTACAATATAATTCAAATCATTGATTTTACTCTCTATTGTATAAGGACCACAATATTTAGCCTGTAAAGGATGTCCAGGGACTGGCAAAAATACAAGTACCTTATCACCAGGCTCAAATACTCTATCCCTGGCATCTTTATCATACCAAATTTTCATCTTGCTCTGTACATTTTTTAAGTTTTTCTGAGCAATTTGACAAGCAGTATACAATTTTTCTTTAAATCTAGATACATAGTCTAAAAGATTCAAGTCAGTATGTTCAGTAAGCCACTTTTCCTTAATCAATTTTAACGGTCCCCTTACAGTATGGCCAAATACCAACTCAAAGGGACTAAACCCAAGGGATTCTTGAACAGCCTCTGGGACTGCAAAAAGTAGAAAGTGAACTCCATCATCCCAGTCTCTATCAAATTGAAGACAAAAAGTTCTAATCATGTTCTTCAATGTTTGGTGAAAACGTTCTAAGGCACCTTGAGATTCTGGATGGTACGCACTTGATCTATACTGAGCAATCCCTAACTGGTACACGACTTGCTGAAATAAACCTGACATGAAATTTGATCCCTGGTCGGACTGTATAGACTTAGGAAGTCCTACTAATGTGAAAAATTTTATAAGTGCTTTGACAATAGTAGGTGTCTTGATATTTCTTAGCGGAATAGCCTCAGGAAAGCGAGTGGATGTACACATGATTGTCAATATATATAAATACGCATTTCCAGTTTTGGTCTTTGGTAAAGGTCCAACGCAGTCAATTAGAACTCTGCTGAAAGGTTCGTCAAAGGCTGGAATAGGCAGAAGTGGTGCTGGTGGTATTTTCTGGTTAGGCTTACCAACAACCTGGCATATATGGCATGATTTGCAGTATTCTGCGACATCATTTCGAAGTCTGGGCCAGTAGAAATGCTGCAATATCTTAAGGCAAGTCTTCCTTATACCTAAGTGTCCAGCCAAGGGGGTGTCATGGGCAAGACCAATAATTTCTTGCCTATAAACTTTAGGCACCACCACTTGGTATACCACTCTCCATTCCTCCTCTGGGGTAGCATCAGGAGGCCTCCACTTCCTCATTAAAATGCCGTCCTGATGGAAATAACATTCGGCCACTTTGTCCGCTTCCTCCTGTGGTTGAGCCCGCTGGTTGAGCTGAAGAACCTCAGGGTCTTTATGTTGTTCTTCGAATAAATTCTTTCGGTCTAATGAATGGCTGTTTACATTTGGCCATGGCATAATAACATTCTTGGTAACACTAGGTGGTCTTATTATGGCCTTTTCTGAGCTACCAGGACCTTCAATGTCAGCTAGGAAAGTGTCAGAAAGGTCCATGTAATCAAACTGGTCTTCTTGCAAATTCTCATCTTGTTGTTTTCTAGCCACCGCCCTAGTAACAACACAAGCTGGATACAATTCAGCATCATCTTCAGGTGATTTAACATCCACCACTGGTTCACTGGTAACAATTGGTTCAGCAACCACTTTGTTCCTAGCTAGATCATTTCCTAGCAATAATGTAACACCCTCTACAGGGAGATTAGGACGAACACCTACAATAACTGGTCCAGTTATCAAATCTGACTTCAGATAAATACGGTGGAGAGGAACATCTATACAACCCAACTCTACACCTTGTAACAAAACGGAGGCACCAACAGAAGTCTTCTCGGACAAAGGCAACACAACTTCTAACAATAAAGACTGAGAAGCTCCAGTGTCCCGTAAAATCTTAATAGGCTGAAGAGTGGTATCATCAACAATAGAAATAAACCCATCAGACATAAAGGGTTTATATTCCTCCATGTAATCGTAAAAACTGGACTTAAAAGCCTGACTCGCAGGACATTCCAACGTACTGGTAATATAAGGTGTCGTACAAGCACTGGACTTTGGCTTATTATCTCGTTCATTCTTCTTCTGGAGTCTAAAACAATCAGCCATCAAGTGACCATTCTTCCTACAATAAGCACAAATCAGTGACTTCTTCTCAAAAGTATCAAATTTTGAACTAGACATATTATAACTGGACTGACTCTTATTCTGTGCAACAGGCTTACTATCAGTACGCTCAGTGCTTTGATTTTTGTAATTTCCACTTGAAGTATTAACATTTTGACCCTTGAAACTTCTTTTATGTGAAAGGGTATAATTATCTGAAATTACAGCTGCATCATGTATTGTCCCAACAGTTTTGTCGTCTAAATGTGTTTTTAAGTCTAAATGAACACATTGTTTGAACTCTTCTAATAACATCAATTGTCTTAGGTTATCAAAATTGTTATCTGTTTTCTTTGAAGTAAGCCATTTATCAAATAGATCTTCTTTTTCCCGAGCAAATTCCACATAGGTTTGTGAATCAAACTTTTTATAAGATCTAAATTTCTGTCTATATGCTTCTGGTACTAGCTCATAAGCTTTCAAAACTTCCTGTTTCACAGTGTCATAATCGGAACTTTTTTCTGATGGAAGTGTGGAGTATATTTCAGCGGCCTTGCCCTCAAAAACACTTTGTAGCATTGTAGTCCAATATGGCTTTGGCCAATTCAAATTATGAGCAATTTTCTCAAACTGTGGAAAATATTTATCGACTGTTTTTTCACAAAATCTGGGAACCAAACGTATATTTTTTGCTGCATCAAAATATTCTGATTTCTGCTGGACTTTAGTGTTGCTTTCTTCTTTGACCATTTCAATTTTCAGTTTCTCCATCTCTAGTCTTTCCCTCATTTCAAGTTCTGCCTGTTTTAACTTAAATTCATCTTCTTTTTCTTTTATTTTCTCCATTTCCAACCTTTCCTTCATTTCCAGTTCTTTTAATTTAAGTTCATGTTCTAATGCAAGCTGTTTTAATTTGATAGCGTCAACAGTTTCGACCTTAAACTCAAGAGCCTCTTCACCTAAAATTTCTGAGTCAACTAATTTGTCTATTACCAAATTTTTTATAATTTGTTTTCTCATAGATACTTTAAAATCTAATTTCAGATGTTTAGCAAGCAACACTAATTCCTCTTTCTTTAAATTATCAAAACTCTCCAGGTCTGGCGTTTTTAAAAATTTACCGGCATCAAATGCCATTTTGTAGAATTTTGTTGGCTAGTTATAATAAAAATACTGAATAAATTTTGAATAAGATATTTTCATAATCCCGGACGAGCCCCCAATTTCTGTTACGGCCAGAAATCGCCTTTAAATTGTAGCCAACAAAAGACACAAATCAATAATAAAATTTAACAATATTTATTATACAAAAGTTTACAAGAAGTATTACACAAATATTACTGTCAACTTAACTGTCAAAATATGAGTCCAATCTTTTATCTTTATCTGTATCCGGATATCTTTCGGAATCCAATCTGAATATTACGGTCACAATCCAGTATGATGTTGTTTGTAGAATAAAAGTGTTAATCCAAAGGCTATGAATATTAATGTCTATCGATGTCTAAGTCCAAATCCAAGAGTAAGAGTGAGAGTTTAACTTTAGTGTCTGTATATATATATAGTTGTCATGGAAGATTCTAGAACAGTCTATAATGGAACATCCTGGAAAGTTACAACGGAAGTTTCTAGTAAAATGTAGAAGTTTATATAACTCATCTTTTATTAGGATTATTCTGGAAAGTTCCAATCATTCTGTAATTGTTCCAGTGATTTCTAAACTGCACAGTTCTAAGATTATTCTGTAAACAACTATCAGGCCACACAACACAAATCAGGCCAACATAAATAAATACAATAATTACAATATCATAACATTACCCAATTTGATATACCATTGCACATCTGTTTGATATCATTGACTTTACCGGAATTTCTTAACTTGTATTCAAATCTGGCTGTGTTTAAATGCTCATAAAACATGTAAAACTATAGCAATTTTAAAGTTTTTAATTGAAAATAAATACAACATACAATATGCATGATTTTTTTTTTAGTTTCTTTTTAACATTTCATTCTTACATAATTAAATTCATTTGACAATCATTTACACGAACTTTTTGTGAAAAGAATACCAATTATCTAAGCTAAGGCATTATTTTTTTTGAGGATTTTTGTACATTTAAAAAAAAAATTCTATGATAATATTTGTGGAATGTTGAACATGATAGCCGTCATTAATCCAAATAAGTAATACAGTTGTTGTAATAAAACTTATATTTTAGTCATGCATAACTGATATTGACGAATTTAGAATAGTTCGTCCATACATCGTTGTTCTTGAAACAATCATTATTAGTATACATGTAAGTTTCCTGACGTATAAGCGCCATTGAGGATGAGCTCCAGAGAAAGCAGACTAGTAGCGTTTCGTTAATTTGTTTGTTGGGAAAGGAGAGGAAATGCAACCACTTGTACAGATAAACGACAGAATAACAATACAAGCATTTATAGTCAACACAACCAGAAAGAGTTCCAATCGTTGGATGGGGAATATGAAGGCTTCCAAGAATGAACAAGTGACATGTCTAACTCTGAACAGTTAGAAAACGGACTATCGACATCGACCGCTTGTTCTTGATATTTGAAACTGCATGCATATATACATATACGTTTATGATAGTGATGAGTTCTTGCATCTGGGGCAATATGCCCAATTGTTTCTACACAGGCGGTAATGGTAACGTTTTCTTCTGTTGCTCAGCCCATATCATAATTTGAAAACTTTAACTGCAGACTGTATGTAATGTTAACTGGAAGAAAATCCAAGTCCATTTAAAAGTAAAATACAGAAAAAAATAGAGTTATCTTTTTACAAAATTTACTTCTGGATACTATCTTATGATCATAAATAAGCTTCTGTCCAAGTTTGGTTCAAACCCAGGATAGTTTAACATGTTTAAGAAAGTTATTAAAATTTTTAAAACTTTAACCACAGAGTGAATGTAATGTTTCCCCGCAGAAAAACTAAGTCCATTTAAAAGTAAAATACGGAAAAAATGGATTTATTTTTTTACCAAATTTACTTTTGGATACTATCTTATATGCTTATGATCATAAACAAGCTTCTGTCCAAGTTTGGTACAAACCAAGGATAGTTTAAGAAAGTTATTAAAATTTTAAAAACTTTAACCACAGAGTGAATGTAATGTTTCCCTGCAGAAAAAACTAAGTCCATTTAAAAGTAAAATACGGAAAAAATGGATTTATTTTTTTACCAAATTTACTTTTGGATACTATCTTATATGCTTATGATCATAAACAAGCTTCTGTCCAAGTTTGGTACAAACCAAGGATAGTTTAAGAAAGTTATTAAAATTTTAAAAACTTTAACCACAGAGTGAATGTAATGTTTCCCTGCAGAAAAAACTAAGTCCATTTATAAGTAAAATACGGAAAAAATGGAATTTTATTTTTACAAAATTTACATCTGGATACTATCTTATGATCATAAACAAGCTTCTGTCCAAGTTTGGTAGAAATCCAGTATAGTTTAAGAAAGTTATTAAAATTTCAAAAACTTTAACCACACAGTGAATATTTATGGACGCCGCCGACGACGACGGAATGAAGGATCGCTTAGTCTCGCTTTTTCGACTAAAGTCGAAGGCTCAACAATAAAAGCTTGAGTTTATAGTAATACATTAATTTAAGAAGCAAGAAATAAGGTCAAAATCCATATGTATGAAAAGCATACACATAGCGTACAAATGCCAATAGACGTATTTACACTTGTATGCAAATTTGTCCGCCATTACGTAAAATCACACAGGTTCCTGTAAACTTTGACATAACAATTCAAAATAATTGACGTCAAAAGGTTATTCTGAGGCGCAATTCAGCTAAATACCAAAAGTGTAAATACGTTTATTTGGCTGCTCCATCCCGCAAGATTGGTCACACCAACACTGCCTCTTCTGATATGACAGGTTTATTTTATTTTGACATTAGCTTGATAAAATCTTCATAGATATTTACTTTTGGATTATGCAATCTCAATTTGTCAAATAAGTAAACAAAAATATGTGCCTACTTTCGTTTTAAGTACATTACTTTATCATTATTTTTTTCTGGCAGAAGGCCAGTTTTATAATTAAACACAAAATTTCCATATGTAAATACCCCACTTTACATTTTAATGTTCTTATATATGACTAAAAAAATAATTGCATACGGAATAAAAGTAAACATTGATATTTTAAAACATGTCATGGATGTAACCCAATATTTGATATGCATGTTTACAATCGAACACGTGCATTTGTTTACGTGGTTGTCTCCCCTAATTTTTGCATTCCATATCTGTTATGTGCAAACTTCTCTTGTTTACACGATGGCATATCTTTAGAATTGAAAATTCCCAAATTTAGTATAAATATGGTCTTATAGTCTTAGTAATGTACGCGATGCATCGTTCCATAATGCGATAAAAGCAATATTAACTTGACTTTACCTTGCACACTTGCAGCAAAAAATCAATAGGTGGCGTAACTTGGTTTCCGATTTATCACGTGACGTTTGCCAAATTTAGCAGATGATTGTGTGGTTTCGTTTTGTGTGTTGTGAAAAGATGCACTTTATCTACGTTTAGGTTAATGCAGGTAACAGTATAAAAGGGTTATGTTATCATTTAAAAATCTCCATATGTTTTGGCTCATTTAGCATAATCTATAAAATCATTATAAATGCCTATTTGATTTCCAGACTATCCAGGGACAGTACAGACTCACTGGACTGGTCTCATGGTCGCTACATATTCATCTACATGCTCAGGGAGAGGGATGGATTCAACAATTTATAAAAGGGGGTTCAAACCATTGGCATGTGTTCCCATTCTAAAGTATTGATTGTCAAAAAAGGGGGGATTCCAAGTACCAGACCCCCCTTTTTTCCCCACCTTGGATCCATATCTGATGCTACATGAGGGTAGGAAAACCTGAATTAATGTGGCTGCTTACACAGTGTCAATTATGGCTTCCATATGAGATTGGTTTGTTCTGTAAGGAAAGGCAGTAAAATCATGAATGTGTGACAGGGGCGTAGCTACCCGGAGGCACGACAGCACGTGCATCCACATCGTTTTCTCAAAAAAAAAAAAAAAAAGCAGAAGAGAGAGAGATGAGTTGGTCAATCTGAATCAGAGACTGTTGGTGTCTTTTCCGTCTATCTCGGATATTAGTTTGACAACCTAGTTACAAGTGTTGATGAAGCTGTTTATTCAGAAAAAGATTGTAGCTCCAAAGTTGCGTGCACATTGATTTGGTATGCAAAAAAAGAAATGACAAAATAAAAATTTATAAATTGAATGTTAAAGGAAACACCTATGTTGTCACTTTTTTTAATTGATGAAATATCATTAAATAACGACATTTGGTTTCAAAATAATTTTTTTTTTGAGATTATGACAAAATCGGAAGGTTACTTGTATCTTTTACAAGATTTTTACTTTTGAATTTGTAATACTCAGTCTAAGATATGTAGTTTTGGAGCACATGTTACAGTGTACAGTTCATCAGTTTGGAATGAGATATACCAATCGGCATTAGAATTATCAGATCCCTTCGATATCGTTGAAACTATGCCGAGGCGATGTGGTTGACAGACTACCGGAGCCAATCACCCAGGTCCCTGCAACCACGCCAAAAAAATATTGGAAAGTCTCATTATTTTTTGCGTTCATAGAGCATATGATAAGGCAACTGGAGAGTGGAGTCGCGTCAAGTTATCAGAAAATCGCTTCTTTGTGCTGTATCTGCTTCATTGTGTTGTAGGAAATATCACAAACGAACAAATCTCAATATTGTCTGAAACATACGAAACTGACCTAGCATGTAATTTTGACGAATTTAATTAGGAGCTAGGTCGCTCGATGCCGAACACGTACGCTGGTTTATAACATCTCACGAGTGCTACCATGCCATGATGGCCCTGAGATCTATCAGTCACGGTACTACGTATGTACTGACTGAAAACAACAATGAACAAAGAAAGTTACATAGCATTACTGCATATTCATTGGGATTTCAGTGTGAATGTTGACAAAGTTAGTTTCAAAGTAATAAAGAAGTTTGTTTTCTGCCCAGACCCGAAGAGCAGATTTTGGACAATTTTGAGTAAATTCTGTATCACAAATATGTGTTGTTTATGTATTACTATATATTCAGAAGATTTATTAATAGTTTTACATTTATAAATTTTTATCTACATATAGCTCCTCTTTTAACCGTGCTATGACCGAAACCTGAAAAAAAAAATTCTGCATAATAGGGTCCCAAAATTTTTTCGCATCGCTCCGCTCGGCAGTAGTTGCTTCCACATCGTTTCTTTCTAGCTACGCCCCTGCTGTGACCATGGACTAACAATTTAAATTATTTTTGTTATATATCAGTATGTACAATGATGTATGGTCGGATAAGGTTTCTGTGTGTAAGAGAGAGTTGTCCCCCTTTTTCTAGTATTTTGCATTTTTGTTTTGTGACATCATCTTTGTCTGATTAAAATGTAGAAATGGAAGCTAATGTGTTTTTATGTGTCTGTATGTAATCGCTTTCATCCATGCTACCAGAGCTATACCCCTTGTCTGTAATATTTGCTGCAGTTATACATGTACAAGTATTTTGCAGCATATTAATTGAGAATAGGAAAATACTATGCATTCTGTCATTTCCTTCATATATTAATTAATCTAATGTTTGAGGGTCTTAACCTTGTCTTACATAATGAAACTTGAAATAGCTGCTTTTCCCCACATCCTATTGCATAGAACTTCCACACCCCACCCCCACATTTGGGAGCTTTAGAAATAAATATAACATTATGAACATGTCAATGGAAAGTTTTAAAAACCTTCATTTTTTTGCATAGGAATGTCAAATTAAACATTTGACCCCAGGCCAAGTACATTACCTTTTAATTAAGTACTCCAACTTGCAAAATTCATCCGACTTTAACTATGTATTGCATGCCTTTCATAATGTCCATCTTTTCGATGTAAGCAGTTGAGCAGCAGTCAAGAAAATTACATATTTTTTATGTTATTTATAATATTTGGATAAATTTCTAGAATTGTTTTGATCTTACATCATTTGATCATTACAATTTATTGACGAAGTTAACCTGATCTTTAAGAGAAAAAAAATTGAAATTAAACAATTAATACGTACAAGTTTGCATTTGTATCATAGCATAATGGCACATCTCATTTCCATAACTTGGCTTTGAAACTTAATGCCTAACATGTTAAAGTTTGTGACTAATAAATTTCAGCATTGTTAAATAAACCACTGATGGTAATTAAGTTAATTGATATGCCATAATGTTGTAGGCTGAAAATATGCACATCTCAAGTCCATGGAGTGGAAGTGTACGTTCCGTTATCGTTTATTTACTTTTGTTATGTTCTGCAAAGTTTACATTGTACTTGTTACACATGTTACATCATTGCTATTTTTATTCTTACATTTGTATTTTACTATAAAAACTCCATAAATGCAAGTATTATCTGTCTGTCAACAGTGTATGTTTACAAATAACAAATAAACAATGGAATTGTTTAGTATCTTTATAAAAGATAAAATTACAGTTAATTGTATAAAAAATAGATAACAAATACTTGAAACATGTAGAACTTATGCAATGTTTGTTTATAAATAATGTTTGTTTATAATACCAATAATGAGATGCAATCTTTAATATATAGATTACATGTATGATATGCTCCTGTTTATATATAGATTACATGTATGAATGCTCCTGTTTATATATGAACTAAATTGGCCTGACATACAATGTACATTGTAGAACAAAACAAGATTATTACATTATACGTAAAAAGTAAAAACACAAAAATACTGAACTCCGAGGAAAATTCAAAAAGGAAAATCAAAAATCGAAAGGCAAAATCAAAAGTCTAAGCACATCAAACGAATGGATAACAACTGTCATATTCCTGACTTGGTACAGGCATTTTCTAATGTAGAAAATGGTGGATTGAACCTGGTTTTATAGCTAGCTAAACCTCTCACTTGTATGACAGTCGCATCAAATTCCATTACATTGTCAACGATGCATGAACAAAACAAACATACTCAAAGAGTAAAAATGTCAAAAATAGAGGTACAACAGTCAATACTGTGTTATCATCTTAATATCACTACATAAACAACAAATGTAACAAAGTAGCACAAAAAGGCATACATCAAATTCAACATTCTCATTTTGCTTTTCCTATACGGCTGAAGTTATCTGTATAAAAATAAGGAGATGACACATTCTTGTCCAGTATTCAAAGTAGTACTAATATTGTCAACATCAGAAAGTATTCATAACATTAAACATTTGTCAAACAGAAAACAAATAATTAATCTTAAAACTAAAGGCTTCTAAAATCATTTTTAAAATTTGAAATTCGCACAAAATGTGAATTAAATAATATTTTGGGGTGCATACTATATGTTATTGCATATTATTAAGATTTTCTTTTTAGGTTCTGAAATTTGCGATTATATTCATTGTATGTATACATACATGTACATATATTGATAATCATATATATATTATATTTTTCAGTGACCATGTTGACAACTTAATATATTGGGTCAAGGGACCTTTAATTTCAACATGATCAAGAACAAACTAGATGAGATCATTAAAAAAAAATTAGGAAAATATTTGGATTATGACAAAGATGAAATAGAATATAGTCTTTTGCAAGGTATGTTACCTGTATAAAAATAAGGAGATGACACATTCTTGTCCAGTATACAAAGTAGTACTAATATTGTCAACATCGGAAAGTATTCAATGTCGAGACAATATTGTACAACGTTGTCAATATCATTTCATACTCCTGTCTACATCGTTGACATTGACGATATCGCGAAGTAGACAATGTTGACACTATATTGTACAATGTTGTCGATATCGTTTCATACTCTTGTCTACATCGTTGACATCAATGTTTAAAGCAGTTTTAGCAAATTTTTAGATACATGTAGTTTCTATAAAATGCATTTGATAAAGACATTTGGATAATTTATTGACTTGACATATTGTATTTGCATTTTTTGTTGTGAAGGATTGTTTGTTACATCTACATAGAAGATGACATTGTGTTCTGTTTTTCATGCTTTGGTGTTACATCTACATAGAAGATGACATTGTGTTCCGTTTCTCATGCATTGGTGTTACATCTACATAGAAGATGACATTGTGTTCCGTTTCTCATGCTTTGGTGTTACATCTACATAGAAGATGTCATTGTGTTCCGTTTCTCATGCATTGGTGTTACATCTACATAGAAGATGACATTGTGTTCCGTTTCTCATGCATTGGTGTTACATCTACATAGAAGATGACATTGTGTTCCGTTTCTCATGCATTGGTGTTTCTGTCTCATTTTATTCATATTGAACGTATAATTCTACTTTCTTGGACATCTGTTTGTCTCCTACATGTATATGTCCTTTTGGAAAAAAACAAATTGAAATAAATGTTTGATGTGCCTAAATATCATTGTTTTGCTTTGTAGGAAAAGTAGAATTAAAAAATGTGAGGCTTAGACCAGAAGCTATTGTAAGTATTATGGTAAAGTTGATTGGAATAAAAAAATGATTATACATATTTTTGTACATTGTATGGAGAAAACATACTTCCATGTCATATGCTATGCTCATATATATCAACATTTGTATATATCATTATCTATTATATACAGAGCGTTTGGGAATTTTAATATATCAACAAATATAAAACAACTATAACCCAGCCACATTATTTATGTATGTGCCTGTCCCAAGTCAGGAGCCTGTAATTCAGTGGTTGTCCTTTGTTTATGTGTTACATATTTGTTTTTCGTTCATTTTTTACATAAATAATTAAGGCCATTAGTTTTCTCGTTTGAATTGTTTTACATTGTCTTATCGGGGCCTATTATAGCTGACTGTGCGGTATGGGCTTTGCTCATTGTTGAAGGCCGTACGGTGACCTATAGTTGTTGATGTCTGTGTCATTTTGGTCTTTTGTGGATAGTTGTCTCATTGGCAATCATACCACATCTTCTTTTTTATAAGCATAGAACATGACAAATATAATGCTTACTGGTACATGTTGTATGCTTAATGAGAACAAGCATTAACAAATATAATGTCAACTGCCTGTAATGCTAAAATGAGCATAGAGCATGTCATGAAAATGAATTAGCATTTACAAATTACATAATGCATACTGGTATGCTAAAATGAGCATTGGGAATATACAGGCATTTCCTTGAATTGGATGTATGAAAAGGGTTGTAGCTCTCAATTATTTATTTGTGTGTAAAACCTTGACTCAATCCTTGTACATTGTACATCACATATATATATATATATATATATCAGTCTAAAGATTTGCACAACGGTACTGATATAAGATGTTATAATACGAAAATGTTGTTATTAAATCGTGCTGACAAATATTTCGGCTCAACAAATGGCCTTCTTCAAGTGTCACAAGTTTTAACAATACTGATACATAATGTATAAGGTGTAAAAATAGATCAGTAATAATACAGGTAAGTTTTGGTCGATTGATTTTTAATCCAAAAGCCTGAATATCATAATATAAACAAAACACTATAAATCAATATACGTGACTGTGTATATTAACAATAAAAATGAGTGAAAAAACAAAAACGCTAGTATTTCTTATTGATGCCGTTTGGATGATGTACATTAAGTTCCTTTATCCAAAAGCTTTCCCGAACCTGTCGCTGGGCATCACTCCAGTGAATATTCTGTTCAATCACTAGAATTTTCATGCGGTTAAAGTCATCAGGTTTGTGACCCGACTGTCTGAAGTGCTGAGAAACTGGGAGAAGTGGCTTCTTAGAGATATCACTCCTATGGCCATTGAGGCGTTTGTGGAAAGGCTGCTTTGACTCACCAACATATTGGAGGCCACAAACCGAACATTCTAGTATGTAAACAACATTCATACTTTTGCAGGTAACATTGCAAAATATCTTATAGTTGTTTTCGGTTGCCTTACTGTGAAATGTTGATGAATGCTGCATCTGTAGGCAGCATTTGCAGCGTTTTTCTTCACACGAACGACATTCTCCAGAAGTACTTCTATTATCAGACACTTCAGCCCGCACCAGCAGGTTCCGCAGACTACTAGGTTGCCTAAAAGCTATCATTGGAGGCTCGGGAAAAATCTTGGATAGTTTGGAATTCTTTTCAACTGATTTCCAATGCTCACGAATGACACCAAAGCTGTTTTTGAGAGATGGGTGGTAAGTAAGAACACATGGAGTCCTTTTATTTTTCTTTTTAACTTTGTATTCCAATAGTTCACTCCTGGGAATTGATTCCGCTTTCTGAAAGCTTTTTTTGATATTTCTGTGTTTGTAGCCCCTTTTCTTCAAGCGAGTTTCAAGTTGACGTAGTTGTCTTTTAGTTGTTTCTGTGTTGGAACATATTCGCTTGACTCTAAGTGCCTGACTGTATGGAATACTCTTGGTAAGATGAGCAGGATGGCAACTTTTAGGGGACAAATATTGATGAGTGTCAGTGGGTTTAGAATATAAATCTGTAGATATGATGCCCTCTGTGAGCGAACTTGAAGTATCGAGGAAGGCGATTTTGGATTTAGACTTCTCATGAGTAAATTTGATACTAGGATGTATGTTGTTGGCATGAGTGATAAAAGTATCTAAATCCTCGTCGCTTTTATTCCATTTCATATCCACATCATCTATAAATCTAAACCAGGAAAGCGGTTTTTCGATGGAAGTTTCAAGGAGTTGTTTCTCTAATTTGCCCATAAATATGTTGGCATATGACGGAGCCATTTTGGTGCCCATGGCAGTTCCATTTACTTGCAAATAATGATCTCCATCAAAAGTGAAGTTGTTTTTCTTAAGTACCAGCGTGAGCATTTTGACCAGGCATTCGGTAGGTGGATATTTCACTGGTCTGGAATCCCAAACTTCTTTACATGCATCGATGCCATCTGCATGTGGAATATTAGTGTAGAGGGAGGTGACATCCATGGAAACAAGAGTCGTGTCGGAGGGGAGTGGATTTAAGGCCTGCATTTTTCTTAGATAATCGGTTGTATCTTTGATGTGAGATGGTAAGTCTTCAACATGTTGACGAAGATGGAAGTCAACAAATTCCGATATTTTTTCCGTTGGATGACCGTTCGCTGAAACTATAGGTCTTCCTGGGTTATTGGCCTTATGAATTTTAGGTAAAAGATAAAATCTGCCCGGTTTTGGATTTTCTGGTTTCAAATATTCAAGAGTTTTGTCATCGATGAAACCATCGTCATGCATTTCTACCAAACTATCAGTAATTTCTCTGCTAAAAGATGTGGTAGGATCAGAGTCTAGTTTTTGGTAGAACCTTGCATCGCCAAGTTGTCGTTCAGCCTCTTGAATATAGGCAGATTTATCCATGACAACCACTGCACTGCCTTTGTCTGCAGGTTTAATGACGATATTGTTGTTAGATCGTAAGTTTTTTAGTGCAGTCCGTTCTTCATTGGTAAGATTGTCAAAAGGTTTATTGTTATTTTTAGTATTTCTAATAATGTCCGACTTAAAGTTATCAATAAATGATTCCAGGGTAGCATTTTTGCTCGGTTTAGGGATCCAAGAGCTCTTTTTAATAAATTTGTAGTTGTTCTCGTCTTCTGAAATTTCTGAGTCCCTATCCGAGCTTATTATGTTATCCTCCTTCGACGCAAAATATTCCTTAATACGTAGACTTCTAGCAAAATTGTCAAGGTCTTCCGACAATTTGGTGTCATTGACAGGAGCAGGTAGAGGACAGAAATTAAGGCCTCTAGAGAGAAGAGATGTTTCCGATTCCGTTAAATGGTGTTGAGACAGATTGACCACGATGTTGGAGGGTGAATCAGTCTTTTGAGGTCTACGTTTAAAGCGTCTAATTCGTTTAGTCTTTCTCTCTGATGGTAAGGAAGGGTGGATGTATTCCATGCCATTCCTGCGGAATTTTCGTTTTTGTTTTTCACTTAAATTGTTGGATTGTATAGTAGTTAAGTCCTTGAGGCGAGTGTTGATAGCATCACAATTGTCAGATGTTAGATCTCTTTTGCAGCTATTCAAAAGGGTGTTAAAGTCGCCAGTGAGAGTTTTGAGATGTCCTTCGCAGTGTTGTTTGAGGAGGACCACTAACCGCTTTGAGCAATGAAAGAGGGTTAATGGTCCCATCTGCGAAGTAATGTATTGGATAAAGAGCCAGGTGCTTGTGGCTTGATCTTGATTTGTAGTCCGTTAGGAATACTTTCATTATACTCGTAGTTAATCAAATTAGATAAATGGTGTTCAGTTCTAATTTGTTTTTGTTTTATAGCTCTAAGTTGTTTAAAATAATCATTGATGTTCATGATATAGGAGCTAAAAACTTAAATTTACTGGGATTATGTGAGTAACATGATACAGGTCATTCAGAGGAAAAATGTTATAAAAGTCTATAAAAACGACCAACCAGCAAATTTACTATGCACCGGATCGTCTAGAATAGGCGATACTATGCAGATAAGGAAAAAATTATATCAGTCTAAAGATTTGCACAACGGTACTGATATAAGATGTTATAATACGAAAATGTTGTTATTAAATCGTGCTGACAAATATTTCGGCTCAACAAATGGCCTTCTTCAAGTGTCACAAGTTTTAACAATACTGATACATAATGTATAAGGTGTAAAAATAGATCAGTAATAATACAGGTAAGTTTTGGTCGATTGATTTTTAATCCAAAAGCCTGAATATCATAATATAAACAAAACACTATAAATCAATATACGTGACTGTGTATATTAACAATAAAAATGAGTGAAAAAACAAAAACGCTAGTATTTCTTATTGATGCCGTTTGGATGATGTACATTAAGTTCCTTTATCCAAAAGCTTTCCCGAACCTGTCGCTGGGCATCACTCCAGTGAATATTCTGTTCAATCACTAGAATTTTCATGCGGTTAAAGTCATCAGGTTTGTGACCCGACTGTCTGAAGTGCTGAGAAACTGGGAGAAGTGGCTTCTTAGAGATATCACTCCTATGGCCATTGAGGCGTTTGTGGAAAGGCTGCTTTGACTCACCAACATATTGGAGGCCACAAACCGAACATTCTAGTATGTAAACAACATTCATACTTTTGCAGGTAACATTGCAAAATATCTTATAGTTGTTTTCGGTTGCCTTACTGTGAAATGTTGATGAATGCTGCATCTGTAGGCAGCATTTGCAGCGTTTTTCTTCACACGAACGACATTCTCCAGAAGTACTTCTATTATCAGACACTTCAGCCCGCACCAGCAGGTTCCGCAGACTACTAGGTTGCCTAAAAGCTATCATTGGAGGCTCGGGAAAAATCTTGGATAGTTTGGAATTCTTTTCAACTGATTTCCAATGCTCACGAATGACACCAAAGCTGTTTTTGAGAGATGGGTGGTAAGTAAGAACACATGGAGTCCTTTTATTTTTCTTTTTAACTTTGTATTCCAATAGTTCACTCCTGGGAATTGATTCCGCTTTCTGAAAGCTTTTTTTGATATTTCTGTGTTTGTAGCCCCTTTTCTTCAAGCGAGTTTCAAGTTGACGTAGTTGTCTTTTAGTTGTTTCTGTGTTGGAACATATTCGCTTGACTCTAAGTGCCTGACTGTATGGAATACTCTTGGTAAGATGAGCAGGATGGCAACTTTTAGGGGACAAATATTGATGAGTGTCAGTGGGTTTAGAATATAAATCTGTAGATATGATGCCCTCTGTGAGCGAACTTGAAGTATCGAGGAAGGCGATTTTGGATTTAGACTTCTCATGAGTAAATTTGATACTAGGATGTATGTTGTTGGCATGAGTGATAAAAGTATCTAAATCCTCGTCGCTTTTATTCCATTTCATATCCACATCATCTATAAATCTAAACCAGGAAAGCGGTTTTTCGATGGAAGTTTCAAGGAGTTGTTTCTCTAATTTGCCCATAAATATGTTGGCATATGACGGAGCCATTTTGGTGCCCATGGCAGTTCCATTTACTTGCAAATAATGATCTCCATCAAAAGTGAAGTTGTTTTTCTTAAGTACCAGCGTGAGCATTTTGACCAGGCATTCGGTAGGTGGATATTTCACTGGTCTGGAATCCCAAACTTCTTTACATGCATCGATGCCATCTGCATGTGGAATATTAGTGTAGAGGGAGGTGACATCCATGGAAACAAGAGTCGTGTCGGAAGGGAGTGGATTTAAGGCCTGCATTTTTCTTAGATAATCGGTTGTATCTTTGATGTGAGATGGTAAGTCTTCAACATGTTGACGAAGATGGAAGTCAACAAATTCCGATATTTTTTCCGTTGGATGACCGTTCGCTGAAACTATAGGTCTTCCTGGGTTATTGGCCTTATGAATTTTAGGTAAAAGATAAAATCTGCCCGGTTTTGGATTTTCTGGTTTCAAATATTCAAGAGTTTTGTCATCGATGAAACCATCGTCATGCATTTCTACCAAACTATCAGTAATTTCTCTGCTAAAAGATGTGGTAGGATCAGAGTCTAGTTTTTGGTAGAACCTTGCATCGCCAAGTTGTCGTTCAGCCTCTTGAATATAGGCAGATTTATCCATGACAACCACTGCACTGCCTTTGTCTGCAGGTTTAATGACGATATTGTTGTTAGATCGTAAGTTTTTTAGTGCAGTCCGTTCTTCATTGGTAAGATTGTCAAAAGGTTCATTGTTATTTTTAGTATTTCTAATAATGTCCGACTTAAAGTTATCAATAAATGATTCCAGGGTAGCATTTTTGCTCGGTTTAGGGATCCAAGAGCTCTTTTTAATAAATTTGTAGTTGTTCTCGTCTTCTGAAATTTCTGAGTCCCTATCCTATATATATATATATTCATTATTTCTCTGTCTCTGTATTGTTAATATAATTATCAAACTTTTACTTTACCCACACTCCCTCACAGTACATCATTGTACATCACACACAATCATTTGACAATTAACTTATATATATATATCTTCTCTGTTGTATTCATTGATTTTTAATTGTTTATTGACAAACTCAATCATCTGATTGTCAGGATTGTTGATATTATTAATGACAGTGGTACAATTGATTATTTCTGTACCATTTAAAGTTTACTATTACAGAAAATGTTGATATGAAAGTTTTATAATTTAGAACTGATATATTGATTTAGAATTATCTTTAGTAATAAAAAAAAAGACTAAGTTCCTAGATCATGTAGATATGGTGTATCCTGTAAATTATTGTGGGAGGTCTAAATATTTAACAATCTGAAACATTACATTTATACCATAACCATTTTGACATTTTATTGTTTTATTTGTTTCTTCAAATACTTGGATAAATTACCAGTACTTTTTAAAAGTTTAAAATTAAGAAATAATTCATGGGGGATGGAATATATCTTGATTTTACCACGGGTTGGCCCTTTATCATGTTTATGACAAATATTTTACCCTGAGTGATAGCTACCTAGGGGTAAAATATCGGCATAAAGGGACAACCTGTGGTAAAATCATGATATATTCAAGCCCCCATGAATTATCTCTATTCTAATAGGACAAATACGGCTATTGATTTGGATCTAAGCGCTCAAGGTGGAGGTAAATATTTGCCGTTCCCATAAATAAACGCACTTGTTGTGATGATTTTTAAGCAGTTAAGCTGCTTTATGCGAGCACCCTAGATTTATGTTTTACCCAATAAATGCTGAAATATGTGCCACTTTTATTATCTGACTGGCTATCATGTTATTTATAACTAATTGGACACTTTTTTCATACTTTTTATTCTGGAATATAAAAAATATTACCATAAAAACGTTAAATGGTCGTCGATTTTCCCAAAAGTTTTGAAGTTGCACATAGGAAGTAGTGCTCGATAGAAATCTTTCTGTAGTTTATTTTCCCCTGTGCTGTTGGCTAAGATGTCAAAGAACAATTGTATGAAATATTTGATCGCCGAAAATATATAAAGATGAGTTGTTTACATTTCCCAAATGGAAAAAGTCGTAGGAATATTGTTTGTCATCGATACGTATTACATACGTCAGTAGTCTAGGATCAGCTGATATAAGTTGGCGGCAATTTCAAATTACATAGAAGACGAAATTTACGTACCTTTTAAATTGGGAGGATTCTGATGATACATAGGTCATGTAGGTACTTTATTATTAATCATTTTATTCGTTTTTTGTCTGAAATGATTGAGATTATTTAAATCATCTTAATTCAGTAATTTAAATGTATGCTCATTTGTATTCTTGTTAATATTATTCCGTTATCTCGCAAATGACCTCCTTCATGCTTGTCAAATAAAGTTGTTGTTATTGTAGTTTTCTGATTGGTCGATGTCAAGGTCATTTTAAGGATGTTTGCTCCTCTATTTTTTGAATTTTTGCCAGATTTTCGGAATCCTCTGGTTTTATCTATGTATTGCCATTAAAAAAAATGCCCACTAACCCCTACTTTTCTTTTCATAATTTTATTACATAAAGTTTAATAAGCCATATTTCAAAATCTTATAAAATCCTTGTTATTTTTTCGTATTTTTTTAAACAAAAAATGTGCCAATGTTAAGTGTAAGAAAAATCTAGACAGATTTATTTCCCGCCAAATTTTCAACGGCTTATATCTCGAAAACGAGCACACGGACCCTTCATTTTTTTCTGCTTTTTTAGTTTCTTTATTCATATACTATCATTTCATAACAGTCTTTTAAAAAGCTTGTTATTTTTAAACAGAGTAGCGAACATCCTTAAGATTGTTTCGCTTTGGTGTAACATAATGCTACACGTGCTTTGATTTAGCTCAGTGTGCTTCAATAAATATTGAGATTAAAACTTTAACAACTGTTTTCTAAAGGACGGCATTATTTAACTTCCAAAGTCGCATATTCTGTAAAATATTAAGTCCGAATCTGTGACGCGTATCACACCGTAATTGTTTTTGATTTACAAGGACTTTTCAATTTCCGGTACAGAAAAATACGACTTTTTTGTTACCTACCTACCTAACTACCTACCTACCTACAATGTACATATGGATACCTATGGATCTTCAGAACGCTGGCACTGTTGCACCATTATATTCTGCTCTACTTCATCATCGTTGAATTTAATTGTACGTTTCTCACTTCCGGATAAAATTTCATATTCTGCTTCAAAATCATACGAGTGTTTTAATGTGAAAAAATATAAAAAGAAACATATAATAAGAAGTTATTTCAGCAAAAACTTTAAACACTTTCAAAAACAGATTAGATACATTTTGTATAGCTGTATGAAATTTATGTCTTGATATTGTTTTAGTTTCGTTTAAGGTAGATCACAAGTAAATATTTTTTGAGACAGAATTTTCTTATACTTAGCCAAAATGAAGATTTTACTATGCTCTTTTCAAAAATATAATAAAAAGTATGGGTCACCGTGCTATTTTTCAAGCTATGAGTCGTCGAAAATTGCCTAAATTTGGTTAGATTGTTCATGGAAAAACACATTTTTGTGCGTAAAAAAAAATCTGTGAGATAGAATCTTGAAATAAATTATGAAAAGATAGGTTTTGTAATATATTTTAAGAAAATAAAAAGAAAAAATGGTGTCACCGAACTAATTTTCTTGCTACAAGTAAAAAGAAAAAAATTCCCTATCAGTCCAGTATATTTTTTTTACTAAAAGAGTTATCTTCCCTTATATGGCTCATTTGAAAAAAATGATTCTAAAAGCAAAAAAAGTTATATTTGTTTAAATATTTTGTATTATACAATAAATTACCAAGTTTTCTTTATATTATTAAACAGTCTAACCTTTAATATGCAACTCTGTCTCCAAATTTGCAGATTTAGTCAAATAACTAGACCAATTTTTTACTGTGATTGTACAATCCAAGATGGCGGTATACCATGTATCTACCTTAAAACGCATCCCAAGTTTTAATGTTTTTCACACTAAACAAAATTGGTTCAAAGTGATAATGACAGTAATAAGAGAAGGTGTGCAGTTAGATACTTTAAAAGAGTGAAACCATTGAACTATATTTTTCGCCTTTGGCACTCCTAATCTTTAGTAGTATCTTTAAGAACATCAAAACCATTAATACGTAAAACTATTCAAGTTATACACCATTTTTTGAATAATAATATTTATTTTTATCAGTATCAGATGCGGATCCAGCCATTTGATTAAGGGGGGGGGGTCCAACAATATGCTCCCATTCAAATGCATTGATCGGCCAACCCATGGACCCCATATTAATCTATTTATCTCAGCATAATGCAACCGTAGCCTCAGTAATTATTGTTACATTCGTAATAAATCGGTTCCTCGCCCAACTTTGCATTCTGGCAATTAGTCTCCAGTGTAACAATAATATTTTTATTGTTGTTACATTTCCATGTAACCGTAGCCAGTGCCTAATAAAATTGAGAATGAAAATGGGGAATGTGTCATATAGACAATAACCTGATCTAAGAGCAGACAACAGTCAAGGGTTACCAATGGATCTTTAATGCAGGGAGAAACTCCTACACCCAAAGGATTGCTTTTGCTGGCCCCTTAACATAATAACAAAAATGTATACTATTTCAACTAGTCACTTTGTTCCGGTGGAACTTTTAAATCAGAGGAAGAACAAAGTAACTAGTTAATAAGTTCCTCCGGAACTTTTCGGCTAGTGAGTTCTTTCCGCCCTGAACTTTCCAACGTCGGAACAAAAGAGCATTTACAATAACTTGGACATACACTAAAATCAGAAGTATACACAAGAAATTAAAATTGTACAAAACAATTATGAAAAATAAATATGATATACAGCAACAATCACCACATTAGTGGGTCCTCACTATGGACAAGTGCATACAGAATGTGGCGGCTTAAACATCTTAACTGGCACAAAACTCAGTCTCCCCTAACATAGGACAGTGTATGTGTATAATCTCAGACATTGAATATTTATAAATATAAATTGGAAATAACTTTTGAAAGTGGTAGGATTGCATAACATAAACATTACTGTACAAGCATTATTTGATACTTTAGAAATAGCTGAGAACAATGCCTGAGATAAATATTTTGACTAATTCTTTACACTATTCATCTGAACTTTGCCAAGTTTGCCTTTGGGTTTTTGATTAACTGCCTATAGCACCCTTTGGTGCTTTGATTGTTTTGGCAAGCGTGTATTTTCCTGTGAAATGCTCATATTCTTACGTCATCGTTCTATGACATATGGTATCTCATTCATAAAAAAGCATATGGCGTGGGACTGTACAGCCTTGACAATATATATTCATATTTTACCACGGGTGTGTTCTCAAAGTGTTTGAAGGACGTCATGTAAAACTAGCTTTGGTTAAAAAAAATTATAATTCTGTCCAATTAACTTTTTTGTTAAGTTCTTCCTAAGCAATAATGGAGTCAAAAAGTGTTTATTTGAATAACAATAATCAACATATTGGATATTGCAATGAAAGCCGCCACATCTTTTTCTAAAACATTTTATCAAATTAAACTGAACTTTCAATATCTGAATTATATAAGTATCACCCTTTTAACAAGTTGACAAATTCAGGTAACTTGAAGCCTCTTAGAAGAACTTTATATTTGTAATGATTATATAATGAAGTGAATATTCTGACAGTATTTACATTTGATATATCATTAAGTCGCATGCTCGACTCTAATTGTATTGTCAGAATTAGGAGTGTCAACAAAATTGTTTTCAGAATTAGGTTTGCTGAATTATTTACTGACACAGATTACTTATAGTCTGGTATACGGGAAAGGTGAATAAAAATGTAAAGATGTATATACTTTGCTCACATATACATTTTATTTTCTGAATGGTTAGACTAACTATGGTCATGTTTACTTTTATGACTTGCATAATATGAATGACTTAGATTGCTATGTTTTATTAATTATAATTGTAATCACAGAATCAAAAATTCCTTGAGGAGACTCTAAGATGACTTGATATTATTGACTCACTAAAAAGACTTGGTCTTATGGACTTGCTAAAATGGTTTGATCTCAGGTACACACTTTGATGACTTGGTTTATGAGACTCACTAAGATGCTTTGGTCTTATAGACTCACTTAGACTTGTCTTATGGACTCACTAAAATGTCTTGATCTAATAGGAACTCACTAAGATGGCTCGGTTTTTTGGACTCACTGAGATGACTTGGTCATAACGACTCACTAAGCTGACTCAGTCTAAGGGACACACTAATATGACTTGGTCTTAGGAACTCACTAAGATGACTTGGTCTAAAGGACTCACTTAAATGACTTGGTCTTAGGGACTCACTGAGATGACTTGGTCTTTTGGACCAAATTAGATGACTTGATCTTAGGGATACGTATAGATTATCGGGTTTTCTATACATTGATATCGTAAAATATCAGCCATGAGCCACAATGTGAACCTTTTTGGCGAGTGAGCGTAGCGAACTAGCTAAAAAGTTTCACATTGTGTCCAGCGGCTGATATTTTACGATATCTATACGAAGAAAACCCGATTATCTTTTTATCCTTCTATTACTGGTCGTTTCTTTCTCCCAAAGACAATTTTACGCTTGACAAAAGCAAGCTTGATAACGTCTCCTCTCGCATTGTGACTTTGCTGATAACTTCTCCTCTCACATTGAGACGTCGCTGATAATGCCTGGTCTCGATTTGAAGTCTTGTACGAAAATTACAGAACAACAGAGCAGGGTG
Organism: Mytilus galloprovincialis; assembly: GCA_037788925.1. NCBI lineage: Eukaryota > Metazoa > Mollusca > Bivalvia > Mytilida > Mytilidae > Mytilus > Mytilus galloprovincialis. Next base: position 76,067,725 of record CM075340.1, read on the forward strand.
ATATAGGCGGAGGGAAGGACTATAAACTAGATAATTTGGTCATAGGGACTCAATACAAGGAAAATGACTTGGTTTTAGGGACTCACTATAAGATGACTCTTTAAGAACTCACTAAATGACATGACCTTACAGAAGTAATAAGTTTAGTCTTGTCTTACAGACTTACTTAGATTATGAGCAGTCAAATGATATAGTAACTGACTAACTAATTGACTTAAGACATCATTATGAAAACAAATTACAGATAACTTGATTGTGCAGACTTTATTACATTTTACTGTCTTAGAGTCCGTGTGTAATTTCATTTAGATGACGTCTCCTTTGATTTATCCCTATGAAATCTCCTTTATATCATCAGATGAAATATTGATATGGTTTTCTCATTACATGTACCTCTGTGAGTGAGTTCATAAAGTGTCTTTGTAAAGATTGAGTTATCATACTGTGTTCTAATCATTTCTCAGACAATCGATATAAATCCTGGTGACAATGTTATCTATTGACTGAAGGTATTGAGACTTATTGATTCTTGGACTTTCAACATTCCATATTCATATAGACACACTGATAATACTACACAAAAACTCAGCCAGGGTATTCTTTTAATGTTGTTCATTCAGGACCAGAAACCAAACAGATGTTCTGAAGCTGAACCTGATAACCTTAATTGGCCAGTCAAATGTTGATGAATTTGCTGAAATCAATCTGCCACTTGAGTCAATCTAGATCTGATCTGTTGCTAATTATCAAAATGATTTATGTAAGGGCATTATGTTTTTTGGTCTGTGCAAATTACTGCATTCATCTGTATGTCCCACCTCAGGTAAAACATTTTGGTCGAGGTAGTTTTTGATGAAGTTGAAATCTAATCAACTTTAAACTTAGTACACATGTTCCCTATGATATGATCTTTCTAATTTTAATACCAAATTACAGTCTTGACCCCATGACCAAATGTCCTTAAATAAAAGTTAAAATGACTTTATAAATCAATACTAGATAAATGATTACCTCAAAAGATAATTGTCATTGTATTGTCTACTCTGTGATCTTTTTATCTACTGATGTTATGAATGGAATAACTATACTGTCATTGACTGTTATGATACCTCAAGAATAAACATAATATTGGCCATTGGTGTCTGCTTGTCCACCAAAATCTTCCATTAAGAAGCACCTCCCAAATCAATGAACCCCTTACTGATTAGAGAAGGTTACTTAGACTCTAGCATGTCTAGATTTGGGATCTATACAAGAGTACATAGTTACTATAATGTATCAATTGCAAAATTTGAATTTGTTATTCTGATGAATTTATATATGCTTATTGATGTCCTTTTCAGGTTGAACTCCTAACATTACAGGTATGATAGTACTTAGTTTATATATTAAAAGAGACTTCCAGAGAAACAAACATCTTTAAATTTTGCAATCAACACAGTTCTTCAGTTATATATGATTTAAATGCACTAGCTGCTTTAGATATGTGAATAGGATAACAGGACGTAATATATGTAACAGATTTGCTTCATTATTGAAGTAATATTTGCAAGTTTAATGGTAAATGAGAATTGCATAGTATTACCTTAACCTTTTCCCACTAAATGAATAGGCTTAATAATAAAACAAAACAATATATTCATATTGCTGATAACCCAGACATCTTGGAGGACACAATATTTTAATGTTAGTTGAAAATAGAATTCATAAGCAAAAATACATATATAAATCAATACAATTAAAGGATTACTGAATGCTGATATATTCTGTATATTTGAATTAAATACCAAATAATAACAAAGTCTCTTCCATCGACGATCCCGTTGGTCAGGAACAACCAACTAAAACGAGCTAACTTGTTCAAATTACATTAAATACTAAATATGTAGTGAAAAAAGTTGGAAAGCTGTGTCCAAACCCTATGCTCGGAAGACCGTCTCCAGAGGTATACTTTGACAGTATTTAATAGAAATGTGAAATATAGATAATTATTCAAAACTTTACACAACTACCCCTGGTAATCATGAGAAGAAACATGAATTCAAACTAAAAATATTACGTATATCTGAAGTATGTAGAAATAAACTTGACACTACAACTGTTGGGTAGAAAGTGAAGGCTTTCAAAATATTTTACCGCACATGAAAATTTTCACCTGACTTAATTAGAAAATCATACGCATTGTTAATACAAATGTTTCCCGCTATTCGTTGAAGCGAGGGGGAATGTAATTATCCTATCATAATGAATAATTTTCTAATAAGATAAATATATATATATGTAAAAATGAGGATTTTGCATCCATACTACCATATTTCTGGTCTCAAGTTTGCTAATATTTCTTTTCTGAAAATGATGAAAAAAAATAATGTAGTACTTATATATTTTTGCTTAATTAATTACCAATACCACAATTAATTATTGTTTCATCATTTGATTTTTATTATGAATTTGGCTATCCCTTTGGTACCTGTAGCCTTGTTTTTACAGCTTGGTAAAGAATTCCCTCTAGAAGTCAAGGCAGGAGAAGTTGGTAAGTATTCTGTCCAAGAAGTCTATATTAAGGATTTTAGAAAAATATGCAATTCTTAAAAACAACCTTCCTAAATACTCCCCATCATGTGGTGAATAGAAATGTAAATAAAGGATAGGTCTCTGTTAATTTATTTTTGCTTGAGCACAATTGACCTGTCTTGTTTCAATTACAGACAGGACCATCTGGTGTAATTTTTTATCAGGATAACATTGGTCTCTGAAATGACAAATTATGACAAATCAATGTGGAGGGATCTTTGGTGTAGCAATGATTTCTATGTTTATAATTAATCGATTTATAGCTCTGCATTTGATATGGTATTTAAATTTGAGACTTAATTTATTTCTTTCCTTAAATGTTAAATGAGGAAAATAATTGAGCTCTCACTAAAACTAATTGTGTGCTTCGTAAATGTATCATACTGTTTCAAATCAGAAACATCATAAGTGGTTGTCTTTTCATTTATCTGAATGGTTGATATTATTTATGGAATTTGGTTTTGATGTCAAAATTATTGATATTCCAGTAGAACTCATTGTAAATCTTAATTTTGTTTCCTGACTGATGTTCAATTAAGAGGTTAGCATATTGTATAGACACCCATCATTAGGTCTGAAGGTTGACAATGACTACTAGATGTCTTTTAATTCTATTCAGACATTTGTCATTATTTTAGTTGTTTGATGGGTTGCTGTTTCAAGGATGTATATATACCTCTTTATTCATAAACATAACAGTTGAGTCAGCTTTCATTAAAGTTCCGTAAGTGTATTTGACCATATTGCATTGAAGGATTGAATTTATTTTTATCACAAAAGTGATGTGTTCAGCATTTAATTGCCTGAAGTTAAACATGAAAGTTCTGTCATACAGTTCATTTATACAATTGTTATTGACAAAACTATTAGCCTGAATTAATTATAGAAAATCAAGGACATCATATTTCATTAGTGTTATATAAAAATAATGTTTGTTGTATAATCAATACTATGTAATCAAATGTTTGTTAGGACAAAAACACTAAATGTAAATTCCTGTCTATATAGCTAGGAAAAGAATATTAAACCTAGCCATTACTACAGTCAAATCTTTTTTGGACAAAAACAACAAAGCCCAATACTACAGTCAAATTTTTGTTCGAACAGAAACACAATATGTACTGCCTTGTAGTTTGCATTTTCTCTGATTTGTAGTTTGGGGAATTGGAATAAACATTAATAATAAAAGCTTTTTAAACAAATAATTTTAATTCATGTCTTGACTCAATCTTTAACTGTCAAATATTCTGAAGACAAAATACAATTACAATTCAATTAAACATTTTTGATTTGATTGTAAAATGTCACTTTCTAAAAAAATGATCTCAGATGGCCACGTTCTCTTAGTTACATAATGTATTACCTTAAAGCGAATGTTCCCTTGGGTAATGGAAGCTTTATTATATTTCTATTGGAATTTTATCATTTACTTTATTTTTTGGTTTCATGTTTAATTTTGATTTCAATTGAAAAAAAACTTGCGTTAAATATTTCATGTAAATTAAAAAAAAAATGTCATTTGACTTTTATATATATATGCCATTGAAAAAATTAAACCAAAGAGGAAAAGTTAATCCTGGCAGATAAGCAGTTTTTTTATGTAATATGACAAGTACATTGAAGTAATGACAAAAGTTATAAAATCCCCAGGAGGCAGAGTTTCCTGTAATCTGATAAATCGTTGACAGATTTAACGATTTTCTCATCATTTTGGTATATATACATTGATGTTATAATAGAAGCAGATGTATAACCACAGTATTTATTGTATTCTCACATGGGAACCCATTCTGCTGTTATTATTGAACAGTTTTTATCTGATACAAATATATTGGAAATTGCAGATTTATTTTTAAATTGTTCCATGCAATAGGGACCTTAAAATTGTTTCTATAATGTTAATATTTATAAATGTTAACAGTTGTTGTATGCAATGATCCATGATTTGTAATTGGGAAAGAGGGTCCTTTACTAAGTTAAAAATGTAATAAAAAATGACTTTTGTCATGAGAAACTGGCTAATGTCACAAAATATCATAGCTTTAAGTTTTCATCCTAAATTTGTACATTTTTTAAGAGGATTTCTGAGAAAATTAAAATTAAAGTTTACATTTAATTCACATCACAAGCATTATTATTGATAACATAAATTTCCTGACCACAAATCAGTATTTTATCATAAATTCTCTGAAAGAAAGGAAACCTTGAAATTTGTCAAATGTAACTTTACTTGAAACAAGGAAACTGACAAAATTGAATGACCACACTTTTAAACTACATTGAGTGAAAACTGAGATATGTATCATGAAATGTCAGAAAACAGGAAACCGATAAATTTGTAAATTGAAATTCAAATCAAGATTTTTTTTATCCAAATATATAATAAAAAAGTTAAAATATTTAAAATCTCTCATGACAAACAATATATATGAGATATTTATATCTTATTTTAAAGATGTACTGTCACATGCCTATTCATCAATATGATATTCATCAATATGATAAGTTTCAGTTTTAACATGCTGTTTAATACAGATGTTAACAGGTGCTCAAAACTTACAGAAACTGAACATTCAGATATTAAGGAATCTGTAAGATTAGAACAGATGTCAACAAATGAGCTGCGTCGGATAGAAATCGACCCTATGCAAACGAAAATCAATACCTCTGTTAATCTATTTTGGGTTAAAATAATTTCTACGGAAAGTCTGTGATTGTTCCAAAAGTAGGTTTTCATAAGAAGACAACCCTTTTAAAAGGACCAAAATGCGGCTTTTATATCTTAGTTATTCCAAAATTGATCAAAGTCTTAGATATGTATATGTGTACATGCACTTGCATAAGGTCGATTTCTATCCGACGCAGCTCAAATATTATTGCCTTTATATACAATTATCAGACTTTTTTCTTGGATACATATACTTAATACATATTTGTTCTTATTCTAAGACTGGCTCAATAATCATACGATAATACAAATTCTTTTTATTACATATTCAGTGTAAAGTTTGTTCTGAAAGATTGTTACCATGCAGTTAAATAAGTTTAATTATAAATCAATACCCATACTCTATGAAACTAAAAAAGTTTTAGAATAAGAGACCTGAAACAGAACACAGCTTGTTGACATCAAGTGATAATAAAAAGCTGGTACATTAACATTTTATCTACAATTTATCATAAACAATAAATGCAACCTAAATAAATAAATTGATATGACATTATACATCTGATAACTTAGTTATATGTTATATGTGTTTGATACAGCAGAATATAACTATAAGGCTTTGCAGTATTTTAGATATTATAAATATTGAGTATGATAGTTAATATAATTCTCAGCTGATTATAATCTAAAAGGGTTTTCTTGGTAAATCATCAAATTCAACAGTTATTTCATTACATCTAAGTTCATGTCTTCTCATCACAGTTTATATAAATTTACCTCTATTTTAAGGAGAAATACCATCAAATTATAAAATTTCATTTAGAAAAAGATTAAAATAAGATAAAAACAATGATGGCATGATTTAAAAAGATGGTAATCTGCTGGACTTAAAACATTTATAACTGTTGACCAGTGAAGAAAACATGTTGAAATCAGTGTAACTTATTCAGTGAACAAGTCTTGGTTAATGGCTTGGAGCAACATATTCCCAATTGGTATATATGCATGATGTTTGAGTTCTTGCACCTTCTGGTAAACTTCCTATGCCATAATGGTAATGTGATCATCACAGTAAGAACTGTTGTTAGATGATGTGGTTATTGGGTCAACTCAGGTGTAACTTATTTTATATAAAAAACACAGCAGGATTTCTGTATTCATATCTTTTGTCAATGATAACATAGGCGGATCCATGGGGCCCTGGGGAGCCCGACCCCCTTTTAAGTTGAGTCAGTGGGCCCTCCATTACTAAAAGTTCTGGATCTGCCACTGGTTTAGATTTTTATCTTGCAAGATTGGCAAATGCTCAGTTTTACTCCCTGTTCTCATGCTCTTTTATAATTTGATACTCAGGAATTGAATTACTAGTATATTTAGTGTCAACTTAATTTCAGAATATGTAAAGATTGCCATACCATGGTCAAACCTGTTAGGGACCAGTACAGCTGTCACTTTAGAATTAAGTGGACTATACATCATAGCTGGACCAGTGGCAGACAGACCTTATGACAAGAAGAAAGATGAGGACCTTCACAATGCAATCAAACAAGCTAAACTACGGTCATTTGAGGAGTCAGCCTATCAGAAAGTTGGTCAGTAATACATTTACAGAGAGGACTCTTAACTCTTTTGATGAGTCAATTTATCAAACATTGATTTATATAATTATTATACCCCCCGCTTTCAAAAAGGGGGGTATTATTAGTTATCTTGGTGTAATCAGGGGTGTACAGAATTTTACACCGTTGTTGAAAATTCATACACCCTGAGGCGCAGCCGAATGAGTGTATGAATTTTCAACAACGGTGTAAAATTCCGTACACCCCTGATTACACCAAGATAAAGAATTTATTTCTTATGAAGAATTCCTTTACTCATTTTTGAAACCAGGATCAGGCTGTAAAATTGAAATTGGTAATGAAAAATGTGTAGCGTAACATTTTTTCAATGTCGATGTTGTGGGCATTTTCAATTTTTTTTCTTTATTTTTGTAATAATTCTGAATTTTTTTTTGTTCTTTTATTTTCTGGAGAGAAAAAAAAAAAATATTTAAAAAAAAAATTAAATATTTTTTAATAAATTTTTTTTATTTTTTTTTTGAAATTTTTGTCCTAATTAAATTTCTTCTATTTTTTTTATTTTTTTTATATTTTTATTATTTTCTCTTTTTTTCTTTATCTTTAAAAAAAATTGGGAAAATTTTATTTATCCCGGGGTGAACAAGGGTGGGGTGTTATTTACACCGGGGTAATTAACCAATCAGATTGCAGTATTTTTGTCGATAAGAAATAAACTGTTTTACCTCTGATCACAAACTGTTTTACCTCTGTCCATCCGTCAGTCCGTCAGTCCCATGAATATTTTCGTCGCATTTTTCTCAAGAACTACAATGCCAGGATTTCTGAAATTTGGTTTCAGGCTTTTTATAAGTGAGCTATACCGTGTGGTGCGTTTTCAGACCAAACACTTGTATCATCTGACACATGATGGCCAAGTTGAAAATTTTTGTTGCATTTTTCTCAGGAACTACAATACAAAGATTTCTAAAATTTGATTTCAGAGTTTATATATGTCAACTTTACGGTGTGACATGTTTTTAGATTTATCACTCGACACCTTCCTGTTTACCGAACACTTACATATTTTTACACTATCAACACTATCCACTTGCGGCGGGGGTATCATCAGTGAGCAGTAGCTCACAGTTACACTTGTTTTCTTTGAATTTAGATCATTTGTTTAAGGAATGACTAATGAGTTTTCTGTCCATTCGAAATAATTTCAAAAATGTTACCACTGAATAACCTATTTAGCCAGTAATTAAACAGTGTCCACCACATTCTTGAGGTTATTTCAAAAAGATTAAAAAACTATTACAGTCCTTAATTAATTTTAAATTCCATTTTTAAGGAGGTTTACAGTCATGGTGGTTTTCATGTTTAAAATCTTTTGTGTCTCAAATCTTAATTTGGTTTGATTTTTACAGCTAGCCAAGCAGAGAAGAACCCAGGGTTATTTGAGAAGATTTGGAAATATGTTCTCAATAACATTACGGTAATTTACACAGTTATAAGTACATTGTACATGTTACGACCTTGTTCTAAATTGTATGTTTAAAAGTAGTTGTCAACTCAAACTCGTTGTCATGGTTATCTGCTTGGTCCTGGTCATACTTTGCCAATCTGTGACTCATTGTTAACTGCTTTGTCCTGGTCACACATTGCCAATCTGTGACTCATTGTTAACTGCTTTGTCCTGGTCATACTTTGCCAATCGGTGACTCATTGTTAACTGCTTTGTCCTGGTCACACTTTGCCAATCGGTGACTCATTGTTAACTGCTTTGTCCTGGTCACACATTGCCAATCGGTGACTCATTGTTAACTGCTTTACAGAGTTCATAGATCAATTTCTTGAACAGATTTGTCTTCAGTTCATAGAGTTTGTGTATTATGATTTTTTCTTTTTATCAAAACATGTACTTGCTTGTTTCTGCTTATATTATTTTGAGAGGGTAAGCAGTTCACATGGGTAAAGCAAGATTAAACTATTGGTTGTCAAGACAATTGAATCATTGAGGTTACACTATCTATTTGAGGTGGTTTCCATACCTTGATAATTCTACTTGAGATGTATTTACATTCAACACACACTTTTCTTTACCAACAAATTTATCAAAATACAAAGTATATGTAAAACAACTGAAAACTGGTGTGAAAAGTTTGTAGAGAGATCTTTATAGAAAAGTAGGCATGAAGTTTTCTGTACAATGAAGAATAATCCTGAGAAGTATGCAAATTCAGAACTAATTTTTGTCATAAAATGTGTCTTGTTTAAGTGTTATTTAGATTGCCTTTAGTAACATTCAAAGTGAATTTCAACTTACATTTGCACTATGTTTTATTTGGAATGTAGATTACCATTAGCAACATTCATGTGAGGTATGAGGATTCTATTACACATGGAGACTATTCCTTTGCCATGGGTGGAATACTTAACCAATTTACAGTTCATACCACAGATAAGAACTGGCAAGAAACAGAACTAGACAGTCAAGCTACACTTCTTCACAAGGTAAAAACAAACTTCTATTTTCACAAGTTTCTATTTTGATTTGATTTTAATTGGTTAACTCAGTTTCTTCTTTGTATAAGTAGTGAAGAGAGAAAAGAGAAATATTGTAGATCAAGAAGAAACCACAATAACACATTACAAAATTCTTCTTTAATATAGATTGAATTTGTTGCATACGAAAAATGTATATGTGAGACAAGACTCTAACAAAACAAAGACAATTTGTTAAGGGCCAGCTGAAGCACACCTTGAAGTGTGAGATTTTCTTGCTGTGTTGGAGACCCATTGGTGGCCTTCAGCTGTTTTCTGCACTTTAGTCTAGTGGTTGTCTCTTTGACACATTTCCCATTTCCATTCTCAATCTTGTTTAAAAGAAAACACACAGCCTTAATGATCTCCTGTTATATGGTTATATGAGATCTCTGTATGATTCTGCTTTCTAATTACTTGCCACTTGTTTCAGCTTGGTAAACTGACTAATTTATCTCTTTACTGGAATCACTGTGTGAAGGATCTAGACCTTGTTGGAAAACCAGAAAGGATCAAAAGTGGAAAATGGAAGGTAAGGGGAGTTACATAATCTTTTCCAGTTAACCTTAGCTTGCATATTTAGATTTATATTTGACAGGCAAAAATTTATCACTTTCTGAATAAAGTAAAACTGATCATTTTTTTAGCAAGAAATAATTCATTTAATTTCACATTTTAATGAATTTAGTCAATTTCATTTACCGGTATATTGTTTCAAAAACATTCAAAAACCAAAATCTATCATTTGCCCAGAAAATCAAAGCCTTATTTTACCAGTTCTTTAGCTTATTAGTCCCCTACTGACAATGTTGAAGGGGCACTTTAGGTTTGCACTCCGTCCATCTGTCTGTCCTTACATCCATCCGTCAGTCCGGCAAATCAGTTTTTCACACTTTTTTTTCCTTCGTTCTTGAAGATATTGATTTAATATTTTGAATATAGTTTTATCATGACAAGTTACAGATCAAGTTTAAATTTTTGTTTCGGTTTGATAATTTTATGCAGAGTTATGGTCTTTGGACTTAAAATATTTACTCATATAATCAGTTTTCCTCACTGTTTTTTGTCATGACTTGATATTTTCTTTTTGTTTAGACCATGACAAGTTAGCATTTTGTTCCAGTATAATGAATTTTTACACGGTAGGGGACTATGTATTGTAATGCAATTCTCTCAGAATGCTTGTTTTATATATTTTAGAATTTGTTAAAGATGGCTGTCAGTACAAACAGGATAAATGACGAGGAATTTGAGCACAGTAAGTACATAGACACTATGTGTCAGAGAATGTTCTCTACATTCAGGTAAAAGAGAGGCGTGCATAACCACTACACTATGTGTCAGAGAGTGTTCTCTACATACTGGTTAAAGAAACACATATATATAACCACTACACTATGTGTCAGAGAATGTTCTCTACATATAGGTAAAAGAAACACATACATAACCTCTACACTATGTGTCAGAGAATGTTCTCTACATACAGGTAAAAGAGAGGTGTACATAACCACTACACTATGTGTCAGAGAATGTTCTCTACATTCAGGTAAAAGAGAGGCGTGCATAACCACTACACTATGTGTCAGAGAATGTTCTTTACATTCAGGTAAAAGAGAGGCGTGCATAACCACTACACTATGTGTCAGAGAATGTTCTCTACATACAGGTAAAAGAGAGGCGTACATAACCACTACACTATGTGTCAGAGAATGTTCTTTACATTCAGGTAAAAGAGAGGCGTGCATAACCACTACACTATGTGTCAGAGAATGTTCTCTACATACTGGTTAAAGAAACACATATATAACCACTACACTATGTGTCAGAGAATGTTCTCTACATACAGGTAAAATAGAGGTATACATAACCACTACATTATGTGTCAGAGAGTGTTCTCTACATACAGGTAAAAGAGAGGCGGACATAACCACTACACTATGTGTCAGAGAATGTTCTCTACATACAGGTAAAAGAGAGGTATACATAACCACTACACTATGTGTCAGAGAGTGTTCTCTACATACAGGTAAAAGAAACACATACATAACCACTACACTATGTGTCAGAGAATGTTCTCTACATACAGGTAAAATAGAGGTATACATAACCACTACATTATGTGTCAGAGAGTGTTCTCTACATACAGGTAAAAGAGAGGCGTACATAACCACTACACTATGTGTCAGAGAGTGTTCTCTACATATAGGTAAAAGAAACACATACATAACCACTACACTATGTGTCAGAGAGTGTTCTCTACATACAGGTAAAAGAAACACATACATAACCACTACACTATGTGTCAGAGAATGTTCTCTACATATAGGTAAAAGAAACTCATACATAACCACTACACTATGTGTCAGAGAGTGTTCTCTACATATAGGTAAAAGAAACACATACATAACCACTACACTATGTGTCAGAGAGTGTTCTCTACATATAGGTAAAAGAAACACATACATAACCACTACACTATGTGTCAGAGAATGTTCTCTACATACAGGTAAAAGAGAGGCGTACATAACCACTACACTATGTGTCAGAGAGTGTTCTCTACATATAGGTAAAAGAGAGGTGTACATAACCACTACACTATGTGTCAGAGAATGTTCTCTACATACAGATAAAAGAGAGGCATACATAACCACTACACTATGTGTCAGAGAATGTTCTCTACATACAGGTAAAAGAGAGGCGTACATAACCACTACACTATGTGTCAGAGAATGTTCTCTACATATAGGTAAAAGAGAGGTATACATAACCACTACACTATGTGTCAGAGAGTGTTCTCTACATACAGGTAAAAGAAACACATACATAACCACTACACTATGTGTCAGAGAGTGTTCTCTACATACAGGTAAAAGAGAGGTGTACATAACCACTACACTATGTGTCAGAGAATGTTCTCTACATACAGATAAAAGAGAGGCATACATAACCACTACACTATGTGTCAGAGAATGTTCTCTACATACAGGTAAAAGAGAGGCGTACATAACCACTACACTATGTGTCAGAGAATGTTCTCTACATATAGGTAAAAGAGAGGTATACATAACCACTACACTATGTGTCAGAGAGTGTTCTCTACATACAGGTAAAAGAAACACATACACAACCACTACACTATGTGTCAGAGAGTGTTCTCTACATATAGGTAAAAGAAACACATACATAACCACTACACTATGTGTCAGAGAGTGTTCTCTACATATAGGTAAAAGAAACACATACATAACCTCTACACTATGTGTCTGAGAATGTTCTCTACATACAGGTAAAAGAAACACATACATAACCACTACACTATGTGTCAGAGAGTGTTCTCTACATATAGGTAAAAGAAACACATACATAACCACTACACTATGTGTCAGAGAATGTTCTCTACATATAGGTAAAAGAAACACATACATAACTTCTACACTATGTGTCAGAGAATGTTCTCTACATATAGGTAAAAGAAACACATACATAACCACTACACTATGTGTCAGAGAATGTTCTCTACATACAAGTAAAAGAAACACATACATAACCACTACACTATGTGTCAGAGAATGTTCTATACATACAGGTAAAAGAGAGGTGTACATAACCACTACACTATGTGTCAGAGAATGTTCTCTAAATACAGGTAAAAGAGAGGCGTACATAACCACTACACTATGTGTCAGAGAATGTTCTCTACATACAGGTAAAAAAGAGGCGTACATAACCACTACACTATGTGTCAGAGAATGTTCTCTACATACAGGTAAAAGAGAGGTGTACATAACCACTACACTATGTGTCAGAGAATGTTCTCTACATACAGGTAAAAGAGAGGCATACATAACCACTACACTATGTGTCAGAGAATGTTCTCTACATACAAGTAAAAGAGAGGCATACATATAACCACTACACTATGTGTCAGAGAATGTTCTCTACATACAGGTAAAAGAGAGGGGTTCATAACCACTACACCATGTGTCATAGAATGTTCTCTACATTCAGGTAAAAGAGAGGCATACATAACCACTACACTATGTGTCAGAGAATGTTCTCTACATACAAGTAAAAGAGAGGCATACATATAACCACTACACTATGTGTCAGAGAATGTTCTCTACATATAGGTAAAAGAGAGGTATACATAACCACTACACTATGTGTCAGAGAGTGTTCTCTACATACAGGTAAAAGAAACACATACATAACCACTACACTATGTGTCAGAGAGTGTTCTCTACATACAGGTAAAAGAGAGGTGTACATAACCACTACACTATGTGTCAGAGAATGTTCTCTACATACAGATAAAAGAGAGGCATACATAACCACTACACTATGTGTCAGAGAATGTTCTCTACATACAGGTAAAAGAGAGGCGTACATAACCACTACACTATGTGTCAGAGAATGTTCTCTACATATAGGTAAAAGAGAGGTATACATAACCACTACACTATGTGTCAGAGAGTGTTCTCTACATACAGGTAAAAGAAACACATACACAACCACTACACTATGTGTCAGAGAGTGTTCTCTACATATAGGTAAAAGAAACACATACATAACCACTACACTATGTGTCAGAGAGTGTTCTCTACATATAGGTAAAAGAAACACATACATAACCTCTACACTATGTGTCTGAGAATGTTCTCTACATACAGGTAAAAGAAACACATACATAACCACTACACTATGTGTCAGAGAGTGTTCTCTACATATAGGTAAAAGAAACACATACATAACCACTACACTATGTGTCAGAGAATGTTCTCTACATATAGGTAAAAGAAACACATACATAACTTCTACACTATGTGTCAGAGAATGTTCTCTACATATAGGTAAAAGAAACACATACATAACCACTACACTATGTGTCAGAGAATGTTCTCTACATACAAGTAAAAGAAACACATACATAACCACTACACTATGTGTCAGAGAATGTTCTCTACATACAGGTAAAAGAGAGGTGTACATAACCACTACACTATGTGTCAGAGAATGTTCTCTACATACAGGTAAAAGAGAGGCGTACATAACCACTACACTATGTGTCAGAGAATGTTCTCTACATACAGGTAAAAAAGAGGCGTACATAACCACTACACTATGTGTCAGAGAATGTTCTCTACATACAGGTAAAAGAGAGGTGTACATAACCACTACACTATGTGTCAGAGAATGTTCTCTACATACAGGTAAAAGAGAGGCATACATAACCACTACACTATGTGTCAGAGAATGTTCTCTACATACAAGTAAAAGAGAGGCATACATATAACCACTACACTATGTGTCAGAGAATGTTCTCTACATACAGGTAAAAGAGAGGGGTTCATAACCACTACACCATGTGTCATAGAATGTTCTCTACATTCAGGTAAAAGAGAGGCAAATATACTGTAAACCAACTAAATTTCGCAAGCGACTTATTTTCGCGACTTTCGCGAGTAAAAAAATAACGCGAAATTAAATCGTCGCGAAAAGGAATAACTTGGATCTTTCCCTATCAAACTACATTAAGTTAATAAGAAAATCACGAAATTAAATCGCCGCGAAGTTGACTAGCTGGGTGTAAACGGGAAATAAAGTATCCGCGAAAATAAGTTCGTTTACAGTAACCACTACATTATGTGTCAGAGAATGTTCTCTACATACAGGTAAAAGAGAGGCATACATAACCACTGCACTATGTGTCAGAGAATGTTCTTTACATACAGGTAAAAGAGAGGCATACATAACCACTACACTATGTGTCAGAGAATGTTCTTTACATACAGGTAAAAGAGAGGCGTACATAACCACTACACTATGTGTCAGAGAATGTTCTTTACATACAGGTAAAAGAGTGGTGTACATAACCACTGCACTATGTGTCAGAGAATGTTCTCTACATACAGGTAAAAGAGAGGTGTACATAACCACTACACTATGTGTCAGAGAATGTTCTTTACATACAGGTAAAAGAGAGGTGTACATAACCACTGCACTATGTGTCAGAGAATGTTCTCTACAAACAGGTAAGGCCAGGATTTTTTAATTTGTTGGTTTACGGATCCGCCGACCCGATTTTGCCGATTCCTAGAATAAAAATAAAATTGACTTTTCATGCTTTTTTATTCCCGCCGACCCAAACAAATACATTATCCCTGAAAAATAATTAAATGATTCTTTTTTTATGAAATGAAATGCATGAATCACTAACAAAATTGATAACACTCTCTGTTGTGAAAAAATAAAACTTCCAGTTTACGTTTCTAAAAATAGACAAATCAATTATAACTGACCTTGAAATGTCGTTTACGCAAATAATTTTGCGGAACGAAATCTGTGTTTAAAACCCATTACACAATAAGTTCGTTTCCCTTATTTGTCATCAGTCTGTAAGATGCATAATCTCATAGAAATAGACTTGTCCAAATGTGGACAGGTGGAAAGCACCTTGGAAGTAAAAGTTCTGAATATCAACAAGTCATTTAGAATTTTCTTGTTTCATGGATAATAAAAAAAAAAAAATATCGTCCATTTGGATAAAAAACGGGAATGCATGACACTAGATTATAAACCCGATATTCTCGTTTTTTCCGTGGACGAGTCTATTACGTTTTTGACACGTGTGTTGAAACTTATTTTCGTACGACGTTTTTTACATTTTTTTCTTTATCAGTTTTCGTTTTTGAAGATCATTACTCACCAAGTTTTCTGGAATTGATTAAGAGCTACGCGAATTTGTTTTTCTTGTTTGTGAAAAGACGATTTAATTTCGTCTTTGTCTGTGAACACCCCCCTTTTTTACGGCAAATCATTAGACAATGTCATGCGATATTTATGACAGCTGAGCAAGAATATTTCATCGAACTAAAATTTGAAATGATGACAAAATAGCATAAAAAACATTTTGTTAGAATGGTGAAATGTATATTTATTTTGCATTTTTTTTTCTGTCTTGAAAGATATTTTTTTTTCTTTTTTTTCCCGACCGACAGACCCGACTTTTTCATGGGGAAAATCCGTAAACCAACAAATTAAAAAACCGTGGCCTAAAAGAGAGGTGTACATAACCACTACACTATGTGTCAGAGAATGTTCTCTACAAACAGGTAAAAGAGAGGTGTACATAACCACTACACTATGTGTCAGAGGATGTTCTTTACATACAGGTAAAAGAGAGGCATACGTAACCACTACACTATGTGTCAGAGAATGTTCTCTACATACAAGTAAAAGAAACACATACATAACCACTACAATATGTGTCAGAGAATGTTCTCTACATACAGGTGAAAGAGAGGTGTACATAACCACTACACTATGTGTCAGAGAATGTTCTCTACATACAAGTAAAAGAGAGGTGTACATAACCACTACACTATGTGTCAGAGAATGTTCTCTACATACAGGTAAAAGAGAGGTGTACATAACCACTACACTATGTGTCAGAGAATGTTCTCTACATACAAGTAAAAGAGAGGTGTACATAACCACTACACTATGTGTCAGAGAATGTTCTCTACATACAGATAAAAGAGAGGTGTACATAACCACTACACTATGTGTCAGAGAATGTTCTCTACATACAGGTAAAAGAGAGGCGTACATAACCACTACACTATGTGTCAGAGAATGTTCTCTATATACAAGTAAAAGAGAGACGTACATAACCACTACACTATGTGTCAGAGAATGTTCTCTACATACAGGTAAAAGAGAGGCATACATAACCACTACACTATGTGTCAGAGAATGTTCTCTACATACTGCAGGTAAAAGAGAGGCATGCATAACCACTACACTATGTGTCAGATTATTTTCTTTACAGACAGGTAAAAGAGAGGCTAAAAATACTAAAGGGACATTCAATAGATATAAGAAGATGTGGTGTGAGTGTCAATGAGACAACTCTCCATCCAAGTTAACAGTGTGAGCCAAGGCTCCATGTTGAAGACCGCACTTTGACCTATAATGGTTTACTTTTACAAATTATGATTTGAATGGAGAGTTGTCTCATATTACATCCTCTTATATCTATAAAGGGAGAAACAAGAAACACTTATAAAAAAAACCAAAAAAAAACCTACAGACTTATAAACCACTTCAACAATATGACAACCATGGAACAACAGGTTCCTGACAGGTGCAAACAAATGAGAGAAAAACAACTAAAATCTCATAAGTTGAAAATTACAAAATAAATGGTAACAATTGGAATATAAGAATAAGACAATGTTGTATGATTGTCAAGGAGACTACTGGCCTAAATGGTAAATATAATAGCATTGTCCTGATTTATGTACAAAACAATAAACAAAAAACAAGATAGATGTACAAGTACTACAAATTACAACCATTATTATTATAATTACAGTCTGTATATGAAAATGAAATTGTAATTGCTGTGCATGTGACGACAGAAGGGGCCAAATTCCCACTGTAATTTAATGAAAGAGGCATTCATTTCATACCAAATTATTCTCTTTTGTGCAAAAAGATATTTAAATGATTTGACTTATTTTCATTTTTCATGAGGTTGCGTCCTTTTTCTTTTCAGTTTTAAAGCCAGTATCAGTTGAAGCGAAGATTATAATGAACAACACAGATGATTTACAGATGCCAAAACTATACATCCAGTTCTCTCCCCCTGAATCATGTAAATGTATAGATTGTTACTTGTCCAGGAATCAGGTATGCCAAAACTTTACATCCAGTTCTCTCCCCCTGAATCATGTAAATGCATAGATTGTTACCTTTCCAGGAATCAGGTATGCTAAAAAGTTCTGTAACCAATTACATGAAACGACAACAGATATATTTAATATACTAACATGACGTTCTTCAAACGCTTTGAGTACACACCCATGGTAAAATTTGAATATATTGTTGGGCTGTTCCAACTTACTATCGCATCATATGTTTTTTTATGAATGAGGTACCCAATGTCATAGAACGATGACATAAGATTATTAGCTTTTTACAGGAAAATATACGCTTGTGAAACTGAAAATCAGTACAACAAGGAAACGTAAACAAAAGATGCTAAAATGTGTTAGATAAGCTGTATTTTGTATATATATAAGGTCAGGGTTTTTCAATTTGTAGATTTTCAGATCTGCCAACCCTCTTTTGCTGATTTTGAGGAAAGAAGTATCTTTAATATAGTAACTTACTTTCATTACATCCCTTAATGGCAGCTTCATGGTTGCCTTTAACTTCATAGTTAAGAAGGTCTTAGAGGATGAAGTAAAGAACTTAGATTCAAAGTAGGAAGAAAATGAATCAAACATAAGTATTCATTTTTTGTATTATACAACCATAAATATGATAGAACATGTCATTTTCTATATTGAAAGGAACATTCTTGCACATGAATTACCTACATCTCTCAAAATTTGCACATTCTATTAAAGATCTAGACCTTGTTTTCTGGTTTTTCAAAATCCAAAATGGAGGAAGACACCCTGTCGACCTTAAGAAGTATTCTTTGACATATTCTTATCCAATGCATAAAAAGTATTTAAAATTTAATTCGTAAGTACAGGAGGTTAGATTTTTCTAAAATTTAATTGATTCAATATTATTACAGTATACTAGCATGCTGAAATGGTTTGATGCAGTGGATAGGCTAAGGGTTAATATGAAATACAGAAAATACCGTCCAAATCCTAAAGAACGTCCGGTCAAGTCCAATTGCAAATCCTGGTGGAAATATGCCTACCAATCAGTTCTACAGGAGAGAGTCAGACCATTCTCATGGTCAAGAATTGTTGTCTATAGGTATATAATATAGCACTTGATTATTCTCACATATTATTATTTATATAACCACCAGTTATTCAGTTAATCAATATTTTATAGCTTCAAAATTATAAAATTATTGATATTAAAAAGTTTATCATGATGCTGAGAACTTCACTAAAAAAAATCAATTGCCTAAAGAAATCTGTACCAATAGTATAATGAGTCCTTTAATTGATGCAAATATAAAACAAATTATAAGAAAAACTAAAAAAATATGTTTCTTTTGAGAGACAAAATAAAATTGTAGGCCTTAATTTAACTTTGATTAGGTTACAGGTAACAAATTTATCAATCACAATTAGTTTCAATCAAATTTTATTTCATGTATATATTTTCTTTTTAAAGACAACTATTTAAAGATTACAAACACCTGTACCTTCAACACCTGGAGAATCCAAACGATGAGACTGTAACGATACGTTGTAAAAATCTAGAATATGAGATGGATGTACATAACATCATGACTGCAAGAGAGGATGCTAAAGTGGAGGTACTTACCTGAATCAGAAGTTTCCTAGCCTCCATTTCACTCATACATGACTCTTTATGTTATCCTAATCAGAAGTTTCATAGCCTTTATTGGTGTCTTCAACCTATGCCAACATTTGATAAAAATATATTCAACCTATGCCTACAAACAAAATACAAAAGGTGTTGTTATAACAATTATTAATTAATAAAGGTAAAATACAGTCAGTATATTTAAGCATTAAATATTCCTCTTTAAAAATTCAAGACAAGACAAGACAATTTATTACAACTTAGGCACACGTATGGTGCTACAAGAGGATAACAATTATACATTAAAAATTACATACATACTTATACATTTACAAGAAAGTCACACAATAGATTAATAATTGATATCATACAATAAAACTGAAATATATTGGTTGATTTGTTTGCAAAATTCTTAATTGCAACGTGGTTAGAAATTATTGTAACATGCTATGAATTATGAAAATATTTTTTCAATATGTCTTAGAAACATGCACACTTTTGTTAGCACTGGCATGTTACAGTGTGATAATAGACCAATAAATTTCAATTGGGAAGGATTTTTTATGTAATATGTAGGTATATACCTTTCTCTTAAAGACATAATTTGTTTATTGGAACATACAAAAAAATAATGATATCCGTCACCAATGGTATTTGAATCGCAGTGACAGCATATACGATTTTCTCTTGGTGTATTTTTCCACCGACCAACTTCTATAGGGATTTTGATGTTTGAACATCTAAATTTACTGTAGATGTATCGATCTGCCACTTTAAGATTGAGTAAATATGGCTCTAAACAAAACATTGTTTTGTATGAAGCATAAAACACACCTCTAGATGAGTTTGTCATATCAGCAGATAGGTTCTGTCCGAATTGGTCAACCAATCTCTGTTTTATTTCTTTTTTAATATCCGAACTTTTGATATCACCCTGTGCATTCCAGACGAAAGAAAATCCTGTATCATCTAAAATTTGTTTCACGGAAGATAACCATTTAAATGAGTATTGGCCTGAGTTATGTAAGTTATACATTAACTGATACAAGATCCCAGATAATTTGTTACTACTGCTTTGCACTAGCCTTGACCAAAAGCATAGTAATTTAGTTTTGATATTAATTTTTAATGGAAATCTGCCAGTTTCCCCATAGACCATATAGTTTGGTGTTGTTGATCTAACATTCAGGACTCTTTTCAGGAAACTCAAGTGCACCTTTTCAATCATGTCAACATTTTCATGACCCCAGATTTCCGACCCATAAAGCAAAATTGGAGCGACCATACAATCAAATAGTCGAAACTGCAGATCTGAAGGGATGTTTACATTTCTTAACTTATAGTATAATGCATACAGTGCTTTTTGTGATTGTTCAACAAGTTTTTTCTTTGATAAATTAAAATTACAATTGTTCCCAGGTAATTATAACTGTCGGTGAGCTGTAACTCCTCGCCCCTTAGCATGAATCTCATATTTCTTTTACGCTTCGCCTTCTCAAACACCATTACTTTTGTCTTATCAATGTTTACATTTAGTTTCCAGTCAGTACAAACAAAAATAAAGTATTTGCAAAATTATGTTGTAGTAAAAAATGGAATTATAAACAAATTCTGAAGAGACAAAAATTGTAAAATAGAACCCTTAATTCTAGCAAAATTGAGTATAAATATTAAATTATTATAAAAATGAAATAAGACTAAATTTTTTAAATTAATCACATAACAATACTTGAGAAAAAAGAGACAAAAAAATGTTTCAATTGTGCAATTTTTTTTTTTTTTTCTTTTTCATTATTTTGTTGTATTAAATATGAAACATACTTTAACAAGCAAACAAAATATACAAATATAACATACTTCAACAGAAACTTTTTTTTGAAATCAAATTAAGGTGGTACCCAACACCTTCACTAAAATTAATTTGGCTCGTTTAATTTTCATAAAATTTGGACAAAGTATTTACTTTGATCTTTTGACAAAAATATAAAAATTTCAAAAAATTTGAACCAACCGTTTGATCAGAAAAATTACACTGGTTATATAGCACTTTGACAAGTACTCTGTGTTTGTTTTTATTCATTATATATTGAGTTGTGAGCTTCTGTCCAAATTTGGTACAAATCCAGAATAGTATAAGAAAGTTATTAAAATTTTATAAACTTAAACAATAGAGTGAATGTTTTGTATCCTGGCTAAAGGATAACAACATGACACCAGTTGCTTGTGTAGATGCAGCATCAATTCATATCCTATAGTATGACTTTTGAGGCAATCATATTTGTGAAGTTTGTTTTATTCTCTGAATGTGTTGGAATTAATAGTGAACATTTAAAATAGATATTTTATATGAGTCAGTATCTATGAAATTCATGAGTTTTAATAGTGGTGTATGCCATTGTATTTGAAGGAATCTCTTTTACATAAAATTGAATATTTTTATCATAAATTTCTATATTATTCATGAAAATGACACTCATAGATATTCAATATGACTAGATGATTGTTCCTTAAATAAAAATTCATAAAATCCTTTTTCCCCTCATTGTTTCATTATTTAAGAATTGAATGCTTCTTTTTGTAAATTTATTGGGGTGTAAAAGCGTTGACCGCAGTACATTTTGTATGAAGCGCGGAAGCGCTTCATTCTAAAAATGTGCGCACGGTCAACGCTTTTACAACCCTATAAAGTTACAAAAAGAAGAATTCAATACTTATAATTACATTTTTTAGCTATGATCATGAAAACACGAATTTTATGTATTTTTTTTTATTTAATTCACCTGTGCACTTTATTGTTGGACCACGTGTTATCATGAATGAAAAGTTGTATTGAGCAATGCAACTGCTTACGGAATGACACGTGTTGTGCAGTTAGCCAATCAAAATAAAGTATTATAATGAAACATACATCTAATGTAATTATACTAATTGACAACTTATTCCTTTATGAAATAGAGATACTCATCACACACAGTTACCTACATTTTCACTAGTACTTGTAAAAGAAATTGTATATTGAGTAAACATCAACGATAGGTTTAAACTGGTTGTAGATTAATTAGCCCCTAATTAATCTATGTTTTTATAACACTTAATCTGTAACAAATTATTCAACCTATGCCAACATTTTTTCACACAATTTTATACCTAAATTTCAAAATGTTGGCATAGGTTGAATGAACCCCTTTATTCCACTCAAACATGACACTGTGTTTTCCTTATTAGAAAATTCATAGTCTCTATTCCATCCAAACATAACACTTTGGTTTCATAGCCTCCATCCCACTCAAACATGACACTTTATGTTATCCTAATCTGAAGTTTCCTTGCCTCCATCCCACTCATACATGACACTTTATGTTATCCTAATCAGAAGTTTCCTAGCCTCCATTCCACTCATACATGACACTTTATCTTATCCTAATCAGAAGTTGCATACCATTCATCCCACTCAAACATGACACTTTGGTTTCATAGCCTTCATCCCACTCAAACATAACACTTTGTCTTATCCTAATCAGAAGTATGTTAGCCTCCAGCCCACTTATATATGACACTTTGTCTTATACTTATCAGAAGTTGCACACCCTTCATTCCACTCAAACATGACTCTTTGTCTTATTCTTATTAGAGGTTTCATAGCCTCCAGTCCACTTATATATGACACTTTGTCTTATACTTATTAGAAGACTTGATGCTGGAAATTTTACCCCTACTTTGTTATGGTAATTTACATACATTTTATTCACAAACTTGTACCTGTATTTACAAATTTGTTTATGTTACAGTTCCAGAAAAGAGTACCCGAAAGAGTAAAGATAAAGAAAAAAGACAAGTCTGAAGGGTCATGGTGGTGGCCTTGGGGAGGAAGTCAGGAATCTGAAGAGGAAATTGAAACTCCCGACAAGGATGGTAGGTTAGATAAATCATGTTTTCCCGGGAAACAATTTCAATGACTACACACTCTTCTTGTCAAAGATGCTTCTCATAATTTTCTTTTATTTTAAAATGTATGGATAAAATCGGATTCTCTAATTTTTGTGCTATTTTCACTTTTCCTGACTATTATTGTGAGAAAATATTTCTCCTCACTAGTGAAAAATCTGTTTTCGCCAAATAATTTGTTGAAATTTAATTGTGACGTTAAATTTTCTTGTTTTCCTTTGAATTCTCTTATTGTGACGTCACAAAAAAGGCGACCATACCTGATGATGTCACATCAAAAGTACACAGCTTTCCTCAAATCTTTGAAAAGGAAGGATAAAAATCATAAGAGAAACAGATTCCACCCCTGTAACTCGTGTATTACGATATTTCTCCACTCTCATCAGTTAAATTTTAATTATTTAAAAAGCTTGGCCAGCCTCACGCTTTAAATATTAAAACTTAACTTTCTCGAGTGGAGAAATATTGTAATGCACTTGTTGCAGTTGTGGAATTTATATTTGTGTTACAAAGCACCAGGTAAGACTGGCAAATATAAAATGTTGACAATATAATATTTACAGGAATATGGGGAGAACTGTCTGAAGTGGAAAAGAAAGAATTGTATGATAAGATTGGTTATAAAGAGGAAGCAGACCAACAGAAATTACCTGACGATGTAAATATTCAATAGAATTGTGATGATTTTGTAATTTCAAGTAGAGGTGGGGATTCAAATTTTTTTATTTAAGTCCTAACAATGATGTACAAGCAATTTTCTTCTTAGTGTGCCACATTTTGCAATTAGAGAAATGATTATGCCACTTAGAAAATTAAAAATATAACGACCATAGAAATTAGATAGCTGGTTGAACAAAATTATTTTAAAATGTCAAAGTAGAAAGTACAACCTTCATATGTAAAATTAACAAAAGCTGGTGAAGGGTAAGTATAAAAAAAAAATCCAAATCAGACATCTTTTTATGCTCCATTCTACACACCATCCTAAAAAAATGAATGCAAGTAGATTTTGAACACAGAATTGGACCAGTTTATTTTTTTATGTACACTTTTATTTCTTAAGTAATCAGTAAAAATGTCTTTTCATTCTATTTTGTAGTACATAGCTTACAAAATACAGTTAGAAATCAAACAGTTTGATGTTACACTGTCTAGTAAGAGGAAAACTATCCTGAAGGCTTCACTTTGTGAGATGTTGACGTCATACGAGAACAGACCTGAAGGGAAAGGAGTAAGGTATGTATGCATAAACAACAGGGGCTTGGTGTCCTATAAACACTGACTATTGTTGTACTTTGGCATTGAGATCTAGATCAGTAAATTTGTGTTTAAGATCTAAAATTATATATTGTCCAATTTCAGAATTCTGAGTAAAACAGAGGGATTCAAGATAGAGGGCGCCACACTTGGATTTAAACCTTTCACAATCCTGACTTCAAATGGAGGACTTTATAGTAAGTTCAGCAATATCTAAACAGTAGTGTAAAAAATAAAACAGATATCAGGTTTTAGGAAGCAGCAACCTAGCAAAAAAAAATAACATCATTAGGTCAACGTATGGTCTTCTACATAAAACAAGGGTCAACACAATAACTCAATGTCAAAATAACTAACAGTTTAAAAAGGTATTAAGTGAATAAACTGATCTCATCATTAGATTAGCCATCATGTAATTTGTCATAAATGTATCCATTTCTTCTAGCTCATTATTGGATTATTTTTAGGTAAAGATTGCATAATTTACAATGAAAACCGTATGGGACTGACTTGATATCTAAATCTTCCAAGGCTGATCACTACCTTTTTGATACACAAAATATAGTGCATTGATAATAACATTCTATACATTCTATCCATGAACATTTCCAGAAATTTATCAATGTAATATAAGCTCAGATATTCAAAGCATAAAATTATTTTATACTTGTCAAGAAAATTACATAACTTTTGCAAGGTGAAGGAATCTAATATCTGTTCTTAGAATGGAAATGATGTCATTGTTGAAATCATCTTTAAACATTTGGAATTATCTTCCTTTGTCTAGAATTGCTGTTGAATCAACTGCTAACAATGTCAATATCTTAACTAAATAACGTAATGGTGCAATGTATTTTTTATACGACCGCAAAATTTGAAAAATTTTTCGTCGTATATTGCTATCACGTTGGCGTCGTCGTCGTCGTCGTCGTCGTCCGAATACTTTTAGTTTTCGCACTCTAACTTTAGTAAAAGTGCATGGAAATCTATGAAATTTTAACACAAGGTTTATGACCACAAAAGGAAGGTTGGTATTGATTTTGGGAGTTTTGGTCCCAACATTTTAGGAATTAGGGGCCAAAAAGGGCCCAAATAAGCATTTTCTTGGTTTTCGCACTATAACTTTAGTTTAAGTTAATAGAAATCTATGAAATTTTGACACAAGGTTTATGACCACAAAAGAACGGTTGGGATTGATTTTGGGAGTTTTGGTTTCAACAGTTTAGGAATTAGGGGCCAAAAAAGGGCCCAAATAAGCATTATTCTTGGTTTTCGCACAATAACTTTAGTTTAAGTAAATAGAAATCAATGAAATTTAAACACAATGTTAATGACTACAAAAGGAAGGTTGGTATTGATTTTGGGAGTTTAGGTCCCAACAGTTTAGGAATTAGGGGCCAAAAAGGGACCCAAATTAGCATTTTTCTTGGTTTTCGCACCATAACGTTAGTATAAGTAAAAAGAAATCTATGAAATTTAAACACAAGGTTTATGACCATAAAAGGAAGGTTGGTATTGATTTTGGGAGTTTTGGTCCCAACAGAATAAGGGGCCCAAAGGGTCCAAAATTAAACTTTGTTTGATTTCATCCAAATTGAATAATTGGGGTTCTTTGATATGCCGAATCTAACTGTCATGACTGTGTATGTAGATTCTTAACTTTTGGTCCCGTTTTCAAATTGGTCTACATTAAGGTCCAAAGGGTCCAAAATTAAACTTAGTTTGATTTTGACAAAAAATGAATCAGTTAGGTTCTTTGATATGCTGAATCTAAAAATGTACTTAGATTCTTGATTATTGGCCCAGTTTTTAAGTTGGTCCAAATCGGGGTCCAAAATTAAACTTTGTTTGATTTCATCAAAAATTGAATAAATGGGGTTCTTTGATATACCAAATCTAACTGTGTATGTAGATTCTTCATTTTTGGTCCTGTTTTCAAATTGGTCTACACTAAAGTCCAAAGGGTCCAAAATTAAACTTAGTCTGATTTTAACAAAAATTGAAATCTTGGGGTTCTTTGATATACTGAATCCAAAAATGTACTTAGATTTTTTATTATGGGCCCAGTTTTCAAGTTGGTCCAAATCAGGATCTAAAATTATTATATTAAGTATTGTGCAATAGCAAGTCTTTTCAATTGCACAGTATTGCGCAATGGCAAGAAATATCTAATTGCACAATATTGTGAAATAGCAAATTTTTTTTTAATTAGAGTTATCTTTCTTTGTCCAGAATAGTAAGCAAGAAATATCTAATTGCAAAATATTGTGCAATAGCAAGATTTTTTTTTAATTGGAGTTATCTTTCTTTGTCCAGAATCAACTTAAATCTTTGTTATATACAATATACAATGTATATTCACTTTTTACTACCAACTGATAAATTAAAATAATCTTTACCATTCAGTGATAACAAGCAGTTTTTTTACATCTTAATATTTTATGATGTATTTAAATGAGTAGTTATTGTTGCAAACTCCATTAGAAATTTTAATTGAGATTAGTTTTGGAATAAGGGAAAGGGGGATGTGATTAAAAAAATTGGGTTCAATTTTTCTCATTTGAAATTTCATAAATAAAAAAGAAAATTTCTTCAAACATTTTTTTGAGAGGATTAATATTCAACAGCATAGTGAATTGCTCTAAGAGAAAACAAAAATTTTAAGTTCATTAGAACACATTCATTCTGTGTCAGAAACCTATGCTGTGTCAACTATTTAATCACAATCCAAATTTAGAGCTGAATCCAGCTTGAATGTTGTGTCCATACTTGCCCCAACCGTTCAGGGTTCAACCTCTGCGGTCGTATAAAGCTATGCCCTGCGGAGCATCTGGTTTTGTTTTGTTATCCAAATTATTTCAGGGGTTTCCTTCACAGTGCCTTTTGATTTAGTTGATTGTTACTTTCATGTTAAGCCTGATACTATGAGTATGTCAAATTGTTAATTATGATATCATCAGAAGAAGAATACACCCTGTTTTAATTTTAACCTATAAATGTGTGTATATTTCTAGCTACAGATAAACAGATGTTTATGTTGGACTACTACTTAAACCCACTGCCTTATGTTTATAAAGCTGACCAAGCCCTCATCCTGAATGTTAGACCGGTAGAAATATTTTATGACCAGGTTTGTTAAAAATTAATTGGAAGATAGTTTAAAAATTCTATTACAGTGAGTTGACTGTTAGTGTTGCTCTCCACCAATTGCAACTCATTCAAAATTTTGACCAAATTGCAATTTGTTTTATTAAACCAAATTGTTCAACTGGTCAGAATATTGAACAAATTGTTCAGTCAAAATGTGAAAGTGCAAGGTGATAAATTAAAATAGTTTACAATCCTATAAGACTTTAACTCCACTTTAATGATGTTGTGACAAAATTAGTTTATCAGTTTGTATAGTTATATTATAGTCATTTCCATGCTGAAGAGGAACTGTTTATTTTGAATTGCTATAAAACTGTCCAAACCAAGCTTTCGTATAGTTTTTCTTTCTAAAAGTATTCTATATTTATAAGAATCAGATATCATTTTAAATAAAACATCATATATTCAGTAAAATATGTGTGAAATAACAATATGCTATTGATAAGTTTTCAGGGGAGATAACCTAAAATATTATTCTTTTGAATAAAGACTTTTTGAAAGAAAAGTTATTATCTCCCCCATGGAAACTTCATACAAACATATATTGCAATTTTACACATATTTTACTGAATATGAAATGTTTTAATTCACATAATGTCTGATTCTTATAAATATAGAATACTTTTAGAAAGAAAAACTATATGAAAGCTTAGTTTGGACAATTTAATAGCAATTCAAAATAAACAGTTCCCCTTCAGCATGGAAATGAATATATTATAACTATACAAACTGATAAACTAATTTTGTCACAACATCATTTAAGTGGAGTTAAAGTCTTATAGGATTGTAAGAATGTTTTATTTTATCACCTTGCACTTTCATGACTTGGCTGTGGTTTTCTACAGCAGTTGGTTCAAATTTCTGACTAGTTGAACAATTTGATTTTCTAAAACAAATTGCAATTTGTTCAAAATTTTGAATGAGTTGCAATTGGTGGAGAGCAACACTAACAGTCAAGTCACTGTAAAGATACTAGACTTTAATAGACCATCTGGCATGCATTTCATCTACTGGTACAATATATTCATCTACTGGTACAATATATTCATCTACTGGTACAATATATTCATCTACTGGTACAATATATTCATCAGTGATACAGGAACCAAAACAGTTGGAAGGATATTCAATAACAAATTTGAAAAGCTTTAAAAACTTCAAATTAAAAAAGAATTATATGCCAAATTTGAATAAGAGACAAATAGGCCTAATGGAGAAAAACATTGAAATAGAAATGGAAATAGATATATATATATAACACGACAATCTTGTTTGATATTGAGAAAATAAATGACCAGAATTAATATTATTTCTTTAATAACAACATTACCATAGAAATATCATCAGACAAATATCCAGATATATATCTGTAAGCCAAAGATCTATGTTTTGACTAGTCATGCTAGTGGAGACTAAGTTTTGACACTTGAGATTTTTTCGTTATTTATGTTTTGATTATTCTTTAATGCTATTTGATTGCTCTTTTTATTTCAGCATGCTGTGACACAAGTTTTATCATTCTTCCAAATGCCAGATGAGAAAAGTGAGGTAGACTTGAATGAAATAGCCATGTCTAAACTGAGAGGATTTGTGGAGTACAGCAGAGATACACTCCTTTATGCAATAGAACAAAAATCTGTAAGTTATCAAAAGAGAATTTAAAAGATTTGTCAACAAAAATAGCTCATAGACACTTATTGTGTGCAATATTACATAAATTGATGGCTTTCTTTTTTTCTCTCAAGATGTCCCTATATTTTTGTATTAGGGTGCACATATGGTCAAGATTAGTCTTAACTAAGATCTATATAAACAGTGATTGAAGTTCAAACTATCTGGCAACTGCAGGGGCAGATTCAGCCATTTTTAAAAAGGGGGTTCCCAATCCAGGATTAAAGGGGGGTGTCAACTATATGTCCCCATTCATATGCATTGATCATCAAGAAAAAATGGGGGGGTTCCAACCCCCAGAACCCCTCTCGGGGTCTGCCACTGAACTGTTAAAGTCTGGAACATTTTTTAATAGCTCTATAGATAAACATCCTTTTGTATTATAAACAAAACTATGGTTTAAAATTTCTGTATAATTATTGATAATGTTTTTACTTTTTGTTGTGTGTATTAAGCTTATTTCATTATCATATTTATACCAACATCTTTTTGTTTTTCAGACATTCCATATTTCTGTCCACATGAAGTCACCATACATTGTCATTCCACAAACAGGAACACTAAGTGATAGTGAAAGGTAAATATGTTTAAGTCCTGTGAGTGAAGGAAAGTGAAAAATCTGTGACTTTTTTTAACTTTTGCTCTTGTGAATTTTATCGAACCTCAATATATTCAATTTTTCTGAACCTGATTAGTGTTACTTATTTTACAAATATATTGAGTTTTCAATTTCAGATAACAATACCCAGGTGTTGTGAAATCAAGCATCTTTTTTATGCCCCTTTTATTATGCCCCATTTATGGGCATTATCTTTTCTGGTCTGTGTCCAATTGTCTGTTCGTCCATCTGTCTGTCCCACTTCAGGTTAAAGTTTTTAGTCAAGGTAGTTTTTGATGAAGTTGGAATCCAATAATCTTGAAACTCAAACATGTTCCCTATAATATGATCTTTCTAATTTTAATGCCAAATTAGAATTTTTACCCCACATTCACAGTCCTCTGAACATAGAAAATAATAGTTTGAGTGGGCCATCCGTGTACTATGGCACATTCTTGTTATGTAAGTTAATAGCCGCTTTTATCTACTAAAAAGAATTGAAAATAAAATGGGTCTTCATGCTAAAATTTATCATTTTGTTTTTCATTGAAAAGTTATGCTAAAATTTATTAAAAAATTAAGAAATTTTGACGATAGCAATTAATCCTATCCAAGAAATTTATTTATAATTATTATTTTGTTGAGTCTGTTGCATGTGTAATCAATTTTTTTTGCAGGGAAGGTCATGTATTGGTTATAGATCTGGGAACATTTACTGTAAGGAGTGATTTACAGGACAAAGACAAAACGCTAGAGGTACATTTACTATAGTTACTACTGAAGTCAGCATTATTTCAAGTTTTTTGACATTTAAAAAAACAAAAAACTTTGAAAAACCCATAAGTACAAGAAAATCTATGATGTACAGATACTTTATATTATTGCAAGAAATGATTCAACCTTACATTCAGATATCTGATACATACATACCTATAATAGTTTACTTTTATAAATTGTAAATTGGATGGAGAGTTGGTCTCATTGGCACTTATACCACATCTTCCTACATTTATATACATTAGTATTTAGATTCTCCTGAAATTTCAATTATTGATTTTGCATTAGTGTCCATTTTAAAATAATCTACATAATTTCTGAGGTTACATTAATTGAAAATTCTTATATGATTATACAAATTGCAGACTTTTTATGATTAGTTATAAGAAGATGTGGTATGAGTGCCAATGAGACAACTTTCCATCCGAGTCATAATTTATGAAAATAATCGTTATAGTCTAAGTACGTTCTTCAACACGGAGCCTTGGTTCACATTGAACAACAAGCTATGAAGGGCCCCAAAAAATTACCCTATGTAAAATCATTCAAACGGGAAAATGTCCCAGTCTATTCTATATAAAAATGAGAAACAAGAAACACTTGTAAGCCACATCAACAAACGACAATTACTAGACATGGCATTCCTGACTTAGGACAGGTATAAACAATTGCAGTTTAAAGGTTTTAATGGTACCAAACCTTCATCCTCATCTGAATCAATAGTGTATCATCCCAACACAAAGAAAGACACACTATACAATTTCAATGGAAATAACTTGACTCAATTAAAGATTGTATGAGTTGCAGATTTTTTATGTTTATACAAATTTCAGACTTTTTAAGATAATACAATTCTGTGAACGATTGGTATCCTGAGACTGTTAATTTACTGTTGTTTAAACTTATTGTTAATTTACTGTTGTTTAAACTTATAGAATCCATCAACAGAGGAACTCCATGAGAAATTGTATGACAAGTTTTTAGTGACAATTACAGAAGTAGAAATCTTAGTGGCCGATTCTAGTAAGTGTATTTTTACTATCCTTAAAAACTTATAGTGTTTTAAATTGGTTATGTTTATTCAAAGTTTATTTTTAGAAATTATCTGTTCAGAAACTTTTCTTCAGTTATTGGATGCTTTAATCAAAATAGATTCAAATAAATTGAAACCTGTCTTTAGCTAGTCATAGTTCTTGTTCAAGGGCATACAACAAGGTCTTCAGTAATTAAAACTGAGAAAATGGAATGACAAAAATTACAGTTCTGATGGAGATTGATTTGGACAGGTTCCACAGTGCTACCTCAGTATATTTTATAGTTCTCTCTAAATTTTCAGATGAGGATTGGCACCTACCACTGACAATGGATAAATCACAGTCCAAGTACCACATCTTACCGAACTCTTCATTAGACATAGCCTTCTACAAAACCAGTATGGCCGATAATTATAACCATCCACAGTACGTATCTTTACTACAGTTTTAACAGATAAAGCCTTGAAGTCTGCATATTTTGTCATTCAAACATTGTCCTTCTGCAAATATTTGTAATGGCAGAGAATCAAAATCATTCATAAAGTGAATATATATTAAAAGTATACAAACTAATTTTTGCGTTGTGGCCTTTTTAATTTAATAACAATTTATTTTCACTTTTATCTAACTGTGTAAGTGAATTTATAAAGTAAAAGATCCAGGTATGACATATTGAAGGCAATTTATATCTACTTCAAAAAATAAATCACTTGCCAAAATTTATTTGTTTTACAGTATAGAAGCAGCTAACTACTTCTATCGTAAATATTTTCGAGCCAAAAATTTGAAATTACGCTTCATTCCTTGGCTTTGATCATAGAGGATATGAATTGCCTATACAACAATATCATAAACTGGAGGACCATAATCACTTAAAGCTGATATAAAAAAATCCCAGTCCTCAATAAAATCTTTATAATTATCTTCCAGCCACAAGTTTGATATAAAGCTCCATTCCTTGACATTGACCGTGACAGATGAACAGTTGTTGATACTGTACATGTTTGTATTCCACTTCCCTAAACCAAAGATTATAGCTTTAGAAGATCAAATGGATTCTGTGGGGACTGTTCCCCCTAAACTGGTAAGTTAATAAATTTGAAATTAATTTTTTCATATTTTGAATTGATCTCATTATTTGGGATATATTAAGACGACCATATGCATTGGTCATTCTATATTTAGAATGTATTACCTTATTATGCACAGATTCTTTTAGTCATGTATAATTCTATTTTTAGAATTGATAACCTTATTGAGGACAGATTTAGTATGTCATGTATATTCTATATTTAGAATTGATCACATTATTGAGGATATACTCAGTTTTACTTTATATTTCTATTTTTAGGATCCATCAGACATCCAGTTAGAACCAGACATAGCATTGCTAAGAAGGGCAAAAAGAACAATACTGAGTCGTACTGTGATAGAAGTTACTATTCCTGAGGATGAGTCTGTAGCAGATAGACCTTACTATCCCAAGGGTGCTGGTATTAAATTAAATAAATGTCCTTCTCTTTTCTGATATAACCCTGCTTATAGACCACACTATCCCAGGGGTGCTGGTAAAAACATCATATTATTATCCTTACCTTCTTCATTTGATCATACTGCCTACAAAATACTAAGATCACAAACAAAATTTTTTGGTCTATCTGCTGGATGCATGCAAAGTCATACAAAGAGAGGGGCAGGACATTTTTCTAGACTTCAGGACCGGGTGTTTTTAAGCTTGAGATTTCACGATTGATCCTTTCGGGATCCAGGAATTCTTTTTTTCGAATTTTGGAATTTCGGGATTTAAATTTCTTTAAACTTGGGACCTCAGGATTTCATGTTTTTAAGCCCGGGATTTTGGGATCAGGACCCCTCCAACCCCCCTCTACAAACAAACAACATTTGTAATCGGGGAAATAATACAATGGATAATACCATCAATAAACATTGCAATTAAAGACATACCCTGCAAATGTGAAACCATTATTGTGTAATCAGACAAAAAGTACTCACGAAAAAGTCCATGTACAGTACTTAACATTGGCCTGACAGATTATTAATTAATTCTAATGTTATGGTTTGAAAACACCCTCACAAACATACCTAAACTATCTTTTCTTATATAAGAAACACTGTATAAGTGACAAATAATTTTGTATTTTCAGATGATAATTTTTTCTCTGCGTCTGATGATTCAGAAGATGAGTATGATAAATGGAATAGGTATGTTACTTAGGATAGTCAGAAGGAGAATGTCATTGTAGGACATGCTATAAAATTGGGAATGAAAATGGGGAATGTGTTAAAGAGACAACAACCTAACCAAAGGGCAGAAAACAGCCCATGGTCACCAATGGGTCTGCAACACATCTAGAAAATCATACACTGGGAGTAGGGCTTCAGCTGAGCCCTAAAAAATATAATTTGTGTTTGAGTTAAGATTTTGAAAAGGGATGGAGTGGATTTCACAAAAAGTCTTACAACTAATATTTAAGCATACTGAATTGTTCTTCAAGTTTTTTGGACTCCTGGTTGTCAAAGCTTAAGGTTAAATAAAGGTACTTAATCATGAAATCCTTGAATGAAAAAGAAAATGAATATATCAAAATCTTCCAGATAAGATGTTTATGACAGGCTTTATATTTTAGGTTTCTGTCTGTAGTCTGTAGAAGATTATTTATCAGACAACAACCGAATGAGGATGTCTATTAATGACGGGCTTTATATTTCAGGTTTCTGTCTGTACGGTCTGTTGAAGATTATTTATCAGACAACAACCGAATGAGGATGTATATTCGTATACAGATTGTAGAACTTGTGATACAATTATCATTACAAGAAGCCAAACAAAGAAAGGAATACTTGATGTTTAGACTGGATCCTGTTATTGTTGACATGGCCAGTACCATGTACCTAGATAAGAATGGGAAACCAGTAGACTGTGGATATGCTATGTATGCCAGTGTTGGTGCATTCAAAATGGCTGACAAATTACATCAAAGTATGTTATTATAAACCATAGGAAACATAACTTTACTTTGATAAATGTAGTATTGGGACTTCCATGTTGATAGAGAGATACAAATGCACATTTTATTTTGAAGTATAATTAAAGCATCGGTTTTAAAAAAAAAATTGTTAGATTTGTTCATTATTTTGAACTTAATGATAAAACATTTCACTCTGAGATCTTCTCCTTTAGAATATTACTGTAAACCAACTTATTTTTGCGAACTATTTATTTTCGCGACTTTCGCGAGTAGAAAAACAATGCGAATATAAATCGTCGCGAACATGTAAAACTAAGATCTTTCCTTCAAGTAAATAAGAAAAGCGAGAAATAAAATAGCCGCGAAGTGGCCAAGAAAGGGTAGAACGCGAAATAAAGTATCAACGAAAATAAGTTGGTTTACAGTAACAGAGTCTTCATTGTTGTGCAGAAACTCCAAATTAGAAGTATAGGATTCGCTGAGTACCTAGTTTAAAAGGAATTCAGATCTATCTGTGTCTACCAGTATTACACTTGAAAATCACCAGCAAATTTGAAACAAATAGAATATATCAAAAGCTCTTTAAAGTTTACTGTTAATCTTAAATAAAAACTAATTTCGTATGCTTTAAATGAAAATGATACTTTATAAACTTAAAACCAAAATGAAAGATACAATGACCTCAGCTATCAGATCAATAGTCATTGTACAAACATATAATGTCTGTTTATTATGATATAATTAGGAATAGTTGTTATAATGAAAGACTCCGTGCCTATGGAGACCAGTAAGTAGACTGTTGGGAAATTTTACAGTTTATTTGTTCTAACTTTAGTTACAGACACTTTTGAAAATGAAGAAGGTATGAGAAAGCCACTTTTTTGGACCCCTGATTTTGAAAATCAAAAAGTATTAGAATTCTACCAAAAGTCATTTATCTGGCAGATATTTGTATTTAAATTTGTATTGCAAAACTGCCAAAATTAACCTCATATTCTGATCTTGTCAATAATATTTCGGTATGTACCAAAGCTTTTCCTAGCTGAAAGATATTTTACGGCAAAATGTATTATTTGAAGATGTTAATGTGTGTGAACTATCTTTTGGGTACAGCCTTGACTCATACCTATATTAACCAAAATTATGTGTATAAAAGGCCATTATAGGTCAAATATTTTATTTTAACTATATCATAGTGACATCTGAATTGTCTGAATTATATGAATTTATTCATTTATCAATAAAATAACCATAATTTGGAAGGCTTGAATACCATTTTTGCAGCTAAAGGGTAAAAAAACTGGCTCTTATCATACTTCTGAGGGATCTTTATATTCTGGAGCAACTTCATAATTTGTTGGTGTTTCTTGAAAAAGAAGCTTCTCATAGCATGATAAGAGGGGTGCTTCTTGGGTGTATTTGCTTGCATATAACTTTATAAATACTAAAAGTTTATCAACTACTATTTACTAACTACCCACACTAATAAGTGAAGTACTTTATATACTACTAATAAACAAACTTTTTACTTATAATCCTGTTCCTTACAATTTATGCTCCTGTATATTTATAATTTATAAATGCTGTTGATGTGTATGATAATTATGTTTGTCTTTTAATAGTTTTACACTAATATTATTGATGGAAAGGTGTTTGGTTAAGAGTCTATTTCATGTATTACTACACATTTGATATGTTATAAATTATGTATTCTACAAAGTTGAATTAAGGTTATTTTTTACATCTAATATTTGGATTTCCAGGTTTTTTTCACAAAGACATTCAGATTATGCAAATATACAATATACAAAAAAAAACAATATATTGCAATAGTAGTTACGCTTAACAATTATATATCCTTATTTATATAACTAGATATGATATAGTAAACTTGATTTTATACTTGTGTATATTGTAATCTTTCTTGGGAAATATGATTATTCCCAACTATGATATATATAATTCCCTCCCAAAACTATATTTTCAACCCTGAGGGATGGCTATAAAAATAACTGGAATGATATTCTATTCCATTCAGAATATATTTCTTGAAGAGGAACATTTTGTTTACTATATATATATGTCCTTCAATGTTTAATAAAAGAACAAATCTTAATTATTTTCAGAGAAAAAATTTCGAAATGATTATATTCATTGTTTAAAATATTCAAATGAAACTACTGTCATTACAAACACGAATTACTATCAGTTTACACCATGTACACAAGTTTTTACAATATTTACAAATTAATCTGAATGTGTTGTTTTTGCTGTCCATTAGCATGTTCAGACATAGTTTACTGTCAATTTATTTATTTTCGTGGCTACCAATTTTCTTGGATTGAGGAAAACTTTTGGTCAATATGTAATTTGGTGGTTTTGGCAAAATTTGCATGATGTATTATTTTAAGAAATTTGTAATTTGTTGAACATTTAAATTTGCAGTTCCCCTGAACCCACGGAATCCAAGAAAATTTGTATCCAAAACATATTAATGAATTAACAGTTGTTGGGATTGGAATTATTAATTAATGCTTTTGTCATGTGATCTGCTTTGTAGGAGCTTCAGGTGCATACTTAGAATTACTGAGAACAGAATCTGATAAAAAACTAATCACCTTTAGTTATAGACAGGTAATATTAACTAATGACAGATCGCCTTTAGTTATTGGTATAGATTATCTGGTTTTCTACAAATTGACATCATAAAATATAAGCTGTGAAACACAATGTACACCTTTTTGACAAGTGAGCGCAACAAACTATGAAAAAATCTTCACATTGTGTCGAGCAGATGATATTTTACAATACTTATACAAAGAAAACCTGATTATCTTTTTCTCGTTCTATTACTGGTCTTTTCATCTCCGTAAGACAGATTTACACTTGACGAAAGCAATCTTGATAACGTCTCCTCACACATGGTGACATCGCTGGTATTTTGGAAACAGTAATATTTGCATTACCATTTCTCATTTCAATAGAGATTATTTGGCCCTGCACCTCCAGCCATTGACTTGGTACCTTTTGTATAGTTCAAAGGTTAAAGTATTGTCATTTTAAATTCAACATTTACATCATATAATCAAATTTACATCAAAATTACATATAAACTAATCGCTGTCAACTTCATTTTTGAAAGTTTTTTTATAAATAAATGTAAATTAGATAAATACTTACTGCGTACCTTTGTGGTATTTTTGTCATTTGGTTGCTGTCTTATAACTTTACTCTATACTCCTTTCAATCAAAGACAATATTACTGAATGTCATGTTTACTT
Organism: Mytilus galloprovincialis; assembly: GCA_037788925.1. Classification (NCBI taxonomy): domain Eukaryota; kingdom Metazoa; phylum Mollusca; class Bivalvia; order Mytilida; family Mytilidae; genus Mytilus; species Mytilus galloprovincialis. The sequence continues at coordinate 76,106,081 of CM075340.1, forward strand.
TATATCTACTGTTATTGTTATATTTATTGCTGATTGTATATTATGTAGGTTTTACCAAAGTGTCCTGATTTTGGAAAAGTTTACAATTACATAGAGAATGCAGCCAGCTTCACATGCCATAATGTGTCAGTTATATTTGATCAGACAGTCATGGGGTCCCTCAAGAAATTTGCTGATAGTATGCAAGAAAGGTACACTGATATATTTTATTAAATCTTAATTTCAGAGAAGTTTAGTAAACAATGGTTTAGTCCAATAGAAAAATATGTTAACTGACAATAGTACTGAGAAATGAAATTATGAGACATGGTTCTGACTCCTAGCCAACCAGTATTTACACCTACTCCTTTTTAAAAATTAAATGTTTATCAGAGAAGCAGGAAATACCAATTTAAAAGTCTTTGATTTGACCCTGACAGAGATTGAAGCCACTACCTCCCCCCACTGGAGGCATATATATCATTTGCTTTGAGACAGAATTTTGTGTAGACTAAGTCATCTCATTGTCATCTACAATCATTTTGTACTATTTTCTCTGGATAATACTTCTGATAATTTTTTTTGTAATTTTTATTTTCAAGTTGAAACATTTGAAATTACATACTACAGTATTAAACACAAATAATAAAAAAAAATAAGTAACACTTGTAATACTTCTGATACTTGGATGTTCAACAGGTTAACAAAAATTGAAGAAAAAGTGAACATTGGTCCAAATCTAAGGATAGCTAATGCAAGACGCCTGGCTCCTCCCCCTCTACAGAGACAAGAGAGTAGATTGTCTAACTCAATTAACCAAGTCACTGGTATGCTTAAAGAAATGGCTGATGAAGGTATGGAGGCTATTTATTTGTTGTTAAATCACAAGACTGTTGACTGAATGTATTGTGTTCTTTCTTTAATAATAAGATTTGAGTAATACTCACATGATTTTTCTACCTTAATTGAATTATTTTTGCTGAAGTGCAAGGAGACACAATTTACTTTTTCTTTTATAAATTCATGACATTATTAAACTTAGCTGGATTTTGTCTGAATACAGTTACTTTTACTTATTAAATACTGTTGCTTGATAATCTCTTTTGAAGCAAGTCATTGACATAAAAATTATAAGAATAATATTTATACATTGCTATTACTTTTGATTTTGTTTCATTCTTGTAAGGTTTGATTGATTTGAGGTATGTTTTGTCACAATATTTTGTAGAACTGTGCATGCCTAGTTGTACAATTGTCTGTTGAACTGGGCATGCATTGTTTTACATTTTTCATATGATCTGAACATTATGCACGATTCCCCAGGAAATTGTACAAACGAGCAGTTCATAAATGCATTTAAAACAATGAAGCCTAGATCATCAAACAATTGTAAAACTGTGCATGCTGATGCACGTAAAGGAATACAACCAGGTCCATCATACAATTGTTAAACTGTGCATTCGTTTATAATTATGGAATGCGCAGTTTTACCAAAGTTTGTTGAACTGTGCACTTGAATTAAAGCCAAGCATAATCATGCAAGAAGTTGTAAAACTGTGCACTTGCATTAAAGCCATGCATTATCATGCAAGAAGTTGTAAAACTGTGCACATGAACTAAAGCCATGCATTATCATGCAAGAAGTTGTAAAACTGTGCACATGAACTAAAGCCATGCATAATCATGCAAGAAGTTGTAAAACTATGCACATGAACTAAAGCCATGCATAATCATGCAAGAAGTTGTAAAACTGTGCACATGAACTAAAGCCATGCATAATCATGTAAGAAGTTGTAAAATTATGCAATAGAATATCAATGATTTTACTAAAATTAATTATGTAATACGATGTATGCAGCATTTTACTAATAGTGCTCAGAACTTATAAAACTTGATGACTTGTGCATGCCTGATTAGTCCGATATTTGTCTTTTTGGTCATGCCCAGTTCTACAATTATCTGTACCCATTCATTTACTATTTCAGTTGATTCTAGCGACAGACCAACCATCAAATTACACCTGGTCACATGTATCAAAGATGTCAGTCTTCAGCTGTGTAATATAGATAAACATTTCTCTCAGATGGAATTCAAAGGTAGGAAGATATTAACACTCATTCTGTAATATAGATAAACATTTCTCTCAGATGGAATTCAAAGGTAGGAATTGTGATGCAATCTTACTCATGGATTAGGTAGTCTTCTCTGATTGCCTTGTCTGTGTTTACAAATATTAAGTTTCCATCACTTTCTACTAATCATCTACTCTAAGAAATGGATAGGAGATTGCTAATTCTATTGTGTTAACCATTAAAATATATCTTGCTTGCTTAGTTTGAAGGAGCTTTAGAAAATAACAAAATATCATTACTTCAGCTTCATTTGTTATGCTGTATCTGTTATTGGAGACAGCAATTTATTTTCACAAGTAAAATAATTATGTGAATATATGTTGTGTTGAATATATAACTTACAGCCTCCCTATTATAATTACATCAAGAAAATAAGAAATCTATGAAAAAGAAGTAGCTGTGAAATCAGTTGAAAATGGCAAAACACAAAAAAGGGCTAAAATAATTTGGTTTAACACATTGAAGCTCATCAGCTAAATTTATTTCAAAGTTATAAAATTACATAAACGTTTGATGCAATGTTTATAAAAAACTTATAGTAATGATAAAACAGTCACATATAGATATCTACTTGGCACATATGGGAAAAGATTTTCTGAAAATCGATTTAGTCTTTTTCTTTTAATTCTTTATACTTAATTTACTGTGTGAATATTCTGTGTAAGGATTAGACCTACAATAGTAAAGGGGCATTATGTTTTCTGGTCTGTGCGTCCATCCATCTTTTCGTTTGTTCATCTGTTTGTTCGTTCGTCTGTTCGTCCATCTGTCTGTCCTGCTTCAGGTTAAAGTTTTTGGTCAAGGTAGTTTTGGATGAAGCTGAATTCCAATCAACTTGAAACTTATTACACTATTCGTTATTGTATGATCTTTCTAATTTTAAAGCCATATTAGACTTTTGATCTCAATTTCATGGTCCACTGAGTTTAGAAAATGAAAGTGAGAGTTTCATGTTAAAGTTTTTGGTCAAAGTAGTTTGTGATGAAGTTGAAGTCAAATCAACTTGAAACTTAGTACACATGTTCCCTATCGTATGATCTTTCTAATTTTAATGGCAAATTAGATTTTTTACCCAATTTCACAGTCCATTGAACATGGAAAATGATAGTGTGAGTGGGGCATCCGTGTACTTTGAACACATCTTTGTTTTTCAATTCTTTTAATACTTGATTTATTATGTGAATATTCTGTTACAGGAATGGAAAGTCAGCTGATTATGAGACATAAGAAGATTGTATTTAACTGTAGACTGAAAGAGATGTCCATTAAAGATCTGAACAGACATACACTGTATCCTAATGTAGGTAAAATTATACCTATATTATATATACTATGAAATATACACTCTATCCTAATGTAGGTAGAATTATACCTATATTATATATCCTATCAAATATACACTCTATCCTAATGTAGGTAGAATTATACCTATATTATATATCCTATCAAATATACACTCTATTCTAATGTAGGTAGAATTATACCTATATTATATATCCTATCAAATATACACTCTATCCTAATGTAGGTAGAATTATACCAGCATTAACAAATGATTAAATATCCTATCAAACATACACTCTATCCAAATGTAGGTAGAATTATACCTATATTATATTTCCCATCAAATATACACTCTATCCAAATGTAGGTAGAATTATACCAGCATTAACAAATGATTAAATATCCTATCAAACATACACTCTATCCAAATGTAGGTACAATTACTGTGGATTCGCTTATTTTCGTGGGTACCAGTTTTCATGGATTAAGAAAAACTTACATGTTCATGGATATTTAATTTCGTTGTTTTGCTGAAGTTTGCATATGTATGCCTATAGAAGATTTGTCAATGGTTGAGCCTTTCATTTGATGTTTAACCTATACCCACCAAATCCACAAAAATTGGTATCCAACGCTTAATATTGAATCCACAGTATACCAGCATGTACATTAAATATCCTATCAAAATATATACACTTTATCTACCTTCAAAAAGTGTTCTAGATCTTAATGAAAGCAATTAGAAGGCCATGATCAGAAATTTTACCAGTTATGCTTTCATAAAAAGTATATATATTATCTTAATTAAGTTACTTGATGTAAATTGCAAAAAGATATTGAATAAAATTAAAAAAGAATAAAACTATACTAAAATATGATTTTGACACTATACCAATAGTGAGAAATAATTTGGTTTATTTTCAAAACTCAATAGCAGTGTTGAAAGGATATAAACCCAATGAAAAACACAGTATCTCATCTCGATTTCACAAAAAAAAATATCATTGATTGTGAATATTAAATATTTAAGAACATTACATCGCAGATAAAGATTATAATGTAAAGATATCATTTAAGGTTTTAAAATGAAGCAGAAATTTCATTGTTTTTTCAAGGTGAAGGTTATAAAAACTTCCACAATCTTTTTTCAATTTTTCAGATTTTGATAATAGAAAAAGAAGATGACCCATTCTTTGACCTAAAGGTAATATTAGTAGCCAAGCAAGAGGATCATAATATGAGATTAGATAATCATTAATGCTATATCTATTAAAAAGTTATGATAAAAATAAGGAGAACCTGTTAGAATTGCTTGTTGATATAAGCAAAAGAAATCTCTGTATTACTGAAAATTTATTACACCGGGGTTTTCAATATCACAAACTAGTCAAAACATTTTCTAAATTTTATCATCGGTACAAGGACATCATTGGTAAATATAAATCAACATGCAGACATCTTATACGTTCACATATTTCACATCTAATCTTTTTAGGTAATATTCTATACAAAGTACAAAAATATTTTCATTCACCTCAAAAGCTAACCAAACCTTTAAACAGACTTTTCAGAAGGGATATAGCTACAATACTGTTGTTATGTTATTAAAAATGGCATTTTGGGGAATTAATATTAAAAAATGTAGTAAATTTGCAAGCATACCATATCTCTTTATTTTTAGAGATTCAGAGAAAAAAAATTATGCATCTCTCAACATGGTGGTTTAAAAATATTTATGGAATAAAAGCATTTTTGTGCCCCACCTACGATAGTAGAGGGGCATTATGTTTTCTGGTCTGTGCCTCTGTTCGTCCGTCCGTCCGTCCATCCGTCTGTGCCTCCGTTCGTCCGTCCGGTTAAAGTTTTTGGTCGAGGTAGTTTTTGATGAAGCTGAAGTCCAATCAACTTGAAACTTAATACACATGTTCCCCATGATATGATCTTTCTAATTTTAATGCCAAATTATAGTTTTGACCCCAATTTCATGGTCCACTGAACATAGAAAATGATAGTGCAAAGTTCAGGTTAAAGTTTTTGGTCAAGGTAGTTTTTGATGAAGTTAAAGTTACATCAACTTGAGACTTAATACACATGTTCCCTATGATATGATCTTTCTAATTTTAATTCCAAATTAAAGTTTTGACCCCAATTTCACGGTCCACTGATCATAGAAAATGATAGTAGGAGTGGGGCATCCGTGTACTATGGACACATTCTTGTTTTCTATATTACAGGTTGAAAAGTTTAATAATAAAGACAAAATTGTGAAAAAAGACAATAATATAGGTGATAAATTAGACTACAGAGTGAGACTTAGGATTGGACATCTACAACTGGCTTGTATCAGCAAGTTCTTTTACAGTATTGTGGTAGGTTGAAGATAAGGCTTATATCAGTAGTTCTAAGAAATTATGTACAGTAAGTATACTCCAGTTGATTGAGTTTTGTCTAACATCAGCAAGTTCTGTTAGGAAATTACTGAAAGTCGATTCAGAGTGAGACTCTGAACCTTCAACTGAAAACACGTACAAAAGTCAGTATTGAATCTTGGTATTATATTGTGCTAGGTTGACATGATGGGATTGCAGTTGAAATTTTACCTTTGTTTTTGAATGAAATTACTATAGTTTATGCATGCCAGAAAGCCTTAACACAAAATCTTGACTTAAATTTTCTGTTATTTGTTTTCAGGGTTTCTTTGATCCATTTAAGACTCCCGAGATTGTTCAAGCTGCTACTACTTATAGGGATATGGTCTCTAAACAGGTAATCTTAAAACTGGACTAATGTAACTTAGACCTATAGAGATGACTAATGTAATTTAAATGTTTGCCTCTAATATCAGTAGATCCTGATAAAAGAAACAGTGTTAAGCTTTCATTTCTGGATTGAACTGTTGTAAATTATGGGAAAATGGACCAAAATCAACATCACGAGAAAACTGACGGGCTTATTTATGTACAAAAAATGAATATGTAACACAGCAGCAAAGGACATTCGCTGAATTACAAGCTCCTGACTTGGGACAAGCACATACATGCAGAATGTGACAGGGTGAAACATGTTAGCCGGATCCCAACCCATCTCTAATCTGGGACAGTGGTGAAACAATATGGCATAAGAACAAACTATAAAAATTAGTTGAAAAAGGCTTAACTCATCAGATATGTACAAATAGAAATACATATGACAAATACACAGAGTGGATGTGTCCTGGAAAATGTACATCCCAACAAAAAAGACATTAAGTGCAGATCTGAGGGTACTCGTAGTTACTGACAGCTAGTTCAAAGCCAATAACAACTAATAAAAAAGTCATGCATCCACATGATCAAATAATTCACATCCAACTTCCAATGGAATTAGTGTAAGACATTATAAACAGGTAGGTTTGCCTCAACAAAATGATATGAAATTTGAACAAAATCCGTTGTGGAGCTATGTCCCTTTATAACATTATATACAAGCAGAGGAATCATTTGTGTCCCATAGACACATTCTCAATTTATTTTTTGTTTACAGGTGACAGAAATTCACCCATCGGCCATGAGGATAGCAATTAGAGTCACTATGCATAGACCAACCATTGTGATACCTAAACATTCCACATGTGCAGACATTTTCATGCTTCAATTCAGAATGTTTGAAATTGACAATTCATTTAAAAAAGAAATGTTGTCAGATGGCCAAGAGCAAGATTGGAATTATTTTATAGCTCACCTAAAAGAAATGGAAGTAAAACGGTATGTATGAAAAATTCAAAGATGTCCATAAAACTAGAGAATTTGATACTATATATATTGACAAATATTGGTTGGGTTGTTGTCTCTTTGACACATTCCCCATTTCCATTCTCTATTTTATCACTAAAAATAACATGTTTTACTAAGTATATGTTCAGGTCAGTTTTTGCAGTTTGTATATACAATATCATTAAATTTTGATAGAAGTCTTGGATAAGCTTAATCAGAAATACTTTTTTTTATATCTCCATTTCAACATATTACTATAGCCAAATTTGAAATATCTTTATAGGTCAAGTCAGAGGTAATAAAACTGTTTTAGCATACTTTGCCAAAAAGATGTATTTGTATTCCATTTAACAGTTTCTTCTTCTGTTTATCGTTTATTGTTTGTTATTTTTGTTTAATTGTTCAAGCAGTGAAAATGTCATTAGTGTCCATTAGCTAGCTTTTTACAGGTAAACCAGAATTAAAGAAATAATCATAATATGGGTTAAACACTTATTTAGGATTCTGTTCATATTTATCAATGCTCAGATTGGATTGAGATCTTTCTAGTTGTATTTAAAAAATTTAAATAATGAAGTCTTTCAGAAAGACAAATGTATTGAAAAATGGAAAGCAATTTAGGCATTTTCATGAAAACAAAAATTTCAATACAAAGAAAAGAGAACTATGAGGCGAGACATTTTCTCATTTCATTTGGTATTTGATTTCATTTGAACTATTTCATTTTTAAAAAAAGATTGTGAATCATACTGAAATTTCGAAAACTTTTACAATGCTTTAATTTTTGGGGAATTTTTATGTGATAGGTTTCACATTAAAAAAAAAATCTATTGCATTTAAATTTTGAAAGCATTATTTATTTGCAATATTTCATGAAATTATAGTAATTAATCTTTTAGTTTTGTATATTATTGGGCATCTAAAAAGAAATGCACTAGAAAATTTCAGAATTTACAATACAGTTCATTTCTGTACTTGTCATATTTCAAAAGAATAAGATTAAAACTAGTAGTAATATTTTAGTGGAGAGAGGCTATTAATGTCGGTAATGAGGTAAGACCACAGTTAATACCTCCCATTGTAATATTTTAGTGGAGAGAGGCTATAAATGTCGGTAATGAGGTAAGACCACAGTTAATACCTCCCATTGTAATATTTTAGTGGAGAGAGGCTATTAATGTCGGTAATGAGGTAAGACCACAGTTACTACCTCCCATTGTTTGAATCCATGTTAATTACATAACCATTGTTGAGTTGGTATCTAACTAAGTTATAGTGTGAAGGAATACCTTTGTTATCCTGTAATATGTCATGTTTGCTTTGATAATTTGAGAATAAACTTGCAGCAGTTTTGTTTAAATGACCACAGCTTCCTAATATGCCTTTTTAAACATTTTTTCTCATTGTTGAAGGATGTACAGTGATTTATAATTGCTATAAACAATCTTGTTATTTGGTCTCTGATAGATAGTTGTGTTATTGGCAATTATTCTAAAATTCTTTATTTTTATATATCTTGAAAAGATCATAAAAAATTGTTCATTTATCTTTACGATATAACGATGGTATATGTTTCCATACTTTGATCAGATTTTTGCTTTTTGCATGAAAATGCTAGTGTAAGTTGAACTGGTATACTCAAGTGATTCATCTTATAAAGGATTTCCCTTTCTTATCAGTCAACATAAGGAAGAATAGCGTGTTTTTGGGGTGTTTTTTTTTTTTTTTGTGTGAATCCAGCTTATTAAAGGTGTAGACCAGTGGAGATAATTACATCAGATAATAATTACAAATTGACATATATTTTTTTTGAACTATTAAAGTTTTAGATTCAGTCATTTTTTAGGCTGTTAGTTTGTTCCATGGAAATGAATTTGTGTTCCAAACATTAAGTCTTGTTCAGAGATGAACCTTTATCTTTTTATATTACAGTGGCAGATTAAAGGAGAATGAATTCCACATGTTGTATCATATTGTTGAACCTGTGAACTTTGAAGCGACCTTTGGATTGGCCTTGGCACCATTTAGGTCAAGGCTGATGTATAACATATCTGGAGATGTAGCTCTCATTAAGGTAACACAAATCTTCTAATTCAGGAAATTTTAGTACCCAAAAATTTGGTTCCTGTAAATAAGTGTTTTGAATTGGACTTAATTTTGTGTATGAACAAGTGAAGAGTAGAGAGAAGTTATGATAAGAGATGGTTATTTTTAAAATCTCCAAAAGAGTTTTTGTATGAACTAATAGGGTTTAATATACTTACTTGAATTTACATTTATTTACAGAATATGTTTGCCTTCATAACACGTTCTAATAGAAATTAAAATTTACCTCTATATCTGTATATCGCTATTATACAAAATTGTCCTTTGATCTTGCTGACTGATAATTTCCTTTCTCAGAGGAGTCAAGTGATATGAAAAAATATTAAAGGAAATTAAGGGGGCATGTGGTGTTGTCAATGAAATTAACAACGTCTTCATAGGTAAAATAGCGATAAACAGATTATCATTGGTCATCTCAACTCGATTGCTTTTCTCACTTTCGCCGTACTGGCTCAAGCGAGAAAATCAATCTTGATGAGATGATCAACGATAATCTATAAATATCTATATCAGGAAATATTTTACTTTGCTATCTAGTGGAAAAGAAAGCAAATGTAGAAAAGGCTGTTTCCTTTTCCTTGATTTTTAAAAGTTTTTGATTTGATGCCTGAAAAAAACTCAGTTACCAAAACTTTACCCTTAAAATTGACTTCATGACATTTCCCAAAATATAGTGTTGAGATTTTTGTACAATCAATTTCAACATTTTCTGTTATAGATCAATGTTCAGCAATCAGATATAAAATTGATGTTTGATGTACTCAGGAAAAATTTCAAAGAAGGTGCTCCACAATCAGTTCAAGGTATGCTCAATTTTAATTTTAAATTTATTTTGACCGTTTGAATTTATGTTATGCATGCAAGAAAAAAGATATTAAGTCTACCATTTGACTAGTTTTCTGCTGTTAGAAATATATTATAGGGTTAAACACACTTTTTACGAAATGTCTCAGAATGTTATTTAATATTATTACATTGGTTGCAATGGATTACATTGATTTTCCAGTTTGATAAAAACCGATTATTTCACATGTGAAATAAAAAAACGTGATTATTTCACCCTCTGATGTCAAACAACAATAGGCGTTGTCAAGACGTCGATAACGGCGGATCAAAACAAATTATGAATGCGTAGAAAAAAGATTTATTTCCTTACATGTTTTACATTAATTTCTTTAAAAAAAAAAACCCATTTGCCAATGTAATAAAAAGAATAGCTAATTAAAGAATTCAAATATCAAAAAATATTCAACTCGTGACCGAATAACACTGATATTTAACTCATGCGCTATGCGCATTCATGAATTATTGTGTTGTTAGGTCACTCGTTGAATATTTTTCTCTATTTGAATTATTCCATTAGTTATTCTATAATTAATTTTATACATTTTAAGTTCTATGCATTAGAATAGATTACATTCACTGTTAAGTAACTTATTTTACAATCTCCATCTGCTTTGAACCCCAAGGATCCCATGCATGTGTATTGCGCATGAATGGAATACAATGAAGGTTTGGCAACATCTTGTCTATCCAATTGTTAACCAAGGGGCATAATTCTAACAAACCAATTCGGAATAAAGTATTCATAGATCTGCAAATCATATAAGAATTATTTGAATATACAATGTTATAATAATAACAATGTTTGTACAGATGTAGGTTCCAGTCCAGTTGCCAGAGTAGACGTTGTTGATTCGCCCACTGCAGACACGTCAGAGACTGCTTTCAATGCTTTAGTTACACTACAGGGTCTAACATTGTGTTTGTATGATGAGAAGACTGATATTGAAGCTTCTCCACTCCAGGTATGATTTAGAGGAATATTCGTCATGAGCAATGATAAGTTAACAGTACTGAAAACAGTTATACAGTTTGGGTTTTTCTCATTTATGAAAGCCATACAGTTGCCAATAATTGCTACCACCTACTTCATTTACAATTTAGTGGATTGTTTTCTCATTGGCATTTATACCTCATCTCTTTATTTTTGTATGTTTTTATAATGTAGCCATTCATCACCCTTACTCTATAGGATTGTAGGCTACATTGCATTCACCTTGTCCACCCTTCAGTCAGTTAATTGTCATAACGCCTGTCTACTCAATAAATACTTCCATCACACTTTTCTCAGATTTCTATCGAACAGAATATCTTCATATTTAATGAGCAGTTCCTTCCTAGGTTTTTATGACCCATTTATGGTATGTGTGCCGTCTGTTCGTTTGTTTGTTCGTTCGTCTGTTCGATATTCCGTCCGTCCGTCCAGCTTCAGGTTAAAGTTTTTGGTCAAGGTCGTTTTTGATGAAGTTGAGGTCCAGTCTACTTGAAACTTAGTACACATGTTCCCTATGATATGATCTTTCTAGTTTTAATGCCAAAATTAGAGATTTTCCACATTTTCACAGTCCATTGAATATAAAAAATGATAGTGCCAATGGGGCATCCCTGTACTTTGGACACACTCTTGTTTTTTATACTTTTTGATTTATTAAAAAGAGTGTGCATGCATTCTTGTTCATTTAAAAAAAACTTTTATTTTGAAAAGGTATTGTCTCCTTTCTATTCATATTGAATATTAAAAGCTTAATAAAAAGAGTTTGAGTTTTGACACATTAGATTGTGTATTTCAGATTTACCACAGGAACAAACTAAGTTCATGTAAGATTGGAGAATTAAACATCCGAGTTAACACTTTCCCTGAAGCTGACATTACTATGGATGTTAATATAACACTACATTCCCTGTCTCTAGATGACACTAAGTCTGACAGTAAACCAGTTGTTAAAAGGTATGTAAAATCTAAAGATAGACTGTAACCTGGTCAATAAAATTTGCATATGAAATAAGCATGAATATAAGTAATTGCATAACAACAATACTGCATTATAACTTCAATACATGACAGCATAGCTACTAACCAAAATAGCATCTTTTGTGATCTATTTATAGAACAAAATCTAAATGTATTATGAAATGTTGTGCAAAACAATCGGGTATAAACCTTTCAATGAATTTAATAGCAATTAAAGAAACAAATTTGATTTCAGGATATTTTATTGCCACCAGATATCTCAACAAGAAAACCTACCTTTGATATCTGTTGTATATAAGTCAAGGTCAAGTGGACACCAGGAAGGTCAGTTATATCTATTCTCAAAGGGCACCAATTCTATAATTTTATGGCTAGGTAGAACATCCCTGACATCCAATATCCCACTTTTTTCATATATTTTGAATATTTCTGTATTATAAATATACTTATCACAATAATGCTTGTGCAATTTCTTGGAGAATTTAAAATTAGTGTTAGTAAGGATGTCGATTGTGCTAAGTTACTACTTTTATTACACTATTTTCACTGCATTTGATTTGGAATTATTTTTAAATCATGGGATTTACACATTAAACTTACATTTATGTTGTATATCTGACATAATTATTTTGGAAGATGTTGAATTTGATTTCCCCTATAAGTCTCAAGTTTGTGACGTCATATAGCCATATATATGATTTTATTGTTTTGTTTTTCAGCTGATATTAGAATGGATAAAGTGACAATTAATTTAAACATTCCGTATTTATTGGCTTTAAATGAGTTCTACCAATCAGCCTTCCAATCTGATGTACCACCAATAGACCAGTCTAGACAGAGAACCAGTCTGGTATCAGATCAACTGGATTCCAGTCCTAATAACTCAGTCCTACAGGTGAAAGGAATTGTTAAACAGCCAAAGATTGTTCTGTTTGCTGATCCAGAGAAAGATACCAGTAGAATTTTAGTCTTAGATGTAAGTTTTGTTTTATATTTAGATAATGGTATTATGGTTATTATATATCTAGCTCTGAAAGTGCAGTGAGTAAATTCGAGGAAACTAAGGTGCCGTTAAAGGGTTATAATTGCTGAAGGATGTAAGTATGGATTATAGGGTTTTCTACACATTGATATATCGTAAATTATCAGCCTCGAGCCACAATGAACCTTTTTGGCGAGAGAGCGCAGTGAACGAGCTAAAAAGTTTCACATGTCCAGCGGCTGATATTTTACGATATCTATATGAAGAAAACACGATAATCTGTATCGTTCTCTTACTGGTCTTTTCCTTCTTCCTAAGATGGTTTTACGCTTGACGAAAGCAAGCTTGATAACTTCTCCTTTCACATTGTGACGTCACTTATAATGCCTGGTCTCGTTTTGGAGCCTTGATACGGGAATTACGGAGCGACAGAGCAGGGTGATATAGGCGTAGGGAAGGACGATAAGATATATTTATAAAGATGACTTTAGGCTTAATATAAAAATATTTCACCAGAGCTTATATGAAGTGGATGTAAACATTTGTAGGACAGTTCTCAACAATGAGAAAACAGATACCATTTAGTCAACATGTAGATTTTGAAAAGGGCAGGCTTATGTCGCAACAAGGCAACTCTTGGAAAACGCAAAGTGGAAAGGAATTGATATAAGTTGTAATAACTTGTTTCTCAATCCACTATATATAAATATATTTTAACTATGACATGAAAAATGTGAAAGAATTCAAAGGATATAATGCATGTTGAAATATATATATTGGTCTTCATACTAACACAGAAATTGCATACTACAAACCCTACATGTTTTAAAAGTTTTGCATTTCAGGCTGAGCATGCTGAGATTGACATAGATAACGACAATGGACATTTGAGCGCATTGACAGGACATTTGAGCGAAAAAAAAAGGACGTTTGAGCGCCAAAGTATAGGACATTTGAGCGCCTAAATTTTAGGACATTTGAGCGAAAATAAGAATAAGCGTAGGACATTTGAGCGAAAACAAGTCTTGGATAGAGAATTGTCTTATTGGCAATCACACCACGAATATAGTTCATTAAATGAGGAGTTTACCAACAAAAAGATTAAAACATATTTTAATTGTAAAAAACAAAGCACTAAAAACAAAGCACAGTCATAAAACAGGAGTTTACCAACAAAAAGATTAAAACATCTTTTAATTGTAAACAAAGCACTAAAAACAAAGCACTGTCATAAAACATAAAACTCGGCAACGGCATTATTTACAAGTCTGTTCGGGCTTGGAACTTATATCCCAGGCTTCTGACATAAAAATCCCTCGTAATTTCCTGCTGGCAGTATTTCGAATGCAAATCCCGGAGATTCTGTTCCTTCTCCTTTTCTGTTCGGCTCTGCGGTGCATCAATGTTCAAACTCCGAATTTTTATGTAAGTCACAGATTGCAATTTGATAATAGTGTCAAGGAAAATATAAATTGATGGATGACTGTGATAGAACTGCTCGTTATAATGGGCATGAAATGATTCGGGCCCATTGTTAGTACGTTTTAACGAGGATGGAACTTCGGCCCAGAGATGAGGGGGAAATAACGATTCATCTGTTATATAAGTATCAGTCAGGTAATCTGCAAATTCTATACAAGGCTTGTCGTTAGGTACAACGGCCATAAAATCTTCTACGAAACAGTCGGCTACTTCGTCTGGAGCTAAAAAGGCTATCCCAAAAATCCCTTTAAGCCATTTACTAATGTCTGAATCAAGCTCTTTGTATTGTTGACTAAGTCCAACTTTCTGGATTTTTCGCCACCAGGCTTGGCCTAAGTGAAACCTACAGCATTTGATCTCTATAGACGGGAAAAAATCCTTCCTAACTTTCATTACCCGTTCTTCAAAATCGACGTGTACTGCTTTCGGTTGAAGTGTGTGACAGTTTACATTAACATTAAATTTGTAAAAAAAGGTACTTACTGTACATCTCCAGGATATTTCTTCTCCTTTTAGTGTTTTGTCCACTCTATATCGGAAACTGTCACAAACAAGGCTTCTTTTTCCCTTATTAGTCTCGGTCAAAATAATATCCATTTTAACACGTACATGTATTATTAGTATTAAGATTTCAAGTGCCAAGGGACATTTCACTTAATAGATATATATATAAGAATTTTAGAACAAAGAAAATTTGCATAGCCAATGAATTATAGTAGAATTGATTGGTAAATAGAGATCAACTTAGGATTTCACTTACATAAACCAGCCAGAACCGGTCGAATTACTCGGGTGTGAAATAAAATAAAAAATATTTATAACTAAATCTTACTTTTTTTTCTTACTTTTAAAAAAAAATCTTAATTCGTGTAAAATTATCAGGGAAAATTTCGCTCAAATGTCCTGTCTGAAAACTCAGGTAAGGTTAATATCCCGGCGCTCAAATGTCCTATGAAGTCGGCGCTCAAATGACCCTATGTGCTTTTTTCTTTTTCGCTCAAATGTCCTATGCCCCATAGATAAATGGTTATAAGATTCAATTCCCTAATGTTTACATTACAGACTGATATAGAGTTTGAGTGTATTATATTTAATTCTGTGATGTTTACATTACAGACTGATATAGAGTATATTAAATTTAATTCCCTGATGTTTTATATTTTAGACTGACATAGAGTTTGAGATGTACACAGATTCCAGTATACAGAAAATACAGGCATCAATCAAATCAATGAAAATGTATACCTCCCTCCATGGATCAGAACTGTATGAAAATTCTGTAAGTAGAACAATAAGAAACCAGATATACATAACTATTTTAAAAATGTTTATTACTGTTAACCAACCTATTATTGAATTGGCATGAATAAGTAAAACTTGGGTGATCTCCTATTAATACAATGTACATGAATTATAAAACCTCAAAAATGAATCACGGTGAATTTTTGCCAAAGGAGGCTTAATTCTAGATATGACAGGCAAAAGATACCAGAGGAACTTTCAAACTCGTAGATCGAAAATAAACTGACAACACCATGGCTCAAAAGACAAACAAATAATAGTACACAAGACACAACATAAATAAAATATCCAGAAAAAATAAATAGGTTTAATGAATATTCTGTCAAAATTTAAATAATCACAATTATAATCAGAAGGAGAGATTCAAAGCTAGAATCTGTTTTGGTTTGGTGTTACCTTCAACTCAAAATTTAAGACACCAATTTAAAGTGAATACATCCATGCAGTATTGTTTTAAATAATAAAGCAGTTTTGAGCCGATATAACCAGAATGAAACGTTTTGATGAATAAGCTATGTATCTATGTGACATTTAATATGTTTTTCAGGTAATAAAGCCCTGTAATGTGGATTTTTCCCGTATTTCTTGTGTTCAGGACAACAAGACGGACTACAGTATAACACTACCACAACTGGACATCTATATAACACCTACAGTATTACATCTCATGGCTGATGTCACTAAATTACTGACTGGTCCAGAGAAAAAGGTAATACATGAACACCCAACCACAGGTTTATGCTACACAGACAGATTAAAGCAGTGCTAGGTCAGTCTTTAAATTTCAGTAGGTTGTAAGTTTTTTTGCTGTGTTGAAAGACTAACTGTGACATTAATATAAAGAGCAGCTTTAAAAAGGCTGTTTATTTATAATAGTTTTTTTTAATGCATATAGGAAATATAATACACCATATCTTTTGAATGAGTTGTAAAACAATACATTGATTTATTACCAGGAAGATGACACCTCAATAGCACCCGTACCAGAAACAGACATGTGGTCAGTCAAATCTGTATCAGCTGATAAATGGAGGGCCAGAATTGGTAAGATTTGAAAAATAAATATCAAACATTCTAGCTAATAGAAATCTCCTCTCCCTTTTGTATGAGTTTTTACTTTACATTTTGACAAGATCTTGTAGTCATTATTTTTAGAATTACATATCAAATTTAACCCTGTCCTGTACTGGACTTTGAGGTGTAATACCACCATTGATTTTCCCCTATTAGTCTTTGTTAAATTTGCACTTTTCAAAAAAATCTGTAGAATTTATCTTTGTTTCAAATAAAGAAATACTTGGCATGTGTAAAGTTTTTTCCTGTCCAGTACTATAAAAAAAAATTCACATAACATTTCATTGCATATAAGAAAATAACCATCACTGGAAGTTAACCAATCAAATTTCTCCCCTTATTTTATCTGTGTACAAGGTTTAGTCACCATGTAACCTCAAGATTATAAAATATTCTATAGAAATCCCAAATAAAAAAATAATGGTCCTTTGAAATACCCAAGACATATGTTTATGACACAGAAATCTTTTACTACAATAAAATGTAGTATTAATTACCTACAACTGTCAAATTCAAGGGAATATTTCTTTTCGACCTATTTTCGTATACAACCGGATGTGACGTACCATGATTTGGTGGTATTACACCTAGAAACTTGAGCTCAATTTTTAACATGCTAGCTAATGTTATAATAACACAGTAAATTTAGAGCACAGATCGAATATCCACTGTATGTGTCACAACATATAGTAACGATTTTAATTTATATGATGGGAACACATCAATTAACAAATGTTCAACACCTCAAATTTTTCAAACATTTTAAAACATTACTTTAAACCAATCATTAAGCTGTTTACATTACGTTTTCTAGATGAAGAAGGAAGTGCCATAGATCCCTTTGTGCCTGCAGAAGCTCCCACTGAATCCATCACATTGAAAATCAAAAAGATGAATTCATATTTCCGAGTGAGGAACCTAGATTATGATGTTGACTTACTTCATCTTAAGATGTCCATTGATGCCAAGATTTCTGACTTACAAAAACAGGTGAGACATTAGAGGGGTATACATTCAATTATAAAGAACTTTAACTTTCAACATGTAGTTTTATAAATACTAAAGAATTAAGTTGGGATAGTTAACAGAAGGGCAGAATACTATAATAAATTGATGATAAATAAGGAGGGACAAAATAGTCTAAAAAGTTACGGGAATGGTTGAATACTTTAGTTGATGGAAGTTAAATGAAATATAGAATTAATAAGTCAGGGTCAGTCAAGTAAGAGAGACACTTCTTAAGATTAAGAGAAGGCACTTCATTTAATTCCTGAAGGCTTCTTGTATTATGATGATGCAGTAATGTATATGTAATATTTTGATATGATGTGATTGATTTTATTCAATGAGATTGTTGAATTACTTTAGTCCCCCTTTCTTGTAAATGTTTACTGAAGAACAGTATAAAAATATAGCTTATTTGAATGGCTTAATTAACACAAAATATCTTTTTCAGAGTTTGATGTCAAATTTCAAGGTTAAAAGATTGGGATATTTGCAAAATATAAGAACTATTATGAGTGATAGAAAGTTATTTTGTTTAAATGAAAAGAGTTTTCATAATTTATACATAGCAAACAATTTAGATGACACCTAGTTGTTTCATTATAGTTCCAAATGACCAGTGACATTCAAATGGAAGCCAGATATTTCAACGAAAAACTCAGTGTATGGGAACCCTTCATAGAAAAAGTCTCTGAAAAGGAAGGACAGTATAGACCGTGGGAATGTGTGATGAAGGTAGGTCAGTGTATGGGAACCCTTGATAGAAAAAGTCTCTGAAAAGGAAGGACAGTATAGACCATGGGAATGTGTGATGAAGGTAGGTCAGTGTATGGGAACCCTTGATAGAAAAAGTGTCTGAAAAGGAAGGACAGTATAGACCATGGAAATGTGTGATGAAGGTAGGTCAGTGTATGGGAACCCTTGATAGAAAAAGTCTCTGAAAAGGAAGGACAGTATAGACCATGGGAATGTGTGATGAAGGTAGGTCAGTGTATGGACCAAGTATGGATTTGGTTAGCATCGTTTTTACTGTTCTTAAGATATGTCCCTTTATAAAGTTACATTCAAGTAGGGCATCGTCTGTGTCACATGGACACATTCACCATTAATTTTAATAATGAGATGACTTCCAGATGTTAGTTTAGTTATTCTGTGGTGATTTATTATTTTAAGAAATTATTAAGTTGCAGATTAATGGGAAACTGATAATGCATATTTTTTATTCTAGGTAATAAGGAATCGTAGCTATCCAATGACATTTAACTATGTTCAGGATGGATTCAGTTTGGAGGACACTTACCGAAACAATGTCCAGAAACTGTTACAGGAGAGTAAGCGACGTTCAAGTTCATCAGAATCAGAGACAGATGATTCTATAGTAGAGAAAACTGTGATGAGACACAAATTTCCCAGGACCAGGTCAAGAATCGCTAGTGATAAAAGTTTCGGTAAACGCAGTAATTATATTTGATTATTTTATACCTAAGATAAGAAAGATTTTGAAATTACTTCAATTTGATCGTTCTTTAAAAAATCTAATTTTCAAATAAAAAGGCATAAATAGTAAACAGTATAGCATTACTTTTTATCTTATTTCTTGTATGCTTTCAAAGATTGAACTGAAAACCATTTAAAAAGGGAGGTAATTTCCTGGATAAAAAATGGGAGGTTATTGCTTAATTTTTTTTAAATTTTGAATTATCTGCCTTAATTAAAAAGATTGATCATTTGTGTAGAAAAAATGAGTTGATTAGAATAAACTTATAATCTCAATTCACTAACTTTGTTTAGGAAAGCTTACAAGTCACATAATGTAAAGTAATTCAATTTCAAACAAATGTTTGATTTCGGTGTTTAATGGGCGTGACTTATTACAGAATCCCTTAGTCATCCGGGGAGTATACAGGGTGAGTCTGACACAGAACCAGACGGACTTATACAAAGTATAACCAACAAACTGGGAGGGATATTCTCTGACAGTGACAGCAGTGAGGATGCTGACATAAGTGAGAACGATGATAATGGGGACTTGGTTGATCCTTCTCTTGATAAACCCGTCTTTATAACCTCTAAAGGACCTGTACATATAGCAATGGGTAACTTGGTGTTGTGGGGTAACATATGGTGTTGTGGACAACTAAATGTTGTGGGTACATGTGGTTTTGTGGGTAACTCTATGTCATGAATAGAATATTGATGCCATAGGGTTTTTCATGTTGTGAATGTGTGTTGTAAATTTTATTTTGCGATTCTGTTTGATTTAGACAGAATGGAGTTTCTTAGGAGAACATTTCTTCTTTCATTTCTTCCAAGTAAGATTATTTTATTGAACTTTTGGATTATGGAATTGCATGCAAAGACCTATTTTTAGCTCACCTGGCCCATGTAAATTTTGCTGTTTTTTGTTAGTATCTTGAATATTATTATAGATAGAGGTAAACTGTAAACAGCAATAATGTACAGCAAAGTAAGACCTAAAAATAAGTCAAATGTGACCAAAATGGTCAATTGACCCCCTAAGGAGTAATTGTCCTTTATAGTAAATTTTTAACAATTTTCATAAAATTTGTAAATTTTTACTATCATTTTCCACTGAAACTACTGGACAAAGTTCATTATAGATAGAAATAATTGTTAGCAGCAAGAATGTTCAGTAAAGTAAGATGTACAAACACATCACCATCATCAAAACAAAATTTTGTCATGAATCCATCTGCGTCCTTTGTTTAATATTCACATAGACCAAGGTGAGCGACACAGGCTCTTTAGAGCCTCTAGTTTTTAATAGCCTATTGACTATAAATATATAATTAAACGTTAAAATTTACAATAAAATTACATGACTTTGATCACAATGTAACAGTTGATACCTATATGTTTGGTCTGTAAGATTTTTATTGAAAACAGATTATTTTTATACGACCGCAAAAATTTTAAAAATGAATAGAAATTGATGAAATTTTGACACAAGGTTTATGACCACAAAAGGAAGGTTGGGATTGATTTTGGGAGTTTTGGTCCCAACATTTTAGGAATTAGGGGCCAAAAAGGGCCCAAATAAGCATTTTTTTGGTTTTCGCACTATAACTTTAGTTTAAGTGAATAGAAATCTATGAAATTTTGACATAAGGTTTATAACTACAAAAGGAAGGTTGGGATTGATTTTGGAAGTTTTGGTTCCAACAGTTTAGGAATTAGGGGCCAAAAAAGGGCCCAAATAAGCATTATTCTTGATTTTTGCACAATAACTTTAGTATAAGTGAATAGAAATCAGTGAAATTTAAACACAAGGTTTATGACCACAAAAGGAAGGTTGGGATTGATTTTAGGAGTTGAGGTCCCAACAGTTTAGGAATTAGGGGCCAAAAAGGGGCCCAAATAAGCATTATTCTTGGTTTTCGCACCATAACTAAAGTATAAGTAAATAGAAATCTATGAAATTTAAACACAAGGTTTATGACCATAAAAGGAAGGTTGGGTTTGATTTTGGGAGTTTTGGTCTCAACAGTTTAGGAAAAAGGGGCCCAAAGGGTCCAAAATTGAACTTTGTTTGATTTCATCAAAAATTGAATAATTGGGGTTCTTTGATATACTAAATCTAACTGTGTATGTAGATTCTTAATTTTTGGTCCCGTTTTCAAATTGGTCTACATTAAGGTCCAAAGGGTCCAAAATTAAACTAAATTTGATTTTAACAAAAATTGAATCCTTGGGGTTCTTTAATATGTTGAATCTAAAAATGAACTTAGATTTTGATTATTGGCCCATTTTTCAAGTTGGTCCAAATCGGGGTCCAAAATTAAACTTTGTTTGATTTCATCAAAAATTGAATAATTGGGGTTCTTTGATATGCCAAATCTAACTGTGTATGTAGATTCTTAATTTTTGGTCCCATTTTCAAATTGGTCAACATTAAAGTCCAAAGGGTCCAAAATTAAACTAAATTTGATTTTAACAAAAATTGAATTCTTGGGCTTTTTTGATATGCTGAATCTAAACATGTACTTAGATTTTTGTTTATGGGCCCAGTTTTCAAGTTGGTTCAAATCAGGATCCAAAATTATTATATTAAGTATTGTGCATTAGCAAGAAATTTTCAAGTGCACAGTATTCAGCAATAGCAAGAAATCTTCAGTTGCACAGTATTGTGCAATAGCAAGAAATTTTCAATTGCTCAGTATTGCGCAATAGCAAGAAATCTTCAATTGCACAGTATTGTGCAATAGCAAATATTTTCAATTGCACAGTATTGTGCAATAGCATGAAATATCTAATTGCACAATATTGTGCAATAGCAAGAAATTTTCAATTGATTGGAGTTATCTTTCTTTGTCCAGAATAGTAGTTGAGTCAACTTAAATCATTGTTTTATACAATATACAATGTATATTCACTTTTACTACCAACTGATAAATTAAAACAATCTTTACCATTCAGTGATAACAAGCACCTTTTGTTACATTTTAATATTTTATGATGTATTTAAATGAGTAGTTATTGTTGCAAACTCCATTAGAAATTTGAATTGAGATCAGTTTTGGTAAAAGGGAAAGGGGGATGTGAAAAAAAAAATGGGGGGGGGGGGGGGGTTAAATTTTTCTCATTTCAGATTTCATAAATAAAAAGAAAATTTCTTCAAACATTTTTTTGAGAGGATTAATATTCAACAGCATAGTGAATTGCTCAAAGGCAAAAAATTTTTTTTAAGTTCATT
The DNA here is from genome assembly GCA_037788925.1 of Mytilus galloprovincialis. Lineage (NCBI taxonomy): Eukaryota > Metazoa > Mollusca > Bivalvia > Mytilida > Mytilidae > Mytilus > Mytilus galloprovincialis. The sequence goes on from CM075340.1 coordinate 76,128,708, forward strand.
AGACCACATTCATTCTGTGTCAGAAACCTATGCTGTGTCAACTATTTAATCACAATCCAAATTTAGAGCTGTATCCAGCTTGAATGTTGTGTCCATACTTGCCCCAACCATTCAGGGTTCAACCTCTGCGATCGTATAAAGCTGCGCCCTGCGGAGCATCTGGTTCGAATTTATTTAAGTTACTGCTCAGTAATGTGAAATTTCTGTTTTGCATATAACATCTGTTTAAAGAATGTATAGAAAAAAAGGATGATACCAAAGGGACAGTCAAAAAGTTTTAATCGAAAAAAGACAACATTATAATTTATAAAAGGTAAACCCAGTGAAAATAATGTGGAGATGGTTGGTTTAAATCAAAATGTTCTAGTTTGGGTGTAATTTTTCTGTTTTCATTCAATTATGACAATCATACTGTTGCCTGTACAATAGGGGTTCTAAAATTTGTGGTTATGCCCCCAAATCCCTCCTGGCCTTGGTGGCAGACTGGTCTTCCTGTTGGTTGTCAAATTACTGTACCACAAGCCTGTCAACACAAAAGATGTGAGTTCCAATCTGGCATTGGACAGGTGCACTTGACTCCAACCTTAATTGACAAGGATTGTCAGTTTTCCTGTCTAAGGTTGTGGTGAGCACTGTGTCTTCCTTCACCAATAAATGCTGACTGTCATAAAATAGCACAATAGTGTTTAAAGTGGTATTAAACACAAATCAATGAATGAATAAATTTAAAGGAAAAGGTGATAAAGGGTTAGGATATTCCTAGCAGTGTAGGATAGCTTAGTTATAGCTTGTTTAACTGCACACATTATTTAAGTTGATAAATGTTTACGATATAGTTTTTGAAAGCTTTTCTCTTACTTTCTTTTTCACTTTTATTTTTATCTTACCTTTTTTTGCAGGCGGACTACAAAGACTTTTTACCTGTTGTTCACCATGTTGTCAAGGTTATTTTTTTATGTTTTTTTTTACTTGTCAGATTATCGTTATATGCTACATCCATTACAGACAAGTTGAAATCTGTTTGTATCTTTTATGAAACTAGTTTGGCATTTCTAATTAAATCATGATATTTGATTAAAAAACTAGACTTCTAGAAAGACACATTCATAAAAAAAATGCAATTTGTACTTTACTAATAATTAGTTATGACTATATACTAATAGAAAGTAACCCCTTCATACTTATAAAATATATTTCTAACATTGTAAGCTAACTTAACATCCAAGACCTGGTCATAACCAAAATCTCTACATGTATTTTGTTTTACTCAGTTTGTACCTGGTTATCTGTGATTGAATAACACCATTTTGAATATGAAATGAAGACCAAAATTATAACTAGAACAAGGGGTTTGTTTCTGTAAATAGTTGAAAATCTGACAAGTAACTAATTTTTGCCTGCTTTTGTTTGGAGATGGTGTTTTGTTTAACCGCTTTGTAGATTTAGTATTTAACCCTGTTATTTGCATGGTACTATTGCAGTTTTTTTAACGTTGTATTTTATGACTTTATTATTACAGCTAATATACTAAAATGTGTAAAAGGGACAATTAAACTAAGTTTGATTGTGTGATATGTCAGACTTATATGCATGAAGTTCTCATTCAGATATATCCGATTTAACAAATTAATAACATTGATAAACACTAACATTTATTGTATAAATTGATTAGAGCATAAATTGAGTTAATTTCTCATTACTTTATAGTCTAATAAATTTATAGATATAATGTTATGTTTTATATCATCAAAATCATGATACAGACAATTATGAAGTAGATAAAGTCTTTTTTCAACTCAATTTGTTGAAGAACAATGTTAAATAAAGATGACTTTATATAAGCTTTTGGACTCTTCAGTTGGTATAAGAAACTAACATGTTGTGAAATGATTTTAGTAAAAGTATTTAGTGTCATAATTTATATTCATTTCTATATAAATGTATTTCTTCTATTTACTATATTCAGTTGTGTATGATACGCATTTATTTTAAAATTTTCTGTGGTCCAAGGAATTCAAAAGTTTCAAAGTAATGTTGCATAAATCGATAAAGTTTTGGAAATGTATAACCATTTTATTTGTTTTGTGCATTTAACACAAGTTTGATAGAGTAAATCAAATAACCTTCATCCTTTCTACAGATCAAAGTATGTATGATGAATTAGATGCTGGTCCGCAGTTAGATAATACAGAGGAAGGAGAGAAAGAGGAACCTCGACCTCAGTCATATTACATCATCATGGCCTCTCAGGACCAACTACTTCTGAATGTCACACCGCAGGCTATAGATGTCCTCACTGATGTCACTAATGTAAGTCAGTCATATTACATCATCATGGCCTCTCAAGACCAACTACTTCTGAATGTCACACTGCAGGCCATAGATGTCCTCACTGATGTCACTAATGTAAGTCAGTTATATTACATCATCATGGCCTCTCAGGACCAACTACTTCTGAATGTCACACCACAGGCTATAGATGTCCTCACTGATGTCACTAATGTAAGTCAGTCATATTACATCATCATGGCCTCTCAAGACCAACTACTTCTGAATGTCACACCGCAGGCTATAGATGTCCTCACTGATGTCACTAATGTAAGTCAGTCATATTACATCATCATGGCCTCTCAGGACCAACTACTTCTGAATGTCACACCGCAGGCTATAGATGTCCTCACTGATGTCACTAATGTAAGTCAGTCATATTACATCATCATGGCCTCTCAAGACCAACTACTTCTGAATGTCACACCGCAGGCTATAGATGTCCTCACTGATGTCACTAATGTAAGTCAGTTATATTACATCATCATGGCCTCTCAGGACCAACTACTTCTGAATGTTACACCACAGGCTATAGATGTCCTCACTGATGTCACTAATGTAAGTCAGTCGTATTACATCATCATGGCCTCTCAGGAACAACTACTTCTGAATGTTACACCGCAGGCTATAGATGTCCTCACTGATGTCACTAATGTAAGTCAGTCGTATTACATCATCATGGCCTCTCAAGACCAACTACTTCTGAATGTTACACCGCAGGCCATAGATGTCCTCACTGATGTCACTAATGTAAGTCAGTCATATTACATCATCATGGCCTCTCAGGACCAACTACTTCTGAATGTCACACCACAGGCTATAGATGTCCTCACTGATGTCACTAATGTAAGTCAGTCGTATTACATCATCATGGCCTCTCAGGACCAACTACTTCTGAATGTCACACCACAGGCTATAGATGTCCTCACTGATGTCACTAATTTAAGTCAGTCGTATTACATCTTCATGGCCTCTCAGGACCAACTACTTCTGAATGTCACACCGCAGGCTATAGATGTCCTCACTGATGTCACTAATGTAAGTCAGTCGTATTACATCATCATGGCCTCTCAGGACCAACTACTTCTGAATGTCACACCGCAGGCCATAGATGTCCTCACTGATGTCACTCATGTAAGTCAGTCGTATTACATCATCATGGCCTCTCAGGACCAACTACTTCTGAATGTCACACCACAGGCTATAGATGTCCTCACTGATGTCACTAATGTAAGTCAGTCATATTACATCATCATGGCCTCTCAAGACCAACTACTTCTGAATGTCACACCACAGGCTATAGATGTCCTCACTGATGTCACTAATGTAAGTCAGTCATATTACATCATCATGGCCTCTCAAGACCAACTACTTCTGAATGTCACACCGCAGGCTATAGATGTTCTTACTGATGTCACTAATGTAAGTCAGTCGTATTACATCATCATGGCCTCTCAGGACCAACTACTTCTGAATGTTACACCGCAGGCTATAGATGTCCTCACTGATGTCACTAATGTAAGTCAGTCGTATTACATCATCATGGCCTCTCAAGACCAACTACTTCTGAATGTCACACCGCAGGCTATAGATGTTCTTACTGATGTCACTAATGTAAGTCAGTCGTATTACATCATCATGGCCTCTCAGGACCAACTACTTCTCAATGTCACACCGCAGGCTATAGATGTCCTCACTGATGTCACTAATGTAAGTCAGTCATATTACATCATCATGGCCTCTCAAGACCAACTACTTCTGAATGTCACACCGCAGGCTATAGATGTCCTCACTGATGTCACTAATGTAAGTCAGTCATATTACATCATCATGGCCTCTCAGGACCAACTACTTCTGAATGTTACACCGCAGGCTATAGATGTCCTCACTGATGTCACTAATGTAAGTCAGTCGTATTACATCATCATGGCCTCTCAGGACCAACTACTTCTGAATGTTACACCGCAGGCTATAGATGTCCTCACTGATGTCACTAATGTAAGTCAGTCATATTACATCATCATGGCCTCTCAGGACCAACTACTTCTCAATGTCACACCACAGGCTATAGATGTCCTCACTGATGTCACTAATGTAAGTCAGTCGTATTACATCATCATGGCCTCTCAGGACCAACTACTTCTGAATGTTACACCGCAGGCTATAGATGTCCTCACTGATGTCACTAATGTAAGTCAGTCGTATTACATCATCATGGCCTCTCAGGACCAACTACTTCTCAATGTCACACCGCAGGCCATAGATGTTCTTACTGATGTCACTAATGTAAGTCAGTCATAGAGCTTGTTTTGTCTATACCTCTTATGATGAATAATTATATGCCCATTTACGGGATGTATTATGGTATACTGTTGTCTGTGTGTCCATCTGTTGTCAACATGTCATACAATAACTCAAAAAAAAATTTACCAACCAATTTGCATGAAACTTTGTTGAGTTGTTTATATCTATTGACATGAGCTCCCTTTTGATTTTTATAAATTTTAGATTTTACGTTTCTGAGTTGTGGGGTTTTATTCATTAAAAAAAGTGTAATTTTCCCGTTTTTAGACAGTAACCCGAAAAATTCTATGGAGCAGTTTTCATAAAACTTTGGTGGCTGGTTTATATCTTTTGAAATAATCATCTCCTTTATGTTTTTTTTTTTATGAATTTCTGTTATGACATTGAGGAGTTAGTTGAAAAAGCCAAGGGTATAGCATTCGCTCATAGCCAAGCTCTTTATAAACTTATGTCACGCCATGTGCGATAGATATTGTCATTACCTCTCAGAATCGGACAAATACTGAAATTAAGTCTTCTAAAATCTCATTCTTACTATTGGTATCCATTCAGATAATTCAGGATGAAATGGCATTGATTTAAAATTGAATAACCTAAATCCTGAAATATCACTAAGACATCCTCAGCCGCAGGTTTAACTGATATTGAAATGTGATATTACAGCTTGATTTGAGTCGATGCTGTTATAAAAGTCACTTACACGATATCCCAACATCATTCTGAACTGTCATAATCAAATGGCATTAATTGATTGTAAATGTTTAAGAGTAGATATTGCTCCTTGTTTGTTCCAATTGTAAATTGCTATAACTAATACCTATCTTTTACAGTTTTAAGAATATTGATATTGTTTATTTATAGGCTATGATGACACCTGAGGCTGTGGAGGGTGAGAGCAAATCTAGACCAGCATTTGAAATCAATAATCAGGTTTGTTAAAATCCAATTAAAAAACTTCTCTAATTCTTAACCTTATATTTCTGGTTAAAAACTTGTCTTTCAATTAAAGTTTTTTGTCATAATATTTTTTTCTGAGCTTTGCAAAAGCATATTTATTAAATAGATCAGTAAAAAATTAACTTTACTCAAATATATTTTGAAATTATTTTGTATCATGATTCCATAGACGATATAAAGTGGATATTATATAAAATCATAGTTATTTACATAAATACAATCAATTAAGGTGGTTTTTTTTCTGAAAAAATAGGATATAGAATTTGTTTATGTGGTTCTCTTACTTTGTTAGGGATTCCATGTCAGATATTGAGTTATAACAACCCTTATCCCTTGTGCTACCTTGAAATTTTATTTATGCCAAGCCTCCCTAAATTTTACTGTAAAGATCAAGATCTATGAAATAAGAACATGATGAGTATATTGTTTACATTTCAGCTTGGTTTAGACACCTCTATGGTTCTTCACCCTGATATCAAGGTATGTATATAGTTTCCCAGCTAGTCCATATTAAAATACGGAGATGTGGTATGATTGTCAATGAGACAACTATCCACCTGTGGTAAAATGAAATGGAAGTAAGATATTTATGGGAGTTGTATGGCCCATATCTATCAAAATTCATAAATGGCTAGACATTGTGACAAGTTACTCCCCACCCTTCCTGAAAAGGTTATTTTCAATAGTTTTTTATATCTTGCTGGGCTGCTGATTTACGGAAATGCTTGTCCTATTAACAGTTTGGAAGAACACTCTAGATGATGATCTTGATGTGCATGACACAAATTCTGGATGTTAGAAATAAAGACAATTGGACATAGAAATCTATAACATAGGTTAAATAAATATGTATTTTCAACCTTATTATGTTTAGGACAATATTTATATTTCATGTGATTATTTATTCATTTATTTGTAGGTCCATGAGAATCATGTAAAGAAATGTCATGTGTTAAGACAAGGAAAAGATGATAACCAGGTCAAAATAGTTCTACGTGATGAAAACGATGAAAGGATAGATCTACCTGATATCAAAGAAGAGTGGTAGGTTCTGGTTTATATGAATAAAAAAAGGGGGTATTAGGATGGTAATTAAATATATCACAGAAGAACGATAAAAAGGGGTGATCAGAGTGGGATACAAAGAAGAAATTGATTCTCTCAGAATATGGTATATTAATGCTATAAAGTTGGCTGCAAAAAAGGACGCATTTTCACCCACAAGTCCTGCAATTAGATATCATTTTTAGTTCAAACTTTAAATGTGCACAACACAATTTAGTTAATTTCTAAGGTTTTTTTATGAGCACATGTAGACAAAAACCAGTTTATTAAAAAAAAATAATTATATATATATATGTCTCTTTTTCCTTGTTCTATATATATTTATTTTTATGCCCCACCTACAATAGTAGAGGGGCATTATGTTTACTGGTCTGTTCATCCATTTGTTCGTCCATTCATTCATCCGTCCTTCCCGCTTCAGGTTAAAGTTTTTGGACAAGGTAGTTTTTGATGAAGTTAAAGTCCAATCAACTTGATACTTAGTACACATGTTCCCTTTGATATGATCTTTCTGCTTTTAATGCCAAATTAGAGTTTTTACCCCAATTTCACGATCCACTGAACATAGAAAATGATATTGTGATTGGGACATCCATGTACTTTGGACACATTCTTGTTTTGGGATGAGTTGATTGTCGTCCTGTACAGATGATTTTGACTATAAATGCTTGTTTTTATATTTTCTGTATAAGTTCAGACCACTTTTATGTGTATTTTCAGTGGTGATGATGTAGATGGTTTGGTGTCCCGATCAGATGATTTTGTGGCCGAGACTCTGGCAGCCTTCGGTAACATGATGACATCATCGGGAGCATTTGTATTTGATGATGACCCAGATTACCTGTCAGGTGACAAGATGGACATCAACCGACTCAAAATTCAGGTTAGAACATTAGAGAATTAAAAGTTGTTTAGCAGTAACAAAAATAAAGTATAAATACATGGTCATGTATACCATCACTGAATACATGTATAGAAAGTGAAATAGCAAGACTCAAAATAACAATACATTAACTGCTAAAAGACAGAAAACGGCAATCCAATATTTCTTTATTGTTATTTGTCAAGATTTGTTGAGAAAAGAAAATTAAGATTTCAATTGGAGTTATTTATGAAAGCAAACTCTTTCTTTGATCAACTTTTTATAATGCATTTTATATGTGTTATGAAATTTTGATATGCCAAATGATAGCTGATGCTAATTTTTTTGAAGGTTGATGGTTTTGATTTATCTTCAACAATATTCCACAAGAGAGCATGTCTGCAGTTATTTCCCCTTACTCCAGACAAGGTTTGTATGTTGTATATAAAACAGAGCATAATTTGACAATCAACTCAAATGGAATTTTATTTACAAAGATGTAGATTAAGTCTTTCCTAAGTGTCTTAGTCAATAACTGTATATTTGGTATTGACATTTAGTCCTAACAATCTTTTAAACCTTTAAGATTTCCTATTATATCATTGAAACGATTCTACTACTACAGGGATGCCAAACGATCTTGACCTTCTATTGAGGGTCATGCAAGGTTGGTGCTTAATCAATTCTGGTTGAAATGTACATGCATCTTATATTCTAGAGGTATCTTTCTGCATGAAATTTTTTGTATCTTTATGAGCAAACATGGCTTTTGTGTCAATTAAAAAACCAACTCAGTATTTAATTTACATTACTTGGTTGTATTTTAGTAAGGGGCGTAACATAATAAGGGGGGTATCTGCACGGAAAAATGCGAAATAAAATTGCCATTTCATGATGAAGGAACAATTAAAAATTACTTGCATGTTGATTTTTTTACCGATTTCACAAAACACGTTGAATAATGAACCTTTTTCACGGCTGCACGTGGAAAATTAATGACAAAACACGTTGCACGAAAAAAACCTTTACCACCCTGTTTAGTTGCCAAATAGAATTAGTTTGATCAATTTTTTTGGTGACATATTAACAGAAATTAAAGTTTCAATGCCAACCGAAAATACTACACCTGTGTTGCATTGGAAATTTTGTAAATAACAAATACTGAATAGTAAAAATGTATCAGTATAATAATTCATACTATTTACCTGACTGTATAATTAACACAAAAGTATTTTATTTTGGATTAAACTATGAGAGGTGCAAATAAATTAATTGGCTATCCTCACAAATACAAAATGCTGTTTTTGCCATTTGGTAAATGAATTTCCAATTTGGAATTTCCTTGTAGATGTTATTTTGTTATTTTACTTTTTATAATGTTCAGGGTTTTTTTCTTTCTTAGCCAGAGGAAATAATTGACAGAAAGGTAAACTGGATATTGTTGAATGTTGTTGTATATGATATAATGATACCATCATGGTAATGACATTTAAGTAAGATAAAGTTATATTGATATACTTAAATAGATATAGGCATGATAAAGTATGTGTTATTTACGATATAGCTTGATGTTGTTATTCCTTAAATGTTGTTGTGTGATGAAATTTTCAGAACCAGCATGTTTTGGCAGAATAACTATCCAGAGTATTTTACAAATCCAAATTCAGTAAAAATCCTACCATACCAACTCGGTTACCTTCATAGAGTTGTACATGTATTAGATATAGTTTATGAGAGACACAATGATATTGATTTAGAAGCAATGTTTTAAAAGGAAAATTTTCAAAAGTTCTTTCTTGATCTGTAAATAAAGGTTGTAAAAAGAATGTGATAAAATACTTATCATTACAAGAAAATTGATTAATTTACAGCAATTCTGAAGACTGTTGCAAAAAAAGTGCTAGGTGACATGCTTCATAATAATAGTAGATAGATTTAAGTAAGTTGTATATAGAATAAGGATTGCTAATGTCTTAACAGTATGTTGCAAGAAATTGAAGGCATGTTATGGACTAGAGAAGACGTTACTAAGTTGTTAAACTTCCATCTGATCCATTTGTCATTTTGAACAATAAAATATTTTTAAACTATGAACTAGAGATTTGTTAAATATGTATAATTGAGACAAGAACTTTTTACATTTGACAGCATTCCACGAAGTACTGGTACCTATTACATATTGATGTCGTTCATGGTAGTAAAGTTATAAAAATCATGTCGCCACTCAAGGTAAGGAACATAAGGATGGTGTGTAACTTGGTTGGATGTCATCAGAAATATAGAAAATATAGAACAAATGATTCTGTCATGACAAAAAAAATAGTCAAGAAATAAAACCTGGTTTTTTGAGGGAACTTTTAAGAGGCATATCATTCAAATGGATGTTGCAGAGTCAGAAGCCTTTCCAAAATTCTCCAAAAACAAATATGTTTCTTTGATAATTTTGCATACCTCAGATCGATGGACATAAAAGCATCTATTACCCCTGACCCATTTAGAAATATACTCTTTGTACCTTCAAGCAGTTGTTTTAATGGATTACTCCTAATAAGTGAGAGAAGTTTTTTTATTCCACTGTTTATTCATATTGATAGATTATACAATATTTGATTGGTTGAGACTATCCAACTTGTCATTGAACTAATCTTCATATTCCCCTCTGAGTATCATATTCCCCTCTGAAATGTCGGGACTAAATTGTGTGACATTATGCCAGGTTTATGTACATAATGTCTTGAACTTCTTATTTTCTAAGTAGCGATAGCAAATAATTTTATCATTAGCATGTTCAAATTTATTTATATTCAAATTAAATAGTTAACTGTTTATTCATACTGTTTATCAATGTGCATGTTTGTATTTAATAGTAATACAAACAAGCGGATAAGGAAAAAAATGTAGACAAACTAATTTATGAAGTTCAGATAGTAAACAAAGCATATGTAGTGGAATAAAACATTCATTTCCCTTGGCCTCGGGAAATATGAAGATTTGTTCACCCTCAACAAATCATATTTCCAAATCTTCATATCTCCCTCTGGATCATGAAATTAATGTTTAGTATCCACGAAGGTATGATTCTTAAAATTGGACATTATAGCTTTGTATTTGTGTGCATATTTGAAATTTTCAACAACAAAAAATGCATGCAATGACGTTATTCAGTGGTGTAAATTTGTCAAATTGAAGGAAATTAATTCATATGATAATTGAGTATCTATTTATAGAAAATAAGTAAGCTTCATATTTTGAGGATTTCTCAGTCTTTTTATCTGCATAAGGAATTGGAGGGAGTGCAGTTCTTTCTTGAACCCACCAATATACAATTTTAAGTTATTGTCATACATTTATATAATTTGTAAATATGATCACAAGTGTTGCTTAAAGACCTATGAATAAATTACATCTACCCATACATTTTAATTGTATTTTGTAAAGAGTTAGTATTCCTATATGACATTGTCTGTTTCAGATGGAGAACAGTTTAACCTTTGCAGTTGATATTTATTGTAAAACTGAAGATCTGAAACAGTACGGGATCAGTGTGACCTACATAGAATTAGGTCAATACTCCAAGCTAAAGACATTACAACCAGGTCAGGAGTATGTGATTCCACTGTTCCTGGCGTATAACTCAGATCTGTTTGTTGCTCCTACAGACCTCAGGTGAGTATAAAAAGACACTGCAATTGAAAAACATATCTTATATAGAAAAAGAGATTTTTATTGGATGCATATGAGACATGGTTTCAAAGATGAGGTTGGTTTTTAACAACCTTGACTACCCATAAGTGCCTTACACGGTCAGACCTTGCCTTTTGGGGCATTTGAAAGTTTATTTTCACCTTAAGTTAATTGATATTATTTTGAGTAAGGTTTATGTATCAAAGATGTTTTCATGGAAAGCCAGACTTCTTTTTAGCATGTAAGATTCTTTGTCACAAATATTTACCATCTGTTTAAACTACTAACAATACATTGAAAAGAAAGTGTTGAAGAAGTATAGAATTAAGAATTGAAATATGGAATGTGTCGGAAAGCAGAAAACAGCCAAAGGCCCCCAATAGGTTATCAACACAGCAAGAAAATCATGCACCCAGAGGGGGCTTCAGGTGGCCCCTATACAATAATGCATACTAGTTTACCAAAGATGAACACAACACTTAACTCCAAACAAAAAAATGAACCAAAACCATAAAAACTAGTATATAACATATAAACATAGAAATGTCTAAAAATATTAAGTTTGAAAAGGAGTAAAAATATTTTCAGAGGTATTCAAATCCATAATAATGGAATTTGGTGGAAGGACATACAGAGAACAAAGGAAAGAGCCAAGACCTACACGTGTACAGGTGGAACTGATGGCGACAAAGTCTTCAAGGTTAGATTGATGTGGAAAATTAGTCATACAATTGTTTGTCTGAGTACAACAAATAGTAATCAACTTTAGTTTAAAGAGAGAAGTGGAAATTAATTAGAAATCTTCATTTGTTTAAGTTATTAAGAATATTCTGATTTAATTATATATGAATATACTGTGACTTAGATACCAATTATAGTGGATTTTGTTGGTATAGGTAAACCATAAATTGAAAAGTTAAATGCAGGACAAATTTTCTTTTGTCTTGTTCATGTTTTATGCTGACTTTGGTGAGACCATGTTATCAAAATAATGGCTGAATTTTTGGTTTGAGTTGCAATAAAATCATTGGTAAATTATTGAAAACTTGTACACATGTGATGTATGATGTGACATTTTATGTCAAATTAGAATTTTGGTCCATATTTTTTATTTCATGGAACAAGGAAATGTGATGGTGAAAGCAGGATAAGTTTGTCTTTTTAACACAAATATTTGTTTAAATTAAAACAGAACTCATTAGGGGGTCTCATTGGGGGGGGTTCCAATCCCGGATCCTGCTTACTGTTTTGTCAGATTCCTGTATCCCGCTTACACTATATACATAAGCAATTCTCATTTTTTTGTCATTTCCCAGGTCCCGCTAGACCTCATTTCCTGTTTTCACTACACAATAATTTGACTTTCATGTGTCATACTTACAAAAAATCGGCAATCCAGCGACACGCTTAGACCCCAATGAGACCCACTCATTAGTAAACACATTGTATTATATTTTTGTACAGGTCTATCTTGCAGATGGTAAAAAGTTGACACCAAGACAAGAAGTACCAAAAGGAGTTCCCTATTTCACATTAGTATTAAAACCTCCAGTCCTGATACATAACTATCTACCCTATGATCTACAGTACTCTTTGGAGGTTAGTTATAATCATTTCCTGATATTTCATGTATAAAGCCATCTACTATGCTACAAAGATCAGAAATCTAAATCAACCCAAAACTCTCAATAGATTAAAAAAAAAAAAAAAAAGGCAAATAAACAACCACTGCCAGGCATTGATTCAAAGAAAACACTTTGTTCAGCTATTTATATTTTTACTATCTTGATTACACAAGAATTGATGGAGCAAAATTTGTACTTCAGTTCTGAAGATGCCACGCTTGTTGGCGAAACATGTCGACCAAAATAAACTCTTACCATGCGGTAATTGATGGATGTTGTTTATATTATCATTTTATCTTGTTCAAACTGCAATAAACCTACTGATATAAACAGATCCTGGTCATGGGTTTTACTATCTTTAATTTTACAAATATAATAGCCGTGGTCATGTGTAAATTTACAACAAATCAATGGCTTCAATGAACTCTTTCGATTCTAATAACACAAATACGATCATTTAAAAACTGAAGCAAGGGTGAATATGTAGTATTTGTGGATGTTTTATTTAACCTACTGTTAGATAAATATAAAAAAATAATCTAATAAATATGTAGCTTGCATGAATCATTTACTACAAAAAACGTTAGAAAAAATGTGAATAAACTCATCATACTGGGGTACGATACCAGGATTGAAATTTTATATTTGTGCCAAACGCACGTTACTAGTAGAAAAGCCTTGGTATTTCAAATATTCAAAGTTTTGTAAACAGTAATTGTGATTGATTCTTTAAAATTTTTCATTTTTCCAATGCGCAATAGCAAAAAGTCTTCAATTACACAGTGTTGCTCATTAGCACAGTATTGGTTTTGATCTCTGTGGTCATATCAGGCTGTACTCAATCAAGCATTTTAATTTGTTTTTTTTTTTTAGGGATCAGGAAACTTCAGCAAATTAAAACATGGAGAATCAACCCCATTGGATACAGTAGAATCCAGCAAATCTTACAAACTACACTTACAGGTAACTTGGGTTTCACTATTTATCTTTTCTTTAGTTACACATAACATTTGGTTGTGAATATAATAAAATTGAGAAAATATGTGGTTAATGTCGTTGAAATTATAAAAAAAAATAATTTAGGACTTTTATTTTTTTAGCTCAACTGGCCCAAAGGGCCAAGTGAGCTTTTCTCATCATCGTCCATCGTCAGCTTTTACAAAAATCTTCTCCTCTGAAACTACTAGGCCAAATTAAATCAAACTTGGCCACAAACATCATTGGGGTATCTAGTTTTAAAAATGTGTGGCGTGACCCAGCCAACCAACCAAGATGGCTGCCATGGCTAAAAATAGAACATAGGGGTAAAATGTAGATTTTGGCTTATAACTCTGAAATCAAAGCATTTAGAGCAAATCTGACATGGGGTAAAATTGTTTATCAGGTAAAGATCTATCTGCCTTGAAATTTTCAGACGAATCAGACAACCGGTTGTTGGGTTGCTGCCCCTGAATTGGCAATTTTAAGGAAATTATGTTTTTTTTGGCTATTATCTTGAATATTATTATGGATAGAGATAAACTGTAAACAGAAATAATGTTCAGCAAAGTAAGATCCACAAATAAGTGAACATGACCAAAAAGGTCAGTTGACCCCTTAAGGAGTTATTGCCCTTTATAGTCAATTTTTCATAATTTTGTAAATTTTAACAAAATATTTTCCTCTGTAACTAATGGGCCAAGTTCATTATAAATTGAGATAATTGTAAGAAGCAAGAATGTTCAGTAAAGTAAGATCTACAAACACATCACCATCACCAAAACACAAGTTTGTCATTAATCCATCTGTGTCCTTTGTTTGATATGCACATAGACCAAGGTGAGCGACACAGGCTCTTAAGAGCCTCTAGTTTAACTGAATAAAACCTTGTTTGTGTATTCATTCCTTAACTACCAATGTATTGCATTTTTTTATATTTTACTCTCATATCTTTATTCTTTAAAGATTAATATAATCAGACAAAATCTATGTTTGTTTATTTACAGCTTCAGGATTACCTAGGTTGTGATTGGGCAGGAATATTTGATTTGCTTGATTCTCAGAATTTAGAAGAGTTCAAAGCAGTTACAATGACATCTTATGACGGAGGGGATGAGAACGCTAACAAACATTTAGCCTTGATAGTTAATGCTAGTGTCAAAATGTCATTAGATTTATACATATATAGTCCCTACTGGATAATAAACAAAACAGATCTTCCTATACTTATTAGGGTTAGTATCACATGACAACAAATTAAAAACAGCTGGTCATAAGAGTATATATTTTTGCATGTTTTTTTTATTTTTGCCCCATCTACCATATACAGTAGAATAGAACTGTATGGTTGGTATCACATGACCTTGACCTCCTTTTATAGTTTAAAGATTATTGCTAAATTATGGTGTTGTGGTCAGTTTTCAGTTGCTATGGGTAATAGGTTAACTATATTTTATTTTTCGAAATATATTGTAAAGTGCACATGTCTGTTTTGCCATAATATATCTAAATTGTATTAATTTGTCATTGTCCTGAGTATGCTTGAAATATTTATCATTAGATGTGAATAAACAACTACTAAAAATGTATCAATCAATCAATTGTATGAATCATTGATCAATATATAGTTTTCTTGATACATTATTGTACATGTAGTATAACACATGTCTCAAAAGATCATCACATATAATTCAGTTAAAATTAATAATGTGGTAAGATACTTCAGTATGTGGACTCTTAAATAAATTATATTTGTGCCTATTTTCCAGGGATCTAATTCCGATGCAGTGTATGACTGTACTTTACCATCAGCAGATTCTTCTGTTGCTCCATCCATTCTCTTCAGATTTAAAAAGCACAAACGAAAAAAGGTAAGGTATAGTTAAAGGAGGTAATAAAAATGTGAAGATCCATAGTTAGTGTTGACACTTAAAAACAAAATGTTTTTGCCAAAGTTAAACTAATGTCAAGGTATGCAAATTGCACAAAGAACTCAATTAGCCCCAATAAGGCATCAAGCAACAGATATAACATAGATTTTCATAGAGGATTAACACTTCTTTTTTGTATCATATCATTATGAATATCTTAATATACTCAAAACTGTTACATTATAAACCAACAGTAAAAGTATCCATGAGAAAAGCTCAAATTTATGGAAATGTTGTATGCAATGTTTGCAAAGTCAGGCAACACTTAAAAATAAAAGATTAGATATGTGACAGTACAGTTTTAGAATTGATCTCATCAATTTCAGCATTGTACCAAATGTATGTTTTCAGGCTAAATTAAAAGTATATGAGTCTAAATGGTCCCAGTCATTCTCCATGGATACTGTAGGTAACTCTGGAGTTGTTATCTGTTATGACAAAGAAAGGAAAATCAAGTATAGAGTAAGTTACAGTCATAGTACCTTTAAATCTACAAGTATAATTTCTCTTTATATCCAATTCTTTTCACAAAAAAAACTTCTGATTATTGATCATAAGTTATATTGAATTGTATTTTACTTACAAGTATTTCTAACCACAAGATTTTTTGTGGAAAGAGCTACTGATTTATGTGCTAAGTTCAACTTCAACTTGGAATTTTTCTTTTAAATTAGTTAAGGTGGTTTGATGGGTTATTCTGTATTCTTCGATTGTTAGATTTCTGGAAATAATAGGTCTAAACCTTTCATGAAACATGCAAATTCTGAGAGAGGAATGCAATTTTATTTGTAAAACATTTAATCTGAATGAAGCGAATGATATGTGTTATTTTATTATGATATAAAAAAAGAGGGGGTATGATTGCCATTGAGACAACTCTCCACAGGAAATTAAATGACAGAGAAATTAACAACTATAGATAACTGTTTTCTAATATGTTTTGTTTGATTCAATTTTTATCAACTTAGCCATACAAGGGGAGATAAGCCAAACAAATAAACATTTATAAAGGAATGTAACAGAAAATTTACCTATCATTTAGTTTGGTAGAATGCAAACAAGTCTCATGACCTCATTCTATTTTTTCTTTGAAAACAAATTAAAAGAGTTATCTTTTCATGTTTCATTTTATTCTGTGATGCATATTTAAAAAATAAATGCACAATATAAACTACATGTTGGGAAATAATTAAAAAGTTTTATTGATTTAAATTATTTGTATTTTCCTACAGTTTCAGGGTTCAGTAATTCTTTATACTTTTAAGAATTTGAAAGATCTAATATAGGTGTGGTTACATCAACATCAACTTAAAACTTTTAACACATTTTCATTATTCTTTGACATTTATAAATGGTATACCCAATTAGGGTTATTATCACTATTTTACAGAAATTTTCTTTGGTCTAACTGACTGATAAGTTCCTTTCTCAGCACAGTAGAGTGATATGAAAAATTACCAATCAATAATCTGTGTCCCATGTTCGAAGAATTGTGAAATTAGAGTATGATAGCAGATTAACATTTGTCATTTCAACTGGATTGCTTTGCTCACTTTTGCCGTACCACCTCAAGCGAGAAAATCAATCTTTTTGAGATGATTAACTATAATCTATAATTATACTCCACATTTACAATTGATCGAACATGGGAGACGGATAAAAATTGTTTCATATAACTTTTTCTACTTTTTAGTGGTCAGTCTTTAACTTTTAATTATGACTGGATGAAATTTCTTTATTTTATTTAGCTTTTACTACAGTGTCAGTGGTCACATTTGAAGCTGTCCAGAATTGTGACAATCACACCATTTTTCTTGGTGATCAATAAATCATCATACAACCTCTGGTACATGGAGAAAAATGAGGAAAAAGATCTGTGGTTAGACCTGAAGAAAAATCAGGTAAATTATATATTTATGTACCTATCAAAAATGTAAGATAGTACACGTATTGTGCTATCAGTGAAATATCAAAGATTGACAGCAGTTAATATGGTTGACACAAAATTCGAATGTTCTTACACAACTTGTGAAATGTCAATTTTTTGTTACTTATTTTCCTTCTTTTTGAGAATTTTTAAATGTTCAGGTGACTTTTACAGAAAGATTGATTGAATGGTGAACCAATCACATAATTAAGAAACATGAATTTATTTCTGAATTTAGAGTAAAGGAAAAGTATTAAACCGTCCACATGATTTCCTTGTTATCAATTCTTAGTTTTGTCTTAGTTGTAACTGAAAAAATTGTGTTTCTGTGTTTTCAGTGCAGCCCATTTTGGCCGTGTACAGACAATGGGAAGTTATGTGTACGATATGACAACAGTAATATATCCTCGTCTTACATACCAATCAACACTGTGTGTACCACTGTACTCAGAATGGAGAATGGGGTACGTTTAAAAGCAAAAATAGAAGCATTATTACAGCTTTTACATTAATGCTAGCAAGACAAATCTTTGTTTGGCTTGCTTGCTTTGCTTGTATCAATGTTTGCTCAAGCATGGCAATTAAGATAGGCGGGGCTTCAGCTTGTTTACATCATACTTAAATTTTATTGGCCGTTATGTTTGAGGTTAAGGACACTAAATTTTAAAACATAACAGGATGACAAATATAAAGCGCAATCGCAGAAATGGAAGCCAAAAAATTGTATTTTTTTTTCTCGAAGATATGCATTTTTATCATCCAACTTAAAAGGCTGTCGTCAAGTACTTTTTGTAAAACAAAAAAGCTATTCGAACACACCTACTCTGATTTCGAGTGATTCATTACATAGGTATTTCATTTGACCCATTCATTTCATCTTTTAGTACTGTGATTTTTTTTATGTTATAACGTCAACCTGTAGCTTTGCTATATAAAAATGATAGAATCTGAACCGATATGATGTATCAAATATTCTTTCTTTGTACATTTTCAACACAAAATATTCATCTCAAACACACCCTAACATAAGAAGGTGCACTTGATTTTCTAATAAAAGGGATAAATTAATTAGGGGGGATGACTTAATTATTTTATTTATTATGTCTATTGTTATTGAATATTGCGCAATTTGGATTAATTTTTGCTTGTAAACGTTCAAACTGATTATTCTTTGTTTATAGAGAAGGCGATAAATGCTTTCTGTTATGTTTACTTTAGTAAGAAATTTTTTAAAAGTGAATAGAAACAAATAAAATAACAATTTTCTTCTCAAATACGAGTGTTTTATTGTAAAAAACAACCATTTGTATAAGTTTTTAATTTATCTATTACATAGTTAAGTAGAACAGTTAGATATCAAGTCGACGACATGGTTATCTATCAAGTTGGATGAAGAAAATTCTTCCCTTTTTTTTTTAATTAATACAGACGGAGAACATATCAATCTATAAGTTTACTTATTTCCGTGTCTGTCCTTCCCATTACGTGACTCAAGAAAAAAAATCAAAAAATTGGAAACAATTGTATCAAAAAGAGGAAATCGAGCGAACCTCCTTATGTTAGGGTGTGTTTGAGATGAATAATTTGTCTAAAAAACGCACAAAGGAAGAACATTTGATACATCATCTCGCTTCAGATTCTATCATTTTTATATAGCAAAGCTACAGGTTGACTTTATAACATAAAAAAAAATCACAGTACTAAAAGATGAAATATATGGGTCAAATGAAATACCTATGTAATGAATCACTAAATCAGAGTAGGTGTGTTCGAATAGTTATTTTGCTTTTCTAAAAGTACTTGACCACAGTCTTTTCAGTTGGATGATGAAAATGCATATCTTCGAGAAAAAACAAATACATTTTTTGGCTTCCATTTCTACGATTGCGCTTTATATTTGTCATCCTGTGATGTTTAAAATTTAGTGTCCTTAACTTCAAACATAACCGTCCAATAAAATTTAAGTATGACGTATACAAGCTGAAGCCCCGCCTATCTTAATTGCCATGCTTGAGCAAACATTGATACAAGCAAAGCAAGCAAGCCAAACAAAGATTTGTCTTGCTAGCATTAATGTATTAGCTGTAATAATTTGTAATAAACATTATGTGGGTTTCTCGTTAGAATAGAGAATGACATTTTTTAAATGTCAACTTTTTGTACATTTTCTGAATACTATTGTGTAAAAATATTTGTAGGATAGACGATATGGTAAGTTTACCTATAATAACAGCTTTCTTTGTACTTAATCAACTGTTTCCTTGTAAAAAAGACTGATGTAATTTTTATCAAGTCTGTGTGCAATATACTGAACTCCAGGTGGTGAACTTATATACAAATAATATCTACACCTTTTTTCACACTGTATGTGATTATATACTCATAATAAAAAGGGAAACATACTTGTAAAAACAATAACATTTCTGTACCTGTAGATCAAAACCGTGTTAAATGCTTTACCTAGGGACAAGTAAAAACTAACATTTCTGTACCTGTAGATCAAAACCGTGTTAAATGCTTTACCTAGGGACAAGTAAAAATAATAACATTTCTGTATCTGTAGATCAAAACCGTGTTAAATGCTTTACCTAGGGACAAGTAAAAACAATAACATTTCTGTACCTGTAGATCAAAACCGTGTTAAATGCTTTACCTAGGGACAAGTAAAAACAATAACATTTCTGTATCTGTAGATCAAAACCGTGTTAAATGCTTTACCTAGGGACAAGTAAAAACAATAACATTTCTGTACCTGTAGATCAAAACCGTGTTAAATGCTTTACCTAGGGACAAGTAAAAACTAACATTTCTGTACCTGTAGATCAAAACCGTGTTAAATGCTTTACCTAGGGACAAGTAAAAACTAACATTTCTGTACCTGTAGATCAAAACCGTGTTAAATGCTTTACCTAGGGACAAGTAAAAACTAACATTTCTGTACCTTTAGATCAAAACCGTGTTAAATGCTTTACCTAGGGACAAGTAAAAACTAACATTTCTGTACCTGTAGATCAAAACCGTGTTAAATGCTTTACCTAGGGACAAGTAAAAACAATAACATTTCTGTACCTGTAGATCAAAACCGTGTTAAATGCTTTACCTAGGGACAAGTAAAAACAATAACATTTCTGTATCTGTAGATCAAAACCGTGTTAAATGCTTTACCTAGGGACAAGTAAAAACAATAACATTTCTGTATCTGTAGATCAAAACCGTGTTACCTAGGGACAAGATCATTAGTTAATATGTAAAAATACTAACATCTTTTTTATCTGCTGATCAACATTATGATAAGAATGGAAGATGGGGTATATAATAAAAAAAGTAACAAAGAACGATATATATGTAATAGGTGTTGTTACTTTCAATATTATCATGTTATGTCACTTTATAAATAGAAAAAAAGTATTGAAATTGCTGTATATTTGCTAGCAGGGGCAACTGTGTCCATGATTATTCTTATATTTATAAAATGATCAAAACTGACAAATCTTGTATGCAGAAAGGGATAAATTGGACATGATGTAAATTAAATCATTTAAATTCTTGAATACATTTCTCAAAAACGAAACAAATAATATGTTCACATGTGCAAAAAAATCGTTAGGGTCCTTTTAGATTACTTATTCACATGTATGACAATGTTTTTATCTTCAGAGAGCAATGTGTGTTAATGTCTCAGGAGGAATAGAATCTCCCAGGTCTATTACATTCACTGATTATGACATTGGTGACTCGCCTGTCAGGATAGAAAACTTGTGTGAGGATGTCTTCATTGTAATACATCAATGGTAAGTGTCTATTACATTCACTGATTATGACATTGGTGACTCGCCTGTCAGGATAGAAAACTTGTGTAAAGACGTCTTCATTGTAATACATCAATGGTAAGTGTCTATTACATTCACTGATTATGACATTGGTGACTCGCATGTCAGGATAGAAAACTTGTGTGAGGATGTCTTCATTGTAATACATCAATGGTAAGTGTCTATTACATTCACTGATTATGACATTGGTGACTTGCCTGTCAGGATAGAAAACTTGTGTGAGGATGTCTTCATTGTAATACATCAATGGTAAAGTTCTATTACATTCACTGATTATGACATTGGTGATTCGCCTGTCAGGATAGAAAACTTGTGTGAGGATGTCTTCATTGTAATACATCAATGGTAAAGTTCTATTACATTCACTGATTATGACATTGGTGACTCGCCTGTCAGGATAGAAAACTTGTGTGAGGATGTCTTCATTGTAATACATGTACATCAATGGTAAGTGTCTATTACATTCACTGATTATGACATTGGTGACTTGCCTGTCAGGATAGAAAACTTGTGTGAGGATGTCTTCATTGTAATACATCAATGGTAAAGTTCTATTACATTCACTGATTATGACATTGGTGACTCGCCTGTCAGGATAGAAAACTTGTGTGAGAATGTCTTCATTGTAATACATCAATGGTAAAGTTCTATTACATTCACTGATTATGACATTGGTGACTCGCCTGTCAGGATAGAAAACTTGTGTGAGGATGTCTTCATTGTAATACATCAATGGTAAAGTTCTATTACATTCATTTATTACGACATTGGTAGTATAGCAGTCAGGAATATAAACATTTGAAAGGATTTAAAAATTAAATATAATGTATTACGTGCAGTGACGAGGATTTTTTACATTACTTATTAGTTTATAGTTGATTCTTAAAAACTTTCAATTCATGTAATACACAGTTAACTCATTATGTTTAAATAAATGATATAGTTAATAGACATAGGAAGATGTGGTGTGAGTGCCAATGAGTCAACTCTCCATCCAAATAACAATTTAAAAAAAGTAAACCATTATAGGTCAAACATGTTTTACATGAATCCTGAAAAACTGTAAAAACTGCACAATAACTCATAAATTATTTCAATGAATTAAGTTAAGAATTAACCAAAACAAATTGTTATCATTTTTAACAGCAACCAAAAATAGTATCAAATCCTACCAATTACCCCCAAATTATTATAATATATTACAGTAACCAGCACCAGATGACAGTGTTAGGAGCTGACCAGTCAGTGCTCTATACCTGGGATGAACCTGCAGGCATCAGGAAACTGATGTGGAACGTGTATGGAGGTTCAAATAAACAGGACCTAGAGCTAGATATCACCAAGGTAAGGTATAGACCCCATCTAATAAATTTGTATGGAGGGTCTGATAAATAAGACCTAGAGCTGTAGAGCTAGACATTACCAAGGTAAAGTCCCCATCTAATAAATGTGTATGGAGGGTCTGATAAATAAGACCTAGAGCTAGATATTACCAAGGTAAAGTATAGACCCCATCTAATAAATGTGTATGGAGGGTCTGATAAATAAGACATAGAGCTGTAGAGCTAGACATTACCAAGGTAAAGTATAGACCTTATCTAATAAATGTGTGTGGAGGGTCTGATAAACAGAATCTAGAGCTAGATATTACCAAGGTAACATATAGACCCAATCTCAAAGATCAATTCTCCTTTAGGTGGCTTGTGTGTCTTCCTCCATCTTGGATTTTATAGAAGCAGAAAGCTTTGGTCTAGATATTTGATGAAATATGCAAATTTTGAGAGTTGTAGGTAATTTATGTAAAATACTTTTGATATA
The DNA here is from genome assembly GCA_037788925.1 of Mytilus galloprovincialis. Taxonomy (NCBI): domain Eukaryota; kingdom Metazoa; phylum Mollusca; class Bivalvia; order Mytilida; family Mytilidae; genus Mytilus; species Mytilus galloprovincialis. Next base: position 76,152,017 of record CM075340.1, read on the forward strand.
AATATAGAAAATTGTGTGTTTTATCATAGTTACAGCTGTAATTTCTCAAAAACACCTTGTTTGTGTTTGATTAGATTTTTTTCAACTTTGACAAATAAGGGGAGATAAAATAATTTTTATAACATAAAATGCTAAGAATTTACCTATTTTGATATGTAGCAAGAAAACAAGTTTGGTGACCCAATTTTTTTCTATTTCTTATCTGAAAGCAATAAGAGCAATATTCTCATTCCCAAGTTCTGACAGTACTTTTTTTTTTATCACACAAAATTTGATTTTCCATGCTAATGTTAATGTTAATTGTCAACCCTGTAATGTAAAAAAAGACCGGTGATCCATACTTTTTAATATATTTTTGAAAAAAGCATGATAAAAACTTCACTTTGACAAGTTATCAAAAAATTCTATCAATTTTAATTAAGACACCCTAGCCACCTTAAGACCACATGGGATAACTGTCAGAACCTAGGATTACTTTATGCATGTAAAACTTCAATCTAGATGAAAATATAGGAGTTGTATATTAAATGTCAATTGACAGATACATTCTTAGAAAGTTTGATCTAAGCATGTTGTTTTTGTAGGATAGTTATGATTGTAAGAACCTGACTGTACAGCAAGTGCCTGTAGCAGATACATACAGATATAAAGATCAGTCTAACAGAATAGATAGTAGTCCTGATGGTAGGTGTATTCTTTTTATCATGCCACACATTGTGGCATAGTTTTAAGTTGCCATCATATTTTCTTTTAGGTGTTCTTGAAAAAAACAATAATGTATAACCCAAAGTGGTGTACATTTTTTCGATCATTTTGACTGCTAACCAATCTCTTGCATTGAAAACTTGAAAATTATGGCTGTGATATGCCTAATTATTAAAATTTGGTATAATGTGAGACAAGATATGTAATCTTTGCCAGATGAACATTATTTTATATTTCTTTCAGATGATAGTGATGTAATAGATACAGTAAATAGTCCCAGGTCACCTTTGCCAAGTGAATATTATTTTATATTTCTTTCAGATGATAGTGATGTAATAGATACTGTAGATAGTCCCAAACACCAAGCCAAGATGAAGACAAAGTCGTACAAGATGACAATATACTGGGTATCATTCTTGGATGGTCAACAGAGAGTTGTATTGTTTACTTGTGATAAACAAATAGCTGAGGCAGCTAGACTGGTAATTAACATCAAATATTGTCTTCATTATTAATAAGTTTGAAACTTTAGCAAGAAAAGTCTTAATGGATCCAATTTTCTTAATACTCTTAATTTTGGGGATATTTTTTTGTCATTTATTTATTGTAGTACCCTTTCTTCACAGTCAAATTACAAAACTCTATAGTCTATGGTGTTCTAAACCTTATTCAGTAAGTAGTAAATAGTAGTAACTAAAATTATGTGGGAAAAGTTTTGAGACTATTCCACTGGCTTTAACACAAGTAAATGTGCATGTTTCTATAGGCACACAAAGGAGGACCTTATTCCATAAATGAAATGAAAGTTAATTCCATGATATAGATTAATTGCTTGGAGTTAGTCTGACTTCTTCTATATAAGAAGGATAGGTTATATAGATTAGTCTTTTAGAATGAAAAGATCAGTTTGCTTTAGCATCAGCCTGGTAATTTAGATGCATGTGACTATATATATACAAATATATGCTTCTTTTCTGTTGTGTAATCTGCATGAATGATTTAACATTGTCTTAGCACACTTGTATATTTATTTTAGCTTGTGATAGAAAGAAATGATATTCAGTCCCGATTCACTAAAATTCTGGTAGATTGTTACAAATGTATAAGTTACTGTTATGTTCAATAATTTATTGTTTTATTTTATTAGTCGCGTTTTTGCATGTTTATTTTTTTCATTTCAAAATTTGGTTTAAAGTGAAACCATTTTTATGAAAGAAAAAGTTTGCATGTTTGGTCTCCCACATAAATATATAAATTTCTTTATACATCTCAAAAATGCAAAAATAAAAAAAAAAGGGTTGTGCATGTTAGATTAGTTATATAGTGTCTTTAGCACAACATAGTTGGTAATTTCATTCATTTTCACTGAAATTTTCTCCCATGAAAAATTTGGCAAGTACAGATTAATTACTACATTGCATGTGATTAATATTATATTGTTTGCATGAGATACATATTATATATATTGTTATAATTTGATTTGCTTAGCTTGTTGTTTTTGCTTTATTTAACTCTATTTATGTTGCACCATCTAGAGCCACGTTGGTAGTATGACCAAGGATCATGACATGGGTACCGGAGTAAAGGTATAATACCTGGCTAATATCCAATCTAATATACACCCCCCTTAGCTTTGTATGGTAGTGTATGTTCTTTGTAATATACTTATATATACAGGTACAAATGTATTGTTGGTATTTTAGAATATCAGAAATAATATAACAAAATTTCAGTATCTTATACAATATATTGGTGTAAAGTCATTTAAAAGAATTGTTAAAGGAGTAAGTTCGGTAAGGGCCATATTTGGCCCCAATTATAAAGTTCATAGTTACAAGCCAATAAAGGTTTTAAGTTGCATTAAATACATTTGAGAAAGTTAAACAGAACTGTTTTTGTCAAAGTTTAAGTCTAAGACGTTGATTTTTACATCCCAAAAAGGTCAAGATAAGGGATTTTGGTGAAATTTGACAAAATGAGCTAGATTTCAACCAAATTAAGGACCAGGAAACATAGAGCGCAGGCGTCGACCAACTTAATATTCAAATAAGACATGTGAAATGTCTTCACAAACATTATTTTAAAAGATCTTTGTTGTCGACGTATGCGCTCTGTGTTTCCTGTCCAATAATCTATTGAAATTTACCTATTTTCATTGATTTTTTCGTGAAAAATCAATATGAGTGCAACTTGTGACGTCATATTGTAACGTAGAAACGTAAAGTTTTCAACAAAATAGCTTATTTCCTATCAAGTCACTATATTAGCTTTAATTTATTGTGATATTGGTCAATAAATCCGAATTTGAAATTTACGCTAAAAAAGGGGGCCATTTTAGGACCTTACTGAACATACTCCTTTTATGGTGAACTAACTCAAAAAGAGCAATGATAATTACTTATATTTTTTGGTTTACCAGTAGGTGAAGTGTGCTGTTTTTTCTATTCTTATTAACAGATTTAAATTATTAATTTCAACATTTGCATTATACATGTACTATAAACATAACATAAAGGAGTGATTAAATGACATAGAAGTTAACCACTATATGTCACCATATATATGACTTTAAACAATGAGCAAAATGAAGTACTTTAATTTAGACAGTTAGAAAATACAATAAAGCATGCTTTAGAACAAATAGATTTTCCACATAACTTGAGAATTGAAAGTTCATTGAAAATGGATATCAAAGATTTATTTGAATGCAGCGTTCCAAGATTTAATTTGAATTTCAACATCTGAAATCACAATTTGATACAAAATATACAATGCTATTTCCCTCTCCACATTAGTTGGGAGTATATTACAGTTATCTTCTCCATCACACCTCTTGCTCAGCATATGTTTTTTCACACTTTTCACAGTGATAAGTTGTAGGGTGTTGACACTTTTTGGGTCTTTCAGATACTAACTTTTCCATCTGATAATTTTTTTGACTTTTCGGTTTGTTGAATGAACTTACAGTGACTTGACTGTAAGTGTTGCTATCCACCAATTGCAATTCATTCAAAATTTTGACCAAATTGCAATTTGTTTTATTAAACCAAATTGTTCAACTGGTCAGAAATTTGAACCAACTGCTGTAGAAAACCACAGTCAAGTCGTGAAAGTGCAAGGTGATAAAATAAAACATACTTACAATCCTATAAGACTTTAACTCCACTTTATTGATGGTATTACTAAATCAGTCTATCAATCTGTATAGTTATATTATAGCCATTACCATACTAAAGGTGAACTGTTATATTTTTAATTGCTATAAAAATGTCCAAACTAAGCTTTTATATAGTTTTTCTTTCGAAAAGTATTCTATATTCATAAGAATCACACATTATGTGAATAAAAACATTTCATATTCATTAAAATATTTGTGAAATTGCAATATGTTTGTAGGAAGGGGAGATAATCTTTTTTGGTTTCAAAAAATCTTTATTCAAAAGAATAGTATTTTAGGTTATCTCCCCAAGGAAACTTATCAATAGCATATTGTTATTTCACACATATTTTACTGAATATATGATGTATTATTTTAAATGATATATGATTCTTATAAATATAAAATCCTTTTCGAAAGAAAAACTATATAAAAGCTTAGTTTGGACATTTTTATAGCAATTCAAAATAAAACATTTTACCTTTAGTATGGTAATGGCTAGAATATAACTATACAGATTGATAGACAAATTTAGTAATAACATCATTAAAGTGGAGTTAAAAGTCTTATAGGATTGTAAGTATATTTATTTTATCACCTTGCACTTTCACATTTTGACTGAACAATTTGTTCAATATTCTGACCAGTTGAACAATTTGATTTTATAAAACAAATTGCAATTTGGTCCAAATTTTGAATGAGTTGCAATTGGTGGATAGCAACACTAACAGTCAAGTCACTGTAATATTTATTTATCTTAATTGTCAATCCTGCAGCATTTTGTAGTAGAAAAATAATCATGGTTCCTGCATGCATATTATGTCAGCAGCAGCATTAATATTTGGATTCAGTCTCATTTGTAAATGCGCTTGAATAGTTTAAAGCAGTCAACATCAGTCTTTTATGCAGCAGCAAATGCTAGAAAGACACAGGGTTCCACAAAACCTTTTATGATTATTTATGATAATCGATGGATAAATAGACTTTTATGATTAGTACGTTTAAAACCTATAAATATACATGTATATGCTATATGACATATTTAATATATTCCCTCTAATTAATCAAGAATGAATAAGTAGATTCAATGTAGCTTTATTTAATCTTTTATATTAAACCATAATGTGTGGTAGAATGTGTGATCTGTTATGATTCTTATTAATTCTTACTAATAAGCGATAATTCAATAAGCATCTGTAATATAAGGATAATAAGAAGCTTAAAAAATAAGCTTTTAAAATAAGCTTTTGCGCTATGGTTCCAATTAATTGCTTAAAGCTAATCATTGTGGATAAAGGGCGAAAAATCTTGTATAAAATTATTGGTCCTAGCTAAAGAATAGGAAATATCTTATTTACATTGTACTTTCCAATTAGTAATAACTATAACATGAAACATTGAAATTGATTTTGTGTCTGTAATAAATGCATATTGTAAACAGCACAACAAAATTATTTGAGTCAGTTACCAATACCATTTTAAACAGCAGTATAACTTAAAAGTCTCTTGTCATATATCACAGTGTGTTTAAGATTCATCTGTTCTAGTTACGTTATTAAAAATTGAGTCTCTTCTAAGAAACTTGAGGTAGTAGTAAGTGGGTGAACAACACTCATTGCAGCACATGTAGATTTTAGGTAAACACACTTGTCAATTAGAACATCCTTTCTGACCTACATTTCATTCTTGACAGACTTAGTTGAGCCTTTTTAGAAAACAATGGTAACTTATGGCAATATGATAAAAAATGTCTCTAAATCAGTCTTCTTGTACTGTTCAAAGCTGTTCAGAAAAAAAAATATGTTACGTTTTTGTTCAAGTTTTCACTCAATTTTCCTAAAGCTGTTTAACACATTTCATCTTTTAAATTTTTCACAAATATTAAGGTCACTGTGACCAACTTAAATCTCATTTTGTTTAAAGTGTTGAAAAACATGTAGTTACAGTCCATGAGATTTATTTCAATTTTTAGATTTTTTTGTTTCCAAGATAAATAAATATTAAGTTGACATTGTATTGTCTTATATTTATTTTCAAGAGTTACCCTCCCATGAACTCATTTATTTTGTCTCCAGTCTATATTTATATCATTGTATTTATTTATGTTTTACTAGTATCTATGTATGTTACAGATGACAGAAGGAGAGCAGGCTAACTATGTATTCATGTTATCTCTGAGTGGTATAGGTGTCTCCATCATCAACCGTGCCCAGGAGGAGGTGGCCTTCGTCAGCATCAGTAGCATGCCCTCAATGTGGGAGATAGAGGTAAAAAACAAATGGAAAATGTTAGAGGACGTCACACTGGTCACCTGGCTGGAGGACAAATGGAATCATGCAGTGGAACATGCCAATCTAGAAGACAGGATTGAGGTTTGTTATGGGATAGGAAGGGGACAATAGTTAAATAAAATATATCACTCTTGTAGTCTAGCTGTATTCTGATGCTGTATATTTATGGATTATCATGTTTTCTGCATATTGATAATGTAAATTATAAGCCACGAGCCACAATGTTAGCCTTTTTGGTGAGAGGGCCCAGCAAAATTGAGCGGCTGATATTTTACTAAATCTGTCTAGTATCTATTTCTGGTCTTTTCTCCTCACACATTGTGACGTCCCTGATAAATTTTCTACAGACATTGTAATTTGCTGATAAGTTGTTTTGTCTCAAAATAAGAAATTCTGTGGAAAGAATATTTTTCATTTTTCCTACTTACTTTAGTTTTGAATTATAACATGTGTATCAGTCTTTACATTGTATTTCAGGTTGATTTCAGTAATGTGGGTAAACTGAGGATGATGAAACCTTACATGGGAGAACTGAGAAGGGTGTGTCCTCCAGGGCTGCTGTTCCATTACAGTCAGTCAGAACACCAGACGTTTATACATGCTAAAGTACACAAAGTTCAGGTATGTCTAAACCTTACATGGGAGAGCTAAGAAGGGTGTGTCCTCCAGGGCTGCTGTTCCATTACAGTCAGTCAGAACACCAGACGTTTATACATGCTAAAGTACACAAAGTTCAGGTATGTCTAAACATATCACATGTCAGTCTAAACACATGACATAAGTTCGGGCTTGCTATACGTGGATTCATTATTATTCTTGGATACTAATTTTTATGCCCCACCTTGGATAGTAGAGGGGCATTATGTTTTCTGGTCTGTGCCTCCGTTCGTTGGTTCGTTCGTTCGTTCGTCCGTCCGTCCGTCTGTTCGTCTGTCCGTCCGTCCGTTCCTCTGTGCGTCCGTTCAGGTTAAAGTTTTTGGTCAAGGTAGTTTTTGATGAAGCTGAAGTCCAATCAACTTGAGACTTAGTACACTTGTTGCTTATGATATGATCTTTCTAATTTTAAAGCCAAATTAGACTTTTGACCCCAATTTCACGGTCCACTGAACATACAAAATGAAAGTGGGAGTTTCAGGTTAAAGTTTTTGGTCAAGGTAGTTTTTGATGAAATTGAAGTCCAATCAACTTGAAACTTAGTACATATGTTCTCTATAGTATAATCTTTCTAATTTTAATGCCAAATTAGATTATTACCCAATTTCACAGTCCATGGAACATGAAAAAGGATAGTGCAAGTGGGGAATCCATGTACTTTGGACACATTCTTGGTTTTTTTATACGACCGCAAATTTTGAAAAAATTTTCGTCGTATATTGCTATCACGTTGGCGTCGGCGTCGTCGTCGTCGTCGTCGTCGTCGTCCGGCGTCCGAATACTTTTAGTTTTCGCACTCTAACTTTAGTAAAAGTGAATGGAAATCTATGAAATTTTAACACAAGGTTTATGACCACAAAAGGAAGGTTGGTATTGATTTTGGGAGTTTTGGTCCCAACATTTTAGGAATTAGGGGCCAAAAAGGGCCCAAATAAGCATTTTCTTGGTTTTCGCACTATAACTTTAGTTTAAGTTAATAGAAATCTATGAAATTTTGACACAAGGTTTATGACCACAAAAGAACGGTTGGGATTGATTTTGGGAGTTTTGGTCTCAACAGTTTAGGAATTAGGGGCCAAAAAAGGGCCCAAATAAGCATTATTCTTGGTTTTCGCACAATAACATTAGTTTAAGTAAATAGAAATCAATGAAATTTAAACACAATGTTAATGACTACAAAAGGAAGGTTGGTATTGATTTTGGGAGTTTAGGTCCCAACAGTTTAGGAATTAGGGGCCAAAAAGGGACCCAAATAAGCATTTTTCTTGGTTTTCGCACCATAACGTTAGTATAAGTAAATAGAAATCTATGAAATTTAAACACAAGGTTTATGACCATAAAAGAAAGGTTGGGTTTGATTTTGGGAGTTTTGGTCCCAACATAATAAGGGGCCCAAAGGGTCCAAAATTAAACTTTTGTTTGATTTCATCAAAATTGAATAATTGGGGTTCTTTGATATGCTGAATCTAACTGTCATGACTGTGTATGTAGATTCTTAACTTTTGGTCCCGTTTTCAAATTGGTCTACATTAAGGTCCAAAGGGTCCAAAATTAAACTTAGTTTGATTTTGACAAAAAATGAATCAGTTAGGTTCTTTGATATGCTGAATCTAAAAATGTACTTAGATTCTTGATTATTGGCCCAGTTTTCAAGTTGGTCCAAATCGGGGTCCAAAATTAAACTTTGTTTGATTTCATCAAAAATTGAATAAATGGGGTTCTTTGATATACCAAATCTAACTGTGTATGTAGATTCTTTATTTTTGGTCCTGTTTTCAAATTGGTCTACACTAAAGTCCAAAGGGTCCAAAATTAAACTTAGTCTGATTTTAACAAAAATTGAAATCTTGAAGTTCTTTGATATGCTGAATTCAAAAATGTACTTAGATTTTTTATTATGGGCCCAGTTTTCAAGTTGGTCCAAATCAGGATCTAAAATTATTATATTAAGTATTGTGCAATAGCAAGTCTTTTCAATTGCACAGTATTGCGCAATGGCAAGAAATATCTAATTGCACAATATTGTGAAATATCAAAAAAAAATTTAATTAGAGTTATCTTTCTTTGTCCAGAATAGTAAGCAAGAAATATCTAATTGCAAAATATTGTGCAATAGCAAGATTTTTTTTTAATTGGAGTTATCTTTCTTTGTCCAGAATCAACTTAAATCTTTGTTATATACAATATACAATGTATATTCACTTTTTACTACCAACTGATAAATTAAAATAATCTTTACCATTCAGTGATAACAAGCAGTTTTTTTACATCTTAATATTTTATGATGTATTTAAATGAGTAGTTATTGTTGCAAACTCCATTAGAAATTTTAATTGAGATTAGTTTTGGAATAAGGGAAAGGGGGATGTGATTAAAAAAATTGGGTTCAATTTTTCTCATTTGAAATTTCATAAATAAAAAAGAAAATTTCTTCAAACATTTTTTTGAGAGGATTAATATTCAACAGCATAGTGAATTGCTCTAAGAGAAACAAAAATTTTAAGTTCATTAGAACACATTCATTCTGTGTCAGAAACCTATGCTGTGTCAACTATTTAATCACAATCCAAATTTAGAGCTGAATCCAGCTTGAATGTTGTGTCCATACTTGCCCTAACCGTTCAGGGTTCAACCTCTGCGGTCGTATAAAGCTACGCCCTGCGGAGCATCTGGTTTCAGATGAAACACTAATTTAAATGTTCAACAAATTACAAATTTTATGTAGGTTTTGTATGCAGAGGCTGGAAAATCCATGAAATCAAACATCCATTGAAATGTAATTTGTCTTCAATCCACAAAAATTGATACCCACAAATAAAATCCACAGTTAGTACACACAGTCCAGTTTCATTATAAATATCTTTGTATATAACTAACCAGTTTTATAATTTACAGATAGACAATCAGTTGTTAGATGCCTATTTCCAGACAGCTCTGTATTCCTCTCCAATACCTATGTACATAGTTAAGAAGAAAGGACCCAAACCATTCTTAGAGTTTGGCATGATCAGAAGAAAGGTTCCTGAAAACAATATTGATACGTTTAGGTATAGTATATTAGTTTTTAAACTTCCACAGAGTACCGGTAGGTGGTTTACCAATTTAGATTGTTAAACCTGTAATCATGGTTTTTAAAAAAAGTATTTCTGTTTGTATTTGATCTTCCATAGTTTTCAATATCTGACCTTCCTAAGTATAAAAAAACAGACAATGCTGAATAAACCTTTTTAGTGCATAATGAAATATATCATTAAAAATTAATATTCCATATATAATCTAGTCGTATCAATATCACCAAACACTGATTGAATTAGTCTTTTTGCTTTTTTGCAGACAGTTCCAGATAATTATGCAAGAATTAAATGTACAGTTGGACTGGGGTTTTATTGTATCCATACAAGATGTCTTCTCTTCATTGTTTCAGAAAGAACAGTCAGAGGTAATGTAGAATCTGGCAAACAAATCATACCAACAAATATTTCTTAGGGTCGCAGATAATTGTTGTTATGTTTATGTGACCTTTGTATAAAGCACAGGATTCATACCCACATCTAGAAATTAACTGCCAGGTCCAGTTGAGAATTAAGCTTTCTTATTTAAAAGTTGACTTCAATATTCCCTCCCTTTTAGACTTTACATGTTATACAACATTCAAAAAGCACTTGTATATGTTTCAGTTGATATGATATTCAAACATTTGTTGTTCCTACTTTACAACTAGCAAAAAAAATAATTGTAAACCAAGATTATCTACTGGCAGAGTTTAGGCCATCTCTTTAGAAAGTAATATGGTTGTTGTCAAGAAAATATATTCAGTATTTTTTATTTAAATTGGGAAAGTTCACAACTGGTGGGAAAATTGAATTTGTCTCTTGTCTTGTATTTTATTTCTTAATATGAAAATAAGAAAATTTGGTATAATCGCCAATGCAATAATTCTCCACCTAAGACCAAATGAAGTAGAAATTAAACCAATTATTGCCGTCAACTTCTAGGATTAAGATACTGCAAGAAACTTCCATAACATGTGATGGCTGTATTTTTTAAGTTGACACAATGTAATCAAAATAATTACCAAACTTTGTTTACTCACTTTTAAAAATGATGTGACGTCTGGTCTTAAATTTTTTTCCCATGGCATTTATTATATAGATATATTGTAAAGTGATGATAGATATTTAAAACACACAAATTAATTTCAGGACATGTTAACAAGAGTAAGACAATTCTATAGATATGCTACACAACTCTGCTGTGATACATTAACTTCAATCATCATTCTTGTTCTGTTGATTTTTGTGAATATATTAACTCTGGTTTGATGTATATTTTATGAAATGTTTGATTTGATTATTGACAGGTGCCCACAACCTGTCAACTTCAACAGTGTTCAAATTCAGATTTCTTGACATGATAATAAAACAAATACCATGACCTTTAAGATGAAGAACAGAAAATAAACAGTCTCATGCTTCAAGTTCAATTTTTCCGTATCATCATTTTTTCCATATTTTCCTGTGACTATTTATTCTTAATTCATTCTTGCATTCCTTATATAATTACAACTGCTGACATTTATAAATTACTTATCAAATTTCTAGTAGTATGTTATGGCATTTACCTGTTAAAACACTTACATTGAAGTATTTTTTCTTGTTACATAATTTACGCTAGCACAAAAGCATCACAATTTTCAATTTTCTGAAAGCACCTTACAAAATCTGGAATCACTGACTTGGTACTGGTAATGGGAGCATTTCATTACAGCTATGAATCCAATGGTATTAAATGAATACAAAACAGAAGTTCATTTCTTCCAGTATTACCCTATAAATTTTGTCATTAGACAAATAGAAGTTGGAACAGTTCGATCTTTACAGTATTTCAAGAGTATATATGTTAGACTCAGATTGACATCCAGTCTCTAGTCGATGTCGAAATCTGACGTCACAATAAAATATCCTCAAATCGACGACCAATGTTCGGTTTGCCTATCTAATCAACATCCATTGTTTTCGGTTCTCTAATCGGCATCCAATTTTTAGCTTCTCTAATCAACATCCGTTTTGGACACAAAATAACAAATTGAACTGTACCGATATCAAATGAAACCTTTGACTTTTAAACATATTATATGTGACAAATAAAATCTATTTGAAAATATTTTTTTACAAATAAATTACATAATAGTATGTTAACAGGTTGTGATATCAATTTTTGATTTTTAGAGACAACATAAAAAATAGGAGAGGTAATAGGATTACAAATGGGACAACTAATACTATCCATCAAAATTCAAATAAAGTGAATATGAGAAATTATAGCCATATTATAGGCAAACTTACAGCTTTCACTAAGAATGATAAAAACCCATAACGTAAGGTCAACTATAAAAGGCCATGGCATGAATAATGTAAACAATTCAAATTAGAAAACTAACGATCTTATTATAACAAAACAATTCCAAAAAACAAATGTGACAGACATAAATCAGCGAAAACCATTGGACATACAGCACATACAGAATGTGGCGAGGTCAAATGTGTGTGTTACCCTCCCCTAACCTGGAACAGTGATGTATGTGTTTCACTCTAGGTGCATGTAAACAGAGTCCAAATTATAATACTCTCAAAGCCATTGGCTATACTTCTTTATTTTGTGTATTGTTGAAGACTGACTAATGCACTCTTGATGTTGTTTGGTTTTCTTTGTTGTTAGGTTGCTTTCTCATTGACTTACACTTACAAGTATGTCATTAACATTAATAGGAGTATCAATCAGACGTCGTTTTAGCAATACATGATGTAACATTTGACGTTGATGTGAGAATGTGACATCAGATTTGGACGTCGATCTGAGAAACAGATGTCCATTAGAGGCCAGACGTCGATTTGAGTCTAACATATATATTTTGAACTGGCCAGTAAAGAAATGTATTTACAGTATAGATTTCACTTGTTATATTATAACTTATGATCTAGCAATGAATTGTTCTCTGAACTCTGCTTTGCTACTTGCTGTTTTAGTTGAAACATATTTTTTTTAAATCATCATTTTTGAAAACTAATGTGTTGGTTTGGCTCAGATTATCCAGAAATATCATTAGAAGTATCTGTTCATTATTCATAATTTTTGTTTTATTTCATCAGGAAAACTTTAAACAGCCTTATCAATTTTTTGTTAGTGTAAAAAAAATGATACATTCCATCAATTTTCTTTTTGTTATGAATACATTATTTATCTCTATTGACAGAGCAGATTTGAGGTCTGCTATAATAAATGTATTTTGATACTTAAGAATTTATTTGAATGCAGGTTTATGAAAATGCTATTCCTTGAAGGCATTTCAAATTTAAAACTTATTTTATCTGAAAAGCTAACTTTTGTTGTCCTTGTCACAGAACAGTGTGGAGGACAAATACTAAGGGTGATCTTAGAATAACAGGCACTTGTCTCCTAAAAAAACAACCTATTTACCTTAATGTGTGTTGTAAATCAGCAATAAAATATCTACAAAATAATGTATAACACACCTATTTTTATGACAGAAAGTCACAGGACAAAAAGTCACAGGACATAGAGTCACAAATTGGGTAGGACAAAAAGTCACAGGATAAAAAGTCACAAATAATTTGTTGACAATTGTCTGAATATGTAAGAGAAATATCTTGAAATGTTTACTTTTTGATACATATATCCATATTTAAGTTTAGGAAATGTGTCATTATACTTGAAAAATAAAGATTTATTTAGTTTTAATCGTACAAAAGAAAGATTTCTTGGCACCATGCAGCCATATATATGTGCCAAGCCACTTTGACATTTTGTTTTTTTAACAATTATTTAATCATCTTTGATATTTTTTTGATAGATTTTGTTTACTAAGTTGGTTTATATACAATAGTTCAAGAAAAATACAAAAATATTTTTGTAGAAATAAGCGTTTTTTATTCAAAGAAAATAATCAGAAAAAATGAATTGTGACTTTTTGTCCTGTGACTTTTTGTCCATGACTTTTTGTCTGTGACTTTCTGTCCTACATTCTATTTTTGTGGTTGGAAATCAAATTGTAGCAGGCCTTCAAATTATGTGAGCTATAGATTGTATTGTCTTCTCACAGCTAAATTACCATGCTGGCATTGTGGTAGATTATTAATATAACAAATAGTATCTCCCATAAACCTGTTAGTCTTTCTCTTAAACTTCAAAAGTAGATTGCACATATGTTGAAGTTGTGCAACTGCTATAATGTAAATGTTAGAAAAACTATTTTAATTTTTCCACATATTTGGAACTAAGTCATTTTGACTTCATCTACAGTTTTTATCCAACATCACTATGACTTCACAGAAAAATTGTATATATTTTGAACCACCTGCTATCATGGAATTTTTTACAAAGTAGGTTCAGTAAGACCCCTTTTTGGCCCCAAATATAGCAGTTTTACAAAATTGTTTAAATGTAAACTTTTAGTTATTTTTTGGAAGGTATAATGCCTCTGCTACATAAATATTGGTTGTTTTTGGCATTACAATCCACATATATCGGGTACATTTATCATTAAGTCATGCTAAATTACTGAAATCTGCACAATTTCAGCATTTTAGTTAAATTTTAGACAGTTTCGGTCTTAAATGAAAGTGTTCATTCTTGATATTGAAATGTAAGTTGTGTTTAATGATAATACATAACATATATAAAGGTTGAGGATGAACACGGATGCGGCCAATTTCATTTTTGACAAAAACCATATGAAAAGTGCCAGTTTTTGGCATATTTGATAGATTTTTCATATTTAAGCTTGAATCCGAGCGTTTTTAATGAGTGAATCAGTTAAAATCTTTCACAAAAATTAATTGAATCAATTGAAATTGACATTTAAGTGTTTAAAAAGTGTCCAAAATCTTTTGTCAGATGAACTTGAAATTTGAGGCCAAAACCGGCCCTTACCAGACCTACTCCTTTGGCTGGACTTTGGGAAATTTTATATTCAATCAAAAATAAAGATCTTCATGGGAAATTTTATATTCAATCAAAAATAAAGATCTTCATGTACACATTCTGTGAACTGAAATTTTGAGACTTTGACCTATTTTTCATAATGTATTTAATTTTCAGTATAAATAAGCATATTCTGATTTGCCTTGGAATACAATGTTGATATGTTTAAAAGATAAAAAAAAAAAGGTCAAGTTTTATTTTACTGACAAAAAAAATCACAAAACAAATAACTTTTATCTTTTTAGCAAGTGGATGATTAACATATTTGTTTGTAAAAAATTAATTAAGTGAACTTGATATGTTTATAATTCTTGATTTATGATTTTAGAGTGAGAGATTACGATCAGACTTGTTGATGGCTCAGAGACCCCTCCATGAAATAGCTGATGTTATGGTAAATATTAATTTAAGCACATTAATTACATTAATTTTTAATAACAAAATTTAATTCATTTAGAATAAGTCTGGCTCAATGTGTCATTTAAGCAGATAAATATGAACGGTAAAACTTGACATAGGTTCATTGGATTTAAGATGTTGTCCAGCTAAAGTACAAAATTAAACTGTAGTACACATGTATTTGTATTGTGTGGTTTTTGTTTTTGGAAAGATTAGAACTTGTTATAAATCTTTACTAAGGCACTGGCCTCCCCAACAACATGACAGGTTAGCTACTGTTACTAAATGTATTCACCCTGGAACATAGTTCCCTATAGTTCTTATGTATGTGCACATAATACACATATAAACTGAAAAAAATGGTATATTATTGGAGCAGTTCCGTCAAGAACGCATGTCATTAAGGTGTGTTGATGTGCAGGCTTTTTATGCCCCACCTACGATAGTAGAGGGGCATTATGTTTTCTGGTCTGTGCCTCTGTTCGTCCTTCCGTCCGTCTGTGCCTCCGTTTGTCTGTCCGCTTCAGGTTAAAGTTTTTGGTCAAGGTAGTTTTTGAAGAAGTTGAAGTCCAATCAACTTGAAACTTAGTACACTTGTTCCCCATGATATGATCAATCTAATTTTAATGCCAAATTATAGTTTTGACCCCAATTTCATGGTCCACTGAACATAGAAAATGATAGTGCGAAGTTCCGGTTAAAGTTTTTGGTCAAGGTAGTTTTTGATGAAGTTAAAGTTACATCAACTTGAAACTTAGTACACATGTTCCCTATGATATGATCTTTCTAATTTTAATTCCAAATTAAAGTTTTGACCCCAATTTCACGGTCCACTGAACATAGAAAATGATAGTGCGAGTGGGGCATTCGTGTACTATGGACACATTCTTGTTTGAAAACATTAGGTAATTGGGTATTGATACAATGCTAGTATGATTGACAACTGTCATTATCACTAAACAAACAGAGGCAAGGTAGACTCTTAATTACAATGCCCCACCTCCTAAACTGTCAAATTGACCACATTACCTAACAACCTCAGTCTTACATAATTATACAGACCCTGCAATATACAAAAGTAACATCTTAATATACAAATATTTGACCTCATAATTGAATACACAAATGTATATATGTTAGATGTTTGATATATATATATATATAAGGATGATAGATTTATTTATTACCTATCACTTTTGATCTACATTACATAAAGTGATTCTGTAAATTATATCTGAAAGATAAATGATTAATGGATTAACAAGATCTTTAAAAAAATCAAAGAGCTGAATAGCTCTGAGGGGAAAGATGGCCCTAGTTTCTATTTAATTATTTTTTTGGAAGGGGGGGGGGTATCTTTTGATAGTTTTCATATGAAGAATGAAAAAGAGAACAGCTAGAACATGTAGAAAGGTTGACAATATTGAAATCAATTGTTGTTTATGTAATTTCATTTCCTTAGTTTAGGATTCAATTTGGACCAATGGAAGAGATCTGCATCTTCTAAATCTAAACATTTGATTAAAGTTGATAGCTAATTATCTAAAATTCAACTGAATTCTGTCATTTCACAACAACTACAATCTTTTTTGAAATCTTGATTGTGTACCACTGAACTACAGGCTAGGGTCATTTTCCATTTTTTGTGACAGTACTCTTGGATTTTAAAGTTTTTTCTTAAGAAAGTGTAGACTGAAAAATCTATTCAGATTCAAATTTCCATTGTTAAAGTTCCCTTTTAGAACTCTCATCACAGGGAAACAGGTACTAATAAAAAACAATATGATTGATGTAAACTGTGTGAAGCTTGTTTCCAAATCCTAAATTTGAAATATTTGTAAATTTCATGAATAAATATGTTAAAACTACAAATGCAACATTTTTTTTTTTTTTTTTTTTTTTTTTTACCATTACAATGATTATGTAGGTACACAAAAATTTAGTTTTAATGGAACACTACTAATCCAATGAAATGTCACATTTTAAGTGTTTAAATACATTAACTTTTATTTAAGGGGATAATTACTCATCAATTGAGGTGCTCCTGAATTGGAGGAAGATTCTCAAAACAGAATTTTTTACAGAAAAAAGTAATAAAATCGTTTCTTTCCCCTATCTCATGTAAACCCACGATCTTTGTTTGTTTTGAAAGTTGTTGACCTACAAATTAAAGTATTGCATGTTGATGTTTGAATCATCTACAGCAAACATTATTATGTTTAGATTTAACAAATACTAATTTGTAATTAGTGCACGATCTCTAAGAATGATTTAAATAACCAGTGAACTGGTGAAGGATATCCCTGCTTCTTCCAAGAATGACGTCACTATAAAATACAATGTAGGTTGGATATATTTAGAATATCTCGTCATACTAATTTTTCCGGATTGTAAAAGAAACGTAAACAGTGTAAAGGAGAGCTCAAGATACGATAATTTCTTGAGAAACAGAAGGGAAATGTGTAAAAAAGTGTTTAAAGTCAAACTATTCATTTCTGGGTCTCCTTCTCTTGAATCTAAGTAAGATTTGTTGGGGGGTTTTCCACACTATAAAAACAAAATGAATGATGTGAGGGAATGTCACTCTGGTCAACCCCATAGGGTATTGACGGCTTGAAGCCGTCTTTCCCCAAAAAATGAAATATGAATATAAATATGAATATATAAAAGGTATTCAAGAAAGGCCTATAATTTACTTGATAAATTTCCAATAATCATCTGTAATGAATCAACAATTTCGATTAGTTCTCTCTTTTTTTTTAAAAGGAATTGGCTTGAAACACTCTTAAAATTTTAAAACTTTTAATTATAACAAACCATTGTTTATTAGTTTATTCCCCATCAATCATTATGTCTATTTTAGTCATTTGAATTTTTATTAGAAGTGAATATATATTTTTGCAATCAAGAAAGAATCCACATTTCAATAAGATAAGTTTTTTTAATTTGTTTACGTTGGAAAAGTACATTTTCAATGCTCTGTGTTGAAAAATACTTTAAAAATTATCAAATGGCACTCTAAAACTTTTAATACTCAATGTCATATAACCTCTGTTTCAACTTACAAAATGCCCTAAAACAACATTTTTAGATTATTTTTGTTGACACTTTAAAGTTCTTAGCTGTTGGTCTAGATTTTATGTCTTACAAGGATAGTTGGTAACATTTACTAGAAGAAGTTTTGATTTGCAATTTTTTGTTTTTTTGAAACATGTTCAGAACAGGCAACATTATTTGGATCAGATATAAACTGCAGTTTAAATAAAATTTTGCAAATTAAGAGACCCATCCATATATTTTGATTTGAGCTCCTTTTATCCTCATACTGGAAAATCACGTTTCCTTCTAAAGACCTGCTGTCAATGCAATTTTCAGCAATAGTGCTTCATTAATGTTCATTTTTCCCCACCATACCTTAATATGAAATTATTTAAACTACTCTTCTAAACTTTCCATGAGTGATTCCAATCACTTTGATTGTTTTCTATCAGCTATTATGGGAGAGTTCCAGGATAGTTGTTGTTTGAATGTGTTTCCACCTAAATAAGTTCACCATACTGTTCTTATTTGAAATTCTCACCTTGATGAAAACTTATGGTAATGTGATAGTGTAGATTGTCATAACAAATATTTTATTTTGTTATTTCAGGCTTCCAGTTTACCAGATCGTATATTTTTTGAATTTTTCAAGATTTCACCAATCAAGGTAATTTTTCATTTCTAGCATTGAAATTAGTTGTAAATATGACATTTACAAAATAACATCAAAGACACTATTATCTATTAACATGATTAATACACTAAAAAGTGTATCTAAGTGAAATATGTAAAAATAACAAAATATTTTATTGTGGAATAAACAGGGATCTGAAAGATTCCCAAATTGCATCAACAGTTGTAGGATTTGGTTTTTTCTACTTTTCTTCTCTGTTTAATATTTTTGTAGTTGAATGTAAGTTTCTCCTTGTCTGGAACACCTCACACATGTGGAGAGGACCAGCCATCTTTAGCCTCAGATATAAAGGAGTTCCTAAGGAACTCAGTAGGCGCTACACTGACAGAAATCAAAGACAATGAACTTAAGTAAGTGATACCTTAAAAGGGATATTAACATTATTAATGAGGGATACTAGAATGTATAAGTCTCATGTATAGGTCCTGGAAAATGGAGGATTTTTATATCATTCTATAAAGATATGAACAATGAACCCTGAAGTTAATATAAAAGTAAAGAGATTTGGTATGATTTCCAATGAGACAACTCTCCACCAGAGTTCAAATAAAGTAAACATAATCAATTATAGGCCACTGTACTCCTTCAACAATGAAAACATCCATACCATATTGCGGACTTTAAAAGCCAGGTATAGTGTGTTTTATGTGTGTTGTTTTATTTATTTCTAATCCATCTATTCTTTTGACAGAATGGTACATTTTGAACAGAAGGGATTACACATCACTAGAGATCAGATGTGGTCATTGGCCTTGGGTCATTATAGACAACAGTTGATGATGCAGCTCTATGTTATAATACTGGGTCTAGATGTCCTGGGTAATCCATACGGACTGTTTAAAGATCTGACCACTGGCGTCAGTGAACTGTTTTATGAACCTGTCATGGTAAGGCATTTCTGCACCTTATTGTTAATAGATTATTCTAAGCAAAACATTGCGCCTTCTAAATTTATATTTCTGTAGACATAGGGATTGATATTTTTGTCATAATAGGCAGACTCATACAGATCCTTTATGTTTTTATTCGCCTGTCATAGAAGAGTGGGCATTAAGTTTTACCCTTGTCTGTCCATATACAATTAATATCAAGGAGAATCATCTTTAATTCAATGGGCTATGAAAATGGCTCCTAAGTTTGGTTCTTTGGTAGCTGTAAATTAGGCTAATTGAATTGAGAAAATAGACATGCTGCAATAGGGTTATCTTAGCATTGATTTAACAGTTAAAGGATTAATGAAAAAGAATATATATGTACTAAATTAATTTATTTCCCAAAAAATTCAGGATACCTAAATTCTAAATTTGGCAATGTTGTACGCTTATTATAGTGTTAAATAGGATAGAAAACAGAAATTGAAAAGAAATTCTTTTATACTATTTTACAGGATACTTTGAGAGGTGATGAGAACTTTTCAGAAAACATGGCTCGAGGATTCCAGAGTGCCATCAGCCATATTGTAGGTAAGTAAAAACACCTTATTCTAATAACACAGACATTTATATCCTTTCAATTTTATTTATAGACAAGCAGATCAAACTTTTTCAAGGTAATAGGGTATATAGAACTAATGAATATGAAACTATCATATAATCCTAATAGATTTACCAGGTTCATACATGAAATCAGTATGTGTGATTTACTTTGTTCTATACATTGCAATAGCTATTGTTTTGATCCTCAATCAAGCAGTCATTAGTTTTCTTGTTTCAATTGTTTTATATTTGTCATTCTGAGGACATTTATAGCTTACTATACATTTTGGGTTTTATTCATTGTTGAAGGTAATACAATAACCAATAATCATTAACTTCTACATCATTCAGTCTATGATGGAGGGTTTTCTCATTTAGTAATCATACCACACCTTATTTTTATGAATAATAATTTGATAATATGCATTTTGCCTTCTGAATGTTTCAATAAATAAGTGCTCTCCATCCAAGTAACAAGTTATAAACGTTCAGCATTATATGTCAAGGTATGTACAGCCTTCAACACAGAGCCTTGGCTCATACTGAACAGCAAGCTATAAAGGGTCTAAAAATTACTAGTGTTAAACCATTCAAACCGGAAAAACAACGGTCTTGTCTATATAAAAACGAGAAACAAGAAACATGTATGAACTGCATAAATTTATGAAAAACTACTGTACATCAGATTCCTGACTTTTTTAGTTTTGATGATGCCAAACCTTCTCCCTTTTCTGAAACAATAGCATAACATCACGACATAGAAAGACACACTATAAAATATCAATTGGAAGGCTTAACTCAATCAGAAAACACAAATTTAATTGCCCAATTTTATCTTCTATAGGAGGAACATCAAATTCAGTTGCCAGGGTAACTGGGTCACTAGGGAATGCCTTTGCATACATGTCATTTGATGAGGAATTCCAGAGAGTATGTATGGTTTCTAGTATAGATTTAAAATTTCAGGCTCTTTTTAAAGAAAAATATTTTATATATATGTAATGAGAGGATGTTTTCAGTCAAAAACAAGAATTTCTTTGCAGGCATTTTTTTATTTGTATGCATCACTTATCTGAGTTAAGCATGAGGGTCTGGATGGCGGGTCTGTTATTCTGTAAACATTTAATTTTCACCCCTTTTTTCTCTAATCTTCAAAAAATAACCCCTTTTTTCTCTAATCTTCAAAAAATTAACCCCTTTTTTCTCTTATTTTCAAAAAATTAACCCCTTTTTTCTCTAATCTTCAAGAAATTAAACCCTTTTTTCTGTAATCTTCATTTTTTTTGCCTGTTATTCTCTAATCTTAATTTTTTAAGGGCATTATTCTTTAATCATTTAACCCCATCCAAACCCTCATGCATAATATATGATTTTGAGGAATGTTTTATGACTGAGTTACTACAGTTGACCCAATGTCAATCCACATAAATAATGCCATGTACAATTAACCCTTACTGTGAGGTGATAAACTACGCATTATGACATAAAAAATGGTCAAGATTTTTTTACAGTCATCTATATTGTGACAATGTGATTAAACCTTTACTTCTGACTTTAATATCCACAATAACATATTCATGAAAAAAAAGATTAAGATTTTCTATAGACCATTGATATAATTAGTTAATTGATGAAAAACTGATTTAAATCTTCTTACAGAAAAGACAGAGAAGACAACATCAGCCACCGAGAGATTTACCACATAGCTTAGCTCTTGCTGGACAGGGATTCCTATCTGGTATTAAATATGGACTAACAGGAATTGTTCTAGACCCCCTACATGGTAAGTCGGTGAACAGGCACCCATACCTCATATATTAACCTTGGATGGAATTCTCTGATATGAAATATAGAATGTAACAGAAATTGATCTGGATTCGACTTCACAAAAACACTTCATGACTTAGACCAATCTTAGTCTTAAGTTTTTTTGTGAAACCGACTCCTTGATCCCATAAAAGATCAGGTCAAGCATTTCTACAGGCCATATGATGAATTCATACATCAACCCAGAGATTTCCTACACTCGTGTTTTAACTGGTTGGAGAGTCACATATTGTGCAGATCTTGAGTAAAGCCTCAGAGAATATATGACATTGGTCTTCATATTTCAGCAGGATGTTTCATGATGAGGTAGTTTGAATGTGGCATAGTTAAGACCTGATTTGAACTCATTATCATTTGTGGTATACCAATTTTCAAGGATTTCCTGGTTAAACATGAACCTGGGAATTTAAAGCAGTAGAAATTTTTGATATACTTCTTTGCAGACCTCGCCCAAACTATGAAATCTGAATTTCACTTTATATTTAGAAATAGGAGAAAGAGATGTAAGATCTGAATGAAAGTCATCATAATTTGTGTTCTGTTTATAGGTGCTACAGAGGATGGAGTTGAAGGATTCTTTAAAGGAATTGGTAAAGGACTATTAGGCTTGATAACACAGCCTATAGGAGGAGTCCTAGATCTAGTCAGCTTGGCATTTGATGGAGTTAGAAGGTCAGATATAAATATAATACCTTTTAGCCCATGTCCCTTAGTGTTATATAGGTTTGCCCTTCCATTCTCTCTTATTTCTCATTCCATTCTTCTAAGATATCATATCATCATTTTTAGCAAGCTTGCTGATAATGAAGTATTTTGTGGTGTTTAGATGCATATTAATGAGTGACCTCTTTAGTTCAACTTTGCATTTTGTTGTTTTGTATATCCTTTTAAAGAAGAATTGTTCTTAAATTTTTATATGAAAATTCTTTCAGCATTCTCACCAATTATTTGCAGTGAAGTCAGTATTCTGCTATTTTCTTTTAAAAAAAAGTCATGGGCACAGCTATCATGATCTTGATTGCAAACACTAGGGGTTATGCGGTTATGATCAGTTTTGTATTATTGCTTTATCAATGTTGTTTATTTTATATTTTAGAACAGCAGAAATGGATGGTGGATTTATTGTCAGAATGAGGCTGCCAAGATATGTCAATCCGTACAGGGTAAGAAAAAGTCATTCGTAAGAAAAGTCAGAATGAGGCTGCTAAAAGATAACAATGCAAATGATGGCCCAAACATGTACGAACGATCTCAAAAAATGTGCATATACTTCTGAACGCAGATCAGAGCACTGACCAAATGTAGTTCATATCATAAACCCTACCCCAAAAGCTCTTTCAACATATATCCTATGGTTTAGTGTATGTCTTTCAAATGACATACATCATATCATTTAGGTACAGTAAACATAGGCCATACCCTAAACAAAGAGTTGTACGATACCATTAGTTATCCCGTAAACGATGACATGTACCATACACCTAACAATGATGTATATCATAGCCTAAGCTATACTATATACCATACGCTAAATGAAGTATGTATGGACAATCACTGAACATTGAATGAATGCTATACAAATGTTGTCAGGATGATACCAGAACACTATACGAACAATGACTGAATACTGTATATATATACTTGAATAGAAAAAGTGTTAGTTTTTTGTTACAGGGTTTAAAATATGTCAATCCACATATTGACCTCAAACCAAAAAATTCTATGCTAAATATTAATGATTGTCATCTATTATTTCAGGGTTTACAGCCATTTTCCCAGTATATGGCCAGAGGCTGTCATCTACTTAACACATTGAAAGGAGGAATGTACTTCAAGACAGATGTATTTATAGATTTTGCTCCACTTAGTTATAACGATAGAGCAGATTTGGTTGTTATAACCAACAGGTCAGTGTTTATACTCTTTTATACTGATGTTCTTTACAACACTACATGCACAACTAATAGTAAATAAACTCATCATAGATAACGACTAAATTTTGTATATACACCAGACGCGCTTTTCGTCTACAAAAGACTCATCAGTGACGCTCGAATCCAAAAAAGTTAAAAAGGCCAAATAAAGTACAAAGCTGAAGAGCATTGAGGACTCAGTAAATTTGATCTTGTATTGAATATATGCTAGAGATGTGTGTTAAAACTTTGAAGAAACAATCAATCAGAGAAGTTTTTTCCAATAGTTACAAAAAGTGATTGAATATCAACTAATAAATCTAGAGTATGCAATCCTTTATTTTGAAAGCTTTCTTTATAGTAAGCAGGATACTTTTTGTCAGTTTAAAGTTCTCAATGTTTTCCATTATCATCAGTATATAAATTAGAGATAGGGTAATAAATAGTTGTTATTTCTATTTGAACAGACATATTCTGTACCTGGATAGGAATAGATTTTCCAGTGGATACGATGTGGAATGGGAGATAGAGTTAAAGAGTATAATTGGAGTACCTGCCTTACTGGACGAAGACAAGAAAATAGTGATAACATTAAAGGTAAAGTAATTATTTCATATGTAGAACATTTTTAAAGGCAGTGCTTTAAGGCCTGACTTTCAAGTCATGAGGTTCATCTTTTCATACGCAATCTATGCAGGGGGTCTTTTGGCCAGAAATAGATCCGGAAATGTTCGAATTTCTCCTCTTCTTTTTATGGTATGATATGGTTTTTGTTTCTTTCATTAACATTGGGGACTAAAGAAACGATCAGTGTGTATTGTTCGTTTTATAGAACTTGTTATTAATGTGTATTTTGCATTATAAGCAGTCAACCTGACTACAAACTATCATTATTTGTATTCCGTGTGGAAAGAGGTCGGGTCAATTTCGAGTGTTATCTGACATCTAAAGATTTTTTAATTAGTTCAGACGTTGATATAACAATGAAAAGTCGACTGAACATGATTAATATTGCATCTTCTATAATTCAAAGCGGAATTCGGTTTATAAACGAGAAACCGTAAAGCGTTTTCAATTTCAGTATTAGTTATGTATGTTGTCTACGTATTATCCTGGTTCCCGGTACTACGTTCCGGGTATTAGCTATTTGATATATCTGATGTGTAACATTACGATCAGGTACCAGCCAATCTACGTGTGTATGTGTACATGATTTCCCGCCAAAATGACCAACTTACAGCTATGGAAAAATAGTCCATAAACGTTCCGTATAATGATATGCAAATTCAGAATTAATCGTAACTTTTTTTATCTTTATATAATAAATATAACAAAATGGATTCCACAAAATTGAAAATAGCATTATTTTACGTGGATTTCTAATATTTTTTTCACTTCCGGGCGCAGTAATACGTATGTTTTGAAGAAGCTCGAAGAAATTGACAAAGTGAATTGAGAAGGAAACGGATAGATATATGTCCTTGCTATCAGGTAAAACAATTTAAATGTACAGAAAAAACACATTTACTTCACACAAATAGTACAGGCTTAAGCATTTTATTGTCTTATACACGACTGGGTAGTCTAGTGTTTAAACGACGGCGGTGACCTACAAGGTACGGGTCATACTGGGTCAAGTCTAAATATGTAAACATATCCACGTGCTATTAGGTAGAAAGCATCGTAATGCAATATCTACAATTTTTTCCTCCTTTATACATCGTTTAACCAGATATATTTCTCTTTCAAATACACTTAAACACGGGTTGTATGTACGTATCTTTTCTAGTGTTTTCTTGTCCTTATAAAGTTCATTTGTTGATGTTTAAATATTTTTGAACGACTGAACACAGGAGTGAATGAATGCAACAATTATATATACTGAAGACTTGGGCTGTACAATGATAGTGTACGTATATCATACTGATAATTATTCTAGCAGTAATTATGTTAATTTAGGATGTAATGACAGGAATTCATGAGCTATGCCTCAGGCTTTCTGAAAAAATATCAATGACAATGTAAACAGGAACAAAACATTGACACGAATGATGCTCTCTTCTATGTTATAGTTATTTAGGTATGTGTGTTGCACAAGTTTCAAAAAAACTTAAGTTATAAAACTTTTTTTCAGGGCACAAACCCACTTTAAAGAGACTTGTCTACTGCCATACCCATCCTATTTTCATGCACCATTTGCAAGCAAGAGACTGAATGGTTTGCAAAATTAAAAATCAGGACGGTGTCCAATTAAACCAAAAGAACTAAACTGGATGAATATTGTAGGAGAAATCTAGAGGAAAGTTTTGATTTGTGAAATTGGTTTTCCTGAAAAGTCATTCATCCTAGCCTGCAGAAAGGAACTATAACTGTCCACCACCAACTGACGAGCTAATGTTGAGCTTCACATATGGAATTACTCAAATACCATCAATGTCTATGTTTTCAGCACAGATTTCACAAGTTATGACACAGCTGTGCTTTTTTTTTTTTATACCTGTTAAAGAGTTGTATACTAAATTTTATTTTTTTATCAATAAATATATCTTGTGTCATTTAAGAACTTGTATTTTGCCAAAAGATGCATACTAGTGAATGAAAGTGGTGCAGTTCATTTTGCTTTGGTATATAGAATTGAATTACAATTGTTCATGTTATTGGAATGCATATAAAAATAAGGAGATGTGGTACAATGTATATACATGATATTTAGTGAGTTTATCAAGCAAAAGTGAATAAGAAATAGGTATAAGCAGTTACAGGTACTACTGTACAATCTCAAACAATGAGAAAAACTCATACCGTAAAGAGAATTTCATATTTACAAGTAAGTTTTGTTTTTGCGTTGAATAATTTTCTTCTATTGTTTTAATTGCAAATATGGGAAGTGGTTAAAATGCTAATGAGACAGCTGTTATGGCCACAGAGCCTTAATTGAAAACTTCTTTTTCATTCATACCGGTAGATTTTGCCTGGAGTTAGAAACATATCTGCCAACTTTTCAAAATGCACATGGGGGTTTTACGTGAAAGATGGTTCATATAGTCATACAAAACCTTCAAGGGGGCCTTCAAATGGAAGCAGGACAAGTCGCCCCACTGGCTAATCGCCCACTTTTAAAAAAACCGCCACAAACTGATTTATCAAATCGCCCCACATGTGAAATTGGTTAAATCATGTTAAATATTACTCCTGCCAACCCGCCCTACTTATAAAAAAACGGTAATATTTAGATTAATATATATATATATAATTAAAAATAAAAACTCGCACCACTTTAATGAAAACTAATCTACACAGAATACAAACAAACTGAAAATTTATTTAATTACTATTATTGAGATACTGAAATTATAATTCTAAAAAAAAAATGTATTGTTGAAGAATAACTAAGTTTTGAAGCTTAGTTATTTGCATAACAATTGAAAAGAAACCTGTTAATTGTATCATAATGCAATATAAGGAATTTAACTTATATTCAACGGGATAACATCTTTTTCCATAAGTGGGGAGATTTGGCATTACTAAATTCATCCTGGTTAATAATATATTTATCTAGATTTCACCGATTTCCATTAGGTGGGACCAGTTAGCAGGAGTAATATTAACGGAATTTAACTTATATACAACGGGATAACATCTTTTTACATGAGTGGGGCGAGTTGGCATTAGTAAATTCTTCCTGGTTAATAATATATTTATCTAGATATTATCGTTTTCTATTAGGTAGGGCAAGTTGGCAGGAGTAATATTAAGGGATATAACACATTTCACAAGTGGGGCGATTTGGTTATCCAGGTTGGGGCAGTTTTTTTTTAAAGTGGGGCAAGTTAGTGAAAAAGTGGGGCTATTTGCTAATGGGGCGATTTGTCATGGATTCCCTTCAAATATATTCTAATGTGGTTTTTGGCTTCTTCGTGCTTAAACAAGCTCATTGCCATTGTTGAATTAATTGTTTTCTTTAAAATAGTCGACAAAATTGCTCTTACAAAATTTCCATTTGGGAGCCTCGAGCTCGATGGGGGAAATACTCTGCAAATACTGACAGTTGGCAGGTATGGTCATCAAAAAAGTTGATGTGTTACTATGTACATTTACCATTATGTTACTTGATGTTCTTGCTATACACACAGTACAGAGACTAGTCAATCTTTATGAACTATTTTTTATGGGAGTCATAGAATATGCGTATACAATCAATAATTAAAAATAGTCTATTTATATTGAAAAGGAAAAGTTCTTATATGTCTAAAGAAGAGGGACGAAAGACACCAAAGGGACAGTCAAACTCATAAATTTAAAGCAAACTGACAAGGCCATGGCTAAAAATGCATTTCATGGCGAGGCACAGAAAATATACTGTAAACAGTAGACTATAGATATAGGTGAACTAGGTACAAAAGAACTCTAAATCTTAAATTCTACAAACCACCTCTGTTCTATGGAAGATAATGATATAACTGGACTAGAAATACACACAACCTGTAATTAACTGCCTTTACAGCGCTTTCGCGCTTTGATTATCTCTTGACTTTCTGACACCTGTTCCAATATAAATATAAGATGATGAGGTATGATTGCCAATGAGACAACTCTCCACCAGTTATTTCTTTCTTTAGAATGTCAGTATCCCCCAGCACAAAAGTCAATATATAGCCTTATAAATAGAGAAAAAAAAGCTATCTATTTATCCTTCATTGTATCTTATGGATCATGTTTTTTCTTTTAAAAGTCAACATTGAAATGTGGAGTGTCTACATAGACAGAAGTATAAACAAAAGTGAAAATAAGAATGTTCAAGCTTTGAATTACTTTCTATTTATTTGACCTTTGTAATTATCTGTTACAGGACAACACAGGAACTGTTTTCTCTGGGAACCATGTAGATATATCTAGTCAAGATTCTGGAATAATGAAATGGTTACATGAGAGGATAGAAAACATCCTCAAACAACAGATATACAGATAAATGTTAACCTATTCTACTGGGATATGTGCTTTATCAACTTACATATATATGTACAAGGTGAAAATTGTGTGTATGATGTTTTATCATAGCTAATTACATTCTAAAATTGGTTGTAAGGCAATATAATATAGGTGTAAAGTTTAAAAAAATATTTGTTGTGAAATTTTAAGCGAAGGGAATTGGAAAATTATAACCATTTGTATAAAAATGAGTATTGTTGAAAAAAATATATATTTTTTGCTTTAAATGTATCATTCAAAAATTTATAAAGATATGGTTTACAAGTGTCATGGTTGTTAGAGTATACACTGTTGTTTTATAGAGGGAATGTCAAAAATATTTTATCATCTGCTGAACAAATAAATGTTATGATGTTCAAGATTGGAAAAATGAATGACATATTGTTAAGAATTGTGTTACTAGTGATATATTGTTTGTTAATTTTTATAAATGTTAGAAATATAATGTTTATGGTTTAAAATACACATGAACATGTCAAAAATCTTTTGAAAAGAAATGACATTTTCAATGTTGCATATATAATTGTTATAGACATTTAAAATGGATGTTTTGTTGTCGACTTCTTGAATATAGTATTTTGAAGAAATAAATTAGGTTTAAAAACAATCTTTTTCTGATTTTATGACAAAACTCTGAAATTATGATAACATTTTCTTATTTTCAGTTTCAAATTGATCATTTAAAGATAAAGTTTGTTTGATTGAATACCTAATGATAGATGAATATGGTGTGTATGCCATGGCATGTATGCACTCTATAAAATAGAAACAAAGGGATATGGTATATTAATGAGTACAGATCTGATGAAACTGTTGAAGTGACAAGTATTGAGCCACTGTGTTTATATGCTATGTTTTGTTGTCATGTATATAGAGCAATATTTACTTTATAATGGCTTCCGTGTGGAGGTCAGAAATCATGTGCAATATTATTGTTATTTTTTTTATTACATTTTGTTAACATTTATGGAAATATTTGTTGTTAATTATAGGTAAGCTCTTTAATAAAAAAAAATGTGTTTTCTTCATCCATCCATACATAAGAAAAAATAATTTGTCTACGGATAGTTTACTTTCTTATTGTTTCTCTTTTTATTTAGCTTTCTAATGACGGGTCTATAAATGTTACAGTTCTGTGGAAAGTTATATTGCCTGATTTTCTTCATTCAAGGGACATAACTCTATTTTACTTTTACTTCATCCATACACAAGAAGAAATATTTGTCAATGTAGAATGTAATCTCTTTCATAGTAACTCTCTTTTTTAGCTTTCTAAAAAAGGGTCTATGTTTGTTGAAGTACTTAAGAAGTTATAATGTTTGATTTTCTTCAATCAAGGGGGATAATTCTCATCTATTTTACTTTGACTTCATCCATACATTTGTCTATGTACAGTGTACTCTCTCGTTGCACTCTTTTATTTAGCTTTGTAATGACGGATTTATAATTGTTACAGTTCTGTAGAATATTATGTGTCATTTTCTTCATTCAAGGGGGATAATATATTTTAATATTAACATCTAGGTGCTGTTTAAATAGAAGAAAATTTTGTTATGATCCCTCTTTGGTCAACCCCAAACAATGCAACTCAGTTGAATTTATAGTAATTTCCTGAGTTAACCTTTACTCATGTTCACATAACATTTCTTCAACATATTAAAGCAAGAAATGTTTTAAAACAATTTTGACAAAACAAAGAAGAATACATATTTATAAAAAAAAAATCAAAATATTGTTATTGATATCATTTAATAGTAAATTATGTTTATAGAAATCTGGGTTTATTAAAATTGATCATTACTTGTTGCCATGAATACATTAAAGCCATTTATGTTGTATAGAAGTGCCATGTATTTTAATTCATATTTATCCAATTTTACAGCCAAAGTGCTAGCAATGTGCTTTCTTATATAGTCAGTATAAGTATATACATATATAAAGCCAGTAATATTATACACATATATATCCAAGACCAGTACTTTTGACATTCCATGTGTTAAACTGTTTATATTCCATATGTCGTCAAGGACGTTTTAATAGCTGTTAACTTCTGCATGTATTATATAATATACTAGGTAGCTAATAAGAGGTAAAAAGATGAACTCTATAGAAGATTTAAAGATACTCGAAATTGTAATGAAACATCAATTTAAAAGTAGATATTAAAGTTTTCATCTTTCTTCATACATTCTTTTGTCATACCTGTAGGTTTAAGTTTAAATCTAGTTTTTTGGTTTTTTTTTATGTTTCCTAATATTGGAAGTGCTAACAAACACATAGTCACATTGACTACAATGTTCCCTATAATAAAATGACATATTTGTAACCCTAGTCAAGCTACGAAGGGACTACAATGTTCCCTATAATAGAATGACATATTTGTAACCCTAGTCAAGCTACGAAGGTGCCACTCATCTGTTTTGATTATCTAATGTTAAGTTTGCTGAGTGTACTCATTTTTCATTTTAGTCATTATTTATATCACTTTCTATTTTTTATATACATGATTTATTTTTATTTCATTCTTATATTTAATACTTTTATATTCTAATGATGATTAATAAATTTTGTTATGTTATAGCTGTATATATGTTTAATATTCTAGTCTGTTAACCATACTATGTTTATGATTTTCCTTTAACTTTGTTTCTTTGTTTTATAATTCTTTATGAGCAAACATTAGAGGACCTTTGTATGCTCACATCTTTGTCTTTGGTCTTTGGTCTTTGGTGGATTACTGTCAAATTGGTATTCATATGACCATACTGGTTTTATTAAACTGTAAAGGGATTTCAGTTAACTATCTTCAGAATTTAATTTATTTTTTTACTTTTATATTATTTCTATCTATAAGGTGAAAGGTCATATTTTGCTACCTCTTGTCCAGTTATTTGTTATTTATGATTTCTTTGAATTACTGCATGTAAAATTCTCAGACTAATTTTTTCTTATATCTTTTTTAAGATTTATTTTTTTATTCTTTTTCTCATTATAGACATTAGCATATAGACCTTTTACTATGTTTAAGCAGTTGAAGTTACTTGACCCCTTCCTTTCTCATTGACCCATTGGTATAATAGCAAGGTCAACTTGGTGTTTACTTAATATAACTAAACAGACACACTGCATGTTAGCAAACACATTTCTTATATTACTTTGACACATATTTTGAATAAGAATTTTTTATGTCAGTCATTCAGTTGGAAAATTTCTCCTCATCATTAATGACTTTATTAGACTATAAAATAACTATAATCGTCATAAAAATAAAGTGCATAAAAGTCCTTCAGGTAAAAGGATAACTTTTACGATTATGAATGAATCGTACAATGACCTATAATTGCTTACATGCACATGCTTTCAAATCTGATGAATATTATAACAAGTTGTCTCATTGGCAATCCTACTAGTATCTCTTAATTTTATATAAATTCTTCTCCACTAATCTTAATATTTTTTTGAATGATATTTTAATTATTGTATTTTACCATTCGATGCATTCAGTTTATTTTCTCCCACAGGATAATAAAAGTAATTAATATTTATAAATTTTCTCCACAATTATTTTATTGTATATTTATAGCTTCATTGTTCCTAATAAATACGTTGTCAGAATACCAGTAAACAAAAGACTTTTTATTTCAATTCATTGCACTCACACCATGAACTATGGTGATATTTATACATAATTTAACTTTGAATTGTCAAACATCAAAACACATTATATATTTCTCAAACCGATTCATTATTCATAGACTTCCTTTTCTTTGTAAAATATACGATTCCCTATTGTATTTAATTATAATTAATTGTGAGCTTGCTCCATGATGCAGAGTAACAAGTCATGTGATTCTTGTTAAAACCAGCTGATATGGTAATTGTTCACAATGTTGTCATTGTCATATAAATTATTACTATGTCTTTATTTTGTTGACAATCTGCTGGGCCAGTGCTGGATGTGTCATTATTGTGTTACTGTAACAGTAAAACAGAGATGAACTGGAACAGAGTAATTACTTTAACCACAGATGTTTTAATATTATACTAAAATATGGTGAATAGGTTATGCTTTAATATTTTATTTGTCTAGTTGCAATATTTCAACAGCCTTTCATAGCTATATATATAGTTAAAAAATAGACAAAAGATCAGTTGGAATATTCCTGGAATTAAGCTTTTGGTGAATAGAAGCAATTACATTTTATTTACCTTTTAAAATTTTTTAAAACTATATCAAATTTCCAATAGATTGTGGCATTGCCATCATCACATTAAGTATAAATGTGCTATAAATACATTTAATGTATATTGGTTCATATATTGAGGTATTTAAATATAATTTGTATATTCTCTATTTAGATATACCAGACTCAAATCATTGATAATTGTAAAGTTTCCTCCATTTGAAACAAAATCATTGCTTTCCATGTAGTTGCAAGAAATACATTCTAACTGCCATGGAAAAAAGAAATACATTCTTACTGCCATGGAAAAAAGAAATACATTCTAACTGCCATGGAAAAAAGAAATACATTCTAACTGCCATGGAAAAAAGAAATACATTCTTACTGCCATGGAAAAAAGAAATTCTAAGGTCAAAGCAATCTGCAATTTGGTAACCATGGATATAAGATTTATAAGTTCTGACACAGTCAGTTACAACAAATCAGTGTGGCTGATAGAGAAAAAAATCTAGGTCACGGCCTCCCAAGAAAAGCTAATACCACAAGTTAATCATATTTAATAATCTAATTCTATTTATGTTTAAGATATTCTGAAAGAAAAACCATGACAACTTTAAATTTTGTATATTAAATCTTTTATATTCAATATTTGTTAGCGCTGTTATCTTAAATTTCCATATTTGTTGTATTCTAGCCATATTACAGCTATGACTATTTATTAATGTGTTTTATGTGTAACAAACATAATGTGATAATAATTGTTAGTACACATGTTTATAATAGTCTGTGGTCTTTGTTGTATAAATAAAATCTTATAAAACATCAGAGGTCTATAATTATTTCAGACAGTATGATTACAGTGATGATTCTTTGATTAGGTAAACAGTGTAACCTGCCTAATCCAACACCTGAATATTTGAACATCCTGCTTTAACCGTCACATTTTCATGGTTCCAAAATATGCCTATCTTTGCAGAAAAAAAACTGAGTATTCTGACACCCTGCTTAATCCGAAATTTTGTTCTTGTCCCCCAGTGTGTTTAATAACACTGGTTACACTGTACTAGTATATTTCCAGACGATGCAAGACCTTCATGGGTAGTCAAGGTTGTAAAAAAAACACCCTCAACATTAGGTATAAATGATGATTGGAGATTGTCTATTAGGACAAATCTGATATGTTTTATACTTAAAATAAGAATATGCATAGTACACTGTTCTGCAAAAGCATATTATCCCTCATTTGTAATTGAGAAAGGAGGAAATATGTGTCTTAGAGGTTATTACTCATAACTGCCAAGCTGCTTACCATGTATGAAGTCATTATGTTCATTTGTTTCTGAAAAATGTTTGATATACAAAATTGGTTCAGAGAGAAGATTGCATAATAAAAAAGTTAAAAAAGATTAGTATGAAATTACAAGATATTTCTTTTCTCAGACATTCTTTTTCAAACTAGCAAAAAATGTTCCTAGTATATAATTTGTTGAAGACTCGAACAGTATGTTGCTATTTGTGATAGTTTTGTTGTTGGTTTGCTGTATCATTGATGTATACATCTACCTTCGTCAACAGTACATTTAACTGCCACAAATTTCCTCATCTATACAATATAACACACATTAAGCATTATGTAGAGTTGGTACATTTTTTAGATCTACATTCTGCTCTTAGGTGGCTCGTGGGTACAAAAATTTCAGCAAAAAATTAAACCTTTGTTTTTTCATTACAAATTTTATTTATTACACTGTTAGTTATTACTTTATGATATGGTACAAAAATCAACCCCAAAAAACGATTCAGTTTGGCTCCAGACGACTTTTAAAATGTTTATATCATTGAAAACGCTCCAAATTATCTCCCTTTGGTGCAAAACTGCCATTTTTTGGCATTAAATTTGAAATATCTTTTTAACTCATCAGTGACCTATATTTTTTATTATTGTTTTCAAATAAGCTGTACATAAACTAAATAGTTGTAAAATTTAAGCGATTTCTGTAATTAAGTTATTTTTTTATTTCGATATTCCCTCTATTTCTCCTATTAGCTCAACAGAAAAAAAGGACATTAACAAAAATGTATGCTTCTTCTGGAGGCAGATTGTGAGCTTAAATGAACGGTGACCCCATTTTTTTATTTCATTTTTCTTTTAAGTATATGATAAAGTTCATTTACAAAAAAATATATAGCGAAATCCTATATTAGAAAAAAAAATGATTTGTACCCAGGAGCCCCCTTAAAGGTAAATTAACTGCAAACTGCCATCTTGGGTTGTACAATACCAGTACACAATCAGTCTAGTTCTTTGACTCAATCTGCAAATTTTGAGACAAATTTGCAATTTATGTGCACAAATGTTTATTTTTGGTGGAAGAAGACTTCAAGTCTTCTGAAGGCCAATGGTGCCGACTTTAAAATCTTTGAATTCTCCGTATGCCGCATTCGTTTCTGTGTATTACAATTTCATAACAACTTCTGATTCCCGACACCGATTTTTACACATGATTAAGCATCTGAATCATTTAATTGTGTAAATTAGGATTGAAAAACAATCACTATCGTAAATATGTACCCTTTTATTTATGTAAATTATTAGATTTCATCTCATCTACATGAACGTTATTTGTTTACTTGTAACCGGATGTTTTTACTGTGGATATTTGAAGTACGCATGCGTGAATTTGGTAGGAGGAACATACCAGTAACAGTAACAGTATCGGGACAAATCGCCCTGTTTACATGTTCGCCCTTGAAGTTACGAATTTGCAGACAAGAAGATTTTGTATTTAATAAATAGAAAGGATCTATTTCTCATTAAATTGTTGTCTTTATTCATTGTTTTCCTTTGTCATGTGAATTAGATGCCTTTCTACTTCAAATGGTTTGAATCTATTTATAAAATTATTCAAGACTCAGTTGACAAGAGCCGAGTACGTTGCTGTTGGGAGAATTTTGATTAAACTCTAAATGCTCATAGAAGAAGAAATATAATCTAAACTGTATAATTTATTGCAATATACATTTAAATCCCTTTTGACAAGAGAAATCTGACTTTTGTCAGAAATATTTGTTTCACATGTGCAAAGGTAATCACGTGTGGCGGCCATATTGGTTTGTTTACACATATGTGAAGAAGCCTCTAGAACCATGACCTAAACATAAATAGTCTTCCGAAAACGTAAACTTTATGCAATACTATTTTATCAATCATGATGATTTTCATAAATTTAAATTTGATAATTTAAAGAAATAAAATTATAACAATTTTACGATTTTAGATTAGAGATTCTACACAGACATGCTTTGATCTATTTATAGCCAAATTAGTTTACCTGTGTGAAAATGTAAATAATGGTCTAAATGGATATTAATTTGTTTACTAAACAAGTAAAGACAAACTATGGATGAAAGATAATAATTCACATAAATATTTCAGGACATTTGATTTTGATTTATTTTATTAAATATAGGATTTAAAAACTGCAAGTGCAAAAAACTCTTCTTCTTCTTAAATTCTTCTTCTTCTTCTTCTTTTTTTTTTTTTTTTGCTTAAAACTTTACACACTTCTTTGTTATATTAATCTAAACATCTGTATACTTTTTGGTGATGATTCAATTTTTTTTCTTCTGTTATTTAGTATTTTGTAAAAAAGGGGGAGGGGTTTTTTACATGTCGCGCCGTATCTCAAAAACAATTTATGATTATTGCTTAAAACTTTACACACTTCTTTGTTATATTAATCTAAAGATCTGTATACTTTTTGGTTTTGATTCAAAATTTTATTTTAGTGATATTAAGTTTTTTTGAAGAAAAAAAGAAGGGGGGGGTCATATGTCCCTCCGTATCTCAAAAACAATAAATGGAAGAAAGCAGCCTGGGTTAGTGGGGCTGCTTTTATGGTTATTCAAATTACCTTTTATTCACCTTCTTCCACCTCAGAGCTATCAGCTCTTTGATTATAAAAAAAAAACAAAACATAAGGGATTAGTTGCATTTTCCAAAATGTAAAAACCAAATAAATGTTTAGAATCAATTTTTCAATTTAGCCAATTAAGGGGAGATAACTTTAATAAATAAACTTTTATACTGGACTATATCAAAATTTTACTTTGTTCTAGTATTAAAAAAACAAGTTTGGTGACACTCTTTTTTTCGTTTTCTTATTGCATATTCTCATGTTTATTTCAAAATTCTAACTTCAAGGATTTCTTTTTATTTACAAAATGTGTTTGTAATGAGTGACAATCTATGCAATTTGTAAATTCGGGTAATTTTGCACGACATGAAGCTTGAAAAATAGCATGTTGACTCATACTTTTTATTTTATTCTTGAAAAATCGTACTAATATAATCTTCATTTCGGCAAAGTATATAAACATTCTATTTGAGGAAATATAAACCGATGACCCACCTTAATTAGAAATCATAAACACACTATAAAAGCTTTGAAACTGAATGAAATTGAGTATTTTTGACAGCTTAGTTTAGATACAGAGAAATACGCATTTCACTTGAATGATTTATGAGAACGATGATGTCAATTTCAACAGATACACTAACCTCAAGTAAATACAGTTTTATTTACATATAAACCTTAATCAGGATAGCGTGCAAAGCTTGGACCCCAAAGAACATCTAAATTATATATTTTGGATTTATCTGATAATTTTAATTAACGGCGAGAATACGGTGAACACGAACTGGACTTCAGTAATATCATCTCAAACTAATTACGTGTTTAATAACATTATTTAACCAAAATGCTCTTAATGTTGGTACTTAGCACGAAATTAATATTGATATCTCTATATATATAATCGTAGATAATCTGATTAATACAGGCAGCTTATTTCAGCACAAAACACCAAATCTATAGCATTTTGACTGGATAATTTCTGAGTGCGAGCAAGGAATTGTATATTTAAATATACAATTCCTTGGTGCGAGTACCTGATACTCGTACTCAGCGGGACATAATCACAAAAGATTGCTGTGTTTTATCCAGGATTTGTATAGTACAAATCCTTGGTTCCTTGGTTTTATTAAACAGTAGAGAACAAAAGTCTACAAATTAAATATACACAATATCATATTAATATAATTCTACATCATAAAATAGTTTGTATAATCTGATATTTTATCAGGTCACATGATTATATCTATTGATATCGATTGTATAATAACAACCCGACACGATACCATTCCAATCCAAATGTTTTGGGAATTTGTAATTGTAGAATAAGACACCTAAATTACTAATTTTGCATTGTGATTCGGAATTCATTTCTATTGTATTACCCAAACGACCAATGATTACCATGGCATGATGATGTAAGAGTGATTCTCCCGGCTATCATTATAACGCCGGATATCTTATAGGCTCCTAACAGATTTACATTCGGAAATGTCTCAGACGATCTTGCATCCATCACTTTACAACATTCGAATCATATCTGAAAAATTGCGTTATATTTAAGGCTTTAAACATAATGAACTCATTTATATACTAAGATGATTGAATATAAACATAAAATTCCCCTTCTGGGTACCTCTGTTTCATCGATACCGTATCAACATGCAGACTCGATTTGTCATTTACTGAGTAAAGCACCCACACCTACAATTATGGGATTCCAGAACACAAAATTTACACCTGATATTGCAGGACGAGGATGACGCTGACTGATTATCTTGTTTTCATCTATACATCCAGATAATTATTTTCTGGTCTGTCTGACAACATTGTAAATTACACACTGTGAAAAATCATTGTTTTAGAATCACTGTGTGAATGTTGTAGGTTTGTGAAGAATTGTTTTAATACATGTTTGCTAAATTTAGCAGAACATTTGTAAAAATGTCAAACAAACTAAATAATATATTTTTTTTCACATTTTGCTATATAGAATTAAAGGTTTAAGTGTAATGTTTTTTTCCCTTATTAGTAGTAGTTGTATTGCAATCTGATATATTCCTCTGAAACTTTAAGTAAATATTTACTAAAGGGTTTTTTATAATCACCATTCAATTCACGTCTTGTACAAACTGGTCTTGTACAACATGTACAATGGGAGTTTAGAGCTGCTTTCGATAACCTCTCTTTTAATGACGACTTATTTTGCGGGGTCTTGTTTGCTTGTGATTATTGAAATTACATGATACGAACTCTAATCGCAATAACATGATACGAACTCTAATCGCAATAACATGATACGAACTCTAATCGCAATTACATGAT
The DNA here is from genome assembly GCA_037788925.1 of Mytilus galloprovincialis. Lineage (NCBI taxonomy): Eukaryota > Metazoa > Mollusca > Bivalvia > Mytilida > Mytilidae > Mytilus > Mytilus galloprovincialis. The sequence goes on from CM075340.1 coordinate 76,191,584, forward strand.
ACAAACTATAACCACAATTACATGACAGGAACAATACTCTGAATTACATGATACTAACACTTATCTCATAGCATAATTGAATTATAGAACACAAGTATATAAATGTATCGATGCATCTATATTGTTGGTCTGTTATAGATATATCTACACTATATAAACCTATGTGCAAAGCAAACATCGATCAACAGAAGAACCCCTTACTCAATCAATGAAATTTCTTTCATCCTTTAAATAAAACAATTTCTTTAAATTAAAATACAAACTTAATTTTATAGAGTGTTTATAACTACGATGTCTTTTTTTAATGTTCCCGAAGCCAGTACAATTAAACGATACAAATTCAGTAGCATCTAAAAGAAAACAATTACCATTATTAATTGACTTTGTTAGACACAAGAATTCATTTCCGTTAATATAAGAAGTTTATTGTTTGTCTTGTTTCTTTTCCAGACCTTTGCATATTGATTACGTTCTCCAGAGGAAAATTTTACATTAGACTTTTTTTTCTTACCAATCTAGCCTCAGGTTCAACCAAAGTTCATTTCATATTTTATATAAAAAGACATTCATTTAAACTTAGTACGTGATTATTCACTATTAATAGAGGTTTACACCGACTATCATTTGAAATATAGATTTTCTGATCTCTGAAGACATTATAAATCTTCTTTAAGTAGTGATCAAGTTAATACACGCGATATCGTTCCTTGTAGACTGGTATTATGACTGTATCCAGAACTGTTCTGTAGCACAAATGAACAAGGAAGTACCAGTGGTAATATGTAATGTGAGAGTGATATCGTTCCTTGTAGACTGGTAAATATGACTGTATCCAGAGTTGTACTGTAGCACGAAGGAATAAGGAAGTATCAGGGGTAATTCGTCAATGAGAAAGCTACGAAGCGACAAATAAAGTCAAATTATATTTTATTAACATTTATAGATCGGTGTCTATATACAACAAGACAAGCATTTAATCGTCCCGAGTCTATACCGTTGTGAATAATGTTAACAATATAAGACTAAGAAAATATGGCAAGATGCCAACTCTCAACAAGAGTCTGGGACCAAATCAAAAGACTCAGTATAACTGAAGACATGGAATTCTGCAAAAAACATAAAAAATAGATACGACAATTGTGTTTCTCTACATGTAGTGAAGTTGTGTAATAGTTCCTGGGTTTTTATTTGGAAGAAATCACTAGATGACGGGTTTCTTATGACTTATGATATACACACGCTGACTATAATCGTCATTGTATAAAAAATGATAGACAAATATTTACATGTCAATTGGGCTCATTTGTTATACACATTGCCAAACATTACATTTTCCCCATTTACTCCCACGTTATTGCATTGTTGCTTTTTATCGTCGTCAATGCGTGGATTTGAATTTCCACCAGCAGAACCTACAGTCTATAATAGGACCATTCTCACAATTGTATTCATAACAAATATATAAAACAAATGTGGTATGATTGCCATTGAGACAACTCTACACAAGAGACCAAATGACACAGAAATGAAGAACTATAGGTCACCGTACAGCCTTCAACAATGAACAAAGCCATACCGCTATGTATACTGTCGTCAGTCAATTAACTATTGTCTATGATTTGATTGTAAAGAACTCTCTCTAGAAACTCTATAAGAAACCGGAACTAAACACATTTATTCAAAAACCAGTTGCTGGCATGACACGGGTTATGTTCTTCTCATATATGTTATGATGGTATGATACTAAACCCCTAACGGGAAGGATTGTGCCTGATGTTCATATGATGAAATCATAATCTTTCAGTCAATTTAATTGAAGTCTGGAGCTGGCATGTCAGTTAACTGCTAGTAGTCTGTTGTTATTTATGTATTATTGTCATTTTGTTTATTTTCTTTGGTTACATCTTCTGACATCAGACTCGGACTTCTCTTGAACTGAATTTATTGTGCGTATTGTTATGCGTTTACTTTTCTACATTAGCTAGAGGTATAGGGGGGGGGGTTGAGATCTCACAAACATGTTTAACCCCGCCGCATTTTTGCGCCTGTCCCAAGTCAGGAGCCTCTGGCCTTTGTTAGACTTGTATTATTTTAATTTTAGTTTCTTGTGTACAATTTGGAAATTAGTATGGCGTTCATTATCACTGAACTAGTATATATTTGTTTAGGGGCAAGCTGAAGGACGCCTCCGGGTGCGGGAATTTCTCGCTACATTGAAGACCTGTTGGTGACCTTCTGCTGTTGTTTTTTTTTTTATGGTCGGGTAGTTGTCTCTTTGGCACATTCCCCATTTCCATTCTCAATTTTATTGTCCTGTTTTCTTCTATATAAGGTTGTGTTGGTATCTGCTGTATTGTTCACTTAATTGTTTTGTCTTACTTTCAGTTGTATTGTACTGTTTTGTATTGTCTAGTTTTCTGATGTATATTGTATTGACTTTTTATATGTTTTATTGTCTTGTTTTCTATTGTATCTTTTTGTCTTGCATTTTACTGTAATGTTCGACTTATTTCATGTTGAATTGTTTTGTCCCATTCATGGGCATCATGTTTTCTGGTCTGTGCGTTCGATCGACCGTCTGTGCCGCCTCCGGATTAAAGTTTTTGGTCCAGGTAGTTTTTGATGAAATTGAAGTCCAATCAACTTGAAACTTAGTGCACATGTTCCCTATGATATGAACCTTTTAATTTTAATGTCAAATAAGAGTTTTGATCCCAATTTCACGGTCTACTGAACATAGAAAATGATAGTGCGAGTAGGACCTCCGTGTACTGTGGACACATTCTTGTTTTTTGTTTTGTTTTGTCTTGTTTTATGTTGTAATGTTTTGTTTTCTTTCGTCTTTTTTCTGTTGTTTTGTTCGATTTGACTTGTTTAATGTTTGTATTGTATTGTCTTGGTCTTTCTTTTTTTCTGTCGTTTTGTATTGTTTTTTTTTTTTTACTGTATTGTCTTTTTTTTCTGTTGTATTGTCTTGTTTTCTGTTGTTTTGTATTGTTTTGTCATATTTTCTTTGGTTTTTTGTGTTGTATTTTATTGTCGTGATTTATGTTAATTTGTATTTCTGGTGTATAGTTCTGTCTTCATTTTTGTCGTATTGTACCTTTTTTGTTTTCTGTTGTTTTATATTGTCTTGTTTTCTGTTGTATTGTATTGTTTTGTTTTCTGTTTTATTGTTTGTCTTGTTTTCTGTTGTATTTTACTGTCTTGTTTTCTGTTGTTTTGTATTGTCTTGTTTTCTGTTTTATTGTTTGTTTTGTTTTTAATTTGTTGTATTGAGTTGACTTGTTTTCTGTTGTTTTGTATTGTATTGTCTTGTTTTCCGTTTTATTGTTTGTTTTGTTTTCTGTTTTATTGTTTGTCTTGTTTTTTGTTGTATTGTTTGTCTTGTTTTTTGTTGTATTGAGTTGTCTTGTTTTCTGTTGTCTTGTTTTCTGTTGTTTTGTATTGTATTGTCATATTTTCTTTGTTTCGTTTTGTGTTGTATTTTATTGACGTGTTTTATGATGTTTTGTATTTCTGGAGTATAGTTCTGTCTTCAGTTTTGTTGTATTGAACCTTTTTCGTTTTCTATTGTTTTGTTTTCTGTTATATTGTGTTGTCTTGTTTTATGTTTTGTCTTGTTATATGTTGTATGGTACTGACTTGTGTTTTGTTGTTTTGTTTTCTGTTAATTTGTATTGAATTATCTTCTGTTGTATTATATTGTATTGTCTTTGGGTTTTTTTTAGTGTACGGTATTGTGTTGTGTTGTTTTATGTTTTATTGTTTTGTCTTTTTTCTATTGTACTGTTTTGTTTTTTGTTGTATTGAGTTGTCTTGTTTTCTGTTGTTTTGTTTTGTATTGTTTTGTCATATTTTCTTTGGTTTTTTGTGTTGTATTTTATTGTCGTGTTTTATGTTAATTTGTATTTCTGGTGTATAGTTCTGTCTTCATTTTTGTTGTATTGTACCTTTTTTTGTTTTCTGTTGTTTTATATTGTCTTGTTTTCTGTTGTATTGTATTGTTTTGTTTTATGTTTTATTGTTTGTCTCGTTTTATGTTGTATTGTTTTGTCTTGTTTGTTTTGTTTTGTGTTGTCTTGTGTGATGCATCACGTTAAATGTCTTTGTGTTTGTCTTTGTCGTTGGGTGACTTTATCACTCTAGTAGTCTTTTTGGCTTAATCAAACCCAGTGTAATATCCCGAAACACCAATTTCGGTTTAGTTACTATGCTAGCAATCTTCTGTAATCACCAAGTAATGTTCTAAAATGTTGTTATGACTACAGAGAAACAGAAATATATGTTAAAATGTAGATTATACATGGTTTAACTATCTAATACAGACCAGACAATTCGAGATATACAAATTGATTCAAATTAAGATTTAAAGCAGACTTGTAAATTTTGATGCACAATATTTTTTTCCAAATTTTATTTGCTTGTAGGATTGCTTGATAAATGTCATGATCTTGTCATACGATATTGTATTATAGTATAATTATTGATAAAAATTTAGCTGCATGTAGATACGGTTGAGATTTGATGAAGACTGATAGAAAATTAGACTAATATGCACATGTGTATATGGCGGTTTTAAACTAAATATTAACCCTTCCCTTTAAAAATATGTGATGTTTCTACAGTGCTTTAGTCTTTGTTTGAAATTGCTGTGAGTTAAATGGTGTTTGAAATAGACTTTGAGAAATTTAAAACAAAAAGTATGTTAATCGGGTCGTAACTTAAATGATTTAGGCTACCAACTAGCATACAATTAGTAGCGAAATATTAGTTCATTGTTTACCAAAAATGTTTAAAAATGGAGAAAATTATAGTTAATTATTTTACTGACATTTTCTGTGTTAAAATTCGTTATTAAATGATACCAGTACCAAATTCATATAACAAATTTAATTCTTTTTATCACAACTGTAAACTGCCAAGAAAGGCCTGGAAAAAAAAAAACTATTAATATTTTGTAATTCAATATTTCTTTTCGTCACTGGTGTATAGGCATGTTTATATGACGACACACTGCTGCTATTTCACTTCCGCTTGATAAAACACATTTCCCCAGATAAATCTTCTAATTAGGTAACTTTTGATTATACTCAGGAATCGACTCCGGAATCGACTGGCATTTTTACTTATCAAGTTTTAGATGTCTTTCTTTATATTTTATTTAATAACCAATTTTGTTGATTAGAAGATATAATTTCCCAGATGTATTCCCCAGATATAAAAAAATCAGATTGTATTTGTTTCTGTTGTTCTTTAGACAGTAAATATGGTGCTATGTTAGTCTGTTCTGTTGTTCTTTAGACAGTAAATATGGTGCCATGTTAGTCTGTTAGTTCTTTAGGCAGTAAATATGGTGCCATGTTAGTCTGTTAGTTCTTTAGGCAGTAAATATGGTGCCATGTTAGTCTGTTAGTTCTTTAGGCAGTAAATATGGTGCCATGTTAGTCTGTTAGTTCTTTAGGCAGTAAATATGGTGCCATGTTAGTCTGTTAGTTCTTTAGGCAGTAAATATGGTGCCATGTTAGTCTGTTCTGTTGTTCTTTAGGCAGTAAATATGGTGCCATGTTAGTCTGTTAGTTCTGTTGTTCTTTAGGCAGTAAATATGGTGCCATGTTAGTCTGTTAGTTCTTTAGGCAGTAAATATGGTGCCATGTTAGTCTGTTAGTTCTTTAGGCAGTAAATATGGTGCCATGTTAGTCTGTTCTGTTGTTCTTTAGGCAGTAAATATGGTGCCATGTTAGTCTGTTAGTTCTGTTGTTCTTTAGGCAGTAAATATGGTGCCATGTTAGTCTGTTAGTTCTTTAGGCAGTAAATATGGTGCCATGTTAGTCTGTTAGTTCTTTAGGCAGTAAATATGGTGCCATGTTAGTCTGTTAGTTCTTTAGGCAGTAAATATGGTGCCATGTTAGTCTGTTAGTTCTTTAGGCAGTAAATATGGTGCCATGTTAGTCTGTTAGTTCTTTAGGCAGTAAATATGGTGCCATGTTAGTCTGTTGTTCTTTAGGCAGTAAATATGGTGCCATGTTAGTCTGTTGTTCTTTAGGCAGTAAATATGGTGCCATGTTAGTCTGTTAGTTCTTTAGGCAGTAAATATGGTGCCATGTTAGTCTGTTCTGTTGTTCTTTAGGCAGTAAATATGGTGCCATGTTAGTCTGTTAGTTCTTTAGGCAGTAAATATGGTGCCATGTTAATCTGTTCTGTTGTTCTTTAGGCAGTAAATATGGTGCCATGTTAGTCTGTTAGTTCGGATGAATATAATCTTTACTGTGAAGCGACCCTTCTCCGCTGCTTATACCCTATGTAATAAATTAATTGCTAATAAATGTCTATCATAGTCACTCTAGAATGTTTGCTGTATACCTTCTGCACTTCGAGGTGGTTGGTTGGTAACTCTCACATGATTTCGCATACTTAATATGATTAGTCCATTGTGATTTATTACTTAGACCACGTTACCGAAACTGCTTACTTGACTTATCTTAAACCTGAGCCGATTTCCATACCTGCCAACCTTTGAAGTCTCCATGGGGGTCTTAGTGCGCAACAACAATTTCAAAGGTTACATTTCTTTGCGACGTATTTTGGGTGTGCTGTTTTGTGGTCTAGAAAAAGTTCAAAATTTGTATGATGAGCTTACAAGCCTTTTTCTTAAGTTTATTTGCATGATTCTAGTTATTATATCACTAGAAATGATGAGCATGTAGCTAGAAGATTGTTAAGATATTAAATGATTGTTGACTTTTCCAATTAAAAATCATGCACAAAGAAGGACCTTCCTCAGGTTTGGAACAACACACCAAAATGAGGAGATAACCCCTCAGTGTAAGGACATAAAAAACAACTTTTAAGTACATATTTATATCATTTGAAGAAACCTTTTTCTAAGAACTATACATATATGCTCAAAACATGTCCAAGAATTTTGTAATGTTCCTGACCTTTTATCTTCTTTAAATAATTTGGTAATTTAATTGAATACAAAAATGACATATGTTACAGCAAGTGTAATGTCAATAAATTAGAGAACAAACTACTATGTATAACCTTTATGGTAGTACTGCTTCATTGGATTTTGGCAGTCAGCCATGGATTTATTCTTAAGCTGTATAAGAACCTCCTTGCAGATGAAAATTCACCATCAAAATAAGGTTGTTATCATTATTATTATATCTAATAAAAAGGCTGAGCTGGTCCTTATCTAACAAGGGTAATTGTCGTGTTGTCATGGTAAATACAAAATTTGTTTTGATGTCGAAGGAATAAGACAAACTTTAAAAAGTTATGATATGACCGCCTTTCGTGAATTAAGTGTCTTCGGGATTTCATCTATGAGGTACGAACGTAAATGAAAGTGTAGACAGCCTTAAAACATCTATTGTCTGACGATAAAGACAACGTTCGAAGTTACTTTATAGAAGATATCTAACCTGCTATAGAGGAACAAGATCATGAAAACGAAATATACAAAGGTCAAGATCTGATGTTCATTACATTTGTACTTGTTTGTAGTTATCATGGTTCATAAGTGTTTCTCGTTTCTTATATCTAGATTAGACCGTTGGTTTTTCCTTTTAAATGGTTTTACACTTGGGACATCTGCTGTTCGGTGTGAGCCAAGGCTCCGTGAAAGAAGACCGTTCTTTGACCTATAATGGTTTACTTTTAAAAATTGTGAAATGGCACTCAGACCACATCTTCTTATAACTAAAGACTTCGTAGTTTTTAGTTTATGCACATCAGATGAATCAAGGTCATTAGATTACAAATAGAAAAAACAAGTGTTATAACCCTCAAGTGTAGTCTTCAAATAACACCGTAAACATTTCATATTAAATCTTTGTATAAACCAAGGATGTTAAAAGCAAACAACTTAACAACGGAAACATGCCTTGGCGTAATGGACTTTATGAGACTTTCATTGTAAGGAAAGGATAATTACATGTCTCATAAACACTTATACCAAACGTCGATCATACCGTATTTGCTATGAAGAGTTTATATTCAATTTCACAATTTTCTGTAATGTGAAGAATTTTATTAGGCACTTTAAAAGCGACAAGATTTGTGGGTTTTGATGGAATTGTCTGAAATATAACAACGTTAGCATGGTTAGTGAAAGGTCACACATCAGGATTGAAACTATATAATTAGTTTATTTTTTAAAGATACTTTGAGATATATGCCATGCAAGAAACTAAAATTATTGTATCCATTGTATTTATTTATATGAACTTACCAAATTAACATTCAATACTGAAGAAAACATTAAGGCATGTAAGTTGACAGACGCATACAGTATATGATACGCAAACTTTATATCTATTATTGAAAATCCTAGTTTAGGTTAGCATTTGTATGTATATTTTATGGTTTCATCGTCAGATTTGTAGAATTCACTTCTTGCAAATCACATACAAACAAAAATTGAGAAGGGAAAAGTTTACTTCAGTGATATTATCTTAGATTATTAAACAATCACGAGAATAAAAACTACTATGATAATGTCTTCGGGAAGAAACATGAAGCTGTTTACCCCTAAACTATGAAACAATTCATAACAGGAGAAAGTATAAAATTAATAAATAAAAAGCTAGCGCAAAAACCAAAAAAACTGCAATTGTATCAGCGGTGTAATTTCAATTCTAGATATTTTGTCTAGTTTGGAATTAAGAACATCATTGCACATAGTCATTTTGATATCTAAGTGATAAGTAACAAAACTACGATGACAAATAACATTTTAAAATGTAGTTAAAACCAATCATCCTTAATACAACGATTTGACCGAATGCATGGCAGATCTTTCCGGAGCACAAGAGACCATCCCCAGTTTTTATTAGGCTTTGTGTTGTTCGTTCTTTAGTTTTTTTATGTTGTGTTTTGTGTACTATTGTTTGTCTTATAATCTTATTTTCGTCATATGAGTTTGAATGTCCCTATGGTATCTTTCGCCTTTTTTTTTTTTTTACAAACTTAATAATACAGTAAAGCCTAAACAACAAGTTGATATATGGAACATTTATAACTACAATAAACTATCCCAAGACAGTTTTCCATCCTAGTCTGGTTCCGTCCTTGATTTCTGGTTAAGATATTGTCATATGATTTGTTATTGGGATTTAGGATGAAGATATACTTAAAAATCTATATGATAAAGTTGTCCTTGTAATTTGCTTTATATGAAGCATACAATAAAAAGTCACAATTTGACATAATAATTCCAACTTGAGATATACCGATCGATAATTTTGGCAAGTGGAAATGACGTTTTAATCAAAGTCGTCTGCTGGAATATTATATTAACAATGAGATGGTCTTATGACTGTATATGAATGGTCCGCTGACTATAATAGGCTTGACCTTTCTATTAACTTATTTGTATAAACATGTCGAAAAGATTGATATTACCAACTAAAATCTGGCAGCGATGATATATGCTAAGAGAGGAACGAAAAACCTTCCAGCTAATAACAGAGTTCTAAACCTTTATGTTGTACATAATGGCAGAAGACAGCAAGGGTTTCAAAACTGTATTATACTTAATGGCAGCGACGATCAAAGACAAGAGAACAAAACTTTGGCTAGTAACAGATTTCTATACATTTATGTTATACATCCATGATTGAACAACACTTACTAGAAGACGTAAAACGTCCGCGTTTTGTTTTTTTCAACAACCAGCAAAATCGTCTCAATAAAATGTTTGTGTTCAAACCCCCCTTTTCATGTTTTTTAAATAATTCCCTGCTGTTTCCTATGATACAATGTTTCTAGCTTTGTACTATCAAAAATGAACATCTAACCCACCATAATTAATTAGACAACAAAAAAATAAAAACAAAAACATTTCAATCTACAGGCACTGCTAAAAAATTCTGAACAACTTTTGACTTTCGAATGGAAGACTGCGGACATATGAAACATTCTTTGCTCAACCAATGAGTGATGTTTGTATTAAAGATAAGTTTGTTAATGAGAACTGTAGATTACTTCCATTACAAATATTAACATGAACAAAAGAGTTTCAAAGTCACTTATTTTACTATTCTCACGAGTGTTAGACATAATTATAAAATAAAGTTCATCCACTCTTCAGAAAATAATTAAGTTCAGTATTGTTATAAAGAGACTCCATATCTTCCTTTTAATTGACGTTTTAATATTCTTACATATTTCTAACTTTATAATAACATCATGCTAAGGTCTTTTTGATACTGAAGATTAGTAAACAGATATTTGTATATGTTATTTATATAAATTTTGCAAGTATAATATTTGAAGTGTTATGTTATGTCAGTATGACCTGTAGAACTACATGTACATAGTTTGCCACCGAGACAGTTTTCGTGTATTATAGGTGAGTAATACTACGTCCACTCAAACCCAAACTCAAATTAAGCATTCAAAGCCTGATTTTGATGAAATTAATATTTTCAAATAATTCACCATAGTATGAACATACCTTTGGCGAAGCACTCTGACATACATTTAATAAAACATAGGTCCAATAGAAGAATTCTCACCATTATATTTAAGCAACATCAAGTAATTTTTAGCGATTCATACATTGTAAATTCATTTTCCCGAATAAGTTATTTTTCGAAAGCATAAGACAGAAAAGGTATGAACTGTTCAAGGTTTCAGAGGAAGAATAAGTACCAAGAAATTTGCTGAGATTAATTAGTTAATAACATTGTTCGGTCAAACGGTCTTTTATGGCAAGTAACACTTTGTAGACTTTTAATGAAGCTGTTGAACTGGTCTTTTATGTGACCAAAGATATCTTTTTTTCTCATATGTACATTAAAGCTTCTTACTCCAGAGTGTCTTTTTTTGTCAATATAAAGTTTTCTGTAATATTAAGATAGTTCATCTGTTATGTTCTGTACAGTTTTCCCTTGCTTGAGGTGCATGCTCTTAGATGTTTACATTTTTTTTAAATGACTTCTCCAATGTATATATACAAGTCTACCTTTTTTCGTCTTTTGCAAGTTTGCTTACGGAAATTGTTGTTCAACTCGAACGACATTTTACCTAACGTTGTGAACCGCGGTTGTCAAAATTGTGTATTGTTTCTGTATTTTTGAGTGAAAATTTTGGACAACTTTTGACATTATTAGTAAAATGTCAAATTCAATTCATATATTTGTATCTTACCTCGCAGCTGTGTTTTTCTTCGTCTTTCACTAAAAAAGCGAATCAAAATTGAATGAAAGTGGTTTTAGGCGAAAATATAGAGGAATGTCTTCAATATATAATGCATAGATTTAGCGTGATAAATATTTAATAAATAGCTCCTCTCAAACCGATGCTATTATAGGAGTCGTACGCATTGAACTTGCATTAAGGTTAGGGGTTTTCGTCATTCTGACGCATTCAAATGTGACATTGAGATGAAGAATAGCCATAAAACCGTTATTGCTTTGCTTTTTAATTTGTCATGTGCGAACAGTGATTTCTGGTCAATAACTGATATATTATATCCTACTAATATCCTTTTTTATCATATAATATTTTGCTTTTAAATGTTACAAAAAAAATATTTACTGAACTGCAAATAATGATGCTAAAAAAGCTTATATTCTCTATACTTGACATTAAAACGCATTATTCTAGTGTTTACAAACAGTCGAAAATACCAATCAAACCCACGATAACAGTTAATTATTAATCTCAATACAAAACACAAAATCAATATCTACTTTCATAATCCAATTACACTGTGCTGACACAATAAAATTTTAACAGAATTTCTTATAGAACGAAAGTTTTAATTGTTTTTACGTTACATTAGTGTTTGTTAACACAGAATAATGGAATGTTATAGAAGCCAATCAAAGATGAAGATGATACGACAATAAATTTTATTCTTTGAGAAAAAAAAAATATCAATAAAATCATAAATATCAACGGTTCAATTAGATATAATGAGAATACAAGACTTTATCAAGCATTTATTGTCAATGTATTGATCTTTGTGTTGTCAATATACTCCCCTCTAGTGATACAAATCCGCGAGGTGGTTTTGTATATATTTGAAAACAATTGTCTCTAATTTTTAGGAATTAACCTTTGTATTGAAAACACATGCGCAGACGTAATGTAGTGAGAGAAGAAATGGACAGGCTCGTAACGTGTTATTGGTTGGATACAGATACAATTTCTATTTGACATTTTGTTTGAAGGATAAGAAATAATTGATGAGATACGTAAAAGATATTATATTTGTAATGACACACTGTTATAACATCTGTAGTATAAAACATGGAATAATGGAACATATAAAAGGGACAAATTCACCAGTATATAGAGCTGTTAAAACTACCGTAGATTAAGAATGTTGCATTTTATTTCAAGGAGAAAACCGGTTATCTGTCTAATTATGAAATATGGTGAGAGACTGGTCAATGTTAGCTGATAAAATTTATTAGTGGGAGCATTTGATGACAGTGCTATGAGTTCAGTGGTTGAAGATCCTGGAATTCCTCTCGTCGGAATGAACGGGAATCACGTCCAGTACAAGACATTAAACGAGTCTACAGATAGTGTGACTCCAAAAGTTATAGGACGATTTGAAACGGTGGGTAGCCGTCTTGCGAAGAGGAAAGAATTATATTATCGACGCAAACGTGCAAATGATGCTGCTCTGGGATTTGCTATAGCTGGAATATTTCTAATGATTATAGAAACTGAATTAACGCATGCTGAAGTATTTACAAGGAGAGAACTTCCATCGTATCTGATCAAAATGATGGTAACTGCCTCAACAGTTGCGCTTTTGATATTTCTATTTATTTATCATAGACTTGATGTTAAACTTTTCATCGTAGATAACAGCGTCGATGACTGGAAAATTGCAATGAGTCCAAGACGAGTTGTTAAAATTGTTGTAGAATTCTGTACATGTATTATACATCCAATACCTGGTGATTTTACAATATGGTGGGAACGAACTGTTTCTCAAGGGGAGATAAGTCGTACAGACGACGTACCACTAGACGTTGTGTTGTCTTTACCAATGTTTTTACGTCTGTATTTGGTATGTCGGACAGTGATGTTACACAGCCGTCTTTATCAAGATGCGTCATCTCAAAGTTTAGGAGCTTTAAATCGAATTCATTTTAATTTCCGGTTTATATTTAAGTCTTTCATGGCCGTACATCCAACCTATATTTTGACATTGATCATTGTGTGTATGTTCTTTGTAGCTAGTTGGTGTTTACGTTTATGTGAGATGTATGATAGTTCTCCCGATGAAGCAGTTCATGCGAACTACCTAAATTCAATGTGGCTAGTAGCTATAACATTCCTGTCCGTTGGATACGGGGATATCGTACCAAGTACGTACTGTGGAAGAGGAATAGCAGTAACTACGGGAATATTTGGTGCTGGAGTTACCGCACTTGTTGTGGCGGTTCTGGCAAGAAAACTTGAACTTTCAAGGTCAGAAAAATATGTACATGATTTTGTAATTGATGTCGATTTGGATAAACGTCTAAAAAACGAAGCAGCGAATGTAATGAGGTCTGGGTGGTTCATTTACAAATATAGACGAATCAAGCAGAACTCATCCAATAGTTTAAATTACCAAAGGAAGTTACTAGAGGCTATATACAACATCCGTGAAATAAAAGCCGCACAAAGACGATTGGTTGATTCTTCTACGACACTAGTGGAACTTTATAAATCTCACTCCGAAATGGCAAGGTCAGTCGAAAATGTAAAAGTAAGGCAAGGAATTTTAGACGACAAAATGGACAACTTAGAATCAAAAATACTTTCCATTCATGAAAAACTAAATGCTATCCATACAGCTGTAACACAGAACAAAAACTAAATGCTATCCATACAGCTGTAACACAGAACAAAAATATAACATAAAGTAAATCCAATGATAAACACCGCTTACAATTTGGCAGGGAATTTTAATGCTTATGTTGAAATTTACAAAGATTAACAGTCAGACTAAACATATTCAATAAATCATTTTACTGTGCATTTAATTTTTATCTCATAAATAAAATTACCAATTGCGTATTGAAAATTCTTACAAATTTCCCATAAAATGGACCAACTAAAATTGAGAATGGAAATGGGGAATGTGTCAAAGAGACAATAACCCGACCAAACATCAGACTGTTTTCTTCCTTTCTGTACAAACGTTTCCTTATTTGCCTGTAATGAAATATAATGATTATTGATTGAATGTTGGTGTTTAATGCCTCTTTATACACTATAATTGACTTTATCGTGGTGGTAATTATTTATTTGTGGAGGAAGCTGGAGTGCCTGTAGAGAATCAAAGACCTTCGACAGGAACACTAACAATGCTAGTCAATTAAGATTGGACTCGAACACACATGCCATGTGCGGTATTCGAACTCACAACGTCAGTGTTAATAGAAATGTTGATTATATTGCAAGTATACTACAAATCTTTACTGTCCTTTCTTTAACATATAATATTTCGATAAGGAAAAACACATTCTTTAATAGAGGGTCACCCGAGCTGTGCAGATTAATGATGTATACCGACTTGCTTGGTCAATAACTAAAACTTGATCTTCACCTTTAAACGGAAAGATAATTTGAACCTCAAATGTTTTTTTTCTTATAATATTCATATGTAGAAACCATAATATAAAAATGATCGTAGGTATGGCAATTTTTCTGAACCATCTTATTTACAAAATTTTCGGAATAAAAGTAAATAAATGACTTTTATGCATCACATACCACTCGAATATCTCTGCTGATTGATATATCTAATACAACATAACTATAACTACAAGCTAGTAGAGCAAATAGAGCGATATTGTGTATATTAAGTAATTTATCAATTCATGTGCAAATGTCAATTAACAGAATTAAAATCATTCATGATACTTGAAAACAGTAAATGAATTAAAACCAGAAAATAGAAAAAAATGCTTCAACATTTAGTTTTCTGTATCATATGTCAAGCGAGACATTTTAATCCCATATGTTTGGTTTTAGAAAATAAAGTAACGTTGATTTAGTCCAGGACACAAATTAAATTTATCGAATGTTAGCATTAAAACAACGAAAAACAATCATTCAGTTGTCAAGTAAGGATGAAGCGGAACACAATTATCTAATGTCGGTTTAACGTTAACATACCATTGATTGAAATGAAAACGTCAAATGTACTTTTTCATTAATAAAATTGAAGTGTTTGTAAATTCAGTTGTTACATAAAACTATTTACTGAAATAAAACACAGAATCTTTTAATACTGTTAAAGAATGGCTCAAGATTTTCTTGAGTATTTAAATAATCTCAGATTTTTGCAATAACTTTAGTTTCTGGTTTCTATTAGCAACAAACCAGGAAGTGTAGTAACAGAATTTACCGTAAACCAGATAATACCCAGATTCCAATGACATTTAGGACAGTGTTGAATAATTTAAACATACATCTTATAAAATCGTTATAATATTTCCCAGTAAATCTTGGCCTATAAAATCATTCAAGATATCAGACAGCAATTTACGTTTTACTGAAAAATTTTAAAGGTCTTACACATGTAGTGTAAAATGAAAATCAATGTAAAGAAAGATAAATTTTTTTGACAACGTGATATTTATTGATCATGGTCATACGGGTGATTTGTGTTTGTGTTTGTAGTTGTATAAATGATTTAGACACTTGACTTTTTCTTCCTTAATTGCATAGTGGACTATTTCTGATAGTTATACATCTTTTATGGGCATTATGTTTTCTGGTCTGTGCGTCCGTTCGTCTGTCCGTTCGTTCGTCCGTCCGTTTGCCCCGCTTCAGGTTAACGTTTTGGGTCAAGGTAGTTTTTTATGAAGTTGAAGTCCAATCAACTTGAAACTTAGTACACATGTTCCCTATGATATGATCTTTCTAATTTTAATGACATATTAGTGAGAGTGGGCCGCCCGTATTCTATGGACACATTCTTGTTCGTAGATTTTCAAATAAGGCCGACCGTGCAAGGGCTGTGTAGCTTGTCAAACTCTCATCATCATCATCATGTTTTCGAAATGCTTTTCTTCATTAGTTCGATTTTCAAGTATTTACCATCTGAGCTTGGGTTACTTATATGTGGAGATTTGAGATTACATGTATTTATATACCTTTAGTATAAATAAATTATACACACAGATTGAGAGAAGACATGTATTTAAGATATTCACAATGAATTATACACACATTGAGAGAAGACATGTATTTAAGATATTCACAATGAATTATACACACAGCTTGAGAGAAGACATGTATTTTAAGATATTTACAATGAATTATTTAACATACTAAGAGACAGAAGATACCAAGGAACATAGAAAACTCATGTTAGTGGACGAAAAATTAACAACGCCATGGCAAAAAAAAAAAAAATAAAAGACGAAAAACGTCAAAACATCATCGATATCCTAGATAGAAAACTAATTAAGGATGTTCGCTGGTCATGTTTTTGGCAAAGTTGGGGCACCGTAAATGGGGCGAAGTCGTAATATAAAAGCAAATAAATATATACCACAAACCCAACCAAATCAAGAACATATAAGTTAAGTGGTTGTCTTTTGTTTTGTCTTTGTGTTTTTCGTCCTTCACTCGATAATGTATCTATCCAATGTCAGATACAATATAAAAGTAAGGAGATGTGGTATGATTGTCAATACAACAACTATCCACTAAAGTTCAAGTGGAGGGGATGTAAGCTATCATAGGCAACAATGAAAAAATATTAAATATTTTTAACGAAAAACCAAATATGACAGACACAAAAAAAACGACAACCACCGATCTGTAGAGAAATGCAGGCAGATATACAACTCGGTTGGAGAGTTGTCTCATTGGCGCTAATAATACCACATCTTCTTATATCTACACAAAAGAATGTGGTAGGGTTAAACATGTCTGAAGGCACATACTCTCCTCATAACCTGGGACAGTGGTGTAACGGCACAATACAATAAGAAATTTCTCATATTTGATTTTCGTTTATTGTTTACAAATTAAAAAGCTGCATGGTTAAACATGTTTGAATGCACCCTCCATACCATAACCCAAGACAGTGGTGTAACAGTACAACATAAGAACAAACTATACAAATTTCAATAAACAAGTGTAACGTGTACACAGGTAAGCGTGTCTATTTCTATTTCTATTGGTTCGTTACCAGTTTAATACTGGATCCAAAAATGTTCTATTACAAAATATAAAACAATTAAACTTTATTCACATATTAACGCCAATGAACTAAAATATATACAACTGTTCTTTGCGGTCTCAAATAAACTATCTATTAACTATTCTACTTTAAATATATACAATTGGGACAAATTTGTACTATTACAAATTTGTCCTGGGTCAGGAACAAACTTGTCCTCCTGGTACAATAATGTACCCTACAAGTTTACACACTTGTCTTTGTTCCTTTGGTACAATAATGTACTTTACAAGGTGGTCACACGGACTCACGCTTGTCCTATACGGTACTATACGGTTCAGCTTGCAAACGTACAAGTCCGTATTTATAACAGGCACCAAATTGAACCTGTTTCTTATTACACTTAGTAATATTATCTATAGTACCTTATATATACGAGACATCGATCTCGAATATCGACGTACCGTAGCTTGGTCTTATGTCTCCGCAGACTTATGACAATCGACCCTGAGCTAGGGATCTCTCCTACTTTTATACCCTAATGGTAACCGTACCATTATTGAAGAAAGGTAGTTCTTCCAAAGTGTCTCATTACTGGTATTGACAGTTTCCTTTGGGACACTCCTTCACGTTTGACCTGACCCAAAGTTTACCCGCGAAACATCCAATTCTTATTAAGGTATCATAAAAATATATAAAATAAGGCTTCTGCCGAACTGTAACCAATGTAAACAATTTAACCTTAGATATAAAATCATCACACAAGCTTAGTTAAGTGGTTGTCTTGAAATTTGGCTTAGCGTTTTGTCTGTATATTAACTATTGACATCAGATGGTTGGTAATCTGTTTTGTTTTCGGTTTTTATCATTCACGCGTAACGATTTTGTGTAAAGAATTTAGATACCATATCCTTTATTTTTGTTGTTGTTATGATACCATCTACATGTATCTGAAAATGCTGTAGTTTTCTAATTTACACTGTATGACCGGTAGGCATTATGTCGCAAAATTCATTGTATACAAACATTTCACGATCCATCTAAATGTAATTTACCCGACACTCAAACAAGAATTTAACTAAACTTGTGAGACCCATACCACGAACAAAATAACCCGACATACATTGTAACAATAAGATACACATTATTCATACACGCAAGGAGACGGGAAAAGACTGAACATAATGTTCAATCTGATCGGCTCATATAAAGAAACATGCTGGATGGTTCCAAAAGTGTGTCATTATTTTTTGTAGTTTTCGAGAACAATTAAATAATGTAACATAAATACAGATGATTAAATATCTATTTCAATAATTTAGAGTGAACCCGTTACATTCATCTGGACAGGTTGTTCGTTATTAGACATTTTAGAAATAACACATGAGCGGTTTAGAATTGAAATTCATTTTTACTGGAGGGAAAGGAACGTTTTAACGATATGCTATTTGTTTTGCTCTGAGCACTGGAATACAATCTGTGTTTGACATTTTACTGAAAGTTAAATGTTTATTCAAATGTTGGTAAACACGTAAAACACAATATTATTTCCCGTTTTTTAATTAGTTTTAAGAACATTGAACCCTCATAACATCTACAGTTATTGGAATTATGATCGTTGAGATGGCAACTGTTACGTAATCTGAAATGCTCTTCCCTTAATAAGTAAGGGAATTAATATGTTTGACATGTTTCAACTATTATTGCAGAAGTCGTTGATTTGCCACTCTTGTTACTCTTCACGTAAAGCCATTATGGATAAATACAGGTTTCTATAATTCTTAAATGTACTTGTTATAATTAATCTAGTGTTGTTTCATTAAATTCAAAGGGCAAATACCTCATGTACATTAGGACGAGAGAAAAAATGTAAAGTTCACCAAATTGATATAGGTAATATCTAAGAAATCGGATCGAAATGAATTACGGACAATTGGACTGCGACCCGAAAAAAAGAGCATGTTTGATAGCCCGAAGGGGTGAAAACAAGGACTGACCATATACCACCTACCGAACCCCCTTTTTGTTGAAAGAGTTTTTAATATGTACGGGCTAGTATTGACTTCATATTTCTATAGCGCTAGTATTGACTACATAATGTATATATAGCACCAGCATTAATCACATATATCTATGGCACTTTCATAAATATTGCAATACAATTCAAATGGATAGTTTACCACAATGGTTAAAATAAATAGTTTACCACAATGGTTAAAATAAATAGTTTACCACAATGGTTCAAATGGATAGTTTACCACAATGGTTAAAATAAATAGTTTACCACAATGGTTCAAATGGATAGTTTACCACAATGGTTAAAATAAATAGTTTACCACAATGGTTCAAATGGATAGTTTATCACAATGGTTCAAATGGACAGTTTACCACAATGGTTAAAATAAATAGTTTATCACAATGGTTCAAATGGACAGTTTACCACAATGGATAAAATAAATAGTTTATCACAATGGTTCAAATGGACAGTTTACCACAATGGTTGAAATGGATAGTTCATCACAATGGTTCACATAAATAGTTCACCACAATGGTTCAAATGGATAGTTCACCACAATGATTGAAATGGATAGTTCATCACATTGGTTCAAATGGATAGTTCATCACAATGGTTCACATAAATAGTTCACCACAATGGTTCAAATGGATAGTTCACGGCCGCAATGGTTCAAATGAATAGTTCACCATTATAGATCAAATAAATAGTTTACCATTATGAAACAGATTAATATCTTGCCACAATGGTACAAATAAATAGTTCATCATTATAGTTCAAATGAATAGTTTTCCACCGTGGGTAAAATAATGAGTTTAACGCAAAGTTTTAAATGAAAAGTTTATCACAAACGTTCAAATGAATAGTTTACAACAAAGATTCAAACAAAGACTTTACCACAAAGGTTCAATCAAATTGTATACCACACAGTGGTTCATATAAATACGGTACCAGTATGGTTGAAATGAATAGTTTACCACAACGATTCAATATAATTCGGTACCAATTTTGTGTCTTTATATTTTGCACATTGCACAGCAAACTAAGTTAACGTTCCTGTATAGATCACCATTGCATCCATATGAATCGCTTACCACTTATCTCAGATGGTGCCATTAAAACAAAATACATATATGGTTTGGCGATATCTGGCCACAGCTTTTATTCATAATATGATAGATTCATATAATATATAATATATATATATATATAGATAGATAGACCATAGATGTATATGTATATGTAGATAGATCTATGGTCGGTTACCCGAAGATAATATGGCAACCAGATAGATAGATAGATAGATATATATGAAAATGTAAAGATGCACCGTGGGATACACTGGTGCTTTAAATTTAGAAAACACCGTGGGATACACAAGTGTAGTCTGTATTATCCAAAAACCTAAAATTTCATAGTTAACATTAAGATTCTATGCAGCGAATTCTGCCATTTATGGGAATATATTTATGATGCTCAAAGTTCAAATAAAAGTCACTTTTCTCAACAGCAAACAAGTTAACATCATCAGTCAAATCTGTATCACCACTGTCACCGACACAAACCTGAAAAATAAATACAAAAGAGCAGTATCTTGTACAATAAAAAGGAGTGGGAGGGTGGGTTTTCAAGTTTACCGCTTACGAAATTTAAACAGCTTGCTTGCTGCGATGAAATTCTAAAAAGGACTAAATGACGTCACAGAATATAACGTCACTCATGTTGGGTAAATCTAAAACATGAAACACAATCCGTGAGTGGCCCCGGCGATAACTGAATTTAAGTCTATTAACTTAAATTCCATTATTTCAGATGGTGCCATTAAAACAAAATACATATATGGTTTGGCGATATCTGGCCACAGCTTTTATTCATAATGATAGATTCATATAATATATAATATATATATATATATATAGATAGATAGACCATAGATGTATATGTATATGTAGATAGATTTTCAAGTTTACCGCTTACGAAATTTAAACAGCTTGCTTGCTGCGATGAAATTCTAAAAAGGACTAAATGACGTCACAGAATATAACGTCATTCATGTTGGGTAAATCTAAAACATGAAACACAATCCGTGAGTGGCCCCGGCGATAACTGAATTTAAGTCTATTAACTTAAATTCCATTAACGACCAGAGCATTTTTTACTAAAGAGATACCAGTGCATGGTTTCTATAATGATATGCATTATTCTTTTGTATACGTGCACCACTGCATTGTCTTGTACAGTAGCATAAGCATGCAAAGTTGAAAGCAACGCTACTCTAGCATACATTTGGAAATTAATAATTTAACACAAAGTTCCTATCAACAGTTATAAGCAATGATAATGCAAATACAGTTTACCGATAAGTTGCACAAAAAATTTAAACAAGAATTGTCCCTTATATGTTTCTTGCCAATTAGTAAAGTTGTATGGTCTTCAATAGCAAGATGATTCCATTAATATGGTCTAAACATGTATGAGAAAAAAATTAAGATAAAATTTTCCATGCACGGAATATTCAAAATTTATTCAGAGAACTATTCGAGGTTGCGTGCTAGTATTACTGATTTTTTAAACATAAGTATATAGTATTTCATTATAAAATGTGTCTTTTAGCATAACTTAACACAGCATATTTATGTCCAATCCCCAGGGCAGTCCATCCCAGTCGATGTACTTTACTATCAGTGTAAAAGTAATGCTATCTTAATTGGATCAGACGGTCTATAATGGCGTGTATCATGAGTAAAGTATAATAGTGACAAATGATTTTTAAGGCTTCTTCCGGAAGAAACTGGCGTTGGGAACTATTACAATAATTTAAAAAAGTGCTTTATATGGCGTGTCGTATTAAATTGAATGTTTCTTTTTATAAACGTTTCTTTTTTCCTAAATATAATGTTTATATTCCAAAATATAATGTTTCTTTATTCCAAAATACAATGTTTCTTTATTCCTAAACATGTTTCTTTATTTCAAATACCCAAATAGTTTATAGATTTCAATAATTTATTTACAACTAGATCGAGGGCCGTCTAGTTGTTAATGTCTGTGTCATTTTGGTCTCTTGTGGAGAGTTGTCTCATTACCAATCATACCGGTCTTGTGTTTAAAGCAGCCACATTATGAATATCAAACTTTAATGTAACCCGTAGGTTATACTTCTACTGGAGATAAAGATAATATTATTTCCAAACACGATAAAATTTATTCCCAGCTTTCATTCTAATAACAACTTTTTGATTACAAGGCAAGTTTCCCTGTTCTGTTTAGGCACCATGGCTGGTTACGATATCAGTACTCTTAAAAAGGGGGATACGATGCCAAGGTGACTATCAAAACCCGTTACGTGAGATAAAGATTGGACAACATATGGAGCGAAGAAAACTACGAACAGATTTTATATCCTTGTCTTTGTATCAGATCAACAGATTTCAAGCCTATCAATTTTCAAACCAAACCACAGAGAAAGACATAAAATTTTATCTGGAACACAATGATAAATTATTAATTTTGATTTGTATTGAAATGTTTCATATGGCAAATCAATTAAACATGTTATAATTCGTTGGAGCGGGAATGTCGATTTATTATCTGTAATATATTGTAACACAATAAACAAACAAGAGATTCTATCAGGTCATATAGCCTCCAACGCATTTATAGATTTTAAATCGGATAATTTAGAATTTGTACTAATTGACAGTTATTGTGTATAATATTGAAGTTTGCGACAGTTATATCAGAAAAGTAAATGAAGTATTTGATGAAAGACAAATAAAAGAGATGATCATCTTTTCCGTTGTACATTACTTGCATAAAAGGTAGCCTATAATGTATTCAGTTGTTATCCTGTTGGAAATCGTACCGTTTCCCGCGCAATGTTAATGGAACAGTGAACAGCTAACCTTTATATACTTAAAACGAATCGATATTCCTACATCCAAATATCTTTACACAATCAAGGTACATAAAAATTAAAAGCAATTCAGTGTGTTTTTTTTTTTATTTGTTTTTATTCTAAACATAAACTTGGCCGTTAATTTTCTCGTTTAAATTGTTTTACGAGCTTTTACAGGAAGATATGTTATTCTGAGGTTTACTATTTTATTATTTATTTGAATGTTTCTCTGTGTTAAGTGTTCTTGCATTTGTTTGTGCTGTATTTCTGTCACGTAATGTTATCATTTTAGTGACTTTTTTAACATTGCATTATAAGCGGGTTGTTTGGCGAGCCATAAAACCAGGTCAAACCCACCACACACTAACAATAGTTATAGCTTACATAGAGTTGTTGTCGTTTTCTTGTACAAATCAACCGTCCATAACCAGGTTATATGATGTCACAACCCTTTCCATCATAACTAAGCAGTATCGTCTTTACTATTCGATGTCACTTTATACGTTTTATCTCCACACATTGTTTGCCGAAGACAATCTATATTTAATGACCGAAAACAACACCATGAGACCATTAATTTACAATATCGCATCTGCCTTTGGTAAAAAGTCGTGTATCAGATGTGATAAACTAGATTCTGTTTGTATACTAACATACATTTTATAAAAAATCCATATTTTCACCAGAATTTATGTCTTTTTCATTCCTAACAGATATTATATGAAACCCCTTATGGATTACTAAGAACGTTATTTGGTACTTAATCGGACATAACTAGATCTAATAACAACATGACCAAGTCAATAAAATCAATGTTCACTAAAATTATTGGTATGAAATAACGAACTTGTATCAAAACATCGATTATTTTTCAAAACTTATATTTGAGGAAACGTTTATTGTCAGTAGTATTATTCATGATGAGCTTTGTTTTTGATAAGCATTGTCATGTATTTGTTGATAGGTTTTACTCTATAAACAAATTTGAATTGTAATTTAACCTAAAATTTGCTCCGTGTTCCAAGTTGCATGTTCCATTTGACAGGTGATATTTGTTGCATGTTGCAGGTATTTTTTAGACACTTTTTCTTTACATTTAGTGAAAATAACATACCAAGAACTATACATTGGTATAAATGATGCATTGTGATTTCAATTCTACATATCAGTTTGCTCGTAAGACATCAACAATTTGAGAAGGCATACTATTTTTCTCGGAACAAACTTCAACCTTTAGTTATAAGAAAACACATATAACAACTATTTTAGGCAAACACATGCCTCCAACAAAAGAGTTCCTATGAATGACTGGGAGGGAGTTAAATTTAACTTTACATTACTTGTATTCACACCAAAACTGTACGCTGTTGTTCAATACATAGGTATCTCGTAATCAAAAGGATTGTCAACAGGAGGTAGGTGTCTCGTTATCAAAAGGATTGTCAACAGGAGGTAGGTGTCTCGTTATCAAAAGGATTGTCAACAGGAGGTAGGTGTCTCGTAATCAAAAGGATTGTCAACAGGAGGTAGGTGTCTCGTAATCAAAAGAATTGTCAACAGGAGGTAGGTGTCTCGTTATCAAAAGGATTGTCAACAGGAGGTAGGTCTCTCGTTACCAAAAGGATTGTCAACAGGAGGTAGGTGTCTCGTAATCAAAAGGATTGTCAACAGGAGGTAGGTGTCTCGTAATCAAAAGGATTGTCAACAGGGGGTAGGTGTCTCGTAATCAAAAGGATTGTCAACAGGAGGTAGGTGTCTCGTAATCAAAAGGATTGTCAACAGGAGGTAGGTGTCTCGTAATCAAAAGGATTGTCAACAGGAGGAAGGTGTCTCGTTATCAAAAGGATTGCCAACAGGAGGTAGGTGTCTCGTTATCAAAAGGATTGTCAACAGGAGGTAGGTGTCTCGTTATCAAAAGGATTGTCAACAGGAGGTAGGTGTCTCGTAATCAAAAGGATTGTCAACAGGAGGTAGGTGTCTCGTTATCAAAATGATTGTCAACAGGAGGTAGGTGTCTCGTAATCAAAAGGATTGTCAACAGGAGGCAGGTGTCTCGTTATCAAAAGGATTGTCAACAGGAGGCAGGTGTCTCGTTATCAAAAGGATTGTCAACAGGAGGTAGGTGTCTCGTTATCAAAAGGATTGTCAACAGGAGGTAGGTGTCTCGTAATCAAAAGGATTGTCAACAGGAGGTAGGTGTCTCGTTTTCAAAAGGATTGTCAACAGGAGGTAGGTGTCGCGTTATCAAAAGGATTGTCAACAGGAGGTAGGTGTCTCGATATCAAAAGGATTGTCAACAGGAGGTAGGTCTCTCGTAATCAAAAGGATTGTCAACAGGAGGTAGGTCTCTCGTTACCAAAAGGATTGTCAACAGGAGGCAGGTGT
Source organism: Mytilus galloprovincialis (assembly GCA_037788925.1). Classification (NCBI taxonomy): domain Eukaryota; kingdom Metazoa; phylum Mollusca; class Bivalvia; order Mytilida; family Mytilidae; genus Mytilus; species Mytilus galloprovincialis. The sequence goes on from CM075340.1 coordinate 76,217,045, forward strand.
CTCGTTACCAAAAGGATTGTCAACAGGAGGCAGGTGTCTCGTTACCAAAAGGATTGTCAACAGGATGTAGGTGTCTCGTTATCAAAAGGATTGTCAACAGGAGGTAGGTGTCTCGTAATCAAAAGGATTGTCAACAGGAGGTAGGTGTCTCGTAATCAAAAGGATTGTCAACAGGAGGTAGGTGTCTCGTAATCAAAAAGATTGTCAACAGGAGGTAGGTATCAACAACAAATCAGAAATGCACAAACACGTTATATATCATCACTATTGATCTGCTATCCATGTATTAAATGTCTTCTGTTTAAAGTTTTTGTGAGGAAGGGGAAGAACGACGTAAATTTTAAGTTCATTTATTATATTGACAAATTCAAAGTATAATGATTGTCAAACAGGAAGCAGCTATCTGACAAATCGAAAAGTGCTCAAAAAATGTATCACTGTTTTAGCTGCTGTTCAAATATTAAGTAATTCTATTAAGTAGATCTCAAGAAAAGTACGACGTAAATTTGATTCAACTTCTTGATAAATTCCATGTATTGGCAAACAGGAAGAAAGTTTATGACAGATCAAAAAGTGATGACACTTTACAACGCATCAGTGTTGAGCTGATAACCAAACGTACAGCCAATCTGGTCAGTTATGTTCGAGAAAGTGTGACGAAAAATATTATACTCATTCAAAATATTGAAAAATTCAAAGTATAATCATAGAAGTAGAAGTTTTTTTTTACAGATCTGAAAAATGCTAAGACGTTACAGATTTTTTTATTTGAGCTGGTGACAAAAAAGAAAGTCACTCTGTTCTTTAGTTTCTGAGAAAAAAGGTGCCGATTATTTTTAATTTCGCGCCACCTATTAAAAAATCTAAATATCTGCAAACAGGAAGTAAGTTTCAGACAGATCCGAAAATTGCTTACATGTTACAACATATCATTGTTGATCTGCTCATCAAAATATGAAGTCATTCTGTTTAATAGTATGAAAAAAAACAGCTTACAAAAAGACCGTAGTGTACATCTTTTAATCTATATTTATGTACTAAAATGGCCCATTGAAGAATAAAATACATTTATCACCAGAATATATGAAATAGCATACTAGCTTATAAGATGTCGATACCAAAGAAAATAGAGAGTGAAATATTCATGAAGTTTCAATCATAATTGTACAAGTATATCAAATATTCCTACTCACAAGATACATTGACTACAATTTTCAAATACTAGTAAATAAAATAAGCGATATTTTCAATAGACGTAATCGTTTGTACGAATTCCCTAATAATACGAAAAATAGTGTTTGGATTTAAAGTAATCTCATTGGCACTCATACTACATCTTCTTATGTCTATTTATTCATTAGGAGTCGGAGCTTATAATTCTATAATATTGAGTTGCATTTATATAGCATTGGTAGCGTTCAAACAAAAGGAAAGCATTTTGACAGGATCAAACGATTCGTCAGCGGTCAATAAAAGATCATACCGCATAGTCAGCTATAACAATGATACCCGTTATTCATTGTGTATATGTAGAGGATACATCTGTGCTTAGTTAATAAAACATGCATGTTTAATCGTCTACATTTTCTGTCTAATTTAATCTTTAGCCCCATAAATGTTCTTTTAATATAAAACAAATATTTATCAATTTGTGTGGAGATTTATTTTCCTTAAAAAATGCTCATATCTTCAGAAGACATGCATGGCCCGATGGAAATACAACTTTTCGAGCGGAAAAAACATCTTCTTATCTATCAAATACATTGGATATGGATGTTTTGTTCCACGTCTTTCTTTGACTCATTGACGTATATATGGTTGGCGGGTTACTGTGTTTAAAAGCCGGTCAAACAATTCATAAACCGCACTTTAGATCGCTCGCTGCAGACACGATGTTCATAGGGGAATAACAAGAACTCACGTGAGATAGTCTCGACCAATCAAATCTTAATTTACCGATCAGTATTTACATAATGTGGAATAAAATACTTTATGCTTATCCTTCTGGTACCGTTAATCATGTTCGTCTGTAAATATCAACATCACTACAAGGTTTTCTATTCAATTATATAAAAATGATGACATATGGTACTATAAAACTCCGACACACGCACAATAGCCTTAAATAAAACTAAATACAAATCTGGCAATATTCCATAGTCCGCGAGATTTATCGCTACATAAAAAATCAAATACATCAGGAACTTTGTATCTAGGGAACCACTAATGACATATAAAATAATGAACAACAATCCCGTAATGATCACCTAATAACCAAACATTGGTAATTTGACAGAGCAATCAAGTGAGATATTAGATTCTTATGATATAACTAGATATTTTGTATGAATTTTATAGAAAATCTCAAGGCCATTAGCATGTTATTTGTTAAGGTTTATTATTACTATTATCAGCATCGCTGTATAAAAGTGACAATGACAGAATATATAAGCTAATGGATAAGGCGGTTGTTATGGTTTCTAACCTAAATGTATCCTAATAACTCACAAAAGTTCGCGTATAAAGGCATGGACGTTTAATGTGTATGTGGGAGGCAGTTCGATGTCCTATGTCAGATGTAACGAACAAGGGCATGGTACTCGTGTACACTGACACGTGTAGTTTATGTCGGGGAAAGACTGTATTTGAGTATATTTATTTTTAATGGTTTACTTTTCACAAATTGTGACTTGGATGAAAAGTTGTATCATTTGCACTCATACCACATCTTCTTATATCTATATATTCACCTAAAATGATTTCCAAAATATGACATGAAGTTTAAACTATAAACATATTTCCAAGTAAAATACATACATCAGTACAAAAATGCCCAATTCAGATACATTATAGGACAGCATGTTTTGCATGGTCTTACTTATTTCAGCTACAATGAGAAAATAAACTTCACTGATTGACTTTCAAGCACACTAATATGATAAATTTAAAATTATTAAAACAATTTTACAACAAATAATTTCATAAACCAAAAACTATAAAATCAACTTTAGGCAATAGACATGTGTTTCAAAATCCACAACAATGGCATACAACAGTGATTCGGATTTTTTTTTTAGAAATAACTGAAGTAAATGTATCACTGTCATGAATGTATAACTTAATGGAATAGGTTTTTTGTCTATAAGAAGTAGTCTAAGTTATGTCAAGCCATGCATAAACATTTATGTAAAACAAAAAAATAAAACGTAATTGAAGGTGAACCAGAGTGCATTGCGAACAATATTAGTTACATGGTCTGCTAGTGACCTAATACGTTATATATGGGGTCAGTAAATTCCATATGGGGTGAAAGCGAAGCTCGAATCCCCATATGGAATTTAATGACCCCATATATACCGTATTACATCACTAGCACACTATGTAACGAATTTATATTACCGACTATCTTAACGTGTGAAATTAAGACTATTGATTCTCAAAACTTCAATACTGTTAGCATTAAGAAAATACTTCCATAGATCCTACAAAAACAGATGTCAACAATAACTCATTGTTGAAGGCCGTACGGTGACCTATAGTTGTTAATGTCTGTGTCATTTTGGTCTTTTGTGGATAGTTGTCTCATTGGCAATCATACCATATCTTCTTTTTTTTTATATTGTAAGGTTTAAATGTGTTTTATGAATTTATTTCAATCTTAATCATCAATTTCTTCGTCTGTTGGAACTTTTAAGTTTTTTTCTCAGTACCGTTTTGTTTTTATAAAGGAACATAAAACCATTACTAACCGTGTACGAAATAAGCCCCGCCCCTTCTTACCTTATATGGAATATTAAGGGACGTAACTCCACTACTAACCGTGTATGAGATAAGCCCCCGCCTCCCTACTAACCTAATATCAAATATACACGGTTTGCACGCGGACGCTTTTAACCAATCATATTCCTGGAAATGTATAGGAGGTAAGAAAATCTTCAATATTAAATAGTTTAAAGTAAGGTCACTATTCTAATAGCATATATGGAATTCAACTGGAAATATAGGGACATCACTCTTAATATTGAATGAATTTTAATCATTGCTATATAAGCGGAAGGTTTGACTAGCCATAAAAGCAGGTTCAACTAACCATTTATTTTCTAAAAATGTCATGTACAAAGGCTGGCATATATATGTCAGTCGTTATCAAATAGTCCATGTCTATGTATTTTAGTTTTTGTTTTTATTGCTGTTCAGTGTTTCTATCATTCCGTTGTTTTCGTCTTATGTGTTCCCTAGGTTTTTAGTTTGTAGCCCGGATGTGTTTTAGCTGCATCAATTTATTGTTATTGAACAGCGATATATTACTGTTGCATTTACTTATTCATATTCACATATATAGTATAGTATATATATTTCAACGTTGTGCCTACAGTATTTAAATCAACAAAAGATGAAAAATCGGGCATTAAATCACTTATTATCATTAATGGTTGTACTTACTGGTAACATGTTTAATTTTCTGTGTTACGTGGTTTGTAGAGGTTTTTTAAAATGTTAAAACAGAAAGAAATTCGATGAAGACGGTCTATCAAATGATACTTTGCAAAAAACGAATACCCTCTGGAAATTAAGTCATCATAAATATAAGGATTGAAATTCTGTATATGAGTCAGACGAGCGTTTCGTCTAAAAAAGACTCATCAGTGACGCTCAAAATAAATAAAGATAAAAAGGTTAAATACAGTATGAAATTTAAGAGCTTGAAGCTATTCAAGGTATCCCAAATGAGTGAATATTTGAATCATTTTCTTTAAATCAGTTAAGGATTATGCACCCTTGTGTTGATTCAATGCTAAACAAATGGAAATTTTGTAGAAAATCCACAGCCTTTATCCTTGTACTCTCATATTTGAAAATTTGATGACTGATAGATATAGGATTATTGCATGCAGTGATTTCCTTAAAACAAGTTTATTAATGTAGTTATTGTAGAAAACAAATAAAAATATTAAATGCAATGAAATAGTAAATAATAATGCTTTGCATCAAGTTTCCCTTTGACATATGTACAAAATGGCCTACCTCTATTATTCATTATATCTGTAGTTTTGATACAATTCAAGTTTAAAAAATTCGGACAAAAATGGCTACAGAAGGGGTCATAAACCTTAAGATTTTATTAAACAATCGGCTACTCTTTTCATGCGCCCTTCCCTTCAACTTATCTTTACCCATGCACAATAAATATTGCTAATAAATATTGCTTATACTAATTTTAGGAGTAAAATGAAGTTGTAAAATGCCATGTATAAAATGTGATACCATTGTATTAATAATTTTATCACATGAAATGAAATGTAGTGATTGCCTAGCTAAACCAATATCTATCATATGACCCTGGTTACAATCCTTAATATAGATACATTAACCAATAAACTATTTTATTTGTATTCGTACTTATTTGAAATAGTTCATGTACGGTCATTCGACTAATGTTCCCACTGGCTGATATTCACCTCCATTAAGTTATCTAGAACTACAAAAATGAAAAAGATAGTTCATGAGTATTTAACTAATGATTTACAACATCGGTAATTAACTCAATGCCTTATGCACATTTGTTAATTAATAAGTTTTTGTTGGAAATTACTCACGTGATATCATTTTACATTGGAGTTCGTGGATTATTTGACTTCAAAATTAGCTATTTGCCTTTTTATGCTTATTTGTTACATATTTATTACATATTTGTTTGGTTTTATAGTGGTTGAGATTATAACAATATGTTGATTGTTGTACCCCTATTTTTGACCTTTTTACCTATTACATCTGTTTGTTTCGTTTACTAAGCATCGTTGTCAATATAATGGAATTTGATGAGACTGTCATAAAAGTGAGAGGTTTCGCCAGCTATAAAACTAGGTTTAATTCTATATTCTATATAGGAAAATGCTTGTATCAATTTAGGGATAAGACAGTAGTTATTCCTTCGTTTGATGTGTTTGAGCTTTGATATATATTGGGACGTTCTTGTTTTGATTTTTCCTCGGAGTTCAGTATTTTTGTGATCTTACCTTTTTACTAAACATGTATCTTTTAAAAATTTAAGTTATTATATTGGTCATTGCTTAGACCAACCTGTCTGACAGCCACCAACACAGATGTAAAAAAAGGAGCACACACCCAGATACTTTGATTAAAGTAACCTGAAACAGCTTCAATAAAATTGACAAGTGTATACATGCAGCTTTTTTTTTTAGGAAATAGTTTTATTATGACTTCTATATGAAAGTTGACTGTAATTCCCTTTAAACTTCGTCAATTCCAAAGGCATGAAGTGCTCAATAAAAATATAGAATAATTTTCACCCGTTTATGTCTTAACATTAATAATTTTAACAATAAAACCTCACACATAGATGTTCATTTGTGAAACATTGTCCATACAATTACAATAGCACTCTCTGTGTAACAACTGATGACAAAGCAATGACTTCCAGTATCTATTCATTCACTTATATAATTGGTGTAAGTCCTATTATCTTACTTGAAGTCCCTCGTCTTCAATTAGAAGACCTACAGAGAACTGACAATGTTGGTTAACGTTAATGTCAAAGCCTTTCAAGTCTGTCTATTAGCGAGTATAATCTGATAAAAGAAAAATCATTCCGTTACATTTTTTTTTATTAAAACATTGAATATGAGGTCGTTCAAGCAGTTGTTTTCCCTTGTGGTATTTTTTTGATGTGGTGTTACAGAAATGTAAGGTAAGTATAGTTAGTCATAGAAATGTGGAATATATGAAAAAGTAAAACAATAAAAATATCGAACGCAAAAGGAAATTCAACACGGAAAGTCCTTCAATAAATCAAAATGTTGAAGCAAGTTGATTAAACCTGTTTTTATAATCTCAACCTTCAGATGTAAGACAGTCGCATAACATTCCATTATATTGACAATCAGTGAGCAAAACAAACAGACAGTAGGTAAGAACGTAAACTGAATTGGAGTAGCAGCTCTCAACATTGTAATATAATCTTAATCATTAATAATAATATAAAAAACCTGATAAACCAAAATGAAATGTAGGCACTCTATAGGCAAAGCACTAAAGAAGAAATGAAATGCAAGAATACCAAAATCAAAGATACCATAGAACAATAACACAATGGCCGGGTGTATAAATACCGAGCCATGGCAATACAATATTAAAAAAAAATGGAGCCTGGAAATGTATTTCCCATATGCATGCAAAGCTGCTATATTGCTGCTGCGATAGGAGAGGAAAAAATTATTTTCAAAATTTAAATCGTATTCTTTGTCATAGATTCTTGCACTGAGATGATTGCTAATGTCAAATTCAAGGTAGATTATATTTCTATTAATACCGTATGTTTCTATGACATTTGCATTATGCAAATATATACCCTACAACTACATCAAGTGTGATTTGACATTTCTCACGTCTCACTTTTTGAAATTTAAGACCAAGCTTAAATCTTCAAACTTTAGCTATCGACAAAAGAGATTTATAGTATTACATAAGATAAGGCGGTGAAATATGTTTTTCGAATGATTTTTCGACAATTTGCAGAAAAATCTAAAACCTTGCGTTCCAATGATTTGTAAAAAGATTTGTTATTTCTTTGTGAAGTTCATCTGTCATGATTGCCTTTTCGTGATGTAACAATAAGAATTCAAGTAAGCGCTAGCAACACATTTGACGTCTTTTTCAACTTGATGCATAAACTTGACCCTCTTGTATTTGTTAATCTTATAAAGTCAAAAATGACGATATGAGTCTTCCTAAAGATAACAAATTCAGAGAAAGACATCATAGCAGCACTACTTATAGTTTTTCTTAGTATCACGTTCATAATGTTAAAACACCAGATAAATTGTGTTCAAGACCATGTTGTTTAGCATGAGCAAGTAAAATTACAAAAATACCAAACTCCGATGAAAATTCTAAACGGAAAGTTCCTAAGCAAAAGGAAGCATCAAAGCCTCAAACAAATAATGAAAAAAGGATAACAACTGTCATATTCTTGACTTGGAACAGGTATTTTCTTATATAGAAAACGGTGTTTTACGCGTCTGGCGTAATAAATTATACTCCTGGTACCTTTGATAACTATTTACACCACTGGGTCGATGCCACTGCTGGTGGACGTTTCGTCCCCGAGGGTATCACCAGCCCAGTAGTCAGCACTTCGGTGTTGACATGAATATCAATTATCTGATCATTTTTTATAAATTTTCTGTAACAAAACTTTGAATTGTTTGAACAACTAAGGATTTTCTTATCCCAGGAATAGATTACCTTAGCCGTAATTGACACAATTTTTGAGAATTTTGGGTCCTCAACGCTCTTCAACTTTGTACTTGTTTGGCTTTACAACTAGTTTGATCTGAGCGTCACTGATGAGTCTTATGTAGACGAAACGTGCGTCTGACGTAATAAATTATAATCCTGGTACCTTTGATAACTATTTACACCACTGGGTCGATGCCATTGCTGGTGGACGTTTCGTCCCCGAGGGTATCACCAGCCCAGTAGTCAGCACTTCGGTGTTGACATGAATATCAATTATGTGATCATTTTTTTATAAATTTTCTGTTACAAAACTTTGAATTGTTTGAAAAACTAAGGATTTTCTTATCCCAGAAATAGATTACCTTAGCCGTAATTGGCACAACTTTTGGGAATTTTGGGTCCTCAACGCTCTTCAACTTTGTACTTGTTTGGCTTTACAACTAGTTTGATCTGAGCGTCACTGATGAGTCTTATGTAGACGAAACGTGCGTCTGACGTAATAAATTATAATCCTGGTACCTTTGATAACTATTTTGAACCTGGTTTCATAAGTAGCTAAACTTCTCACTTGAATGACAGTAGCAGAAAGTTCCATTTTATTGACATCGATGTTTGAACAAAACAACAGACGTTATAAGTAAAAATGTTAAAAACGGGGGTACAGCAATCAAGATTTTGTTATAATCTTTATCATTATAGAAACAAGCAAATATGTCAACAAAGATAAACCAAATGGCATATAGATAAAGCATTTTAGAAACAATCGAAAGACAATTATACAATAACAGGACGACACGTACCCAGTTAGGTATATCCATATTAGAGCTGATCTTATAAGAATATGTTGCTTAATGTGTCATTTTATCATTTTGGCTTGATTATTTCTATGCCAAATTTGCAATATTTATGTTTTTGTATGTACGTTTAATTAAAAACTGTTCAACGAGGTTCACATGTTTCCTAATATCAATTCATTATGTTAGAGCAAGAACTATGGTTATTGTTGTGTAAAGTGAAGAGTTTTCCATCCATCATTTTGACTTAGAAAAACGATACCATACAAACTAACGCTTTATAATGCCAATTGAATATACCTTGAAGTAAAAACAATAAGTATTCATAGGATTAGAAAGAAAACGAACAAAGGGAATTAACTATAGTTCAAAATCATTATTGTTGTATGTATCAAAACGGCAAGCTCTGAGTCCTGGATAATAAACAAAACAGACTCGCATTGCTGATATATAAATACATTACAATACAAACATACACGTAATGACATAGACGTTAATCACTATAGGTCATTGTACGCAATTCAACTATGAGCAATACCAATGATCAAATATACGGCAAGCATGTTCAGTTTATAACAAAAACCCAGTCCATCATACAATAAACTGTATGAAAACCAGTCCTAAAACTATAGTATAATTTTACTGGTATGAAAATACGGATTTTTTGTTATTAAAATTTGCTGTTACAAAATGATAGAAATTATTATAAATTAAGGAATGTATCTCCCTCATGCAAAGCTCTGATTCCTTTCACAGATTTGGCTATTTTTTTGTACCTTTTGGATTATAGCTCTTCATCTTTTATATAAGCTTTGAATTTCAAATATTTTGGCCACGAGCATCACCGAAGAGACATGTATTGTCGAAATGCGCATCTGGTGCAAGAGAATTGGTACCGTTAATTTTATTAACATTGTGCATTACATTATTTAAACCAACAACCATGAAAATACGGACATTAAATCATTTACCAGCATAAGGGGGTCGTACTAACGTGTTACATTTCTAATTTTCTCTTTGTCACGTGAATTGTAAACGCCTTTAAAGTGCTCTCAGGAAACGCTTGAAGCCATTCATGGTACCCCAAATGAACGAATATTAGATTTATTTTTTGCGTTAAAGCAAATGAGATTGGATGAAACAATTGGCTTCTCTTCATCGGAACCATACCAATACACAAGAATCATTGCTCGTAATTATTGCTTATACTAATTTTAGTAGTATTATGAAGTTGTAAGATGCCATGTATAAAATTTGATGACCATCGTATTAATAATTTTATCACATGCAATGAAATGCAGTGATTGCCGAACCAAACCAATATTTATCATATGCCCCTGTTTACAATCCTTAATATTGATATATAAACCGATAAATTATTTCATTTGTATTCGTACTTAAAAGTAATTCATGTTTTGTCGCATTTACCTCCATCAACTTATTTTGAATTTAAAAATTGTGGTGAAAATGCAAAGAACAAGATAGTTCATGAGAATTCAACTAATGACCTACAACACTAGAAATTTACTCAACGCATTTTGCACATTTGTTAATCAATATGTTTTTGTTGGATATTATTCACGTGATATCATTTTACCTTTAAGTTCTTGGATGTGTAATTTCCAAATAAGCAGTCCCTTACAAAACCTGTAACCTCCCAAAATAATTTATTAAATTGGTCATTACTTAGACCAACCTGTGTAACGCTATCAACAAAGATGTCAAAAGGTGCCTGCACCTAAAACTGATATGAAACAGCTTTAATAAAGATATAAACATGTAGCTCCAGTAAAACTGCAAAGTGTCGGGAGATATCTTTGTCATGACTACTATATCAAAGTTAACTGTACAAGCATTCATTTTGATTATGCATTCCTAAAAAGAACAATAACCAAATAGAACAGCTCTCATCCGTTTACGTCTTATCATTTACAACTTTGTCAATAAAACCTCACCCATAGATGTTCATTTGTGAAACATTGTCCATACAATTACAATAGCACTCTCTGTGTAACAACTGATTACAAGGCAATGACTTCCAGTATCTATTCATTCACTTCTATATTTGTGTATGTCCTATTATCTTACTTGAAGTCCCTCGTCGTCAATTAGAAGACCTACAGAGAACTGACAATGTTGGTTAACGTTATAGCCAAAGCCTTTCAAGTCTGTCTATTAGCAAGTATAATCTGATAAAAGGATCATTTTGTTACAAAAAATATTTTAAAACCTTGTAATTGACGTTGGTCATGCAGCTTTCCCCCTTGTTGTATATTTAAAATGTGGTGTTATAGAAATGTACAGGTAAATAAAGTTTATTCATAGAAATGTAAAATATATCAAAAAGTAAAATAATTACAAAAATACCGAACGAAAAAGAAAATTCAAAATGAAAAGTCCGTCATCGAATGTAAAAATCAAAATGTAGAAACAAGTGGATAAACCTGGTTTTAAAGCCTTCTAAACCTTTCATATGTAAAACAGTTGCATAAAATTTCATTATATTGACAACAATATGTGAGCAAAACAAACAGACATAGTAGATAAAAACGTAAAAAATCGGGATACAGCTGTCAACATTTAAAATAGAATGTATACACTCTATAGACAAAGAACTTAGCAGAAATGAAATGAATACAAAAATTGACCATATTACAATAACACAACGGCATGATGTATAAATATCGAGCCATGGCAAAAGAATATTACAAAAAATTGAATAAATAGTAAAGGTTAAAATGTGCAAAGCTGAGACACTTTTAATATCTTATAAAGTCTGAGTATCAGCTTTTAAGTTCTTGAGTAACGATGAAGAGGGCAAACTGTATGTTCCCTATGAAGAAAAAGATGGTTTATTGCTGCTGAGCTGGCGGAAATATATATTTTCAAAGTTTAAATCCTTTCCTTTATCATAGATTTTGGCACTGATATGACTGCTTATGCCAAATTCAAGGTAGTTGGTATTTATTTGATACCGGATATAGGTATAGCAATACCAACTGTAGTATTTGAATGCATATATACATGTACCCTACAACTGCATTGTGTGCGATACCACATTTTTTGCGTCGAGACAGTCACATTTTAAAATTTAAAACGAGGGGGAGGGGTGTCAAAGCGTTTACTCATTTTAACTTTAACTTTCGAGATTGGAGATATATCGTATTACACACGATGTAGTGGTGTTAGGAACTGTTGCATACCTTTCCATAAGGTTCACATTTTTCCAAATATCAATTAATTCTGTAGAGCCAGAACTATGGATATTTTTTGTATAAAGTCAAAAGTTTTTCATTCATCATTTGGACAAAAACATACCATACAAATTAATGCTTTTGTTATAATGCCAATTGAATATATCTGAAAATAAAAAAAATTAAAGTACTAGTATATCTGAAATAAGACGGTAAATGTAGACAAAGGGAATTAACTACAAATCGGAATTATTTTGTTATAACACTTCGGTGTTGTCATGCATATCAATTATATGGTCATTTTAATAAATTACCAGTTGACAAAACTTTAAATTTTTCGAAAACTAAGGACTTTCTTATCGCAGGAATAGATTACCTTAGCCGTATTGGCACAACTTTTTTTGGAATTTTGGGTCCTTAATGCTCTTCAATCTTGTACTTGTGTGGCTTTATAACTACAGTCATTGGACAAAAGTGAGTTCCCAGTCAAAAAAAGTCCTATCATTTCAACTAAAATCGATATGTTTCAAAAAATTATAACGAAGTAACTGTATGAGCGATTTTCATAATATAGATACCAAAAGATGTAGAAATGTCTGAAGTTTTATTGTTTATTTGGTTAATATATTATTCATGCTCCTTTTAATTTTCTGACGAGATGAACACAAAGAAAAATATTTCTTGAAAAGTTTGCTATTATTCTAACCAAATTAAAATCGTAATAAATTGCATTTTTGTTTAACTCATCAGATGATGAAAACGAAACCCCAGAAAATTATGATTTAATAAACAATAAAACTTCAGACATTTTTACATCTTTTAGTATCTATTTTTTAAAAATCGCTCATACAGTTACTTTTCTACCTCAGGCATAGATTACCTTAGCTGTATTTGGCAACACTTTTAGGAATTTTGATCCACAATGCTCTTCAACGTCGTACTTTATTTGGCCTTTTGAACTTTTTTGGATTTAAGCGTCACTGATGAGTCTTTTGTAGACGAAACGCGCGTCTGGCGTGTATACAAAATTTAGTCCTGGAATCTATGATGAGTTTATTTGTAATATTGGTTTGAAAAATACTGATTTTAGTTGAAATGATAGGACATTTTTTGAGTGAGAACTCACTTTTGTCCCATGACTGTATTTTGATCTGAGCGTCACTGATGACTCTTGTGTAGACGAAACGCGCGTCTGGCGTATTAAATTATAATCCTGGTACCTTTGATAACTAATTATATATCTCAAAACAGCAAAGTCTGATTCTTGTATGATAATCAAAACAAGCACGAAAGCATCGCTGATATGTATTTACCTTCCAAGCCAACCATAGACCAAATGATATAAACAATAATCAATAAAGATCATTGTAAGGCCTTATAACAAAACATGATTATCATTTTGGCAAACATACTACGTCGACTAAATTTTCATATGAAGCAAACAAATGGCATTTTTTAACGACCGTGACTGGCTAAACAGCCCTTGCACGGTCGGTATATGAAGCAACTTAAATCAGTCGTTAATAAAGGATTGTTCTGGATAAGTTCCATTTCATATCATAGATTGAAAAATGCTTTTTTGTTTTCCAAATCAACGACATGCTTTTTCGCTCGTTCCATTTTGGATGTCAACATAAGTTTCTTTTTTTTAACTGAACATGCTTGCCGCATCTTTGACCATTGGTATAGCTCATAGTGAAGTCATATTTTACACAGGTAAATGAAAATAATTTTGTTGTAAAGTAAATTCTTCAGTCTATATAATCGTCCGTTTAGGAATACCAAGAAATTTCTTATATGTAAATAAACTTATCATAGATACCTAGACTAAAATTTTACACTAACGCCAGACGTGCGTTTTGTCTACAAAAAACTCATCAGTGACGCTCGAATCAAACTTTGTTAAACAGCCAAATAAAGTACGAAGTTGAAGAGCATTCAGGACCAAAAATTCCCAAAAGTTTTGCTAAATACAGCTTCGGTAATCTAATCCTGAGGTGAACAAGCCTTGGTATTTCAAAAATTCAAAGTTATGCTAACAGTAAATTTATAATCATGAACATATCAATGATAACTCAAGTCAACACAGACGTGCTTACTACTGGGCTGGTGATACCCTCGGGAATGTTTAAATAAAACTAATCTAAAACTTGGTATATGTGGGGTGAATATTAACAATACAACTATACAATTGATTCTCGATAAAACGTCGTGTTCTTCATGCACAGGTGCCGGATCGTATTTAAGGAGAAAGGAAATAATTTAGATGTTCAAAGAACGAAGAAGTGACAATTCATAGTAATTCCAAACCATCAAAGCTGGTACCATTGAATAACAAAAAGCATTACAAAAAGTATCAACAGGTCAAAATTAACAAGAAAGTACGATTTTAGAGTACTCGCAGTTACTTACAGCTAGTTAAAAGCCAAAACAATTGATAATTTAAAATCATGCATCAGAGGCTAATATGCACATGTATGACACAAACAGTTGGTCTAATGTATTAAAAAGCCAGGAATAAAAGAGGATTTAACATTTTGTGGTTCAATTTTAATTTTATTCACTGTGGAGTGCTACCTATACTGCTGTTGATTTTTCTCTGATTTATCTATATTCAAGAATTTGATTTGCAGTACCATGCAGAATCCGTAAAATTTCAATACTTAAGGAGTATTATTTGGAAAACAGTATCGAAGGGTTTTCATAAGTGTTAGCAGCAATCTTCAATAAACAAACAATGACATACAAATTAGCCTGGTTAAAAGGCTACAATGGTTATAGTATATGTAATTCAATATTGTACGTTACAGTATTAAACGGAAGAAACATGAAAATACGAACACCAAATTATTTAACAGCATAAGAGTTTGAACCTACTTGTGACATGTTTAAATTCCTTTGTGTCACGTGATTTGTATCCGCCTGTTATATATGTTGGAATAGAAAGTACATGGTTTATGGAAACGCTTGAAACCATTCATGGTAACCATTAATGAATTTTACAAATATTTGGCTTTAAAGCAGTAGAGATTTTACGAACTAACCAGCTATTCTTTTCATACACTCTTCTCTTCATCTAATCTCTTCCCATAAACACAACAACAAATGCAAGTAAATATTGCTTATACTAATAGTTTTATGAGTTTAATGAAGTTGTAAAATGCTTTGTTTAAGATTTGATATAACCAATGTGTAATCATTTTCTGCTTAAGCATATTCTCTAAATATGATCTAAATGGTTACACAGTAAACATAATTCAAGTTAATGCGCACGTCAACCCTAACACAGCACACTTCAAGCACACTATAGGTCAATACAGGAAGTTTTAACTACATGATTTCCATTCTCGTACACGATTCTTTTAAGCGTAAAAATGAAACGTTAGAGATATTGATATAAAAACACATATCAGAAAAATCACATGAATCAGAGTGAATCAGCCAGAAAACAGGAATAGGTTATGCCATAAATAGACTTTAAATCATCACTCATTGTTTACAAAATAACACTTAATTGTCCTTTCTACATCAGGAGTATATTAAATAAGCTATATTTTGCAAACATTTAGGAGCTTTAGTTCCTCAATTGTGTTGATGGACCCCTTCTGTTACTACATCACAGGAAAAGTTATTGAATTTTGACAATTACTACGAACAACACAAATAAGTAGGTTTAACATTAATTGTGAAGATGCATAAAGGTAAGAAATCTACTAGTTGGTGGCCAGGTTGAGGTTAACATTTGTCTATTAGATTGTTAGTATCTTGAAAATTAATCGAGTGCAACATTTTATTCTTGTCATGGGCGAATTTCATTATTTACGCAATGTTTTTTAAATTCACTCTTTGTATATGATGGGAGACAATCCAATTTGAATAATTTCCCATCGATCGAAAATAATACAATATACGTCCGATGCTTTCGGTTATATAACCTACATAAAATTAATAATTTAGTTTGAATAAATTCTAACTTGTCATAAACCTGCTTGAACCCACAAGTTTCCTCGGAACATTCCTGTCCCAACTCCGAAAATGGCAGTTGTTTATCTTATAAGTTAATTAAATGTTTATTTGCATTTGATGATGCTATGTTTTGGCTACAGAGTTTGAGTCTTTTAATTTGACAATTCAACCTGTTGAATGTGCAATTAAGGAAAGAGAAGAAAACTTAGATTTTAGTTGTTTAAAGCCTGGTTTTAATCAAATTGTCAAAGTCCTTTAAAGATGGTTTATTAGGAAGTTTAAAGTTAAAAAAATGTTTTAATTCTCGGGTAGGTGTACATATTAGATCTATGTGTCCAAATAAGATTTCTAAAAGTGTCAATTCAGTTGTCAGTGAACCAGATAGGCCAGTTTGTAGTAAAGTCAATAAGAAGTCTTTGAAGTCTGTAAATAGTGTTAAATAATGTGTTCCTTCTGATTTAGCTAGATTTCCATCTGTTAGTTTTTTTAGGATGATATAGTGCAAACTTCTTGTTTTATGCGTTTTAATTTGTTTATTAGTATTTTATTTATTTTGTCAGTCTATATAGTTTAGTATGTATGGTTTCAAAGTTTTGATTGGATTTGTTGTTTTTCTTGATCCTGTTTTTGAGCCGATTTGCCATTGAAACCACCATCAAAAACATGGTTTAAATAGATTTTGTTTTTTCTTTGATGTTGGTTTGTTTAGCTTGTTGCTAAGTGTTTTGTTTGAATAGGTTAATTTATGAGTTTTCATTTATTTGGATTTTTTTTACCTTTCTGAACAAGTTGTGTTGTTTTAAATTTATTTAGTTTGGTTATGGTATTCCTTTTGTGACTTTTTTCGTCGTGGCAGAAACCTATAGAGTCGCAGTTAGTTTGATTGTGAAGACAACCAGTTGATAAAGTAAGCCGTTCTTGAATCGAGAACAATTTCTTACTTTTTGCAACGTTTGCTCATCTTGCATTGTTACTAATTTAGTGGATTGGTCAAAAACTAAATTGCGTCACACGTAAATAAACAATGTATGAGGACATAAGTATGCTAATTCATGCATTTCCATACAAGGTAGTGTTTCCGACCTGTTGATGTCACTATTATTTTTTGTTTTAACACACATTTTTAATAGTTAATAGAAACAAATAAAATGACAATTTTCTGCTTAATTACGAAGTATTTTATTTTATAAACACCATTTGCATAAGTTTTCAATTCATCTGGTTCAAGGACACAGTTATCGTCCTTTGGTTTTCGTTGTCTACGAATATAGTCCCTAGTGTAAACAGTGTATAACTTGCATGATTTATTTGATGCACTTTCCCAATTTATTTCTGGATATTAAATGCATGAAGTAGGGGGATGTGATTACATGTTAAAAAAATTTGGATGCTAAATCTTAATGTTAAGTAGTGATTTGGTCCAGTTAAAAAAGGTCAAATTTTATCACGTCTGAAGCTGTCAAACTGAATTTTACACCCCCTTAACACAGAATTGTCAATATTTTGAGTTAAAGCTGGTAGAAAATTTTGATATTATTTGTCTCACTGGTAGTACACTACACTGTAAAAATCTTTTTGAGAAAGTGCTGGTGCGATTTTTTAAATTTGAATTTATTGTCTAATACCCCAGTCCCACTAAGGCACGATCGCACTACGATCTGTGAACAAAATGCAAATTTTGATGATCGTGGTACGATCATGTAGGTCGCAGTAAGGTCGTACCACGATCGTGGTGAGGTCTTCAAGATCGTGAAGAGCGTGGCCAACTTTGAACATGTTCAAAATAATCATGGTGCGGTCGTGGCGAAATTAGGTCGTAGTAGAAGCGTAGTGAGAGCGCACCAAGATCGTAGTAAGATCGCAAAGGTCGTTGTACAATCGTTGCGAGAGCGTAGCGAAAGCGTGATTCTATTCGGAAAGATTGCGCTACGATCTCACAGCGAAGTTATCACGACCTTACTACGACCATCACGTTCTCACCGTGACCCAACTACGCTTCCACTATGACTTTACCACGCGGTTCACGACCATAGTATGATTCAAGCACGCCCTTGCCGTCCTCATCACGCTCTTCTCATGACCTTACTACGTTCACACTACGACCATAATTTTTATTGTCCTTTTCAAATAAAATATATAAAAAAACTCTCTAGATTTTGTTTTTCTGAATGTATTTATCCATTTGCTCTAACGGCTCAACCATGCTTCTCGTTTTTATATAGATTAAACCGTTGGTTTTCCCGTTTAAATGGTTTAACATTAGTATTTTTTTGGGCCCTTTATAGCGTGCTGTTCGGTGTGAGCCAAGGCTTCGTATTGAAGGCCGTACCTTGGCCTATAATGGTTTATATTTATAGATTTTGACGTTGATGGAGAGTTGTCTCATTGGCACTCATACCACATCTTCCTATATATATTGACACATCTGTGTCATCTCTGCTATCGTTCACTAAAATATCGTCATTTGAGCTTTATGGACCAGCAATAGGTTGTAATTTAGGTTTGATTGGACGTTCCGACATCTCTTGATGACAAGTATTATACTACTTATGTGTATAGTATCAGTTTAATTGAAGTCTGGAGCTGGCATGTCAGTTAACTGCTAGTAGTCTGTTGTTATTTATGTATTATTGTCATTTTGTTTATTTTCTTTGGTCACATCTTCTGACATCAGACTCGGACTTCTCTTGAACTGAATTTTAATGTGCGTATTGTTATGCTTTTACTTTTCTTCATTGGCTAGAGGTATAGGGGGAGGGTTGAGATCTCACAAACATGTTTGACCCCACAATTTTGCGCCTGTCCCAAGTCAGGAGCCTATGGCCTTTGTTAGACTTGTACTAATCTTAATTTTAGTTTCTTGTGTACTATTTGGAGTTTAGTATGGCGTTCATACTTTGCTCCCTCTGCCTCTACATCAACCCCTACCACCACGCCCACGTGTTGTGATAAGAACGTGCTATAATCGAAGTAAGATCGTGTTGCAATCGGATAACTCGTGGTATGGTCGTAGTGAGAACGTGAAGAGCGTAGAAAGATCTTTATAAGCGTAGTGAGGTCGCAGAATAAGCGCGGTGAGAACGTGGTTTAATCGTAGCGGGATCGATGTAGAAGCGTAAGTAGGACGTAGTAGCATCGTTAAAGCAACGAAAATTAACATTTTCATGCCGCTCATAGCGCGAGCTCACCACGATCTAAATTTATTTTAGATCGCGGTGAGAGTGGTGCGATCGTGGTCTAGTGGGACTGGGGCTTAAAAGAAATGCACTACGAAATAACTGTGTTCTCGGGCCATCTATTACATGGATAAGCAGAACAATTAGATATCAAGACGACATTGATATCTATCAAGAAGGATAAAGAAAATGCATAACCTACGATTGAAAAAAATATTACAACGGGCAGAGAACATATCAATCTATTAGTTCATTAATTTTCGTGTCTGCCCTTCTATTATGTGATTCAAGAAAAAATTCCAAAAAAATGGGTAACAATTGTACCGAAAAGAGAAAATCGAGTGCACCTTTGTATGTTAGGGCGTGTTTGAGTTGAATTTTGTTTTGAAAACATATAACGCAAGAGTATTTACGTGTCTATAACGTAAATAATATAAATGATATTGCTTGAACAGTTAAGGAGGCTCGCGGGTAAAAGATTTTCAGAAAAAAAGTAAAGATTAACTTTTAATACAAATTTTATTTATTACTTTTAGTAGTTGTCACTTTATCATATGGTACAAAAATCATTCCAAAAACCCAATTCGTATTTGCCCCAGGTGACTTTTAAAATGTAGATATCATTGAAAAAGCTCCAAATTGTCTCCCTTTGGTGCAAAAATGCCATATTTTGGCATTAAAATAGAAATATCTTTTTTAACTCATCGGTGACCTATATTTTTTATTGTTGTTTTCGAATAAGCTGTACATAAACTAAATAATTGTAAAATTTAAGCGAGTTCTGTAATTTAGTTCTTTTTTTATTTCGATATTACCGCTATTTCTCCTATTAGTTCAACAGAAAAAAAGGAAAGTAACAAAAATGTATGCTTTTTTCAGAGGCAGATTGTGAGCGTAAATGAACGGTGGCCCCATTTTTTTGTTTCATTTTTCTATTAAGTATAAGATAAAGTTCATTTATAGAAAAATAAAGGGAAATCCTATATTAAATTAAAAAAAATGATTTAGACCCGCGAGCCCCCTTAAATGAATGTTTGTTTTGAATTTGTTCTTCATGAATCTGTTATTTCTATTTACCTCCTAGAGCACGTTTGTTAAGGTATTCCCACACACTTGCGCTGTGCCTTGGCAGAAGTTATAACGAGATTTGTCGTGGTTTCGGTCATTGCATACGAGAAAATTTTGGAAAATTACTGTCTGGGAAGAAAATAATTCAATAATTGTATATCTATAATGATTTTGATAATATAAAGGATGTTCTTTTAAAAGAAAGTTCGCGTTCGACTGTTTCATAGTAGAACCTACCATTCCAAATATATTAAACTTTTTGTTTTAATTTGAAGTTTCATATGATGTTTAAACAATGATTTGAAATATGGGTTGTCTCTCGTTGTATGAGAAATCCATAAAGAGCATATATACTCTTAATCATTTTGAAGTAATAAATTATATAAAGATAAGGCGATGAGGTTTGATGTTTTTATATGACTTCATGTGTGGTCACCACTTAATTTCCTCTCTTACCGCCAGTTAATTGATAGAAGCTTGTATGTGCTCTAATAAAAGTTTTAGTTGTTTGGCTTTTTAATTGGTTATCAAAAGTACCAGGATTATAATTTTATACGCCAGACGCGCGTTTCGTCTACATAAGACTCATCAGTGACGCTCAGACTGTTTTGATCTGAGTTTCACTGATGAGTCTTATGTAGAGGAAACGCGCGTCTGGCGTTTTTAATTATAATCCTGGTACCTTTGATAACTATTTACACCACTATAGGTCGATGCCACTGCTCGTGGACGTTTCGTCCCCGACGGTATCACCTTCCCAGTAGTCAGCACTTCGGTGATGACATGAATATCAATTAAATGGTCATTTTTATAAATTTCCTGTTTACAAAACTTAGAATTTATCGAAAAACTAAGGATTTTCTTACCCTCAGGAGTAGATTACCATAGCCGTATTTTGCACAACTTTTTGGAATTTTGGGTCCTCAATGCTCTTCAACTTTGTATTTTTTTGGCTTTTTAACTGTTTTGATCTGAGCGTCACTAATGAGTCTTATGTAGACGAAACGCGAGTCTGGTGTTTCAAATTATAATCCTGTTACCTTTGATAACTATTTATTATACTATGTTCCCTGAAAAGTTATTGTTCTTTCTTAACATGTGGAATTTGTGTCAGATGTTCAGACTACTTGTTATTTCCCTAAGATACAGGGTAACATATGTTGCCGCATTACAACCATTTTTCTATTCATATAAGACTTCAAAAGCTCGTAAAAGGTAATTTAACAAATTTCAAGCAGTTTCTTGATTTCTTTTCTTTCCATTTAAGCCCAAAATATAACCTATACTAATATGAGGTAAAAATCCGAGTCAGCCTTTTCTCAACATTTTTAAAACTCATATATCTCAAAAAGTAGCTTCATAACCTATCAATATTTTTCACCTAAGTAAGTCCTAGCTTAAGATAATTCCATATTGTTTCGACATGTTACCTTCTCTATGGTTGGACACCAAATACAATTTAGGGGGGATTTACAGGTTAATATAAAAAAGAAGATGTAGTGATTGCCAATGAGACAACTCTCCACAACAGACCAAATAACACAGAAATTAACGATGTCATCCATGTTTGCCCACTTTTAATTACATGAATAGACAGACAGACAGACAGAATATTTTATTATATTGTAACATACCAATACAGAACAGTATCATACATCATAATATTAGTATGAAAATACAAATAAAAATATAAATCACAGTTAAAATATCGGTATCCAGCCAAAACTGACTTATGAACCTTTTTCTAACATTCATTTACAAATGATTAAATGATTTTTTTACAACAAAAAAACACACTATACACAATACTTTATACGATTAAACATAAAATATAAAGATTTTGCTAAAAGAAGATTGTATACAGTCATGTGACATCAGGAAAATAAATTTGTCATCATGATTAAATATAAAGGTTTTTTTTGTTTTTTTTTAAATTTATGATTATTTCTTAATCATAGTAATATTTTTTACCCTTTTTTTTACCTGTATTTTTTTTTTATTATATTTTGCTATTTAATCAAGGAAAATGTGCAGAAAAAAAGGTATTAAATTTGACAAACAGTAAAAAGAAAAAGGGAAAAATGTGTGCAAAAAAATGTTGTTTTTTTTTAACAATTTATCAGTTTTAATTATTGGTACATTCTGAAAAAAAGTAAAATAATGAAACTAAAGATTAGAATATATGTCATTCAAATTTCTTTTTACTTTTTGAAATATATTTTTTAAATTTTAATAAATACACTGTTCTGAAATTAGATTTAAACAAGACCCAATTAGTTCCAACAAATCGAATATAAATGCAACTGTTCAGTAGCCAAGCTTTACGAGACCAAGGAATAAAGGCTATGTATTCTATTTTGAAGAGTTTTTAAGAATCATCTCAACATATTGTATATATATTATTTATTATGTGTATACTTCAAATTTAGATATGGTAGTCACCGATTACTAATTGAAACGGGAAGATGACGAGGCTGTCACGAAACGACGGACTTTGTCATCTCTGCAATTCAAGTAAAATTAATTATACTATGACTTGCAAATCTTATTAGGATTTAGAGAAAGAAATTTTAACCTGAATTTTGCTGTAAATACAAAAAAAAAAACATACAAATTTATTGGTTTATTCAATTCAGACAATACTATCATTTTAGATTAATTAGGTAAGTTTATAAAAATAAAAAGGTTAAAGTCAGTACTCCAAGTTAAGTTACGTTTTGTTCACACATGTCCATGCTTATACAATATATAGAAAATATATATTTTCTCTGTAACTATGACATGTAGTTTTGTGAGAAATAAACTTCATTCAGAAGGACCCTGCACTCCTGGAAGGATGGTACAACAAACTTAAGAAGAGACTCAAACATGCCCACCCCAACATCTACGATATCATCGAGTTACTGAAGAAGACCAAGGCACTAACAGAATGTAATGTCATCCAGTATGCAGCAGGAGGAGCCCCGCCCACAAAAAGACGACGATACAGAGGAATAAACATCAAAATCTAACTTCTGATAGACAGAAACCAACAAGGACTCATCAACGTGATAGATTACTTTGATGCAGCATCCTATCTTCTCCATTTGAACTGAACAATTAAGTGATATAATGTTTTGTGACTTTTGATGTGTATTTCTCGTCTTTTACATATAGTGCTCCATATTACTTATTTTCCAATAGTGCACTATTTATTTTCTTATGCAATAGAATAATAAAATTGGTTCATATGTTATAAAAAATATGTTTGCAATATAAGATAACTTGTATTGGTGTATTTATATTTTTAAGTCATGAAAATCATTCAGAAACTAACGAATTATAAAGACTCTTTAATAACTGAATGTCATTGTTTTATCATTGTACATGTATGTTAAATGAATTGATTGAATTGATATTAAATTTTTGACAAATATTTGATTTATTTATTATTTTTCTATACAATTATCTTAATATATAGAAAACACTAACAAACTATATACATGGTTCACAAACCTTAATATATACCATTATTAAAAACTGCCAACATACAAAACTTTGAAAAAACAAAATTCTCTGCTGAAGCATGCGTGAACCTTAACCCAAAATAATGATGAAAATAGTGGCGAACCTGATGACAGCAGACTAAGTAAAAGGTGCAGTAAAATCAAATTGAAAATGAAATTCATTTCTTTATTATCTGTGATTTATAAAATGAACTTCGTAATGAAATTTACTCAACCATACACGTCAAAGAAACATTTTTATCACTACACCATTGTGAACAATTTTAAATACAACTTCTTAATTATTTTTGAAGAAGAACAGCTAAATATATTTTACAAGCATTTACAAAACGCAGACAATTCATTTATGTGAATAATTGAACAACAGGACTCTGACTTTGAAATGATGTTAAGATTTATATTTTTTAGTAACTTATAGGTCTAATAGGCCGGGTGTACAAACATTGTATTAACATACACTGTGTATATACACAATGTCACTATAATAAACAAATTGGGATTCGTATTCGTATACTTAAGTTGAAACAGACTATACAATTGCATGCTCATTAAACCTTTTGTCTTTTTTGTTTTCTTTACTAATAGATAATTGGTAGAATTAGAAGTAAACAAACAAGGAGTAAACCAAATTAACAACTATAGATCACCGTACGGCCTTCAACAATGAACAAAGACCATACCACATAGTCAGCTATAAAAGGCCCCAAAATGACTATGGGAAACAATTCAAACGAGCACACTAACGGCCTGTTTTGTGTAAAAAAAATGAACGAAAAATAAATATGTAACACATAATACTACAAACTAGTAAAAATCTGACATGACCTATATTTGTACTCGACTGTATTGATTTTTACTCGACCGGTCTAAATTAGTCTGACTTTTACTTGACATTACTCGACCCCAGTCTGAACCATACACGACTGTACTGAATCGTACTTGACCCTTATCTTTACCATCGAAAAGAGCCTGAACTATTACTCGACCAGTCTGAAACAGTCTTAACCCATTCTCGATCTGTACTCAACCTATTTTTCCAGTCTAACCCATACTTAACCAAAGGTCTGAACAATACTCGACCAGTCTGAACCACACAGTACAAAAATAACCTCTACTTTTTTAACTGTTGAAATATATTTCTTTTTAATTGATATATATAACAACAGCCAACAAAACAATGAATTATTAAACCTTATATTAGAAATATATCTATTATTATGTTTTGGAATACATTTTGTTTTATATTATATATAATTTATATCAAAAATGGATAAAATTAAAGGAATTAATAAAATTGTTCATCTTATTAGTGGTGAAGTATAAAGAATAAAATGTACCTAAGCTTGGATCAAACTCATTAGTAAGATCACACCTGGTCAGAGGTATTAAAGTCAAAATAACATTTATTCAAAATTGCAACATCATGTTTAACTTAGATAACAAGACCTTTTGAATATACTAAATAAGTAATACACGAGTTTAAGAAAATAGGGCTTTCTTTTTACATGTAAAACACACATGTACTGAGACAATTAAACCATATTAAAGGGGTCTCTAAAACACCACAATGGACCTCATCTGTGCACAAAGGAGCACAAAGGATCCCACAGAAGTTTGATAAGAGCACAAAGGACCCGAAATTTCTTTTAAATAGATATAGGAAGATGTGGTGTGAGTGCCAATGAGACAACTCTCCATCCAAATAACAATTTAAAAATTAAACCATTATAGGTTAAAGTACGGCCTTCAACACGGAGCCTTGGCTCACACCGAACAACAAGCTATAAAGGGCCCCAAAATTACTAGCGTAAAACCATTCAAACGGGAAAACTAACGGTCTAATCTATATAAACAAAACGAGAAACGAGAAACACGTATATATAACATAAACAAACGACAACTACTGTACATCAGATTCCTGACTTAGGACAGGTGCAAACATTTGCAGCGGGATTAAACGTTTTAATGGATCCAAACCTTCTCCCTTTTTCTGAAACAATAGCATAACATCACAACATAGAAAAACATACGATAAAATATCAATTGGCAGACTTAACTCAATCAAAAAACGTATGATTAGCATATAAATATTATTATTCCCGAAGAAAATTGTAAAAAAATCCCAAACAACTTCAATAAAAACGATTTGGTGTTAACACCGGTATCGGTTCGGAACCGACTTTATATCCGGGCTATGTTATAGCTTATGTATGTGAATTTTTAAAAAGTTATAATGTAATAAAATGATAAAAAAAAGTTAATTATTATTCTTAATATTTTGTTGTTGTAATATTTTTTTTAAGATAAGACACTTTACCAAAACTACGAAACTTTTGTAAGAATACCGATGTTTTGCTGTTGGTTTTTTTTTCTTTTTTTTTGTTTTGATTCGTATTTCATCATCAGCATGCTTTTTTATGTATGGTAATATGTATTTCTATGACGAAAACGTAAAGGCACAAAGGGAATGGTATGGCAATAATTCTAAAGGTAGGAAGTAAGAACACTATAAAAATAGCAATTTTTATTGAAATTGTTTATTTGTTTTTACATTTTTTTTCGGGAATATTAATATATATGCTTTAAAGGGAATTTCGGGTCCTTTGTGCTCTTATCAAACTTTTGTGGGGTCCTTTGTGCTCCTTTGCACAAAGGAGGTCCTTTGCGGTGTTTTTAGAGACCGATATTAAAGTGGTTTGTGTATGCCATGTCTTTGATTTGACAAAAATACTTAAATTTAATTAAAATAAATGTTTACTGTTACTCCTTTTTTTTTTTAAAAGGTAAGGTTATCAAGGATTGCTATGGAAATTCTATTATCATGATTATATTAAATTCTTGGTAAAACAAAACAAAACAAAGGTCTCATTTTGTTTTAAAATTTATAAAGTTGCTTTATATTTTATATATACATGTATATTAATAAAAAAAACCAAATCACTGCATTATTAACTAAACTCAACTGACACCATAAATATATATATTTAAGTTAATGTTAGAAAAAGTCCAGTTACCATAAAATACTTCTGAAACATTTTTATCTAATAGCATTAAAAATATTAGTCAGTTTGCTTTATCTATATTTTAAAGTTGCTATATATAATTATGTAAGTGTTGAAGATTTATTATGATTGATTATTGTGAGATTTTAATTTCAATACTATATTGAATACATTTTTAATTTCAAGTTGTTGTTCAAATTTCATTTTTTTAAAACATTTCCTAAATTGATAAAAGTCAGTTGATAGATACAAAGAATCGGTCTAGGTTGGTTAAGACTTGGTCGAGTATGGTTCAGACTAGGTCGAGTATGGGTCAGACTAGGTCGGGTATGGTTCACACTAGGTCGAGCATGGTTCAGACTGTTTAAAATGGTTAAGTACTGGTTGAGTAAAAGTTCACTGTTAAGTTCAGACTACAGTCGAGTATACTCATGTAAATTTCAGACAAATTTAGACTGGTCGAGTGAAAATTAGTACAGTCGAGTACAGATA
Organism: Mytilus galloprovincialis; assembly: GCA_037788925.1. Classification (NCBI taxonomy): domain Eukaryota; kingdom Metazoa; phylum Mollusca; class Bivalvia; order Mytilida; family Mytilidae; genus Mytilus; species Mytilus galloprovincialis. Next base: position 76,244,502 of record CM075340.1, read on the forward strand.
TAGACCATTCCAGACTTTTACTGGTTTGTAGTGTAAACAAACGACAACCACTGAATCGCAGGCTCTTTATGTTTTCTTTACACGACAGAATCATCGGAAAACAGTAAACCTTCTCCCCTAATTGCACCAATTTTTATGTATATGTTTGATTTTACTTATTTTAGTTGTTCTTTCTTGACCGAGTACTAGGGTATATTACCACAGATGATGTTATCCGTCGAAAAATAATATAATCCGCAATCAAAAGTCTGTAAATATTAGAAATAACGGTACATCTCTAAGAAGTTTTTCAGTCTAAATAATGTATGCAAGGATATACTATACCTACAATACAGATACCTATTAAAATGATAAAACAAATATTTCGTGCAAGACAGCTTTTTGAAAAACAACTACATTTACATGTGCTTTCATGGCTACCGTTTATACTAGCGTATCCATTCCAACATCTACTGGAACAGTTTGATAAACAACAACATGAGCCAGTTTTTCTACAGCATACAGTCTCAATACAACATTCACGACACGCGGTTTTACACCTTTCATGAAAATTATCCCTATTATCTTTACCACAGTCCTTGCAACAACATGTGTACAAACAATCAAAAAACCTGCCCATGAAAATAGAAAAAATATATCGGGAAACAATGCTAGATATCAGGTTAAAAATGAAATAATAAACCGCTGGAGGTGAAATAATTGCTTGTCCTAAGAACCCAAAAAAAATTCCAACACAAATTGATGAATATCCAGCATAAACCCTAACGATAATTTTTCTCCACAAAATACGACTGTTACAGCAGTAACTGGTACAGCAGTCGGAAAAGCACCGGGGACGTTGCTGACTTTCATAAAGGGGACATTTGTGTTTTTTACAAAGGGGAAAAAATGTTATGTGTATTTTCATTATGAGAAAGAAAGATTCAACTGACACCGCTACCAATATAGAAAAGTAGATTGTTTTGAAGATGGCATCACTAGCCAAATCGAAAGCAATTTTACAGATAAAAGCCTCATCAAATGTTGATTCGATATCCGCTATGATACGCTCTCCAGACGGATCGTCTAATAAATTTAATTTAATATGATGTTCTAACACGTGTTTGGCATGCTCAATGACATTTTTTCCAAATGGAATGTGATTCCATTCTTGAGGAGAACAAGTTCCATTAACGCCTTCATGGGACGTATAGAGAATCGTACCTGCAACAATTAAACTTACATAGGAATAACGTATTAAGGAACCTGCCAATGAACTAACAAATGCTATAATGAGTGCCACTTTCAAACCAACTTCTTTGATGTCACCAATTGTAGTTGTGCATAAATCAGCACAAAAAGAGTTCTGGTCAGCTTCATCACTTTGTTCATCTCCAGATATAATATAGTTTATTACATGTTCACAATTATTATGTCTAAAGTCGTAGTCACGCTCACCTAATCGTTCACAAAGACGCTCTTGTCTTTTGTTATCTGACGGTTTTTTGTGTTTTATAAGAAAAAGTCCTGATGAAAAATCAAAAAGCTCGCATTTGTCGTCGCGTGTTATTTCTTTTATTTCACAGACAAATTTTCCTATTCCAAAATTACTATCATCTGTACATATCTCTATCGATGATGTATAGTGGCCAACAACTACCTCGATAATTTTTATCTCATTTTCTTCACATTTCAAAATTTCTAATAACATAAAGTGATGGTTATAACTACAACATGCTCTTTTCCTCTCTACTTTGAAATGTGCAAACTTTCCAATTTCTTTACTTTTCAATTGATTATATAATTCGTCAAATGTCAAAGGTGCTTCTCTCTGAAATATTAAAAAAGTCGTAAATTATATACTAGTTAAGAGATGTATAAATATTACGTTTATTCTTTTTGTTAATTTAAGAAGCAGATGAACACTATTCTGTAACATGGTTCCACTGTTTCTTAACTACCCCAACAATTTTTTGACTCAATTGTATAAGTAATCATACTTTGACCCAACTATAACGATTTTGTAGATAGTGTTGAAAATCGTTGAACGGTGAGGGCAAAAGCACATGGTGAATCACTTATTGCAAATATGCTTTAATTTTGTTTTTGCATTGCATAAGCCATTGCCATATTAATGTATTTTATAAACTGTATCATTTCAAGCCTAGCCACACTCCTCTCCATATGCCATTCAAGATGATTCAAAGTTCTTTATCAAAGCTCAAGCTACAGCACTTAGATAATTCACTCTAGGACTTGATTATGAATATTTTCTTCTATCATAATTCAATTAAATAACATGTATCTTCAATAGATATATTACATTTATCACAAAAATATCACACAACAATGTATTAACTTCTAAATATGGAACACCTTCTCGTTGGAATTATTCCCGGATGAGGAGTTATAAAAAAGTTAATGTCACACACATAAAGGTTTCTAGTAAAACTAAGAATATATACAATAAAATCCAAGGTTCATAGATTAAAATATAAAAAAGCGAGATCACTTATGCTTTATACAATAAAATAAGAGGGACACCCCTGCCTCTACCTTATCACATATGTACAAACAGCCCATACCACAAATGTTCACTTTACGGTTTCACTTTATTTACAGTTAATTGGATGGATTTCTGATTTCTGCAGAATGCAAGTTCTCTGGGTATGCAACCTATAACACATATCGGTAGACATATTCTGAATTTTGTCGAAATCGGTACGACTGTTAATATCAGGCAACTAAAACGTACTGTCAATAATCAATTTAACTAGCTGATTGATTTTTAAATCTTGCGGTTCATCCTGACGTGCCAATAATTAAATATATCTTTTTTTGCTGATATAATGCAGGACAGAGATGTTAAAAGTGTGTTATGTCCTCATTAGATGTTCCACAGTATCTTCATAAGGAAGACTCTTTTCCCACCACTAAATTTGTGTTTATTTGACTCAAAAAGGTAAGTTCCAGTTAAAAGACGTATTTTCATTAATTACTCCTTTTTCACATCTGAAATTGTTTATGATAAGCTGGTCCAAACAGGGTGTACAGATCCAATTTTTAAGAGAGTTCTATCCAGGTGTACCAAAGTAGTTTTATATACTATTTCTTCTATTTTTATTTTGATGGTGGCCGTTGCTTTAGTTAATCAATGTTTGGCAAATCATACAAGGTTAACGTACCTGTGACCTTACAGAAAAAAGCTAGTATGTAGATTATCCAAATTCTAGTTGTCTATCTACCAGATCCTGTATTTTTGAGTTGTCGCGTGAATCAATGATATAAAGGAAAGATAGTTGTCTTCTATGGATTGCCTTCCTTAAGTGTCAGTGCGCCTAAGATGAGGAATACTGTTCCAGTAGCTGTTCTTCCAGGCATTGACTGGAAATTTCTAAAAAAATTTTATGGAAGCGTGACAAGATGTCCAATTGCTTCTGGTTAAGTGGTAGAATCTCCATACTCTGCAACAGACGTGGAATGACGTAGCTCTGATAGATTTTATAAGAAGTTTGCGGATTAAGGAATACAATGATCTTCTAGCAATGCTAATACGTGCTTAGATGTTTACTTCATATTCCTTTATGTCTTCTCTTATTAGACCAAGGTGAGTAGTATCTTCGGAAGGATATATAGAAATGTTGTCAAATGTCCATTGTAATGCAGATCGGTTAACGTTTTTAGTTTTAGGTTTATTCAATATTACTGCCTTAGATTGGTGGTTACTCTAGATTGGTTGGCATGATGATTTGTGACATAGCGTATACATTGCAATTCCTGTTCACAGTTGCTAATGAAGGCTACATCGTCTGTACATGTTGGACAGCCAACATATGTCGTGCCTATTTTAAGTCCTAGGCTATGTGATTTAAAATATTCAAGGAGATTGTTGATATATATTTTGTCGAGAAATGGAGAGAGGGTTCCATCCTAGCGTACCCCCTGATGAATTTGGAAGCTATTACCAATGTTTTCTTTCCATCTGAACTTTGAGACTAGACCAATGTATAAGTTTTTTTACTACAGTCTACAATAAATGATTTTATGCGTTTTCATTTATTTCATTTCGCATTATTATATAATCCAATACATCAAATGGTTTCTGACTATCAACAAAAACCAGATACGGAGGTTCAAACGTGAGATGTTTAACTTCTGCTCTAGTCTCAGATATAATAAGCCCAGCCATAAGCTAAGACATGCCCTTTGTAAATCCAAATTGAAGAGTTGACTGTATAAAGTTTTGAGTCAGAGATGGTAGTATGGTACATTCAAAGAACTTTGAAACAACGGGTGTGAGTGCAATTTCCCTGCATGTAGTTGTCCATCATCATTGGATTGTCTTTTTAACACAGGTTTTACAATGCCAGATTTAAATATATGTGGAATAAGTTTATCTTGAATGCATGATATTATAACAACAGTCTGTAAGAAATTGTGTAAGTATTGCTGGAGAATTTTTAAAATGTCCAGCAGCGAACCTGTTTCATCTGTTGCTTTTCTGAAATGAAGCTTTTTAATGGCATCGCAGATATTTTGAGTGCTGAATTCGGTTGCCATATTTTCCTGTTCGCACAGTTGTTGGATGATTTTGTGCCGGACATTACATAGGTCCAAAACTTCTGGGTCATATCTTTTGTCTTTGTGGAGAGCCGGGTTCTCGAAATATTTCAGAGTATATGGGAGAGTACTGAAGATCACCATTCTCCATGATGCACATCGAGTCCTTGTTTCTGTTGCCTCTATCACGACGAATTAGCCTATGGAATATTTCGTTGCTTGGATTGTCCATTACTTCTTTGTAAAATTGAGCTATATATTGTTCTCTCCTCATTTGTCTTCTTAGATTGCTGTGTGCAAAAGTTTTGTCAGACTTGAAATGGTCATCGTGTTTACAATGCGATTTCAAAAGATGATATTTTCCTTTAAAGATTTGAAGAAGACTTAGCTAGGGTTGTTGGTGATGCCTGGAATTTAGGACTTTTCAGTTTGATGATTTCGGATGGAACGACAACTCCTGCGACTTTTAAAATTAATAAATTTGAATGGTTTTTTTTCTATGTTGTAATGAGTAAGTTTTTCATTTATGAATGGATAAAAGAATTCAGAGTCTAAATCTTTCCAATGAAATTTGAATTGCCTTGCAGAGTTTGGTTTGACTATTCTTTGTTTAACGTTTGCTTTTACTTCGATTTTTGCACTTACACGCACATGACTTCAAGTATTTGATGGACATCTATCATTTGTTTTATAGTTAAAAGATAATTGTAGAGGTGGTATTGTCTAGAATATATAGATATAGGAAGATGTAGTGTGAGTGCCAACGAGACAACTCTCCATCCAAATAACAATTTAAAAAAATTAAACCACTATAGGTCAACACGGAGCCTTGGCTCACACCGAACAACAAGCTATAAAGGGCCCCAAAATTACTAGTGTAAAACCATTCAAACGGGAAAACCAACGGTCAAATCTATATAAAATAAAAAACGAGAAACACACGTATAAATTACATAAACAAACGACAACTACTGTACATCAGATTCCTGACTTAAGACATATGCAAACATTTGCAGTCTATTCTATAGAACAGGACAGTACAGAATGGTAGGGGGAGTTAAATTTGTCAGTACAGCTCTGGTTTAAGTTCATTTCCTGCACAAATGCTTTTAGCAATCTGTCATGTTTGTTATAATTTCACGGAGGCTTTAATGTTCGAGTAAAACCTCCCGCTATTATAATTCTATGGGTTTATAAATATAATGAAAAGATGGAGCTTACGATATCGAGACATTCAGTATATTTCAGATAAGAGTCTCCAGAGTTATTAGGCATATAGACACAGATAATACGCTGGAGTATATACACTCAAAAATGAGTCAACTCCTTGACGAGAAGATAGATAAATACATAAGTTAAACGGAGATTTTAGCTCAACTGCTATTACCATGTAGTTTCCGGATTGTATTACTTGGACGGATTGCTTCAGACGATTCATCCAAGCCATTTCAACACCCCTTTTCCCTATTGGTAGTTCAAATTAACAATGTCCTCATTGCATCGTAAGTGCATGTCCATCTTAGGTTACACAGGCCCTAAAATTTGTTTTTGAAATTCACACAATCAGTGATTCTGGATACAGATTATGTTTGATGGTATTTCCAATGTATTTCTAAAAGTAAAATGAATTTGCTTTTCCTTCCATATTAATTGTGGTTAAGTTTAGATACTCTTTGATATTTTCTTTTTCGTTTTTCTTTTTTAATTTTACTGGCTTTGTGGGATTCTGATTATGCTTGGATCGGTTGATTTGGTCGACCCCCTAAAAAAGACTTGTCAAAATTTACCTGATGGGATGTAGCTCTTACAGACGTGGACGTGCAGTTATGCATGGTTTCGGTTGTATACGTACCATCTTGAGGACTGAAGTTCGAGTTTGAAAGTGTCTATTGTAGGTTCTCTTTTGCAGATTTATATTAGCCGAAGTTTTATTGCACGGAATGTCCCTAGGTGAAAATAATAATGTAGTGCCATATGGATGATTAATGCAGTTGGTTTCAAATTGAGCCTCCTGTGAAGACTGATTTTTAGACGCTTGTGCAGAATTTTTATGCATATTTACGCTATGGAATCTTGAAATTGGGGATGTATCCTGGTTAGTCATGTTGTGATGCTTTTCACGGTTGTATGGTTGTCGTTCAGAGCTTCTGTTAAATTCTTCTGGTCTTGCTTGTGGTGGTATATTGTTTCTATTTTCTCTGTGTATGGGTTGCTAATTAGCAGAGTGTGCTGTTGGTATGCGTTTTGTTTGAAGATTGGCTGCTAATAATTGAGAAGAAGCTGGTTTATTTCAATGGGAACATTTGATATAATATTTTGAAGATAGCCGAGATGCGATGAAATATGCCCCGGTATTGACAAGTGGGAATACATGGAGAAACCCAGATTTAGTGGAAAAGATGATTGCTGTAATAGTGGTTGGTGTAAATACTGTTGTTGTGGCATCATTTGTTGTTGCGGCATCATTTGTTGGTGTTGTATCATTTGTTGTTGTTGAATCATTTGTTGTTGTTGAATCATTTGTTGTTGCTTCATCATGAATTGCATTTTTTGATTTGCTAACATGTTTTATGAACATATTCTGCAGCATCTGCATCTCTATCATTCTGAACCTTTGCTATACAGTGTCATAAATATGATGGTTAGAGTTTAGATGATTTGAAGTTGAAGATTGTTGTGAAGAATTCATGCTTAAGTATGCTGCTTCTGGTTGTTCATTTTTGTGACGTAACCTACTTTGCAGTTCAAGAGTGGATTTTAGCTTTTTTAAATCTCATTTTCTTAATTAATTATGTATGCCTTATCTTCAGCATTATTGACCTTACGTTTCATTGTTCATATATTTTGTAGTTTGGGCTTCTTCTGAATGTTATCTGACAGGGATGGTTCGGATTTTGGAATTTTTTGGAATAGCTCCATAGGATTGGTTGCTAGTTTGCTGGGATATATTAAAGTATAATTTCTCAGTATGAATAATTCGCTGCAATCAACTGGTAGAATGATTACTAATATTTAATAGAAAAATTAACAATTCAAAGGAAGTGCAGATAAAAAATTGTTTTTAGAATATTTTTTTCTAATTGTTCTAATTTTAAGGTAAAAAAATTAAAAAAGTATGTAATATTCAAATTCGTTTTTGCATTCAATTCGTTTAAAGATTTGATCTTTTAACAAAAACTTATCATAAAATTAAAGAGTATATTGTGAAAAGTGACACACAAGGGGAAGTAACTCAAACTCATTTTCAAACAATTTTTAAAAAGACAAATTATTTACGACCTTAAGCTATGGACTTAATGGGGCACATAATTTGACAGTTAAAATAGTTATTTGAACTTCTTGTCTAGGTAGAATTACGAACTGTCCGATATTTAAAACTTTAAAAATGAAAATCATTTATAAAATCTGTTTAAAGGCTCAAAAATCAGTGTAAAACGGTCCATTTTCCGAATTTACGGGTTATTTGACGACCCGGCGGGTATTTCAAATATTCCGGGTATGTTTCGATAAAATTATCGGGTATGACCCGCAGGATACGGGTCAGTTGACACGTATCATATAATACATGAAACAATATATACAACAAATGCTATTAATGGTGATACGATATTCCAGAGCTTACATTTAATCTTATCATTGACTTGGTATAAAGTTGCTGCCTACTTTGAATCTTGTAACCAACAGTTCAAAATAATCAAGGACTTGACTTGACTGTAACCTTTGCATTCTAAAGCAATCTAATTTAAATATAGATCTCTGATTTCGTTATACTACGTTATATATACAAACAAGAAAGTGTAGACCAAATTATTGAAAAATACATTACAAAAAGAAAACTAATCTGAGGTTATGTCATTTGCTCTGAATGGAAAAGCAACCCGTTGTGTTGCTTATGTAAGTAAATAAGTGATATGTGTAATTCGGATAATACATAAAAAAGAAGATGTGGTATGATTGCCAATGAGACAACTATCCACAAAAGACCAAAATGATACAGACATTAACAACTATAGGTCACCGTACGGCCTTCAACAATGAGCAAAGCCCATACTGCATAGTCAGCTATAAAAGGCCCGATAAGACAATGTAAAATAATTCAAACGAGAAAATTAACGACAATTAGACCATATCTATGGCACGCGGGAACCACATTAATGCGATAATTACAGATTATCGGCGACAATGATAGATTATCGGTCGACCATTATAGATGTACGGCGTAAAGTATACTTTACGGATGTAAATGCATTTACGAAATTATCGACGACAATCTATCATTATCTAACATAAATACATTAACGATCGACAATCTATGATAGATCAAAGCGAGAACCATATTATTGGATAAGAACAGTTTAACGGTGATTCGTAAATACGTTTTTTTGTACTATAGGTTCTTCCAACAAAAGAAATGGCAACATTGAAATAGGCAAGAGTCTTAAAAATGCTCAAAATGATCTTAAATTAACACCATTCCTGTTTCAAAGGATGTTGAACTCATTAAAGAAGGAAAATCCCTAGCGACTACATTTTGTCTATCGGATTCTAAGTTCATACGTACATGTTATAAATATATATTTTTTTAGTAATGAACATTCGGTTTTTCAATGAGTTAAAGGAATGGTCATGAACTGTAATTATAAGGACACCTGTCTAGTTTTTAAAATTAACTAATGTCTTGTAGATTAATATTGGTTATCTATATCGTTAGATTGCTGTCTTATTGACGTGAATCTAACAGGTTCTATTCCAATAACCATGTATTTTGCGGTTGTTGTGTCTGCTTTTGATTCTAATTTAACATTTAAGCTTCGGATGTTTATCTCATAGTCTACTATTATTATTGTGTGGGGTATGTAAAATTGCACTCCATGCTGTTCTACCATTTCAATACAATACATATTTTACAGTTGGATTAGCTAGTGTTTTTCAGAGTAAACATCTCCACCACAGCGCTCTATTGACTAATCTAGTTATGTAACCAACTATGACAAATGCAAATTTTTGTAGAAAGTTGCAAACAGATCAATCTCAATTAGACGACTATTGAATGAAGAACAATGGTACATTTTTACCATTTTACATTCAAAAAGGAACTGTATTGGTAAATAAAAACAAATGCGTTTCATTTGCATATTGTGATTGCTGTATTTAAAGCATGCATGACCTGCCATTTCTCTTCTGGCACAAATGCACACTGTGTTTGCACAGTATAAACATAAAGGATTATTTCAGCTCTAAGGATTATTTCACTGGTTATAATTTCTATTTGATTTAGATGTGGCCGTGTGATATTCCATATACACTGAAAAATGTTAACGTTATAAACTACTATATTTGCAGCCTGACACTTCAATCGGTAGCAATACTAGGCAAATTGTAAATGACCGAATTAAGAGACGTTTTCAAAATACTTATGATCACGAGGGAAACGACTGATCGCATCATATAACGTAGATTTAAATTTTGAAGTTCATTTTTTTTGGTGTTTTAAAAAGAAATATTTCATATCAATTTTTACAATGTCATATGACCCATCCATATTTCATGTTCGTCAATGTAATTTCACTTTATATCAATTACAGACAAATGTCACAAGAAAGAAATTACAAATAAAGAGTTAAATAGTTATTGAAATCTTTGTTTGCACATTATCGATGATATTTGTTATTTTCTACATGTTACAATATGTATGCTTGTATTTTTTTAAGTGACAGTAAAAAGAGTATTAAGGAAAACCTTCTGCCTCGTCGTTTTTATTATGTCATTATATTGCCTTTATGGTGCTCATTACATGTTATCAGAACTCATCAACGAAACCATGCTTATATTTAATGCTCCAGATGTGCGTTTCGTCTACATAGACCTCCTAAGTAGCGCTCAAATCAAATTAGTTTGAAGACAAAATCATTAATGACATTAAAACCAAGTCATTAACGAAGTAGAAGACACCTACAAACAAAACTTTCAACTTCATGACAAAATTTCCAATTTCTCACTAACACACCCTCTGCTTCATCGTTTGACGTTTGCACATATCAGTTAATAGGTTAATCTCGTCCATTTTAACACTTTACCATATTAAAGGGGTTGAACTTCTTTCATAAAAACTGCGCAAACAGAGTTGTGAGGAATATTGATTATAATTGACACACTACATAGATTTCACGATCACCATCATCAATTGATCGACCGATGCATATGTCGGTGTCTTAACTCGCAAGCGACATGTTTTTGCGGTCTCATATCTTCAGATTCATATTGTACCAGAAATGTGGTGTGATCTGTAATTTTACCGATGGTGTCCAATGCCCGATTGTGACATTTTGAGCAAGTATTGATTTGCATGGGCGGTGATACTTACATAGCAGGAGACGCTTACCGTGTCGCCGCACCCGGTATCGTTCTTTTTGGAAGTCATGCGATTCTATCAGTCTTTGCTTGTTCCCTGCTTTAGTGTCTTCTTAATCGGTATATGAGATGTTAAGTGTTTTATGGATAATAATTTGTATTAACCCAACAATGCACTTACAAATTTAACATAATAAGAACAGACTTTCTCTATGAATACTTGGAATCAGAAAAAATACAGCAGAAGGACGATTCTCAGTATTGTACTTTGTTAATCTTATGAAAGTTATGATTTGACATTTTTAAGTTTTATGGTGATTTATATATTTTTGTCCATTTAAAGAGAATTATAAATATATTGTATTGTTAATGCTGTAAAGTGATATTTTGTTTTCTTATATGATCACGCCATCAGTATCATATACCCGTCCTTGTTAAATGTGCAACGAGGTTTTTTGTTATTTAATGACGCACTTGATAAATGTTTCGATCAAAATTTAGAACCTTAGCACAGCTGACATATTTTCACATTCGGTTTAAAATGGAAATCCTATTAAGTTACATCTTTGTTAAATGAAATAGTTAGCTAATATAACCTTCTCAAATTCAGAATTTTGCGGGGTATAACAAAATCACACTTATTTGCAAGTCATGCTCTGTTTATGCATTATACACCCCCCCTCCCCAAAAAAAAATCCAAAAAAAAATCGCAGTCTTAAGATTGACAATGTCTTTTCGAGGGGTAATAATCTGCTTTATCACTCTCTCAGATATGTGTTATTTAATTTATTATACTGAATGTTCTGTTATTGCTGTCTATTAAATTTCAAATTCAAAGAAATAGCTGTGACGTCTTGTGAAAAATCAATACCAATCATCCGTATTTATTAAAGCGCACACTCGACCAAGCGTCTCCATGAAGGGTAATAGAGTTAATTTTTGCCATGGGAAAGAGTTAATTGTCTTCTTGCTATCAACCAATCAAAATCTGGAATTTTGACATGAAGTATAATAAAACACAATATCTAACCGTACTTAGAAAAGAAACATAATAACTAAATACATGAATGTTGGATCTATAAATACCGAAACACGTCGTATAGCATGCGAATTTTCAATCGGCAAAACAGTCATATTCGGAAATAGGTCACGTTCGGTACTTAGCAGACAGACGATGTAGATGGTAAACCACAATCTAAGACGTGGTAAAAACGTCGTTAGTTAGTTCAGACACAGACACATCGTATAGATCAACCAATTTGTGATGGTGTCCATATAATTTACGGAGTGTCATTTTTAATCTTTCCTCCTCATAACTTTGTTGGAGCAGTTTCTGCGTAAGGTGCACACTCCTGTATATGAAGTCCGTATAGTGTGAACATGCACGAGCATAACATATCAATTGAGATATGTAAACACTATACGACGGAGCAGAAGGTATGTTACTGCTGAGAAATGGGAAATTAATAATTGGGAAGTTGAAATCATCCCGTTTGTCATAGACTTTAGTGTGAAGTCGTCCATCTGTGTCAATATTGAGGAAAAGATCAAGGTATGAAGCAGTCCTTCTAGTATCAATAGTATCCTCAAATTCAAGTTCATTGACATATATGAGATGCAAGTTCTGACTGAAATATGAGTTAGGACATCATTACTATATCTGAATGTAAAATTAAAAAATATTCGCAAGGTGCTTTTTCTTTTTCTTTTTTAGAAGGTTCTGGATGAATTCTGCTTCATACGAGTAGAAAAACAAATCGTCCAGAAGGGGTGCACAATAAGTACCCATTTGAATACCGACTGTCTGTTGAAATATCAATCAAAGAACTTGAAATTGGTTATATGATTTGAATTTATATTCACTTGAAGATTTCTTGCTTTGTGCAATACACTGTCATGACTGTGCTGTTGCACAATACTTAGTAAATCTGTTTTCAGACTATATACAAAGAATTAGCAAAATAAATTGTGACCCCCAATTTTTCTTTGGAAAATTGACGATTTCTTTAATCTTAAGGTCAAACAATCGACCCCCTAAAATTATTTTTCACCCCCCCCCCCCTTATTCGAAAAAAATAGCATTTAAGAAATTTTTACACTTAAACAAAAGTTAATCCCTGAAAATTAAAAGAACGCTTGTTTTAGACCCTTTTTGGCCCCTAATTCCTGAACAGTTTGGGCAACTCCCCCCAAAATGAATCCCAACCTTCTACTTGTGGTATTGAACCTTGTGGTACAATTTCAGAGCAATCACAATACTTATACACAAGTTATTGTCCTGAAACTATAAAAATGCTTGTTTTGGGCCCCTTTTGGGCCCCTTTTGGGCCCCTAATGCGATCAGTCTTTTTCTTCGTGATCATAAGTGAAGTATTATCAAAACGTCTCCTAATTTGGTTATTTACAATTATAGTATTGCTATTTGAATAATGTGCAACCGTGTGAAGCGTCAGGTTGTAAATATATTAGTTTATAACGTAAACATTGTGTTAATGTATATGGCGCATCAATGTTTAAATGTATTTGGCATTGTAGATTAAGTGGAGAATATTTTTGTAAAAGATTACAAAACTTTACGAAAAATTGTTTCAAAAATTGACTTTAATGTCCTTAAGGGTCAAGATAGTGTCATTGACCCTTTGGGTCAGGTGAGCTAAAAATGACATTCCAATTTGTGCATAAAATAAAATTCTTAAGTTGAACTAAACTAAAGGAAAGGGCTATTTTTATATGATTTCTAATTTTGTTAAAATGAAAAAAGTCACAAGCAAAATAGGCACAAATACTATAGGGAAAAAGTCACTGGACAATGTCACAGGAAAAAAATCACAAGACAAAAGTAGCAATATAGGACAGAGTAAAGTTTTCTAAATGGAGCAGAAAAAGTCATAATTTACATGTATGAAATATATTAATCAAATAAATGTTTGAATGCACAGAAAAAAAGGTCACAATTATTTAGATGGTAGATTTTTAATGCATACATGTATCTGAAAAAGTCACATTATAGCATATTTAAAGTAAAAAAAATGTAAATAATTTAATGGGCACTTATATGTTATATAAATGATGTTTATACATAGTCTGATTTTTCTTCAGATCAGTTTTTTATATAGACCGTTTATGTAGACGGTGAAAAATCAAGCTTTGATGAACTTTGGAACAGTGATATTACTTAGGGGACGACCATTTGATATTCTGAGGGGGGGGGGGGAGGGGGGCAGGAGGATTTTGAAAATAGATAACTCAGCCTTGATAATCACAAAAATAAACGGTTTGTTCTGTGGTAGTTTGAAAATAAATTACCTGACTTGCAATGTATAGAAAATAAATAACTCAGCAGGTCTAATCGAAAGTATATGAGATGGCACCAGATTCTTCATAAATTCATCTTTTTTCCCAAAAAAAATCTGGAAACACTTCCCAAATTTTTTAATAACAAAAGTATAAATATTATTTAAATATACTTGAAATGTCTGAAAATTGGTTTCATTTAACTTGAAGTATATTGTCTCAGGAAACCTTACCTCACCTTTATTTTAACAGGGCCGTAACTCCATGTAGGAAATTTCAAACCCAAACGCTTGTCTCCATATCAAATTGTGTTCACGGCCTTGCAAGAAGAAAGTTCTGTTTTCCCTCAGACTTATAGCCCTGATTTTTCAGGATCAATGTTTCTTATTTATTTGTCTTTTGTTCATTGATTGCCCTTCTGTATTCTGTTAGTGTTGCATTCCTTTTGTAATCTAGTAATTTTGTTATGAACTTGATCATGAGTTTAAAAAAAAACAGCAGCCACAGGCTTAACTATGTGAATTCCATTTTTGCTTTATCATGCACATTGGTCTTTTGATGTTTTCCCTAGAAACTTCAGTCTTACACTGAATTTATACATTTTGCTTTGAGACCAAAATATTGTCAAAAAATTATTAAAACAAAACTTCATTTTCAGATTATGAAAGGGTCTTCCGAACACCCAGAAAGCATGATTTTGCATCATTTGTTCTATAGCTTCTTGGGCCTTCAGTGGCTCCAAAACCCTTCAAAAAAATTTTTGCCTCGCTCCGCTCGGCATAGTAGGTTTGCCAAAACATTTAAAAGTGCCAAGTTATAACTAAACTTAATACTATGTGTATATGCAGTTGGGAATTTAAAAGATTCATTTCTGTAGAGGGGGATGGTTAATCTAATTAAATGTTACATAATGACTTGACTATACTATATGTATTATTTATAAACAAAACATTTAAAAAATTGAATGTTTTTCGAATATCAAAAATATAGTTGTGAAAATGAATAATCAGTCCCTTGCTTTAATGAAAATGAAAAATCTTGCTTCAATAGTGCAGAAAATGAATAATCTGTCCTCTTAGTTTGCAAAAATAAATAACCGATCAAAAACAAATCCTCCTGCCCCCCCCCCCCCAGAATATCAAATGGTCGTCCCCTTATAGTACAAGAAAAGTTCATTATACTTGGTTCAGAAAGATTTTATGTTAATAAAAGCATTCAATTTACTTGTTTACCTCCTACTTGTATTTCTGAACATTTTTATTACTTTAGAGCCCACGGCTTTAAAAAAAATAATTTACAGTACAATACAGTACATATACCATAAAATTATATTTATGTTGATTAGATAACTTTAGGTATTAGCAGGTACTGAAAATGGTAACATTCCAGTTGGTCTACTCCCATTTGATCTACTCCCAGGTCGCAAGTGGTCTAACAGTTCCGTCTCTTTTTAAAAAATATAGTTTTCCGTTCGGTCTACTCTTGATAAATTTTATATGTTTGAATCATTATTTTTTTTTTATACGTATAGGGCTTTTGTTAATTGATAAGGGATATTCAAAGGTGTATTTTTTTTTAAAAGTTTATTAAAATGTACTTATCATGCTTATAGGGGGAAGGTTGAGATCTCACAAAAGTAAACACGTTTAAGCCGGCAGCATTATTGCACCAGTTCTAACTCTTGCCATTGTTAGTCTTGTATACTTTTTTCATTTTTGTTCATATCTATGTTTCGGAGTATAGAGTGGCGTCCATTTTCCTGAACTAGTATACATTAGTGTTTCGGGACCTGTTCAATACAGCCTCTGGCTGCTGGATTTCTGGATGTATAGAGGGCCCTTTGGTGGCCTTGGACTGGTTTGTGTTTTGTAGTCCCGGTTTGACTGCTTGTTCCTTATTTTTCAATCGTTAACCGCATACCAGAAACATGAAAAAGGAGTGAAAAGCCCTCATTTGAATTGCAAATTAGAAAGAATACATAATAAGGAACATTTATTATTTCATTTCAAGTTGAAGTGACTACAACTTCACCCTTAACTTCTTTCAAGACTATAACCTTATTAGGAATTGATTAAGAAACAGACAGGAAGATGGACAGATACATTTACCAAAAAAATAATACCCCTTCTATTGGAGCATACAACTAGCCTAACAAGATGTCATAATTGGTTGGACAAGCAAGATTAAAGCACTTGAACTAAAAAATGAAAACCACATTGCGTCACTAGACCCAACCCCCTACTATCCACTGCCGTTAGTAGGGACTGGGTCTAGTCAGACTGCCTTTGTTGTCCTGTAGATTATTTCTTTTTAAACTGTTTCATCCTGTCACAGGGGCTTATTACTGTACTTGGGTACTTATTTTCGGTAATTGCCAGCACCGATAATTCAATAATTGCAAAATCCCCCTTCCCCATAACACAAACACAATTTATAGGCGCATAGGGTCAAAAGCTAAATGCCAGGTAACAACAGGCTACCTTGGTCTTTTGACGTTGACCTATCAAGGAATTTAGGAAAATCGCTTGATTCAGGTCTATATATTTATAGGTGTAATGAGAATAAGTATTACAAATTACAGAAACTATGTCATAAATAACATAAGATTATTATTTACAGCTGTCATTCACCTATAAAACATATAGATTGATGTATCCATGCCGCTTACATCAATTCGCAAAAGCGAAAGTAGAAAAAAGTTGACCGCCACTCAGAAATCGATTTTACAATCGGCAAGCATTAATTCAAGTTATCGAATTTATGACTCGTGTTTTAATTCACTTGGTCGAGGTTAACTATCATTATCGAAACAATTCACATTATCGACCGTTAATGCATTATCAAAAAAGTAACCATCATTATCTGCGCTCGAGTCACATTAATTAGATCATATATGATGGTCGAACGTAAAGTATACTTTACGCCGACTATGTATAATGATCGACCGATAAACTATCATTATCCCCGATAAACTGTGATTATCTATTAATGTGGTTTCCGCGTTCCATACATATCCGTTATCATCTATGAACAATATATTTCATAATGGTCAGCCAATATGTGGTGGTGTCCATAAAACTTTTTATTAAATAATTTTTACTTCACCACCTAGATTCCAAGTAGGCATCAACTTTACAATCTAATTAAAATATATGAGATATGTAATAACGTAGTATAACGAAATTGGAGATCTATATTCTAATTAGATTGATTTTAAAGCTATTCAAAATATTTTCACTATACAGTTTGTTTCCTCTAGTACAGGAAAAACGAATAATTTTGCATAGCAATTGAGAAGAAACATGTACACGAGCAACCTTAATGATGAAAGCGTATTATAATATCACATCAATAGTTTTACTTACTATAGCAGTATTTTGATCGTCGCCCACGCGTACGTTAACGGAGACTTGGTTTTGGTTTTGGTTTTGGTAGCTGTCTGTCATTGTAGGATCTACGTGTAAAGAAAGGAATATATAAGAACGCTAATATCAATCATATTGTTTAAGGTTTATATCGTCCTAATAGTCTTTTGATATAAGGGTTGACCCAATTGTTGTATCATGTTACAGAGCTATTTTCATAACTAAACAACGTTTATTTTCGAAATGCACATATATGCAAAACAAGTTCGTAATGTGAATGGTCTTTTAGGCAACAAGTAACTCAAAATACCTATAACACGTATGTATTTATTGTGTGCTTATTTATACTTTCAGATAAAATCTTGTTAAATGATAAAGAAGTTAGTCAGCAAAAGTAATGGTAGCGGCATTTAATTTCATATTAATTGTTTTTACATTTTTCACGATCTAATAATTTTTTTTCTTCTTCATCAAACTTATCAAAATACGAAAACCACTTCTTAATTATGTTTAAGTTTTATATCTTTTTTTTAATCCCGAGATCCCATGCATGCTTGTTACATCATCTGACAATTGACTCGGACTTCTCTTGAACTGAATTTTAATGTGCGTATTGTTATGCGTTTACTTTTCTACATTGGCTAGAGTTATAGGCGAAGGGTTGAGATCTCATAAACATGTTTAACCCCGCCGCAAATTTGCGCCTGTCCCAAGTCAGGAGCCTCTGGCCTTTGTTAGTCTTGTATGCTTTTTAATTTTAGTTTCTTGTGTATAATTCGGAGTTTAGTATGGACGTTGCGCACGATATTGGTGTCACTTTGGAAATATGGGTTAGAAGACGGGTTATTCAAATTCAAGCTCTTATCCTATACAATAAATATCCATGTTATGCATATCATTCGAAAGGAAATAAACCACAGAAATCAATAACATAGATGATTTTGTGTTTTGTCTATTTTTTAATGAAAAACTTTGCTCATTTCGATGCCTATAACGTCACTTCAAGGGTGTCCCGCTGTTACAATTTTGTTTTATGTGAGTCTTTAAAATCCCAGTGCGAATTCATTAGTAAGCAGAATGGTTAAAAATTTTACAATTGTTTTGTATACATTTAACTTTAAATGAGGTAACAGATGTTTTAAACTGTAAGAGAAGGAAGATCGTCAAAAGAGTTTAAATAAAAAAGAAAAAAAATGTCCCAATTAGCTGCTCAACCCGTAAAATTTTTTTTGTCTTCACTTTCATAAGATATAACGGACGAAAATGGATTTTAATAATATCAGAAAAATTATACATGTCCCGAAGAAGCTATCTGAAGTCATCATTATGTAACTGCGGTCTTATTTTAAAAACATCGTCATTTTTCCCGTGTCCAATAAAATGTCCCGATGGACAAAATAACACAAAGAATAATTCAAAGGCTTTTTATCAAACGAAATTCTACTATATCTCATTTTTTTAACACCTGTTAACTGATATGAATGGAAAATACATTTAATTTCCTTTAAAATGATATGATATGGACTTTTGTTTGAGTTGCAGGTAGAAAATCCAAAACGATCTAAGATGTCCAATGAAATGTCCCCGTAACCATAATTTGACGTTCGCAATATAATAACGTTAAAATGTATACGAATTTTCTTGCATATTCGGCATAACATAATTTCATGAAATGGTCTGATCTATGTAAAATAAAGTTCTCGTTTAATATGCATTAAATTACAGATCTGCATTAATTCATGCATATAAGATGTCGAAATATTTAACTCGGATATTTCATAAAGACAAGGCCTATAACAAAGAGATAACTTACTAATGACCCCTTTATAAAAGCAAGATTTATTGAAAAAGAAAATGCGATCAAAAGTGAGATCTTCTTAAATATCCTCCTAAGCCAGATAGTATATGTAATTCCTAGCGTTGCTATTAAAAAATTCGAAGCTATACACATGAATGAAAATTCTCACAAAAATTTATGAGAAAAAGTACACTTTAGTCGTGAACATTTCAGTAAAACGTGCAATCATTTTTTATTTTGTCGCTTATTTAACAAAAAGTTTTCAAATCAGAGAAAAACTTGTTTGTCATAAACATTTCAGTATATATAACGATCATTTTTTTTATTTACTGTGAGTAGAACAGTTCCTAGTCATCTACCTAGCAATATGCGTATGAAAAATAAGGTTATTACATTTAGAAGTATTGTGGGAGAATGAATAGTATTTTCTCGAATCTCCAACAGAATTGCCTGGTACATAGGCATGTGATGAAACTAGTATATTGCATTGAAACTTTTCTTTTACCATAATTTGAGAAGAACGAAAGAGAGAGAGTGAGAAAGTAGTTGTCCGACATATATGATGGATGGCACACAAACATGTAGCAGCTAGCTCCAAGGTATCAATTTACAGACACTCCCAGCTCATTCTAGAAAAAAATCAACCAATCAATCTGCTGTGTAAAGTAGATCTTTGTTTTATTTTCGCAGAACGCCACAAAACATAGCTTGAATATTAATTTTTACATCGCGATGACCGTGAGGGCATTCGGATGCATTGTTTCCATAGAGATTTGGCTTTCGTTTTTGACTGGTAACCGATCGTATAAATACGCGGAAATCATCGAGTGCAAAATAACATTTCTTATCGCTGGTTATAAATTCACTTCTTCAATGAATACTCATAAGAACAGAAATTGATAATCCGAAAATATTATGTCGTTAGAAATATTTATATGCATTCAAATCTGCATACGTACAGAAAATTTGTGTTAACGCATACGCAAGAATATCACAAGAAAGTTTTTTGGGAAAATATGAATGTCTACTCAAATCCAATCTATTGGAAAATCGAATTGTTATAGAAAAGTGTCCACCATGCACTTGAACTGAACTTTTATTAGAATCGTAGAATAGAATGATATACAATTGGATGAAAATTATACATACATGTAACTGCTATAAACAATATTTAATATAATATATAACAACAAACCAGAGTATACGTATTTGTATCACCACAATATAATAGATATCAAAGCAGTGAAGTTGAATTCCTCGTCATTTATTCATCATTCACGCACGAACTTGTCTCAGAAAAAATATATCTCTGTATATAAACCTCAGTTTTCCGGTATAGAAATGTGATATTTTTTTCTGAGACAAGTGCTTGTGACCATCCACAAGAACTTGCGGTCATCCGAGGTTCAGTACTTCAGTACTTTGATTATTCTTTTAAAACAATGTAAAAACGAAACCAAAATGATTGAAACCGAAAACATAAGAATAATCAGATGAATGTCAAAGACGATTTAGTGTAAACCGATACTCAGTTATATGTTGAAAATGGAAGTGCTGAACCAAAAATATTGTATAGTATAAAAAATGCATGAAATGCATTCCTGGTCCATAGTTGTTTGCTTGAGAAAACACTGATGTATGTAAACATGCACATATAGCAGTTACTCTAGTAAAAAAAATTTGTATTATTCAAAATCGGATTTCGACCTGCTGGTAATCTGTGAGGTAGGTATTGGTCTGTGTAACACGTATTTCTTTTTAAACATGATGCACATTTTATAAAGTTTTTTGTTGGAGATTTTTGAAATAATGATATATTGAACATTTTCCATAAAATCGGGATTGATGTTAAGATTGTGGACTTACTTATACGTTAAAATAAATAATATGAATTAAAATGTAATTATAAGTCACTGTTTAATTTATTTTTTTTAAAAACCAAATTCTGGGACTTTTATATTAACGTTAGTATAATAGGCCCAGGATTAAAGTATTGATAAAATAAGATTATGAAAAGAAAAATAGCTTGCGATATACTACCTTACCTTCATCTTTCACATAATCAAAGACAAATCAAGAATCATTTGAATATTAACGTTAATTGAGAGAGCGAAATTACCAAATTACAACAAACAGAATAAACGTGTAATTGGGGAAAAGAGACAGAAACAAGAAACGAAATATCTACAATTTCACTAGCAAAGAAAGGAGACGTCTTCTGGCAGAAAGAACATTCATTTGCTTAATTTTAAGAAATAGAAGAAACTGATTGTTGAAGGCCGTAAAGTGACCTATAGTTGTTAATTTCTGTGTCATTGTGATCTCTTATGGAGAGTTGTCTCATTGGCTATCATACCACATCTTCTTTTTATATATTTAAATCATTTTACAAGACATCAAATTGTCATTTTGTGCTATTGTTGCAGGCAATTCTTCGCAAAAATTAAAAAAATGTTCATGTATCTAAAATATTCAATGGAATTTTGCATTTGCACCGGCTTGAAAAAATAAAACCATATAAAGAAGCAACTTCGAACATCTCTTTACTTTAAGCAGCATTTTCACATGAGTAGAATATAAGAGTCAACGTTTGAAACTTTCCGTTGAACAACGTCAAAATGTCGTTTTATTAGGAACGTCGTGTAACGTTGAGTGGCACCAATACCGTGCGTAACGTCTATGACGTTCATTATCACTGTACTAGTATACAGATTTGTTAAGGGGCCAGCTGAAGGACGCCTCATTGCTACATTGAAGACCCATTGGTGGCCTTCGGCTGTTGTCTGCTCTATGATCGAGTTGTTGTCGCCTTGACACATTCCCCATTTCCTTTCTCAATTCTATTGAATATCGTGCAAGGATAGAAATATCAAAATTAATAAAAAAAAAAAAAAAAAAAAAAACCGTTTAAAGCAGCTTAAATAAGATTTATGGAAATTCCGTTTTCTGAAGTAAACCCAATTAGAGAAGTCTTTAATATTGCAGGCGGAGACCCAGTTGAAATAGAACAAAAGAATCGAAGCTCTTTGTTATAGTGGGCGTTAAATGCTTACTGTAATGTTTACAATAGTAACAATTTTTTTTAAAAGTTAATAGAAACAAATAAAATGACAGTTTCGGCTAAATTACGAAGTATTTTATCATATATACATAATTTGCATAAGGTTTCAATGTATCTATTACATAACTAAGCAGAATAATGAGATATCAAGTCGACGACATGGGTGTTTATTCAGTTGGATAAAAAAAAAATGTATAACTTCCGATTTTTTTTTTACCACGGACGGAGAATATGTCAATCTATTTTTTTCCTTAATTAGTATTCTCCCCTTCCATTATGTGACTACAAAAAATAAAAGAAGAAAATGGGTAAAAATTGCATCGAAAACCTTTTTATGTTAGGGCGTGTTTGCTAATTTTTTTCTTTCTTATAAACGTAAGTAAGCAAAAGTATTTGATTCATCATCTCGCTTCAGATTTTATCATTTTTACATATTTAAGGCTACAGGACTGAGATTGACTTTATAACGTCGAAAATTTACAGTCCAAAATAATGAAATACATTGGTCAAGTGAAATACCATCCTAATGAAACACAAGAACACAGAGAAGGTGTGTTCGAATAACACATTTTTCACTAAAAGCACCTGACGACAGACTTTTAAGTTGTATCTTAAAAATTCATATCTTCGAAAAAACGTCAGTATTGTATGAGATATCTAGGGTTTATAGTCTTCAACCATTTAAATTTTTTAGTCTTCCCTTTCACGAAATATTTAATTATAATTTTTTAAATGTTGATGAATTTTCGAAAATTCCCCCTGACAGCCGATCAGACAATAGTTTTAAGTCGACTGCATGCAGGCAAGTACATTAACTAATGCTCATTATCTAGTTGATACATTTAAAATACAACTGACCTATAAGGATCGTAATGGTGATATGTGGATAAATTTATCGGTTTTCAAGAGCTAAATTGGCAGCGCGTCATTCTTACAATGGCTGCTGTTGTGAACTTGGCTGCGTTCAATATAGTAGCTGCTATGTAGTGCTACATAGATTTTGACTATTGAACGTGTAGCTAAAGACTAGTTGTAACATATATATTGATAGCAGCTACGTAGCTGCTTCGATATTGAACGCAACCCAGGGGTTCCTTTCAATATCGTAGCAGCTATATAGGGTTACGTAGTGCTACGTAGATTTATGACTCGTTCAGGGTTGAGTTCAATATAGTTGCAGCTACGTAGCGGCTACGTAGCTGCTATCAATATCTATGTAGCAACTAGTATATAGCTGCACGTTCAATAGTTAAAATCTACGTAGCACTACGTAGCCGCTACGATATTCAACGCAACCCAGGGCTATCGTATCGGCTACGTAGATTTTTGTCTACTGTCTCACAGTTCCACAATTAAACTTTTTTTTTCATACTTTCAAGAAAGATGAAGTGAACCAATCTGAATAAATTTAAATTAAAAAAAAGGTAGGTTTTAATATAGTACTGGAAATACAGGAACGTAAATATAACCAAAAAAAAAAAAAAAAAAATAAAGTGATGAAAAAGTACTAAATATTAAAAATAAATTTCGAGTACTACAGATTTTAAGTACAGAAATAGTACCTATGTACCTATGCACAAGTAGAAGTGTAGCTTGCTGTTCGGTGTTGAAGACCGCACTTTAACCTAAAATGGTTAATGTTGATAAATTGTGACTTGGATGGAGAGTTGACTCATTGGCACTCATCCAACATATTCTGATATCTATTACCTACTTCATCAGGAACGTTCAAAGCCAAATATTTGACAGTATAGTAACAAGTGCAATGTTAAAAAATAATTTCAGATTTAAACAGTTTTATTATAATGGCATTTTGCGGATCTTCGATTCGATCAGCAAATTAATCATAAAAATTAAGTGGCATCTCAACAAATTGCTTTATTTGAATTTGCAAATGAAAACAAAATAAAATAAAATTATGTTCAACGTATATATTTTTGTGTCTTACCGTTACTCATTTATCGAACAGACACCTTGGAAGTTCTAAATAGAAGACTAATAGTTAAAATCATGTATGATTTGTCTGCAAGCTATGTTGAGTGAGATTAATTAATAGATAGATGATAACTGTGTTTACATATTTACAAAATATCATGTATTAGGTTTTGATATTAAAATATTAAGCTATCGTATCACTCACTTATCAGTCTAATCACAAGGTCATATATTATGTACAATATGCAAAGGCCGACATCAAAGCTATCGACTGCATGTACATGTATTATATGCGTTAAACGAGTGATTATTTATGTTGTTGGGAGAAATTAAATAAAATCTAGAATTAAAAATGGATTTTATAAGTTATAAGAGCATAAGTTAAGAACAAGTAAAAATATTGATCGTTATTGATCTCCTTTTCGAGATATTTTATTTTTAATAAATGGCGGTAATTTTACATTATATTTAAATTGGTATTTTTGGGACCTTAAATTGAAAGAAAAGAAATCTAGAATCTGCTTAAGTTTTGGTAAATGGCCTGTTATGAGCTATTGATGTCTTGTTTGAAAAGAAAATGAGTCATGGGGCACACTATTTTACGCTGTAAATCAGGAGCTCGAAATTTAAAAGCATTTTTTTAAATGAAGAAGACTGTCTAGAATTGAAATATTTGTTCACATGTTTCCTTTTCTTCCTGAAATCAATTGATGCCAAATAACTCCACATAGTTTTGTCTGTTCATACATCTTACAGCCAATACCTTTTTATTTTTCTAATCAGTAAAAAAAAACCACACCTTATGGCTGTTATTGTGGGCTTTTAAGGAAGCGTCAGGGTGTTGTTTTATTTTTAAAACGTTATACAACTTGGCTAACTTGTTAAACGACATAGCTTTTTCGTTATAGCGACTTATTATTCGTTACAGGCATATATTACTCAGCATAACACCTAGACTAACTATTTAAAACGGCATAGGTGACTCAAAATAACGACTTGGCTATCTCGTTATCACGACTTAGCTTATACATTAATCATAATGAGCTATGTTAGTCGTGATAATTGGTTTCGGAACTTTCTTTTTGTTGATTAACCTCCTCTTTCCATATGTTGTCCTGAATTATTTTCGCTTGTGTAAAAATTTAAAGATTTCTTAACTTCGACTTAGTGAACATAATTGACAGACGGTATACACAGAGTCATAAAGTTTATGTCTATGTCTTAAAATATTTTGGTCTCAAGTTTTTCTCCTCCTATATCGAAATTATAATATTTATTATAAAGGTTCCTTAATTGTCGACATTCCTATGGAAACAAACTGTGCGCCTCTCCTTGTCGACATCTCCTTATTTTAATATGAGTCGGAGTTCCTTCAGACACTTGTCTAAAGCAAGAAGATCGAAGAAGCCAGTTTAGTTTCACATTCAGATATATTCATAATCTTCTATCCATTGTCAAGCGAAACTTTTCTGATTTGATTCCATAAACATATCCCCTGAACTAAAAAGTAATAAATACAGCAAACACGGGTTCCTCTTCATTTTTTGACTTATACCTCAAATTTGACATCTCAGTACAAGAATCTATGACAAACGAGATAGTTTCCTCCACCTTAGTGGCAATTTCCCAACTTAACTGAATATGGAATATATATGTCCCAACATATTCGGTATTCAAGAGCCTGCAGCTGCTACTCAGACTCTGTAAAATGTCATCAGTTCCAAAGTAAAAAGTTGATGAACCAGGGTTGTTAAAGAACGTCTCGTCCATCTTCTAAAAAAAAATCTTCTGAAGGTACTGAGACATTGTTGATAAATATTTCGTATTGTCTTTACAAATGATATACGATGGTTTTGAAGTATAGATTCTGGGTACTGACGTTATTCCTCATTTTAATAACGTGTTACAGTTTGCATTTATTTGTCTTTGTGATTATTACTTTTAGTGTTAAGTCTGTTTTTTGTGACATCTACATGTATTTGACATGGCTCTGTTCCTATACATCCCGTCATTGTGTTATTGTTCTTTCATCTTTTGTTGATGTGCTTTGTCTATATGGCTTTAAGTGTTTTGTCTATATGGCTTTATGTGTTTCTTTGTTACATAATTATGACATTAGTCTGTACTTATACATCCCCGTCATCGGGTTATTGTGCTATGGTTATTTTTAGCATTCTTGTCTTAAATGTTTGCTTTTGTGCTTTTTGTGTATGCCTTTTTGTGTATGCCTTTTTGTGTTTCTTTGTTATAAATTTGTTTGTTTTTATAGTAATTAAGATTATAAAAACAAAATATTGATTGTTGTACCCGGGCGTATGACATTTGCGCCGATTTTGAAAATTTCCATTCTTTCATTTGCGCCGATTTTATAATTTCTCCTAATTGGATTTACAGGTAAAAATAAGTTAAAATAAATACTTTTACATGTACTATAACTTGAAGGTTTATTGGTATATCTGATTATAAACGTTGTTCACTTATGTTTAATAGATAATGGAAGATGTGGTATGAATGCAAATGAGACAATTCTCCATCCAAGCTGATTGGAAGACTATTTATGAAAGTAAACCATTTTTAAGTTTATTTTGATTCTAATTGTTCTGGAAATTCGTTGTAACACGATGGACATATTGTAACGACCCGATGAGTCAATTCTTTAATCTTCGACAGCCATACATATCGGAGGGTCAGTGTCCAGAAAAATAACATATCTTGCCGATGTACCATTAAATCGTGTAAAGCCAGAGTCACAACGGATTCTGATTGGGAGACTATTGTCAAACCAAAACACAGAAAGAACATAACCATGTGGCAGTTGACCGAAAGACCGAGGCTGAAGATCTACGAGTACGGTAAAGGAAATTTACCTGTAATTTACCTGTAAAAAAATCGGCGCAAATGAAAAAAAAAATCGGCGCAAATGAAAGAAAAACTCGGCGCAAATGAAATGCAGATCGGCGCAAATGCAAAACGCCGTTGTACCCCTATTTTGACATTTTATCATAGTATTACATGCATATCTGTTTGTTGTTCACGCATAGGTGTAAATATAATGGAATTTTATGCGACTGTCATATAACTGAGAGGTTTAGCTAGCTTTAAAACCTAATGCAATCCATCATTATCACAGAAGAAAATGCATGTACCATGTACCAAGTTGCTATCTATTCGTTTGATGTGTTTAAGTTTTTCATTTCTACATTTGATTACGGATTTCCGTTTTGAATTTTGCTGTGAGTTAGGTATGTTTGTTATTTTACTTTTTACTTTAGACAGTCACATTATCATGTACTCCATATTGATAAATGTTTTATATATTTGAAACGAACATCGTATTTAACGTTCATCGTTAAAACAAAGCCTATATTTACAGCAAAAAAAATATATCATGTGTTTACGTTTGTAAATAAATCATTTGATGTAAAACATCTTATACATTTGAAAATAAATAATATTATGCATACTAGTTCCGCGCGTATACGTAGTTTACTATTTGATTTGGTGTTTTTTTATAACATATTTAAGCGTGTTGATATAACGAAGTCAACGAATATCCAATGTAATATGTTACAAGTAGCTTAAGGTAAAAGTTACCATGCATACAATGACTTACCTCCCGTTTTCCGTTTATTTCAGGCTATTGATGGCATATAATTTATATCTTGTTTAAGTTTCTTGAAATTTAAGGCGGTGTCTTTACAGATATTTTCTAATTTTTTTTTCACACATGAGAGGTCCACAATATATATATGAGTGTTTAGATGAAATCAACTAAAATGCACCGTCCTTGTTGCTACGCTTAATCAATTTAGTTTTATGTTTATCTTTAATTTACTTTTTTTTACAAATAACTTCAAAGTAGAATTTTGATAAACATAGTGATTACATAAGTATTCGGCATCCGTGAATTTTCATTGTATATATTATATAAATCATCTACATTGAAAAAGCAAACATTTATAATATTAATCCCACCTCCACAATCAAATGCATCCTTTCTTTAAATGACTGGAAACCAATTTGGTAAATTGAGAAAAGACGTTGGAAGACATTTGATGTATTTATTAAAGAATGTCTATTAGATTTGATAAAACTAAATGATATTTCATCTAGTAGTGTAGTCTGATTAAACGTATGTAAAGTATACGTACATCGTTTTAAAATACTTTGAGAAATGACAATGAAAATATTATTGTTCCCATGATCTAGTGAGTAAATAAATCGGTCATCCATAACCTTTCTGACTTCTCGGCAATTTTTTCTATTCCAATTAGTGTGTCTGGTGAGAGTAAGTGAATAGAGACAATTAAAAAAACAATAAGATGCAATCAGTAGTAACCTTTCCTACCCTAATCACTGTAAAGACGTGATAAATCTCACCTTAATGGCGGGAGTCGTACATAACGTCAGCTTTTTACTGTAATGAAGCATCGACCTTTCGACATTGTATTGTCAATGAACTGGAAGGCATTTTTTTTACAGTTTTATTTGTCTCAATGGACAATAAAGGATCACATATATTTTTTCGATTAAGTAAAACGTCTGCGACTTAATTTGGTTATACTTTTATTATCATAATTTTCACCGGACTTCCATATGAACTTTTTTCTATGTTCATGACTAGTTTATACACAGCCGAATAAAGCAAAAGCAATGCTTCAAATAGATTAAACTTCACATTGTCGACCACGCTATTCTAGTTTAACTCCTTAATGAAAACCTACGGTAAGTTGAAATTGTTCACTTGTTGACGTTTAAATGCAGACGTTTTGTTTGATCCAACACTTTATATATTTCTGGCGTTATCACGTGACGTTTGCATGTAAAATGAAATCAGATACAGCAAAAAACTGTCTCGTTACCAAAGTATTACAAAAATTACAAAAAACAAAATACGCAAGGTACCGATTTAAGAAAATGACGTTACTGCTTTATGGAGTACTAGTATCAGTTTAGATTATAACAATAAAATCTCCGAGCTTGCTTAAGAATATAATCTTCTTTTTATAGGTATACACACCAAGGTTTACACAGTATTCAATACACGATGTTTTGCTAGGTTTTTGACTATTATGGGACTGTAATACACGTGAGTGTTTATGCTACCTATAAAACCAGGTTTAATCTACCATTTTCTACATCAGCACATGCCTGTACCAAGTCAGGAATATGACAGTTGTTATTCAATCGTTTGATGTGTTTAAGCTTTTGATTATAGCATTTGATAACGGACATCCCGTTTAGGAGTTTTCATATAGGAGTTCGTTTTTTTTGTTATTTTACTTTTTGATATATAGCATGTAAATTTTGTCTACTCAGCAGCGCTAGCGTCTCGGATGAAGTATTTGCGGTATTAATTGTTTCATTAGGTTTGAAGTCTCATAAACAAATGCATGAACCAATAAACAATTAATGTATAGCTTATCAAATACCGAAGGTTCTCACATTCGCAATCAAATGTTTAGTTACATCATGGCTATATGTTTGTTGTTTCTTCAGCGGCTTAAAACATGTCTCGGGCCAACCAAATAATAAAATATATAATTGATTGTCGAATATCAAAGCTTCTTACATTCTCAACTAAACAATTATTATAATAAAATTTTGCTTCACCATTATTTATTAAGGAGTATTAAACCTTATTATTCTCTAGAGATCATTCATTTAAACAATAAACCCCATATCTTGACAAGGAAACATGCTATTCTTTCTCAAAGAAATTGTCTTGTTTTGTGCTAATACACACTACATTGAGATATAAATGTCAGATTAACAGAGGAATCATGGTTGTATATTACTATTCATTTTAAGACTATTGACACCTTTCATTTTGTAAAAGCTTTACAGCAAATCTCCATGGAGTCATTGTAATCAAACTTTAGACTTCATCAAGAACAAATCCATTTGAGACATTTTCTAGGGAAGGCTCAGAAATATGGTATAATTTCCATTCTAGTTGTATTACTCTGTATAAAATGTCGGTCGGAAAAAAATGGTACTAATAAACTTAGATCAGATGATAATAGTTGCAATCTTATCATAAACATTGACAGTGCTTGTGCAATTTTGCAAAATACTTTAAAAAACTATAATCATATTGATCATATTAAGATTTTTCAATGTATTTTAAGATATTAGACCACGCAATCATGTCTTTTTTGAGTTTTAGACAGCAACACATCGTATCGATTGACCAATTAGGTATTGGAGTCCGTAAATGTACGAGCATATTGTGCTAACTGAGATTCGAACATCCCGTTCTATTGAATAGAAGGAATATTACTGCTGAAAAATGGGAAGTAGATAATTTGAAAGTTCACGATTGGCAAACTGTCTAGTTCAGAGTGTCCTATCTTTGACAAAATCGAGGAATATAGCAAATAATGAAGCGGACCTGCTACAATACAAACAACGTATATTTACTGTAAAAGACAACATAAGATATAAACAGATACATACAAAAATGAAAAGGAGTTCAATATGCCTGCGATCACTTAATCATCCTAAACTTGGAACAACGATGTAGGGCTCATCACAGACACAAGCTATAAAAAAACAGCTGGAATGGCTTTATATTGGTATGACAAATACAACAAAAGCAACTTATAAAACATAAATAAAATACCAATCTTGTAGAACTAGCTGTTATTGAAAGCTAGTTCAAAGCCAATAACAACTTATTGAAAACTTATTAACATTCTTCAACCCCAACGGATTTATTAAAGAGACTTCGTAAACATTCTGAGAAAGGCATGCCGCTGTGCAATGTCAAAAGAGGCAAAATATTCCAAAAGGACAATCACAATCATCAGTGGAAAACAAACTGACAACATGGCTTAAATCGAAAAAGACAAACAGACAAACAGTATAACACATAAAACAACAGAAAACCAAAGACTTAGAAATATATAAAAGTATACATATAAATGTATCACCTAGACAGGATGTAAATCACAATCTAAATAGCTTTGGCATATTACCAATTGATTTTTGTAAACACAACGGTTATCCTATAGTTTCCGTACTCCAGTTCGTTCATATGTTGTAGATCACATTTTAGTGATTCCCATTTTTGTCTCCTGACTGTCGACGAAGTTCACCTTTTTTCACAATTAATTCCGTATCCAATCTCATCATTTTTACATTTAGTGCTAAAAATTGTTCCAACTTAGTCATGTTAGTCTTGAATTACTGTCTGTGCAACTGATAGTCTAGGTTATCAAGTCAGGATTTACATTTTTCTTGATTATGAATGATATATAGCTAACATGGATATATTTTCCCTCATAAAAATAAATTTTATACTACGAAGCTATCATTAATTTAGAAACAAATAAAATGGAATGAGTCAATTTCCAGAAAGAACGTGTTAAATCATTGTTAATTTGATAAGACATGGTGAGACAAATAAAGACAACAGTAGTATACCGCTGTTCAAATCTCATAAAAGAGGGACGAAAAATACCAAAGGGACAGTCAAACTCATGGACAAAAAAACAAAATCGGGGTAACAAACTAAAACTGAGGAAAACGCATTAAATATTAGAGGAGAACAACGACACAACATTAAAATGTAACACACACAGCAACGGACTAAGCATTAGACAAAATCCGATGAGAATAACCAATATAACATCAAAACCAAATACATCAATTTGAGATAGAAAAGTACCGTGACACGTCTTATAGTAATGTGAATTCACACTCAAATATAGGAGAAAACAAACGACACAACGGAAACACAACGTAAAAATGCTACACACACAGAAACGAACTATGATATAACAATGGCCGTTTTCCTGACTTGGTACAGGACATTTTTAAAGAAAAAAATGTTGGGTTGAACCTGTTTTTGTGGCATGCCAAACCTCGTACTTTGATGGCATTGTTAAATATAACATTAAAATGACAACATAATAATACAGGACTACAATACAAATAAAAAGGAGAACGTATTAGGCAAAGAAACACATGAATAATAGATAACAAAAGGCATCAGGTTTAAAATTTAATACGTCAAAAACGCGCCTCGTCCACACAAGACTTACCAGTGACGCCCAGATATAAAAGTACGAAAGTCAAAAAAAGACGAAGTTTAATAGTCGTAATATTTAACCATTAAATAGATTAACCAAGGTTTGGGAAAACTCATAGTGATTAAAGTTGGGTTCAATAAAATGCTTATGTCGATTTAATGATTTTTAAATAAATAGTTCAGATAAAACCCACAACCACCTTTCCTTACCTTCGAGAAAAGCAACGATTTGTCTTTGTCTTTTTTTTAGGGTTGTCAGTTTATTTTCAATCTATAAGTTTGACCGTCTTTCTGGTAGTCTTCGTCTTCTTTTACAATAACTGGCATACTCATTGGATAATTGTTAAATACTAACCTTATTTTTTTGCCTCAATCATCCATAACATGACTTAATAAACTGTTATTGATAAAATACTCATATGTTGCAGTAAAATGGGAACCTTCAATTAAAAGTAAAATCACAAAAAAAAACTGAATTTAGAGGAAAATCAATTCGGAAAGTCCATAATCACATGGCAAAATCAAATAACAAAACATATCAAAACGAATGGACAAGAAGTGTCATATTCCTGACTTGGTACAGGCACTTTCAAATGTAGAAAATGGTGGATTTAACCTGGTTTTATAGCGCTAACAATCTCACTTTCATGACAGTCTCATCAAATTCCGTTATATTCTTCAAACTCAGGTTAGTAGAAGCTGTCGAGTTTACTCGACTGACAATCAAATACCACCCTACGTTTGATCGTCTTAACCAACAGTTAACTCGTCATCAACCTATTTGGCAGGTTTAGTAGAGTTTCTAAATGGCGTCAATCAGAGGTGTTTAACGAACCAAACGCACTCGTTCGTATTTTGTATGCCCTGTTGATCCAATTGCAATCGGTTCTGTTTTTTAAGTGAGGTTTTCAACTTATGAGTTTCTGTAAACTAAAATTTAAACAAACTACAATTCATTTTCTAAGCCTTTTTCTGTAATCAACGTTTGTTGACAACCTGTAATAAAGAACTATGATAATCAATGATTTTCATAAATACAATTGCTTTAATTGAGCATCTTCCTGGGCAATGCGTGCTTGCGTACGTAAAAGGGGGAGGGATTGAAGCAAGATACACTAGATGGTTCCATACTTTTTCTTATTTTTTTGCACATATGGTTATTGAATAGTTTGAATTTTCTGACGTCAGACACGCGATACAAAGAATGTGTTTGTAGATCGATGTTTTTGTGGTCTGGAAAATTGTTCCTTTTGAAATTGTCAGACAATGATGACTGCTGTACCCATATTTTTACTATTTTATTTATTATGCCTCTTTAGTTCACGCATCATTGTAAATATAACGATATTTGATGAGACTGTAAACAAAGTGTGAGGTTTAGCGCTATAAAACCAGGTTTTATTCACCATTTTCTACATTTGAAAATGGCTGTACAAAGTCAGGAATATGACAGTTCTTGTCCATTCGTTTTTGATGTGTTTTGTCATTTGATTTTTTCAACCACAAGAGAGTTTTAGAGGCCTTTAACCTGAAAGATACGAAATCCAAGCCTCCGGATTGCTCATGTGCATCGTCACAATACAATGATAGTCCAGCTGGTCATGTTATTACTGGTGACCTTGGCATCGTTACCAATGAACAACTTAGAGAGTTGTTAGCCAAGGGACCAAAATATAGAATACCCTGTCCATCAACTGGAAAAAGAATTTCAAGTTACTGATGGATGCAGTTGATGACTATGCAAGAAAATGGGTAAAGCGCAAACCAGAGGAACCAGAACTGGACACTTTGTCTGAATGAATCAAAGCTATTCGATCATGCATTCAGAGGCCCATACAAAAACTACGATGTAATATGAGTACTAGAGTTACCAAGCCTTTCAAGAATCCGGATGTTGTGGATGCTTTATCCTCTTTGCATGATAAATATGTCGTTGTTCCAGCAGATCAAGCCTCCAATAATATTGTCTTCATATGTAAAAACATTATTTGCAATGTCTCACAACAGAGCTTGGAATAGATAAAACTACTGGTAACCCTACATATTCTTTAACATCATTTACCAAGGACGAAATTTTACAAAATCATTAATCTGTCCTTCTTTCTTTTGGTATCAACATCAAAGAAAACGAAGAAAATTTACCTTCCTTATACTGTATACCTAAATTTCAATATTGATTTTTCTACGCTACACACTACTGTTCCGCATGCTCAGTTGAAAGATCGACTTCACCATACATAGCTGGTTCTTCAAAATGTTCGACTAAACATCTTTCTAAAGTACTGACTACTATTCTTTGTACAGTTAAAGATATCGATGGGCTTCAAAAATATTGTGATGAGATATATTCTACCAGTGGTGTTAACCAGATGTGAATTCTCAAAAATTCGAAAGATCTACTGCTTAATCTTCGATCACAATCTTTGCAATTTTGCTGCAACATAAAGACTTTTGATTTTTCTACGCTACACACTACTGTTCCGCATGCTCAGTTGAAAGATAGACTTCACCATCTCATTAAACAGAGCTTTTTCTATAAAAATGGGAATCGTATATACAGATTCCTGGTTTTGGGTTACACTAATTCATATTTTGTCAAGAATCACACTGAATCTTCAAGAAAATATACTGAAGATGACATTATCAAAATGCTGGACTTTTTGATCGACAATATATTTGTTGAGTTTGGAGGAATTATATTTCAACAGACAGTCGGTATTCTAATGGGTACTAATTGTGCACCCCTGCTGGCCGATTTGCTTTTGTACTCGTATGAAGCAGAATTCATTCAGATTTTTCTAAAAGACAAAAAGAAAAAGCACCTTGCGAAATTCTTTAATTTTACTTTCCGATATATTGATGATGTTCTATCATTGAATAACCTATATTTCCAATAACCAATACTTATATCTCATATATCCCAGCGAACTTGAAATTAAGGATATTACTGATACTAGAAGTACTGCTTCATACCTTGATGTTTTCCTCAATATTGACGCAGATGGACGACTTCACACGAAAATCTATGATAAACGGGACGATTTCAACCTCCCAATTTTCAATTTCCCATTTCTCAGCAGTAACATACCCTCTGCCCCTTCGTATGGTGTTTACATATCACAATTGATACGTTATTCTCGTGCATGTTCACACTATACGGACTTCATATACAGAATTGTGCTCCTTACACAGAAACTGCTTCAGCAAAGTTATGAGGAGGACAGATTAAAATTGACACTCCGTAAATTTTATGGACATCATCACGAATGAGTTGATCCATATGATGTGTCTTTGACCAAACTAGCTAAGGACATTTTTACCACATGGTAGATTGTGGTTTGTCATTACGTCGTCTTATCTTTTAATTACCGAACGTGACTTATTCCCGATTGTGACTGTTTTGCTGAGTGTGTATTCGTATTACTATAAGACGTGTTACGGTACTTATCTATCCCAAATTCATGTATTTAGTTTGATGTTATATTTGTAATTTTTATCGTATTTTGTCAAATTGGTTGACGTCTTTTCTATTAAATTCATGTGTTATGGTTAAGAAAACTAATCACCGCCTTCATTTATTAGTTTTGATTTTGTTCATCGTAATCTGTACGATTTTTATGTTTGAAGTTAGATTCAAATCAAACCAGACATATATATATATATATAATATAGTTAATTGCTATTAATTAGTATTGCAATGTGCATTGTGTTTAAATGTAATATCAGTATTTAGTTCTATTATAATCTTAAATCAATCCTATTTCTATCTTATTTTTTAGATATAATTTTTCGAATATGACGTCATTTTGGTGCTGTTTCAGAAATTCTAATGTCTGCGTGACGTAATGTTGTGCCTTTTCACCACTTCGTATGTGTCGTCATTGTTATGACTTTTTGCGTTCAGGCCTGGACAGAGTCGGGTGTGTCTATTTTCTGTGTTGGTCTTCAATGTATTATGTATTCGGGTTTTGTTTTCTGTAATTATTTAAGACGTCAGTTT
Organism: Mytilus galloprovincialis; assembly: GCA_037788925.1. Lineage (NCBI taxonomy): Eukaryota > Metazoa > Mollusca > Bivalvia > Mytilida > Mytilidae > Mytilus > Mytilus galloprovincialis. Next base: position 76,280,880 of record CM075340.1, read on the forward strand.
TATCATGTAAATCTTTTATATTCATTTGATAAAATTTACTGTTTGCAATAGCATGAATTGTTCTATATAATAAGGATGTTCTTATCTCAAGCAGAAAACCCTAGCCGTATTTGGCACAACCTTTTTCAACTTTTGATCCTCAGAGCTGTACAACTTTGTACCCCCTTTTTTGACTTTCGAACTTTAATATCTGGGCGTCACTGGTAAGTCTTGTTTGGAAGAGGCACGTTTTTGACGTAATGTATTTTAAACCTGATGCCTTTTGTTATCTATTCTTCATGTGTTTCTTTGCCTAATACGTTCTCCTATTTATTTGTATTGTAGTCCTGTATTATTATGTTGTCATTTTAATGTTATATTTAACAATGCTATCAAAGTACGAGGTTTGGCATGCCACAAAACCAGGTTCAACCCACCATTTTTTCTCTAAAAATGTCCTGTACCAAGTCAGGAAAACGGCCATTGTTATATCATAGTTCGTTTCTGTGTCTGTAATATTTTTACGTTGTGTTTCCGTTGTGTCGTTTGTTTTCTCCTATATTTGAGTGTGAATTCACATTACTATAAGACGTGTCACGGTAATTTCTATCCCAAATTCATATATTTGGTTTTGATGTTATATTGATTATTCTCATAGGATTTTGTCTAATGCTTAGTCCGTTGCTGTGTGTGTTACATTTTAATGTTGTGTCGTTGTTCTCCTCTAATATTTAATGCGTTTCCCTCAGTTTTAGTTTGTTATTTTTGTGATTTTTCTTTTTTTTTCGATTCTTTTTGCTTTCGATTTTTTTTCCTCTCGATTTACACGAATTAATACAAACAATTTTTAAACCATATGTTATAATAACATATTTGAAAAAAAAAATGTAAAATGAGATAACAATGATAGTTTTATATTATACATACTACAGTTTGTGTTTTCTAAAGATAACAAACCCACTGGGATTAATTTTACATCTAACAATCATTGTTTGATGACAATTATTTTCTATATAATGTTGCTGCTGAGTGCTTTGTGACAACACACATTGAAAATGAACATTAATATTTCTGAATATTGCAGAGACAATACAATTAAACATACTTTTATGGATTTAACAACTTTAATATTAATTTGACCAATGGTGTGTTCAGTTATTATACTGCGCATGAATATTGATATTTATGTTTATTGACACAGTCACATTTTATACAGTAACAATCTGCACAATTCAAATCCCGTAATAAACAGACGACCAGTGCAGTGTATTTAAAATGCAACACTAGATTATTCTTAATTTTCAATTGATAAAAGAGGAACGAAAGATACCAAAGGGACAGTCAAACAATAGTTGTACATACATACAACTGTAGTATAATGCTGTTCATAAGTTATAAATCGATTGAGAGAAAACAAATAACTGACAAAGATGTCGACCAATTTTGTTTGGTAAGTTTGAGGTCAGTGCTGTTTCTTCTGATTTGGTCGCTATCTGACTATTATACTGTATAACCTTAAACCTTAAAATGTTTTGTTGTATCGTTCTGTGGCATTTCAGTATACTGGAAACTCTTTTGGCGTTAATTTGTCTGCCCTGGCATCAGATGAACGGTTTAGCAGTTGACGTGGCAGTCTTATGCAGTCTCAAAACTATCGTTGCGAGTTGAAGATTTATTGAAGTGGTCATTTTATTTACATCTCCCGCATGTACCGTGTTTGTAACGACGGGACAAGAAGAAATTGTTGATGTGAACTCGTCATTACGTTGACCTATTCCTGGTTGCAATAGTACTGTGTCTTTATTCAGATTGTCATGGCTCTGTCTCTGCAATATGGAAACGCTACTGAAATCTAGGTTTGTTTAACTGTTATTACTTCACAAGTTGTGCCACTATTGAAAAAAGTGCATACCATTCCATGACAACAGATTGCATACTCTGTGTTGTTGGTGTTCGTTATGATCATTTTGTTTCTGTATTATTTTCTGCTTTTATGCCCCACCTACGATAGTAGAGAGGCATTATGTTTTCTGGTCTGTACGTCCGTTCGTCCGTCTGTCCGTTCATTCGTCTGCGCGTCCGTTCGTCCATTCGTCCGGATTCAGGTTAGAGTTTTTGGTCATGGTAGTGTTTGATAAAGTTGAAATACAATCAACTTGAAACTAAGTACACAGTCATGTTCCCTATGATATTATCTTTCTAATTTAAATGCCAAATTAAAATTTTGACCCCAATTTCACGGTCCACTGAACATGGAAAATGATACTGTGAGTGGGGCATCCGTGTACTATGGACACATTCTTGCTTTTTATCTAAACGTCGTGTTTTTTTTTGTTTTGTCTGTTTCTATGCTTTAGGGACGACATCAAAAGTTCAATGAAGGATAAAAAACTTAATTCACATAGTTTTTTCACTGACCCCCCCCCCTCTTAACTTAATTTGGGAAAAATTGATTGACCCATATGGATATATGTAAAAATCAATGTCGGATAACCAAATCTTGCAGCCGTTCAACCCCCCCCCCAAACTATTTGAATTAAGTTTTTTTATCTTACATTGATCTTTTGATGTCGTCCCTTACTGTACATTTTATCCTATTTGTCACAGCGAAATTCAACACCAAGTTAAATCGGTTTTTAAGATTCTTGCAAATTAGTTCAGCATTATCATGTTCTATAACACAAGGAACCTTACACATAAAACAAAAGAGCTCCTAGTAACACAATTTATCTTGTTTTTTAACAGAAAGATTTAATGTGTGTATATGAATAAAACAATAGCAAATAAACACAAAATAAGTTTAAAAAACGTCTTTATGTCATTTATAAGACAATATAGAAAATATAACGCCATTGATCCATGAATTGTTTGTAAAATTTTATTATAATTAGGGGGGGGTAAGTGGATAAAGTACTCATACATCGTATTTTAAGTGCGATTCACATTGCTCAAAACTCTCCTGTCTTTTCAGTACCGGTTATGTCACGATTATTTGCAAATAATAGAAGATACTGAACGCTCTCCAATGCGGCAGCATCCCGATAATCATAAGAATTAAAATCTATCTACATACATCACAAGTCACGTACGAACTGCATCAATAATCATGTTTCAGTACACTAAAGCATAAACAAAGTGGTAAAATATATATTTACACAAATCATACACATAAAACGATGAAAAATCTTCATTGATATATGTGCTAGAAGCCAATATATACATTATGTGCACTTCAAAGATTTCCACTGAAAATATGATTTGTTTTTTAAAACCTTGATATAGTGTTATAACTTTTTCTCTTCCAATCAACTAAAGTTTAATGATTCGTCGAAGGCAGAAGTAATTATAAATATGTCTCAAGGCTCAATGAAACTGACTGTTTTTTGTCTTTTGAAATCATACAATTTACTTCCAATCTAGGAGCTTTTGTGATATCTTCAATGCTTGTCTAATCATTAAGACAGGTCAATAGCAAGAATATATACATCATACTCCTCGTGAATTGGAATATATCATGCAACATAAGTAGCAATATAAAGGTCAATATCTTTATAACATTTTACTGATTGCAAATGAGACAACTACATTTTGTACTATATGGATTCATTATTATTCGTTTGATACCAATATTCGTGGATTTCGGGGGTACAGGTGAACCATGAATTTAAATGTTCAACGAAAAAACAAATTTCTATAAAGTTATATCCAGACTTTGGCAGAACCACGTAATCAAATATCCACAAAAGTTCAAGGTTTCCGCAATCTAGGGAAATTGGCACAACGAAAAAAAAAAAAAATCCACAGTAAATATCCACTAAATATCCAATGGAGTAATAATTTAAGAATTGAATGCTTCTCTTTGTAACTTCATTGGAGTGTAAAAGCGTTGACCGAAGTACATTTTGTATGAAGCGCGGAAGCGCTTCATACTTAAAATGTGCGCACAGTCAACGCTTTTACAACCCTATGAAGTTACAACTAGAAGCATTCAATACTTATAATTACATTTTTTTAAGCAATGATCATGAAAACACGAATTTTATTATTGTTTTATTTAATTCACCTGTGCACTTTATTGTGGGACCACGTGTTATCATGAATGAAAAGTTTTATTGAGCAATGCAATTGCTTACGGAATAACACGCGATGTGGAGTTAGCCAATCAGAATAAAGTATCATAATGAAACATACATCTAATGTAATTATTTAGTTATGTTAAAAACTAATTTAACCGGAGGCGGTGTTTGTCTTTTACTTTTAAGTTCACACCGTGTCATATAACTTTCTATGTTCGGATGATGCGTACCGTATAATGGTTAATATGTGTTTATTGATATTGTTTGCGAACACATACGCATGTTGATCTTCATCTTTAATGAACAGCAATCGACCATGTCATTGAATTTTTCTTTTGATGAACTGCCGCAACTTCAGTTGTGACTTTATTTCACTCACGGAGATTAGGTGACTGAGTTATACCCTTAGTTTTTACCTTATAAAATGGCATTATCATTTTAATATTGTTGTTAACTTATTATTTTTAAGTTAGTTTATGCATTCAAAATGACACCGTTAACCGTTGTATGAACAAATAATTGAATTTTGGATGTCACATTTCCTCTGATGGGCTGAAATATATTTTGATTATCAGCTAAAAACACATAATTTGTCATGTGACGTTGATGTCGTCAACGTTTTTTCATGGTTTATTCATTAATATGGATTTAACTACATTTTAAGGAATGACTGCAATATTTTTCTGTCTATATGCAATAACCTAAACAATATGGTGCAAACTTTTGAATTTCGCGAATGTGGGTTATTCAGAGTGCACCACATTTTAATCAAAAGATCCGTCAAATTTAATTAGAGATATCTCTTAAGGCATAATGAAACTGCTTCCTTTGTCTTTTGAAACCATACAGTTTTTTCTATATTAAGAAATTGTTATAGAATATTTCTTCATTTCTGTCTCATCAACAAGCACTGAATAATTACATTTTACACATTTAATAGAAATGTATAAACTGTTAACAAATAGAAATAGGATAGGTATTTTTATTATTTCATCTCTTTTTGCTATTGTCAATTCTCAGAAATAATTGACCGATGGTCATACGCAATGTTTAGCAATTATGACTGTATTTCGAGCATGCATTTATACTGCAAAATGGAATTGTGCTAACCTCAATCATCACAACTTCAAATTGTTGCATTAATGCCATTGGTATAATCTCTGGGTTGTGCTCAATTTGAATAAAGTATGCATGAATGATAGGTTAAGCTAGCTATAATACCATGTTCTACATAAAAAAATGTCTATACCAAGTTAGGAATATGACAGTTGTTATCCATTCGTTTGATATGTGTGAGCTTTTGATTTTGCCATTTGACTTAGGACTCTCTGTTTTGAATTTTCCTCTGCGTTCAGTTTTTTATGATATCACTTTTTGTGATTTTTTAAAGATACGAGATCATTAGTCTAAACTGTCTGTAAATTGGTAGATATCTTGAGTAAATTAAATGGAACCCGAAGGAGGATGTAAGTTACGTTTCGGGACAACAATTACAACGAGTTTATGTTTTCTGTTGTTGGCATAACTAAACGATTGTATAATAAATAAATCAGTCATTAATCAAGGACTAAATTAAACAAGATGTTGTCATTATATGCACGAACACGCTGCGACGAAAATAAAACTTACTGGAAGGATTATGTTGTCTAAACTAAGCAATTATTTGGATTTAATCTCTATAGCAACAAAGTTGGTGTAATTGACGTATACGGGTAAGGAAAGTAAAACTAAAATGTAAAGTATAACTTTCTATAACGTCCCCTTAAAACGATACTGCTTTTGTTGGACAATCGGTATTTTTTCCTCCAAAACTCTTCTTTGCAAATTGAAAAAATATTTTCAATCCATATAGCTTTTCCCATTTTTTTTTTAAATCATTGACCATCAATTTGGTATATTTTGCGCGTTCCAAATTAAGATAAATTGAGAAAAGCGATTTGCACAAATATAGTTTGATTTTTTGTCATTTTCACTTGTTTACCAAATAAATTCAGGCGACTGAAGGTATCACATGAACTATATACCAATTCTCAACTTGAATTTTCAACAGTCTTGTTTAAGTAATCAATGATTATTTCAACAGGTTGCTTGCAAGAAAAGATAAATATGTCACTTGATTAAATGGTTGTATGAGGATAATAAATAAAGTCAAGAGTAGTAAACCGGTGTTGAAGGGTCATAAATCGATAAAGAGAAAGCAAATCGGGGTAACGAACTCAAACTGAAATAAACACACAAACTATTAAAGAAAATAAAGGAACAACATGAACAATAAAATTTTTTTGATAACAAGTGCTATATTCCTGACTTGGTACATGACATTTCAAGAAAAAAGTGGTGGGTTGAACCGGCTTTTTGTATGACAATGTTAAAAAATATCGGTAAAATAACAACAGAAACACCAAAGTGCAATAAAAAAACAAACGCAACAACACATAGAAACAAACGTTTTGATACATGTTAACAAGTGTCATAATAAGCATAAAAATAGAAGTGAAAATCATGATTTGAAGAAATTGAAACATTAATTGTTTTTTTTTATTGTTGACGTATTGTTCAATTGCATCAAACTCATGAAATAAAAAATGGTGTCTCCGGATATCGTTACATAAAAGAAGAAGGTTAAAGAAGAATCATTATATACAGAAAAACATAATGTTTTCCTTTTAACTTCAACATCTCATTACATTCTATTTATTTGCAAACTTATCTTTATTATTTGAATGACGCCCTATTCCCTATTCTTTATTCTTTTGTCTTTACGTTTGATCCAATTAATTCTTAGGCACTGGCTACGGTTACATGGAAATGTAACAATAATTAAAATATTATTGTTACATTGGGACTAAATGCCGGAATGCATGGTTGGATAAGGAACCGATTAATTACGAATGTAACAATAATTATTGAGGCTACGGTTACATTGCGTTATTGTTACATGAAAAACAGCAATGTTCGATGGGACTAGTAATATGTACTGAATAATAAAAATTGAAGACATTATCTTATATTTACAATACATACAAGTATAACATATAATTTTTTGATTTTTTTATAGTACGTCCTCCATGGATTCTGAAATCGGACTCGGACATCTCTTTTTTTAAGTTTTACTATGCGTTGTGTTGTGCGTTTGTTTTTTCTACATTGGCTTGAGGTATAGGGGAGGGTTGAGATCTCATAAACATGTTTAACCCCGCCGCAATTTTGCGCCTTTCTCAAGTCAGGAGCCTTTTCATGTCCTTTGTTAGTCTGGTATGATTTTTTAATGTTAGTTTTTTGTGTATAATTCGGAGTTTAGTATGACGTACATTATCACTGAACTAGTATACATATTTGTTAAGGGGGCCAGCTGAAGGACGCCTCCGACGGGTGCGGGAGTTTCTCGCTACATTGAAGACCCATTGGTGACCTTCGGCTGTTGTATGCTCTATGTTCGGGTTGTTGTCGCTTGGACACATTCTCCATTTCCATTCTCAATTTTATACATGTATACAGAAGTTCACAGTGTAAGTTCACAGTTAGCAAACTTTGCTTTTGATGTATCAATTTTTGGTCCCATCCCATGCAAGTTTTAAATTTTTCACCCAAACAAAATTGGTAATAGGAATCTCTTCATCTTTTGTTCAAAGTATAATGACAGTAATACGAGTAGGTGTGCAGTTTTGAAATACTTAAAAGTGAACAGTTTTCTCAGCCCGAGCTTTCAACAACAAACCATTGAACTATATTTTTCGCCTTTGGCACTACTAATTTGAAGTAGTATCTTTAAGAACATCAAATCCATTAATACCTAAAACTATTTAAACACCATTTGTTGAATAATGATATTTATTATTTATTATTATAACAAGTATTATTTAGTAGTCATGAATGAATTAAGCAACAAAACTATTTAGAAGATTTAAGTTTAATAAATCTAGCGTACATTGCTGTTTTTCATGTAACAATAACGCAATGTAACCGTAGCCTAAATAATTATTGTTACATTCGTAATTAATCGGTTCCTTACCCAACTTTGCATTCCGGCAACTAGTCTTCAATGTAACAATAATATTTTTATTATTGTTACATTTCCATATAACCGTAGCCAGTGCCTAATTCTTATGTCTATTCTGTATATTCCATCAATACCCTCATAAATTTCATCCATATCTATTAGTGTTACACTTTTATGACAGCTTTAGATTTTGTCGTATATGCTGTTATGTCTGTAGGGAATAACGCGCAAGAAGAAATTCACATTTCAAAAACAAACATGAAACCAGATATCATTCATTGATTGCAAGAATGGCTTTGTATTGAACTTTTAGACAAAAATGTCTCACTCGTAGCATTGTATGTGATGCATTATAGTTTATCAGCCATCAGAGATATGTCTTAAATGTAAAATATTGCTACTGCAGTAAGATCATTACTGTTCATTTTCAAAAGCTTTTAGTTTAACGATCATGTCAACAGAACTTACTGAATTATATTAGAAATAAAACACTCGTAACATTAACACCAGCATAGGAATAAACAGAAATAATTCATAATGAGATAAAATCAAACAAGTGGTACTTTAAAAATGTATATAATATATAGAGTAAACAGCAATTTTATATAACCCGGGATACCCGTCTTACTCTTAACGTCCTTGTAGTATATGCAGTGCCAACATAACATGATACCAAGTTCATAGATGATTTACCAGTATGATAACTTTTGTATGTGTCATAAGCACAACAATAGAAGAAATGCAATTCACTTTCAACATCCTTCCTGTTTTCTTTTGGATTTGTGGTTTTCCTGAAAACGATTCTTCCTTATCTTCCATCCAAACAAGTACTTACTTCGATATTACTCTAAATTTAAAACTCTTTCTTAGGAAAGGAAACCAAATGCATATCATTAAAATACTATAGTTAAATTCAAACTTTATGGAATGATATTCCATAAGAGAAATTATTAAATGTTTTAAATGTGTTTCTATGGTAGTTTCATTAATTTTTAAACAATCATCTTTTATTGATATACAATAATGTATTCCATTTCGCTTCAAAAGTTGCAAATAATAACAACTAAATCCATATTATTCAAACAAAGAAATTGAGCTTTGGTTAATCATTAATGATTGATATGATGAAGTATATTGTTTCATATTTCAACAAACTTCCATTAACAAAAGACAGTAGGAACACAATGGACTGTATAGAAATATTGTCTAATGTGCTCTTAGCATGAACATACGGCTGTTTAGTGAAGGAATCAATGAATTATATTCCACCAAAATCATATTTGGCATTATTAGTTTTAACTGAATAAAAACAAGTGAATTTTGTTTAACATGAACGCATAAAATCTAAAGTATCTGTTTAACAACCGTATGATTAATGCTGATTGCAAGCGTTTTAAATTAGAAACACATTTCAAACAAACAAGAAAAGTATTTTACGGAGATATTGCAAGTGTTACTTTTCAAAAGCGCGATAATTGAACCATATGATATGCCGAATATGTCATAAATTAATTTAGAAGATGCTAATCAAAGCAAAAAAACTGATGAAATTGCAACAGAAGCGAGCTGAGTGATTTGATAGAGTTATAATATTATTCGGCATGCACTACATCAACATTTCAGCAGTTACTCTTTAGTGATGATCAAGACAAAATGTTTAAAAATGAAAAAAAACCTTCATTCGTTGAAGAGGATACATAAGTAAAAAAATATTATTGTTATACTGTAGCCTTATACAGACAAATGAACTTAAAATGCACGAAGGAAATACAATCATTCATGCAAAATTATTCCTATGTTTTTAAATACCACGTTACTATAAAACAATCTTTCGGAAAGCACTTGCATTACATAAAAAGTCAACAAGTGTGTACAATTATTCCTTAAATTGAGACTTGATTTTTTTGTATCTTTAGATGAACATTCCTTTTGTTATATGAAAAACTAATTTCAATTTACTATTCTGCCAGCTATAAATATTGTAGGATAAATAGACGGCACCAGGTGTTACAGACCAATGTTGATAAAAGACAGTAATAATCAAGCCTTTTTCTACAGATTGGAAATCTACCTAATTGCTTCATGTCTCCAAATACAACATTAGAATAATGTCACAGAGATGTCTAATGGCTAACATTGTATATCACTTGTAAATATTCTTCTATTCTGTGTTATTTTCAGTTTCTCAATAGTCCATTTAGGTAACTAAAAAAGGAAACTGTGTATTGGTTGATTTTGCTGATTTTTGGGTGAAAAATAAAAAAACTTCAATTTAATGATTTAATTAAGCCCGTATCTGAAAAGTTGTGACAAATTATACTGAAAATGTTAAAGATTTACAATCATCAACAATCATACAAATAATATAAAATGAGACTTAAGACTTCCACTGACAATGTTCCTGACTTTCAATGAAAACATAGACTTATGGTATATTAAAACTAATCTTAATCATACTTCAAACCTTCTCCTTTGAATTCTGTTTACTAGATCCGATTTTGGAATTTTTATCTAGTATATCATCCCCATTTTTAACCTCGATTCATGGAATAGAAAATGATGCAGAAAAACACCAATACAAAAATCAGTCTAAAAATGCATATAACTCTAAATAAATGATACTACAACAAAAGATGAAAACCACCACAACATCAAACAACACATAATAGTAAACAAAACAGACTATAACAAAGGCGTTTTCACAAAATTAATTACCATTACAAATCAATTAGATCAATGTCTACCTAAATACAGTAATGGAAATAACAAATCTTGCGAATATTTAAACCTTTATAGAAAATGAAAATTGACATTATTGGACGTAACATTAACTTGCACTTGGCTTTTGGTATAGAAACAGGACAACTGGTTTACTAGAAAGGAGATGCCAAATGTATACAATAACTTACACAACAACATCGTTTTTACTTGACGTTTAAATTGAAAGGGTAGGAGGGTGTTTTGACAGATCATTGTTTAAACTCTTAAATGTTTCGATAATCGATAGTATATCCTTATTAACACTTATATTAAAATATTACCTACAGAATTAAAAAGTCTCACCGATATTCTTTTTTTTATGATGTGTAAAAGCATATCTTTTATTTCTAATGGATGAATATCTAACATTTCGAAGGAGTATAAAATTACAAAGGACTGTGTCATGACTTCGGTTGGAAAAAAATCAACAGTAAACGGACTAAAATTATATCAAACATTAGAAAATACCATCAAATGTATGCAATAACGATTATTGTATTATGGAATCAAGTGAATAATAGAACTATAGAAGCATCAAAAGTATACAATAACTATTGCAGTATTATGGAATCAAATGAAAAAAATAACTGTGGAATCATCAAAAGTATGCAATAACTATTTCTGTGTTATGGAATCAAATGAAAGAAATAATGTATCGGCGTTTCAAATATCAGACAAAGGATAATATCAAAACATTGGAAATAATTATCTGTGCTTTATTTAACCCAGTAGGGAATCAATGTCCAACGGGTTATTATCTTCTAGTTTCCTTTTTCTCTGCAATATTTCCAGTTGATTAGAATAATCTCTAGGAGTTATTGAGAATCATCATTAGCTATAATCAAGGAATATAAGAAAGAGAAAGAGATATCTAACGGATGTCATTGTGCAGCTAATTACGGTTCTCGAAGCATGAAATCAGAATGATCTGACTGTTGTTCTTTAAAGTTTCCTTCAGAATAATCTTACTGGTGCACTTAAATGTTCCATGTAATTCTTGAGAATAATCTTACTGGTGCACTTAAATGTTCCATGTAATTCTTGAGAATAATCTTACTGGTGCACTTAAATGTTCCATGTAATTCTTGAGAATAATCTTACTGGTGCACTTAAATGTTCCATGTAATTCTTGAGAATAATCTTACTGGTGCACCTAAATGTTCCATGTAATTCTTGGGAATAATCTTACTGTTGTCTTCAAAGTTCTTACAAACGTCATTTTCTATTAATTTTGTATTTTATACATTACACTTATACTTTTTACGTTTACTTCACCTTTTATGGAATTCATTTTGGTCGATCGTTCATCTATGTAGTGTTTTGCAACTCATTTATTGATATTTAATTAAGCTTGACCAGTTGGAATGTATGTCCTTATAGATTATCGTTGATCATCTCAACGAGATTAATTTTCTCGCTTGAGCCGGGACGGCGAAAGCGAGAACGGCAATCGAGTTGAGATGGTCAATGATAATCCATTTATCGCTATTTTACCTATGACGACGTTGTCAATTTCATGTCAATTTCGTTAGCAACGCCACGTGCCTGCTTATTTTCTAGCGATAATTTTCCATCTCAAGCGAGTAGAATGTTATGAAAAATTATCACAAAAAAAGTTCAAGGGAAAAATGCACAAAATAGCGATAATGCATTTTATTAAAAAAACCAAACACATATACATGTTTAAAATTGTTTACAAAACTTTGAAATTATTTATATTACTACTGCACAATATGTCTGTCTTGATACTGTTGATATCCATCTTCATTGATGCATTTTCTTTTACGCGTCGATATGTACAATTTACATTTACAATTCAACCAATTCCTTATCTTCATAATTTCAAATTACGATTGGCCGTTTTAGCTTTCACAAAATGTCTGTAGAGTTGAAATTACCAATTTCTTCGAAGAACATTCATACAAATTCGGTTGCCATACATATGAGAATTTTAAAAAGTTATTATCCCCCTTTTCTTCATAAGGAAATGCCAGACCAAGTCAGTTTTTTTCATCCTTTGGTGTGATGGAGCTTACATTTTGTATTAAATTAGGGACTTTCTGTATTTAATTTTCTTTCGAGTTCTTATATATGACAAAAAATATACACGAAAAACATATATGACAGAGAGTCACTAACGACTACCACTGAATGACAGGGTCGTAACTTTGGACAGGTACATATAAAATATGGCTGGGTTTTCTGTCAAGATTGTGAGAGCGCAACCAACCACTTCCTAAACGGGGACAGTTGTATATAGCACAACTGTTTGTTTCAGATAAGTTTTAAAAAGTAGGTCGTTTATCCCTGCGCTGACGTTTTTCACCACACATAATGTAATTTCATTCCAAAAATGCACCCCACAGCAATAAATATACATGTTTAAGGGAAAAAATGACGTATACACTATTGAGAAAAAAAAAACCCGCAAAACCTTAAAAGGGTATATGTTTATAAAGTTCATGTGTCATTTATATATTCGTTCCTAAATCACCCTGTTAAGAATTGAATAACCATCAACGCTAGATCTGAAACATAGCCCTTAAGTACAGCAAAGTTAACCAAACAGTTAATGACGTTTTGGATGAGTGAAATTCTATTTTTCCTAATGTATTTCTAATCTCAGAACGGTACTTCAGTTCTACATTACCCATTATCTGAAAAAAGAATCTCGATTGTGGTTTTGGACATGCATCTCATATTGCAAATGGGAATGGTAGTCAAATGTAATAGTTTAAAAATGTCGATCAATGATTGGTCGTGTTAAAACTATTGGTAAAATCATTTCGTTATAAGTCATAAGCAGAGTCTTGTAGGTAATCTGATAGTTGTTGTCAGGAACTCGTCACTACACGTTATTACCTCAAATATTTATCTTGTTTTCTTTTGGACACTTTAAAAAGTCAGACAACTATCAAAATAATTGTTATCAAACTCAGTTATTATAATATAATTGATTTTGATAGCTACTTTGCTGTTGAAATATCGATTAATATGGAAATACTTTTAATTCGATCAACACCATGAAGAAATGTGATTTTGTAATTATAATTCTCTACAGGATTTTGTTCAAGCGTTGATTGGACAGATTTCATTAACAATATAAAGTAAAGGATTACAGCAGTTATAAAATCAAATGCAGAAAGTTGTGCATGTCTAAAGCTTGAAGGGATAGTATGGTTATCTGTATACGTTCTCTGTCCAGGTTAATATGATGTGTGATTTATCATGTTGGATTACAATTCTAGTTTTATTATTTAGTGATATAAATAGTGAGGTAAGACTATAGACATTTGTTATGATTTGATTTTTGTTTAATAACGGTCTTATCAAATTATCTAAGTTGATTAAACAAATAGATTATGGTATATTCTATGAGCAGTAGAAAACTATATTATTTACTCAATATTTTATTGTTTGTTAATATGTTGAAAGAGCTTTTATTGTTATATCAAAAGCATACCCCAAAAAATATATATTTAAAAACATTATAGTAATATAAATTCCTGGACCTTGGAATGGACCTGCTGATGAAATATGATGAGATAATTATTACTCTTTGATGCAAGGCAAACTAGTCTATAATGTGTAAAACTGTACACCAAAATTTCCAGTAATATAACTTCTTGGTAAAACGAAATAGATGAGACTAAGGATATACATTATTTGGTTTCTTCTTTACTTTATTCTGTAATTGTTGTCCTTTGAAACTGCAGATCATATAGGTATTTATAGATAAAAAAAAAGACAAAAAGGCAAAACATAAACATAAGTTTACGATTTGAAATCGAGCTGAAATAAAAAAAAAAATCCTGCAAGACTCCTTCAAATAGAAGCGCTCAGATATATTCGAATATCAGGTTCAACATTGTAACTTTAAGACTTGAAAGGAGCGACATTATATATGACAACCTTTTGAATTCAAAAATATTAAAAAAGTACATTGAAAATGTTTTTTTTTTTTTTTTTTTTTTTTTTTTTAGACCAAACTGTATTAATATAGAAGGGATGGCAGATGATATCGGACCTTTCTTCTTTTTCAGTTTTGTATTTGAGAAGACGATTTTAAATTCTTTATAATTGTGGTTGGACCGCTACATTAACTTTGGTTTATTTTACTTGCCAAAAAAAATCTTCATTATCTTTTTTGACTTTTTCTAAAGAAGTATGTTCTGTTGTGTGGTATAACCTTTATATATTATTAAAATACCAACTAACTATCCGGCGTATTCACTACTTTTAACACAAAATAGAATAGTTATGATAAGATATCTTGTATCCACAATCTCCATAATTTTTGTTGGTTATAAATATATAAAGAAACAAGCAGTTCCACTTTTTAAAGAGGAAACTAACTAGATTAAGCAAGAAAGATTATGTGAAGACACTTTACAAGGAATTTTCGTTATTGTAACCCAATAATTGTAGGCAGGAGACTAAAACAAAACATAATATCATGAATAGTCACTTGAAAAGCCAAATTTCCAAGTTTACATCTAAAACATGTTTTATTATGTTTTTATGATCTTTAGAAACTAGTATACATTATTTTTTTTTATCCCTGGCCATTATTATACAGCTTTTAAGTGCTGTAATTTTCTTAACTTGCTTTCGATATCAATGCAAAATTAAAAAAAAAAAAAAAAACACTTTAATAAATTGAAATGATAAATATAAATAATAATTTGATATAATAAAACAGTTTCTGTTAAGTGAATCGTAAATATTGGAGCCTAACTGACAAACGTAGTGCCTATAAGTTGTTTAATGTGTATATCAAGTTGCATAATAATAAATAAATCAATATCTAATCCCCTTAGAAATAAAAGCAAACTCATAACAAAATTAAAGAAATATTCCATTTCTTTTACAGATATATGAATTTGATTCCAACGGACCATGTTGTAATGGGACTCTTGGCTATGCTTATTATAATATGCCATGTTCCTCATTAAAATGTTGTAATTCAAGCGAAACAGTATCTGTGTCTCTTGTAAATGCTGCCTTAGGATATGTCTTCCGGTGTACGGTAAGTTATAATACAGGGGTCGGGTATCCTTTTTATCTCTGTAAGTTATTATATAATGTTCTGGAACATTATTCTCTATTCCTAAGGTTGATCAAAAAGTCATTTTAATATATAGTGTTCTGGTTATTTTTGTCGTAGGATATGTTGGAAACATAGCATAAAGTGTTCTGATATCCTTGTTTGGTCTGCCTTATAATTCTTCCTTTGTATGGCAAAACATTATATAGAGTTCTGGTTTCCTCTTTCTTATCATATTTCTCGGATGGACTATAAAATAATATATCATGTCCTGATATCATTGGTATATCTGCCTAAGGAACATCTTCTAGAGAACGATAATGTATTACAAAGTTGCTGACAACGGATATATCTTCCGGTGTACGACAGAATAGTGTATATTGTTCTGGTATCATTGTCACATCTGCCGCAAAGTTATCCTCCGATGGATTGTAATTTATTATATTAAATATAGCGAGGTGGTACAAAAGAAATTTCTTTAAAATAGCCAAAATAGCAAGGCTTTAAGAACCGACGTTCTTAGAGTACAGACATACATATAACATCAGACAAGCATGCAAGAACACATACATAAGTTTATCAACACATGCCCATGAATAGCAAAGCAATTACAGCAGAATTAAAATGTAGATTAACAAAGCTAAAAATTAATAAGAGAAGCACTAGTTTGTAAAAGGCGCATATATATATTTATTTTAATGTCATATGGTTCTCAAATTATACGATTTGACATCATAAGTCTAAAAAAAAAATGTAGTCTGCATTTTGAAACTAGGCAAGTCAACGTGAAGCAACTACTTGTCAGGCACTCGGCTCTTGAATCTTGAATCATCAAAAGATATAGATCCATAAAAAAGAACAAGTACATCTCTATTTCTGAGGTGTTCGTGTTCTTTTCGCTGCCTCATGTTTGTCTGAAATATATTATATTGTGTTCTGGTACCCTTATTATCTCTGACTTAGGATAGCTTTAAGTAAAATTTTTATGAAGGAACGATGAAGGGTATACAACAATGATACTGTAACCCGACGACACATACCACAAAAAGACACTCAGATATTAAATGAACGAAATAAATTAAGATCTTAATACTAGTCGACATAGTCTAGAAACGTCGTGCATTATAATAACTTTTCCTTATAATATCTAAGGGAGTTATATATAGTATTGTATGTGTTATTTTCTTTCTAGGATAGATCAGAAGTTAAAAAGGACTGTACGAAACGAGGAAAACTCATGATTGACTCTAAAGTGGCTTCAACCAAATATGGCACTCGTATATGTTGTGATGGATTAGTGCCCAAAATTTATTTCAATCAACCGTCTGCTGCCTTGGCTGTTGAATGTGTTGATTATCTTCGGTAATCCTTATCCGTCTTGACTGTTGAATGTGTAAATCATCGTCGATAGTTTTCGGCTATCTTGTACAGTGTGGGAATGAATATGTGGCGTTCTACTATCCTGGAATAACTTTGTATAAGTAATACGTCTGCTGCATGTGATGTTAATCATTTGTAAAGGTGTCATATATGGCGTGAAAGGAGGAATATCGTTATAGAAATTCCACATCTGTAACTACGTACTATACATATCAGTTTCTCATTTATTATATACAATAGAGGACAGCATATAACCAGTGTAGGGTGTTGGGATAGATAATAGGAGGTACAAGACAACGCTAGGTTCATGTAGGACAAGTTATTTACAATCATTTTCTACTATTGTCATTGGGAAATTAGAGATGGTTAATTCTGTCATCTTGAGTATGGAGATTTATAAGAAGGGATTAAAAGTATGTTTGTTTTATTCGCTCCTGCATTTCCATTCATAAACCTTTCAATGTTGCAGTTTAGCAAGACATACTAACAGAATATAATGCCTAGATAAAAGCGACTGCGAATGTTTATCTATATCTATTTACTTGTAGCGATTGCAATTTTGAAAGATTACCATAAATTTTATACATCAGCTTCTTTTCCAATTTGTGTTGGACGTCCTTGTGCAGTTTGAACATATTTAATTGGCTTAAATATACAAAAGGGGTGAGAAACACATAAACTTTCTTGTTGATATAGCAACGCTGTATCAATTAGTTATACCTACTGTTTCCATATGGCGTTTATGATTGTCGAGATAGAGCATTTACAGGTTAAGTTATGCATTCTCAATAAGCAACTGTCATGTGACGTTTGATAGTTTACATTGGTATGTGTGATGAATCTAAACATTTACAATGTACTTACATGGCAAAACTTGTCATTACCATTACACTATTTTGTTAAGCTAATCTGTACATATCAATCCCTTAAGGTGCTATGTCCTTTATCCTCCTTTCTATTTCTGAAGTGATAAACATTTTGTCCGAAGCCTTTCCGTTCTAATATAATCAATTATGTTAGCAAAACTTTTCAAGTTTCTTCTTACATTGTATTATCTATTATTTCCGTGTATTTTTTATGAATAAAATTATATTTTTAAAAAGTGTTTGTGTTTTGTTCTTGTTTTGATTGACTTGTCAAATGTAAAAAACAAATACTAATGGTTCAGTAAACTTGAGTATTAATTTTATTCAAAAACCCTCTTGGGAGTATGGAAGCGTGTTTTGTTTATGATTAATCTTGACTGTTATATTTTGTGAAACCACGTCAAATCTGTATTCCCTTTTTATTTTAGATAGTGATTTTACGGTTTTGTTGTCGTTATGGCAGAAAGACACTGAGTTTGTTATCCTAGATCAACATTTACAAGTAATTCTAATGCAACAACGTTTGTAACATCCATTTTGTTGGATAACGTCACTTATTTACATGGCATCAATTGACAATTGATGTTATCGGACGTACGCACAAGCGCAGACGGCATATGACAGATTTTAAATACATGTTTTAACGTTATTTTCTATCAGTTTCATTAGAATGGATATAACAATACTGTATTTTCAGCTCCGACGGCATAAATTGGAGATTTGATGATCGCAAATACCCGTTTACTGTCTCCACTAACGCGTCGCCAGTAAACCTAATTTGCGACCATCAAATCCCCAATTGATGCCGTGGTAGTTTAAAATATAATACAATTAACTCCTAAATGTTTAGAAAATCAACATTCAAAATAGAAGTGTGTAAGATTTTTTTTGGTTGTCGGATGATTTTCTGTTTGCGTTCAGAAGCCATGATTGCGTATATAAGAAGATATGGTATGAGTGCCAATGACAGAACTCTCCATCCTAGTCACATTTTGTAAAAGTAAACCATTTTGGTCTATCATGTATATTTAGGAAAAGAACAAATGTGATAAATCAAAAAGGTAAATTAAGATATTATTGACCCAGATATAGGACATACGTTATATGACTGTCGCTGGAAATGAAGGTATGTTTGTAAAAGAGTTCTTAGTGTTCAGGGAACATGGCACTCTACTTTCACGAGGAATCATATACGATGTTTCCAACCAGAATAAATGTAAATTCGTCAAACCGTTACAGCCAAACGGGCTACCCTTGATCGGATGTGTTGATCCATGCAAAGAAGTTTTTTTTATGTGATGCAAACATTTGAGTATTTTCATTTTCATTGCCTATTGATGACATATGTATGTGTTTACAATCTTATGAATTAGGGCAGCTGTAATCTACCTATGTTATTTCTCGAAAATTTACCTAGAAGAGAAAAAAACAACGTAACCATGAAATAAAACTTGAGAGAATCCCATAAACTACAAAGTTTGCGAGAACGGATGCACAGCTACAATGCAAAATACAAGTACCTTATCAAAACTTCCTGTACCTAATTAGAAATACACGTACCTAATTAGAAATGCATGTACATAACCAAAAATACATGCACCTAATAGAAATACATGTACCTAATCAAAATACATGTACCTTATCAGAAAAACATGTAGTAACTAACCAGAAATACATGTACCTTAGGAATACATGTACCTCAACAAAATACATGAACATAATCCGAAATACGGATTTGACATATTCTTATGAGGTTTCAGTTTATTAGTTAAATTGTGTTCCTTTTGGTTATTTATTGTAGTTCGACTTAACTAATGCTAATTGATTGTCACTTTTAACTGTTCATACAATTACATTTTAGCAATGTTACCGTGAAACTTGTAATTTAAATTCAGTAACATCTTCATTATATATTCTACATGTCTAGTCTGTCATTACGAAATACAGTTAAGTAAGTATGAATCGATATAGCCAATGTTCCGTTTGACAGTAAAACATTTAATTATTTAATGTAATAGTTTAGCAGTGGTACTGGTATCCCAGTTTAATTTTCTTAATTGCTGCTTGACATTAGGTCAGCACAATTGTTTTCCATATCTAAAATTAGTACTTTAAATACCTTTAAACGACCTCACTGTTGAACGATTTATTGTCTCTGCGTGGTCCTCAATGCAGTTCATGTAAATTTTGGGTACTCGCTTTTACTTGTGTAATTCTTCCATTTAAGTAAGCACAACACTCGTATGCAGTAAATATGAGGAATCCGGTTTTTTATTCTCTATGTAAAACTTTGTCATTAAAAGCTTAAAGCAAAAATACACAAATGGAAAAAAAAACATGACAAAAAACATTTATAAACGATTTTGACTAGAGAATCTTATTCAAATATAACCATAACTCCATCATGCGAAGTTGACCTGTCTGTTGCTTTTATGTCATATAATTCTTCAAATCTTTCGGTTCATACACATCCTTGGCTTTCAAATACTCGAGCGTCGAGTGTTCCGGATGAAGGTAAATCCAGAAAGGCAATTAAGACACCGTGTGTTGTTTTAATTTTGTATTTCCGTCAACACATTTTGAATTGAGACGATTACATTGTGGTATCTTCAGTTTGCTTTAAATTAAAATTTTTGAAGCTCAATATTTTTGACGAACATTCTAAATAAGCAACAAAACAGATAGAATAAAATTGAATGCATCCTGTTTTAAAGATTTATTTCAGTCTTTGACTGTTCGTCTGTGAGAAACTTATAATGTACAGGGGAAGTTCAAGTGGTTCCAGAAACCTCGAGCAAAAATAAAACCCCACTCATAAGTTATTGCAATTTATTTTATTTCAATTTCAACAACATATAAGTTAGAAACCAAGTTGTGTCTATGATGATTGTTCGAAGAGATTTTCCCTAATCTGTATGTTTAAAAGTAGGCGTTTGAATAAACTCTTAGGTTGAATGTATTTGTGATCCTGATAAATAATGAGTTATTACCATTACTATAAAAATATGCAGCGATTTTAATATTTTTATTTGAGACTGTTATGGACAAGTTCAATGGTAATAGTTATATAACAGATTACAAATATAAGTCTATGTACATGTATTACATTGATCAGGGTTCTTTCAGATAAGATAAAAAGAATATAAATAAAAACAACAAAAAATGACAAAACAGCTTCATATACTATTTAACATTACAATATTGTGAAGCAATGGGTTTGATATAATTGATTGTACTTTGATGCATTCATATTGATGTAAATGAATATCTATTTAATATGATCAAAACCATGAAGAAATTTGATTTCATAATTATAATTCTCAATAGATTTTTAGTCACATTTGATTGGACAAATCCCATTAGCAATATGAGATGAGGTTATTAAATCAAATGCAGGAATGTGTGCAGATCTAATACTTCACAGGATGCACTGAAAATGAAGAGGGAACAAGTTCCAATCAATGTTATAGTTCGGTGTGACCTTGAATATGTACTGTATATAATAAAAGGAATAATTATCTGCATCAATAAGGTAATCACGTGCATGTCATTACGTTTCAAAATCTCCAAACTAATTAGCGGTTTTGATGAGAGATATTTTTTTGTCACTATCTTCCCTTATTGCTGAACAGTGATCTGATCTGCAAGGTATTTTATTGACATTCACGTGCTATCATATATCCTGTTCTGTGTAAAAACTAGTCACAAAAAAAAAAAAAAAAAAAAAAAACGCCGGGGAAAATTCAAAACGGAAAGTCCTTATTTAAATTGCAAAATTAAGAGCTAAATCACATCAAACGATTGGATAACAACTGTCATATTCCTGACTTGGTTTGAGCACTTTCTTATGAAGAAAATGATGGATTTAACCACGTTTCATAACCTGTTACATGTTTGTCTTATCGTTTGTAGTCCAAATAATTATAAAATTTCCTTTCCCTAACATCACTGTCAGGAAAGTTGTTTGGATGAAGTATTTGTTAAGTCATTGTAAAAATTGCGAGATTGCATGTTAGTTACGTAAACGTGTCACTGTTGTTGGTATCCTCAGGTGTTTATCGTTGATAGAATATATATGTTGTTGTTCGGGGTTTGTATGCTCTGTCGACTGTTATATTATTTGTGTGTGTGTTTCTCTGTTAGGAATGTTTTTGCGTTTGTTTGTGATGTATTTATGTGACGTAGTGTTTCAGTAATATTTTTTTTAATATTGTCATAAAGCGGGACAATTAAACCAGATTCAATCTACAATTTTTTTCTCTCAAAATATGTCCTGTACCAAGTCTGGAATATGACAGATAGCAAATAGTTTGTTTCTATTGTTTGTTTCTATGTGTGTTGGCGTTTCTTTTGTTGAACTTCTTTGTGTCTGCTGCTCCTTTGTTTCCCTCTTATAGTTAATGTGGTTCCCTCTTATAGTTGATATGTTTCCCTCTTATAGTTAATGTGGTTCCCTCTTATAGTTGATGTATTTCCCTCTTATAGTTGATGTGTTTCCCTCTTATAATTGCCCTCTTATAGTTGATGTGTTTCCCTCTTATAGTTGATGTGTTTCCCTCTTATAGTTGCTCTCTTATAGTTGATGTGTTTTCCTCTTATAGTTGCTCTCTTATAGTTGATGTGTTTCCTTCTTATAGTTGATGTGTTTTCCTCTTGTAGTGGCCCTCTTATAGTTGATGTGTTTTGCTCTTATAGTTGCCCTCTTATAGTTGATGTGTTTCCCTTTTATAGTTGATGTGTTTCTCTTTTATAGTTGATGTGTTTCCCTCTTATAGTTGATGTGTTTCCCTCTTATAGTTGATGTGTTTCCCTTTTATAGTTGATGTGTTTCCCTCCTATAGTTGATGTGTTTCCCTCTTATAGTTGATGTTTTTCCCTCTTAATTTGATGCGTTTCCCTCTTATAGTTGCCCTCTTATAGTTGATGTGTTTTCCTCTTATAGTTGATATGTTTCCTTCTTATAGTGGATGTGTTTCCCTCGTATAGTTAATGTGTTTTCCTCTTATAGTTAATGTGTTTTCCTCTTATAGTTGATGTGTTTCCCTCTTAAAGTTGATGTGTTTCCCTCTTATAGTATTGATGTGTTTTCCTCTTATAGTTGATGTGTTTCCCTCTTATAGTTAATGTGTTTTCCTCTTATAGTTAATGTGTTTTCTTCTTATAGTTGATGTGTTTCCCTCTTAAAGTTGGTGTGTTTCCCTCTTATAGTATTGATGTGTTTTCCTCTTATAGTTGATGTGTTTTCCTCTTATAGTTGCCCTCTTATAGTTGATGTGTTTCCCTCTTATAGTTGCTCTCTTATAGTTGATGTGTTTTCCTCTTATAGTTGCTCTCTTATAGTTGATGTGTTTCCTTCTTATAGTTGATGTGTTTTCCTCTTGAAGTGGCCCTCTTATAGTTGATGTGTTTTGCTCTTATAGTTGCCCTCTTATAGTTGATGTGTTTCCCTTTTATAGTTGATGCGTTTCCCTTTTATAGTTGATGTGTTTCCCTCTTATAGTTGATGTGTTTCCCTCTTATAGTTGATGTGTTTCCCTTTTATAGTTGATGTGTTTTCCTCCTATAGTTGATGTGTTTCCCTCTTATAGTTGATGTTTTTCCCTCTTATTTTGATGCGTTTCCCTCTTATAGTTGCCCTCTTATAGTTGATGTGTTTTCCTCTTATAGTTGATATGTTTCCTTCTTATAGTGGATGTGTTTCCCTCGTATAGTTAATGTGTTTTCCTCTTATAGTTAATGTGTTTTCCTCTTATAGTTGATGTGTTTCCCTCTTAAAGTTGCCCTCTTATAGTTGATGTGTTTCCCTTTTATAGTTGATGTGTTTCCCTCTTATAGTTGATGTGTTTCCCTCTTATAGTTGATGTGTTTCCCTTTTATAGTTGATGTGTTTCCCTCCTATAGTTGATGTGTTTCCCTCTTATAGTTGATGTTTTTCCCTCTTATTTTGATGCGTTTCCCTCTTATAGTTGCCCTCTTATAGTTGATGTGTTTTCCTCTTATAGTTGATATGTTTCCTTCTTATAGTGGATGTGTTTCCCTCGTATAGTTAATGTGTTTTCCTCTTATAGTTGATGTGTTTCCCTCTTAAAGTTGGTGTGTTTCCCTCTTATAGTATTGATGTGTTTCCCTCTTATAGTTGATGTGTTTTCCTCTTATAGTTGATGTGTTTCCCTTTTAAAGTTGATATGTTTACCTCTTATAGTATTGATGTGTTTTCCTCTTATAGTTGATGTGTTTCCGTCTTATAGTTGATGTGTTTTCCTCTTATAGTTGATGTGTTTCCCTCTTATAGTTGATGTGTTTCCCTCTTATAGTTGCCCTCTTATAGTTGATGTGTTTCCCTCTTATAGTTGCTCTCTTATAGTTGATGTGTTTTCCTCTTATAGTTGCTCTCTTATAGTTGATGTGTTTCCTTCTTATAGTTGATGTGTTTTCCTCTTGTAGTGGCCCTCTTATAGTTGATGTGTTTTGCTCTTATAGTTGCCCTCTTATAGTTGATGTGTTTCCCTTTTATAGTTGATGTGTTTCCCTTTTATAGTTGATGTGTTTCCCTCTTATAGTTGATGTGTTTCCCTCTTATAGTTGATGTGTTTCCCTTTTATAGTTGATGTGTTTTCCTCCTATAGTTGATGTGTTTCCCTCTTATAGTTGATGTTTTTCCCTCTTATTTTGATGCGTTTCCCTCTTATAGTTGCCCTCTTATAGTTGATGTGTTTTCCTCTTATAGTTGATATGTTTCCTTCTTATAGTGGATGTGTTTCCCTCGTATAGTTAATGTGTTTTCCTCTTATAGTTAATGTGTTTTCCTCTTATATTTGATGTGTTTCCCTCTTAAAGTTGATGTGTTTCCCTCTTATAGTATTGATGTGTTTTCCTCTTATAGTTGATGTGTTTCCCTCTTATAGTTGATGTGTTTTCCTCTTATAGTTGATGTGTTTCCCTTTTAAAGTTGATATGTTTACCTCTTATAGTATTGATGTGTTTCCCTCTTATAGTTAATGTGTTTTCCTCTTATAGTTAATGTGTTTTCCTCTTATAGTTGATGTGTTTCCCTCTTAAAGTTGGTGTGTTTCCCTCTTATAGTATTGATGTGTTTTCCTCTTATAGTTGATGTGTTTCCCTCTTATAGTTGATGTGTTTTCCTCTTATAGTTGATGTGTTTCCCTTTTAAAGTTGATATGTTTACCTCTTATAGTATTGATGCGTTTTCCTCTTATAGTTGATGTGTTTCCCTCTTATAGTTGATGTGTTTTCCTCTTATAGTTGATGTGTTTCCCTCTTATAGTTGATGTGTTTCCCTCTTATAGTTGCCCTCTTATAGTTGATGTGTTTTCCTTTTATAGTTGATGTTTCCCTCTTATAGTTGTTGAGTTTCCCTCTTATAGTTGATGTGCTTTCCTCTTATAGTTGATGTGTTTCCCTCTTATAGTTGATGTGTTTCCCTCTTATAGTTGCCCTCTTATAGTTGATGTGTTTTCCTCTTATAGTTGATGTTTTTCCTCTTATAATTGATGTGTTTCCCTCTTATAGTTGATGTGTTTTCCTCTTAGAGTTGATGTGTTTCCCTCTTATAGTTGCCCTCTTATAGTTGAAGTGTTTTCCTCTGATAGTTGCCCTCTTATAGTTGATGTGTTTCCCTCTTATAATTGATGTGTTCCCTCTTACAGTGAATGTGTTTTCCTTTTATAGTTGTCCTCTTATAGTTGATGTGTTTCTCTCTTATAGTTGATGTGTTTCCTTTGTATAGTTGATGTGTTTTCCTCTTATAGTTGATGTGTTTCCCTCTTATAGTTGCCCTCTTATAGTTGAAGTGTTTTCCTCTGATAGTTGCCCTCTTATAGTTGATGTGTTTCCCTCTTATAATTGATGTGTTCCCTCTTACAGTGAATGTGTTTTCCTTTTATAGTTGTCCTCTTATAGTTGATGTGTTTCCCTCTTATAGTTGATGTGTTTCTCTCTTATAGTTGATGTGTTTCCCTCTTATAGTTGATGTGTTTTCCTCTTATAGTTGATGTGTTTTCCTCTTACAGTTGATGTGTTTCCCTCTTATAGTTGATGTATTTCTCTCTTATAGTTAATGTGTTTTCCTCTTATAGTTGATGTGTTTCCCTTTTATAGTTGATGTGTTTCCCTCTTATAGTTGATGTGTTTCCCTCTTAAAGTTGCCCTCTTATAGTTGATGTGTTTTCCTCTTATAGTTGATGTGTTTCCGTCTTAAAGCTGATGTGTTTCCCTCTTATAGTATTGATGTGTTTTCCTCTGATGGTTGATGTGTTTCCCTCTTATAGTTGATGTGTTTCCCTCTTAAAGTTGCCCTCTTATAGTTGATGTGTTTTCCTCTTATAGTTGATATGTTAACCTCTTATAGTTGATGTGTTTTCCTCTTATAGTTGATGTGTTTCCCTCTTATAGTTGCCCTCTTATAGTTGATGTGTTTCCCTCTTATAATTGATGTGTTTCCCTCTTACAGTGAATGTGTTTTCCTTTTATAGTTGTCCTCTTATAGTTGATGTGTTTCTCTCTTATAGTTGATGTGTTTCCTTTGTATAGTTGATGTGTTTCCCTCTTATAGTTGATGTGTTTTCCTCTTACAGTTGATGTGTTTCCCTCTTATAGTTGATGTATTTCCCTCTTATAGTTAATGTGTTTCCCTCTTATAGTTGATGTGTTTCCCTCTTATAGTTGATGTGTTTCCCTCTTATAGTTGATGTGTTTCCCTCTTATAGTTGATGTGTTTCCCTCTTATAGTTGCCCTCTTATAGTTGATGTGTTTTCCTTTTATAGTTGATGTGTTTCCCTCTTATAGTTGTTGAGTTTCCCTCTTATAGTTGATGTGCTTTCCTCTTATAGTTGATGTGTTTCCCTCTTATAGTTGATGTGTTTCCCTCTTATAGTTGCCCTCTTATAGTTGATGTGTTTTCCTCTTATAGTTGATGTTTTTCCTCTTATAATTGATGTGTTTCCCTCTTATAGTTGATGTGTTTTCCTCTTAGAGTTGATGTGTTTCCCTCTTATAGTTGCCCTCTTATAGTTGAAGTGTTTTCCTCTGATAGTTGCCCTCTTATAGTTGATGTGTTTCCCTCTTATAATTGATGTGTTCCCTCTTACAGTGAATGTGTTTTCCTTTTATAGTTGTCCTCTTATAGTTGATGTGTTTCCCTCTTACAGTAGATGTGTTTCTCTCTTATAGTTGATGTGTTTCCTTTGTATAGTTGATGTGTTTTCCTCTTATAGTTGATGTGTTTCCCTCTTATAGTTGCCCTCTTATAGTTGAAGTGTTTTCCTCTGATAGTTGCCCTCTTATAGTTGATGTGTTTCCCTCTTATAATTGATGTGTTCCCTCTTACAGTGAATGTGTTTTCCTTTTATAGTTGTCCTCTTATAGTTGATGTGTTTCCCTCTTATAGTTGATGTGTTTCTCTCTTATAGTTGATGTGTTTCCCTCTTATAGTTGATGTGTTTTCCTCTTATAGTTGATGTGTTTTCCTCTTACAGTTGATGTGTTTCCCTCTTATAGTTGATGTATTTCTCTCTTATAGTTAATGTGTTTTCCTCTTATAGTTGATGTGTTTCCCTCTTATAGTTGATGTGTTTCCCTCTTATAGTTGATGTGTTTCCCTCTTAAAGTTGCCCTCTTATAGTTGATGTGTTTTCCTCTTATAGTTGATGTGTTTCCCTCTTATAGTTGATGTGTTTCCCTCTTATAGTTGATGTGTTTTCCTCTTATAGTTGATGTGTTTCCCTCTTAAAGCTGATGTGTTTCCCTCTTAAAGCTGATGTGTTTCCCTCTTAAAGTTGCCCTCTTATAGTTGATGTGTTTTCCTCTTATAGTTGATGTGTTAACCTCTTATAGTTGATGTGTTTTCCTCTTATAGTTGATGTGTTTCCCTCTTATAGTTGATGTGTTTCCCTCTTAAAGTTGCCCTCTTATAGTTGATGTGTTTTCCTCTTATAGTTGATGTGTTAACCTCTTATAGTTGATGTGTTTTCCTCTTATAGTTGATGTGTTTCCCTCTTATAGTTGCCCTCTTATAGTTGATGTGTTTCCCTCTTATAATTGATGTGTTTCCCTCTTACAGTGAATGTGTTTTCCTTTTATAGTTGTCCTCTTATAGTTGATGTGTTTCTCTCTTATAGTTGATGTGTTTCCTTTGTATAGTTGATGTGTTTCCCTCTTATAGTTGATGTGTTTTCCTCTTACAGTTGATGTGTTTCCCTCTTATAGTTGATGTATTTCCCTCTTATAGTTAATGTGTTTCCCTCTTATAGTTGATGTGTTTCCCTCTTATAGTTGATGTGTTTCCCTCTGATAGTTGATGTGTTTTCCTCTTATAGTTGATGTATTTCCCTCTTATAGTTGATGTGTTTCCCTCTTATAGTTGATGTGTTTCCCTCTTATAGTTGATGTGTTTCCCTCTTAAAGTTGCCCTCTTATAGTTGATGTGTTTTCCTCCTATAGTTGATGTGTTTCCCTCTTATAGTTGATGTGTTTTCCTCTTATAGTTGCTGTGTTTTCCTCTTATAGTTGATGTGTTTCCCTCTTATAGTTCATGTGTTTTCCTCTTATAGTTGATGTGTTCCCTCTTATAGTTGCCCTCTTATAGTTGATGTGTTTCCCTCTTATAGTTGCCCTCTTATAGTTGATGTGTTTCCCTCTTATAGTTGCCCTCTTAACGTTGATGTGTTTCTCTCTTATAGTTGATGTGTTTCCCGCTGATAGTTGATGTGTTTTCCTCTGATAGTTGATGTGTTTCCCTCTTAAAGCAGATGTGTTTCCCTCTTATAGTATTGATGTGTTTTCTTCTGATGGTTGATGTGTTTCCCTCTTATAGTTGATGTGTTTCCCTCTTAAAGTTGCCCTCTTATAGATGATGTGTTTTCCTCTTATAGTTGATGTGTTTCCCTCTTATAGTTGATGTGTTTCCCTCTTATAGTTGATGTGTTTTCCACTTATAGTTGATGCGTTTTCCTCTTATAGTTGATGTGTTTCCCTCTTATAGTTGATATGTTTCCTTCTTATAGTTGATGTGTTTCCCTCTTATAGTTGATGTGTTTTCCTCTTATAGTTGATGTGTTCCCTCTTATAGATGATGTGTTTTCCTCTTATAGTTGATGTGTTCCCTCTTATAGTTGCCCTCTTATAGTTGATGTGTTTCCCTCTTATAGTTGCCCACTTATAGTTGATGTGTTCCCTCTTATAGTTGATGTCTTTCCCGCGTATAGTTGATGTGTTTTCCTCTAATAGTTGATGTGTTTCCCTCTTATAGTTGATGTGTTTCCCTCTTATAGTTGCCCTCTTAAAGTTGGTGTGTTTCTCTCTTATAGTTGATGTGTTTTCCTCTGATAGTTGATGTGTTTCCCTCTTGAAGCTGATGTGTTCCCTCTTATAGTATTGATGTGTTTCCTCTGATGGTTGATGTGTTTCCCTCTGATAGCTGATGTGTTTCCCTCTTAAAGTTGCCCTGTTATAGTTGATGTGTTTTCCTCTTATAGTTGATGTGTTTCCCTCTTATAGTTGATGTGTTTCCCTCTTATAGTTGATGTGTTTTCCTCTTATAGTTGATGCGTTTTCCTCTTATAGTTGATGTGTTTCCCTCTTATAGTAGATATGTTTCCTTCTTATAGTTGATGTGTTTCCCTCTTATAGTTGATGTGTTTTCCTCTTATAGTTGATGTGTTCCCTCTTATAGTTGATGTATTTTCCTCTTATAGTTGATGTGTTCCCTCTTATAGTTGATGTGTTTCCTCTTATAGTTGCCCTCTTATAGTTGATGTGTTTCCCTCTTATAGTTGATGTCTTTCCCGCGTATAGTTGATGTGTTTTCCTCAAATAGTTGATGTGTTTCCCTCTTACAGTTGATGTGTTTCCCTCTTATAGTTGCCCTCTTATAGTTGTTGTGTTTCCTTGTTAAAGTTGATGTGCTTCCCTCTTATAGTATTGATGTGTTGCCCTCTTATAGTTGATGTGTTTCCCTCTTATAGTTGATGTGTTTTCCTCTTATAGTTGATGTGTTTCCCTCTTATAGTTGCCCTCTTGTAGTTGATGTGTTTTCCTCTTATAGTTGATGTTTCCCTCTTATAGTTGATGTGTTTCCCTCTTATAGGTGATGTGTTTTCTTCTTATAGTTGATGTGTTTCCCTCTTATAGTTGATGTGTTTTCCTCTTATAGTTGCCCTCTTATAGTTGATGTGTTCCCTCTCATAGTTGATGTGTTCCCTCTTATAGTTGATGTGGTTTCCTCTTATAGTTGATGTGTTTCCCTCTTTTAGTTGATGTCTTTTCCTCTTTTGTTCTTTGTAACCCGGATTTGGATCTTCTTTATCGAAGTATGACTTTTGAGTACCGCTTTACTACAGTTTCTGCCTTTATTTGTAACTACATGTATAAAATGCATAAAATTCCGTTATATTTTTAACGATGTGCGGAGAAAACAAAACAAACAGACATAAAAGGTAAACATGTCAAATATTGGGGTATAGTAGTTAACCTTGTGTTATAATCTTAATAATAACAAAACAGTCAAATATGTTATAAAACTAGATAAAGCATACGAGAAAAGACTTATTTGACCAGCGACAGCAATAATGTTATATTATAAAAGAGTTTTGGGCGTTGGACACATTGCATGCAGAGTTATCAAGTCATCAAGTCTAGAATTATAGTATTTCCTGTATTCATCCATATGTTATCTGATAAACAATGTCTGTGGTTATATATATAAAAGTATATACAAACTACCTCAAGCAAGTCTTATATTAATCGGATGGGCTAAAATAGTCCATACTTCACAAATATGAAAAATTACAAAAGGTAAAGATTTGTGTAACGATACGTATATAAGAAAGGTAAAAATGAACAAGATGTATTAAAATCACACCGACTCTGGCAAATAAGGGAATATAACTAAATTGGTCCATTTGTATTCAGAAGTTTCTACTAGATTTACCGATTATGATTAATATCAAGAAAACATTTCTTTTTAACTATCTTTAAACTCCTTTTAATGAGGTATCTTCACACATTTTATGTTTCTTTTCTTCAAACAAAATTGTGTTTCCCTTGAATTTCTGAAATCTATAGTTTGACGTCAAATTTCAGTGGTTTGCAAATTCGAAAAAAAAAGAGAAAAGGTCAAACCTTAAAATAAGTTAATCTCGTTTTTAACAAAATCATTTGCACCCAAAACTTGCTCAAAGAAATATATTTTTATGAGATTTGCAAGATAGCAAATGTAACTTTTGACAAAAATAAGGTTGACTATTATATTTATTATGTCTGTTTAGTTCACGCATCATTGTAAATATAAGGGAATTTGATGAGACTGTCGTCAAAGTGACAGGGTTAGCGCTATAAAACAAGGTTTAATCCACCATTTTCTACATTTGGAAATGCTTGTACCAAGTCTGGAATATGACAGTTCTTCATCCATTCGTTTTTGATGTGTTTTGTTATTTGATTTTGTCATGTTCTTATGGACTTTGCGATTGGACTTTCCTCTGATTTCAGTATTTTTGCGATTATACCTTTTTTTGAGTAAGGTTATGGATGACAATGAAGTTCTGTAGTTTTATACCTTGCACTTGAAATTCATATAACAATTCGATAAGAAAGACTATATATGAACAGCAAGATCTTATATTCCGAGATTTAATGACATCATTAACTAGCTAGGATATTGAATTTGTATACCCAAATATAACGTCCTCTGGGAATACTGGTAATCATTGCTTGGCAAACAACGATTTTATTATCAGACCAAAGTTGTCTTTGTCTGTACAATTGATATTTCATTTATTTCACACATAAACAACTCTTGGAAGACTCGTTATAAAGGTTCATCAATGTCTTCAATGCATTACAATCTAATGTTTTAAAGGAAATGTACCGGCTTACAAATGTAGCACTACATTAATGGATATCAGCATGCAAATATTAATTCATTTTGTTGAGAGTTATAAAACATTCTGTAATTGTTTACTGAACATTAGTTCATCATTAGTTTTATAACAATGTACGGTATTTTTTAATGTTAAGATGTATTATTTATGGATTAGAAAATAATTTTCATTTATGGTAGTTAATGATATTAATAAGCGTCTATCACGACGTGTTTTCAATCGAGTGTTATATAGATCAAAATCTACCCACCCCTTCCAAGCAAATTAATTCATTTACAGCATTTGGCGGGGTTCGTGTTGTAATGTCCTCTATTTTCTTTGTTTTGTTTTGTGTACTGATAACGTTATTAGTTTGTTGGTCTTTTCATTTTTAGCCAAGGCGTTGTCAGTTTATTTTTTTATATGAGTTCAAAAGTTTCTTTGATATCATTTGCCTCTCTTTTAATAATCAAACTCATCATAGATACATGAATTCAAATTTAATATATACGCCAGACGCACGTTTCGTCTACAAAAGACTCATCGGTGACGCTCGAATAATGTTTAAAAGGCCAAAAAAGTGCAAAGTTGAAGAGCATTGAGAAAACGCGTTTTATAAATTGACATTATATTATTATATACAAGATAAGTCAAGAATCATGGATGTTAACTTAATTTTATTCCTAGATAACAAGTTTGCACAATAAGTCAATTAAGAGTATCACTGGCATACTCATGGTGATTACACAAAACGAAGCACGAAGGTCAACATTAGAAACAAGAACATGAATACACGAAAATGGCATACAATAGATTTTGATAAGCTGGGCGTGTTTGCAGAAATTTATTATATACTTATCGGAATTTTACATGTTTTAAAGAGTGATGAGTTGGCAGGAATCAATTGAACTGGATTTAATCCATTTTAATAAGTTGGGCGACTTGGTTAACCAGAATGAATCGAGTTTTTTAAAAGTGGAACGAGTATGGAAACTACAGGGGGTATTTTTTTTAAAAGTGGGGCGAGTCGGTAAAAAATGTATCAATTTGGTACGGGGTGATAAAAAAAGAAATCTTATCGTAAAAAGCCCAAAAGATACCACGGATATTAAATTGGTAAATCATTCAGAATAATTTGAATTCCAAATTTACTCTGCTTTTATTTTTTCTAAACCTGCTTTCCATTAAAGAGAACAGAATATTACCATTAAAGGGTGAAATAATTGAGGCACCATTAATTACAATTTCATTGACTGATTTGGTCCGCACAAATCATTGTTACATGTATATGTATGCAGGTAAAACAAATATCTACATTTTTGACAATTCAGTTAATTATACGGTTGACCGTGCTCGTCTCTCTATTCATTATTACATTTGTATCTGTCGATTTGACTTTCGGTTTTTGAAGTCATCTAAAAGGTTAAGTAGATGTCGTTTAGTAAAATGCTGATACATTATAGAGTATCCATGCATTGCTTTTTTGTTTTTGATCGTTTGTTTTGGAGTCATTGTAATTTGGTTAAACGTTTAGATGTTATTTTAAATCAAATATATGAATTTGTGTCAAATCGGTAGACTCAAATTTGACAGTTAATGGACTTTTATTGAATATCTCAAATACTTTTGCATGCATGTTTATTTTTAATATATTTGTGCGAAATGTTTACACTATCAACTATCAAAATTATTATTTCATTTTTCTAGTTGAGCTAGTTTTCTCTTTGATTAAATATCTATGTTGTGTCAGCTGAACATAATCTATTTCATGGTTAAAACAATTCAATTAAGTTTATTCTCCCATTTGTTATTAAGTTTGATTGGATTTTTAGTCACCGTTAAATTTAATTAACTTTTTCTGTTTCCTTTTCTTATCCTACTGAAATGCATGAAATCAATTTCATGACACCAAACATAAGTTCTTAGTTTAAATTTCTATACAAAGTCACAATATTCTGAAATAATTTTTTTCTTAAAACTCCGAAATCTAAATATTCTTAGATATTATTGAATTTGCTCAACACATTCTTATAAAATAAGGAAATGATGTATGAGTTTTATATGAGTATCTACAAAGTTCAAATGAAGGGGATGTAGGCAAATATAGGCAACTGTACGGCCTTCAACAACGGGGGAAAATAACGGCCTAATCCAAAACAAAACAATTTACAGCATGTCTTTACTATATCGAATTCTTTACTTTCGGAATTTAAAATTATTGAACTTATTAATTGTTCTGATTATAATTGAAGCATTTGTTTTTAATTTTAGACTTTGGATTTTTGAGGTTGTGTACCTTCTATTGTGTAGTTGTTAAAAGAGCTTTCTCTCTATTCTAGTTTTATGTTTCGATACATTTCCAGACAAGGGTTATCAAAGACTGTTACAGAGTTATTTGCACTAAGTATAATGCCAAGACCTATAGAATTTTTTGCATGAAGAGCTAGCAGAAATTGTGACAAAACTGTTCATAATGTACATAGGCAAATGAAGGCAGTGATAAGAAATAATAAAATAAAAGAATATTTCAATAGAACTGGTCCTTTCAAAATGTTTATACATAGTTTATGTTTATACAGAGTTTATGTTTATACAGACCGAAATTGGACATTTTAGAATGTAGCGACTTATTGTATTATTAGGGTCAACCCTGGTCCTTGTGTCACTGATTTGAAATAGAATATTAATCGTAAAATAATGATTTGTTATGATTGACATGATTTGTGTGCATGCCAGCTTTCTTCAGCGCAACTTACCTTCATTATACTGGATACCTAAATTACACAAAACTTCATATAAAGAACGATACATAGCTGGGTCTTCAAAATGTTCGACTAAACATCTTTCTAAAGTACTGACTACTATTCTTTCTACAGTTAAAGATGGGCTTCAAAAATATTGTGATGAGATATATTCTACCAGTGGTGTTAACCAGATGTGGGTTCTCAAAAATTCGAAAGTTCTACTGCTTAATCTTCGATCACAATCTTTGCAATTTTGCTGCAACATAAAAACTTTTGATTTTTCTACGCTATACACTACTGTTCCGCATGCTTAGTTGAAAGATCGAGTAGGGGCAATAAGGCCCTTATTTGGCCCAAAATTTACTGCAAATTTAAAATTTATCATACATATTTTTAAACTATTGAAAAGTATCTCAGGTAGAAGGAATTCAGAAAAACAAAATAGTTTTGGACATTGAACAAGTTAACATGGCAACAAATCATTGCATATTTTGTAAAATTTTGTGATTTTCCTTGTTTTTCATCAAATATTTAAGTATATTTTCGATTGGAAAAGTATGTGCGCACCCAAGAAACAACTTTATATTTGGTGAGATTTTGTCAATAGTAATAATAAAGCTTCAGTTAAATTATTTTGTTGTTTCTTGGCTGCGCACGATGTTTCCACAACAGAAATAAAGATGGAAAACTGCATAAATTCTGAATTTTCATCGTTTTTGTGAAAACAGTACATATTATGACGTAATTGTGACGTCATCACATAAGAATCTTAATGTTTTTCATTTATATTTCTTGACCCTATGCAATTCTAAAGATTATGTGCCAATTTGAAAAAGTTATCAAACATTTTATTTTCTTGGGCCAAAACCAGGCCTTAATGCCCCTACTCCTTTCTTGTTTTGGGTTACAATAATTCATATATTGAATCACACTTAATCTTACAGAAAGTATACTGAAGATGATATTATCAAAATGCTGGACTTTTTGATCGACAATATATTTTGTTGAGTTTTGAGGATTTATATTTCAACAGACAGTCGGTATTCCAATGGGTACTAATTGTGCACCCCTGCTGGCCGATTTGTTTTTGTACTCGTATGAAGCAGAATTCATTTAGAACTTTCTAAAGAAAAAGCACCTTGTGATATTCTTTAATTTTACTTTCCGATATATTGATGATGTTCTATCATTGAATAACCCATATTTCAGCCAATACTTACATCTCATACATCCCAGTGAACTTGAAATTAAGGATAATACCGATACTAGAAGGACTGTTTCATACCTTGATCTTTTCCTCAATATTGACGCAGATGGACGACTTCACACGAAAATCTATGATAATCGGGACGATTTCAACTTCCCAATGATCAATTTCCCATTTCTCAGCAGTAACATACCCTCTGCCCCTTCGTATGGTGTTTACATATCACAATTGATACGTTATTCTCGTGCTTGTTCACACTATACGGACTTCATATACATGAGTGTGCTCCTTACGAAGAAACTGCTCCAACAAAGTTATGAGGAGGACAGATTAAAATTGACACTCCGTAAATTTTATGGACACCAACACCAATTGGTGGAACCATACGAGGTGTCTTTGACCAAACTAGCTAAGGGCATTTTTACTACATGGTAGATTGTGGTTTGTCATTACGTCGTCTAATCTTTAAATACCAAACGTGACTTATTCCCGATTGTGACTGTTTTGCTGAGTGTGAATTCGCATTACCATAAGACGTGTTACGGTACTTATCTATCCCAAATTCATGTATTTAGTTTAAATTTTTTAATGTTATATTTGTAATTCTCATCGGAATTTGCCAAATGTGTTGACGTCTTTTCTATTATATTCATGTGTTATGGTAAAGAAAATTAATCACCGCCTTCATTTATTCGATTTGATTTTGTTCAACGTAATCTGTGCAATGTTTTACTTACGTTTGAAGTTAGATTCAAAACAAACCGGACATTGCTATATAATACAGTTAATTGCTACCTTAGTTTGCTATAAATAAGTATTGAAATGTGCATTGTTATTTAAAGTAATATCAGTATTTAGTTCAAATATCAACTTAAATCAATCCTAACTTTATCTAATTCATTCAAATGTGACGTCATTTTTATTTTTTTGATGATCTGATCAACTAATTCAAATGTGACGTCATATTTTTGTAATTTTTGACAATTTCTAATATGACGTCACTTGGCGTTGAGGTTTAAACTTATTCGGATGTGTTGCATTTTGTCGGGTTATGTAATGTATTTCGGTTGTTTCCTGCAATTAGCTAATACTTCAGTTTTATCTTTTGTATAGGCATTTTATAAAATTTACTGTTTGTAAAAGTATAAATTGTTCTAAATAATAGGGATGTTCTGGTACCTAACAGAAAACCCTGGCCGTTTTTTTTAACCTTTGGTCCTCGATGCTGTTCAACTTTGTACTTGTTTTGGCTTTCAAACTTTTGTATCTGGGCGTCACTGGTGAGTCTTGTGTGGACAAAATGCACCTCTGGCGTATTAATTTTTTTTAAACTTGTTGCCTTTTGTTAGCTATTATTCGTGTGTTTCTTTGTCAATTGTCTTCTCCTATTTATTTATATTGTACTCCTGTAATGTTGTGTTGTCATTTTAATGTTCTATTTCACATGGCCATAAAAGAGAGAGGTTTGTAATGCCACCAAACCAGGTTCAATCCACCATTTTTACCTTTAAAAATGTCCTGTACCAAGTCAGGAATATGGCCATTGTTATATTATAGTTCGTTTCTATGTGTGTTACACTTTAACGTTGTGTTTCCGTTGTGTCGTTTGTTTTCTCTTATTTTTGAGTGTGAATTCACATTACTATAAGACGTGTCACTGTACTTATCTATCCCAAATTCATGTATTTGGTTTTGATGTTATTTTAGTTATTCTCAACGGATTTTGTCTAATGCTAAAAAAAAAGTAAAATCACAAAAATACTGAACTCAGAGGAAAATCAATTCGGAAAGTCCATAATCACATGGCAAAATCAAATAACAAAACGCATCAAAAACGAATGGACAAGAACTGTCATATTCCTGACTTGGTACAGGCATTTTCAAATGTAGAAAATGGTGGATTGAACCTGGTTTTATAGCTAGCTAAACCTCTCACTTGTATGACAGTCGCATCAAATTCCATTATATAGTCACCGATGCGTGAACAAAACAAACAGACATAATAGGTAAAAATGTCAAAAATAGGGGTACAGCAGTCAACATTGTGTTATCATCTTAATCACTATAAAAACAACAAATGTAACGAAGAAGCACAAAAAGGCATACATCAAATTAACATCCTCATTTTGATTATATTATACGATTATATTTGTCTATGTAAAATGCACCCATCAAGGAAGGAGGGTATGGGTACTGGTGTAAAATTGCGAGTTTGAAATTCGCACAGGTAGACATGAAATAATTTTGTCGTTCAAAGTATGACGGGATGCATAAATACAGTCACGCAAAATAGATATAACAAACACTGACTTAGCAGTTAAAGTAATAATAATAAATAAAATAATATTGTGGTTCAAAGTATGACGTGATACATAAGTACAGAGTCACGTAAAATGTATATCACAAAAAAAGTTGGTTAACAGTAAAAGTAATATTAATGAATAAATGAATTAATGCTAAGTCCGTTCTGTGTGTGTGTGTGTTACATTTTAATGTTTTGTCGTTTTTCTCTTATATTTAATGCGTTCCCTCCGTTTTAGTTTGTTACTCCTATTTTGTTTTTTGTCCATGGATTTTTGAGTTTTGAACAGCGGAATACTACTGTTGCCTTTATTTGGCCATGATTATCATTTTTATATGACTTTGTAGCAGTTGATGATGTGAATTCGAGGCACGTGCCACCATAGGCATAATTCTGTTACAATTGTTCTGATAGTTTTCTTTACCAAACTTTTTCCACTGACCTTCAATTTCCAGCTGTGCATACTACGTACTTTGTCACATAAAGGAAAACCATAGAAGATGTGTCTATTTTCCGTCAAAACATTATATTCTGCTTTGGGGAGCGGTTTTTAGAATGTAATACGTTTATATCTTTGTCATCAATCTTTATTGAAGTGGTATTGTATATATTTTCCTTTATAGTATTTCATTGACCTGTTGAAAGCTTTATTCCAATCAAATTTCTTCAAGTATCGATACAAATATAAAGATTTGTTTATGATCAGAAGTTATATATATATTTAACAAGGTACGTTGATGCCTGACATTATATCTTTACTGAAACCTTTAAGTTGCGCTAATTATTACATTATACAACGATGGGCTTCAATAAATTAAAGTTATAAATATTACCTAATGTAAAATGTTAAATAGCAAACACCGAACTCCGAGGAAAATTCAAAACGGAAGGAGAGAAGCTTAAACACATCAAACGAATGGATAACAACTGCCATATTGCTGACTTGCTACAGGCATTTTCTTATATAGATAATATTCAATTTAAAAAAAAGAATTTCTTTTGTAATGTTTTAGTTGTTTAACATGTCTTTTGTACTTTGTTGTTTATTGTATTCGTATGACACACGTTCTATTAAATATGTGTTATATTTTGATTTCACCAATTGTCTTAATGCTTTTGTAGCACCATTTATTATACACATCCCAATTCTAAATTGGATAAAAACAAAATTCAGTATGAAAATGTTTCTAAACTTTAATGACATTTAGACATCTTAGAAACAGTAAATGTTTGATGAGGTGCACTGTTAAATCTCCAAACCTAATCAATTCATTCTTGACAATATAAGAGAGAGATGTATGGGTTTAGCAGTAATATTTCGGATGACATCGGATTTTATTTACGGTGTCAATATCTCTCGTGTATAACTGAATGCGATGTACTAGAGTGTAATACTTCTCCTTTGGTATTGATAGATATGAAAAGCAATGTGTAGATATTATATGAAGTATTTGGCAATACCATTATTGTTTTATTCCAATTATTAACGAAATCATCTTCAAGATTATAAATTTATATTTCACCTTCAAAAGTTGAGAACGTAAACAGTAAAATCACAAACATACTGAACTCAGAGGAAAATTTAATCGAAAAGTCCATAATCACATGGCAAAATTAAATAAAAAAGCACATCAAAAACGAATGGATAAGAACTGTCATATTCCTGAGTTGGTACAGGTAATTTCAAATGTAGAAAATGGTGGATTAAACCTGGTTATATATCCCCATACCTCTCACTTTGTACAACAGTCTCATCAAATTTCGTTATATTAACAATGATGCATGAACTAAACATGATTTTTTTAGTTTTTGATCCGTTTTTGATGCGTTTTGTTATTTGATTTTGCCATGTGATTATGGACTTTCCGAATTGATTTTCCTCTTAGTTCAGTATTTTTGTGATTTTACTTTTTATACATAATAAATAATCTAGTCAAAATATGGGTACAGCAGTCATCATCGTGTTATAATTTTAAAAGAAATAATTTAACAGAACACAAAAGCATCTATCAAGTTACAAACACTTGCATTGCTTCGCGTGTCTGATGTCAGAAAATTTATACGTCACATATTTTTGTCGTTTAAGGTTTATACAAACAATTTTATAAATTTCACATGGACAATGCTAACATACAGGGTTAAAAATCAAAAGTATGTAAGAATTAATTTAACATTTTGACCGAGATATAAAATAGTACAAAAGTTCTATAGAATTTATAAGAATCAACAAATAGGTATTCCACTACGCGATTGAATAATTATGACATTTGTAGTTCAACGTATTTTCTAATTCATAATAGAAATATATCATAATGACATAAAATAGAACAATATCATACGGACGGGATCTTTTAAAGTACAAAGTCACGTTGTAAGAACCAAAGAAACACAAAAAAGTAGCGCAATAAAGGCAACAGTAGTATACCGTTTTTCAAAACTCACAAATCCATGGACAAAAAACAAAATCGGGGTAACAAACCAAAACTGAGGGAAACGCATTAAATATAAGAGGAGAACAACGACACAACATTAAAATGTAACACACACAGCAACGGACTTAGCATTAGACAAAATCCGATGAGAATAACCAATATAACATCAAAACCAAATACATGAATTTGGGATATAAAAGTACCGTGACACGTCTTATAGTTATGTGAATTCACACTCAAATATAGGAGAGAAAACAAACGACAAAACGGAAACACAACGTAAAAATGTTACACACACAGAAACGAACTTATATAAGTTATATCTTAATATTGGGTTGTAACAGTTGATGTTGTGAACTCGAAACACGTGCCACTATAGACATGCTCATGTTGTAATTGTTCTGATGGCTTTTCTTTACAAAACCATTTTTCCACTGACCTTCAACTTTCAGCTGTTAATATGTGTGAATTTTGTCACATAAAAGGAAACCATAGATATAAGAAGATGTGTCTATTTACAGTTAAAACATTATATTCTTCTTTGGGGAGCGATTTCAGAATGTCATAAACACCTTATTGAAGTGGTATTGTACATATCTATATTCAGAGTATCTCGTTGACTGTTAATAGCTCCATTCAAATCGAATTTCTTCAAGTATCGATACAAATATAAAGAATTGGTTATGATCAGAAGTTATATTGTCAAATGGCAAAAACAAAAAGCTCAAACACATCGAACGTACTGTCATATTCTTGGCTTGTTACAGGAATTTTCTGATGTTGATATATTCACTTTAAAGAAAGTATTTTCTTTTGTAATGTTTTAGTTGTTTTACATGACTTTTGTATTTTGTTGTTTATTGTTTTCGTATGAAACACACTTTATTAAAAATGTGTTATATTTTGCCTTCCGTAATTCATTTCTGAGATTTTACCAACGGTCTTAATGCTTTTTAGCACCATTTATCATATATATACATCCCAATACTTAATTGAATAGAAACTAAATTCAATATGAACATGTATCTAAACATTAATGACATTTAAGACATCTTAGAAACAGTAAATGTTTGATGAGGGGCACTGTTAAATCTCCAAACGTAATCAATTCATTCTAGACTATATATTAGAGAAAGAAATGTATGGGTTCACCAGTAATGTTTCAGATGACATCGGATATTATTAACAATGTCAAGATCTCTCGTGTTTACTGTATGTGATGTACTGGGGTGTAATATTTCTCATTTGTTCATGATAGATATGAACATCACTATTTAGATACTATATAAAGTATTTGGCAATATCATTATTGTTTTATTGTAACTATAAAAGAAATCATTTCAAAAATTGTATATGTATATATTTATTATATTACTATTTCGCCTATGTAATTTATTCAAATATTTTCCAGTTATATTTTAGACTTTTTTATAAGACCAGGATTGTACAGGATAATAATACCAATTCAGATCTTCTCGCTATATGATCAATGGACAAGGGGTAGTAAAAACTCATCGGAAATAATCAAAAGTGCAGACAACATCACGACCAAACGAAAAAAAAAGACAATAAACGATAAACGATC
The DNA here is from genome assembly GCA_037788925.1 of Mytilus galloprovincialis. Taxonomy (NCBI): domain Eukaryota; kingdom Metazoa; phylum Mollusca; class Bivalvia; order Mytilida; family Mytilidae; genus Mytilus; species Mytilus galloprovincialis. Next base: position 76,323,136 of record CM075340.1, read on the forward strand.
TACAAAACACTTAACAGAAAATTTACAGATTCAGGAGCTAAAACACAATAGAAAACTATGGTTAACTCATGCAAAAAGGGAGTATCGACAATATTTACTCCACTGGTGCCATATAAAGTGCCTGCATTACTTTTATTCAATCAAATTCATCTCTTACAAAAGATTTATAGACAGATCATGATAATAATAATGATGATAACTATCAATATTATTATTATTATTATTATTATTATCTGAACAATCATCCTTATTATTATTGTCACTAGTCATTATGAAGTGTTTGATGATTTGTTAATATTTTTGCATCGGTTTCCGGTTTAAGCCATGGCGTTTTTGATTTTTCATCGACTTATAAGGTTTGTCTTATTTGTATCATCCGCCTCTAATTTACTTTTTTCGAAATTATCCCTTTCAACAGAAACCAACGTCCATATGACCACCACTACAGAATGTTCTATATATACAGATATCTGATATAATAACAAACCTTCAAACAGTTGTATCTTTGTTTAAATCTTTGTAAACAAAAATGATGTTCCATCAGAATGGTTTATTTGTAAAGATTTATTCCATTTAACAGTGTAATGACATTTTCCACTAGAATTTCTAACAAAATCTATTTTCTTCTATTATCTATTTGAGACGAGGAAAGTCAATTATAAAATCTTAAGTTAGCATTTGATTTCAGCACTGATAGTTTTTACATTCACGTAATGACGATAAATTAGACATTTTCATTGCTAAGTTCAAATCAAATTACTGCAAACAGCAATTCAGAGCCTTCAATTGAAGCTTAGCTCTATTTCATTACAATAAATCTGTCAAGAGCCAGTGAAACATGAAATTGTAACCTAATTGGATAACTTCCTTTTTATATCCAACTGTATCGTAAAATGGTTTCGTATATTATGTTGCTAATTTCTTTAATTTTTAAATTATATATTGAATAATGTTTTAAGAAATCCATTAGATCTTTCGAAATATCGCAGACATGTCGCATTTTATATATATAAAAAAAGTAAATGTGGGCTTACAAGCTATGTATTTATTATTGTTGTACTCTAACTTTTTTACATTCAGGTTATTTTCATAGCATCAAACTTTCCTTATATTTCAAAATAAAATTGCTTTTTCAATCTAGTAATTATGACTCAATGCTTGTTTTATATGATAATATTTAGTTTAATGATAATATTTAGAATAAATAATAGTCACCAATACGCATACAATAAATGAACACATTTATCAGACTTCATTCAATTCGATTTGTATTGTTTCTACATACAACTTGCTATTCAAAAGTTATAGTGTATTTGCTGTTCTTCATCCGTTCTTTGAATTGTGCATCGAATCTGTTATTCTGGTTTACGGTAAAATGAGTTTTCCAGTCTCCTATGTCTCCTGGTAATAAAAAGAATAACAAAGTTATTAAAAAGATAAAAATGTTGCTCTCAACATTTTCTTTCACAATATCATAAATAAAACGAGCAGTTTTTATCTAAAAGTACATTTATATGTATGTTGCATTGTTGTTTGTTTTTGTTGCACTTCAGTGTTCTGTTATTTAGTTGTTTTCCTCTCTTACAATTCATATGTTTCCCTCGGTTTTTAGTTTGTAACGAAGATTTGTTTTCTCTCAATTGATTCATGACTTATGAACAGCGGTTACGATGATTGTTCTTACTCTTGGTGGTATAGCCATTTTAAGCCATTGCAACACTAGGCAACGCTAGGCAACGCTAGGCAACGTTAGGCAATCAATAATCAACCAATGATGAACAGTTTATTCCTCTGATACATTTTATCCATCAGTACAGATACTAAACTGCTATAAGAACGAGCATTGTATTGGTGCTCCTTATTGAAATTATTCTCATCACATTGACGTTTGGAGGCTTAGACTCCTGTGAAAAGTTATTACTATACGGTTTATTATATTCAATACAATCGTTTAACTTAATTTACAAATTCTATCTATGGTATGTAGCAATGACTGCCATTAAAGATTAATGCTTTGCTATGGATTTTTATATTTACATATGTTAGAATACTGATTACATATTTTGGATACAAACAATAGACTAGTTTTACCTTTTCTGTAAATGAATCCTTTCTCTTCTTTCATGTTGACAAACTTGGTGTTATCAGTTTTTTTGCTCTGCATATTTTTAAACGAAGTTGCTTCTGTAATGTTTTCCAATATCTGGTCCGAAACAGTTATTTCTAAAAAATCTGCAAGTTTTCTTATTTGGGTCTTAGGTTTCTAAAATGCATAGATAGCTTATTAATTCTATGTATACATTTATAATATAGACTGAACAAATTAAAAATACAACTGATATCGGCGTATCAACACTTTTTTTTATCATTCAATAAATCTCCAACATTTGGTTTTTTAGATAAGTAGAGAGAATTGAATTTAAATAAATGTATAATATTTATTATTTAATAACTCAAAAAACTAAAATATCGGCCTTACATATAAGTGTCCTTTCTTTATATGAAAGCTAACTTACCCTTTTAAAGTCCTCATAATAACAGGTATAAATTATTCCTGGGTATTGTAAAGAAGCCTCTTCCATTTCTAATTCGTAATCATACCAAGAACCATAAAATACTACAAAAGAATCAAAAGATGGACGTAGACATGTAATGCTGTATCTCAAAACACAGGATTATACCATCATGCCTTATTTATTATTATAGAAAATGAAATGACTTTAAAAACTATCATAATAATTAATAGCGTAATGTACAGTGTATTATATACCAAATGTGTAAGAAGTTGAATAATGTGTATATGTGAGAAGTCAAATTAAAAAAAAATGTTTGATAAAATTCTAGCATTTTGGTTTGATTGATTGATTGATTGGTAATTGATCTACGACGCATCAGCACAAAAAGATAGATCGATGCATTTTTATCAAAAGAAATTTTCCTAAATACTGTTGATATGCACATGCTCTGCATTGCAGTGATAGAAGAGTGTGTAGGAAAACACATGAAAGCTGAATTTCACTGATAATAACGATTAATGAGGATTTTTACGTTACAACCTTTTTAAGGAGGTCTTTTGTGTTTATTATACCGAGGGAGACTAGTAGCCTGTTCTTTTCCTTAAGCGTAACACGACAGGTGTCATTGTTTGAGCAAGAATCACCTTCCTTTTTCTCAATTTTCATAGCTAACTCAAAATATTGGTGGGTTATCAGTTTTTGAAATTAATGCAAATAATAAGTTTTTGAATATTGTTTTGTGGATTCTTATATGTCATATTGTTTTTCTTTTTTACACGTGATGATCTGTTAGAATTTATAATCTCTTGGTAGCTTCTTACTTTTTATACTAATAGTGATCATTTCAGCATCAAAAAAACTTATGACGAGCTATTCGTTTTTAGTTGATATCATACAACTGTTTTTGAAACACTTAATTACTTTGAAACTCTGACTCTGATTGCCTCAATATATGACACAACCTTTTGGAATAGTGCTCTTAATTCATTAAACCGTTGTTATCAAACGTTTTCATTCGAAGTAGTGGTCTGAAAGTATAAGTTTGGTATATTTGATGATATTTTTGAACACATAGATGTTTGGTCGTTTTATTACAAAACCCTGCTATTAGTTTTTTTGATTTTATTAGCTGTTTGGGTACTTTAAATGCCTATTAATTGTTTCGCCAATTCAGTAAACGGAAAATATGATCTGTTCTGTAATGTAAAAAATGATTTCAGTTACCGGTATATATAGAACGTCAGAATGATAAAATTCATCTTCCATTATCATATGAATTCATCTAGAATTGTGGTAATATCTTCTACCTTTACCAGAGGAATATTTATCTCACAAAAAATAGTGCTACTACTCCTATTAGACAAATACAGTTTGAAACTCTGGTGCTACGTACTTTTTCCTGAAATCCAATTCTCAAAATATGTCTCCCATGGAACATCGTAGTTCATCACAACATCTCTCTTAGCATGATGATAAAGAGAAACGCATATGTCTTTAGGATTTCTAATCATATGAACAATTTTCCCTTTATTTTGTACATGTTGTGTAGGGATACACTTAAACGACAAATGAGTATTTAAAATTCTCGGTGACGGAAGTGAATCTAAGACAGATAACTCCGTTATTCCCTCCAGCGTTCTTTGACCTTTGGTTCCAGAAGCAAGGGTTGTAGTTTTGTTTACTAACATTGTTATAATTTCATCCAGCCAATGAACGCCTGTAATATAATTCAAAGAAGTAATTTGAATAAGATTAACTAGTATTGTTATATGCTTCACACAGTTTTCAGGTTTTATAGATTTCCCATTTTTGATTTTGTTATACATTTTGATACTACTATTTACACCACTGGGTCGATGCCACTGCTGGTGGACGTTTCGTCCCCGAGGGTATCACCAGTCCAGTAGTCAACACTTCGGTGTTGACATGAATATCAATATTGTGGTCATTTATATAAATTTCCCGTTTACAAAACTGAATTTTTCGAAAAACTAAGGATTTTCTTATCCCAGGAATAGATTACCTTAGCCGTATTTGGCACAACTTTTTGGAATTTTGGATCCTAAATGCTCTTCAACTTTGTACTTGTTTGGCTTTATAAATATTTTTGATATGAGTGTCACTGATGAGTCTTATGTAGACGAAACGCGCGTCTGGCGTACAAAATTATAATCCTGGTACTTTGATAACTATTTACACCACTGGGTCGATGCCACTGCAGGTGGATGTTTCGTCCCCGAGGGTATCACCAGCCCAGTAGTCAACACTTCGGTGTTGACATGAATATCAATATTGTGGTCATTTTTATAAATTTCCCGTTTACAAAACTGAATTTGTCGAAAAATTAAGGATTTTCTTATCCCAGGAATAGATTACCTTAGCCGTATTTGGCACAACTTTTTGGAATTTTGGATCCTAAATGCTCTTCAACTTTGTACTTGTTTGGCTTTATAAATATTTAGATATGAGCGTCAATGATGAGTCTTATGTAGACGAAACGCGCGTCTGGCGTACAAAATTATAATCCTGGTACTTTGATAACTATTTGGTACATTTTCCTAACAGAGTCTACGACTAGTGAACAAACAGGTGATATACACATACTTTTGTTTCACTCATTCATATGAGTGCTTAGTACTGTACTAGTGAACAAACAGGTGATATACACATACTTTTGTTTCACTCATTCATACGAGTGCTTAGTACTGTACTAGTGAACAAACAGGTGATATACACATATTTTTGTTTCACTCATTCATATGAGTGTTTAGTACTTTACTAGTGAACACACAGGTGATATACACATACGTTTGTTTCACTCATTCATATGAGTGTTTAGTACTGTACTAGTGAACACACAGGTGATATACACATATTTTTGTTTCACTCATTCATATGAGTGTTTAGTACTGTACTAGTGAACAAACAGGTGATATACACATACTTTTGTTTCACTCATTCATATGAGTGTTTAGTACTGTACTAGTGAACAAACAGGTGATATACACATACTTTTGTTTCACTCATTCATATGAGTGCTTAGTACTGTACTAGTGAACAAACAGGTGATATACACATATTTTTGTTTCACTCATTCATATGAGTGTTTAGTACTTTACTAGTGAACAAACAGGTGATATACACATACTTTTGTTTCACTCATTCATATGAGTGCTTAGTACTGTACTAATGAACAAACAGGTGATATACACATATTTTTGTTTCACTCATTCATATGAGTGTTTAGTACTGTACTAGTGAACAAACAGGTGATATACACATACTTTTGTTTCACTCATTCATACGAGTGCTTAGTACTGTACTAGTGAACAAACAGGTGATATACACATATTTTTGTTTCACTCATTCATATGAGTGTTTAGTACTTTACTAGTGAACACACAGGTGATATACACATACGTTTGTTTCACGCATTCATATGAGTGTTTAGTACTGTACTAGTGAACACACAGGTGATATACACATATTTTTGTTTCACTCATTCATATGAGTGTTTAGTACTGTACTAGTGAACAAACAGGTGATATACACATACTTTTGTTTCACTCATTCATATGAGTGCTTAGTACTGTACTAGTGAACAAACAGGTGATATACACATACTTTTGTTTCACTCATTCATATGAGTGTTTAGTACTGTACTAGTGAACAAACAGGTGATATACACATACTTTTGTTTCACTCATTCATATGAGTGCTTAGTACTGTACTAGTGAACAAACAGGTGATATACACATACTTTTGTTTCACTCATTCATATGAGTGTTTAGTACTGTACTAGTGAACAAACAGGTGATATACACATACTTTTGTTTCACTCATTCATATGAGTGTTTAGTACTGTACTAGTGAACAAACAGGTGATATACACATACTTTTGTTTCACTCATTCATATGAGTGCTTAGTACTGTACTAGTGAACAAACAGGTGATATACACATACTTTTGTTTCACTCATTCATATGAGTGCTTAGTACTGTACTAATGAACAAACAGGTGATATACACATACTTTTGTTTCACTCATTCATATGAGTGCTTAGTACTGTACTAGTGAACAAACAGGTGATATACACATACTTTTGTTTCACTCATTCATATGAGTGCTTAGTACTGTACTAATGAACAAACAGGTGATATACACATACTTTTGTTTCACTCATTCATATGAGTGCTTAGTACTGTAAATACTGTACATAAAAATATGTTTTAAAATAGACAACTTTCCTATAATGTTAGTATATTATAGACTCTTACTTTTTCTGAACAGAATGGTTCTCCATTTTATATTCGTATTTGACACTTATTGCAATGTCGTATTATAGGGTTATTGCATGAATATTGGGGAATATTGTCCCGAGTAGAATTTTATATTGCACGAGCTTGCGAGTGCAATATATGTTCTACGAGGGACAATATTCCCAAATATTCATGCAATAACCCTTTTATTGTATAGCAATATAATATTTGAGAGTAAAAATTGGTTTAAACTAAGATTTTGTCGTTGATGACGTCATGAATTTTGAAGATTTATTGCACTAGTGCAATATTAGAATTTATTGCACGCTAACTTTTGGTTACGTTCTGTGGGAAATATTATATTGCTATGCAATAATATATATTATTGAGATGTGAACACTAAATAAATTTTGTTTATTGGAAAAGATGTTGCGTACCATCTAAATGTACCTGAGATCACCCAAGATGCTGGTTCGTGTTACCCAGTCGTTTGTTTTCTATGTTGTGTTTTGTTAATTGTTGTTTGTCTGTTGATCTTTTTCTTTTTTAGCCATGGTGTTGTCAGTTTGTTTTCTCTTTAAATATAATATTGAATCATTGAATTGAGTTTTATCTAATAAAATTGAGAATGGAAATGGGGAATGTGCCAAAGAGACAACAACCCGACCATAGAAAAAAACAACAGCAGAAGGTCACCAACAGGTCGTCAATGTAGCGAGAAATTCCAGCACCCGGACGCGTCCTTCAGCTGGCCCCTGAACAAATACATACTAGTTCAGTGATAATGAACGCCATACTAATTTCCAAATTGTACACAAGAAACTTAAATTAAAATAATACAAGACTAACAAAGACCAGAGGCTCCTGACTTGGGACAGGCGCAAAAATGCGGCGGGGTTAAACATGTTCGTGAGATCTCAACCCTCCAACTATACCTCTAGCCAATGTAGAAAAGTAAACGCATAACAATACGCACATTAAAATTCAGTCCAAGAGATGTCCGAGCCTGATGTCAGAAGATGTAACCAAAGAAAATAAACAAAATGATAATAATACATAAATAACAACAGACTACTAGCAGTTAACTGACATGCCAGCTCCAGACTTCAATTAAACTGACTGAAAGATTATGATTTCATCATATGAACATTAGGCACAATCCTTCCCGTTAGGGGTTTAGTATCATACCATCATAACATATATGAGAAGAACATAATCCGTGTCATGCCAACAACTGGTTTTTGAATAAATGTGTTTAGTTCTGTAACAGACATGATTTAGAGCTTTTAGTGCAACTAATCGTATAGATTACTTCGTTCTGAAGACTGCATATATTTTTGTGACGTACTAATCTATGCGTATAAAATAAAATTTATAATGATAATGTCGATGGCTTCGTGTGACAAATGCTATTTTTAGTTTGATAAAAGAACTGTTATGTTCGGTACTATCTTTATCCCAACAAATAAAAGTATATGGTCCTACCTGCTTTCAGGTAAGTACAAATGATTACATCTGTTTCCCTTGACTGGAAGTCTTTGACATCCTTTATTGTTTGTTCTGGTCCTTTCTCTCTGAAGGCTCTCAGTGATATATAGGTAACACCTTTATACACAGGCAAGGGTACGGGTTCTAGTACTGGCATTCTGTTGTTTTATCTTGCGGAAATATATACAATTCTACATTATGACAATAATAATTGCATAACATTTATGTTAGTTTGAGCATGTTGTGTATAATTTGGCCTTTCTTTTGTGTCTATGTGCATTACTTTTGTACCTTTTCAATACAAAATCGGTAAAATATAAAAATTCAAGTTTTTTTTCTCCATTTTATTAAGGTACCAGAAACATTTCTGGATTATATGGCAAGCGCGTTGAACGTCAGACCGTCGTTCATCTATGTGTTCAAACACAAATGTTTTCCTGTACCACTCTATTGAATGGAATAAAACTCATACAGATGAAAGATAGTATTCCACATTCCAAACTAAAAGACAAATTGAAAGAGTTGGTATTGCTTTGCTTCGTAAAAAAGAATGGCCAACGTAGATACAAGTATCTTGTCTTAGGGAGGGATAAATCCTACTTTGTAAAGGATCACTCTGATTCGAACAAACAATTCTCTGAAACTGATATTATCAAGATGCTTGATTTCTTGATTGACATCCCAAATTCATGTATTTAGTTTAAATGTTTAATGTTATATTTGTAATTCTCATCGGATTTTGTCAAATGTGTTGACGTCTTTTCTATTATATTTATGTGTTATGGTAAAGAAAATTAATCACCGCCTTCATTTATCAGATTTGATTTCGTTCAAAGTAATCAGTACGATATTTTACGTTTGAAGTTAGATTCATAACAAACCTGACATAGTTTTATAATATAGTTAATTGCTACCTCAGTTTTATATTAATAAGAATTAAAATGTGCTTTGTTATTAAATGCAATATCAGTATTTAGTTCAAATATATAATCTTAAATTAATCCTAATTCTATCTTATTCATTCTTATGTGACGTCATTTTTCATTTTTTGATGCTCTGTTTTACTAATTCAAATGACGTCATTTTTTCGTCATTTTTCAGTTTCAAATAGGACGTCACTTGGCGTAGAGGTTTAAACGTATTCGGATGTGTCTACTTTTGTGTTTCAAATGTCTGGTTATGTAAATGTATTTCAGTTGTTTCCTGTAATTAGTTAATACTTCAGCTTTATCATGACTGTACATCTTTTGAATATTCATTTTATTAAATTTACTGTTTGCAAAAGTATAAATTACTCTAAATTATAGGGATTTTCTGGTAACTTAACAGAAAACCCTTGCCGTTTTTGGCACAACCTTTTTGATCTTTTGGTCCTCGATGCTGTTCAACTTTGTACTCGTTTCGGCTTTCAAACTTTTGTATCTGTGCGTCACACATAGGTCTTGTGTGGACAAAATACACTTCTGGCGTATTAAAATTTTGAACTTGTTGCCTTTTGTTGGCTGTTGTTCGTGTGATTCTTTGTCAATTGTGTTCTCCAATTTATTTATATTGTAGTCCTGTGTTGTCATTTTGATGTTATATTTCACATGGCCATAAAAGTGCGAGGTTTGGCATGCCACAAAACCAGGTTCAACCCACCATTTTTTCCTTTAAAAATGCCCTGTACCAAGTCAGGAATATGGTCATTGTTATATTATAGTTCGTTTCTGTGTGTATTACATTATAACGTTGTGTCGTTTGTTTTCTCTTATTTTTGAGTGTAAATTCACATTGCGATAAGACGTGTCACGGTACTTGTCTATCCCAAATTCATGTATTTGGTTTTGATGTTATATATATATGTTATATTTGTTATTCTCGTGGGATTTTGTCTATATGTGTTACATTTTAGTGTTATGTCGTTGTTCTCCTCTTATATTTAATGCGTTTCCCTCGGTTTTAGTTTGTTATCCCGATTTTGTTTTTTGTCCATGGATTTATGAGTTTTGAACAGCGGTATACTACTGTTGCCTTTATTGACAACATATTTGTTACGTTCGGAGGACGTGTTTTTCAACAGACTGTCAGCATTCCAATGGGAACAAACTGTGCCCCTCTACTTGCTGACTTGTTTCTTTATTATTATGAGGCTGACTTCATGCAGGAACTTCTTAGGAAGAAAGATAAGAAGTTAGCAATATCCTTTCACTCTACTTTTCGCTATATAGATGATGTTCTTTCACTAAATAATTCAAAATTTGGTGACTATGTGGAACGCATCTATCCAATCGAGCTAGATATAAAGGATACTACAGATACAGTTAAGTCGGCCTCATATCTTCACTTACATCTAGAAATTGACAATGAGGGTCGGTTGAAAACAAAACTTTACGACAAAAGAGATGATTTCAGCTTTCCAATTGTGAACTTTCCATTTCTAAGTAGTAACATTCCAGCAGCACCTGCATACGGGGTATATATCTCCCAATTGATACGATATTCCCGTGCTTGCATTTCCTATCATGATTTTCTTGATAGAGGGTTGCTGATCACAAGGAAGCTATTAAACCAAGAGTTCCAAATGGTGAAGTTGAAATCATCCCTTCGTAAATTTTATGGACGCCATCACGAATTGGTTGACCGTTATGGAATAACCGTTTCACAAATGATATCGGATATGTTCCTTACGTCGTAACTACAATCCCCATCCCTTTCATGAATGTGACCTACCGAATTAGACTATTTACCGGATTTGTTATCACATAAGCAACACGACGGGTGCCGCATGTGGAGCAGGATATGCTTACCCTTCCGGAGCACCTGAGATCACCCCTAGTTTTGTGGTGGGGTTCGTGTTGTTTATTCTTTAGTTTTCTATGTTGTGTCGTGTGTACTGTTATTTGTTTGTCTTTTTCATTTTTAGCCATGGCGTTGTCAGTTTGTTTTAGATTGATGAGTTTGACTGTCCCTTTGGTATCGTTCGTCCCTCTTTTAAAGGGTTAGAAGCCAATGATTTCGAGGTCAATTGGTCAAAGATCAATGTTACTGGTACTAAACATAAAAGCACTTTGGAATGCACATATTTTGTATATGAAAAAAACAAGTAAACTTGTGTTGAAAATGTATATATAATTACACAAGAATGTGACATTAACACACTGATGTGTGTTATAAAAAATAAACACAAAAGTAAAAATAGATCTCTCTGATTTATACCCTTAATCTAATTTTGTTTTTTTTTAACCTCAATACTTTTAAAAATGAAATATTTTAAAGATTGTCTTGTTATATCTTTCTGTAAGTTATTTCCTCGTACCGGTATTTTTCTTGTCATCGCTACTTCTCAATAGCAAAAGAAATAGACAAATTTAGTTTAGAAATTGCTCATTATGACTTGCCCTTATGATAAAATAAACTGTAAACTGTTAGAATTTGCGTAACTTATCTTCTAAAACTGTTTTTGTTTATGAGAGTCATTTTTATATTTAAAAAAGGCTTTCCAGTATGGGAAATCAAGGTTGTTAAAGACTATGTGTTGTAGATGGATATAAACAAACAACAAAATAATCCATTAGTTGTACTCATGTGACATATTCAAAAGCCTAATGTATAGTTCTTGTCAATATACCTCTAAACGTGCTGGTGAAATGTCCCACAACCACCACCCTCCACCCCGAGCAAACCCATTTGGAATAATCAAACCTGCTTGCAGCAGGATCCTACAAGGGATGTTCAAATATTTTTGTTTGATTATACATAGTCATATTTCACTCTACTTCTTATTAAGCCGTTGCACAAAACCAGTAAGAGAGATGTGCTTATAAACATTGAAGTGTGGGGAAATAACGTCAATTTGTTACTAGTTGAAATTGGGGTTTGAATTCACTTTCGGTACATGTAACATCGCGCTTAGGATGCATTGAACTTATTAGGTGTATTTTTTTTATGTTCACAAACTTAAAGGAATGGCGACCGCTTATAAACTCTGTACCACGTGTTAACATGTTTTTCTTGTGCCACGAACTGGGTTACTTACGATCAAAATGATGTTTTGCTCGTTGTTTCAAGATCAACTCGGGTAGTATGTTTTCTCTTTTATAAATACTAGTTTCTCGTTTTGTAATACTGCATACTGGATATATGTCTTATTGGCTAAATTTCTACGTTGCCTTATATTTATTTTAACACGCATCGTCCCTATATACTTTACACTAAACAGTACAAATCAATTTTACTAAATGTGTATTTGATATTTGCATCATCTTACTATTTACAGTATTTGTTCTGTTTCAGTTGTATTGTCAATTGAAACATGTAATTGGCATACAGAAGTAGCAGCTAGTGTGTTTATGTATATGTAAAAGTTATACACGAATCTTCTTAAACTGTTTTAACGTCATACATTTTGCATGATCTAAGTGTATTAAGGTTCATCATAACAAATGAATAAATATGGCCGTATTTTCACCCCAAAAACTACTCTGTGTACAGACTTACCTGTGCTGTTTGGAAAAATTTAATGTCTAGCATCCACTAGATATTTAAAAGTTAAATGCATTTTGTGTTTAAGAAAGATAAAATCTTTCTTAGTTGTTGATGGGCATTTTTTTCCTTTCTGCAGAAGGTGTAAAAATAAACAAACACCTGAATTACTTTGATACAGTCCAACTAACTGTTGTGAAAGTAGCTCTTGTCCATGTTATTTAAGGACAATCAAAACAATACAAAACGTTTTTTTCTACCTGAGGGAGCATCTCATAGTTGTACCACAACTTAATTAATTTTCACACCTTTTGCATGAAGAAAAAAAAAAAAAATGCCCATCAAAATCAAAAAGAGATTTTATCTTTCCGAAACACAAAATGCATGTAACTTTATTATATCTAGTGGATGCCAGGCATTAAAATTTTTAAGGTAAGTCTGTACTCAGAGTAGTTTTTGCAATGTAAATACAGCCATATTTGTCCGTTTGTTATGATGAACCTTAATTAATATGGTGACACATAATGAATCATTTACATGATCTTAGTAAATAAATAATAAAATAAACATCACTAACCTTTAAAGTCCGACACAAATAAGTACTTCAAGTTCAAGTTGGTATATCCTTACATTTAAAACATTAAAACATAGATCTAAAAATAGCTGCCTTTTCTGCTTTTTTCTGGTTCGTTGCAAATCTTTTTATACGAAATTCTAAAATCAACCGTCCGAGCAAAGTTTTAAATATAACTATTTAATGGGAAGTGTGTTTGTGTGGAATGTTATACCTGTAGATATGTGAACAAAAAATGTTTGAATTGCATAGGGAATACCATAACTACACATAAACAGGATATATGTTCTACATATGAAAATATGATATTTTTACAAAGGAGTTCATTTTTTATATAAATAAGGCCGTTAGTTTTCTCTTTTGAATTGTTATACATTGTCATTTATAGCTGACTATGCTGTATGGGCTTTGCTCATTGTTGAAGGCCGTACGGTGACCTAAAGTTGTTAATTTCTGTGTCATTTTGGTCTCTTTTGGAGAGTTGTCTCATGGGCAAATATACCACATCTTCTTTTTTTTTATATTTAAGATAAATAAGTTTGGACTAGACTGATGTGGGCAAGTAAAACAAGTGAGAGAAAAAAACCCGGTCATATAAGAATCTGGTGACTTTGTAAAATTTTAACTTTTAAGATGAATAAGAGGGGTGCTGGATTCTACCAAAAACACATGTTTTCATTTTGTGACATTGACAACCATTGATATTGATCATACAGAAAGTCCAACAAAGATTAAAACAAAATTAGACAGGATATAATTTGTTTAAGTTAGGGTCTAATACATTCCTTATATCGTTTTTATCTATCTCTTTATTTCCTTTTTACTATGAAAGTAGAACCCTTCCACATACTAAACAATATATGCTGTGTATCTTATATTTTAGTTCAGTGTGCGACTAAAACAAATATTAAGAATTCTACATTTCTTTGATATCAGTTAAAATCAGTACAGCCGGTTGTCAAAGTTTGATTAGAATTCAAATATTTAAAGAACTAATTACAACATTAACTGGCAGCTCGATCATAATAGAACCTTAAGGAAAATCATTCTAATCCCGTGTCAAGAAAAGTAGACGAGCTTATTTAGGCAATGCAAACATCATTTATATAACTCCCGTTAATAACATGACTGAGATGAGGATAATACGTCAATAAGACAGTAACCTAACAAACAAAAAACAGTACCAAGAGACATGTTGAGGGCATTTCCCAAATACAATTTTCCCATTTCCATTCTCTATGTTCTTTTTCTTTCCTCTTGTACAAGCAAGGATGGTACATCTATTTTTTTTTTCGATTTCTAAATTCCCATTTTCGTATTATATCATAATGTATACTTAATATGCTGTGACACGTAAAAATGTCTTTGTCTACAATGGATCATTATTTTAAATTAATATTTGTCGCTTCTGACAAGACTTCATAGAGGATTATGAGAGAATGAGAAAATCAGAGTTAATGCTTCTCCATAAGACATCGGATTCCCTTGTTAGTAGACGTATTAAGATAGGATAATGACTTCCGATGTATTAGAGATCGGCGATTCCTTCTCATCTGATTCTTTACGTTTGACTCTATAATACGGTCTGTTGTCATTAAAACTGATCAGTTATTTATCATCTAAAAAACAGAGTACAGCTTCCGATCAATCAAAGGTTTAACTGATTCGTTTGTCATGCCATTTTAGAAAATTGGATTTCTAGCTTAACTTCTAGCTTAACCTTATTTACGGTATTAAAAGTGCATCTTGATATGAACATGAAAATCCGTAACAAGTCATTGCAAGCTTTAATTCTAAAAAGATCAAATATATATTTCCTGAAATAGAAACTTAATATTTCATTAATGTAACGCCACATGTTCTTCTAATGTATTTTCCTCATATTTCTATAATTCTTTGATGTTTTCAATTTTATTGCAATTTTGCAATTCTTTGCTATTTATCCTGTACTTGGAAATACAAAAGCTTTCTTCATAAAGTGCATTATTAATGAATACGTTAAGTACAATCTGTGGTAACGAAAAACTTTCTATTTATTGCCCGGTTAGACCATTATTTAAAACATATCATTTACTTACTCATATAGTTGTTCAATAGGAAGAAAATGAATACTTAGGTAAAAGTGTTAATATACTGATTCGGCAATTCTATTTCATATATCATTTAGTGTTATATTTATCCTTTTTAACACAACACCAGAGGCGTTTTTGTTGTTTTCATTAGTTATATTTGTATATATTTACGTTTTGACTTCTCAATATTTTTTTAGGAAGTGAAACATTTACATAGATATATGAAGATGTGGTTTGAGTGTCAATGACACAACTCTTCATCCAAGTCACACTTTATAAAAGTAAACCATTATAGGTCAAAGTAGAGTCTTCATCACGGAGCATTGGCTCACACTGAAAAGCAAGCTATAAAGGGAACCAAAACATACCAGTGTAAAACTATTCAAACGGGAAAGCCAACGGCCTAATCTATATAAAAAACCAGAATCGAGAAACCCTTATGAACCACATCAACAAACGACAATTACTGAACATCAAATTCCTGATTTTTTTAGCAAATAAAAAAGAACCCATGTTGTAAATTGCATTTTGAAAACAAATGTACACTTATGATTCAATTTAGCTCATTCAACACATAGATAACACATATTTAGGTACTAGTGTTATTTCGTATAAAAAAACTCAAGATATTTACCTAAAAGAAGACAATTTACATAACTATCTTATTTCAACATTGTGGTATATTGGTATTTTACATTAGTAACGTTGCTCATTTTTATATTTTTTTCCTATTCGTGTAGTGTTGTCATTTCAAGACGATCCGATACCTGTTATATCTGCTGGTTAGTTGTCGTTTTAGTTACATTTATCTATACATATGTATATATAGGCGTTAGAAAGATATCGTCCCAAACGTATCTGATAAAGAGTAGTAAATATATAAGGATCATATAGATCCCCAGGAGTAGCACACCAGTAAACTCTCAATTAATTTCCCTCAAATTATCAATCCTATTTCGAAAATACTGGGGAATATAAATATGGTCACCATTGGTCCTCCTCCGAACGGCAGTAAAACCCTCGCCAAAGTGGGTCGTCTGTTTGGTTGTGTGTGTACAAAATTGCAGCCACGTCCGATCAGAATGGGGACGTTAAATCCGATGCCTCGTGTGAAGAGAGTGACACACTATTTGCACGTTAAGAACAAATGCAACAGCACTTTAATGGGTCCGTAGGTGACCTGTTGCAAGGCTGAATATCTGTTCCTATCCAATATACCCTCATTGCCCATGATAGTCTAAATTTCACAGATGATAATCCCGACGCTTCTATTACAGAACATACCTATTGTGTTTGTTATTAATTTGTTCTCGTTCTGAATATGCATGACATATTTGCCACTGGACGTTAAGCAACCATCAATCAATCAATCCACCTATTTCGAAAGTTTTATTCCAGTCATCGGGCATTTATTTTTCTTAAATAGTCTTTATTTTTATGTCCAACCTTTGTTTTCAAAATGTATGTATTATCATATATATTTCTTTAAGGAGTCTCGTCTATAGAATATCTATATGGAAGCCATTAGTGCCTTACATTTTATGTTCTAATTATTAAAAAGCACACAGAGGCGTTTCAAATTTTTCATGCTTTGGTCAAGATAAATAGGAACATTAGCGCGACCTAGTGTGCGGTTGATTATAAATGTGAAAAGTATGATCTGCACATACAGGTTATAAATAAATCAACTTTGTTGGAATAATTAGTATCAAACGAATAACAAATATGACGGACAGCACAGAAAATCTCATTATTGAATTACGTCCTCCTGACTTGCGACAGGCACATCCAGAATGTAGTAGGCTGAAACATGCTTGCAAGATCTTTACCATCCCCTTTTCTTATAATGGTTTAACAATACAACAAAAGGATACGTTGAAATTAGTTAGAAGGAGTAACTTATTTTTCTGCCCATATGGAAACAAATACGGAACAGAAACGATAGTGTTGTCACTGGTGGATAGTTGTCTCACTGACAGTTATAATTCTTTATTTAGCTGTAATTGGCAATACTTTTCGAAGTTTTGATCTCAAATGCTCTTCAACTTTATATAGTTAGAATTTTCACTTGTTTGGCTCAAGCGCAACCGATGAGTCATTTGTAAACGAAACGCGCATCTAGCGTTGACAATTCTAAAGTACGAAGTTGAAGAGCAATTAGGATCCAAACTTCAAAAAGTATTGTCAATTACAGTCAAATATTGCTTGCGATATTTCAAACAGTTGGCTGTATGGCTGGTGTTACTCGCTAGCAGTATTTGACTAAAACTAGAATATTTTATGCACATCTGCTATGTTTTGCTATAACTTAAAGATTCGAATTTTATTCTGCAAATTGAAGAATGTATACATCGATGTATTTTATGTACCCTACACCCTATTTAGATTTACATGCGAAATGCCATTTACAAGACTGATCGTTGAATAATTTTTCGCTTTTATGAATGTTTGTGAACGACAGAAGTAAGGATATGGCGTATCACTTTATTCCAAAAATATCCAAAACAACAGCAATTGTATTGCTGTTCTTCATCTCAAAGTCGTAGTTGCATCATGAATTGGCACAAACTGCAATTCCAGATAGATCGCAACTGCAAATGATTAAATAATGACATGGGAATCTTACAAACACCGTAATAAATTAAGGCCTGAAAAATCCCACTGTAAAATACAAAACAATAAAAGAATCTTAACAACCACGGCAATAAACATACATATGATAAGCTATCTCATGTTTCGTTTTTTGTCGCCATGATGTCAGTTTTTCTGCGACTTCTAAATATTCTGAATCTATTCCAATTCCTACTGGCATAGTAGATAGTGTTTATGTTATGTTAATAGTTTTTTTTTCTCATATTCGAACAAATTTTGTGCAGTGTGTTTTTGCTTTTCCTTTGAGCAGATTGAATATATCGGAAATCTCAGCCATTCGTGTAGCGCTGTAAATCTTAATCAAAAGGTTATGTTTGACTCTGTGGATAAAACAAATACCAGCATAACAACTTAGAGTCATCTCGTGCGTCTTATACTTATACATGCAATTATTGTAGAAACACCTACGATTTTTTAGCGTGCAACCTCCTCAGAAAATGCATCCTTTGATCTGAGTAAAGTTATTAATACATTGAATAGTTGTCAATACTCTGACTTATACAACTGACCAGGGTTAGATAAAATATGCGTCGGAAAAGTTGATTAGTGGTAAAGTGTTTATAAAATAGGATTGGTGCAGAATAATTAGACAGTCAGGATATCATCAAAAGGGTAGCTTGATGATTCACATATGTTTTCGAGTAAACTCTAGCCATCCTTATGAAACAAGAACTGCTGTCTAAAGTTAGGGTGAAGTTTGGCGCCCGTTTTAAACACATTTAAACCAGCTTCATTTTTATGCACCTGTCCTAAGTCAGGAGCCTGTTGTTCAGTGGTTGTCGTTTGTTTCTGTGGTTCATAGGCGTTTCTCGTTTCTTTAAAAAAAATATAGATATTAAGAACGTTGGTTTTCCTGTTTAAATTAGTTTACATTAGTGATTGTATGGCTCTTTATAGCTTACTTTTGGGTGTGAGCGGAAGCTCCGTGTTGAAGTCTGTACTTTGACCTATAATTGTTACCTTTTTAACATTGTGACTTCAATGGAGAATTGTCTAATTGGCAATCATATTACATCTTCTTATTCATTTTGAATTAGGTACTGACGAAGCATTTAGAACATATATCATGAATCACCGGTACTTAACATTTATATTAAAAACATGGAATCTCGAACAACTAAAATATAAACACACAGTACTAGTGCTACCGATAACTATCAACACATTTTACAGAAAAGGCAGCGGATGGTTGGTTAAAGTACACTTTTAGTTCTAATCCTTTACAGCATATACGAGAGCCATATTTGATTCCAGGCTCGTCTGTACTTATCAGCAAGTTCCCACGTTTTACACATTTATTCTTTACTTTTGATCGTGTCTGAAACAAAACAGAAAAAAAGAAAATTACAGTATGAAAACTACACTAAAAATTAGATTTTTCTAACTACTTTCCTTTCACACAAATTTGAAAGCTAAGGATGTAGAAACAACTGATTACGTAAGGACCTATATGTAAAACCATATCTTTTTAACTCTATAATGATGCGAACTGTCATGTATTATCTGAACCCACGTGGTTTGTTTACGTAATAGATCTAACCGATCACCTCAGTAAATCATATCCAACATAAAACATAAAGGACAAGTTAAGAAATCACACTACTACTTATTATATATAAAGCTAGAAAATCCATTATAAGAAAACATTTTATCCATACAACATATGTTTTCTCGTGAAGGGCAATCAAATTACATTCTAGAATTTATTACTTGTGTGTGCTTGTCGAGGAATGAAGTTTGTTATGATTTCTTAAATATGTCTCCTGGGAATCACTTCGAAATAATTATAAGGTATCTTCAAGTAAAAATAGAACAAAGATCATCTATTATGTATCGTTAACATTTAATACGTCCTGTCGTTTGTCTTTGTTGGTATCGATTTGTTTCTCCAAATAAACTCTACGTCAAGATGCAGTTTGATTTGGTCAGTTCTTTACATGATTAATTTGGCTATCATAAAGCAAATATTCTCACTATTATAAATAAGCAATATAATAACTTTGTTTAAATCCTATATTGTAGATATATACTATATGTTAAAGCGATTGGATTTTCATTGAGACAGTTATCATGCACAGACCAAAATGACGTAGATGTTAAAAAGTATAGGTCACTATATGGACTTAAACTCATATAGTATAGCAACCTTTAAAAGTCCGAAACATGAAAAAATTTAAAACCATTAAAAAGAGTAATCCAAACTATCTAAATAGTGCACAATACACAAAACCTAAATCAAATATGACATAAAGCAACACGCAACAGCCAATGAATTACATGCTCCTGACTTGGGACAGCCACATACAGAATTTGGCTGGCTTAACACACGTTAGAGGACGTTTTCCTCAAGTAAACTTGAAATGTGTTACAGCACGAAGTAAGATCAAACTATATAAAAGAGGCGGGAGATACATTTACTAAAGAACAATGATAATGATAAGTCGTCGAAAATCTTCCGTTAAGGGGGCTCGAGGGTATAAATCATTTTTTTTTAATATAGGATTTCGCTATATTTTTTATAAATGAACTTTATCATATTTATACTTAATAGAAAAATGATTTAAAAAAGTGGGTTCACCGTTCATTTAAGCTCACAATCTGCCTCTGAAAGAAGCATGCATTTTTGTAAATGACTTTTTTTTCTGTTGAATTAATAGGAGAAATATAGGTAACATCGAAATAAAAAAATAACCTTATTACAGAAATCGCTTAAATTTTACAATTATTTAGTTTATGTAGCTTATTTGAAAACAACAATAAAAATAGAATGAAATTCAAAACAGTGTGGCTGTGGCCATTGATTGACACATTAAAATCATCCATTGACTGGGACAATTTACATGAACGTTTGTCTGTAACGACCACCGTTCACGACGTACCTACGATAGACATTTAAACTGTGGGGTCACCAAAGGTTTCTTTACGCCTTTAATTATAAAATAATTCAAAAAATTAATCAGGAATAACCGTTATGTTTTGATTTATATAATTGATATAAATCAAAACATCGTGTTATTTCTGATTAGTTTTTCGAATTACTTTATTAAGGTGTTGAGAACCTTTGGTGACCCCATAGTTTAAGTGTCTTTAAAAAGTACATAGTGAGCAGTGGTTGTTACATACAAACGTTCACCTAAATTGTCCCAGTCAATGGATGATTTTAATGTGTCAATCAATGGCCACAGCCACACCGTTTTGAATTTCATTCTATAGGTAATCGATATGTTAAAAAAGATATTTCAATTTTATTGCTAAATAAATGGCATTTTTGCACCAAAGGGAGATAATTTGGAGCTTTTTCAATGAAATAAACATTTGAAAAGTCATCTGGGGCCAAACCGAATTAATTTTGTTGGTTAATTTTTGTACCATATCATAAAGTAATAACTAATAGTGTAATAAATAAAATTTGTTGCTGAAATTTTTGTACCCGCGAGTCTCCTTAACAGATATTACGTACAACGGACAATTCGTGAAAAGATAGTAGATACTGTTCATGTTATCTTTGTACAAATGAAAGTAGATCCAGCTGTAGTATTACTATTGTTAATGGAAAAAATAACCTTCTGTCTATATCATTTTCTATTTTGAAGATGTACGGGTTCAATTGAAACAGTTCTGTAATGGTACTCTTGAAATTTTGGCTCTTTAATTTGTGTTTGTTTGACATTCCACAATAATAGACGCCAGCATTAGTTTGAAGTAAAGGTAAACTGAACATTTGTCCTAGTATAGCATACTACAAGGTTTGGATTTTGCTCATTGCTAAAAATCGAAAGGTGACCAATAAGTGCTAAAATTTGATTAATTGGAATGTTTGATAGTTGTCGAATTAACAGCCATACCAAACTTCATTATTTCCTAAAACTGAGGGCAAAAAAATCGACTATAAATGCCCAACCGATGGTTAAATGAAAACAAATCTACGGCTGCCATGAATTATTTCTTAATTATACAATACTTTGATAACATACCGTGCAACGGAATACATATCCCAAGGCAGCATTGACAGGAGAGACGGATACAGTTTCACTAGGATCACAACACTTTAGCGAGGAACACGGCATGTCATAAAAGGCGTAACCCAGTGTACCGTTACAACAGGCACCAGTGGAATCAAATTCATATATCTAGAAAATGAAATATACACAATGCGTTAATATTCTATATATCATAATTCATTTAAGCGTTTTTTACTCTTACAC
This sequence comes from Mytilus galloprovincialis, assembly GCA_037788925.1. Taxonomy (NCBI): domain Eukaryota; kingdom Metazoa; phylum Mollusca; class Bivalvia; order Mytilida; family Mytilidae; genus Mytilus; species Mytilus galloprovincialis. The sequence continues at coordinate 76,345,366 of CM075340.1, forward strand.
TTGGTAAAACATACATTAAACTAACTATGTAATAATGAACATTCCTGTAGTTGTTTACTTGTTTATTGACCAAACAGCTAACCTTTTTAAATAACAAGAAGTTGGGATTTATTCTGTTCAAAAAAGCATAATCATTAATTGAAAATACCACTACTAGTATATAAATTTTGAGCGTCGGCTATTCATTATAAAACATTTTTCGCAAGAAAAAAGAACAAGTTATTGCTAGCAACCAAACCTATATTAGAGCTTTGTTTTATATCTACGAAATTTTGATAGGAAATGCTTTACGCTCAACAAGGCTAAAAATTTGGCAAGAACGAACTGTCTGCCTATAAATGCAACGCTTGATCGACTGAATCTGATAACAAATAATGAGTGTCAGTTAAATTCCTCAAATGCAACTGAGAATATCTTTCACGTTATGTTAGATTGTCCTTTTTTCTCGGCTATCAGAAAAAGAACAAGTTCTGACATACAAGCATGATTCGAGAGTCTGCTTTTCAGAGTACCCGCCCTTATCACAAATACAGTTCATGATAGGTGATCTGGGTTTCTTTTATTCTCTAGACTTAGGTAAAAGTTTAGATAAAATCGTAAAAAATACCCTGTATGACGTTATGAATGAACTTTCTTTTCTATTTAATAACTTTCCAATGTATAATATCTTGAACTGTGTGTGAACGTTTTTAGTTTCAAGATTGAAATTTTTAGTCTTTTATGGACGAAAGATTTCCGATTATATATGCATATGAAATTGTCACTGTAATGTACTTTTACGAAATAACCAATGTATTATGATATGTTAGCGTTAATGTATTAATAAGACTTTTAGATGTTTGCAAGTATTTTGTACCGTTCTTATTACAATCATATAATATGGTTTGTAAATACTATGATGTGTATTTTTGATGACGCAGGTGTCAGTACCCCGCTGGCGCTTGCCCCCGTTGTAAAGGGGTAGTTTCGTAATAATATATATATATATATATATATATATATATATATATATATGTATATTTAAATTCGGACGAGCAGGCGAGGGAGAATTTAAGAAGATAAAACAATGACGTACATATAAGCCTACATGTTTTGTCAGGCGTATACCAATCAGTATTTTACCATTTACTATTTTAATCAATGTTAATTTTAGACCAAGTCGGTTCTGTGTATTAAAGGGTGACGAACATTACTCTATGGCATACACAACCTTTACATAGAGCGACGGAAAAGGTGACCGCCTGATAGATAGCCAGCAAATTTAAATAAGAACTAACAATATAGTTTAGAAAAAAATAGTGTGTAAAAAGAAACGTAACAAAAATACAAAACTCCGAGGAAAAATAGAATGCGGAACAAATAGAAAAGCAAAAGCATCAATACCGTAACATCAAACGAATTGAAAACAACTGTCATACTCCTGACTTGGTTTAGAGGAATTCCCTTATGCAAAAAATAATGGATTAAATATGGTTTTATAGCAAGCATAACCTCTCACTTGTGTGACAGATGCATAACATTCATGTGTTAGGCATTGGTAATGTATGGACGGAAAGTGTACTCTACCGATGCACAGGAAAACGTCGCGAAATCTAGCAAATGTAACATGGAATGATATAAGAAAACGGATTTTTTGATTCAGAGGCAGTAGATCTAGACAAAAGTCCTTGAAGTGTCACAGCCTTTATTGAGTAGGTTATTTATTACTTTTAACATCTCCAGTATATATCAATAAAGACTATACATAATATCTCCCTGGAGATTCATGGTCAAATCATAAGTCATGAGGAGAAGTAAACAATGAAATAATTCTGATATGATCTACGCTTTAAATAAAAGTGTTAATAGATCAATTGTTTGTACAGATATTTTTTAATTGTTTAACATATCTTTGTTCCACTTAATTCATATTGATTTGTTTAACCAAGATACTGTTATTTTTGTGTTGAGTGTTTTTTTTATTTTTCTTAAATATATTTTTCTTTTATAGAAAAAAAACACGGCGAGAAACATAAGTCAACGAATATCATTCAAAAAACACAAATAACAAAATATTTCTGTATGTAGTTAGACTGTTTGAGGTTGAAAAATTAAATCCAAGCTTAGACTAAAGAGAGGTGATAAACATCTGTTTTTTGGCAACCATATAGTCTTCGATATTTGTAAAATTCATTAACAGCTGATTTAAAGAAGATATGTTATGACGGTTTAAAATACAAATTAATGGTTCTTTAATTCTAGAGATGAACACAAACAAACCCTATTTACTAATGAATGTTATTGTTCGCCAGACGTTTTCAAACCAATATCTTAGTACAAAACATGTAAGAAAATGTAGGACTGAAAATTTTACCGAAAGTTATGCTGCTACAGTCTTCTGGAATTATGAAAGTGATGAATGGTTGTTTAACGTCAAATGTCAAATACAGTCATATTCAAGCATAACACATGTAAATGGGACATTCACATGATTTATATGAATATCGAATTGTGGAGCTATAACATGATTCCCAACAATGATACTTCTATCAACCAAATTCCAAAATGACGAATCCTGCCTCATACTTGACTGACATGCTGAGACAGATTTTTTATGAGTGTGGCCTATCGAATTTAACATAGATAGAACAATCCATGTTTTAAATTATATATTCCAGTGGATCAATAGAACTGGCAACACTCGTCCAAAAAACAACTTGAGGTCGGATGATGACGGTATTACGACTTGAGATCTAGTTTAATCAGTTTGTCACGTTTAAACACGTCTGCATGACGGTATATGATTTAAAAGATATCTTTAATGTTGGATGTAAAATCAAGAATTGAACATATCAGTTATAATAAATCGGATGAAGGATTACATTTCTATACCCAATCAAAATACTTTCAAAAATGACACAAACAATCAGAATGTGACATGGCAAATGCAAGTATCTTTAAGTAAAGAGACACATCGAATAAACGGAATATATGAATATGAGATGTAAAGTATAAGAAGCAACAAGAAAAGACTATGAGAATAAATTGCATTGTCTTTCCGTCCATAGGAACAAAAGTCGCAGTGTTTGTTGTATTATTGCTATCTGTTTGACTTAAAACAAATAGTTTACAGGGATTATCATAACAACAGGCTGTTTAATGTTATGTGGCAAATTCAAATCAAATTTGAGATAAACCCATTTTACTTTTAAATTTAATATAATTTAGAAAAATACACATGTGTTAAGACAGTGCCACAAATTTCGGACGTATTATTCTGACTCTATCTTGCCAGCCTCTTATAACTTGTCATTTTATATAGCAACAACTATCGAATGGAATGTTCTTGCTTTGACATGGACGGGTTAAGGTAATTGAACTTCCACACTCAGAGCGATCTCGAGTACAATACCACGAAGCATTCGGCAGTTCGTATAGATCTTTAGTGATAAGGTTTGCTAATTATTATGAATAAGATTACTCTTACCTGACAAGAAATCTCTGATAACACGATAAATATTGTTATTCCTAGAAGTGCATCGTCCATTCTTAATTTATATGGAAACAGTTTTTTCCCAAGATATCAATCTGTTTTTCACCTTTTGTCATAGATAGAATAATTCTTGCTTTAAATTCTATATTCCAACGTGTCAGTAAAACTGGCAACACTCATACCTGTCACAACTTGAGGTCTAATGATGACAGTATTACGACGTTAGATTTTCTTTAACCCGTTGTATCAAAATTTAAACATCCCTAAACATAATTTTTATGTTGGAAATAAAAAGTCATCCTAAAAAACTTTACATGTTTGTTTTTGTAAAACAAAATGATGGATTAACTCCTCACATCCAATCAATATCATCCACGTTAACTACATATACAATCTGAATGTGACATGGCACATCCAGATGCGACACATCCAGTAAATAATAGTGTGTTCCTCGGAATATAAAAAAATCACATGGAAAATATAAGTGTCATCATGGAGAGACAAATTCAATAAAGAACATTGTAGTCCTCCGAATATATGTAAACGACATGGAAAATATAAGTGTCATCAAGAACAGATAAACTCAATAAAGGACATTGTGTTCATTGGAACAAAGTTCGCAGTGATTAAAGTAGTATAGCTGTTAATTGTTTTATCGTCTGAGTAATTGTATAATGTTATTATTGACCAATAAGTAGTCTCTAGTGTAACAATGAAAACGTTATAGCTCTATCGATACAATCAGACAACTGTCTGCTGACTCTAATTACAATACCTCTATTTATCGAATATCATAGCAGTATAACTTAAGTTAATTGCTTAATTGTTAACTGGAAATAGTGAGGGTAATATATTTTCAGTTAATAGTTGACCATTTCGACATCTGTTTATCTATAAAGAAAGAAGATGCGGTATGATTGGAAATTAGACAATTTTTAACAAGAGACTTAATGTGTCATAGAAACATAGAAAACTAAAGATTAAACAACACGAACCCCACCAAAAACTAGGGGTGATCTCAGGTGCTCCGGAAGGGTAAGCAGATCCTGCTCCACATGTGGCACCCGTCGTGTTGCTTATGTGATAACAAATCCGGTAAATAGTCTAATTCGGTAGGTCACATTCATGAAAGGGAAGGGGATTGTAGTTACGACGCAAGGAACATATCCGATATCATTTGTGAAACGGCTATTCCATAACGGTCAACCAACTCGTGATGGCGTCCGTAACATTTACGAAAAGATAATTTCAACTTCACCATTTGAAACTCTTGGTTTAATAGCTTCCTTGTGAGCAGCAACCCTCTATCAAGAAAATCATTATAGGAAATGCAAGCACGGGAATATCGTATCAATTGGGAGATACATGTATATACCCCGTATGCAGGTGCTGCTGGAATGTTGCTACTTAGAAATGGAAAGTTCACAATTGGAAAGCTGAAATCATCTCTTCTTCTTTATTAGGGAGCAACCACTTAACTACATGCGGGAAGGGGGTTATGGTTTTAATGTTCGACACAGATTATTTTTTTTCGCGCATAATACAAACGTTATTATAGTTTTTCAAAGCTATCAATCAAATAATATTGTTAAAGTTTAACACTATAAGGTATGGGGAAAATCTGGATTCAGAAATGTGTTTTTCTCATTGAACAAAATATTTTTTCATCAATTTTAGAATCAGAATATTTTGCATCGAAAATAAAACAACCCCCCTTTTTATAGTTGAATTGTCATTTCCTGAACCCCTAATCAAGACTCAAAGCATCATCATTGCCAAACACATAATTCACTTGAAAATTGACTGAACATACACAGAAATATGTGTCACTGGTCAATCAACGATTCACTTATAAATGCATTTCAAAACACCACAAACATCTCAATCCTTCTTGTTTAAAGCCTACGTGATGTATTGCGTAATTGGTGGCGGACTCAGATGGCGGCGGGTTCCGTGGGCTGGAACCCCCCTTTTTGGACGATCAAGGTTTGGAACCCCATGCATTTTAATAATCCGTTTATCCGCTTCTGGTAATCGAAACATCTTTAGTATCTTTAAAATAGGTGCAAATAATCAAAATGCCTTTCATCACTGCTGAAAAAGTTATCCAAGAAACTTTAATTCGATTTTATGCAATGAACATTTAAATGACATATAGTTAATAAGTGTGAACAAAACTTACATCCCAGTTCCTTTGTTCTAACAGGGGTGATCTGAGCCGGATCACCCCTGCCAGATCACCCCAGTTTGAGTTTCTTTGTTATGCATGCTTTCCTTTGTTCTGTAACATTTTGGCGGGAATGTAAAATCCACTATAAAACTTATAACTAATTATACGACTATCTATTAAAATTCACGTAGAAAAAATCCAGTGTATATGCTGGGATTCGAACTCAAGACCTTTAGCATATCAAGCCACGACACATACCACTACACCAGGACGACTTGATACGAAATAATAGTAATTTGAAATACTTAAAGGAAGTGAGATCTTTTGATAAGTGGGGCGAGTTGTCAAACCTTTATTCAGTGGGGTTTAACCATTTTCGTTAATTAGTGAGTTTTCAGACTGATTGTTCAATTTGATTTTACACTTTTTCAAAGTGAGGCAAGTCGGAAAACAAGAGTGGGACGATATTTTTAAAAAGTGGCGATATAGTGTGGGCCGATTGGCAAGTGGGGCGAGTTGACATTGTTTGATATCTACTCATCGTGTTTGGGGTTCAACATGGGTATACATCATATAGTAATATATAAAGTATATTGTTATGGTTGTGTGGCGTTCTAAACTAGATTTTATGAATTGTAAATGGTTTTTCGTCTAATCTAAAACAGCTGGGGTGTAAAATATTTATCCCAGTCGGACTTGGTGTGTCAGTGTTAGATCACCCTCTGGCCTCCGGCCATCGGGGTGATCTTACACTGACACACCGCGTCCTTATGGGATAACTATTTATTATGCACAGGTAACTAAACCAGGTGTATAGATGTAACCAAATTTAATGTGAAACCAGTGTACATTACATTAAACTAATTGTAAACATGTTAACTGTTCATAGCGTTTGGTGTGAATACAGCCTAAGATAATGTATTCTATTTTATTTTTAAATACGGCAGCTGTTTTACATTCGTTTTATGTGTTTGAGCTTTTGATTTTGCCATTTTAAATTGTTTTTGAAGTTTGCTTTTTTTGGTTATTTTTCTTTTGAATTGGTGTGAATTTGCAATATGACTGATACATACATAGCATATAATGCTTTCACTTTCGATGCTTTTTGTCTCATAAAATCTCAGTTATTGTTTGTTACCTTGAGTTGTTGTGTCTCTTTCTTATCGATTTATGAAATTCAAGCAGCGATAAAGTGAGTCGCCTTAATTTATACCAGAACACACCCGGCATCATTAAAGCTTGTGAGATTTTGTGTCTGGAGAATTTCAAAAAAGGTATTATAATAGTAAATTAATCATAGTATACATGGAGATAAACACCCAACAATAATTGTCCTTCCACCGTCCGAGAACTTATGAAAAGTATGTGTAAGTTAAAACAGAAGTATAATAGTAGTGGTTCTTACGAAATAAAAACCACGATATGGACAACGCTTTGATTGGCTTGTTTATTTGTCATTTTTGTTATCTATCATACGATTGGTTCTCAATGTTCAAACCGGAAGTCATGTGTGACATGAAAGTCGGTTTTGATGACGGAAGCAATATTCGGACGCCTTAAATTATCGTTTTTCTCCCAAAATAGCCCAAACTGAATAGTCGTAATAATGGATGACAAATGCGACTATGCATGGTACCTATAGGACACAGAGGCATGATGATTAATTTATTGTGGGAGGGAGAGAAGCGACACACAAAATGAGGTCTTCTCGTTTAATAGTATAGATGCGTTCAACCTGACTTTGTTGTGGTTTTGATTAAATGTATCTATGCTGTATCATTTTAATGCATATGTTGTATATAGTTTACAATATTGTATTAATTTGTCATGCGATTACTGCTTTCTTTCTAATTTGGCACTAGCTACGATAAGATTAAACACGTAACAAAATGAAAAATGATTGTTACTTTTTAAAAAAAATTGTCAGAATGTAATGTCGGTTTCAAGACTGATAAATCTTAACAACAATATTTTTGTCTACGGTAACATAAATTTAATGTTACGCCAATGCATTTCGGTGTCACTAATATATTAAAATGCAATTTGAAAATTATTTGTTTTTCTAGATAAATTCATTTATACAACATTGCTTACATATGTTCACAGATTATTACGAGAGGCAACTCAAACTATCTTTTATCTACAATTTAGGGTATGTCTAAGGCTAAGTCACTCGCATTTTGACGGACCAGATCAATGCCGCACTCCAACACGACAGATGTTGCAATGTTCACGTTAGTTTTCCATATATACCATCTTCCAATGGTTGCCATCCTTTTGATGAAACGAACTTTTATTATTTTCATCCTCGAAATTTTTATTTTTGTCGAGAACAAATGATTTTGTTCTATGTAGCCCATGTCCGTCCGTAACCTATGTAAGGTTTAAATCGTCTTTTGATCTCTAACTGAGCATGGCTGAAACAGAATAATGTAATATCATAATACAAGTCGAGAGCTATTTGTAAGGGCAATTGATTTTGACAATTGTAGCTAAACTGTACCTCCATTCAAAAAAAAAAAAAAAAACATTACATGAAGTAATAAACTTAGAGGTGTTATCATCAATTTCAACTTTTTCGATTTACGCAGGAGTATTTACCAAATCGCTTTTGTTCGACTATCAGCCCGCCCGATGGACAATGAATCGTGACGTTCACACAAAGACAAATTGCGTTAATAAAACTATATAAAAATAGTGGTTTTCCATTAGATTTGTAATCTGAATCAGAAATTAAAAAACGTCATCTGTGTCCTCAGAGAGAAAAACCATGTCACAAACAATGATTGTATAAAGGTCTATGCCATTAAATGTTTCCCTTGTCGAAGGAAAAACTGCTATCAAACCACATCTTAAATTCAGATTTAATACTATATTGATTTGGTTTATTTCAGTTTCGATTTTATAATTTAAAATGCATCCTTTTATATTTCCCAACAGAGAATGAAATGAGCTTATTTGGTATCAAAATTTCGAATTGACCCATATAAGACAGAAAACGACAGGCTAAAAATAAATAGTTATTGCGCCTACATAATAATTCAAAATTGAAATGACAGAGAAAATGAATTTTTCATAACTTATTAGAAATGTTATAACTATCATACGAATTCTTAGAAGAGGGCCTAGGAGATGTGCAATTAAGTATACAGTGCTTTCAATCGTTTCCCGCCATGCGAATCCTAAATTGTTGTTAAGATGTAGCAGTCTCGATCCAGACCTTACATTGTGGCAATTATTTTGTACAAGTAACAATACTTATTCCGTTTTAAATTTTCCTCCGACTTCAGTATTTCTGTGATTTTACTTTCACAGAACAAGTATTGTAAATATTGTAAATTAATAAAAGTAAAAAATAAAGAAAACTCAAAAACCTCTAAGAATTTTTTTCTTTCAAATAATAGTTTTGCTTGTTAACGGGATTCACCTTATTTTCGTTTGGATATAAACCTATTTGCTTACTTAAAAACAAGTTTGACCCTTTTCAGCCAATCTTCCAATACAATTCGACAATTGAGTCAAACAACCATTAATGAACCATGGCCAGAGGGATATCAAAATGCATGAAAAGTCTTTCTGCAAAGTGAATTGGCTGACAAAACAACACACTACATGATATAATAAAAACATATTAGTATTACAAAAAAAGTACATATTACATCACAATAGACATCAGAAAAATTTCTTTACCATTTTAATCATTCGAGACAATTAATGTATCTTAATTCTGACATGCGGCAGTCTATGCTTATCTAAAGGCACGGCCCTAGGGAGTGTTTCATGACTATTACGCTTGTAGCTTTTCATTTCTTAATACCAAAATAAACTTTTTCGTGTTCTGTATATTTGTCTCAACTTTTTTGTTTTTTTACAAGCGTTTGTCATATTTTGGACACGCAATATGTCTGGAATCGTATTTATTTAAGGTTATGCATGAATACTAAACGATTCAACATTTTGTTATTTATCTACTACTTGGGTTTTTGTTTTGAGTAGAGTTCATATAATTTCAAACGTTTTTAAATGTAATTCTTTTCAAAACATCAAACAATTTTCTCTTTTCATTCTTACATTCCATTAGGCAGACTTTATTTTTTATTTTGTTTGTTTCATATACCAATGCGTATGATGTTTATTATCAATTTCCACCTTAGTAACAATATATCAAATTGTCTTGCATAATGCCTATACAATTTCTACCACTTTCGGCATTCAAGAGCTTGTAGTCGCTACTCAGATTGGTTTACAACGTCGCCAGTGTCTGAGCAGAAAGTGGATGAACTAGGGTAGTGTGAAAGAACAGCTTCATCAAGATCTTATTGATGAATATTCCTTATCCACTTCACGATACCATATAATGCCTTTGAGGTAAAGACTCTAGGTACTGACGTTCTGAATCCCCAATTACGTGTAATGGTGTAATATTTATTTGTCTTTGTATATAATAAACCTTTACTGTTTAGTCCGTTTTTTATATAATCCTTTTTGCGTGGCTCGGTATTTACACATTATGATATTGTGTTACTGTGTTTGCTATGGTATTGTTTTATATTCTAGTCTTTCATTGTTTCCTACGTGGTTTCTCTATATGCTGTTTTGTTTTCTTTGTTGACATAGTTGTTTTATCTTCAAAGTGATTAAGATTGCCTGCAGTTTGTTATGACAGATCATATCAATCTTTATATTTTCGAAAGAAATTCAGTTGCTCGAGTTCTTTTCCCCCCTTTTGTTTTCCGTATCATTCAAAATATGAATAAGAGATATCTGAAAACAAACTTTATATAGTGGAACGAATTTTACCGATTTTGTAGTATATAAGAAAAAGAAAGAATTGAATGTTTTATTTTTAACCTGCACATTTCCTTTCTAAATGAAGATCATGTTTATACCAACACAACAATAAAAGGGACCCCAATAAGATGTTTGTACTTTTCTATGTGGTCCATCTGCACTTAAAACATATTTTCATCCCACGATTAAGTTACATTCGAACTTTATCTATTTTAATGTATTTTATCATACTAAAGTTAATTAATGTCATGTCGGAGAACTACGATCTTTCCCCGAGGGTAATGTTAAACACAACTGGCCGATTTTATTAGTTTACAGCGAAGTTAATTTATAACAATTAGAAGTTAACATCCTTGTCATTAACTTTACTTATAGTTTCACAACGTTTGTAGTAAAACAGAAATAAGGTAATAAAAAAAGTCTACTGTACATGCAAAATTCACATGTCATTCATATGTCTTACTCGAAAACTAATAACAAATAATTTAGAGATCAAAGTTTCAGGTAAATTATATCTTCCTTAAAAATGAAAAATGAAAATAAAAATAAAAACCCAACGAAGAATGATTAAAGGCAAACTACACTGTGACTAAACAAAACATACTCAGATCTTGAGACGAACAAAGTCGTAATCAAAGTTATATCTGGGATATATATCCATATTTCATATATCAAATGAGTCAACTCGTTATGATGACTGCATTAACATAAGTATCGTTGTTTTATAAATGCGAAAGAACATACACGACTACGCGACAGACAAAATAGCCAGGTAAGATAACTCTGGCAAATATGTTTAATCATGTCAAATTATTCATAACTAAACGATAGACTTTGCATCTCCGTATTTCCATTGTTACAAGGTACAGGTGTATTAATTCTCAAGGCGTAGCCGATTTTTCAAGTGTCCACGAGAAAGCGTAGATCTTAAAGTCTAATTTCTATCTTTGAGTATAGCATTAGACTTTTTAAGAATCTATATTTGATTGTTACCACTGGTTGAAAATATTTCATTACAAAATTCCGAAGTGTATCGTTCACTGTATGAAGATTGGTATACATAAAGAAAGAACTTTAGAAAAATATTTAGGCTAACATTTTTTCGACCCTGCAAGCAAAGACGAATTAATGACAAAGCCATGTTTTATCCCTTGTCACTTATAAACAAACAATAAATAGTACGAATTAATCAAATAAATTGCACGTCATTCCTATACTCAGCTGATATTAGTCTGTCTGATATTTGCAACATAATATATGTCTTTAAATTTCTACATGATTTTTAAACTTTTGAAACGTCTTGATTTTCAGAAAACCCTCACAGAAACAAAAAAGCAGGACATTGAATACTGAAAACAGATGTCGCTTGGGATAGCTTGGCAGAAAACCTGTCAAATGAAACATTTGTTAAGGGATATAAAATTTATTTACAAATAACAGTGTTTAAAGACAGGTAACAGACTTTTTATTATTAAAATGGCAATTTCAGTTTACAAATACTTTGAACATAAGGTCCAAACTAAACTATATAGTAATGTTTTCATATTGGGGAAGACAGGTTATAGCGTGAAAATAAGTTCGGTTAATTCTAGGTAAGTGACGTTACGAAATCTTAAAAGAGAGGCAAAAAAATACAAAAGGGATATTCAAACTAAAAAAACGCCTCGGTAGAAAGCAAATAGGTCAAACAAACAGCAGTACAGAAATCACAACCTATAAAACTAGAGACTGACGAACCCAACCCTGTGAGAAACCTTTAATTGGTGTAATGGCCCAAAACTGATTACAAATACAAAAAAATCACATATTTATTTGTCCTACGCTCTTGATCATATATGTTTGAGCTACAAAAAAGTAAAATCACAAAAATACTGAACTCCAAGGAAAATTCAAAACGAATAGTCCCCAAACAGATGGAAAAATCAAAAGAAAAAACACATCAAACGAATGGACAACAACTGTCATATTACTGACTTGGTACAGGCATTTTCTTATGTAGAAAATGGTAGATTGGACCTTTTTTTTTTAGCGCTAAGCATCTCACTTGTAAGACAGTCGCATCAATTCGATTATATTGACAACGATGCATGTTTATAACACCATAGGTATCTTTCTACACTTAAAGTTCTTGCAACCACAAGTCGTGTATCTTTAGTGTGTATAAACGTCAGTGCGACAACAACAGACCGACAGACGCAATCGGTAACATATTTCATTTTTTCATTTTCATTTTCTATCTATAGAATACGAAATTCAAGAAGCCGACAAAAGCTATCAGGCCACTGTAATACATACCTCTTAAAAGGACGCTAATGTACTTCTTGTAATGCAGAAAACACAAAGAAAATTTAATTGATTTTTTAAAATATCGCTTGAAATAACATTTTGGAAACTACATATAATATTAAGATATTTTCGAATTGCGATTATAACCCAATTTCAAGTATCACTCTAAAGTATAAGCTTACATGTATATGTCAAATAAGATATTATATATAATGCCTTTAACCATTGTCTGATTATATGTTTGAATACCTTTATATATTTGAGACTTTTGAATCATTATTAAGACTAGCACATGAGCTAGTTTTGTATCCAAAGCATTTAATTTACTGAAAACAGAATTCACTTCAAATGCAAGCAATCTGTTTGATTTAACATCATTATCTGAACACCTATAATCAAATGAGATAAAAGTTAAGAGTTGGTTTAAATAAAATAAACTCTCTATCTATTTACTTTGATTTGTTCCTATGACGGTACATTATTCCAGAAATAACTATGAATCACCTAAGGTCCCCAGGGTGTACATCTTTAAAGGTCCCCAGGGTGTACATCTTTAAAGGTCCCCAGAGTGTAAATCTTTAAACACAGATAAAACATTAGTATACTAATACTGTAGAATGCACAATAAGACGTATCCGTTTTATCTTATAAATCATTCAACGTCATAATAATCAAAACATTATGCATGTTACCAAATACTTCTATTCAACTTTCTTTTTCTATTTGTAAAATTTTGATAAAGGTCAACTGAAAATAAACATACGCGCAAAATATATAAAGAGTATAATGAGACAACTCTCCATCCAAATTAGAATTTATAAAAGTAAACCATTATAGGTCAATGTACGGCCATCAACACGGAGCCTTGGCTCACACCGAACAACAAGCTATAAAGGGCCCATAAAATACTAGTGTATGGGAAAACCAACGGTCTAATCTATATAAAAAACGAGAAACGAGAAACACGTATAAATTACATAAACAAACGACAACTACTGTACATCAGATTTCTGACTTAGGACAGGTGCAAACATTTGCGGCGGGATTAAACGTTTTGATGGTACCAAACCTTCTTCTTTTTTGTGAAACAATAGCATAACATCACAACATAGAAAAACACACGTTAAAATATCAATTGGTAGGCTTAACTCAATAAAAAAACGCAAATTAACACACTATGAACGAATAAATTTGATCTGCGATATCTGAATGCAAATGCATAATAAAATATTAGGAACAAATATTAGCCTGAATTTATATTAAAAGCACTCCAGATCTGATAACATAAATGAAGTAGGAAAAATGTTTTATGACAAAATTACTAGTTTAACACGTACGGTTGGCTTATGTATTTCGTATTTCTGGGGTCTTAACGGTCTAATCTTAATTCAAACGTACTTGATTTTCATTAAATTATTGATTCCGGTTTCTACTTAATGATATTTTTTGTTTTTGACAAAGATATGAAATAAAATATTGATGGCCACTAAAAATAGAACAATTTACTTTTTGAATATAATCTAGATATAGTTTCACATGTGTGTTGTATTACATAACAGTATATTGTCGTCCGATCAGTTCAGGACAGACAGATCTATTGTACCGTAAAGTGCACAAATGTAACAAAGATATGTATTTCTGCAATGCATTCCGACAGTCAACTTTAATATGATAACGTTTACGGTTTTCTTTGCTAAGGATCATTTTATAGTTCTGTAATCGTAATTGTCTTTGTTCTTGTTCACTTTAGTAAATTGCAACTCAAAGGAAAATGATGAATGAGCGATTAGTGTTTATATGGTTATGTTTGATCAAATAGATAAATGTTAAAGTACAGTGAACTGTTCATGAGGAAGTTAATAAAGTTAGACATTATTCTCCAAGTTTGCATTATCAAATTATATAATACCATACTGTCTTTATGTTATGATACAATGTATGTAAACATGGTACGGAAGATATAAGAAATTGCACTATGAGTCATGGTAGACATAAAACAATACACTAAGTTACTTTAGGTTTCAAGCATAATAAAAAATGGAATTGTAATTGTCGTTTGAAAAGATGTCTAAAAAGTAATATCATGTATACATGAACCTAAAATACCAATGATAACATATATTCTATTTAATATAACAACAATGCAGATATGACTTTCCCAATTATTACATATATAAGGGAATATGATTACCATACTTCTAATCGAGACATCATTTTCAAGTAATAACTTTCTATTATTCAATAGCAATACAGCTCACAGAACACGAAACCAATTCTCAAAAGATATGTAGCACATGCAACTCTTTAAAATAACCAATACCTCAGCATAGAAAACTATGGAAATTAAAGACGTGTTGATATCTAAGAATAAAAAATTGATTATATATGCATATACTCCATATACTTGTACCAATTCAAATAACAAATATAGATATACTAAGATGTTGTATTAGTGCCAATGAGACAACTCTCCATCCAAGTCACACTATTTTAAGAGTAAATAATTATATTCAAACAGGAAAACTAACGGTCTAATCTATATATATATATATATATATATATATATATATATATATATATATATATATAAACGAGTAAAGAGATACACCTATGAACCACAATATATAACGCAACCACTGAACATATGCATAAAAACTGTGTCATACTTAGAATTAATTTAAAAAAGAACGAGTGCATTAGCGTCGCTTCTGTCGCATGGGAATAATGGACGTCATGTTTCATCAACCACACAAAGGAATAACAAGCTTAAGAAATGTTCAAGGTTGAAAAAATAATGATATCATGTATATTTGTACAGAAAAAACAGCACGACTCTCCATGTTTTGAAATGCGTACTAGCCAATAAGATATTTATATGGTATTATGACTTGTATATTGAAGTATAATATCAAATCATTTTGGTTTTAACCCACTCAGACAAATAATGAATTACAAAAATAAAGTTGGATGAATTTTACATTTTGAGTTCCTCCTGAGTTTGACTCTCCCTCTGGTATCTTTCGTCCCTCTTGTAGTAATATATATTTCAAGGTTCCCCCCCATTTTAAAATCTCCAACAGTCTAATATTGTGGTATAAGAATTTTTGATACAGGTGAGGGTTGTTTTCATTTGGTAAAATCGGTTGGTTTACATTAGTGTTACTTTCAAAACGCAACAATGGACGTTCTTACTATTTCAAACCGAAGGGTTCTCATCATGAATTATTCCTTTCTTTCCTTTATACCTCATTATATGTAGCCTTCTTATGTATATGCGTAACACTTATCATGATGAGTTACAATTACATAGTCATTTTCCATTGCTGATTTCTCTAGCCCGAAAACTAGTGGTTTTTACTGCCATGATATATTATACTAATGCTCAAACATTCAAGATGATGAATAAAAAGAAAACTTAAATCAATCTTTTCCACAGTATTTTGAAACATTGTATTTAAGAATACTCAACATCCATGCACTACGCAAACTATTGATTTGAAAGAATAAATAAAAGATGTCGAATTTAAAAAAAATGTTCTTAAAAGTTCTTTCTAAACAACACAGTTGATAACCTAAAATTTATATTTAAGTTTATAAGTAAGCATTCTGATCTGTCAGTTTGTGATTTGTGATCTGTAAATTAAATGTTTTCCTTCGAGAAAAAGTAGCAAAGTTAGTTTAACGATTTTCAAATATCCCAAATCCGTTAAGAGTAAAATTGACAAAATAAAATAACTATATAGTTATATAGTCTTAATCAGGTCATCATAAAGCAATTGATTAGAAATTGAGTGTAGTATTTCAAAATTATACTTCAGACAGTTTAAGAAAAGTTGAACATTTGTTCCCGCTTTACATTTTCTCATAACTAAATGTATGATTTAAAAGAGACATTCCAACTCATAAATCGAAAATAAAGTGACAACGTCATGGCTGAAAAAAAAGGGACAAAAACACAAAGAATAGTACAAAAGAAACAACATAGAAAACTAAAGACTAATCAACACGAGCCCAACCAAAAACTTGAGGTAGTCTCATATGCACTGGAAGAGTAAGCAGATCCTGCTCCACATCCACCCCGTCGTGTTGTTCATGTTATAACAAACCCTATAAATAGTACAAATGTCTTTTATGAATTTTTTTTTTGTTTCATTCTAATCTTTATTTCAAGGATTATTAGTCAATTTTTTTCTCATTAGGTTTGGTTTAGTATATGGCTTTGATATGCAAGAAATAGATATTTCTCGTATCACCCTGCACGGAGTGTGAAACGAAAAGTGATTGCAGCATCATAAGACGATATTACGACATTTGTATTAGTTATTTTTAGGTTAATGATGTAATTTCGTCTATGGCAACGGACTTGTGATTTCTTTAATAATATACAAGGCACATTTCACCTGATAATCTCCCCATTGTTAAATTTTATTACATTCAAAAGCGTCATTCTTGAATGTGCAAAAAAAAGTAAAATCACAAAAATACTGAATGTAGAGAAAAATCAAATCGGAAAGTCCATAATCACATGGCAAAATCAAATAACAAAACGCATCAAAAATGAATGCACAAGAAATGTCATATTCCTGACTTGGTACAGGCATTTTCAAATGTAGAAACTGGTGGATTAAACCAAACTATTTGATCAATACTTCGCGAAATCGTTATCTAAATAGTAAATGTTAATTCAAATAATAATAATAAACTCGCCGAATATGCTCCTTTATTATAATATTAAAATTAAATAACTGGAATTGATATCAAGAGATATCCCATTATCACTCGTTATAAAACCTATAATATACATATAAATTAATATCTTTGAATACTACCTATATCGGTGCTGTCATTGATATGTATAATACTGTAATAATAATAGTTGCATATATAGCTTTACTTGTAACTACTTTTGGTTATTCAAAAGCAATAACAAACGAAATCACGATTAAAGTAAACCATGTTGATAATGGATAACAAATAGAAACAGATAAAACTCAAATACAGAGTAAATATGCAGATGCTTAAATCAATTAATCCCTCATCTCAAATCCGTATTTGTAATAGTGCCAATGTGTACCATTCATTTGAAAGCCATATTAATATAATGGAATTTTATTCTGTGGAATCGAATAGCTATAATTTATAGTGAAGAGTGATTCAAGTAATATTAGTGTTGATTGTTTTATCGTGTTAGTCATTACCAAGTATTATCGCTGACCAATAGACAGTGTCGGTTATACAATTCAATCTTAACGGTCTTATTGATAAATCAGGCACTTGTCTGTCTAATGATGTTAATTATACATGATAATTGAACACATGTTAAGGTCAAGAATGAAAGTCTTCATCTCAGATATAGTCGTGAACTGTTACGTAATCAACTGAACGTGTTAAACAGATATTGGCTAAAAGATTTTGTCGGTAATGAAATGTGTAACAGCTTAATAACGAACAAGTGTAAGAATTTTGATTGTTCTTACTTCGTTTTTATTTTGTAAAAAGGGAGAGGTGCCTTAGGCGTTGTCGGTTGTTTCGAGGTTTTTATTTTCCATCCTTATTTTTCGCGTCCCTGTAAGATATGAAGAAATTTATTTTCCATCCTTATTTTTCGCCTCCCTGTAAGATAGAAGAAATATCTACTTTACATAGGATTATGATTGTAACCTAACAATAATAATAGACATTGCTTACAAACAATGCAAAATCACAGAAAGATCAAATAATAAAGATAAAAAACTTAGTATGCAAGGTATCTGACTTTGAATAACAATTACTGTGGATTCATTATTATTTTTTGATACCAATTTTCGTAGGTTTCGTAGGTACAGGTGAACCACGAATTTAGATTTTTAACGAAAAACAAATTTCTATAAAGTTGTATCCAGACTTTGGCAGAACCACGAATCAGATATCCACAAAAATGAAAGGTTTCTGCAATCCACGAAAATTGGTAAAAACGATAATAAATGAACCCACAAAAGAATGTTAAAACTGTTGCATACTCAATTATGTTTATTATATTTAGATTATTACAATTACATGAGGACAATTAAAGATATCAATGTTTATCTATATTAAATCTCATCAATCTATTTTAAATACACGATCCAATATGAATTAAAGTGAGAACACAATATCAACTCCAAGAGGATAGCAATTGAATGAATAACACTCAATTAAAAATCAAGAAAACAGTTTAAAAAAAATTATAAGGGTTTTGTAAACAAAAATTAAAATCACAAAAATGCTAAACTCAGAGGAAATCAAATCGGAAAGTCCATAATCACATGGCAAAATCAAATGACAAAACACATAAAAAACAAATGGACAAGAACTGTTATATTCCTGACTTGGTACAGGCATTTTCAAATTTAAAAAATGGTGGATTAAACCTGGTTTTAAAGCGCTAAACCTCTCACTTTGATGACAGTCTCAGTTATCCACCAAAAGACTGATATAATGTTTAGGAAAGAAATAAAAACTGTGTACCATTCAACCAGTGTCCATGAATTCGATAAATGTGTGATAACAATACATTATGTTATATGTAAAAGTGTAGGTGATATTTTGTTCTATAACATCAAAATGAAAATTTGAAAATAAGTCAAAACATCCAAAAGCTCTTTTTGTTTTATAGAGTTGGCTTTAAAGTTCTAGATCTGTATAGTATTGTTGTTTGTCTTTGCAGACAGTTTGGTCTTACGCGTTCGGCTGAGTGATTTGTCAAAGGTGTGTTTTCTTCGTACAAAAATCGGTATTATACTTTTCTAGATTTCAATCAAGGTCATTACAAAATGCATTTAAATATGTGTACGATAAAGGTTGATCTGTGTAGAAATTTTCCTTCAGCAATCAGAAACCAATTGTTTTCCTTACAAATAAAAAAAAATATGTTGTATGAGTGAAAATAAAAAACGGATCACCTAGAGTACAAACGACCGGGAGAATAAATATGGGTCACTTTCATTGTTTTTATAAGTAGTGTACATGTTCTTTTTTTTTAATTATTTTATACTTTAAAATTGTATAAGTACACGTTGATATGATAAATCGTCTATAGTTTAATTCCTGATTGACGGACATAAATGAATCGTGTAGTATTGACTTACAGAGGATCGGAAGATATAAGGATGATTTCCATCTTTGTTATGTCTCATGTCTGATGGATGATTTAACCATTTACATGTACTTTTCAGTAAGGCATCTCATATCGTGAGAAAAACATATTCATGTCACAGTATGTAACTATATTGTTGTTTCAAAAGATTATTTCTGAAGTAAAACTAGACCACATGTATCGAATCCTTTGATCTGTATGTTGCAGATCAGCGTTAGCGATTGGAATATATTGGTTGTTTTTTTAATATGGTGGTGTTCTTTACAATCAGTTCGTACTTCCTATAAGCACATGTCGACATGATTAATCGTTTATATATAATTTCGGATTGACGGACATAAAATAATCGTGCATATTTGACTGACAGAGGCTTTTCATCTTTGTTATGTCTCATGTGTTATATATGATTTAACAATACAGATATACTTTGCAGGAAGATTTGAAACATATCAAGGAGTAATAGATGTAATATTTTTTGTTTACAAAGATTATTCCTGAAATACTAAGAGTAAAACACATGTATTGGATGCCTTTAATTTGTTTGTTGCAGATCAGTGTTGGCGATGGGAATATATTGTGACTGCATAACAGATTTTCAACAGCGGTATACTACTGTTGCCTTTTTATGTAAAGATAGCTACATATATTAAAACATATTACATCTCTCCGTGTTAAAATTAGCATAGAGCATATAGGTAGCCACAGTTGTTTTACGGTTGATTTCTTAAAAAACTAAACATAAATGAAGAGCTAAACATATGTTGAACAAACAAACATGTCCCTTTATAGCTTGTTGTTCGATTTGAACCAAGACTCCGTGTTGAAGACCGTACCTTGACCTATAATGGTTTACTTTTATTTATTGTGACTTGGATTGAGAGTTGTCTCAGTGGCACTCATACCACAACTTCCTATATCTATATCTATGTAGTTTGGTTACCGTCGTTATAGTGTATTGGTGAATCATAACATGCCCCCTTGCCCTACTGACAAGCTTTCTGTTTTTTCCTGACTTTTCAAAAATGACTAAAGCTTGTAACCTTGAATTAATCGGTAATTTTAGGTTAGTCTTGTGTAGACGAAACGCGTGTCTGGCGTATTGAATTATAAACCTGGTACCCTTTGATAGCTATTATGCGCGTGTTTCTATGTTCTATATGTTTTCCAATTTATTTGTATTTTAGTTCTGTCATGTAATGTTGTAATTTTAATGTTATATTTAACATTGTCATAAAAGCGGGAGGTTTGGCTAATCACAAAACCAGGTTCAACCCACCTTTTTTTCTTTTAAAAAAATGTCCTGTACCCAGGAAAATGGCAATTGTTATCGTATGGTTTGTTTTCTGTGTGTGTTGCATTATCGTTTTTTTTTGTTCACTTGAGTGTTCCTGTTGTTTTGTTGTCGAAATGTACTATATTCCTGTCATTAAATGGTGTTAGTTTAGTGTAATATTTTACATTGCCATAAAAAGCGAGGTTTGGCTAGACAAAAAAAAACCCCCCAAAAAACAAGGTTTAACAAACCATTTTGTTTTTATTAAAATGTCCTGTACCAAGTCAGGAAAACATTTAAGTGTTGTGTTGCTGTTGTGTCGTAGTTCGTCTCTGATATTTGATGCATTTCCTTCAGTTTTAGTTTGTAACCCGGATTAGTTTTTTTCTCAATCGATAATGACTTTCGAACAACGGTATACTACTGTTGCCTTTGATAAATGCATGCAGAATGATTTTTGTCTCAATTTTAACAAGTTTTAACAGTAAAAAAATAAAATAAAATAAACTTAACAAAACAAACAAATAAATGAACTTCAAGTTAAATTCAGAAGGTAAATCCGATTAAACCTGGTTTTATAGGTAGCTAAACCTCTCTTGTTATGACAGACGCTTTGCATTATTTCATTGACATTTAATTAACAACAATGTGTGAATAAACAAACAGACATTATAGCTACATGTCAAAACAGGTGTTTTTCATTTCCATATGGGTATTTAATATTCATCAATATTTTGCAGTAGTTTTACTAAGTAATTTTCAAAATCTCGACCTTAAACAGCATGAAAAAAATTACGAATTATTTGTCGCTGTTCAAGTATTAGTACGTGTAAAATTTGAATGCGTTAAGGCACTATAAAGTCGATATAAAGGCAGGCAACAATTATAAAATTATCGAAAACGCATATCTAATCATAGTTAGAGTTTTGTGAGATGTTCATTTTGCTGAAGAAGTATAATTATATTATTGATTTGAGGAGAGACAAACACCGTATCCTGTTGCTGGATTATCTTGTTCCGGTGCATATCCCCTTATGGCCTTGCTCTTTTGTTGGGTTGTTGTCGGGTTGTTGTCTCTCAGGCATATTTCCCCATTTAAATTCTAAATGTAATTATTCTTTGGTTTTTCTATTTCTAAACCAAATCAGAGTCATAACAAAATGCATCCCGTTATGTATGTGATAAAGTAAGATCTCTGCTAAAGGGTTCATGCAGTAGTCATAAATTTTTCATTACAAAAATAGGGTTGAGTGATATGACTGTTGATGAGACCACTATCACCTAAACTGCAAATGACATAGATGTTAGTAAAAATATTTTATCTTTATTGTTTTGTTAAAGGTGGGTTTCTTTCCTCTACGTTCGTACTTCATACAACGTCGATACAACAAAGTGTCTATAGTCTAATTCATGATTGACAGACATGAAAGGATAGTGTTTTATCGACTTACAATGGCTTAGAAGATGAAAGGGGGATTTTCATCTTTCGTCTGTGTCACGTCTGATGTACAGATAACAATAAAGATGCACTTTTCAGGAAGACAGATAATATTGACTAAAGAACATTTCCATGTCACAGGATGAAGTATTCTTACTTCAAAAGATTATTTATACAAATATTGGGTAAAACACCTATATCGGATCCTTTTATTTGTATATTGCAGATCACCGTTTGCGATTGGAAAATATTGTGACTTTTATCTTTTTTACCTTAAGATCAAACAGATTTTGTATATTTTAAAGTTTACAATACATCTATTGACAAATGTAATGCATGCATGTTAAAATTAGCTCATGTAGGTAGCTACAGTCATTTTACTGCGTATCTGAAGCTATTAAATTATTTCTAATTTCTGAAATGTCATCTATAGTGTATTGTCTGGGATTTTCTGGTCACAACTAATGCTAAATACAACTTTTGATGTATCTTTTTGAATTTCTGACACGAGTTTCAATAAAATACCGGGAGATTTGTTACTGACTAAATATAGTTGATGCAGAATGTGTTTTCGGATACATTGTTGCTACGTGTTTATAATTTTTTAGCTGTAGTTTTAGGTGGATATACTTGCTATCTACATGACAGGTTGAAATTGTGTAGATTGCACGTATAATCTCCACTGAAGATTTTTTGTAAGCTTTCTTCGGACTACAATGAAACTAATGGATTGTAGTCATTATTTAAAGTATGACGTTGTCTTTCAAAGGTTAAAAGAAAAAGTTAAACATTATGTATTACCGCAAACAAGATTGAAATAAGAAAATGTGGTATGAGTGCCAAATAGGCAAATCTCCATCCAAGTCTTATTAGGTAAAAATTAAATAATTATAGGTCAACGTTTAGCCTTTTGGATATTACTATCCATATTGTGACTTTCATTTATGTTTACTTGTAACTAGTTTGAATTATTCCAAAGCAATAAAAACGAAAATACGCTTAAGGCTAATGCTAAACTTAGATAAATCTGAAATACATTGTAAATATGCAGAAGCATAAATCAATATGTCGCTCAGTTCAAATCCGTTTCTGAAAAAGTGACAATGTGAACCATTCATGTAAAGCTTTATTAGTATAATGGAATTTTATTCTGTGATATCGAATACCCATAAATGTCCAATAATTTCAGAAGAAGTGTGACTCAAGTAAAATTGGTGTTGATTGTTTTATCGTGTAAGTAATTACCAAGTGTTATCCCTGACCAATAGACATTGTCGATTATACATTACAATGATAATGGTCCTATTGATAAATCAGTTACTTGTCGGTCTAATGATGTTAGTTATATATGATAATGAAACATATGGTAAGGTCAAGAATAAAAGTTTTCACTACAGAAAAAGATGTAAAACGTTAACAGCTGGCTACTACAAGAAGATAGTGATGAAATTTGTAAAGCTAATTAATAATAAATGTTGGAACATTTAATTTACTACTGAATAAGATTTTATTTTAATCTTTTTTAGGAAATAGGTCGGGATTGGGTCGGGATGCCTTAGCATCCACATTCTGCTTAGACACTGGTGACGTTTTGCAAAGACTGAGATTATAGATTATTACCAAATATTGAAATTATTAGGTAACAAAAGTTTACCCATATTAAAACCTCGTCAATCCATTTAAAATATAGGAGGCAAGATGAATAAAAGTAAGGGCACCACTTTAACTTCAAGAGGATAGAAACTGGATGGATAACGCTCAATAAAAATCTAGGAAGACATCAAATGAAAGATATCAGTGATTTGAAATATAAAGACAGATATAATATTCAGTACAAAATTTAAAGTTGTGTTGTGAACCCTTATCCAGTGTCTACGGTTTTCACAAATACGTTTTGACAATGAATTATTTCCAAATTTACACTGGAAACGTTATTGATGGACACTATGCTTTAATATTCTGGATACTATAGTTGTTTGGATTTGCAGACTGTTTGTATTTGAACTTTCTACTGTAAAATGTATCTCTTCGTACAGAAATATATATTATACTTTGTATTTTTCGAAAATGCATTTCGTTATGAATCTGATAAAGTTGGATCTGTGTAGAAAAAGTCCTGTAGCAATCAGAGTCCAACTGTTGTACTTTCAAAGACTAAAATGTTACCAATAAAACAACTATCAACTAGAGTGCAAATGAACTGGAGGAAACAAATCTACATCACAGTCATTTCATTGGTTAGTTAGTGTACATGTTCTTTCTTATTATTTCTTACTTAGAATAAGTACGGTCGATATAATAAATCCCCTATAGTTCAATTTAAGATTGACAAGCATGAAAAAAATCCTGACGCATTGACTTACAGAGGCTTTGACGATGCAAGGATAATTTCCATCTTTGTTATGTTTCATGTCTGATGTATGATTTAACAATGTCGATGTACTTTCTAGGAGGAGGACATCTCAGGTCGAGTTAAAAACATATCCATGTCACAGGATTTACTATTGTTACTTCAAAAGATAATTCCTGATATAAAAAATATAATTAAATGTTTTTTATCTGAATACTTTCAGCCTTAAATTGCAGATAAGCCAGCAGACAAAATCTGTTTATAAAAGTCTTTGTAAAATTAAAATATTATTGATAGCTTAGATAAAGTAATTCTGCAAATATATTCAAAACTAGTAATAATAAATGCAAAATGTATTACCGTCGTTACACTTAATTGCGGCCAAGTTTAGCGAAAGGTCATGTGACATAATCAGTCAAACAAACTTTATTATATAAACTCGTAAATTAACGATTGGTCAATTCAAAAGAGGGACGAAAGATACCAAAGGGACAGTCAAACTCATAAATCTAAAATAAACTGACAACGCCATGGCTAAAAATGAAAAAGACAAACAAAAAAAAAAAAAAAACAGCACACATGACACAACATAGAAAACTAAAGAATAAACAACACGAACCCCCAAAAAACTAAGAGTGATCTCAGGTGCTCTGGAAGGGTAAGCAGATCCTGCTCCACATGTGGCACCCGTCGTGTTGCATATGTGATAACAAATCCGGTAAAAAGTCTAATTCGGTAGGTCACATTCATGAAAGGGAAGGGGATTGTAGTTACGACGTACGGAACATATCCGATATCATTTGTGAAACGGTTATTCCATAATGGTCAACCAACTCGTGATGGCGTCCGTAAAATTTACGAAGGGGTGATTTCAACTTCACCATTTGGAACTCTTAGTTTAATAGCTTCCTTGTGAGCAGCAACCCTCTATCAAGAAAATCATGATAGGAAATGCAAGCACGGGAATATCGTATCAATTAAGAGATATATACCCCGTATGCAGGTGCTGCTGGAATGTTGCTACTTAGAAATGGAAAGTTCACAATTGGAAAGCTGAAATTATCTCTTCTGTCGTAAAGTTTTGTTTTCAACCGACCCTCATTGTTAATTTCTAGATGTTAGTCAAGATATGAGGCCGACTTAACTGTATCTGTGGTATCCTTTATCTCTAGTTCGATGGGATAGATGCGTTCCACATTGTCACCAAATTTTGAATTATTTAGTGAAAGAACATCATCTATATAGCGGAAAGTAGAGTTAAAGGATATTGCTAACTTCTTATCTTTCTTCCTAAGAAGTTCCTGCATGAAGTCAGCCTCATAATAATAAAGAAACAAGTCGGCAAGTAGAGGGGCACAGTTTGTTCACATTGGGATGCCGACAGTCTGTTGAAAAACACGTCCTCCGAACGTAACAAATATGTTGTCAATCAAGAAATCAGTTTCAGAGAATTTTTTGTTTGAATCAGAGTGGTCCTCTACAAACTAGGATTTATCCATCCCTAAGACAAGATACTTGTATCTACGTTGGCCATTCTTTTTTATAAAGCAAAGCAATACCAACTCTTTCAATTTGTCTATTAGTTTTGAATGTGGAATACTAGTGTAAAGAGTAGAAAAGTCAAATGTTTTAATACTGTTACAAGATGAAAGAGAGTTGGATTGTATGTACTCTAAAAAAACCTTCAAACCTTCAAACCTTCGACATAACACCAAAGAAAATCGAACAAGCGTACTATGAAGTGGATTGGACTGATCAGTATTTACGTGGGCGGTCAAGGTTGTTAAAAACTCCCATCGTCGTATTCACGTATATAATTGTGGTCTTGATTATCCCTTGGCTTTTATTTTTTTTTTCACGTGCATGAAAAATACATTTATTTTATAATTTTGTGCAAACGTAAATTTTAAACTTTAAATCTTAGCAGTTTTTACATCGATATATTTACTTCAAATGTCTCCTCTCACTTGGTTCTGGATTAAGGGAGCTATCATTTTATTTTGAGGGGGGACTTGGATGAAACGTTTTTTCTTGCCCTTTTTTAGTTGTAATATCTGTCCTGTCTTTTAACTTTTTAGTCTATTTGGTCCTGCCTTTTTTTCTAAGTTTATCCTGATTTTGTTTTTACATAAATCGTCATCCTGCTTTTTTGTTTTTGCCAAGTTGTTCATCCTGCCTCTTCTTTTCCTCAATTGACTCGATGAAATAACGTTGTACATGAAATGAAACTGTACTTAACTACAAATATAAACTGTATGTCTGGCGTATATATAAAATTTAGTCCTGGTATCTATGATGAGTTTATTTACAACCACTGGGTCGATGCCACTGCTGGTGGAGATTTATTTCCCTGAGGGTATCACAAGCCCAGTAGTCAGCACTTTTTATCTATTTACAAAATTTTAAATTTTTTGAAATACTAAGGCTTTCCTACCTCAGGCATAGATAACCTTAGCTGTATTTGGCAACACTTTTATGTATTTTGGATCTCAATGCGCTTCAACTTGGTACTTTATTTGGCTTTCTTTTAAAACCTTTTTGGATTCGAGCGTCACTGATGAGTCTTTTGTAGACGAAACACACGTCTGGCGTATATATAAAATTTATTCCTGGTATCAATGATTAGTTTATTTACATGCTACTGAAATATTTTCGATTTTTATAGTAAATGGGTTTGTGTTATAAACTGTCATCATCACTTCATATACTTTTCACAAGTTTTAGGTTTTCGACTAAGGATAGTGTGATTTTATTTCTGACTCATTTAAATTGACCTTGAAAAAAAATTTTGACATGCAAAGTAAATTCAGAACATGTAACCAACCATGCTTGAGTCTTGCTTTGTTTATAGAAAAATTGAGATGGCAAACCATGGCACAGGTGAAAGAAATTTTCTTTATAACATCCAGCGATATACTTCGTGAATTTGTAAATAACTGTTTTAAAAAGCGTGTTTATTCATTATATGCATTGATAAAAAGGTGAGTCCCTTTTTGTACATGCATTTATTCATCCTTTATTTCTTAATATTTCGTTTATCAGCTTATCATACCTGTATGATTTTGTATTCTAATTATAAATACGCATGCAAACTACACGCACTTTGGCGGATAGTTCAACAATGTTATACAAAGCTCTAATCTTTTGGTATGGAATTAAAAGATAAATTTTCATCCAATTAAAATAGCAAATAGAAAACAGTGCATTTATATTGTTCCTATTTCTCACAAGTAGTTATTTATTTTTTGCCATGTGATTATAGACTTTCCGAATTGATTTTCCTCTAAGTTCAGTATTTTGTGATTTTACTTTTTCATTATTCATCCGTATAAAAGCGGCACATGTATATTAGTTTATACTTATATTTTTTATAATGCGGTACAAGATAATTGTGTTGCTGCAGTATACTATTTCCGACCCAACTATTTGAAATTCACAAAACATTTATTTAATTCTTTTGACCATAGATTTTTAAACTATACAAATTCTTGTTTTTACGTCGTACCAACATAGCACCTTCCATTGTCAGTCACCTGTGTCAATTCACGTGCACACTACGATTGTTGTTGTATTTAGATCTTTTGGCCAATGACATGAGACGTTACAAGTTGTTTGTTTGTGATACGCCAGAATGTTATCAATGAATTATCAAACGCTAAACCTGACTGCAGTTCGGTGTATCCTCACTTAGTTCGTGATAAAGAAAACTGTTTTGCCAGTGTTTCATATATATTGTTTAAATCCGAATCATCTTTTGTTTTTGCAGTCTAATATCATTGGTAATTACTTATTTTTCCTCTTTAATATCAAATATGTGTCGTTTTCCTTTTCATAGAATAAAAGACTGACCAATTTATGTAAATCGAGGTTTTGAAGAAAAACATATATAAACCTCTCCATATTTTTATTAAGGTCTTTCCTTTTTCAAAAGGGAAAGACCTTACTGTATTTCTTCTGTTTATTATTATTCTTCCGCCAAACTTTGACAAATTTATCCGCGTTAACCGTAAGACGTGTCACTTTCATGTTCACACTTTGTATCGGTGTCATGAATACCTATCCGGAACTCACCCTGTGAGTCGAAATATTTTGTCGGTTCGGAGTAATCCCTCCAAAACCCAAAAACCTTGTTATCGTTCCAACACCGTAACAGTAATAGGTAGAAAAAAACGAAGGGTGAAATTTATTCAGGACCAGACCCTGGTTCTTCATTACATTTGGATCGAAAAGATTCGACGACTCATTGGTAGGTTATGCCCCTATTAAAATTAACCGGTGTCGGTTGGCCACCAAAACTCAGAAACCGTAAGTCGTAGACACCTAAGATCTTCACTATTCATCATCAATTCATGTGACTTTGAAAAATATCTCAAGGTCAAATGTGTATGTTGACCTTGACCTTTGACGTAACACCTTGTTAGCGGATAATCTCAGCAACCTTAATACTTTAAGAAGTGTTGTATAGTGGAAAATGTTTGGGTCATTAATGCGCAACTTTGTTACATTTTGACCGAAGGGATTTGACCTTTCTGTAAGGGGCATAACTCTTGTTTTAGGTTTCTGAAAACGCAAAATCAGCTTTTACTATATGACCAAAGGTCCTAGACCCATGGGGTCTTCAGCAATGACATAAGGGACCAATGACCTTGACAAAGGTCAAAAGGTCAAAGGTCAAGGTCATGTCCCATATAGCGAATTATGTGTTTTTGACCTTATTTAAAGGATTTTCAGTGTGTTTTTAAGCTTTTCAATACATTCTACGTCTATTGGAACATGTATTTAACATTACAAAAGGAAAGACCTCTCAATTGTTCAAGAACAATTGACATTTTAATTTCATACTAAGATTTTAAAAAGGTATAGGTATGTTTTTCTTCAAAATCTCGATTTACCTATATTGGTACGGCCTTCAAAAATTGAGAAACCGAACTTGCTTACACATTACCAGATAAACTCATCATAGGATACATGTCGAGAAACCCACGAACCTTAGCATGACGTCCTGCGGATGTCATGTTGAGAAACCCACGATATAAAGCTTACAACTTTTGTTTCCTTCACAATGATACCAGTACGCCATACGCGCGTTTTGTCTACAAAAGACTCATCAGTCACGAATCAATAAAAATTAAAAAGCCACATAAAGTTTGACGTTGACATTATCATGATGTGTTATTCGTTTGTATTAATTTATGATTTCCTTTTCTACTTTGAGATGCCCATTTTCCCACCTACACAATTGACTGTATATAAGTAGATAAGAAGACATCGAAAGAAAATACCGCATTTATAATAATTTGTTAAAAAATATTGATTCCTCTTCTATTAAATAAGATAACAATGACAAATGATTAAGCTATAGTTATTACGATTGACACAAGAAATTAAAGCGACAATAGTTTATCAAAGTTCAAATTGATTAAATATCAGGCACATAGTCTTGTTGTCTGTATCTTTTTCAGCATTCACTGTATTATCTTGTTACAAACCGTAGGGCTAAATATAAAGGTCTTTTTGTTATATATCAAAAATATCAGATCTGAATTTGAAAATTTTTATTTTCAATCTTTAAACCCTAAAATGAAGTACAAAGAAATCAGATGTAAACAAAACTTATACAGCAATCCAACGAGAAAAAAAAAACCGCAACATATATCTTGAAGTCATCATACAGTCTTCAAACACCAAAAAAGTCTTCTGTATACATCATACTCTAATTAGTCCCGTGTTTTAAAATGTTCATTATATTTGTCACCATGTTACACCTTGCTAACTCTCCATGTAAAACTATCGACAAATTGTATTTCTTTGACTTAGAGATCACGAAAATCGTAATTTCTTAACAAATATTTGTACGTTGTACAATTGTGGCTAGTTCTATTTTCCATTACAAAATCTTTCAGTATATTTCTGATGTAGATTCTATTGTTTTATTTCAAATGATATCTAAACATGCTTCCTCTCAACACAGACGAATCCGAAGCTATCAATTCATTCCTAATTCCTGAAATGTCATCTGTAATGTATTGTCTGGGATTTTCTGGTCACAACTAATGCTAAATACAACTTTTGATGTATCTTTTTGAATTTCTGACACGAATTTCTATAAAATACCGGAAGATTTGTTACTGACTAAATATAGTTGAGACAGAACGTGTTATCGGATACATTAGTGTTTCGTGTTAATAACTCTTTAGTTGTAGTTCTTGATGGATATTCTTGCTATCTATATGACTGTTTGACATTATTTAGATTACTCTTCACTGATGATTTTATTTTAGTTTTAGTCTGACTATAATGAAACTAATGGATTGTAGTCATTATTTTAAATCTGGTGTTCTCTTTCAATTGTAAAAACAAGAAGTTAAACATTATTTATTAGCGCAAACACGACTGTATGAAATTCAGTAATTATTTTGTTTGTAAAGATCTCGTAAAGTATCCGCTGATAAAGAATTAAAAAAAAAAGTAAAGTTAGATATGCTTCGTGTATATAAGATTGATATTCATAAATCAAATAACAGTACAAAATAGACCTTGAGACACTCATTTGAGAGAGAGAGGTAAAAGGTGTAGCGCTATAAAACCAGTTTCCATCTGCCATTTTCTAAATAAGAAAATGCATGTACCAAGTCAGGAATATGTCATTTGTTATCCATTCGTTTGATGTGTTTGAACTTTTGATTTTTCCATTTGAGTGAGGACTTCCGTTTGAGATAAAGTATACAACAGAGACAGTTAAGTATCCTTCATATCTTGACTTGCATCTAGTAATTGACAATGATGGTCGGTTGAAAACAAAAATTAACGACAAAAAAGTTGATTTCAGCTCCCCAATTGTAACCTTTTCATTTTTAACCATAAGTTCAAAATAGTGAACTTTAAACCATAAATTCGTAAATTGAACGGACGCTATCACGAATTGGTAGACCGTTATGGAATATTCGTTTCATAGATGATATCGGGTTCCCTTTTCAGAATCTGACCTACCGAATTAGACTATGTATCGGCTTTGTATTAATATGAGCAACACGACGGGTGTCACATGTAGAGCAGGATCCCTTACCCTTCCGAACCACCTGAAATCACCCCCAGTTTTTGATGGAGTTCGTGTTGCTGTTGTATGCCTATTTGTGACATTTTTAACTATTGTTCACACATCTTTGTCAATATAAAAGAACTTGATGGGACTGTCATACAAGTGAGAGGTTTAGCGCTTTTAAACCAGGTTCAGTTCACCATGTTCTACAGAAATAAATACCTATTCAAACTTAGGAGGATGACAGTTTTTGTCCATTCGTTTGATGTGTTTAATATTTTGATCGTGCCATTTGGCTAGGGACTTTCAGTTTTGAATTCCTCGGAGTAAATTTTTTTTCTGATTTTACTTTTTTCCAATCCAAATGACTAGGAAAAACGGTTGGAAACGTTTTTTCGCAAGCCGATTGCATCTAATAGATAAAATAATGTGTATTCAACTGTTCCATAAAGAGGTTTGTAGAAACTGTTCTATTAGTTTAGAATTTAGTTTTGATTTTTTATAAAATCATCCTTTTTAAAGCCTTCGGACACTACATTTTTTTTATAATTTTCATAATCTCCCCACTTTTTGATGGCAATACATTTGTTTCCCGTAGCAACTCTTTGTCATTTGAACTACAAAATGTCTTCTTAAACATTTTCTAAGATGACTTATAGTTTTATGATTTCCATGGAAATATCCAGAGAAATATTTTACCGCGTAATATTTTAAGACACTCACCATTCTATATATTACAGTCATGACGATGGTTTTTCTTTTCTTTTCTTTTTTATTTCTACCGCAAATATTATGAAAACAATTTCAAAGTCAACCAAAGTGAGTGTGGCTTTTACTGAGATGAATATAATTAAAGACTTTTGATGTTTAGCGAAGTATCTGATTAACAACATTTTAAGGGAATTAAATTGATCAACACTTAAATGAAATTATGTCATTTCCCGCACTTTTTTCTTCAAATTAAAGTAATGCAATGAGTGACAGACCGTCAAGCATGTCAGATGAAGTTGTAGAAAAGAATGTTGAACAAACTTTCATTACGCAGAAAACTTCCGTATTGATCAAATGTACAAATTGGCATATTTTGAATTTTAGAATAATATTAAACAAATAATGAGTATTTCTGCTCATAATATGATAAATGCATAGGACAAACAATGAGATTAGATAACATCATAATTAAATAACTATATCCAGACATTACACTTACAGGTATAAGTCTTTATCAGTATTTATTATTGGTGGAAGTTATTGTTTTTGAACTGTTGTTTCCACGTTTAAACACTAAAATGTTTAAAACATAAGGACCCTTTAACATGTTTAACAAGGAGAGGCATATTTGATGTGATGCGATTGATTTGTTGACTGTTGCTTGTTTAACATTCAGTGTTTTAGATCTTATGCATAATCATAATTTATTAGTAGGTGTTCAAAGCCCCTATAAGCATTTTTAAGCTATTTCATTTTAGTTAGTTTTATTTGGTGGAGGAAGCCGGAATGCCTGAAGAGAAACATCGACCTTTGGTAGGAAAATTAAGAATAATAGTCAATTTAGATGCATAATCATATGGAAAACAGAAAGTAATACATCCCATAGGTAGGTTTCATAATTCATATCGACAATGATAAGAGGCTGCAATTGGCAAATAAGATGGTGATGATGGATATATATAAGTGTCTAAGAATGTAACTTTAACACACTAATGAGTGTTATAAAATTATTTGTTATATTTTATATATTATTCACGCAATATTTCGCTAAACAAATTAGCTTCATCGGGCGTGTGCATCTATCTAGGTGAAATCGGATGCATGACAAAAAATCTTTGTAGCTTGAGCTACACAAAGTTCGTGTAAAAGTTTAACATATTGATTGATGGTGTATATAAACATATTTTTGTCGTTTATTGTACATAACAATTTTTAAATCTTAACAAATAGTTGTTTTAGTTAAATAGAATGAAATTCATGATTTATTCCTTTGGTTTTGGGTAGAACTGTTTTTCATCCCTCTCATTAAGTCCATCAGGTTCAAGAGTACGTAGCTGATGCATCCAGAACCTTTCTCTCTGTTTTCTTTTTTAGGTGTCCCAATTTTGGTTTACCTCAATTATTTGAAAGGTGATATTATCAAAAGTATGTCCTGTTCTTAAGAGGTGTCTCGTAATTGGACAGTTTCTTCCTTTAGTATAGAACGACCGGTGATTGTTAAGTCTGATGTTGAATTTAGTTTCTGTTTCAGCAAAATACTGCAGCTTGCAAGTTCCGCAAGTAAGAATATAAATACTATTTTCCGTTTTGCAATTAGATGTAACATAGATGTTGTATCGCTGCTTTGTTACTGTGCTTCTGAAAGAGTGGCCATTGTGTTTTTAGTTGTCCCAAACGATAGTTAAGTTCCTTTCTCCAAAAAGTTGTCACCCGAAACACTGCTCCAGGAGTATACCTTACAGTCAAGCCATCAGACTAAAGCGAATTTGCTCCTCGGAATCCAAACTTAACTATCGTTTGGGACAACTAAAAACACAGCTGATATCAAGAGGATACAAAACCAAAAACATCACAGACGCTTTTGATAAAGCCCAAGAAAAAGATCGAGCTAGCCTTATGGAATACAAAGATAAGACGACCCGTGAAGATAGAATTTCGTTTGTTGTAACCTTCCATCCCGATTTGACAAATATTTCATCTACTATCCGAAAGCACTGGCGTCTTATCGAAAATGACTCTTCCTTAACAGATATTTTTCCATCACCTCCTATTATTGCCCATCGCAGACCCAAAAATCTCAAAGACATACTTGTGACATCAACAGTAAAGAAACAAGAAACTTCTAAATTTGGGTGTTACAAACAATGCGGTAGAAGCAATTGTAAGTGCTGTAAAGCCGCTAACAATGGCCACTCTTTCAGCAGCACAGTAACAAAGCAGCGATACAACATCTATGTTACATCTAATTGCAAAACGGAAAATAGTATTTATAGTCTTACTTGCGGAACTTGCAAGCTGCAGTATTTTGCTGAAACAGAAACTAAATTCAACATCAGACTTAACAATCACCGGTCGTTCTCTACTAAAGGAAGAAACTGTCCAATTACGAGACACCTCTTAAGAACAGGACATACTTTTGATAATATCACCTTTCAAATAATTGAGGTTAACCAAAATTGGGACACCGAAAAAAGAAAACAGAGAGAAAGGTTCTGGATGCATCAGCTACGTACTCTTGAAACTGATGGACTTAATGAGAGGGATGAAAAACAGTTCTACCCAAAACCAAAGGAATAAATCATGAATTTCATTCTATTTAACTAAAACAACTATTTGTTAAGATTTAAAAATTGTTATGTACAATAAACGACAAAAATATGTTTATATACACCATCAATCAATATGTTAAACTTTTACACGAACTTTGTGTAGCTCAAGCTACAAAAATATTTTTTTGTCATGCATCCGATTTCACCTAGATAGATGCACACCCCCGATGAAGCTAATTTGTTTAGCGAAATATTGCGTGAATAATATATAAAATATAACAACTAATTTTATAACACTCATTAGTGTGTTAAAGTTACATTCTTAGACACTTATATAATTTAATTTAGTAACTGCATTAGTTTATTTACAAACTGATCCACACCTAGATAAATTGAATGTTGATTGTTAATATTTTTAGACATTATATATATATATATATATATATATATATATATATATATATATATATATATACGCAATACGTGATGCATTGTAACAGGACAACAAACGATCCTTCAAAGAGTAAATGCGAAATGATGTTTAATGTTGCTTGCCTGTACACCAGGTATCATATTTTAAAAATATTTCTTTTCCGACCCGACGTGGCTACGTCTTTATACATCCTGCATAGTGAACATACTAATCATTTAAACACGTGTTTATTGGTTGATGGTGAAATTTCAGTCAACCGTTGAAGCTTTACAACATATGTTATAGGAGTATAACACATTATTATTAAGCTTATAATAAAGGAAGCAGAAGATACAAAAGAGACAACAAAAACACGAAAAGGATTACCCAAATGTATAATTGGAAGATAATAACTGTGACATAACACGAAAAGGATTACCCAAATGTATAATTGGAAGATAATAACTGTGACATAACACGAAAAGTATTACCCAAATGTATAATTGGAAGATAATAACTGTGACATAACACGAAAAGGATTACCCAAATGTATAATTGGAAGATATTACCTGTGACATAACACGAAAAGGATTACCCAAATGTATAATTGGAAGATAATACCTGTGACATAACACGAAAACTACGAATATACAAACAGCAGTTTGCCAATACTTTACAAAAAACTAAAGACCCTATAATCAATCCACCAAGATAACAAAGAAATGATCTCGTGTGCTCAGAGAGGGTAAGCCAATTAGTGCCAATTAGACAACTCTCCATCCAAGTCACAATTTGGAAAAGTAAACCATTAAAGTTAAAAGTAAGGTCTTCAACACGGAGCATTGACTCACACTGAACGGTAAGCTATAATATTCCCAAAAATTACTTGTGTAAAACCATTTGAACGGGACAACCAACGGTCTAATCTATATAGCAAACGAGAAACGAGAAACAGTTATGAACAACATGAAAAAAGACCACTTCTGAACATCAGATTCCTGACTTAGGACAGATGAAAAAACTGAAACAGGATTAAACGTTTGAATGGGTACCAATCTTCATCCTTATTAGTTTGACATCACGACATAGAAAGACATTACATTGTGGAATATGTATGGCGAATAAGGATACCTTAATTTTAAAACAACTACCGTGTTTTTTTTTAATTTAACCCTTTAATAGCTTTAATTCTAATAATAAGATGTTAAGCGCATTAATGATTTGAATTTAATAAGATGGTAAAAAAACAGACATTTCTTTCGTTAAAAACGAAGCGCTAATTAAGTAAACAGATTATTCTGATGGAACACACTCCGAATTACAAAATACGGTTATATAAAAACTCACCAGGATCAATGAGACATTGGAATATTCAATCGTGACAAATTATATCCGTTTTGGATAAGCATGGCTGTGGATCGTGCTTTCCAAGTACCGAGATGAGTTAATCAGTCGTCGTAGGTGGTTGACTTGTCTTTTTAAGTTGTTATGTTTCTTTTGCAGATGTGTTGCAAGGATATGTGGGATTTGGTATCCAAATAAATAAATAGAAAATTACCTGATATTGCTTTATGAATTAATAAAGGCAACGATAGTATACCGCTGCTCAAAAGTCATTAGTGATTGAGAGAAAACAAATTCAGGTTACAAACTTAAACCGAGGAAAACATATCAATATGAGTCCTCATTACTTAGTATATACAATTGATGTAATTCTTTGCATAAAACAAAATCAACAACAAAAACAAACACACAAGACTAAATTCTTATTTTTATAAGTATATCACAGCTGACACATATCAGATAACCTGATAAAATTTCTTTGGATTTTGCTATTTAATTAGGGACTTTCGTTTTGAATTTTACTCAGAGTTCAGTATTTTTTTTTTTTTTTTCTTAACAATTTTATAGAAACTGTTGACAATTTACATTTCATTTGTTCAGCTTTGTTTTATTTCCTTTCAATTTTCCCCGCTGTAATGCACAATCAACCCTGTTGTCATAGTTATATATATCATTTAGATAACTCGCCAAAATATAATTCTAAAAACAAATTATCATAGAGAATGACATCTTCGCTAGCCAAGGGTTACGATCCACTCCCGTTCTCTACACCCTTGGCAGATTAAGCCAACATTTGTGAAAACAATGTCGCGCCATCTTTCGGAAGACTAAAGTCACGTCCATTACGAATACATTATTCTGAACCAATGGTAGCACTTGAACTCTTCAATTTGGATGTAAAAACACATTAGCGTCTATATTCTACACACTTGATAAAGTCGGAACCGAGAATATACGTCAACATTCATGCATTTGTGCATGAAACATACACAGGAACTTCTATTAATTGATTAAAAACATTCAAGTTGTCACTAAATATAGTCGTATGTTTATAGAATGTAAAGACTTGTTACACAATAAACACGTGGCAATTGTTTACAAACACTTTCTAAATTTACACGTGATCATGTTATTGGCGCTTTTTGATTGGATACAGCGAGTTTCGACTGCAACCAATAAAAATGCTTACCTTGTGTCTCCGAAATTTTATCTCAATCCGCCAAGGATGAAGAGAACGGGAGTGGATCGTAACCCTTGGCTAGCGAAGATGAAAGAGTGAGTTTTATATATGAATTTAAGACGGAATTACTACATACATGCAAGTTAGCCGCCTACTAAAACCTATAACAACAATGAATCCTTTCCTTTACGAAAGATACCAGTGAACGAGACATTCATCTTAAATATATCTGCAGTGAAATTACATGTACGACATGATGTATTTATTCCGACATCTCGTAGACACGTTGTCCCAGGGGACTTCTTTTGTAATAACGGATAAAAAGATCAACTGACGAAAATAGAAAAAAAAATACCAGACGGTAGCTGAAAAAGAACATTAATTCATCTGAAGTCAGAATTAAAAGGTTAAAGAGTCGAGATAATGTCAGATATTAATAGCAATTGCGTCGAATAGACAATATAAAAAAAGGAATAATAACAATAAGAAGTTGTTAACAATCAAGGAATAACTGATATTTTTCAGCAAAGAAACAAATTTAAATCTAAACAGGGTACCCTTTCATTTAAGGTTATGTTCCCTTTGGAAAAAGTGAGTTTAGTTTTGCTTCACAATGTTAAATCTAAGAAAAACTTAGACAAAAAACTTTCCCGAAAGAAGATAGAAAGTAGATAGACCAATCTTTCAACAAAATGTCTGATGAGGGGAAAAATTGTTTGAGGAAGTATATACAAATTATATTAATGGGTTTTAAAACGCCAATATATGAACGTACGATGTCTTTCACAAAATACTCATTTGTTAAACTAATCTTTTAATACTTCTTGAAATGATTGTAGCAAAACAATATCGGGTTAAAATTTTAAAGGTCAAATTTATTTTTGTGTCTTTGGAATTGCGCAGTGGGCGAGACAGCTCTGAATTGAAGCATCAAAACTGTACAAATTTTCGCTATATAAATGTTTGAGTTTTTTTTCGTTATGTTTAAGACTAATTAATGAGAGAGTTGGTCTCAGCTGGTATAGATGTAAGGTAAAATTTAAGAATCTTGAATTTGTAGTGTTTCATAGGAAAGGTTTTTAATAAGGAAATAGCTTCAGATAAAACGTTTGAGATGCCTTAAGGTCCAATTTTGATGAATAGTAGATTTCTTCCTCCTTAGAAATGTCTTTCTGAGGCCTTAACTCAACTGTTTATTGACATATTCGTCACTTTACGGCACAACTTTTACTAATATGTTTCAATATATGACCTACCTCACATACATAATGCATCGAAACTGGTATTTTTATTAAAATGAGTTCTATCTGTTTAACGGGAGACAATCCAAAATGCTAAACTAACACAGACGGTATGTATGTCTTACAAAATGGCGCTTACAAATGAACAAACTGTAAAGATCTGTAAACTAGACCTGCCATGTATTCATACATGTATCTTATTTGACTGCACAGCTTTCTAGATTGATAAGTAATATATGTATTATCTACATATAAAATTAAATAACTGTTATTTGCCTGTTTTGATTGAACTGGAGAATCGATAAAAAACATGTTTGAATATTCATATACCGTGTGTTTGATTTGAGTAAAATATACTTATTAGTGATTTAAAATATTGGATTTACGTTTTGGCTGAAATGATGACTTCTTTTATGGAATTGAATCATTATTCTAGTATAATTTATACAAAAAGTCTACAACGAGTAACAAGAATTGCATATTAAAAATTAGAAAAAGGTAAAGTTCACCATATGTGGATATATCTCTTCTTTTTATGGTCATTATGTAATATAACTCATAAAGAGGTTATATTTGTTCATCTTTCAATTTTAAACCTTTGACCGTTTCTGTTGTGTTTCAATCTAAAAAAAAACAACATTGACATGACAGACATATTGTATTGCTACAGGTCACTCACGGACCCTCGAAAAGTTGTTTAAATGAACCTTCATATACACCGGGCGTGAAACCTTTCTTACCTAAATCATCGAATTTTACGTAATAAATCCAACCGAAAGTGACTTCGTATTTATACATCCCGCAAAAATTGATCTATAGTTTTTAATTGAAGAGAGACATATTATAAGAAAAATAGATCGGTGAAAAAATGAAAAGGGAGCGTATAATCACGAAATTCTTTTAATTATATTAACAATGTTCGAAAGGAGATGATGGATCTACTTCAACTTGACAGCAACCAAACATATCAGCAATAGACACCCGGGGTTTAATTCTGTTTTCACCTAGTTGTCAGGCGGGAAAATGTAGTGAATGTCATTGTTGATATATCAGCTGATTTGTTTTGAAATCGATTATATCAATGTATTTAAGTTGTACAAATAGCAAAAGAGAAATCCAGATCTTTTCTTATTATTTGCTTCCGTACGATGGTACACTTAAAATGAAACCTAGATAGCCTTATATCGAGTGACAACATCTAAATATATCGCACATTTAGTTTTATTGTTACACAATTTATTGTAATCTATTCAATATTTAATCTATCTGTTGATTTAATGTATAGATTAGAATAAAGATTCTATAAGATTCAATTTATTTTACATGAATGACTGTAACATGCAATTAAAAAATAACGCGATAGGTATTTAATTTGATTTTTTTTTTTATTTTTCTGTTATACTTTTGAAAAAACCTTGATTGTTTCCGATGAAAAATAATCTACAAAAGCCTCTGCAAGATCGTTCGTGTATTTTGTGTAGCAGTGATTATATTGAAGATGAAAAACAAGTTCTTTTTAATTCTTTGTTTTTATTCTGACCAAGGCTAGATACCAAAAACCTTGTCTTTTTTATGTTAAATTTGATAGTTAAACTCACTTATCTGATGTGTAATGAGAATATGATTCCTCTTTCAGATTCATACTAAGGAATATCACAATTGATATCCATTTGTTTAGTGTGTTTTAGCTTTCGCTTTTTCCATTTTATTATGGAGTTTCTTTTTTGAATTTTCAAGAGCTGCTACTCAGACCTTATAAAAAGTCACAATTGTCTGAGCAGAAAGTTGACTAACCAAGGTTATGACAAAGAACGTTTGGTCCTTTAAGAAAAAGAAAAGTTCACCGGAAGATACCAAGACCTTGTTTATAAATATTCCGTATTAACTTTACAAATGATATATGATGGTCTTGAAGTATAGATTCTATGTAATGACTTTGTTAATCATCTTAATTAATTGTTATAGTGTTTTTCATTTGTCTTCGTGTATTATAACCCTTTAAAGTTTAGTCTATGTGTGGTAATATCCTTTTGGCGTGACTTAGTACTTACTGTGTTGTGGTCATCTTTTGGTATTCATGTCTTTCATTTATATTTGCCTATGTACTTTGACTACATGCCATTTTTTTTTCTTTGATAAAATTTTTGTTTGTTTTTATAGTGATTACACTGAAATGCAGTCAAGTCTAGCGTTTGATAGTTCATTGATAACATTCTGGAGTATCATAAACAAGTTACTTGTAACGTCTCATTTCATTGGCCGAAAGATTAAAAAACAACAACAATCATAGTGTGCACGTGAATTGAAACAGGTGATTGGCAATTGAATGTTCTATGTTACTACGAACGTAAAACAAGGATTTGTATAGTATACAAATCTTTGGTCAAAAGAATTAAATAAATGTTTTGTGAATTTTAAATAGTTGTGTCGAAATATTATACTGCAGCAACACAGTTATCTTGTACCGCATTATGCAAAAAATAAGAATGAAATAAAATTCATGTTCCGCTTTTATACGGATCTTATCATAAATGGAGCAAATTATCCCCGAAATACAGAAACAAAACAATAATAATCGTATCATGTGTGCACGTGAACTAAGACGTAGTGTGCAATGCACTATGCATGTGTGGAACTAACAAAATTAATAAATACTTGTGAGAAACATTGTAGTTTATAATTAGGAACAATATAAATGTACTGTTTTAAATTTTTTAAAATTGGATGAAAACTTATCTTTTAATTTCATACAGTAAGGAAAGTTATTTGCATAACATTGTTGAACTATCCGCCAAAGTGACGTGTAGTATGCATGCGTATTCAAAATAAATAAAATACACCAATCATACATGTATGATAAACTGATAAATGAAATATTAAAAAATTAAGGATGACTGAATGCATGTACAAGAAGGGACTCGTCTTTTTATCAATACATTTGATGAATAAACACACTATTAAAAACTGATTGTTTTCTATGTAACTATTTATATGTTTACAATACATAATTTACGTTCGTTTTTCAACCGTGAATATCAAAACAGTTAATTATAAAATTCATGAAGTATATCGCTGTAGTTCATAAAGTACATTTCCTTACACAGTGCTTTTGTTTGCCATCTCCATTTTTCTCTAAACAAAGCATGGTTGGTTACATGTTATGAATTTACTTAGAATTTCGGGATTTTCTTTTTTTCACATTTCATACCGAAGACTTGTGAAAGATATGCAAAGGCAGGATGAGTAACTTGGCAAAAAAAGCAGGACGGAATAGACAAAAGATTACAGCTAAAAAAAAGAACAAAATGTTTCTTCCAAACCCCCCATCAAAATAAAATAGTAGAGAGAGGAGACAGTTAAATTAAATATTTCGACGTGAAAACTTTTAAGATTTAAAGTTTAAAATTTTACTATTGCACAAAATTATAAAATAAACGAATTTTACATGCACATGTATGAAAGCTAAAATTGCTATGGGATAATCAAGAACACAATCATGTACGTGAATACGACTATGGAAGGTCCTTTCAACTTTATAGTACGCGTGTTCTATTTTCGCTGGTGTGAGGTTGAAGGTTTGAATTGACCAATGAAAACGATTGTTCCTTTACTAGTTAATCTAATAAAGTTTGTTTGACGGATTACTTTGCACTACCTTTCGCTAAGCTTTGTCGCAGTTAAGTGAAAAATGATAACACAATGTTAACTGATGTATCCAAATTAAATACATCTTCATATTGTTGTGTCTGTTGTTTGTGTTTGTTTTGTTCAAACATTGAATGTTATACGACTTTCATACAAGTGACAGTGTTTGCTAGCTATATAACCAGGTTTAACCCACCGCTTTCTGCATAACAAAATGCCTGTACCAAGTAATGATTATGACAGTTGTTGTACCAAGTAATGATTATGACAGATGTTGTACCAAGTAATGATTATGACAGTTGTTGTACCAAGTAATGATTATGACAGTTGTTGAACCAAGTAATGATTATGATTATGACAGTTGTTGTACCAAGTAATGATTATGACAGGTGTTGTACTAAGTAATGATTATGACAGTTGTTGTATCAAGTAATGATTATGACAGTTGTTGTACCAAGTAATGATTATGACAGTTGTTGTACTAAGTAATGATTATGACAGTTGTTGTACCAAGTAATGATTATGACAGTTGTTGTATCAAGTAATGATTATGACAGTTGTTGTACCAAGTAATGATTATGACAGTTGTTGTACTAAGTAATGATTATGACAGTTGTTGTACCAAGTAATGATTATGACAGTTGTTGTACCAAATAATGATTATGACAGTTGTTGTACCAAGTAATGATTATGACAGTTGTTGTACCAAGTAATGATTATGACAGTTGTTGTACTAAGTAATGACTATAAGTAATGATTATGACAGTTGTTGTACCATACCAAGCAATGATTATGACAGTTGTTGTACCAAGTAATGATTATGACAGATGTTGTACCAAGCAATGATTATGACAGACCAAGTAATGATTATGACAGATGTTGTACCAAGTAATGATTATGACAGCTGTTGTACCAAGTAATGATTATGACAGCTGTTGTACCAAGTAATGATTATGACAGATGTTGTACCAAGTAATGATTATGACAGCTGTTGTACCAAGTAATGACCGTTGTTGTACCATACCAAGTAATGATTCTGACAGTTGTTGTACCAAGTAATGATTATGACAGATGTTGTACCAAGTAATTATTATGACAGTTGTTGTACCAAGTAATGATTATGACAGTTATTGTACCAAGTAATGATTATGACAGTCGTTGTACCAAGTAATGATTATGACAGTTGTTGTACCAAGTAATGATTATGACAGTTGTTGTACCAAGTAATGATTATGACAGTTGTTGTACCATACCAAGTAATGATTATGACAGATGTTGTACCAAGTAATGATTATGACAGTTGTTGTACCAAGTAATGATTATGACAGATGTTGTACCAAGTAATGATTATGACAGTTGTTGTACCAAGTTATGATTATGACAGATGTTGTACCAAGTAATGATTACGACAGT
Source organism: Mytilus galloprovincialis (assembly GCA_037788925.1). Lineage (NCBI taxonomy): Eukaryota > Metazoa > Mollusca > Bivalvia > Mytilida > Mytilidae > Mytilus > Mytilus galloprovincialis. The sequence goes on from CM075340.1 coordinate 76,389,794, forward strand.
TGTTGTACCAAGTAATGATTATGACAGTTGTTGTACCAAGTAATGATAATGACAGATGTTGTACCAAGTAATGATTACGACAGTTGTTGTACCAAGTAATGATTACGACAGATGTTGTACCAAGTAATGATAACGACAGTTGTTGTACCAAGTAATGATCACGACAATTGTTGTACCAAGTAATGATCATGACAGATGTTGTACTTAGTAATGATTATGACAGTTGTTGTACCAAGTAATGATTACGACAGATGTTGTACCAAGTAATGATTACGACAGATGTTGTACCAAGTAATGATTACGACAGTTGTTGTACCAAGTAATGATTACGACAGTTGTTGTACCAAGTAATGATTACGACAGTTGTTGTACCAAGTTATGATTATGACAGTTGTTGTACCAAGTAATGATTACAACAGTTGTACCAAGTAATGATTATGACAGATGTTGTACCAAGTAATGATTTTGACAGTTGTTGTACCAAGTAATGATTATGACAGATGTTGTACCAAGTAATGATTATGACAGTTGTTGTACCATACCAAGTAATGATTATGACAGTTGTTGTACCAAGTAATGATTATGACAGATGTTGTACCAAGTAATGATTATGACAGTTGTTGTACCAAGTAATGATTATGACAGTTGTACCAAGTAATGATTATGACAGCTGTTGTACCATATCAAGTAATGATTATGACAGATGTTGTACCAAGTAATGATTATGACAGTTGTTGTACCAAGTAATAATTATGACAGATGTTGTACCAAGTAATGATTATGACAGTTGTTGTACCAAGTTATGATTATGACAGTTGTTGTACCAAATAATGATTATGACAGTTTTTGTACCAAGTAATGATTACAACAGTTGTACCAAGTAATGATTATGACAGTTGTTGTACCAAGTTATGATTATGACCGTTGTTGTACCAAGTAATGATTACAACAGATGTTGTACCAGGTAATGATTACGACAGATGTTGTACCAAGTAATGATTACGACAGATGTTGTACCAAGTAATGATTACGACAGTTGTTGTACCAAGTAATGATTACGACAGATGTTGTACCAAGTAATGATTACGACAGATGTTGTACCAAGTAATGATTGCGACAGTTGTTGTACCAAGTAATGATTGCGACAGATGTTGTACCAAGTAATGATTAAGATAGTTGTTGTACCAAGTAATGATTACGACAGTTGTTGTACCAAGTAATGATTACGACAGTTGTTGTACCAAGTAATGATTACGACAGATGTTGTACCAAGTGTACCAAGTAATGATTACGACAGTTGTTGTACCAAGTAATGATGACGACAGTTGTTGTACCAAGTAATGATTACGACAGATGTTGTACCAAGTAATGATTACGACAGATGTTGTGCCAAGTAATGATTACGACAGTTGTTGTACCAAGTAATGATTACGACAGTTATTGTACCAAGTAATGATTACGACAGTTGTTGTACCAAGTAATGATTACGACAGTTGTTGTACCAAGTAATGATTACGACAGATGTTGTACCAAGTAATGATTACGACAGATGTTTTACCAAGTAATGTTTACGACAGTTGTTGTACCAAGTAATGATTACGACAGTTATTGTACCAAGTAATGATTATGACAGTTGTTGTACCAAGTAATGATTATGACAGTTGTTGTACCAAGTAATGATTATGACAGATGTTGTACCAAGTAATGATTACGACAGTTGTTGTACCAAGTAATGATTATGACAGTTGTTGTACCAAGTTATGATTATGACCGTTGTTGTACCAAGTAATGATTACAACAGATGTTGTACCAGGTAATGATTACGACAGATGTTGTACCAAGTAATGATTACGACAGATGTTGTACCAAGTAATGATTACGACAGTTGTTGTACCAAGTAATGATTACGATAGATGTTGTACCAAGTAATGATTACGACAGATGTTGTACCAAGTAATGATTGCGACAGTTGTTGTACCAAGTAATGATTGCGACAGATGTTGTACCAAGTAATGATTAAGATAGTTGTTGTACCAAGTAATGATTACGACAGTTGTTGTACCAAGTAATGATTACGACAGTTGTTGTACCAAGTAATGATTACGACAGATGTTGTACCAAGTGTACCAAGTAATGATTACGACAGTTGTTGTACCAAGTAATGATGACGACAGTTGTTGTACCAAGGAATGATTACGACAGATGTTGTACCAAGTAATGATTACGACAGTTGTTGTACCAAGTAATGATTACGATAGTTGTTGTACCAAGTAATGATTACGACAGATGTTGTACCAAGTAATGATTACGACAGTTGTTGTACCAAGTAATGATTACGACAGTTATTGTACCAAGTAATGATTACGACAGTTGTTGTACCAAGTAATGATTACGACAGATGTTGTACCAAGTAATGATTACGACAGTTGTTGTACCAAGTAATGATTACGACAGATGTTTTACCAAGTAATGATTACGACAGTTGTTGTACCAAGTAATGATTACGACAGTTATTGTACCAAGTAATGATTACGACAGTTGTTGTACCAAGTAATGATTATGACAGTTGTTGTACCAAGTAATGATTATGGCAGATGTTGTACCAAGTAATGATTACGACAGTTGTTATCCATTCGTTTGATGTGTTTGCATGAGTTTTTGATTTTGCCATTTAAAAAAGGGAATTTCTGTTTTGAATTTTCCTTGGTGTTTGTTGTAAACTTTTATGTGCTGGTTTAGGTTGTTTTATGTATCCGTTTTTTATTCTATAGTTAGTCACCACTTCGGTTTTATCACGTAGATCTATTATTTAGTCATTTTATAAAAATTTACTGTTTGCAAAAGTATGAATTATTCTAACAAAATTGAAAACAACACGTTTGATAATTTCTTGCGTCCGAAGCGGTTTTCTGGATTTATCTTCATCAGGAACGCTTACAGCCAAACATTTGAAATCCGAAGATGTATAAGTACCGAAACCGTCAAAGAGATATATGTAAAAAAATATCTAAGATAAATAGCCAAATTCATCTAAAGCCTAAATAATAAGGATGTACTTATCCCAGACAGAAAACCCTAGCCGTGTTAGTCACAACTTTTTGGAATTGTTGGTCCTCAATGCTCTTAAACTTTATACTTGTTTTGGATTTCGATTTTTTTCATCTGAGCGTCACTCGTTAGTCTTGAGTGGACGCAACGCGCGTCTGGTGTATTAGATTTTAACCCTAGTACCTTTTCTTAGTAGATATATATAGGAAGATGAGGTGTGAGTGCCAATGAGACAACTCTCCATCCAAATAACAATTTATAAAAGTAAACTATTATAGGTCAATGTACGGCCTTCAACACGGAGCATTGGCTCACACCGAACAACAAGTTATAAAGGGCCCCAAAATTACCAGTGTAAGGGAGCTACCATTTGATTTTTATGGGGGGGGGGCTAGGATGAAAAATTTTGTCCTGCTTTTTTTTTAGTTGTAATCTCTGTCCTGCCTTTTTATTTTTTACTCTATTCGGTCCTGCCTTTTTTTTTACTAGTTTATCCTGACTTTTTTTACACAAATTGTCATCCTGCCTTTTTTTTTTACCAAGTTGCTCATCCTGCCTTTTTTTTTTTACTAAAAACTCCTGTCCTGCCTATTTTTTTCAAATTTCATCCTAGCCCCCCCCATAAAAATCAAATGGTAGCTCCCTAAAACCATTCAAACGGGAAAACCAACGGTCAAGTCTATTTAAAGTACGAGAAACAAGAAACACGTATAAATTACATAAACAAATGACAACTACTGTACATCAGATTCCTGACTTAGGACAGGTGCAAACATTTGCAGTTGGATAATCGATTAAACGCGTTAATGGTACAAAACCTTCTCCCTTTTTCTGAAACAATAGTATAACATCACAAAATAGAAAACAACACGATAAAATATCAATTGGAAGGCTTAACTCAATGAAAAAACGTAAATTAACACACTATGAACGAATGAATTTGATCTGCGATACTTGAATGTAAATACATAGTTAATAAAATATTAGGGACAACCATTCAAGGCTAAAAAGCAAACAAACAAGTCAAAACAAAGCCATGGCAAGACACCACCCCGAAATATTCCACCCTTAGAAAATAATCACTTTTGAAAAAAAAAAACAGTTTTCATAATATATACAGGTAAATGAAAAATAACTTTGTCGTTTTAGGTATACTATTTCTGTCTATATAAAATCTTCCAATACTTAGGCATACCAAGAAAGGTCTGTCATATAAATACCTAATTTAGCACTAGATATATACGGGGTGAATATCAATAATAAAACTATACAATTAGAGCTAGCTCAAACTTCCCTGTACAGATTGAGGGAGAATAATCTTAATGTTCATACAAATGTAGTATGAAGAAGTGAAAATTAGTAGATATTCCAAATAATCAAAGCTTGTATATAATAGACAAGATCCATATTAATATAAAATAACAAACAAGTATTACAAATAGTATCAACAGGTCGAATTAACATTGCCATAAAAATGGGAGGTTTGGCATGCCACAAAACCTAAAAGCGGGAGGTTTGGCATGCCACAAAACCTAAAAACGGGAGGTTTGGAATGCCACAAAACCAGGTTCAACCCCCATGTTTTTATTAAAATGTCCTGTTCCATTTTAATGTTGTGTTTCTGTTGTTTCGAAGTTCTCCTCTAATATTTGCTATGTTTCCCTCAGTTTTAGTTTGTAACCCGGATTTTTTTTTTCTCAATCGATTTATGAATTTCGAACAGTGGTATACTACTGTTGCCTTTTCTACATATTAATATGTACCAAAGAAATATTTGATATACATCGACTGAATAACAACCTAATAACACGTTAATAACCCCATTTTTTGCCTTTAGTTTCAATAGAGCAATGTGTTTTATTAGTGAATATCGTTGTTGATATTATCTGTTGTCTTGGTTTGAAATCGACCTAATCAATATATGTATATTGCACAAATAATAAAAATGTTTTCCTTGGTCTCTGTTTCCGTATAACACTATAATTATTTTGAAACCTAATACCGAGTGACAATATCCAAATAAATCCAATATTTAGTTTTATTGTTGCAGAATTTATTGTAATCAATTCAACATTTAAACTATCTGTTGATTTAATACAAAGATTAAAATTAAAAATTCAATAAGATTCAATTTATTTTACATGAATGACTGTAACATAGAATACAGAAATAACGCGATAGGTATTTAATCTGAATTGTTTATTTTCCTGTTAAACTCTTCAAAAAACCGTCACGTTTGTATGTGTGGTCATATTACTCATCATGCGTGGGAATTGAAGAATCATAGAGGACTAGATTTTGACAATAGCAGAAGGTAAGAGTAAGACTTAGTCTTCGAGGAAATTAAAACCAAAGATTATTTATTAAGAAAAAAGAACGCCTTCAGCTCCGTTAATAAACGTGAATCATAAGACTGGATACATGTTATCTAGTAATTATTTCTCGTAACTTTTTTGTAATATATTCTGAATTAAATCGATTTATTAATATTATTATAACTTATCCATTTTAGATCTTGATAATTTATAGAATATAAATATATATACTAAAAGTATTGGTGCAGTGTATTATTTCCGTCTTTAAATTATTGTAAACCATAAATTCCTCCCTGAGAAAAGTACTATTGTTTTTTCTTTTGTCATAAACCCTATCGTTTATGAACCCCAGTCTGAAAAAAAAAAATATGAAACTAATACTAGTATAGAATTGAAAGAAGAAAAAATAAACCAATCTGATTTATGGCAACAAAATACAAATATGACAGAAAGCAAAAAACGACGAGCACTGAATTACAGGCTCACTTCTACTAGGGACAGTCACATATGTAATGTGTGAATACAATTGAGAATTGAAATCGTTAAGATGATTGTAGGACTCAGTGCTAACGAAATAAACCTGGTACGTTCTTGTAACAGCACAATATATACAACTACTCTAGTACAAGTAATCTTGATGTACAGGTCTAAAGATGCTTAACCAGTAACCGTTGTTATTCAACCTATGAAGGCAGACTGAAGTATTATTTACAATAACCGAAATTGTACCATAGCAAAGCTGTAAAACTGTATATAAACTCCATTTTTAAAGCTGCATATAAACTGCAACTCTGTTAAAAAGGTACATTAACTGTGCATTTTAAAAATCTGTGAATAACCTAAACATATCCGATATATAGATTCTATCACTGCACCTTGTGTGATACGATATCTATCCACAGTTTATATACAGTTTTATAGATGTACAGTTTATATACAGCTTTACAGCTGTACATTTGATATACAGCTTCACAGATGTACATTTGATATGCATCTTTAGACCTGTACATCAAGATTACTTGTACTAAAGTAGCTGTGTACACTGCTACAGTTTGAATCTACCAGTTCATGCCATTTGAACAATATGTTGTTGTTTGTTTTTTTTTTTATTTTGCTTGTTTGTAAGTCAATTGTTCAAATGAGTTGTGTATTGGTGTATTCTCGTTCTAAATGTATTCAAACTGAAAAATAGTTTTTTTAATTCCTAGAAATTATTTTGTGTATCAATTATAGGGATAAACGTGTATAGTGAAATTAATATTTTAAAATACACCAATACTTTTGACTTTTTTAAATTATTGTTTTAGTATAGGATTTCCTCCATGTACCAATTCAACAGATAAAGTTGAATCTTGATATTTAAATAATGTATTATGCAGTGCACCCTTAATTAAACTAACAGTACATTGATAATGATCTCTGACTGACTTGTTTACATATAATATATAAAGACATATCTTAATGTTAATCATATCACCTAGATATTAAAATTTAATTCAATATGTTCTTAATATAGCGATGACTGTTTTATTGAACAACTAGGGGAGATTTGTAACATTTCGTATATATTCAAACAGTTACAGGAAGTCTGGAAATAAATTCTTATTACTTTAAAGATCATGTTACCAATTTCAGTATAGACCTGTGTGGTACATAACTTTTGTATTTTATGTTTCCATAGTTAATGTATCAATACGAAATACATATATAAAATAAAAAGTTTAAAAGGTCATCCCTGCGAAGGTTAATCTGTAATCAATCTGTAGATTTAATATTTATAATGTTTTCAAAAAGTTATATATATATATATACATTGTACAGGTACTCGAATAACATAAAATATTGAAATAAACGCAAGTCATTTGATGATTATATTTAAATTAAAACACACAGTTCAAATTTGAGTAAGAAATTTGTGACATATAGAATTTCCATAGATTTCTAAAAAGATTTCTAAAAAGCTTAGAACAACATACACATATGAGATATTTTTCTGTTAATGAGAAAAAAGAATAGATTCATCGTAGATTCCAATATTCAAATTTACATGTTTTCTAAAAATAAATTCATAAGTAACGCTCGCATAAAAAAGGGGAAAAAAACAACAAAAAAGGGTACGAAGTTAAAAAAGCATTTCTCTAAAATAACCATGGTATTACTACATGCTAAAAGCAGATCAAGTTAAAAATTAAAAAAAATAAAACAAAAAAACAAAAAAAAAAAAAAACAGGAAGTTCTTTCGCAATTCGTTCTTTCTCCAAGATGACTGTCACCGTATATCGCTTTTTGTTGCTCTCAAGTAAGACGCAATAGAATGTCGATTTTCAATCACGTTCGCGCATGAGATTTCAAAGACGTTTGTATGATGAATTAATCAATGACGTAATTTCAGATCAAGCATCGTCCTGAATAAACTCATCATAGATACCAGGACTAAAATTAGTATATACGCCAGACGCGCGTTTCGTCTACAAAAGACTCATCAGTGACGATCGAATCCAAAAAAAGTTAAAAAGGCCAAATAAAGTACGAAGTTGAAGAGCACACATGCATGGAATATTTGACATGACCGTTAAGAAACCAACAATCAATCAATCAGATCAAGCATCATACCGATGATTCCGTGCATGTCTCTCCAACTTTCGGGACACGCAGAAAAAAAGCTTGACGGTATACACGTACTGACCATAAGTCGATCTCTTGTTATTTTACATGTATACGACATAATTCACCTTTAATCAAAATGATACATGCATGTCATTGACTGAATCACGTCTGTTACCAAATTATTTTGAATTGTTTTGTATTAGCTTTTTAGCTCACCTTTCCTAAAAGGAAATGTGAGCTTTTGCCATCACTTGGCGTCCGTCGTCGTTCGTCCGTCGTCGTCGTCCGTCCGTCGTCGTCGTAAACTATTTCAAAGATCTTCTCCTCTGAAACTACTGAACCAATTCAAACCAAACTTCATCTGATTGATTCCTAGGGTATCTAGAATAAAGTTTGTGTTTTAATTCCCATTTCATCAAAAAACATGGCCGCCATGGCTAAAAATAGAACATAGGGGTAAAATGCAGTTTTTGGGTTATAACTCAAAAACCAAAGCATTTAGAGCAAATCTGACATGGGTAAAATTGCTTATCATGTCATAATCTATCTGCCCTGAAATTTTCAGATGAATCGGACAACCCGTTGTTGAGGTGCTGCCCCTAAATTGGTAATTTTAAGGAAATTTTACTGTTTTGGGTAATTATCTTGAATATAATTATAGATAGAGATAAACTTTAAACAGCAATAATGTTCGGCAAAGTAAGATTTACAAATAAGTCAACATGACTGAAATGGTCAATTGACCCCCTAAGGAGTTATTGTCCTTTATAGTCAATTTTTAACAATTTTTATAAAATTTGTAAATTTTTACTAACATTTTCCACTGAAACTACTGGGCCAAGTTCATTATAGATAGAGATAACTGTAAGCAGCAAGAATTTTCAGTAAAGTAAGACGTACAAACACATCACCATCACCAAAACACAATTTTGTCATGAATCCATCTGCTTCCTTTGTTTAATATTCACATAGACCAAGGTGAGCGACACAGGCTCTTTAGAGCCTCTAGTTTTAAATTATGTATACTCTGAAGCGCTAGTGGCTAAATGATTTTAAATTATTTTCACAAATACATGTATATATACATCGTTTTTATGCTTGTTCAATGATCTTTTTACGCTAAAAAAATAACCTCGTGTCTTCGAGACCAATAGATTGAATCCAGATTTAATTCCGCTTGCACACATACATCCTTATTCTTCTTTAAGTTTAATTTCAGTATAATTTTCAGTGTCTTTTTAGAATTACCCAAGGATTGACTGGGGCAATAATTGGTCATTTTGTAAACGTTGTTTTCGAATCACTTATGAACATGATGAAGGTTTGGTGCCATGCGCTATTGTCTTCCAAGAAAACTTGCACCAACTCGTTGCGGGGTCTGTTGGTAAACTATCCATATTTAACATCCTTATCTTTCATTGGCAGTTAAGAACATTTTCGTCCCTCATCCCAGTCGTAACACCTTGCAAAACCTACAAAATGTATACCTATTGCAATAATAGTAACGTTGATCTTGTCAAAAATATATACCACATACAATAACTGCAACTGGACGCATAAAAATCACCATCGAATTATGTACGAAATATTTTTTATGTGCAGAAGCGTGCAGATTATACTACTTGATTTCATATTCTCCCTCGGAGTCTAATTAAGGAAGAGATTTTTATCGTTCCATTTTATGACTATAGCTTCATCCATTATGTAAAATAACTTAATAAAAGATATATTTTGGTCAGACACTTGGAAATTAAATCCAAAATCAATACGAACGTACGTAACACAGAATATTAAGTAACATGCATTCCTGATACAACAACGATGAAAAATCTATAATAAGGAAGATAGCGATAATAGACGGGGGAAAACGTATTGACGAGTGGAAGCATCTTGCTTGTGGTTTAAAATTAGAAAAGAAGACACATGCTTTACTCCAAAAACAAAGTAATAAAAGGTCCTTAATACATTAAAATAAAAAAAAAAAAATGTTTAGGACACATGTCGGAAATGTCGGAAATTAACTCTCTCTCTCTCTCTCTCTCCATAATAATACTCTCATACCCTCATTTTCCATGGCTGTCTACTGTCTAGATTTCTCGGATCTTAATCCCTTAATTTAACCTACCTATTGTATTTGTTGTCAATTAAATGTTCTGAATGTGTATGCAATATTTGCCTCTGGACGTTTTCTTTTTTCAATATTACATATTAAATAATAAAATATATATTTATTAACCCCGTTTAAATGTATATTTTACAATAACTAATGAAGGAAAATCATAAAGTGCTAGATTTGATTTAATTGGGAAGGGAGTTGTCTTCATTATATCAACTGAACGACAAAACAATAAAACTATTCACTTAACAACCAAAACATACGTGCATTTAATTTTGATAGTCTGAGTCAATTAACAAACATATCTATAAAACCCTTAAATGTATTTTACAAGTAGAAATACAATCAAGTTGAATATCTAACAAATGTTACCAAATCTAAATCAATAAACTTCAACTTAATACCTTTTTACCATTAATAATAATTGTGATTTAAAGAAGACAGTTTATTATATAGTTTAACTAATGCATTAAGAAGAGAAAGTGAGATATATATAAATTCCTATAAAATTACAGAAAAGTCAATAAAAGTGTAATGATGTCATTCGGCCGTATCAAGTCATTAAATGAATGAACTGTGGATAATTCAACACGTGTCTTATTGATTAGGTTTTATTTTTCCTTTCAGAAAGAGGATATTTTTACCTGCAGAATCTGATCCAATCTTCACGAGACAAACTAACGCGTAGATAGAGACACAACAAAGGACTTTCACTTTTCAGTTTGCATGAATGTGTAGTTATAATTATAAAGTTGGAGAATTGAAGTATTTACTAAACGTCAACACCGTTATAAGTATGGTGAAGTATTTATTTTAAGTTAAGTAAACTTCTTGTGACACCTTGCAGTGATAAAATTGTTTATAATGGAAAAGACGGGTATTCTCCAGTGTGCTCAGGAATATAATTACCTGGTAGAAAAAGTCAACGTTAATCTCAAATCTCTAAAGACAGAACTCGTAAGTATAGATTTTACTGATTTTTTATTGGTAATATTACAGGAAGGTTATCTCTCAATGTGCACTAAATTCTTAATTTCTTATGGGGAAAAATGTCAAAGTAATCTGAAATCTTTAAAGACAGGGGAAAGGGTTAGGGTATGTTTTTTTTATGTATTTATTTTTATCAATGAAAAGACGATGCGTGCTTTTCAATGCACATATACATATGGTTATGTCATAGAACATATCAGTAATAATCTGAAATGTCCAGTAAAGGAAGTGGTTAGTATACATTCTAAATGTTTTTATTGTTTATCAATGAAGAGACGGTGCCCGCTCTCCGTACTACTTAGAATATAATTGTCTTGTGGAAAATGTCAAAACATGGAAGTTCTGGTTGTAGATGTTATTAATGTCTGTCCTATAAGTGAAGTTTTCTTGTATCGATTTTTTCATCTTAGATGTTTTTATTATGTTTCCTGGTGTATGCATCAAATGTTGACAAATAAACAACAACACAAGGGTCATTAATGAACATGTTATATAGCAAAAAATGTGCAAAATATTGGGTTTTATTGATCATGACGACATTTGTCCGAATACCAACAAAGACCAAAGTGCAACAAACATGACAAAATGAACATCTGAATATACACACATGGCCTTCAAAATAAGCTAAAAGTAATTAAGACTCAGCAAATTATATAAAATATACACATGCTAGATTATTCAATGTACTTATAATACAATACGTGTGCATTAATATTCATTATATGATTTGTAATATAATATATGCTAACACTGTATAATTGTGTCACTTTTGACATTTTACAAAAACAAACTTGTATTGATTATCAATTATAATCTCTTTTTTTTTTTAGTAAAACATATGATATATTACATGTATATATAAAATATTTCCTACGCAAACGGTATACATTACAGGTTTTAATAAAAAAAATATATCGGCTGCCATCATTATGTTTCTAACAAATTTGACATATTTTTTTTTCACTGTGTTTTTGTGAGATAAGTTGGAATAGATCTCTGTGTTGAAAACCGTATACTTATATCAACACTATACATATTGTCTAACGATATAACATCATAGTTACGACGTATGTATAACTGATATGCATGAAATATTTGCCCCTGGACGTTAGGTATTCAACAATTTATCAATCACTCTTTATTTCTTTATGTAATTAAATTTAGGAGCAGTCCTGGATAGAGTACAACTCATTCAATACCTTGTGTTCGAAGATTGATACGTACAGTTGCAAATATCTCAGCATATCCATGTTCAGGCCGGATAGAATGGTGGACATGCCACTTGAAAAACAAGTTGAACAGACTTTTTTTTGTCTGCACTAGGCAACCTACAAACCTCATATTATCGTTTAGAGAGCATTTGAAATATAAGAATTAAAAATTTTGCCGAAAAAACCCCAACCTTTTAAGTTAATATACATAAAAGAGACAATACAATATTACAACGAGAATAAAATTTAAATATTAAGTTGGTTAAAATCTAGGTTGTCAGGTCAATTATCTTAATACACCGGGAACACCCAGTTTCAACTATAATAAATATTGTAAGTTTATGTGTTTACAATCTTTAAAACAATTTAAGTACGCTAAGAGTTAGAAGTCATTATTTTAAATTCATTTGTTATTTACGGAAGACAAAGTCTGGTAAAAATCCTTACCACGCTATCATTAAAGAACACTTTCCCGAAATACTCATAGATATATGATAGTTCTATTAAAGTACGAAAGAGAATCAGATCTATAGTTTGCAACATTTAGTTTAAATTCTGACCTTTTATCGTGTTTTTATTTTATTTTCTAAATTCGAGAATTTTATTATTGTACATTTTGAAGTCCTTTTTCATATCGATTATCTTTTTTTAATTCTTTTAATTGAACTGAAATAATAAGAATTCCATAGTTTTATTGGTTGGATTCAGGTTCTCCCAACAACAGTACTGTTAGTAGGTCGTACATTCTCACGAAACTGTAATAAAAAAACTTATAAATTGTGTACATTTGGCATGTTCTCTGTAAACGGTCACCCATTTGATACCTAAAAAATGAACTGAAATCAAATTGTAACTAAAATCTACCTTGGGTATGAAAATCACCAACAAATGGATTTGTGCTAATCCCTAAGTTTGTGAAAACATATACAATCGTGGTAATGCGTGCAAATATCAAATCGGATGCCTCTATGTTCTCTTCACGTATTTGTATAGGTTGATATATAAATATAAAGCGATGTTTTGATATTTTGGATATAAGACTACATCCATCGATATTTAATATAATATTGTAATCTAATTGGTTTAAGACAATAGTGAATACTGTTAAAAGCTGGGCTACTTATTAATAGTACCTCCGCTATCATCATTTGGTAAAGACTCGGATTCAGACTTGTCTCATTGGCACTCACACCACATCTTCCTATATCTATGAGACATGATATTATCGCTAATGCAATGAGACAAATATCCACAAGAGACAGCACTAAGATGTAAAAGACGATATGGCTATGTACGACCTTCATAAACCCGTACAATTTACTATAGTAAGCTATATTAGCATTACATGTATAACAAAACTTTATAACATAAAAAAAAAAATAATAAGATGTGGAATGGCCGATGATAAACAACTGTTCACAAGAGACAAACAATAGATTTAATACAGAAATAAACAACTGCCTATGTTTGCATGTAAGCATGAAATTGGGTTTATGGATATTATTAAGTACTATGTCCGAATCCAGTAAAAACTTTCATATAAATAATATTTTACAGAAATTAATTAATTCCAAGTTTCTATATTTGTCTTTTTTTTTTTTTTTTTTTTTTTATTTTAGGCCATTGCGTCGTTGTCAGTTTATTTTCGATCTATGCGTTTGACTGTGCCTCTGCGTATCTTTCGTCCCACTTTAACATCTTCATGTTTATGTATTTTTTCCCATAGTCCAATGATCATGAAATGTGCTTTTTGAATCTATTTTAGAACTCTATTTTATATTGTACCACGTAGATTGCTAACACATTTCTAAAAACAACATGGGAAATGTTTTTTTTTTATATTATATGCAACTACTTATGTGTTTATCTTGAACCCAATGACATAGTTTTATACTAAAATGTAAACAAACAGTATACTACAAAGCAAAGTATTTTACTGAAATGTTTGATGTAGAACGGCTCCCATCAACATATAAGTGATGATAAAGTTTTATTGACATGACCTCTGTCAACACATGCTAGCACTTGATATATGAAATATTGCTTCCTTAAAGTACAAATCAGTTTTATTTATACTACATCAAAAATAAATTTCGTGTCAGAAGTGAAAATATTGTGAGTGCAAGTTATTAGATTCATAAACTTTTTTCAAAGTAAAATAGCGCTTTTTCTGTTTTAATTGAAAATAAAATTGGAAGTTATCATGTACTATGGTTATGTCATAAACATTTGCAAGTTCGATAACATAAAAGTGCAGTATATAAAAATAGAAGAAATGAAGAAGCTGTAGATCTCATTAAAATTTCCATGTCTTTACTTTTTAGTGATCAACATTTTTATACAAACGCTCAACAAAGTTAGAGGTAAATAGGGACTCTCATGTCCGTCCGTCCGTCACACTTTTAGTTTCACAAAATTGTAAACAAATAGCCACTTTTCATCAAAATTTGAATATTTTGGACTAAATAAAACAGTTGATTTCGATGTTCTTGGTTTTCATTTTAACGAAAGTATTATTGTTCAAAAAATTTAATACAATAAATTCTTGACACTTTAAATCGAAGTTTACTTAATCAAAGTTTTCTAATATAATTTTATCAGCACAATGTACTATACTATGAAATTTACGTAATCGTCCCCCAATTTGCAAGGTTGGACCAGACTTCATTCTGGTAAATCCACACCAGATCCTACTTGATTTATTGTAAAACATGTTTCCGGTTGATTACTCATGGAATATTTGCCATTGGACCATAATCTAACAAAAATCATTTTACATGGTCTTTGTAATCGATTCAAAGCTATATTTTAATCTATCTTATTTCAGCTGGCTATGAAGAAACAAGATGTTAACTTACTGAAACAGCTGATACATATCAGCGACGTTATACAAACAATATGTCAGAAACAGCACACGCCTAGCCCTGATAGCGCTGTTGACGAGTCACCCACAGAAACCTTCAACAAAACAAAGAGGGCACCACTAGTCAGACAACAAAGTGTTCCTTATTATATAACTGTGTTAAGAGCTCAATCTAGTAGTTTTAATTCAAGTTTTGAAGGTATGCATTCGTCTCGTCTTGTTTGTTTAGATAACACAGATATACGTGGATAATGAATACAAAGTTTATAGTTAATGGAAGTTTATAATAATATCACGAGTTTTCAATTAGAAGAAATGTCGTACACTGAAGTGCATACAGCAACGTATTAATATTTGATTTTATAAAAAAGAAGATGTTGTATGATTGCCAATGAGACAACTGTCCACAAGAGACCAAAATGACACAGAAATTAACAACTATAGGTCACCGGTTGACCTTCAACAATGAACAAAACCCATACCGCATAGTCAGCTATAAAAGGCCCCGATAAGACAATGTAAAACAATTCAAACGAGAAAACTAACGGCCTTAATCATATAAAAAAAATGAGCGAAAAACAAATATATGACACATAAACAAACGACAACCACTGATTTACATGCATTTCAGTATTTGTCTTTTCTGCTTTTTGATTCAGTTTGTGTTCTTCTTTTTCAATGTTTAAGGTGGCTCGGCCCTTTACCAATGCGCATATTTTAACGCATGTTTCTTACGACGAGTGCCTTGGAAACGGTCGCTTTAAGGGGTCTTCTCAAAAATAGCTTTGACGACCTTGGAACGCGGGCGTGTATGAAAGCACCCTTGACGATGTAAACAAGTGAGGCTAAACGTTCTTCAAAACAGGAAATACGAACGGTCAGAAATTCACAGTGCTTTCTTCATTTTTCGCATAAAAGTTTAAAAGGAGAAAAATATACATGATTTAAGCATAACATTAAAAAAAAAGAATATATAAATACTGACAAAGTCACATGTATGACGTCGCTTCGCTCCCAAAACGCATTCTCATCTTACACTATAAGTTATATGGTTCGCTACTGACCCCATACGGATCCATAGAGGGTTAGTAAAATCCATAGGGGGTGAGGCCGGAGGCCGAGTCCCCTATGCATTTTATTCACCCTCTATGGATCCGTAGGGGGTCAGTAGTTAATCGTATAACGAATTTATCGGACGCTGGACCTTTTCTGCGGCATTTTGTTGAAAAATAAACAACAACATTAATGGATGACGTCGCCATTAACGCGTCATGAACCCCATACGGTCTCATAGGGGGTCACCACGTGACGGCGTTTAACCAATCACAACGTGATAATTCATCTGTGGTCCGATAAGGTCGCCTCTTCGGTCCGTTCGTACCATATTTTGAATTCACTTAAATACCAGTTGAATTAAATGATGTCGTGGATATTTATTTTTGAAAATGTTTTGCCAATGACGCAATGATTAACTGTAAACAAATGATAGCGATGTAAACAACTTCATGTCATTGTACAGCTTTCAAAAACAGGTAAACTTGTGACCCGTATCAGAGACATATATGTGTATATATTATGTCTCTGCCCGTATAGTATGGTTTAAAACATCGGGGCGGGTTTGTTATCATGATATAATCCGTTTGGCGTTTTATAACAGTTTGTTTCTGTCATAAATATATTTAAAACTTGAAATATCTTTATTTGGAGTTTATTCCCGAGTATGCGATATATTTTTCCACTGCAAAATTTTGATAATTATAGTTATACCAAAACAAATTTGAAAATGCCAATTTTCTAACAGACTTTATACTTAACATTTTCATTTAAAGATATGTTTACCTGCACGAAAATCATCTGATAATTTTTCTCGTATCACAATTCCATGATTTCCGGAACACTAGACTTAGTCCTATAATCTAAGACATCGGGACCAATGTTTTCTATTTTTATGATACTTTTCTATTACTTATTTTATGAATTGTTATTTTGTTGATTTGCAATTTTCTGTTGTATCTATCAATATGTCAACCGAGTTCATATTAAAAAAAAAAGAAATATCAGCATTAAAACTAAAATAATTGAATCAGAGCACTGAATGTTATTAAAATAGACTAATAGATCCAGCAACGATCAATCGGGCGGATCCAGCCATTTTAAAAGGGGGTTCCCAACCCAGGACAAAAAGGGGGTGTTCCAACTATATTTCCCCATTCAAAGGCATTGATCGTCCAAAAAAGGGGGGAACCCGGAACCCTCCCCCTGGATCCATCACTGTCAAAAGTAACCGGGACTGGCCTAGTATTCCGACCTTATATATCGGTCTATGATATAAGTCCTAAATACTGCATGCTTTGCGGAGAACCGCAAATTTTTTGGTTTCACCATGTCGGGATTTTGCTAGGGCATACACCCGCAGCGTGCCGGGCAGTCTCAAACACTACTAAAGACTTTATATATATAAAAAAAATCTATACTACTACTAGGTTCAGGAAAAGTTGGGATTGTAATTTAAAAGCTACGCCCTGAAGAACGCTATATTAGCCGGTGATGTTGGCAAACTTTAACTTTAATCTTGATTTTTGAAATGCTTTTTTAAAAGGTAAGCTAATAAGGAAAGTTTTTGATTAAAACAAATGATCACAAATATAGTTGAGTGATGTCAATGCGGCAAAAAAATGTGAATGACAATTTTGTTTGTGAACACTGATTTGATCTTACCGTGGCAAAGAAATGCATAACTAATCATCGATCTATGCGTGATGATAAAAGGAGATAATGTTTTTTTTATTTATAATATTGAATTTTAAATATGAACTTTGGTGGATAGTTGTTTCATTGGCAATCATACCACATCTGCTTATTTTCATATCGTATGGTTAACATAGAAATATGACTAATCTGACAGATGACCCCTTGAATATACAGGGTGTTCAAACAGCTGGATGTATACATACGAAGCCTCGTAGGGTAAAAAGGGGGAATTTCGCCTACACTTGCACCAAGCGTAATTGTCCTTCATTTTTTTTTTATGGCAGTCCATATATCTAGCTCCCGTCTTACTTTGCATAACTTTCATAATTGATACTTATCTGCATGTTCTCATCCGTATTATGCTTGAAATACTTGCCAGTGATCATTCAGTATGCACAACTTTAATTTTCATTATGTGCAGTCATATAAAAAAAAACGTAATTTCTGGGACTTTTATTTGTTTGACTATGTGGTATATCAGTTTATAGTAATTGTTGAAGTCCGTACGGGGACATAATTGTTATCTTCTATGTAAATTGGTCTCTGGTGAAGAGTTGCCTCATAAACAATGACACCCCATCTTCCTATTTTTATACCCTACGCAAGGAAGTGGCGCAGGGTATAACATTTTTGACCCGTCCGTCCGTCCATCAGCCAGTCTATCAGTCCTGTTTCTTGTCATCACAACTCCTCTCAAACCGCCCAACAAAATTTCAGGAAACCTTTTTAGATAATAAGGACATACTATGCAGATGTGCATATCGACAGGAAATTATGATTCAAACTTTTTCTAGGAGTTATGCCCCTTTGAACTTATTTGCTTCAATATACTACTGCAAGTTTGTCATCGCATCTCCTCTCAAACCGCACAATAGAATTTTATGAAACCTTTTTAGATAAGGACATACTATTTAGATATACATATTTTTTTCTAGGAGTTATGCCCCTTTGAACCTATTTGCTTCAATATACTACTGCAACAGTTTGTCACTGCATCTCCTCTCAAACCGCACAACAGAATTTCATAAAACCTTTTTAGATAATAAGGACATACCATGTAGATGTGCATATCGACAGGAAATTACGAATTATTTTTCTAGGAGATATGCCCCTTTGAACTTATTTGCTGCAGTATACTACTGCAAACAGCTTGTCATCGAAACTCCTCTGAAACCACACAACAGAATTTCATGAAACTTTGTAGATAATAAGGACATACTATGTAGATGTGCATATCAACAGGAAATTATCGTGATTTAATTTTTTTTTCTTAGTTATTTTATTTCTCTAGTGGCAATGTGGGGACTGACTGCCAAAGCGGGGCTGGCTTCAGTTATTTGCAATATAATCCACCAATGAGCCCCCACCCTATGTCGGACTGTAACAATCATCCCATCAACCAAATATTTTGAAACATATTTAGAATTCAAGAAACAGACAAGTCCATGAAAATGAGGTTAAGTTCAGATAAACCCTGCAAGACAGACATATTTGTTATTCATTTATTATTTTGTACATAAATCACCCATTAGTTTTCTCATTTTAAATGTTTTAAATTGTTCATTTGTCATTTCGAGACCTTTAAAACCAACTATGCAGAATATGTTTTACTCATTGTTGAAGTCCATATGGTGACCTACAGGTATAGTTATTTCTGTGTTATTTGGTCTCTTGTGTCTCATTTACAATCATATCACATCCTCTTATTTGATATTTTAATTTGTGATAAGACATTTAATAATCATTTTATACACCAAATATACATGAAGATGACCTATTGATTACACAATATTGACTACTACATGTACCTATTAGTATTTATTATTTTTGAGTATATGTCCCACATGCTGACGACGGACAGTCAATGGTATACCATAATATGTCATGAAAACTGGTGTTAAAAAAAAAGGCTCAACTAAATCAAATTTTTGAAACGTGATTGATTTTATTCCTCTAATATCTATGAGATCAAATTTATAAAACATCTATTAATATAATTAATTTCAATGTACTAGTATACATGTAAGAATTGTTGCCATTTATACATCATGTACATGTACAATCATTAGCTGATCAGCTCTATATTTTCTTTATTTTTATTCTCCTTCACTGTTTTATTTATAAGAGTAGACTCATATATATGATCTGTATTCATCATTGGGACAGGTAGCTATATATATAGGTGAAGTAGGTCCTTTTGATTTGATTTTTTTAAAGGATTTTGACAGCACTAAAGCATATACATGTAGTTCCAATTTATAGTTGATCTTAGCTCCTTAAGTGGATTGTGGCAACATATATTGCATATATACATGCAGAATGTTGTTCTTAAGTTTCAGCACTTTACGCATAGTTTCCGGTTGCAAGACTAGAATATGATACTGGCTTCTCATGAAATTCTGTCAGTACTTTGCCAATAGTTTCCAAGTAAAGTTGAACATTCCAAGCTCACTCCTTCCATTTGCAATGTACATGTACAAATGTACTTGCAGCCTGAAATTAAATATCAGAGTAATTCTGTCAGAAAATCAACAATTATTGACATTCAAAAGCATATAGATGTAGACTAGTTCATAATGGTAATGTGTCCATGGGACACAGATGAGCAGCCGCTTGCATATAAAGGATGAAAAGGGTGACACCACCCAAATTTGTACTTGATCTGAGTGTTGTTGTAGTAAGCATTGCATATAAGTTTCAGAACATTTGGATGAAGCAAACTTGTGTTAAAGAAAGGAACAAAATTTCAACATTTTTTTAATTTGTAAAGGGGCATAACTCTAGAAAAGTAAAAGCGACCCCACCAAAAATTCAAACTTCATGTGTGTTTGTTGGTACAATGTAGTAAGCATATATATATGCATTAATTGTGTATTAGTTTCATAACATTGGTAGAGGCAAACTGAAGTTGGAGAACAGAAACCAAATTTGGGAGGTACATGCAAGTTTGATAAGACTGACAATGCAAGGGTAACCTTAAAAGAACTAAAATGGTCTAAATTAATATGTGTTTATTTGATAATAGGTTCGTTTTCATTTATTTTGTTTTCCCTCGAGAAAACATAAAATATTTTTTTATAATTTAATTTGGTTGAATATACATGTATATCGAATTTCTGAACAGAAAATAATGAAAATGAGACACAAAAAAATATAACCAAAAAATAAACCTGTGATAATACTGCTTCTATTGGTACCAGGATGCTTAAAATCAATCCAAAATATTTTTTTTTTGAAAAAATGTATACACCTATAGTTGTTAATGTCTGTGTCATTTTGGTCTTTTGTGGATAGTTGTCTCATTGGCAATCGTACCACATCTTCTTTTTTATATTATATACAATATATATGAACAGCTAAAAATCTCAAGTGACAAATACTTATGGCCACATTCTGTACATGTTTAACCCTGATACTTCTATTACTAGACCTTAAGACATTTTTGTATACCTAACAGAATTAGGGGGGGGGGGGGGTTAATGGTAAACAAATTGTGATTGATAAAGATGAATCCTTCGTTTGCCTCCTACTGTAGGGTTTATCATTTACAAATTAGGCCAATTATATCATATTCTCAAGAAAATAAAGAAGTTAATCAAACCCCAGACCTTAATAGAGGGGTGGACAGGGGTAAGGAGACAGGGGAATGAGGGATCAGGGAAAAGGGGGTATCTTTGAAATATATTTTGTCTTGGGGCAAGGAGATGGAAGAATTGAAGTAAAAAGGGGGGATTTTTAGAGTAAAATGGGAAGGGAAATATAGTTGGGGTCAAGGAGTAGAAACTGTCCCGATGGAAGTTATGGGGTACCCCACATACATATGACCCTAGTCCGAGATTTCTCTGACGTCCAACGGCTGTTTTGCCAGACAAGCTGGGGCTAATCTCGGACTAATATGAACCTAACTTGGCTACGAAATAAGTTATTAAAAATGATGATTAAAAAAGACTAATTCATTGACACTAACCACTGCTAACGGTAGCGTAAAAATGACAGTAGATGTCATCCCTTCCTCTTCGGCCGTTTGCACACGGATATTTTGCAAAACTGGCCAGACATGTTTACAACTTGTCTGTAAAAGGTAAAATAAACACATAGATAAGATACCAGCTATAACGATCTATAATATTAAACATGGAACAGAAATTGAGCCCGTGCAAGGTTTCAGCCGCAGTGATTTTCAACAGTATCGAGTATTTTGAGACAACCCCCAAGTTTGTATTTTTCGTTATAAAGATAACATTTGGCTGCCTAATATATCGAAATCTATGTTTTCTTAAGTAATAACTCTACCTTCATCGTTGTATATTCGCCACAATGTCTGTTATGCATGTACATGGTCGTATTCATCAATATAGTATGCTGCTCGGCAATGGCGACCTTGAAATTCCTCTGGTCCGATAATGGCGCCAAATTAGAGGGAAGCAACTCGCGCCAGACAAAATTACCGTATTTCACCAAAATAATCAAAATTTCACATTTTGATAACAAACAGTAATACGATAACCACATTTATATTCAGCAATCGTTTATTAATATAATTACAAACATTATTTTATCAAAGCCATCAATAAAGAATTCACAATTAAGTAATTAATGGAGTGCAATGAAATTAGACCTTATGGGGTAGAGGGGTTAAACAAAAGCTCGTAACTTTTTTAAAAGCCTGGTGACCCCCATTTTATTTTACCTTAAAATGTTCGAAAAGTTCGTAGCTTTGACATATCTGTTTTAAAAAAAAATCTACCGGGGAAATTTTACGAAAAATCGATTAAACCAATATTTTTTGCCTTAAACTAAAATTAGAAAATGCAAAATTTAGACATTAATCTGAAAATAAAAGGATTTTTAAGTCAAAAACAACCAAGGGAAAGGTTTACATTTCAAATTCTAATGTTTTTTCACATAAAAATCATACTGACTTGGTTTTAAAAGTCTTTGAATTTGATGTAACGGTTATTGTTGGAAGGGTGGGCATGTTTGGAAATAGGGTCAAAATCGCACTTTTCGCTTCAATTTGAGGAGAAAACGAGCCTGGTGACCCCCTTTTTTCTTTGCATTTTTGGATTCAGCATAAAAAAATCTACAGAATATGTGAAAATAAAAAAATTCTACCGGGGGTCACTATTGGGGTGAGCCACCTTAACTTATTTTTTGGTGACAGTTCGTCGTTTTCGTTTATTGCAATGATTTTGTCTGTCGCACCAGGGCTTGTGAATTTTTATTCTCATTTATTTTTGTATATTCCATTGTTTGCTATAATAGCTGCACTTTTATACAATATGAACAGGTTTTCGATTGGCCTTTTCAGAATCTAAAGGACTATGGGTAATCTCATTGTTCGTACACCAAAGTGAAAATAAAGTTACGCCATTGGTTGAATTTTCATTGTTTATCACTTTTTAAACTAATCATAGTGTTTTGGTGTACGCGTTGGGAAACATTACCTATGATGCATTAGATTCTGAAACGGCGAATTGAGTGTGTCGATACTAACAATGTTTGTTTGGTCAACAACAAAAGTGACCCTACCCAGTTTCAACTGTTTTGCGTAGTCCCTTTTGTTTTTATGAACCAATGAAAAACACCTGTTTTTCGACATTGCCTTATGTCATGATTGTTCACTAACTTGTTCATCATTATAGCCGTTTGGTGAATCTTTATATATCTATATCTTAAATACATAACATAATGTTTCTTTAATGTATCCTTTACCAGAACAATAGTAAAGTTTTGTATTTTATAGGAATCAACGAAATTCCTGAAGATGAAACAGATTTCTGCTCGAATGATGATAGTGACAGTTTACTGTCGGTCAGTATGAACGGAAGTTACTCCACAGTTCCACTATATATACAGAGGGCGAACCGACCTAGGTCCCTGTCGTATGAGGAACCAGTAGGTGGAACCAGTCATGGCAGTATTGTAGGACTGGACGACAGTTTCTTTGAAAGTGTTCTGCAAAAGAATATTGCCTTGTGGAAATCTGAGACACAATCAGACAAAACTAAACTATACAGTGGTGACAATGTTATTGGAACTTAGAGACAAATGTGAATTCCACTATTTGATTTTACAACGCAAACGTCCATGCCGTGTCAAAACCAAACATCACTTTCTCGAACCTCTGAAAAGATCTCTTTCATTTCAAATATGGTATACGAAGGTTTTACAATGTTATCAAGCACTTACGTAATCAGACATTTGAAATGTGTGGAGTAATTTTTGATATTTTATACTTCGACTCATGACCAACGAAAACGGTTAAAATTAAGTTTGTATAGGATGGTTAACTTAAAAATTCTGAATTTCAAATGTATACCTATACATGTATATGTATTTATCAACCTTGGATTAGACCAACGAA
This sequence comes from Mytilus galloprovincialis, assembly GCA_037788925.1. NCBI lineage: Eukaryota > Metazoa > Mollusca > Bivalvia > Mytilida > Mytilidae > Mytilus > Mytilus galloprovincialis. The sequence goes on from CM075340.1 coordinate 76,414,062, forward strand.
TACTTTATGGGACATGTACAGGGAGGGAGCAATTATATATGATCCGTAACATAATACATATATGTCAAATAATTTAAACACATTTACACACACCATTTAAAAAATGATGTTTTAATCATATACACTGATACTTTTGCATAGGTACTATTTCTGTACTTAAAATTTGAAATACTGGAAATTTACTTTTAATAAGTTAATTAAGTTCTATTTCCTTACTTTAAAATTATTGTAATATTTAGGTACCTTTATTTTACAGTACCTGATTTGTACTTGAAATAATACCAACAATGATCACAGTACTCCATGTTTGAACATCATAACTTTATGGGTTTTGAAATAGACAAGCTTTCAAAATGCTGAAAATGTAACGGTGTAACCAAAAATCGGTTGTACTTAAATTTAAAGTACAAAACAAGTACTGTAAAATACAGTTACCTAAATATTATAATAGCCTTTTAGAGTAACAAAATAGTACTAAATATTAAAAGAATTGTTTTTTGTACAGAAATATTACCTATGCAAAAGTAGCAGTGTACACCTAGCATTTAAAAATGATATTTTAATTGTATACACACATCGTTTGAAAATAGTGTTTTAATTGTTTATTGCTTTATAAAAAACGATTACAGAGAGTTTAATTAGAAATTAAGTCCTAAATTTCTAGATAGTTAACTCGAATGAATCAAGTAAAATTTTACAAATCGGTTATATATATATATTATGTTATTTTGTTGTCAAATGTGTGCAATATATATTTTTATTATTAAAATGTGAAAATAATAGCATTGAGTTTGATAAACAAGCCAGTTTTGTCAGAATGTAATTTATCATACTTAAGTTATATAGGGACACGGAGGGTCTCTTTTAAAAAGAGTTGCTACGATGGTTTATGTAATTAAAATTTAAAAAAGGTGTGCATACTAGTTAAAAATTAAAAGACGAGAAAAAAAATAAATATATGCGAAATATAAAAATAATAAAAAAAATCATACCAGTTCTTATCCAGTTCCAGGTTTGCACAAGACTTATTGTGGAATTGATATATATCTGTCAAAATTGAATATTTAAAGTTATGCAGACAATTGAAAAATGGCCAAAAACGTTGCTAAAATCTTTCTCGGAATTAGGCAAACATTTGAATAAAAGCCAACTAATCTTTACATCTTTAATTCATTCAAAATGGTTGATACTTTTTACATTTAAAATTATACTACCTGTGCATGTTCAAAGTATAAAGTCTTCTTTTCTTCATAGATAAATGATCATAAATACTGTAGGATTTTAAGAAGAAAGGTTGGTTTTCGTTGTATCTATTTCCAATGCGAGCCTACTAATTGACATTGAGTCATTTATGTGTGTTTTCTGTTATTCTGACATCAACATATCGTATAATCGATATGTAACCAAATTATTATTGCGTAATGATTGTAGATAGCTGCAATTTCAGTACGAATGTTGAAAGTTTTTAAACATTGAAATCATGGAACTTATTTCAGAATGGGCTGGACTGATGTAAGGGTTAGTCGGACTCGTAAGCTGAAAACGAAAAAATCGTGATAGCATATGTCAAATTGTTCGTGACTTCGCCACTACTTTAAACTCTCGCAAATTGGTAGAATTCATGTTACGCAATCTTTAATTTTTGTGGAGAAGTGTCTTTAAATAGTGATGGTTTCTTTTCATCTTGTCTTTTCCTTTTTCCTTTTTCTATTTTTCCCTTTTTGTTCTCTATGATGAAATTACAGGGTAAAACAACACTCGCTTCGCTACGAAACTGTTGAGTATACTAAATTCTAAGTAAATTGACGTGTTATAAAAACATTTTCATAGAAATTTTTATAGCCCGAAAGTTCTCATGTAGAAAACTTTACAACGGTGGTACAAAACGAGAAAAATCGTAAATCCCCATTTTTAGCTCACCTGGCCCGAAGTAATCTTTTACAAAAATCTTTTCCTCTGAAACTACTAGGCCAAATTAATCCAAACTTATCCACAATCATCTTTGGGGTATCTAGTTTAAAAAACGTGTCCGATGACCCGGCCATCCAACCAAGATGGCCGCCATGGCTAAAAATAGAACATAGGCGTAAAATACAGTTTTTGGCTTATAACTCAAAAACCAAAGCGTTTAGAGCAAATCTGACAGGAGTTAAATTGTTTATCAGGTCAAGATCTATCTGCCCCGAAATTTTCAGATGAATCGGACAACCCGTTGATGGGTTGCTGCCCCTGAATTGGTAATTTTAAGGAAATTTTGCTGTTTTTGGTTATTGTCTTGAATATTATTATAGATAGAGATAAACTGTAAACAGCAATAATGTTCAGCAAAGTAAGATTTACAAATAAGTCAACATGACCGAAATGATCAATTGACCCCCTAAGGAGTTATTGTCCTTTATAGTCAATTTTCAACAATTTTTATAAAATTTGTAAATTTTTACTAACATTTTCCACTGAAACTACTGGGCCAAGTTCATTATAGATAGAGATAATTGTAAGCAGCAAGGATGTTCAGTAAAGTAAGATGTACAAACACATCACCATCACCAAAATACAATTTTGTCATGAACCCATCTGCTTCCTTTGTTTAATAGTCACATAGACCAAGGTGAGCGACACAGGCTCTTTAGAGCCTCTAGTTTCATAATGTTACGTACATCATTGTATTTCATTCATTATATTGCAGTGTACCTGCATCGTACATGTAGCTATTGCTATTGCTATATCAGCTATTGTCGGGGTAATGCATGTATGAGTCGGAAAAGAAAAAATATAAAACATAATAAATAAATAAAAAAAAACTACAATCGTCATACATGTATGAAAAGCTTTTAATTTAGTACGCCCAGATATCACTCGTATATCATTTTTACAAATAACACATCAAACCTAACCATTTGACAGTCTCGTGAGAATAATTTACACGAAACTGTTTTTAATATTTAATAATCATGTGAAATGTATCTTAATAGGACAGAGTACTAAGGAGACAGAAAATATAATGGACCATGGTTATTATATATAATTGGACCATTACATACATTTAAATATATGATTATTATTTATGATTTCAAGCAGCACATACGAATACTATACTATTTATCGTTTATTAAAAAAAACAACATTATTCATGTGAAAATAGAGAGATCGTTTAAATGGTTTTACTATCTATTCATCTTTAAACTGGGAAGAAAGTAAAATTAATAATTTTTACTTGATGTTTGACCTTAATGTCATTTTAAACTTGTGAGAATGAATATATATGTAGTGATCCATATAAAATATATAACATAATCCTTAAACGTATCTGAGAAAAATAAAGCAATGGTAGTTGGACGATCATTTTTAGCAGTCTTCACCACTTAGTCACAGAAGGGTAATATTATTGATAGCATTTGAATTATTCTGTCAGAATCATGCAATACGGGGATATGACAGTGGTATTGGTAGTCGAAAAAATAGAATAAAGTCTGTATTCAAATGAAGCTAAAAATGGCGACACACTAATTATATTTTATGTATCAGTCATCAAATGTTTAATAATGAACCATACCGGACAAACTTCTGTGAAACGAAACTATAAACGCCACTTATAACTTTATAAAGAGGTTTGGGCCTTGGTGGCTGATTGGTCTAAGTTGTCCAATACTCACGTATCACTAGCCAGTCGACACTGATGTTGTGAGATCAAATCCCGCGTACGGAGCAGGTGTACTCAACTTCAATCTTAGTTGACTAGGCTTGTCTGTTTTCCTACCGAATGTCATGGTTCTCTACGCCAATAAAAATGACCGATACGAATAGTACAATATTGTTGAAAGTTGCGTACAACACTAATCAATCAATATAAAGAGGTTAACTGGTGTTGTTGTTTTTGAAAAACAAGATCTTTTAACTTTAATGTACCAGAGTTATCTTTCTTATCTTGTATATAATAACACAATATTATATCATAAATTAAGGTACTTATCTGACAAATGTACTAAGGATTTCAATCTTGTCGGTATTGGAATCGACGGAAGTTCAAAACACGCGAAAACCATATGTTATGATACATCCGGTCCACTATAAACTATTAGATTTCTTTCTCGGCGGCTTGGAAGATAGTCGTGCTACTACGTGCTCGTCATGCTGCCGTTTGAGATGGCAGAGGAAAGTAGTAACGGAGATATTTCTCTGGTTGAAGCATATACTTTTGAGAATTTCTCTCGTGAAGTGTACACGTCATGTGCGTCATGTGCACCTTCATCTACATCATTAGTTATGGAACGCCAACACGTCTTGTTATGACCATTTTCATTATATGATGTGCATTTACCTTTATATGATGTCCACTTGTCATTATATGATGTGCATTTACCTTTATATGATGTCCACTTGTCATTATATGATGTGCAAACACCTTTATATGATGTGCAAATATCCCTATATGATGTGTAAACATCCTTATATGATGTGCAGACATCATTATGTGATGTGCAAATATATGATGCGCAAACATCAATATATGATGTGCAAACATACTTATATGATGTACATATATACTTATATGATGTGCACACATCATTATATGATGTGCAAACATACTTATATGATATGCATATATACTTATATAATGTGCACATGCACTTATATGATGTGCAAACATTCTTATATGATTTACAAATGTACTTATATTATGTGCAAATATCCTTATATGATGTACAAATATACTTATATCAGGTGCAAACATACTTATATTTGGTACATATCATTATATGATGTGCAGTTACTATTTTATGATGTGCAAATATCTTTATATGATGTGGTTGTGCCATTATATGATGTCGAAACTTCATTATATGATGTGCTTTCATCGTCGTTATGGTCAATGAACATGATTACAATTAGAATGATTACTGTCTACGTCATAACTGATTCCGATTTGCTGTTGTAAACTATAAACCCGGCTCAAATATGTGTCTGTCGCTAGCGAGAGTGAATTTAATAGGAAAAATGAGACAATGTAATATAACAACGTTTCAAACATTTCGGTGGAAGATTAAGATCAATCAATACAGGAGCTAATTGGAGAAATTTGCAGTTGTGGCGAAAATATGATAAAACAAATTTTGAGGCTCTTTATAGCTTGCTATTTGGGTTAAGCAAAGGCTACGTGTTAAAGTCGTACTTTGACCTATGATTGTTTACTCTTACAAATTATGACTTGGATGGAAAGTTTTTTTATTGGCTCTCATACCACATCTTCTTATTTCTATTCATTGCAAAATACACCATTGAACTCAGTCACCTTTTAAAAGATTTCACAACAATAGCTATAGAATTATCTACTCATGCATAATGTGGCAAGATGGTTTGTTTTATAAAATATCATTGAATAAAATAAATGGTAAGATGTATAATGTAGTTTTACTCCTCCAAAACCCTACAAAGTCGGAAACATTCGTGATATGACGTATACATGTAGTGTTTTGTACTTCCTTAATTTGTATTTGAAACAATCTTTTTTTCCACAGAATAAGCCAAAATATCCAAATTCGGACACCGCGTGCTTAGTCCACGTACTGCCCGCGAAATGCGAAATGGTCAGGTTGGGTAATGTTCACAAATTTGAATATACAGATTGTTTATTTTGAACTCTTTTTAATGGAGATTATTTTAATTGCTAATAAAATTCTGCAACATGAGTATGTCAACAGATTTGGAGTGTCGTCAACGGTTTTTGAGATACAGAGGGGTTGATTCCTGGTGAAGTGTTTTGGATTTTATTTTTCATCCGATTACATGAGATTTGTTTCATTGTTAACTCATTTGGATCCTTTTCAGTAATGTCAAAGGATTTTACATAGTTCATATTGTTATATAGTTAAAAGGGGGAAAACACTGAAAATCACACTTTGCCACACTATTTCAATTTAGACGTTTTCGTCTCTTTAAAGAAAAAGTTAAATGCATTAACCGTGTCCAAATCCTTACTGTGTCCACCTTATTACTGTGTCCACAATCTTTGTTTCAACACTTTCCCAATTGTTCCGCGATTTCGCTGGCATCTTCTAGTAATTATAATTCGGAATACTTTACTTGCTTGTGACAATGGTGTTCGACAAGGAGAACACTTATCACCTTTTCCATTTTCTTTACTTTTGATTGACTCAAAAAAATGTGTGCGTTAGTATATTTAAGGACTTAACAGAACTATACCAGAAGATCTTGCAAGAGAATTAGAAATATATCTTATTTTTTTTAATATATTGTGTCGAGTACTCGAAAACCAGTCCCGAAGAACCTTTGTTCATTTATAAAAAAATATATAAACACATGCGTTTGTCCTCCTGACTAAAGACTTTTTTGAAACCTCTCTCTCTTGTTTTGTATATCTTGTAAAGTTATTATTGTCATCTCTTTACTGATGTCATGCATTGACTTTATGAGGATAGAGATATAGATTTAGAGGTCATAATTATACCGGTATGGATGATTGGTTTGATTGATTTGTTGATTGATTAATATTTAACGCCACTTTCAACACTTTCATGCTATTTCGTGGTGGTGAGTTTATATTGGTGGAGGAAGCCGAAGTTCTAGAGAGACCACCCGGCCTTCGTTTGGAAAACTGACAATTATGGTCAATTAAGATAGTAGTCGAGCTTACCTGCCACATGCGGTATTCGAACTCACACACCTAAGTGTCCACAGACTAGTGATACAGTAATTAGACTATTCACACCACTCAACCAACGAGTGCCCATCTCTTTCATCCGAAATTGTTTAAAGGAGATATGGAATGAACTTTAACTCGGTGTATTTCATTTGCTTTCAGCTTTTTATTATGTTTTCGTGCATATATTTCACAACTTCAATATACATGTAGATGGTTATGGATGGATGCTTGATGGGCAAATTGATAAGCATATTCGTACAAGAACATGTTACAGCTATTTTCCTAATGTATGTAGTTTCAAGGTTTAGTTGGCTTGCTTTCTTTGTTTATATAAATGTTTGTTCACGCATTCAATAACATCATACAAGCTGAAACCCAGCCTATCTGTTGAATTGTAAAACTTTATTAAAATGCATGAGCAAACAGTTATAAAAACAATGCAATCAAGCCAATCAAACCTTTAAACTACATGCATTAGGAAAATAGCCGTAATGTGATATGAATATTAACCCTGCTTTGTACAAGACCGACACCCTGAGCCTTATTTTTAACATGCTAGTTCACAAGTTAACTTTCCGAAGGAAGGCATGTCACCTTACCCAGCCAATTCTTCTGATTCCGAGCAGACCAGCTTTTGCTCTTATTCCTTAATTTCGCGTGCTTACATGTAGCAGGGAAGCAGCAAATATCAATTTGAAAGTCTTTGGATTTGACCCGACCGAGGATCGAACCCATGACCACTCCCACTCTATGAGAACATGTTACCACGAATGCACCACAACATGTAGTAACCCGCAATATAAAAGGTTTTGTGGGAAGCCGCTCAATTTTTTTTGGCAGAGGGGGGGGGGGGGAGGGGACATTTTTGGTAAATGTTTCTTGATTTCTTGAAAGAGATTTTATATTTTCAGAAGGGAAGCGAAATAATTTGTTTCCATTTAAAATCAGAGAAAAATTAAACAATAATGAAATTAAAAAAAAAATAACCATGTTCTTTTTTGTTTTTGTTTTATTAATGTCCATCAAGGAAATGCACGTGATCCTACCCACACTACAGTCTGTGTCCAACAAATGATTAATATTGTACATCTGTCTTAGCTTTGGTTACAAGGATCTGACAAGACTTCGTTTTACTTTCTGTCCTGGTATATATTACATCAGCCAATGAAATTTTAGCCTTCATATGTTTGAAGGTATGGATCAATCCGACAAAACTAGAGAATCCAATGATCTTGAATTGAGCGTTTTTAGATCGGCGTAAGCAAAGCTTGAACACACAATACCTGTAATCTAATCAGATTGGTTCCTAAATGAACTTAAACTCTGCATTTATTTATTGTTTACTGAGACCTGTTGTTCTCTTACAGATAGAGAGTTGTGTTTTGAATTTTTTAAAGTGAAGATTTGCAGTAGCGGCTTTTAATATTTTGCGCTTATCCCGGAACTATAATAGATAAAAAATAGTGCAATGTGTGTGAGTATGCTCTATAATGAAGGTCCCTTTGGGCAATTTTGGCTCTTCAGAGTTTTGTTGTTTAATTGGTTATTATCTTGATAACTTATCTATAGAAAAACTCGTATAGACAAGAACAGATATAATCAAAGTAATGATGTACTGATCATCGGATGACCTCAAATTCTTGTGGATGGAAAAACAAATCATATCTGTACCTGAAAGTAATGATGAATAAATGATTGTGAATTCAACGTCACCGTAATAATTATTATATTGTAGTGATACAAATTATATATTATTAATCTGTGATCTAGAAAAAATGTTTTTATGAGTATTCATTGAAGAAATAAATTAATAATTAAAATGTCAATTGTTCTTGAGAGGTCTTTCCTTTTCGTAATGTAAAATACATGTTCCAATAGTCGTAGAATGCATTGAAAAGCTCTCAAACACACATAAAACCGTTAAAATATGACAAAAATAACAAATTCGCTTTTTAGGACATGACCTTGACTTTTGACCTTGTGACCTTTGTAAAGGTCATTGCTCCACAATGTCATTATAAAAGACCCCATGGGTCTAGGACCTTTGGTTCAAGAGTTAAAGCTAATTTTGTCTTTTCAGAAACCGTTAACGGGGGTTATGCCCCTTAAGGGTATGTCAAAGCTCTTCGGTCAAACTGTAAAAAAGATGCGCCTTAGTCAACTCAACATTTTTCACTATTTACTATTTCTGTAAGTATAATCGTTTTTGAGATATCCAATAAAAAGTTGAAAGGTCAAAGGTCAAGGTCAACCTTAAAAAGGTTGAAAACACACTAAAAATCCTTAATATAAGGTTAAAAACACTAAATTCTCTATCTGGGACATGACCTTGACCTTTGACCTTTTGACCTTTGTCAAGGTCATTAGTCCCCAATGTGATTGCTGAAGACCCCATGGGTCTAGGACCTTTAGTTATATAGTAAAAGCTGATTTTGTCTTTTCAGAAACCTAAAACAGGGGTTATGCCCCTTACAAAAAGGTCAAATCTCTTCGGTCAAAATGTAACAAAGTTGCGCCGTAATGACCCAAACGTTTTCCACTATTTAAAACTTCTGTAAGTTTAATGGTTGCTGAGATTATCCGGTAACAAGGTGTTAGGTCAAAGGTCAAGGTCAACATACACATTTGACCTTGAGGTATTTTTCAAAGTCACATGAATTGATGATGAATGGTGAAGATCCTAGGTGTCTACGACTTACGGTTTCTGAGTTTGGGTGGCCAACCGACACCGGTTAACTTTAATAGGGGCATAACCCTACCAATGAGTTGTTGAATCCTTTCGATCCAAATGTGACGAAGAACCGGGGTCTGGTCCTGAACAAATTTACCCTTTGTTTTTTTTTCTACCTATTACGGTTACGGTGTTGGAACGGTAACAAGGTTTTTGGGTTTCGGAGGGATTACTCCGAACCGACAAAATATTTCGACTCACAGGGTGAGTTCCAGATAGGTATTCATGACACCGATACAAAGTGTGAACATGAAAGCGACACGTCTTACGGTTAAGGCTGCTAACTTCGTCAAAGTTTGGCGGAAGAATAATAATAAACAGAAGAAATACAGTAAGGTCTTTCCCTTTAGAAAAAGGAAAGACCTTAACAAGCGATCAGGAATGTTATTTTGCACTCTATAATGTCCGTATTCATAACTCGGCTACCAGTCAAAAACGAAAGCTACGTAAGTAGAAATCTCTTTGGTAGCAATACATCGGAATGTTAAAATAGATAAATAAGTAATAATTATGGTAATTTTCTTTAATTGGGGATGGGGACGTGTGAGGAAACAGTGGATTTTTTCGTTTTTTTTCTAATGTCTACACCTTGAAAAAGGAAAAAACAGTCAATAAATACTCCTTTTCCAAAGACCTACAAATTTTAACCCCCTCCCCTTCTCCCCCCCCCCAAAAAAAAAGGCAACACCTAACAATTACACACAAACGCGCATACACACATTTTCAATAGTTTTGTTCGAAAAAAAAAAAAAAAAAAAAAAAATCGTATTAAGTTCCTAAATGCATTCTTATAAGATTAAAATATTGCGCCAGTAGTGGATCTAGAACTTCAAGTGTGGAAGTTGTTTGCGACTTCACGAACTTAATTTGGATTTGCCGGTTATGGTCTCAATAATATTTACCACACCTTCATTCGATATTAGCTTCAGATGAACAATTTTCTGCTATTGAAATTGTTGAAACTAAGGATTCAGGTTTTAACAATTGAGGCGAGTGGAACGAGGCGTAAAAAATGATGCCTACGGATTTTGAAGACATCACCATAACATTATACCGCAAATCTATAACTATATTAAATTGAATGCACCTTTCCATTAAAAAAAATATGAAATTAAAGGCCCCTTTTATTTCTTCCTATCCCCCCTTTTTGGGGTCACAAACGACTGGTCCCTTACATGAGCAATTACTCTATCAAAGTCTGATTTTTTACCATTCTTTTGTGTATATCTTGAGAATTTATAAAAGGAAACTCGAACAGCTAAAATAATCAGCAAGGGAAAATTTACATTAATGTACATACTAGAAATTCGTGTTTTAACTTCTTATAGATTTTTTTATGGTGTACATAAATAGACAAATTTAATGCCCTCCCTTGTTAAAACGAGCATAGAGCATGAAATAAAAGAATTATTTCTTAAATTTAATAATTTTAACCGTATGTTCATTATTGCAGACTCCGTATGTTTATTAATTTAGACTAATCGATTAAAACAAAACGTTGCAATTCATATATTTTGACAATTTCCAAACAATATCAGATGTGAGTTTTTCACATCTTAAAGCGAGGTATTAACATGCCAAGGTTTATCTCTTTTTAAATCTCAACCATTTTCCAAACAACAGCTAAAAAATTGAGCCTGATTAATTGTTACTCCCTCAGAAGCAGATCGGAATCAGTTATGAAGTAGTGAGTAATAGTAATCATGTTCATTGACCATCATGACGATGAATGCACATCATCATAATGATGTTTCGACATCATCATAATGATGTTCTGACACCATATAAAGATGTTGAAAAAGGCAACAGTAGTATACCGCTGTTCAAAACTCATAAATCCATGGACAAAAAACAAAATCGGGGTAACAAACTAAAATTGAGGGAACGCAATAAATACAAGAGGAGAACAACGACACAACATTAAAATGTAACACACACAGAAACGGACTAAGCATTAGACAAAATCCTATGAGAATAACAAATATAACATCAAAACCAAATACATGAATTCGAGATAAACCTGATTTTGAAACTGGTTTTGTGGCATGCCAAACCTCACACTTTAATGGCAATGTTAAATATAACATTAAAATGACAACATAATATTACAGGACTACAATACAAATAAATAGGAGAACGTATTAGAAAAAGAAACACATGAATAATAGATAACAAAAGGCATCAGGTTTAAAATTCAATACGCCAAAAACGCGCCTCGTCCACACAAGACTTACCAGTGACGCCCAGATTTAAAAGTTCGAAAGTAAAAAAAAGTACAAAAATGTACAGCACTGAGGATCAAAAGTTGGAAAAGGTTGTGCCAAATACGGCTAGGACTTTCTGCTTGGGATAAGTCAAAACTCATAAATCCGAACCACACCCTATGATGTTACATTGTCATAATATAATGACCTTACCACATCATATAACGATGTTAGCATATAACATAAGGATAAGTTCACATCATATAAAGAAGTTTGCACGTTATATAAAGACATTTGTACATGATATAAGATAATTTGCATATCATATAAGACCATTTGCACATCATATAAGACCATTTGCACATCATATAAGATAATGTGCACATCATATAAGATAATGTGCACATCATATAATATAATTTACACATCAGATAATGTCAAATTGTCATCATATAAAGGTAATTGCATATCGTATAAAGGTGATTGCACATCACATAATGCCGTTTCTACATCGTATAAGGAAAACATCACATAATATAAGGACTAAATCACATACCATTATGGGATAATGGAGAAAGCACATCATATTATGAATTGTGGACATGATATAAAGATGTTTGCACCGCATATAAATGTGTTTGATGGCATAAAAGGACAACTGCACATCATATAATGATAAGTGTACATCATATAAGGACAAATTGACATCACATAATGACAAGTGTACAAAGTATAATCTACAAATAATTCAAGATGATGATCAAAATTGTCGATTGACCCCTTAAGGAATTATGGCTCTTAATAGTCAATCTTTAATAATTGTTCGTAAATTTTTGTAATCTTTCAAAACTCTTCACTTCTGAAACTTCCTTGCAAGTTTAATCACACTTAGCCGCAATAGTTATCTAGTTTTAAAAATTCATCCGATGACCCCGTCTGCCAACCAACATGGCCGACATGGCTGAAATAAATTTAAGGGGTAAAATGCAGTTTTTGCATGTTTAACCCCGCCACATTCTGTATGTATGTCTCTGTCACTAGTCAGGAGCCGGTAACTCAGTGATGGCGTTATTGATCATGTGTTACATATTTGTTTTTCGTTCATTTTTTTGTACACAATTTAGGCCGTTGGTTTTCTCGTTTGAATTGTTTTATATTTGTCATTTTGTGGCCTTTTATAGCTGACGTATGGGCTTTGCTTTGTTGAAGGCCATACGATGACCTATAGTTGTTAATTTATGTGCCATGTGATCTCTTGTAGAAAGTTGTCACATTGGTAATCATACCACATCTTCTTTTATGTATTTGGATTATATATCTGAAACCAAACCATTTAGCGAAAATTGTCCTGGATATAAATGCTCATTAGGTTTAGATCCATCTGCACTGAAATTTGCAGACCAATCAGATAACCCGTTGTTGTGTTGCTGTCCCTGAATTGGTAATTTAAGGCAATTTTGCAGTTTGTGGTTATTATCTTGAATACTATGACAGATATAGATAAACTGAAAACAGCAAAGTGTTCAGCAAAGAAAGATCTGCAAATAATATAATATGTTCAAAATTGTCGATTGTCCCTTTAAGGAGTTATAGTCCTTATTAGTCAATTTTTAACATTTGTTCGTAAATTTTGTGTAATCTTTCACAACAATTTTCTCCTCTGAAACTTTTTAATTTTAAACACATTTGTCCACAATCATCATTGAGGTATCTAGTTAAAACAAATGTGCTTGATGCCTCCGTCTGCCAACCAAGATGGCCAACATGGCTATACAGAATAGAGGAGATAAATTGCAAGTTTTATCTATTATTTTGAAAACAAACTTTAATAAAAAGAGAACATCTGACCAGGTAAAAATGTTCAGATTGTTGAGCTCAACCAATTGTCCATACATGTACAAACTGTCAGGATTTCTGGGACCGAAAGGTTAATTAATATTAACTTTGACGTACAATCACGCCTTTTTACGGTTGTTTTTAGCAGAAATAGCTTTTTATCAGTTACCAATATAAATTAAAAGGGTTGTTCGATGATCCTTTGTCAAGGAAATGATCAATTCAATAGATCACAAAACTTCAATGAAATAAACTATCCATGTTTTCTGTTTTACATTTAGATGGTTATAAACCATAGAATATAACGTTCTTCAAAATTTGATTTGATTGGATTATAATAAAGACGATACGGACTGTAAATGATTCTTAATTTTTTAATCTGTAATCAGATCAAACTTTGGCAATAAGGAACCATCCATGACACTAACAATATTGTAAACTTACAAAAGCCTACACAATCGAAGTTCAACGAATGACTGAGCCATACACTATAATCTAAACAAAATAAAAAAAAAAAAAAAAAAAATCAAAATGAGAATATGCATTATTTATTGTTCATAATTTAGATTCATCTATCTAGACTTTGCGGATCATCATGGTTGTTCCTTTTAATGAGTATTGATAGCCCTTCCAGGTTTTCCAATTGACGCCATCAGCAAATGAATCATGATTTCCTTTCAGATAGAGGCCATTAAGGTTGCTAAAGTGACAATCATTATACCACCAAGCACCCTTAAACACCACTGCACATTCCCCGTCCCATTTGTCGTTTTCCTTATCTTTTGTGGAGAATTTCTGTCCGTTCTGAAAAGCCATCGAATCTCCTGTAAATATATGTAGTATATTGCAATAGGAATTTAAATACTCAAGTTATATCCAAATGCATAACAACGATGTCATTATAAATATTGTTGCTAGCATTCGATTTAAAGGTTGCACTTTGTAAATACAGCTGTTTCTCAAAACACGCCTCTTTTGTGTAGACTTAAAATATTCATAGATAACTAGTTTTGTTTACATACTGGTTTCCAGTTCTGATCTGTAGGTTGCATCTTATAGAGACATAACTTAAGAATGTTACCGGTAAATATACATGTGACTATTGCTTATATTGAAATCTGTGGAAACTCTACAGTCGAAGTAGGAATAATTTTGAAATTAAGTGTTAGTTTAAACTTTTGAAGTTCAGAGCCTATAAACGTTGAAAATATGACGCACAACCCTATGTTTTGACCTTTGAAAAAAATAGTAGTGCATTTGCACTTTCCATTCTAGGAAATGATGTTTTTCAAAACTTCATAATTAGAGTGGTACAGTTTTAGCCGCAAAGAGAGTTCCTTTAAACATGACATTTGTTGTAATAAATGAACCGAAATTTCCGTTGAAATATCGAATGTTTGTGTCTATCCTTTATCAATTTGATATTATACTATAGCATTTTGATACTTTATCAATATATGTGTTTCTATTTCATGAATTAGCATACTGAGATTCAGTTAAGATACCATTGAAAAAATTCTAAAACCAAGATCTTACCCATGAGGGCGTTGATTTGTTACATTGTATGAAAAACGATACTGTGCGCAACAGATTGATTATAAAAAGAGGAAAACAAGGGGTTCACGCATCAAGGAGAATTTTTGGAATAAGGAGATAAAGAAGTAGATGAATACTTTAACCGTTCTATTTACAATGAATAAATATTTTTATCATATACTTAGCATTGATATGATAGCTTTTGCATATGTGTAATGAGCAGAACTACACAAGCCATAATTTACCACCCGGGCTGATAACCCATATCAGGTGCATATCGTGCACAAAACCCATAATAGTGCCTCTCGTGCAAGTTACTTTCGGTGTTTTCGGTATCGGTTGTTTACTTTTCCATTGTGACGTCAGATATTTTTTATGACGACGTCAATATTTACGGTAACTTTTGTGGGATAGTTTAGTACTTGCTAACAAATGCCATTAACAATTATGAATCGGTTTATAGTACAACAAACATGGAGTAATAATGATCATACAACTACCAAATTGTTTCAATGTTTCAAAAATGTTACCATACACATATATGGAGGGAGTGATGCTGTTGTTGGACAATTATAGTATATTGGATTCATAATTTAACTTCTTTATAAATTTTTTGACTGTTTTAGTTATTTCATTTGTTTATTTGCCGTACATAAAACTATTGTCGGAAGTATATGATAAAGCGATTAATACATGGCCTTTTCCATATCAGCCTGGGTATCATCCCTCGACCCATTTCAGCACCTCCACTCCGTCTCGGGATGATACCCAGGCTGATATGGAAAATGCCATGTATTAATCGCATAATACATGTAATATTTCGGGTTGAAATAAAAATGCATTTCGAAGAATTTATTTGTTTGCAAATAATGTATTTATTATAAAAATCGGGAAATGTGGCAAACGACACAAAAGGAACTATTTAATTGCAATATAGATTTTATTCGGAGTTTTAAATTTCTGTGTCATTTTACGTCTCTTGTTGAGACTTCTCATAGGTAATCATACTACCTCTTCTTTTTTATATTTCCCTTTTATCAAAGTTTAAAGAGTCAAAGAAGAAAATAAATAAAGATAAGGGCTGACAATAGAATCCAACATTTAGAGGGTTATAATTTATACAAAAAAATCTTACCTGCATCACCAGAATAACCACTAACACTCAAAATATAACCAGAACTTTCACTACCAATGCTGAAGTTGTCATAAAGCGCATACTTTTGGTTATTTTCAAAGTCTTCCATATCAATCCTCAATCTGTAGTGTCCTTGAGAGGTCAGCAGATGCAGATGATCGTTACCTGATGGAAATTTAAATTGAAAGCAACTAAAATTAAAAAAAAAGAAAATCGAACAATAAGAAATACAGTCATAGATTATCAAATAATTATGACATGTTTGGTTTGGTAATCCAATAATCACTATTAAAACGGCCAAGTTATCACATAATAAAAAAAAAAAACATGAGAAGGCTCATATGAGCAGGAAGGTGTGGTTTCTCAGTAGCCGCGAACATACTTTGATCAGGTATTATTTGTCGTTGTTTAATTTCTATCGTTATACTCATAGCATTACATTTCTTTAAAAGGCTCTTGTTGTTGATCTTTTTTGACCAACATATTCTGTTGATCTTTCTTAGGCAGCTAGAATGGAAAGCATCTACTTTTTGAAGTTCACTCACTAAACCACACGCCAAGTTTCTGAACTATGCAGTAGGACAATTCTCAATTGGTCCTTGAACTGGTTGAACTTAGTCTTGGAAATGTTGCACGTCCCTAAGATAGTCTTGGCTTTATATCATTCTCTGTCCCATCATCTTTACTTATGATGCTTCCAAGGTCAGTGAAATCTTCAACACTGTCCACTGGCAGATCATTAATTGTTATTGGTGTTGTGCTTCTAGTGTTTATGGAAATTACCTTTGTCTTCTTGACATTGACATTCAGATCAGTTTGCTTTGAATATTTGTTAAGTATGTTGGTCTTCTCTTGTAGGTGTTAAGTAGTTGTTGATAACATTGCTAAATCAATGTCTTCTAGCTGGTTAAACATGATCCACTTGATACCCCTTTTCTTGTCTGATGTGGTATTTCTTTTCTGCATTCAAAGCTGTTATAGAAGGCTTTTATAAGCGTCAAAATGTTAGGTAGAATTCCATATGATTTTAACAATTTTCCAAAGAATTACTCCATGGATACTGTCAAAATTAATATAAAGCGGTGTATTCCATTCAATGCATTGCTCGATGATGTTCCTCAGAGTGAAAATTTGGTCAATGCATCCTGTCTTTTTTTAAAGCCTGCTTGTTCTTCTCTAAGATATTCCTCCATAATTTTATCAATTCTTTTTAGAATAATTTTGCAAAATATCCTACTAGGGACAGAAAGTAAATGTAATCCCTCTCCAGTTGTCACATTTGCGTAGATTGACTTCTTTGGTAATTTCACAATCAGGCCTTTGCTTCAGTTTGATGGAATGTCCTCTTCTTCCCAGATGACAAGGAAAAGATTGTGGAGTACTTTGGATAATGTATCTAAGTCTGCCTTTAACATCTCTGCGTGGATGGAATCAATGCCTGGTATTTGTTGTATATTATATAGTTATTACAGTACTGATCTTATTGGATATTCTTTTATGCATGCTTAATTAATCTAGTGATCGGGACTAAAATTAAAAAGGGTAGAGATAAAAAAAACTAGCTTAGTCCTGACACAATTTGCATGCTGGTGTCCCAGGTCAGGAACCTTGTCATAGGTTGTCAGGATTTCAATGCAGAAAAAGAAACACATACAAAGCGCGGTTCCTTTGTGGTTTTATGTGTTTTTTTGTTGTTGATTTTGTGAATGAACTGATTTTGTGGCATTGATGGATGCCCCATATCCTCTGTTTTTTTCATTGTATTTGACGTTTGAAAAACAGATTTGAAGTAAGTCTGTTATAAGTTTATAGTATATAAATAAGGAAACTAAACAAAAACAGAAAAAGGGTCCATGTCCTTGTTTTCTAGATTCATGTAAAATAATTCCTTCTAGATTTGTCATACATGTGACATTGACGCCTTTTTATCAATTACTAGGAAATATTATCAAGGATTTTATAAGATTTTCAAATATAGCTTTTGAAAACAATATGTAATGAAATTATAAAAAGAAAAGTAGGAGTTGGTGGACAACATTTTTAATAGCGCTGTGTAGGTAAAACCCGAGGATTTCAAATATCTGACAAAAACACAAAAACAAGACTAGCCAACATCCTTAATAAGTTTGTATATATACATAGATAAAAAAGACACAAAGAACAATTTGATAACTTTCTGAATAAAAGTATTGTATCGGATACACCATTGATGGCCTGATGAAATCCTAACACATCTCACTTATATGTAAAAGTATGTATTACCCAACCAAAATTCTCGACTCTGGTCACCAAATCCTTGCTTATAAGCGTTCCATTCTCTATAGAATGTTATTTCTCCGTTCATTCTACGTTGAAAAATCTGAAAATAACAAATATGCTCATTTAGTCGTACAATTCATTTGAAATAGCAATGCCAAGAAAATATAATATCACTTGAATACTCAGTCTTTAAAGGGTTTATTGAAAAAAGCAAAAATCTACAATGATAGGAAAAATGATAAATAGAAAAAAAGAAGAATTAGAAATTATATTTTTTAGATACTAGTATTAATGATAAAACATAACTCGCTATATGCAAAATTGTCATAGGTCGGTGAAATATATTTACTCTTAGTTTATATACAAATTTTTTAACTAAAATTTCTAACCGTATAGTAAGCCGATTTAATTTTAGTTAATTCAATATATCATTAACCCATTTATTTGATTTTACCCATCTAGTATTCATTTCAAACTCACAGTCCAGCCCCCGCCATGTTTCTCCATTTCACAGAAAACCTTGAAACAAGAAATTTTATCAGGAAAGACCTTGTAAATCCCACTTTCAGTTGATTTGTCCATGTCATCACAGTCAGTTGGTCTTTTTACTGAAAGTAAAATATATATTTTTGAATACTCATAACGGTTTGTCCCAATATTACTTGAGGCATATCACTAAAAACTGCTCAGAGTCTGAATTGACCAGTTTTTGTGCTCGACCAGTAAAATCGAGCACATATTTTACTCGACTAGTCTAGACATTGTCTCGACTGCACTTAACTGTACTTAAGTGTACTCGACTAGGTCTCGACTTTACTTAATTAGTCTGATTCAGTACTTGATGTTCGTTGTGGAGTCTGAAATGGTCTTGACCAAGGCTCGACCTGTCTCGACCTGTCTTGACTAGTCTCGACCTGTCTCGACCTGTCTTGACTAGTCTCGACCTGTCTCGACTAGTCTCGACTAAGTCTCAAACAGTCGCGACCTGTCTCGACTAGTATTGACTTTCAAATTTAGTTTTGACTGGTGTAAACATCAGCCCATCTAACTAAGTTAAATATTGATCTCACAAAATTCAAGCTTATTTGGCAGTTTGATTTATTGCAGTAAAATGAAATTTAATTTTACAATAGGTAAAAATAAAAATTATTAAATAAATTCAGATCTATATATTATATCTAACATAGCTGCATAGTTTGAGGAAAATCCTAGTTAATTTGAAAAAGTTATTAAAAAAATTAAAGTGCACTATCTCTATTTTGTTCGAACTGCAAATTCTAGCTTTTTTGGCCTAGATTAATTTAATTCTTAAATTTGACAGCAATACAACAAAAAAAAAAAAAAAAAAAAAAAAAAAAAAAAATGACCCAGGATTCAGTAAGCTTAATATATATCTAAGTAAAATAAATATTTAATTTAGTTAGATGGGCTGATTTACACCAGTCAAAACTAAATTGGAAGGTCAAGACTAGTCGAGACAGGTTGAGACTGAGTCAAGACTAGTCGAGACAGGTCGAGACTAGTCAAGACAGGTCGAGACAGGTCGAGCCTTGGTCAAGACCATTACAGACTACACAAAGACCATCAAGTACTGAATCAGACTAATTAAGTAAAGTCGAGACATAGTGGAGTACACTTAAGTACAGTTGAGACAATGCCGAGACTAGTCGAGTAAATGTGTGCTCGATTTTACTGGTCGAGCACAAAACTGGTCAATTCAGACTCTGGGCTGTTTGTAGTGTATGCTGCAATAAATTATTCAATCTATTATTTTGTAATCTTACATCACTTAAAAGACGATATATATCTAATTACCAAAGAAATTGCTCTATATCAAGAAAGTTTTAGTTTTCAAATACTGGTTCTTTATAACATTAACTGTATTTTTGTTCAATCCCATTGATGCTTTTCAACAATTAGTCAAATGCCTTTGTATGTCAATAAAGCAAATATATATATCTTACTATTATTATTATGTAATTACTTATTTATCAACGTCTTTAATATAAACATAGTCTCAGTTGTCCTGTTGTTTTCTCTGAAACCATACCCGAGGATTAAAACAGGGGATCTACAGAGCAGTAAAAATAAATCTAGTCGTTTCTGTGAAAATTGGCAACTTTTTTCTTAATATAAATAAAAGTTAAACCCCGAGTTAAGTGCCAAATACTACCAAAAGTGTAGTTTCATTTCTCAACTACTGGCAGTATGATAACAAATGTATTAGAAAATAAGTTCTTCTGAACTGTTATAAAAAGCAACGGTAACCTTATTTCAAGTCTAGAAGACCCATCAAAAAAAAAAGCAAGAAAAGTCATGTTTGCTGTTAAAGCCAATGTAACTTTTTTGGTAAATGTTCCAATACAAATTTCTTACTAATCTATTTTGATAGAAAAAGTTCAAGCAGTTTTAATTTTAACACGGGGATATCCTCTTTTATAGCTATTTTAAACAGGATACGATTCTAAGATAAGATCTACAGCTGATCGAAATAATAAAATGATTTAATTTGATTTATTAATAAAACTCCTTCAAAAAAGGGTTAAAATTATATTTTGAATTTTTTTCTGGACACAAGAAAAACTGCTTCAAATATAGCAGTCCAAGGTAGGAAGACTTCTCCATGCAGATTTTATTTTTTTCGCAGTTTCTATCTTACCCAGCAAGACTGATTTTTTTAAAATCAGTGACCGCCGTTGATAGTAATCTTGGATTTATTTCTCGTGTATAATTCAGAGTTTTAGTATGACGTCGATTATCACTGAGCTAGTCTACATATTAGTCCATTCGCTGCATTGAAGACCTATTGGTGGCCTTCGGTTGTTGTCTGCTCTATGGTCGGGTTATTGTCTCTTTGACATATTCCCCATTTCCATTCTGAATTTTATTATTGGAATTAATAGTTAATAGCGAATACTTATTGTATATTTTTGTTCAGAGTATACATTAAAACGCGAAAAATAATTGAAATGAATAGAAAACAAAAACATTTAACAAATTTTCGGAAAAAAGGTGGATTGCTAAAAAAACATTGCCTGTCCCCAGTACCGATGTGTTAACGATGTTTTCTCAATAATAAAATAATTAAAAAAAACCAAAAAACATACCTAATAGTCAGCTATAAAAGATATCAAATGAAAAAAAATTAAACATTTAAAAGGAGAAAACTAACAACTTAATCTATACAATACAACGTACGAAAACAACAAATGAAGACGGACATGAACAAACGAAAACCACCGAATTACAGCTCTTGACTTTGGACAGGCATATTCAGAATCCGGCGGAGGTAAACATGCTTGTAACGCTTATATATTCCCTAACTTTAGACAGTAGAGTTACAGCACAACATAAGAACAAACTAAAAAAAAATAGTTGCAAATTATCAATGATTATCGACTTACATGTAACCCTATTAGAAGTGTAACCATTATAGTTTAAATAGAGAAGTTATTTAGAAAAATCTGAATTTGGGTCACAAGTTTAAGTCAATGTAAGTTACTAACCTGAACTTTAAAAAGTTTATAATGAATTGATTGATGTTTGCTCATTGTCAAGTAGCAAATATTTCATGCATGTTCAGGTTTCATTACTCATTCCCAAAAACTGCTGAATATGATGAGTTCATATTTGATAACCTGCTTGATAGTGATGAACTACGCTGTATGAACATTTTTGTATCTGTCACTCATATACCCGTTTCCTGTTTGCTTATACATATATTTTAATGTGTTAAATAAACTAAAAAAAATTTGACTTTATGAGGGTTGCTAGCCTATAAAGCGGCATATAACGGAACCTTGTGTTACATGTATATTAAGTTATATAGGAAATTTTCTTCTGATACAAGTGCCTGTGTCAACCAAATAAAATCACAAATTAGTAGAAAAAAGCGCCATCAGACGAAGATCAACAGTATTGTACGATTATCTACTATTTGTAGGCACAATAATATGGGATAAATATTTTAGTGCCAGTTTGTGTTTTATTTTATACATTAATAATGATTTGTGTTAATGTATTCTCTTAGTAACGGGAATAATTTCAGAATCCTTAAATAGTTCAATAGATGGTTTACGAATATCGTGTGCGTTTAAAATAATTCTAGCGATATCGTAGCTACTTCAAATAAAACATAATCATGGTAACTTGGTAAAAATATTGATGCATGTAACGTTTTATTGCTAAGAAACCATGTCAAATGATTGGAAAATAGAAACGATAAGTTATAGGGTTTGCCGTTTGTCCTTTAAATACAGCTCCGACAATTTAACTGCCAATTAAAAAAAAAACTGATTACGATATCCAGAGAGACTCATAGGGATTTCAAAAAAAAATAAAACAAAATCTGAAGTCTGCAATCAGAATAATATTCTGTCAATAATTTAAAAAAAAGCTTCTTTGCTACGTTCTAATCATACATACCATAGAATTCCTCACTTATTCGGATGAGAACTGCGTTTTGCCATTTTTCTGTCGTTGGGATACAGTCGGTATCTAATATGCATTGTTTTATGGAATTATCATAACTTGCTGTGACACAATCTATATCGCTTGTACAAAGGCTGGCACAAGCTACGGAAGAATCCGTTCTAGTTGTAATTGTTGAATTACTTAAAACGATCCTTTTTCCCGCTTCTACAGTAAATTTCTTTTTATTTTTAATTTCAGTTATTCCATAGCATATTGGGTTTATTAAAACGACACCATAAAAAAGTATGGTGAGAAACAAGCCGCTCTTTTCCATAAGTCTTTGAGGAAGGATACAGTATATATTGTCTTATCCGGTATGACGTAGCAGCTTCTAAGATACAACATCCGGGCATTACTGTAGTTGACGCCTTTCCATCGATTCGCTAATCACCGTCTGTATACCTGAGGGAACACTTATTGGCATTAAAATTTATCAGATGAAAACGGTTGTGAAAAATATTCTATCTTTGAAAAATTTAAATCTGAATTAACTGTTAAAACAGCTTCATTAATAATTGATACATCAATTATAACTCACACAAAACATGGATTCCTCATGTTCACAACTTATGTGCTGGTTCATGTTCAGTCAGATCTTTATTAGAGCAGAATACACGATGTTGTATGTTTTGATACTAGTTAACCGTATTTGTAAAAGAATATTGTGAACAGATTCAACACAGTGTCACAGAACAAATTGATAAGAAAAGCAGGGTACTATAAACATGAAGCATCAAAACTGTGTACATTTCCGATCGCTCGCTTGCATAAAATGCTTTTTTTATGGTTTGTTTTTCGAAAATAATAACGCTCCCTCGTAAAACATTTTTTCAACTGCGAAATAAAGAATATATACATTTTTTGTAACTTAAAAAAACCCAAAACTTGAGAACTTTCATAAATCTAATAAGAACCCGAGTGTACATTTTATGCGATATTTCTGTAGCATCAACAGTTTATTTCACGCAGGTTTTGTTTATAATTTCTATTGGGTATTGCATTCCTAATAACACGATAACTGAGATTTTTTTTGAAATAATATTAAAACATGGAGGAAAGATAAAGTATTGAATGAATGAATGAATATTGTGTCGTGTCTATGAAAGCATAAATAACATGCTATTGCAATAGATAAACAAGTATATACAATGTGACAAAACAACAGATAGCAGAGAACAATACATAATATAATAAAGGTACTAATTAACTAAAAATGTATGATCTTATTTTCCAAGCATATTTCAGATGTTACACCGTTTAGTTGTGAATGATTTCGATTTGGCTTGAAGTAAATGAGCAAGTATGAATTTATTTGCCCAAGAACAATAATATTTGGCAAAAATTAATGTCCGTTAATAAAAATATTTTAAGTCGATAATCATACAAGAACAAGTAAAAAAAACACAGACTTCTATTTATATGATAAACCACTTTTATTATAGCTCACATGGCAAAGTGGTTTTTTCTCATCACCTGGCGTCCGTCGCCCGTCGTCGTCTTCTCTGAACGAATAGTTCAAATTTATCCAAATTTGACCACAATCTTCATTAGGGTATCTTGTTTTAAAAATACGTCTAGAAAGAGATAAACTTAACAAACAAAAACGATTTTCAATCCAAGATCAATAAAACAGATTTTTATCATGAATTTTATTCTTATCTACACTATTGGAGATTGTCCTCAAATTGATATTAACATATACCAAGTTGAGCGACACAGGTTCTTTAGAGCCTCTAGTTGTATTGAATTTGGCATCTCTTAAAAGCGGATTAATATCTTTTTGTTTTTCTTTGGTAAGAAATATGATTCCAACATCAACAGTTCGAAATACAGTTTTTTTCTGTTATTAGCAATTCATATTCTTTTTCAAGACTAGTCTACTTTATGAACTGAAACAAAAGAAAGATTATTTTTTGATTGCACTTGCGAACCGTGCAAATTGGTATTGTATATCTAATAACACGGTTAGTGCGATTCCTTTTGAAGCGATAATAAAACATGGAGACAGATACAAACAGGCATGCTTCTAAGATTAATAGGGGGAAAGAAAGTTTTTGTTGCTGTCATAAGCAATACATATTTTCCTAATTAGAATATATTCTACATTCCTTGCTATGAAACAAAAGAAAGCTTATTTTTTGGATTGAACTGTGGAACTTGTGAATTAACTTTGAAACAGATAGACGCAATTCTTGGTATTACAGAACTTTGTCCTATATGTTACAGTTCAATATATAATTCAGTTAACTCCTATATACAATATATATTAACATCAATAATGGTTGAAATTGTCCTAAGAGATACAATCGTGTATAATTGGTATACAAATAGTAGCTATACTTCCTTCATATAATAGTCTCTAATGGTTAATGTAATTGAATAGACCCCAAGGCAATTAAAAAAAAACCCAAATACTTAAACTATACATATGCAGTCAAGTTTATATCCATGTCCGTATCTTTAACGTGTCAAAAAACAAAACAAAAACAAATAACAAAACATTGTTGTTTGAAATATAAATGAACATATCGGTAGTATATTCCTATGATGACTACCACAAGAAAATCTGAATTAAGGATGTGTCGCAGGAAAAATGGGACACCAATATATCGTCGACTCCGGTGAAGAATAAGTCACCATAAACCCAAAAGACTAGTCGTGGTAATAAGTATGGGCCATTTCTGCATTAATTGAATCGTCCAATTGCAATATACTTTATTATATAAATCTGCAAGTATACAAATTGTAAACCAATAAATATGAACAATATATTTGACTGAAATATTTGCATGCAACGGAGCTTTATTCTGGCCTTAACTTACATACCAAAATGCGGCTTTCAAGCCATACTGAATTCTATATATTTGAAATACTAAAGTAACTTTTTAAACATGGCTAAAAGAATAAATAAAGTTACAAGTACCTGCAATGGTGACTTTAGTCTTCCGCCCTCCTGAGTGTAATAATGAACAGTGACTAACTCGATCTAATAGTGAAGGTATATTAGTATATATATGGTTAATATTGCCGTGCTTTGAGTTCATGCATAACTCATGCCATTTGAATATAAATATATATCATTTAAATAATAATAAAGAATCGCTTTAACTTTCTATTGTACTAATTTAAATATTCAGTGCGTAATATAAAGCAAAACATAGCGTACAAATTATAGTTTATTTCAAAATACGCAGCTAAAAACTATTGTCGTCAAACGTCAAGAAACATGAAGACGAAAAATGAATATGATATGAATGGGAAACATATAACACTGAAAACACAAATAATATGAAATGCTTAATAATGAAACAAAATGGACAAATATATCCGGTGACAGATGTACTTAAATGAATTGTAAAAAGCATATAAAAAGCACATTATCAAAACATGAAAGACAAAAATATTCAATTTTTCCGTAGCGCAATACAAGATCGATGGGATGAGCCTCAAAAATCAAAGAGTTACTTGAATAGCTGCAGAGGAAAAAAATCTAGAGGGGAGAAGAGAGAACACAAAAAAAGTAGAAAGTGGTATTCAACAATTTATGCAAGGTCAATAAAACATATGTTTTGGACATGTTTTTGAATGGGCTTTGCAGGAGGACTCACGGGTCTACAAAAACTCTTTTATACATAACCAATAATAGCACTTCGATCTGAAAATGGGATGGTTTTATAATGCCACGTGTGAGATCAAAACTTATGGAGAACGAAGATTCGACAAAAAGGCAGCCGTTCTATGAAAAGATTTTCCAAGTGATCTATGAAACATCCATTCTGTGAACTTTATAAGAAAAACCTGAAAACTCATTTATTCAGACAAGCTTTTTCATAGTTCCTACAATATTTCTATACCATTGTAATTTCAAATGTTTCAGCAAATATGTTTTAATTTATAACTTACTTTTATTTGTACGGTCTAAATTTCTCCTTAAGTTTACCATGACAATTTTATATAAAATTAATTGTTTATCATTAAGTTTAGAAGTATAGTTTTTTTGGCAGTTTATTTTACATGTGTTTGTTTTATGATTTTATAACATGTTTTTTTTTTAAATTTTATTGACAATACTTCTATGTAAATGAATATATTATATTGAAGAAGAGGGACGAAAGATACCAAAGGGACAGTCAAACTCACATATCTTAAACAAACTGACAACGCCATGGCTAAAAATGAAAAAGACAAACATACAACAGCACACACGACACAACATAGAAAACTAAAGAATAAACAACACGAACCCCACCAAAAAACTAGGGATGATCTCAGGTGCTCCGGAAGGGTAAGCAGATCCTGCTCCACATGTGGCACCCGTCGTGTTGCTTATGTGATAACAAATCCGGTAAATAGTCTAATTCGGTAGGTCACATTCATGAAAGGGAAGGGGATTGTAGTTATGACGTAAGGAACATATCCGATATCATTTGTGAAATGGTTATTCCGTAACAGTCAACCAACTCGTGATGGCGTCCGTAACATTTACGACGGGATGATTTCAACTTCACCATTTGGAACTCTTAGTTTAATAGCTTCCTTATGAGCAGCAACCCTCTATCAAGAAAATCATGATAGGAAATGCAAGCACGGGAATATCGTATCAATTGGGAGATATATACCCCGTATTGCAGGTGCTGCTGGAATATTACTACTTAGAAATGGAAAGTTCACAATTGGAAAGCTGAAATCATCTCTTTTGTCGTAAAGTTTTATTTTCAACCGAGCCCTCATTGTCAATTTCTAGATGTAATCAAGATATGAGGCCGACTTAACTGTATTTGTATTATCCTTTATCTCTAGCTCGACTGGATAGATGCGTTCCACATACTCACCAAATTTTGAATTATTTAGTGAAAGAACATCATCTATATAGCGAAAAGTAGAGTTAAAGGATATTGCTAACTTCTTATCTTTCTTCCTAAGAAGTTCCTGCATGAAATCAGCCTCATAATAATAAAGAAACAAGTCGGCAAGTAGAGGGGCACAGTTTGTTCCCATTGGAATGCCGACAGTCTGTTGAAAAACACATCCTCCGAACGTAACAAATATGTCAATCAAGAAATCAAGCATCTTGATAATATCAGTTTCAGAGAATTTTTTGTTCGAATCAGAGTGATCCTTTACAAAGTAGGATTTATCCCTCCCTAAGACAAAATACTTGTATCTACGTTGGCCATTCTTTTTTACGAAGCAAAGCAATACCAACTTTTTCAATTTGTCTTTTAGTTTGGAATGTGGAATACTAGTGTAAAGAGAAGAAAAGTCAAATGTTTTAATACTGTTACAAGATGAAAGAGAGTTAGATTGTATGTACTCTAAATGATCTTTGGAATTTTTAAGTATCCACATCTGATTCACGCCCCCTCTAGAATAGGCAGTTTCACAATAACTTTGAAGCCCGCCTTTGATTGCTGATAAAATAGATGTTAATAATTTAGAAAGAGGTTTCGTGGAGCACTTGGAAGACCCAGCTGCAATATACCGTTGTTTGTAAAGACACTTATGTAGTTTAGGTATCCAATACAATGATGGCAGATCCAGTTCTTCACTTTTGGTTGAAATTCCAAAGGAACACAGAACAGACCTATGATTATCCAGGATTTCCTCTTTGGTAAGTGTCGTGAGGGTATATGTTGAGTTTCCAAGTGAATTGTCATCAATCGTTTATCAAGCAGTTAATGTAATGAGTTTTACACACAAAAACGATGTTGTTTGGGGCTTTATCTGCGGGGACAACAACATATTTGACATGGAGGTGGGATAGGTGTTTTGCAACATTTGGGTCTTTAGAGATTGACGTAGCATGGGCATTGATAGACCCATTCAGTTTCCTAATTCTGATTTGTATCAACGACCTCACTGCCTTAATCCATTCGGAAAGAACGTCTACGTCTTCCTTCTCTCGTAGCCTATTGCCTGGCATAATCCTCAACTGAATCCATCAAAATTTTAAAATTGTATTTCCAATTAATGGATTTAGGCTTACGATACTTTGGACCTTTCGATAACACATTTCGTAGAGAAGTGTTATTAACAATGTTGAGGTCACCGGTAATAACATGGCCAGCAGGATTATATGTTTATTGGGAATAGCACAAGTGCAATCAGGAGGTTTAGACTTGAAGTCGTCAATATCGAGATCCTGCAAAACGTGTTTGTAATTGAAAATTTTAGTTGCAATAGGTTTGGTATAGGTATAAGAAATGATTGGTACAGACTGGTCTTTGAAATAAGGAGGTATTTTCGATTGAACTAATTTATGATGAAGGATATTTCCTAAGTTGATGCCATCGATACCTTTGTTGGCAAAGGAAAGATTAAGGAAAGATCTTTTCTCTTTTTCATCTTTTCCAATGCGAACTGGCTTGAAAAGTCTGACTTGCAATATCCAAAATTATAGCTGTAATTTTGTATTGGTTTGAATGAGGGTTTGTGATAGTGGATTCCAAACATAAATTGAACAGAGAATGAAGTTTTAAAAGGGGTAATGAATAAAGTTTCGTGCGAATGTAATGAATACCTAACGGCTTTTGTATAAATGGCAGCAAATCATTAATAGATATATCATGCAGAGAAGGTGATGTATAATGACGATGACCATGACTACGTCTACGTCGAGGAGTCGAGTTGAAAATATTCATCACATTCACCGAGTTATACGAAGGACTAGATAGAATACCTATACCATCAATTTTGTCATTGCAACCATAAGGTGTCGCAGTTCCCAATTGTCTTATCCAGTAGTCCTCTTTTTGTCTACGGAGAGTCGTTGAAAGATTAGGATTGTTAGAGCTATGGTATATCTTTTCGATAATGCGAACTGTCATGAAAACGATGGAATGATCGGGCTGATTGAAATGCTGGTATAGAATGTCGTTAGCATTGAGGTTAATGTCTGATCTATGACCACACAACAAGTCATACGTTTGTTTAGCCTTCCTTTCGTTTCACCGACGTATACCAATCCGCAAAGGTTGCACTCTAATCCGTAGACGACATTTATCGATTTACAATTCAGATCATCATAACTTCTGGTAAAATATGACTTCTTGGTCAAATTGCCAGTGAATTCAGCATCTGTAATTAAAATTGCACAAGTTTTGCAGCCTTTGGTCTCACATTTCCAAATGCGACAGTGTTGTACTGTGTCATCAAAAACCAAAATGTCTTTAAGGAGAAATGAACATGGCTGTATATGTGTAATATTGCTGTTGTCACTAGAACGATGATCCAAATGAGTCATGTTTGTGATATTTGTCATGTCTGGTGATGAGGGGACACCTGCCGTATCAGACAACACCGTGTCCATGGTGACGTCTGTTTCGGACCTTTTTATACTGGGCGACGTCCAAGCCAGTTTCCTGTTTGATCTTCGTAAATTCATGCAATTGTAGTTTTGCTACTGGGCGGATGATGTCCTCGGGGACAAAATGTCCACCAG
The DNA here is from genome assembly GCA_037788925.1 of Mytilus galloprovincialis. Lineage (NCBI taxonomy): Eukaryota > Metazoa > Mollusca > Bivalvia > Mytilida > Mytilidae > Mytilus > Mytilus galloprovincialis. The sequence goes on from CM075340.1 coordinate 76,444,338, forward strand.
CAGAGACATCGACCCAGTGGTTATATGCAATTGTAGTTTTTCTACTGGGCGGATGATGTCCTCGGGGACAAAATGTCCACCAGCAGAGACATCGACCCAGTGGTTATATGCAATTGTAGTTTTGCTAGTGGGCGGATGATGTCCTCGGGGACAAAATGTCCACCAGCAGAGACATCGACCGTTTAGGTTAATTTTTTTTAAATATTATATAAAGTGCTTTTAAATAATCAAACATAACAATAAAAATAATAATATAGTTTTGGCTATTCCTTAAATCCGGTTCAACTCACCTTTTGTCTTAAAATGTCCATTACCAAGTTAGGAAATGTCAGGTTATCAAATAGTCCATATATATGTAAGTTGTTGTTTGGTTTTGTTGCACTTCAGTTTTCATTTGGTTCCATTGTTTTCCTCTTATAAATGATGTGTTTCCATCGGTTTTAGTTAGTAACCCAGTTTGTTTTCTCTCGATCGATTTGTCATTGTTGCTTTTTATTTCTTGTTTATTTCGAGTGTGTATATGGCATTACGATGTTTTTTTTACGAATTTTCGGGGAATCACATTTACAATATTAAAATATTTGGATAAAAGATACTCTCCATTATTTGTGGGATATTGTTTGTCTTTCGACGTTTATTTTCCAGAATCTTTTAATTTTGTATTGATTTTATCTTATAATGGAACAAATTTAAGGAGTCTGCTTTTCACTGTATCCTTTATGACAACAGTAGACGTACTAAAAGCCTGGTAATGGCACAAGAGAAACAAAACAAAAATACATCGTTTTTCCTACCTCAGAGTTGGTGTTTTATTTGCGTTGAGAAATTTTCAACTCCTCATAAACTAAAAGATTGCAAATCAACAAAACGTACATTACACGTATGCATAAGTATTCAAATTTTGACTTCTTTGTCCCTAAGAAACCTGATGGAGCATTCCTCAATTTAGAATGGAAGACAGTGGAAAGACCTCGCTGGTACAGTGGTCATACAGGTATTAAAAAACGATAGAGTATTTATACTTTTGGAGATGACCCCCACACCATATTGTATTCATCTTTCATCCAACAAGAGCGCCAACAGTAGTATCGACTTTTCTAACACGTCTATTTAAGTGTAGCCATAAATGGCGACACAGGGAAAACAAAATAAATTATATGTTAATGTATCAGTCATAAAAATGGTTAATACTGTTAATAATTAACCATATCAGACAATCGCATGTGAAACGAAATTTATAAACGCAACGTTTTACCTGAACTTCTTTCCCATAAATACATAGGCTTTAATAAAACAAAACAATGATATTGTAGATAACCCATACAGCTTGAAGGACAACGGATTTTAATAAGTTGAAAATACAATTCGTAAGCATAAATACATAAATAATACAATTAAAAATGAAGACTGAATGCTGATTTGCTGTATATTTAAGTTAAATACCAAATAATGACAAAGCCTCTAACATCGACGATCCCGCCGGCCAGTCACAGCCAACTAAAACGAGTTAACTCGTTCAAACTACATTAAATACTTAATATGTAGTGGAAAAAAGTTGGAAACCTGCGTCCAAATCCTATGCTCGGAAGACCGCCTCAAGAGGTATACTTGGACAGTAAAAAAAATTGAATATCGATCATTATTCGAACCACAACACAACTAATCATGAGCAGAAACATGAATTAAAAATAAACAGTGTTACATATCTGAAATATTAAAAAAATAAACTTGACATTACGACTGTTGGGAAGAAAGTAAAGTCTTTCAAAATATTTTCCCGCAAATGAAAATTTTCACGTGACTAAATTAGGAAATTCATACTCATCGTTAATACAAATGTTTCCAGCTATTCTTTGAAACGCGGGAAATTTTAAGTATTACCTTAACTTCTTTCCAATAAATACACAGACTTTAATTAAACAAAACAATATATCCATATTGTCGATAACCCAGACAGCTAGACAAATTTCACGTGACAAAGTTAGGAAATTCATACGCATTGGTAATACAAATGTTTCCCGCTATTCTTTGCCACACGGGGAAATGTATTCATAAAGAAGTTAACTTGTCTTTTCATTTTGAAAAATGATATTTTTCCTTAAATGTATTAGAGTTATCTTTCTTGGCTTGTAAGTTACACATTTGCTAAACACATTTTAAAAGTACATAAAACAAGAATTTCGTAAATGATCGCGTTAACCTTCAACACAATTAAAACTATCAGATTAAAATCTAAAACATAAGCTTCAGTAGAAAGAGTATCCCTACTTATATCCAATCGATGCCTCGCTTTGACTGTGAACATTGCGTTCTGAAAACAAAGCTCTAACACATCTATTGAAACGATACCGGGATAATGTCTATGGATTCTAAACAGGAGTTTGCATCTGAGAGACAGCGATCCACATACATTTCCTTTAATCTAAGTCTATGGTATGATTCGGCCTATGCTTTCACTCTAGGACTTCTATATAGTTTATCCGATTTGAGTATGTTATAGTTTTCTTGGGGAACGACCAATTTATTAAAAAAAAAATTGGGGGGGGGGGGGGGGGGATTATGTTTTTTTTTCTTAAAATTTATACTGATCCCCAATCAGACGAAAAAAATATTCTGGTCAAGCAGATGACAAAAAAAAATCTTTTCATACTATTCTGTCGTATTATTATAGCGTTTGACATTTTTAGCCGAACAAATTTATCCATTTTATATAACTTAAATTATTGTATGCTGGTTCATATTCTGGACGCCAATCTTTGCTCCTTTATTATATAATTCACTAACAAAACAATTATGAAGCTTAGAAATGGAAAATTACTAAATACTAAACTTGTTCAAAGGGAATCTACACGTCTCAATCTTCAAAATCAGTTATCTAAAAATACTACCATCGCTAACATTTTTAACAATAAAAATCGTGGTTACCCTTCTATCGATAAGTGTCATGCCAGAAAATGACTTACATGTCCCCGTCTTTCCACCAACAATACGGTAAGGTCCACGTTTAATGGTCGCACATTTTCTTTAAATTTTGAAACTGATTTAACTTGAAAAACAAACAGTATTATTTATTTACTTACATAAAACAAACCGGGGTGTGGTATTCAGTACGTAGGAGAAACTGGACGATATTTATCTAAACTTTTGTCCCGGCCGATAAAGCTGCTAATAATATTATCATTGTTTGACGTAAATTTTACATTGAGGTTCTGAAAAAGGAAATCACCAATTCACCAACATTCCAACTGACTCCATTTTCAGAAAAAGAAATCTGTAACAAACATAAACTTTTAGCCACCACTTTACAAGCAGAGCCAAATACAATGAAAGTCCCAACTATGTATTGGCTTCCGAAGCTACACAAAACCCCTTACAAATATAGATTTATTTCGTCTTCAAGCCATTGTTCAACTACTAAATTGTCTATTCTTCTTACCAGCACACTTGGTACAATTAAAAACCTGATAATAAATTGTTCAAATAAGGCCTTCGAAAATAGTGGAATAAATTACTTTTGGAGTGTCAAGAACTCGTTGGAAGTACTTGATAAATTGCATGCTTATATTGGTGATTTTGAATCTGTTCAAAGTTTTGATTTTTCTACCCTGTATACCACATTTCCTGACATTCTCATTAAGAAAAAATTCACACACCTAATTAAATGGGCATTCAAAAAATCAGAATGTGAATATATATGTTCAAACTCTTTTAGGTCATTTTTTAGTAGCAATAAACAAAAAAACTATGTTAATTGGACATGCTTTGATACTATATATGCCCTTGAATTTTTACTAGATAACATTTTTGTTCGCTTTGGGGATTCCGTATATCGTCAGATTATCGGAATTCCAATGGGGACTAACTGTGCACCACTTATTGCGGACCTGTTTTTGTATTGTTATGAGTTACAATTTATGACAAAAATAAGCAAAGACCCATCGAAACAACATCTGATAAATAAATTTAATAATACTTTTAGATATTTGGATGATATTTTGGCTCTCAATAATGACGACTTCAGTATGTATATTAATGAAATTTATCCTGTTGAACTTACTTTAAATAAAGCTAATACTAACAATGACCACTGCCCTTTTCTCGATCTTGATATCTATATCACTAATGGAAAGCTGAATACTAAAATTTATGATAAAAGGGATGATTTTTCATTTCCTATCGTTAATTATCCGTTTTTAGATGGTGACGTTCCCTTGTCACCATCTTACGGTGTTTATATATCTCAACTTGTACGATTCGCTCGTGTATGTAACAATGTTCTAGATTTTAACGAGAGAAATTTATGTATTACTGAAAAATTATTACACCAGGGTTTTCGATATCACAAACTAGTCAAAACATTTACTAAATTTTATCATCGGTATAAAGACATCATTCGTAAATATAGCTCAACATGCAGACTTCTAATACGTTCAGGTATTTCACATCCAATTTTTTATGGAAATATTCTTTATAAAGCACAAAGGTGTCAGTATTCACCTCAGAAACTTACAAAACCTTTGAATAGACTTCTTAAGAAGGGATATAATTACGATACTGTTGTCAAGTCATTAAAGATTGCATATTTTGGCGTTAATATTGAGTCACTGATAATGTCTTTGCATCGGAACTAAACACATTTATTCTAAAAACAGTTGTTGGCATGACACGGGTTATGTTCTTCTCATATATGTTATGATGGTATGATACTAAACCCCTAACGGGAAGGAGTGTGCCTGATGTTCATATGATGAAATCATAATCTTTCAGTCAGTTTAATTGAAGTCTGGAGCTGGCATGTCAGTTAACTGCTAGTAGTCTGTTGTTATTTATGTATTATTGTCATTTTGTTAATTTTCTTTGGTTACATCTTCTGACATCAGACTCGGACTTCTCTTGAACTGAATTTAATGTGCGTATTGTTATGCGTTTACTTTTCTACATTGGTTAGAGGTATAGGGGGAAGGTTGAGATCTCACAAACATGTTTAATCCCGCCGCATTTTTGCGCCTGTCCCAAGTCAGGAGCCTCTGGCCTTTGTTAGTCTTGTATTATTTTAATTTTAGTTTCTTGTGTACAATTTGGAAATTAGTATGGCGTTCATTATCACTGGACTAGTATATATTTGTTTAGGGGCCAGCTGAAGAACGCCTCCGGGTGCGGGAATTTCTCGCTACATTGAAGACCTGTTGGTGACCCTCTGCTGTTGTTTTTATTTGGTCGGGTTGTTGTCTCTTTGACACATTCCCCATTTCCATTCTCAATTTTATTTTTTACAGAGTTTGTCTTCAGTACCGTGTGGAGGCAGTAGAGTGCCTCCCCGTGCTTCAGGCTTATGCTCTTATAATATACTAGATTATGGAGTGTGTGTCCGAGCGAGAACTGCTCTAGTTCATTACTTTAAGAATATTTATCAAAAAGTAGTATTTCAATATTCAGCCCCATTCTACTATTTAGTCAGCCATCAGTCCTACCCTGATATACCCCATCTTTTTCGGGTAATTAATACTGATAGCGTTTGACATTTTTAGCCGAACAAATTTATCCATTTTATATAACTTAAATTATTGTATGCTGGTTCATATTCTGGACGCCAATCTTTGCTCCTTTATTATATAATTCACTAACAAAACAATTATGAAGCTAAGAAATGGAAAATTACTAAATACTAAACTTGTTCAAAGGGAATCTACAAGTCTCAATCTTCAAAATCGGTTATCTAAAAATACTACCATCGCTAACATTTTTAACAATAAAAATCGTGGTTACCCTTCTATCGATAAGTGTCATGCCAAAAAATGACTTACATGTCCCCGTCTTTCCACCAACAATACGGTAAGGTCCACGTTTAATGGTCGCATGTACATTTTCTTTAAATTTTGAAACTGATTTAACTTGAAAAACAAACAGTATTATTTATTTACTTACATGAAACAAACCGGGGTGTGGTATTCAGTACGTAGGAGAAAATGGACGATATTTATCTAAACGCACTCAAGAACATCTGTATCGTTTTAAAAGACCGAATAAATTCAAAAGTATCATTTACCAACACCTTAAGAAACACAACCATCCTTTTAAATATTTAGCAGTTCAACCTTTAGAAGTAGTAAATAAGCAGCCTGGTGAATCGCATTCAAAGTTTGTACGATCACGGAAAATAATTGAATTAAATTGGATTAAAAAATTACAGACAGTTTACCCTCTCGGTCTAAATGATAATATAATGGGAATTGGTAATATATCTCACGGTCGTAGAACAAATCGCAATGAAAGAAAATTTCGGGCCAATCATACCAATATTTCGGACCTAATTTCTATTTCAAAAAACAACGGCAGACATTATCTGTTCACAAAACTCTGTTCGTTACCGGTTAATAAGTTAAATAAAATTTTGGAGGATTGCAACACAATTTCATATAGCAGTCCTAAGTATGAAATTGTTCAAATTATTATGGCATATTGTTATTCTAAATTATTTCCCAAAATTGATCGCCCTGAAGATCATAAAAACATTTTATTAAAATTAAGTATGTCAATAAAGGCTTTGATTTTGTAAATATTGCCGGTATATTTAACGACCATTCTGTTAAAGAACAAATTCCTGGATATTTTGACAATACTGAGCTACCTCTAATTTGTTATATTTACAAGAAATCTACCCCGAAATTTGTGTTTAATTATAGTCAATTGTGTAAAGATGTTAATATCAGTGAAAATACACCTACTTCATGTAATTGCAGTAATTCCGAATATATTTATGGACCCATTTCCCATGTTATAACAGGAGATCTTAACATCGTTCAAGACCGAGAGTTAAAATCATTCCTCAGTAAAGGACCTAAATATCGTCCCCCGTCAATTATTAATTGGAATGAGTGTCGTAATATCATCCACGACTCACTCCATACTTACTGTATGAAATGGATAAAACGGGAAAAAGCTGACAAAAAATCTTTGGACTCTTTTTTTAATTCAGTAATGAAGATAGTTGATATACGTATTCAACATTTTGAAGAACATTTTACTATTAACAATTATCACAATAAACCTATTTCTCGTATCAAACATAAACTAAAAGAACTAGCCAAGGAATTTGTTTTTGTCCCGGCCGATAAAGCTGTTAATGATATATTTATTGTTTGACGTAAATTTTACATTGAGGTTCTGAAAAAGGAAATCACCAATTCACCAACATTCCAACTGACTCCATTTTCAGAAAAAGAAATCTGTAACAAACATAAACTTTTAGCCACCGCTTTACAAGCAGAGCCAAATACAATGAAAGTCCCAACTATGTATTGGCTTCCGAAGCTATACAAAACCCCTTACAAATATAGATTTATTTCGTCTTCAAGCCATTGTTCAACTACTAAATTGTCTATTCTTCTTACCAGCACACTTGGTACAATTAAAAACCTGATAATAAATTGTTCAAATAAGGCCTTCGAAAATAGTGGAATAAATTACTTTTAGAGTGTCAAGAACTCGTTGGAAGTACTTGATAAATTGCATGCTTATATTGGTGATTTTGAATCTGTTCAAAGTTTTGATTTTTCTACCCTGTATACCACATTGCCTTACATTCTCATTAAGAAAAAATTCACACACCTAATTAAATGGGCATTCAAAAAATCAGAATGTGAATATATATGTTCAAACTCTTTTAGGTCATTTTTTAGTAGCAATAAACAAAGAAACTATGTCAATTGGACATGCTTTGATACTATATATGCCCTTGAATTTTTACTAGATAACATTTTTGTTCGCTTTGGGGATTCCGTATATCGTCAGATTATCGGAATTCCAATGGGGACTAACTGTGCACCACTTATTGCGGACCTGTTATTGTATTGTTATGAGTTACAATTTATGACAAAAATAAGCAAAGACCCATCGAAACAACATCTGATAAACAAATTTAATAATACTTTTAGATATTTGGATGATATTTTGGCTCTCAATAATGACGACTTCAGTATGTATATTAATGAAATTTATCCTGTTGAACTTACTTTAAATAAAGCTAATACTAACAATGACAACTGCCCTTTTCTCGATCTTGATATCTATATCACTAATGGAAAGCTGAATACTAAAATTTATGATAAAAGGGATGATTTTTCATTTCCTATCGTTAATTATCCGTTTTTAGATGGTGACGTTCCCTTGTCACCATCTTACGGTGTTTATATATCTCAACTTGTACGATTCGCTCGTGTATGTAACAATGTTCTAGATTTTAACGAGAGAAATTTATGTATTACTGAAAAATTATTACACCAGGGTTTTCGATATCACAAACTAGTCAAAACATTTACTAAATATCATCGGTATAAAGACATCATTCGTAAATATAGCTCAACATGCAGACTTCTAATACGTTCAGGTATTTCACATCCAATTTTTTTATGGAAATATTCTTTATAAAGCACAAAGGTGTCAGTGTTCACCTCAGAAACTTACAAAACCTTTGAATAGACTTCTTAAGAAGGGATATAATTACGATACTGTTGTCAAGTCATTAAAGATTGCATATTTTGGCGTTAATATTGAGTCACTGATAAGGTCTTTGAATCGGAACTAAACACATTTATTATAAAAACAGTTGTTGGCATGACACGGGTTATGTTCTTCTCATATATGTTATGATGGTATGAAACTAAACCCCTAACGGGAAGGATTGTGCCTGATGTTCATATGATGAAATCATAATCTTTCAGTCAGTTTAATTGAAGTCTGGAGCTGGCATGTCAGTTAACTGCTAGTAGTCTGTTGTTATTTATGTATTATTGTCATTTTGTTAATTTTCTTTGGTTACATCTTCTGACATCAGACTCGGACTTCTCTTGAACTGAATTTTCATGTGCGTATTGTTATGCGTTTACTTTTCTACATTGGTTAGAGGTATAGGGGGAAGGTTGAGATCTCACAAACATGTTTAACCCCGCCGCATTTTTGCGCCTGTCCCAAGTCAGGAGCCTCTGGCCTTTGTTAGTCTTGTATTATTTTAATTTTAGTTTCTTGTGTACAATTTGGAAATTAGTATGGCGTTCATTATCACTGGACTAGTATATATTTGTTTAGGGGCCAGCTGAAGGACGCCTCCGGGTGCGGGAATTTCTCGCTACATTGAAGACCTGTTGGTGACCCTCTGCTGTTGTTTTTATTTGGTCGGGTTGTTGTCTCTTTGACACATTCCCCATTTACATTTTCAATTTTATGCTATATCATAAAGATACTACTATAAACATATGTTTTCATAGTGTTGAGCAACTTTTCATACTCTTTTTGTGACTATATCTTATAACGATAAATTTGTATACAACTATACAATCCTCTCGATAAAACATTGATCACCTCTTTCATACCATTCTGGCATATTGCTTTATATTGTACCTTATGAATACATATTTCAATATCTAGCCTCCAATTTCTGATCCACCAGTAGACTATTAAATTACAGTACAAGACCATTTAATCGTACTATCAGAGGACAGTTCTATGACTAGCGGCGAAAAAGATATATTTAATATTTTTCAATTACTTTTTTTTATTCTTTGTTTTTAGTTAGTTTACGTTTTGCCATAGTGATCAGCATTTATATATACAAGACCATAAAACAATTTTTTTTCATGCAATATTGGGGAGTGCCCTTTGTTGAGTATGCACATAGACCAAGGTGAGCGACACAGGCTCCTTAGAACCTCTATACATTTGTAGTTATGAACTATTGTGATCAGTCTTTAATTCCATAATTTTGTGAATTTGCCTTTCATAAACATATATCTGTATATATAAAGGTTGTATTAGAAGGATTTCACAAAGTTGACCAGTTTTGATAAGGGTTCTAAAAATAGATTAGGAGACAATATTCCGATGTTTTATCTCATATATACTTCGGTTTTGACATGATTTATCACAAACCTTTCTAAAATTGTCCGTTTATAAATTTTGAAATTATAAGGAAACTAAGGTTTCAACTCCCTCGTGCAAAGTTGACCTTAGATGGACTTTGCATTTTATTAGTTTTTTTTTGTCATATAGGTCTTCAACTGTTTCGGTACTTATACATCCTCGCTTTAAAGTATTTGGCTTTGGGCGTTCCTGATGGAGTAAATACAGATGAGCGCTTCGGACGCATAGAATTATTAAAGGTGTTGTTTTCAACTTTTTATGTATAGATCTTGCAAGGCAGATTTGCCATTCTGCAAGTTTGCAAAGTTACAACAAATATACAAATTGAATAAAGAAGATTGCATTTAAATGTCAAATTATACCATTTGAATAACAAATTATTGCAATTAAATGAAGAAATATACCAATTAGATAACAAAAACGCATTGCATTTAAATGAAAAAAATATACCATTAAATAACACATATTGTATTGAAATGAAAAATATCGTTTTTTTTTGCAACCAATACCGTGCCATAGAACTGTATTTTTTTATTCACAATAAGAATCATGTATTCATGTATACTGATTAATGATTTGAAAATTGGACTGTCTTAGGAAATTTCAGACGAACTGCTCAAGATTTGCAAGATTTATTACGAAAACACTTAGAAACATTTACAATGTGTTACAAGATGTCAATAATGATAACATATATACATTAAATATGACACTAATGAACATGTGATTAAATACAAAAAAATATGACAGTACATAGTGATACAAATAAAATTTTAAGAAGAGAAGACATTTTTTTTGTTGATAAAACGCTAACAGTTTCCTATATAATTCAATAATGCAAAGTGATAAAAGACCTTCCGTTTTTACATTGTTGTAAATTAGATTACTTCTATAATATTGTATTAAATATATGCTTTTCAATTCTACTATATATGCAATTTTACAAATAAATATTTCATGATATTCATCCCCAATATCATCTTTGCATATCTAACACATTCTTTCTAATTTTGGTATATTGTACCATTTAACAGTTTCTATAGGCAATGGGGAGATGTTTTTGGATGATCCTTTGTCAATTATATCAATTTTAAAGATTTAAAAACTATAATGAAAAATATAAGCCTTTCCTTTATTTTACCTTTACATGGGTATTAACCATAGAATATAACGTTCATCGAAATTTGATTTGATTTGATTATATTATAATAAAGACGATGCAGATTGTAATGTATCTTAATTTTTCAATCTATAATCAGATCAAATCTTGGCAATAAGGAACCATCACTAACCCTAACAATATTGTATGGGAACAAAAGCTTACAAAACCGAAATCCAACGAATGACTGAGACATACACTATAATCTACACAATTTAACAATAAAAAAAATTAAAATGAGAATATGCATTATTTATTGTTCATAATCTCGATTCATCTATCTACACTTTGCGGATCATCATGATTGTTTCTTTTAGTGAGTATCGTAAGCCTTTCCAGGTTTTCCAATTAACGCCATCAGCATATGAATCATGCATGTATCCTTTCAAATAGAGGCCATTAAGGTTGCTGTAGTGACATTTATTATACCACCAAGCACCCTTATATATTAATGCACAATCATTGCGCGATTTGTCGTTATCTTTATCTTTTGTAGAGAATTTCTGTCCGTTCTGAAATGCCATTAAATCTCCTGTAAATATACGTAGTGATAGGAATTCAAATACTTAAATAATATCCAAATACTTAACAACGATGGATTTGTAAATCTTGTTACTATGAATTTGATTTTAAACATAGCATTTTGTTGCAATAAATGAACGATTCATTACTTTTTTCCGTTGAAATATCAAATGTTTGTTTATATCCTTTAGCAATTTGAGATTATGCTAAAGTATTTTGATATTTTCATTAGCTAATATGTTTTCGTTCTTTTTCATGAATTAGCATACTGTCAGAGATTAGGTAAAGAATGATATCATTGAAAAAAAATCGAAATCAAGATCTTTGTTATTTTGATTATAAAAAAAAAACAAGTGTAAATCACCACCAAAATAAAAAAGGAAAAAGTATTATAAATGATAATAAATATTTGGAATTCACAGATAGGGGTTATAGCCTTTAAAAGGATATGTTATATAAAATGAACTTAATCAATTTATGCTCTTTTTCTTAAATCGATCTTGAGATTGTTTGTCTAAACACTTGCAAAAAAGACCCTAACATTTTTTTTAAATATGTCTTGCAATATATGTAGGGTATTTACTAGTACTTCAATAATAGTGATAGCTTATACTGATAGTTACTGATACAAAAAATAAGAATTTTTGAAATATGGAGACAAAGAAGTAGATGCTTATTTTTATTCCGTTCTAATTACAATGAATAAATATATGTATCATAATATAACGGGTTGAAATAACTATGCATTTAGAAGACATTAACTTTGATGCACACTTAGTGCCTTGCTGTATTTATTATAAAAATAAAGAAATGAAACAATAGGAAAAAGCCATTTATCATAGATCAAATTGATTTGTTCAGCGCATGTTCACATGTGTTGATATGTCTTTTTATTAAGTAAAAGCTATTTCAATTGATGTTTTGTAGTGTATCTTTATATGTTGTGATGTTACACTATTGTTTCAAATAGGGGTGAAAGCTGGAACCTATTAAAGCAATTAAACCCGATGCATTTGTTTGCATCTATCTTACATCAGGAATCGGATGTTTAATAGTTGGTTTGTTGATGAAATTCTTTTTTTATATATATATTAGACCGTTGGTTTTCCCGTTTGAATGGATTTACACTTGTCATTTTTCGGCCCTTTATAGCTTGCTGTTCGATTTGAGCCAAATCCGTGTTGTAGACCGTACTTATACCTGTAATGGTTTACTTTTATAAATTGTGACTTGGATGGAGAGTTGTATCATTGCTTCTCATACCACATCTTCTTATACCTATTTGATTACAATATAGGCTTATTTGCAATACTACGTCATTATATTTGTTTTTCCTTCTATCAAATTAAGAGTCAAAGAAGAAAATAGACAAAGACAAGGGTAAATAATAGAATCCAAACTTTGAAGGGTTAGAAATACAAAATGCGTACCTGCATCACCAGAATAACCACTGACACTCAAAATATAACCAGAACTTTCACTACCAACGCTGAAGTTGTCATATAGCGCATACTTTTGGTTGTTTTCGAAGTCTTCCATATCAATCCTCAACCTGTAGTATCCTTGAGAGGTCAGCTGATGCAAATATAAGTTGAATGCAACCAAAGTTTAAACTATAAATGAGACCCATAATGAGGATGTCCAAATATTTACATAACCACATATATTTTACCAATATAATCACATGTTCATTAATTAGTTTTTAAACTAGATAAAAATTAAAATAATACAAGACTAACAAAGGCCAGAGGCTCCTGACTTGGGACAGGCGCAAAAATGCGGCGGGGTTAAACATGTTTGTGAGATCTCAACCCTCCCCCTATACCTCTAACCAATGTAGAAAAGTAAACGCATAACAATACGCACATTAAAATTCAGTTCAAGAGAAGTCCGAGTCTGATGTCAGAAGATGTAACCAAAGAAAATAAACAAAATGACAATAATACATAAATAACAACAGACTACTAGCAGTTAACTGACATGCCAGCTCCAGACTTCAATTAAACTGACTGAAAGATTATGATTTCATCATATGAACATCAGGCACAATCCTTCCCGTTAGGGGTTTAGTATCATACCATCATAACATATATGAGAAGAACATAACCCGTGTCATGCCAACAAATGTTTTTAGAATAAATGTGTTTAGTTCCGATGCAAAGACCTTATCAGTGACTCAATATTAACGCCAAAATATGCAATCTTTAATGACTTGACAACAGTATCGTAATTATATCCCTTCTTAAGAAGTCTATTCAAAGGTTTTGTAAGTTTCTGAGGTGAATACTGACACCTTTGTGCTTTATAAAGAATATTTCCATAAAAAAATGGATGTGAAATACCTGAACGTATTAGAAGTCTGCATGTTGAGCTATATTTACGAATGATGTCTTTATACCGATGATAAAATTTAGTAAATGTTTTGACTAGTTTGTGATATCGAAAACCCTGGTGTAATAATTTTTCAGTAATACATAAATTTCTCTCGTTAAAATCTAAAACATTGTTACATACACGAGCGAATCGTACAAGTTGAGATATATAAACACCGTAAGATGGTGACAAGGGAACGTCACCATCTAAAAACGGATAATTAACGATAGGAAATGAAAAATCATCCCTTTTATCATAAATTTTAGTATTCAGCTTTCCATTAGTGATATAGATATCAAGATCGAGAAAAGGGCAGTGGTCATTGTTAGTATATTTATCATGTTTTTTGTCTCGCCTTGACGGAGTCAAAACGCGAGACATAGGTATGCTGTTTCTGGCGTCGGCGTCAACAATCTATCAGTTAGTGATATGGTCTTGTTTATGGTAAACCACTAGTGTAAGCCAATGATAAAATTTGCTGTGGTATAAGCAATTGCACATCTCATTACCATAGAAAGGATTTGGCCTCTCCCTTTAAAGATGAAAAGACGAAAACGACAAAACGACAAAACACGAAATCACAAAAACACGAACATGCGAGGTCGAAAACGCGAAATTGGTAAGAAAAATACTTCGCGTTTTACCTCTTGGTATATGAAGGGCGAAACGCGAAATGGTCTTAACCGGCCACCATAATATACTGTTTCCAGCTTGAATGTAAAGTAAACAAAAAAGTAATGGAAAACATATTTGATTTAATAAACGATTTTTTTTTCGTCACAAACTAATTATATTTATACGAGCAAACAATAAAAATAGTATGATAAAGATATTTGTAAATAATGTATAATGTAAATCTCTAGCGAGGTTAAATTCTTATATGACGTTCTCCAAACGCTCAAGAGTGATTATCCTGTGGTAAAATAAGAATATACAATATTGATATGTCAGCTAATTGACAACGTCATGATTTGTTTGAGTAACAATCTTACTCCAATGTCGTATGCTATATTTGTAAATGAGTTACCCGAGTTCCATTGGTGTAAATGATATTTTAATGAAAGATGTCCTTAAACATGTTAAATTAGTTTAGCTGAAATTGTCGACCTTGGTTGTCCTTCATTCAGCCCAAAGTGTGCGGAAAATGTTATCCCAGAAAACATAAATGGCAATACAAAAATGATTACGATATCCAGAGGTAAATTCTAATGAGGATTTCAAGAAAATAGAACAAAATCTGATGAAGTATGAAATCAAAAAAATATTCTGTCAATAAATTTTAAACAGATATAAGTTCTAGTTATTCATACCATAGAAGTATTATATTATTATAATACTTCCATGTTCATACTCGCCTATTCGGATGAGAACTGCATTTTGCCATTTTTCTGCCATTGTGATACAGTCGGTATCCAATATGCATTGTTTTGTAGAGTTATCATAACTTGCTGTGACACAATCTACATCGCTTGTACAAAGGCTGGCACATGCTAAAGAAGTATCCGTTCTAGTTGTAATTGTTGAAAAATTTAAAACAATTCTCTTTCCCGTTTCTAAAGTAAATTTCTTTCTATTTTTCATTTCAAATATTCCATAGCATATTGGGTGTATTTTAATGACACCATAAAAAAGTATGGGGAAAAAATGCCGCCCTTTTCCATCAGTCGTTGAGACAGAATAAAGAATATTGTCTTATACGGCTTGACGTAGCAACTTCTTAGATACAGCATCAGGGCATCAATATAGGCCAATTATACTGCAATTTATTCAATTTATTGGGTTTAATTATAATTTCTACCGGGTATTGCATATCTAATAACACGGTTACTGGGATTTCTTTTGAAATGATAATAAAAGATGAAGGAACGATAAAATTTTAACCCCTTTAAGTGAAAAATTATGGTTTATAATTTAAATATTTATAATGCGATAATCATGCAAGAAAAACTTATACCGCACGACTTCTACATATATGAAAATGTAACTTTTTAAGCTCGCCTGGCCAACAGGGGAAAGTGAGTTTTTTTTATCACTTGGCGTCCATCGTCCGTCATCGTTAACTTTTACAAAAATCTTCTCCTCTGTAACTACTGAGCCACATTTATCAAACCTTGTACACAATCATCTTTCGGGTATCTTGTGTCAAAAAGTGACCCTGCTTGCCAACCAAGATAGCCGACATGATTAAAAATATAACATAGGGGTATAGGTGTTTTGTCTATTATTTAGAGAACCGTTATAAATAGAGAAATCTGACAGGGGGAAATATTCAGAATGTTGAACTCTACTAATTGTTTATAAAACGTAAAACTGTCAAGACGACTTCTGACATGCCCTTAAATGACAAATTCAACCTGTTTTTTTTCCATTGTTGATGATTATCTATCATTAAAACTATAATAGATAGGGAGAAACGTAAATGCAAAGATGATCAGTAAAACAAGTTTTACAAATCGTCCGTCGAATCATTATCAGAGTTATTGTCCTTTGATGTCAATTTAAATCATATTTTTTTTTTGTGTTTTTGCCCTATATCTTAAAAGTTATAATGAATAAATAAAACCTTATTAGCAAAAATGTCAAATGCTGTAGACATGGTATTCATTATAACTGCAATAGTGCAATAAATCAGATTTTAGATAGAAAAAAAAAAGAAAAAAATGAGCAGCAAGACAAGATCTACAATTTAGACAGTTATGGAGGAAATCGTCCGCCGACAACGTATCGGAGTTATTGCCCTTAAATGACGATTGTTGCTATTTTCTTTTACTTAATATATAATAAAAATTATGATAGATTATTAGACACTTTAGATCACAAAAATGATTAACAAGGCAAGATATACCAAAAATTTTCAGATATTGTTATGAAACTGTCACTCTTTATAGGAGTGATTGGCCTTAAATTACCGTGTTTTGAGTTAAAACTGAAGAGAATAAAATTGAACTAAACAGACTACATGAGCAGCAATCAAAGATCAACAAAACAGATTTTTTTTATCATGGATTTTATTCTCATCTACAATGCTTAAGGGTGTCCTTTGTTGTATATGCACCTAGACCAAGGTCAGCGACTCGGGCTCTTTTGAGCTTCTAGTTTTATTGAATTTTGCATTTCTTAAAAGTGGATTCATTTCTCTTCGTTTTTTATGGTAAGAAATATGCTTCTAATATTAACAGCTGAAAAGAAAGTTTATTTTTCTGTTATAAGCAATACATGTTCATTTTAAGACTATTCTTCATTCCTTGAACTGAAACAAAAGACAGATTATTTTTGTATTGCACTTAAGAACTGTGCAAATGTGTATGGCATATCTAATAACACGATAACTGATTTTACCTTTGAAGTGATAATAAAACAGAAGGACAGATAAAATATTAACCACCTAAATAAAGGCAACAGTAGTATACCGCTGTTCAAAACTCATAAATCCATGGACAAAAAACAAAATCGGGATAACAAACTAAAACCGAGGGAAACGCATTAAATATAAGAGAACAACGACATAACACTAAAATGTAACACACATAGACAAAATCCCACGAGAATAACAAATATAACATATATATATATAACATCAAAACCAAATACATGAATTTGGGATAGACAAGTACCGTGACACGTCTTATCGCAATGTGAATTTACACTCAAAAATAAGAGAAAACAAACGACACAACGTTATAATGTAATACACACAGAAACGAACTATAATATAACAATGACCATATTCCTGACTTGGTACAGGGCATTTTTAAAGGAAAAATGGTGGGTTGAACCTGGTTTTGTGGCATGCCAAACCTCGCACTTTTATGCCATATGAAATATAACATCAAAATGACAACACAGGACTACAATATAAATAAATTGGAGAACACAATTGACAAAGAATCACACGAACAACAGCCAACAAAAGGCAACAAGTTCAAAATTTTTATACGCCAGAAGTGTATTTTGACCACACAAGACCTATGTGTGACGCACAGATACAAAAGTTTGAAAGCCGAAACGAGTACAAAGTTGAACAGCATCGAGGACCAAAAGATCAAAAAGGTTGTGCCAAAAACGGCAAGGGTTTTCTGTTAAGTTACCAGAAAATCCCTATAATTTAGAGTAATTTATACTTTTGCAAACAGTAAATTTAATAAAATGAATATACAAAAGATGTACATGATAAAGCTGAAGTATTAACTAATTACAGGAAACAACTGAAATACATTTACATAACCAGACATTTGAAACACAAAAGTAGACACATCCGAATACGTTTAAACCTCTACGCCAAGTGACGTCCTATTTGAAACTGAAAAATGACGAAAAAATGACGTCATTTGAATTAGTAAAACAGAGCATCAAAAAATGAAAAATGACGTCACATAAGAATGAATAAGATAGAATTAGGATTAATTTAAGATTATATATTTGAACTAAATACTGATATTGCATTTAATAACAAAGCACATTTTAATTCTTATTAATATAAAACTGAGGTAGCAATTAACTATATTATAAAACTATGTCAGGTTTGTTATGAATCTAACTTCAAACGTAAAATATCGTACTGATTACTTTGAACGAAATCAAATCTGATAAATGAAGGCGGTGATTAATTTTCTTTACCATAACACATAAATATAATAGAAAAGACGTCAACACATTTGACAAAATCCGATGAGAATTACAAATATAACATTAAACATTTAAACTAAATACATGAATTTGGGATGGATAAGTACCGTACCACGTCTTATAGTAATGCGAGTTCACACTCGGCAAAACAGTCACAATCGGGAATAAGTCACGTTTGGTAATTAAAAGATTAGACGACATTATGACAAAACACAATCTACCATGTGGTAAAAATGTCCTTAGCTAGTTTGGTCAACGAAACATCGTATGGATCCACCAAATCGTGATGGTGTCCATAAAATTTACGGAGTGTCAATTTTAATCTGTCCTCCTCATAACTTTGTTGGAGCAGTTTCTGCGTAAGGAGCACACTCCTAAGTGAGAAAATTATGTTGTGTAATGGAAATATTAAAAGTCGATAAATCATACAAGAGCAGCTAAATAGTGCACGACTTCTACATATATAAGCAGTCTTTTTTTATTCAGATTTCCATTTCGTAATAGTGGATTCATCTCTTTCCGGCGTATTTCATGCTATATACAAGAGACATGCTTCTAACATTGACAGGTGGAAAGAAAGTTATAAGCAATACATGTTCTCTTTTAGGAATATTTTCATTCCTTGAACTAAAACATGTTTGGTTCTTCGGAGAGTATAAAAGTTTCATTAACTTTGGACAAGGCACACCTTATTTAGAGTGCAGAAATGAAACAACTTGCTTGTTTTAGTTATTAAGGAATATAATTCTAAAACGATTAATCACACATTGCCAATATTAGAAAAGATGTAAGATCTAAAGATACAAAGAACAATTAAGAAGAAATAAAAATGAAATATCGAATATTGATAATTATAAAATGACAATCAATCTCACTTTATTCTTGTCAGTTGTTAAAGATAATAAATAAGTTGAAACCCATTATCATTGGAAATAGTATTAAATAAACAATGGAAAAAACTAAATAAAAAAAGACAGAATACCAAATCCTGGCAAAGACTTTAGTAGTTTACATCATATAAAAACTCATTATTTTTATATTTTTGGTAGGGCTTTTCTTGCTCTGGGCTTGTGTCTTAAATACAAAGCTATAGTGTGTTTCCTTTTAAATGACACCCGTCAAGGCTCATTATATATAATGGCAAATAATCTTGTTAGATATATATAAATTGTCTGGTTTTATACACATTGATATTGTAAAATGTAAGTCTCGAACCACAATGTGTAGCTTTCTGGTGTCCAGTTATTTTTATAACGATATTTAT
This sequence comes from Mytilus galloprovincialis, assembly GCA_037788925.1. NCBI lineage: Eukaryota > Metazoa > Mollusca > Bivalvia > Mytilida > Mytilidae > Mytilus > Mytilus galloprovincialis. The sequence goes on from CM075340.1 coordinate 76,464,197, forward strand.
ACACAGAAAGACAATAACAATCAAAACCAAGGAGTATAAAAAGACTCATAAAACCAAGGGACATTTACAACAGCATTTAAAATAATAAAAAAAACCCAAGAACATCACTAACTAGATGCTCTGAAAGGGTAAACAATTCCCATCAGAAAATCCTTTAAAAACAGCCTATCGTGCTACATTTCTGTTGTTTTTCCCTTCACTTGAATAATTTTTCGATAGAAAAAAGTAAGTTTTATACTTTTCTGTAGTCATTATCACGTCGCTGATAAGTCCTTCTCAACAGTGTGATATGGGTGAAGAAAAAAAAGATAAGTTATAATATGTAACAAGCTAAACAAGGATAATATCTATATTGTCACAGAATTATCAAACCTATATGTGGATACCAATTGTATTCGAACAGATGCACATGTGTCTTAAAGTCTCTGATCATAGAGGTCACAACTTAACCAGAGATGTCTACACAAAATATAAAACAATAAATAAAAAAAGTGTCATCAACATGTAACAATATACCATACTAAACTTAACTAGTTTATCAGTTCCCGATAATTTTAAACAATATGCTTTCAAATTAAAAACATATAACCACAACAAATCAACTTCTATATCTATATCTAAGGAAACAACGATTTTTTGTATGAATAAGGTGCGCACTAAAAAGTAGGTATTAACTAGAACAGTATATATAAAAAAAATAGTACAAAAATATTACTAATAAAATCTGTATACTAACGGTACAAAATCAATACTGAATTTATAGAATTCAGTACAGTTATTGCATAATAATACTTAACAAATTAACCCAGTCTTTTAATTTCACCTTTCGGTATACTGATGATGTACTGTCTCTTAAAAATAATAGATTCAGTGATCACTTACATTTAATATATCCAAGTGAACTTGAAATTAAAGATACTACCGACACAGATCAAACTGCTTCATATTTAGACCTTTTTCTCGAAATGACTACTGATGGTAGGGTGAATACCAAAATTTATGACAAACGCGATGATTTTAATTTTCCCCTATAGTCAACTTTCTATTTCTGTGTAGCAACATCCCAGCAGCACCAGCATATGGAGTATATGTGTCTCAATTGATACGTTACTTTAGAGCTAGCTCAAAGTACGCTGATTTTGTTGAACGAGGAATACTGCTTACTCAAAAGTTGCTAAGACAGGGCTATGAATCAATCAAATTAAGTTCATCACTCAAGAAATTTTACGGTCGCCATTATCAGCTGATTGGCCATTATGACAAAAGTGTGTCAGAAATCATATCTGATATTCTTCCTCAGTCATAATAAACTTCCATCATTACCGAACTGAACAAAGAAATAACACGACGGGTGCCGTATATGGTGCAGGAAATGCTTACCCTTCCGAAGCACCTGATTTCATTCCCGGTTTTTAGTGGAGTTCGTGTTGTTTCTTAATTATTATTTATAACTGTTTGTGAGTCTTTGTTCACTCCTTGGTTTTGATTGTTATTGTCTTAACAGTACTGAATTAATAGAAAATATAACATACTAAGTTTTTAGTCTTGCCGAACAGTACTAATATGTAAAAGGGGAGAAATGTACCAGAAACGTGGTTAAATTCTTTGTAGTGTACACCATCACATTCATAAGTATTTTTCAGTATCATTAAATTAAATTAAGCTTTAGTCTTATTATTTGTAAAATTAGAGAATTTTTTTTATCAATATATACTTTTTTGTAAATAATAAAACTATATATATATTTAAGAAATAATTGATGCAAGCTATACTTTATTGTAGTTTTAACATGGGTAGGGATTATATTCGTGATTGTTTTTGCCGCGCGATAGTGAAATAAATATTTCGATTCATATTAGGACAATTAAGGTAATTTCTATGTCCGTTGTGTATAAGTGTAGAGCCATTGTGTAGGCTCTTCCATGAACCTCCCTTTCTCGCATGTAAAGATGCAAACGACTAGCACTATTATTTTTCAGGGGGAGGAGTTTTGAACAGCCAGCACGACCTCTTGTCGTATCAAGGTCAAATATGTCAATTTTCCAAATGCAACACAATACAGTCATAATAAAGGAATTAGCAACTTAATGTGCATCATATAAGAGTTTGGGATTGTTTTAATTTTATGAAATATATTAAATGCATGCCGATTTGATAAAATTCATTATTCTGCAGTACTCAATATACGCACGTGCAAAATAAAAAATATTGGATTAAGAGCATGGGTTTATTCACAGAGCGAAAGAAGCACCTCATATTAGAATTCTGGATAATCGGCGGTGTACAACGTGTTCGACGACTTCCCTTTATCTCTCTTCATGTATCTAGAGTATTATTTTGTTTGTAAATGCAAGTGCTTCCACACCAGTCTGGTTTATATACATTGTATTTATCAAAATTGAATAGACCTTTAAGCCTAGATAAAGTCACTGGTCCACACCTCATGCATCTACATATCTATACACAGGAACACTTTTTCACTGCTATAAATGTTGATGTAGGTTAAAAAAAAATCCATACAGACATACAACAGGGTATAATGTTTGGGATTAGGAGAATATACATTCATAAAATGTCATAATTTCACACTGATGTAAACACACATGCTTATCATGTATCATATATTTCTGTTTCTGTATCTTACGATCCTTTACGATAGATATTTAGCTAATCTACAAATAATTCCATCTTCAAAACTAACATATCATGTACTGTGTTACAACTCTAGATTCAACTGACGAAAAAAAGTAACACTAGGCCACTGAAAGCTAAACTTTTAGTTCTGTCTAGGTAGCCATGAGTTCTGGACACCTTGCAGGCGGTATTGTCGTGATATCCAAATTATATGAGTTCCCATCCCAGCGAGGGAAGAACAACAATTTGCTTACGCCAATTTGCAGATCTAACATTGTTGTGCTGATATTTACAGTAATTATGAATATTATAATACACTGGATGGATCTGTCGTAGAGTTGTCACTTGTTTAGATTTACTTATAAATATATAAATACATATATATTGAGAATCTATATTTTATTATAGTCTCACCAGACACAATTAAATATGTTAATACAAAAAAATATTCATACAGGTACATAAAACGTACATTTATAAGCTATAAAAACAAACTTTTAATTCACATTGTATGTCCCAATCTTAAAAGATTTATGAGAGACTATACAAGCAATATGAAAAAACATTCGATAATAAATACAGTTTATACTATATATTTGCTTAAGAATATCATTAATAAAGGCAACAATAGTATACCACTGTTCGAAATTTATAGATCGATAGAGAAAACTAAAACTGAGGTAATTACAGCATACGTTTTTGTAATCAGTTTTATAAAAAATCATTATTGAATAAATAAATCAACTTAAACAACATTTAAATCCACATTAAAGTGTAATGCTTCATAAAACAATATATGTCTAATATATTAATATTATGGACATTTCAATTCTACATCCAGCTCATCTTCATTACTATTATTAGAATGCAAACATGCCACGTAGCTCTTGGGCTGATATTGAACCTAGGGCTGATACATGTATGACCTAGGGATGATAATACATATGATATGAAAAATGTAATAATCTGATATTATTACAAAATGTTCCATCTTATTTCAATTATTATCTACATACATAAAAATATTCTGGTTAAGTATATTATGAAAACAGTTCTTCCATTTATCTTATACTAAATCAAAATTGTTTGTTAATGAACCATCATCTTGTACCACTTCATTATGTATATTCGATTGCCTCTAATTGCCAATGCCAAATATGCTAATTTTTGCCAACATTGCTTAGAGTCTGTGTCACTCAATTTAGCTAGTTCTTCCTGGCCCCTGTGTTAATATTGTCTTATTGATTGTTAGACGGATTTATCAACGTTGAGTATACCTGGGATTTCACTTATATTGCATAAAACAAAAGTCAATGGCTCTTGATTAAGATTTGCGTATGGCACAATAATCCACAACTGGAGAGCCTTTGATTGATACACTTGTAAAATTGTTATGAATACAATTCCGGCTACTAAGTAGACATAGGCTAGCATTTGCTAAAAAATCGTTGAAGATTTCGCCATAACGGTTGCCGGTGTAATCTACTACATTACGCAAGTAGGATTATCTATTTCAGTAATGAAATCATCCATATCACATATTCGGCTATTATAATTGCCACATGTAAAAAATAATGTTCCATTTTGTACTGTGGAAATTTGTTCCATTAAGACATCAAAGAAATTATTTTCATTAATTGAAAGGGTAGAAAAATCTGGTGCTATATATATCACACATGTATAAAAACGAATTTTGTCCATAAAATAACTTTTTCTAAATTGTCATTAATAGTGTCTTTGAATGAAGATCAAAAAATCTTTTCAGATCGAAAACCTATCTCCTCCAGATCATGTTCTTGCACAGAAATGTATATGTAAACCATTCATAAATGATAATTCGGATTGAAGGATCATTCATTAAATGTGTGTCGACGATTCCAATGATATGCAAATTTAGCACACGAATGCAAGAGCCTACTATTCCATTTGTATGCACTGTTTGGTTACAACTCCAACCGTTATATATGAGTATCCTTTAGATACAAAAGTGCAATGTGTCATCTATATCCACCATAATATCCATTATTAATATCTCTATTGATGATAGTTGGTAGGTTATAACGTCGACCCTCATGATTGTTTGTATAGCTTCGTCAGTATTTACACTATGTTGTTTTCTTGTGATGCGTCCTCTAATTGTTTTACAACCTTTCCTACCGAGGGCTATTGTAGTCCGCCGTTCGTTTCTCTCGTGTAAAGTTATGTTCAATATATACAGTCTATTTAAAAGTATCTTTGAGGTGGTTTTTTTTATGCTCAATGTTATTCAGTTCAACAAAAACTATTTCCAGTATAGCTGTTGTATTATCAGAGTAATTGTGACTCACCATTCTCGTTACGTTTCTAATGTTTACATCTTTCAATTTCAAGCCGTCCTTGACCAGTTTCAAAACAGTGGTACCTGAATTTTCTTTATCATCAGCCTATAGATTTTTAACGACTATTTTAAAAATTTCGAGTTGGTTTTGTTGTCAGTATATATATAAAAGAAGATGTCGTTTAATTGCAAATGAGCGAATGTATCCACAAGAGACAAAATGACACAGAAATTAACAACTATAAGTCACCGTACGGCCTTCAACAATGAGCGAAGCCCATTACGCATAGTCAGTTATAAATGACCCCGAAATGACAATGTTAAACAATTCAAACGAGAAAACTAACGGCTAATGTATGTACAAAACTTGAACGAAAAAAAAATATGTATCAAATAAACAAACGACAACCCCTAAATTACAGGCTCCTGACTTGGTTCAGGCACATACATACAGAGTGTGCCGGGTTAAATATGTAAGCGGGATCAAAACCCTCCCCCAAAATTTGACAGTCAATTTGTTTTCCTTTCCATGTTGCTTTCGATATCAGAAATGCATTTTTCTAGCCTAGTACCTATGTTTTCTAAAATGAAAGAGCGTTTACTGATCATGTAAATTAAGATACTGTTAGTACATGTTATGTAATTATTTAGTTAAGGATTTGGACACAACTTTTTGGGACAGGTTACAGTATTGCTCTGGTAACCGTGATCTTGATGATGGTGATCCTACAATATATATATATATATGTGCCCGTATATTCAAGAAAGTGTGCAATCCTATTACAATATTCAAATATGCATCCGGAAACCACTTATAGTTCGATGTTTAGTAACTATGACCTTTACATTTGAGGTAGTGCCCTCAAAATTAAAAAAATATAAAGATCTTACTCTCATTTCATGTAGCCATATATCCATGTACGGTTGCAATCCGATATGAAATTTAAGGATGTAGTTAGCTTAAGGTGAAATTAAAAATCTATAGATTAAAAATTGATATTTTAGTCAGTAAGAATGGCGGGAAGACTCGGACCTTTACCTTTATTTAGCATTGGTATAATTGGGGTCTCAAATCAATAGTAACAATCTAGAATCTGCATAGATTTTGGAAATGGACATGAGATATGAAAGTCTTCTATGAGAAGAACAGTGCGTGATGTGGGGTCAAAAATATTTAACCTTGTATCAAAGGAAAAATACATACGGAGTTCCAAAATCTGACAAAAAAATCCTCAATCTGACCCGACTTAATCCTTATGCATTCCAAAACTCAAATGACTGACGGACTGACTGACTGAAAGACGGATTACAATTGAGTATATCCTCCTTCCCACAGCTTCCTTACGAGGGCTATATGGAAATACAAACACATACACAACTTAACGTCAAAATACTTTATACTTCGACTCATGATCAACGAAATGGTTAAAATTAAAGCATTGCATTTCGTTTGTTTAGGATGGGGAACTTAAAATTCTACAAGCAAATGTTCACCTACGTGTATTTATCAACAATTTATTTAACCAACGAATACTGTATGGAAAATGTATGGAGGAAACAATCATATATGATCTGAAACATAATACAAATACATGATATGTCATATGTTTTAAACACAAATACACACTTCATATGATCAGATAATGTGTAATCTTGCAAACACACACAAACACCATTCAAAAATAATGGTTTGATTGTACACACACACTATTTAAAGAATAATGTGTTAATTTCTTATTGCTTAATAAGCTCAAAAATGATTTCTTAAGTTTTAGTTAGAAACTAAGTCCCACTTTTCTAGATTGTAAATTTCAATGAATCAAGTAAAATTTTGCAAATCAGTTATATTTTCTATGTTATTCAAATGCGTGCAATTATAGTATTATTATTAAAATATGAAAATAATGATATGAAAACAGCAAGTTTATTTTGAAAAAAGATTAATTACGTCAATTCCTTCAATTAAAATAATTACCAACAAGTTTACATTTAATTTCAAGATTAAAAGACGAGAAAACCAATTATTATATACGAAAAAAATACCATTACTCATCCAGTCCATTAGTGGAATTATTCAAAAAATGTCTGTTAACATTGAACACATGTTTATAAAAATTAAACAACATGTTATAAATTGCACGCGTCCGAAGCACTTTTCTAGATTTACTTTCATTTAATTTTAAAAGTCAAGGATGTATAAAAACTGAAACAGTTGAAGAGCTAAACTACCAAAAGGACCTAAAAATAGCCAAATCCATCCAAAGTCACTTTTTCGTGGGAAGTTGAAACCTTAGTTGCTAAATTTACGCATACAACATAAACGTTTGCAAAAAAGATGCTCACATGTTTATTGAAATTAAAAGACAAAACATGGATAAAAGCTAACTAATCTTTGTTTCTTAAATTCTTTTAAATTGGTGGATAGTTGTCTCATTTAAAGTAATACTACATGCGCATACGTTTCGAAGTTCTTCATAGATTGTAATAATTATTGACTGATTTAAAGAAGTAAGGTTTGTTTTCGCAGTATTTATTTCTGTTGCTTAGTAACAAAAATTGACATAAACATATTTATTTATATTCTCTGATTTCTAACATCATCATATCGTATAGTTGATATGCAACGAAATTATAATTGCTTTATGATTGCTGATAGCTGCAATTACATTACAAATGTTGTAAGCTGTTAAAATCATTGGAATCATAGAACTTATATTGACAAAAAGAACTCAACTGCTATAAGAAAGAGTCAAACTCATAAGCCGAAAATGATCAACTCTTGATGGCGCCCATACAATGTTTCTTGACTTTAATACTTTGAACTCCTACAAACAGTTTTACTGAATAAAATTTGTCTGACGTGGAATCGTCTTAACATTTGAGATCCAATACGAATTAAGATAAATGAAGAATATACCACTAACGAATTTAGAGAAGAAAAAAGGGGCAATACCACAATCACTAAGTTCTGTTCTTTTAAAATTACAGTTCATTTCCTCTCTCCTCTTAAATTTCAGCATTCATAGACATATACGCCTTAAAATTTTGTATTATCTTAACGAATGGGAATTTGGACTAGAATTTACTTGTCATGAGTAACATGACGTGTGCCATTTCTAGTGAGAAAAAATGGTTCACCTTCCCGGATTTTCTCGAAAATGTCGATGGTTGTCTCTAGACACCCCGGTTGTCCCCGCTAGTTAAAATAAATGAATGACATAGCCAGTATGATTAAACGTAGCATGTAACACAATCAATTAGCGAATTATCTTATTTATATCATGAGATAATAATTCTTTAGATTTGAAATATATGATATCAGGTATGAAAGTGGTTGCACTATTTTGAATGTACGTGTTTGATGTTTTATTTCATTTGGTGAAAAACGAAACATAATATTTACACAGTTAAAATCAAATTTTGAATCACTATCTGTCAAAATCAAAACCTTATAGACAAGTGCACTTCCCTTATAATATTTATATGAAATAAGTTTTATGAGTGTATTGTTGTCTTCTATATTATATGGTATTTAAGATCTTTTTGGACTAAGAGTATTGTTTATACATGTAATAATAAAACATCAATTTAATTTTGAGGGTAATTTAAATTTATGTTTAAGTTTAGAAGTTGGGCTTTGTATAAATTGTTCTTCATTTGTCGATTGCTTTGGTTATTTTCTTCGGAATATCCATTTGTATTTGTTCTTTTTTATTTGTTTTTCAAAATTATGTGGGTCTTAGTCGACTGGCTATTAAAATACGATTTATGAATGAGTTTCTAATAACTCGCATAAATTGATAAATTGTATCTGTGTAACAGGTGACCACAGATATATTTGTTGGGAGCCAATTCTAACCACAATCCTTTAGACACCATGACAAGGACAAAAGAAGAGAAGAACAATATCAAAAGTCAAACAACATTGCATAAAATTCAACAGAGACAACTACTAGTAAAGACTAAGCAACAAGAACTCCCACCGAAACTTGGGGATGACATAAGTTGCTCCCGAAAAGTATGAAGATCCTGCTCCATATTTGACATTAGTCTTGTTAACGTTATTTCTGATAAAATTATATCAAGTGATTAGATTGTCGTCTGATGTCATATCTTAATATTCGATTATATTATATAGAGAATTTGCTTCTGATTTCAGACCTGTTGAAATAAAAATGACCTGTGCTACTAGTGGAGCAGAAACTGCATACCGTTCTGGAGCTTTTGAAAGAGGTGGTGTAAAGGAAGGGGATTGCCCTGATCAATAGTTTTCGGTCTAGTGTTTGGTTTTTCAACTTATTTTTGGTCATGGCGTTATTTTATTGTTTTTCTTCGACCTTTTAGTAGCAGGGTGCCCAATTAACACATTTTATCGATTTGCCTTAACGAAATAACACACAGCTATATTTTATATCACTGGAAAGAGGAGAACAAACCTCATCGAAATATCGTTGTCGTCGTTGTCTGCCGTGGTCACGTTTATTTTTTAAATCAGGGTCAAAGGTCAAAGCAAAAATTTCAGAACAATGCACAGTCACTTTTAGATAGATGGTTTCTCCTACATATATGCGTTTGGAGCAAAATAAAAACAACTCATTGATAGATAAAGGCAACAGTAGTATACCGCTGTTCAAAACTCGTTAATCTATGGACAAAAAAAATTAGGGTAACAAACTAAAACTTAGGGAAACGCATTAAATAAAAGAGGAGAACAACGACACAACATTAAAATGTAACATACACAGAATCGGACTTAGCATTAGACAAAATCCGATGAGAAAAACGAATATACATGTATCTTTTGTATCTACATTTAAAACTTATTTTATATTTTTATCCCCAAAAATGACTTTAGATTGACTTTTTTGCATATAGGGTGCAAATTTGAAATTTTCAAAGAGCTGTTAAATAACAGTGACCTTGACCTATTTCAAATTCTAAATTTGAAATTTTTGTATTTATTTCATTACAAGTATTATCTAAAGATGTTTTTTAGATCTTAACTTTAATAATTTGTCAAAAACAACATGTGTTTTTCACGTCTTTTGATAGTCAGGTGTTCGTCAATTTCTAGGTAAATACCAAACTTCTGTTATTGGTTGTGAAAGAGTATATATATAAATGATTTGTTTTGAAATTTGTGTAACATTAACGTCAAACTTGGTTGAATATGAATCACTGTGTATAGCTTTGCTTTACAGAAGTAAAAATTAATGCAGACGGGGAAAAGGGGGGTTAAAGTTATAAAAACAAAACGACTTTTAGAAATAGGTAAAACACCTCATCCTACGTATACAGATGACTAAATGAGCAACAATTGCCTATGTCGTTTACAAGTATTCCAAAAATAAAATAAGGGAGAGGGTTATGTACAACACAGATGTATTTTACAAACAATTGTAAATAAAAAAGGCGTGAGAAACCAAAGGGACATTATAAAATAAAGACAAGCTGACAATACCATTGCAAAAACACGAAAAAAAAAGAACAAATGCAAATAGAAAATTATGATTGAAGCTGGTATTACCTACTACGTTGGATGGTCTCCTGTGGTTTAAGCCCACCAACCACGGCAAGGTCAGAGACCATACGACAGGTTTTTTTTACATATCTTTCCCTACTAGATAGATTATTACTATATTTCCAACGATTTTAAAATTGAGTAGATGTTATATTTATTGTTTAGATAAGATTATGGACTGCTTAATTTTCATTCAATAGCTAGCAATGATTCATAAGGTACAAACAGAAAAATGAAATCTTCTACATCTACATCTTCGTAGTCATCAATGTTTCTAACTGCAACCAGACGAGTATTTGCATTTTGCCTGACATGGGCATAAATCTGTACATCATATATTTTGTTCGAAACAAATGCAAACTTAATCTTGCAGAAATTCATATGACATCTGACCTTCGAGATAGAAAGAAACAAGTCATTCTTCTTTTCCCATCCTAATTTAAGAGGAGTATGTAGTATAGTTTGCTATATGGGAAGACATCAAATTTATGTCTGGAGTGAAACTCTTATTACATATTGTTTAAAAGTAAATTTACAAGGATGAAGTTTGACAAGGGAGAAATTATAAATATATTATCCTTCAATCATGTCAGGTTACGATTATTTGATCAGACTAAGATTTTTCTAAACGAGCAATATGTGTCAGGTAGACTGTATCCAATAATGAGAATGTAAAAGTAAAGGTCAAATACGGAACAAAATTACGTAATTATAAATGTGAATGATTTGCAATTATATATGCTTATATTTTGTTATTTTTTCTATTTGTAATTGACTGTATACTGTATTTTTTTCTATTTGTAATTGACTAGCAATTAGTTGGATTATATTATAATTTATAAATGTATGTTTTACAGACAAATTAAACTAACAAGTACTAACAAAACTAAATATATACTACTAACGGTTAACGAGGCCGGGATAAGTTACCGGTATTTGATGTATCCACTAACAAATGTGAAAAACTATCAATGAAACATGATTAACCTTTAAAAAAAAAGAGAAATTATAAATTGTAAAATGGACAATGGAAATGGGGAATGTACCAAAGAGACCACAAACCGACCATAGAACAGAAAATTTTAGCCAATATTACGCTCAATTTGTTTAGGTCACAATTATCTATTTTGATTTTTGATTTGAGATCATTCAGCGTAACAACAAGATCTCGACTTGCGTCCACAGATTCATCGATGTCTCAATAAGAAAGGTTTGACAAATTGGAAAAATCATCTGGGTTTTCCTTTAAGACTAAAAAAACAGCGCGCTTACCGATCCTAAACAGGGATGACGTTGTATCGCATCATGTTAAAACATGTGCGCCTGGTAAAATGTTAAAGATGGCAAACCCGAGACTTTTACATATTTCGTAGACAGGCATATAGCGGCGAAAATCTTGTGTGCAAGTTATACTGCCTGTTTGAAAACATAGCTCATGCATATGCTGCATGAAGGGGAAGTAATGAACGCATAAGATCAGAACATCTGTATCTTGTGACTTGATTATTATCCTACCCTATATGCCTTTTACACAGAACTCTTTATCAACATAAATAGCATGTAAAATCATGTGGGTATCTTCTTCATCGGCCGTACAAAATGATTCTTAAAACCTGAATACTCCTTCTGAGCAGAATTGGGGTCATTGGAAGTGCTAGTTAGATAAATGACGCTTGAAATATACTAAAATATGCATGATCTTTCCGTGTTCCCAGACCCTCGATAAAGCTTTTGTTTGTGCTAATTTCTCGCATATTAATAAGCAATTCAGTTATTAAGAACCCCAATATATAACACACGTATTTCATTCCTACTTTGTTTATGGCTTGATGCTTGATGGGCATAGTTTTACAGGACTGTGTGTCATATTCCGGGTCTAAAACGTGACCGAAGGATTTGATTTGTATATTACAAGTATAACAAAAAATCAACTCAAAAAAATTATTCAAAATATAAAGACAAACAAAAAAAAATGTCCTAAAACAAAACAACGATCTTCAAAATAACTCGACTATTCAAAACATAAATATCGACCATACAACAAGTAAAAAGAGAAATGAAGTAGTGACAATTGTTCTAGTTAATGACCTGATAGTGTAAGCTACAAAACGATTAACGGCACGAGAAAAGGCGTGTTTGAATCAAGGCAGAATTATCACTAAATTTGTGTTTTAAATTGCTATTTTCTTCTCACCGATTAACATTACACAAAATATATTTGGCACACATATGAACCATGTCTTATTGATGAAATCAGAATAAAAATCTTGTGAAAGTTACAAGCAATAAATTTTCTTTCGTTCAAAATGTGACAAATTTCAGCTAAAAAAATAGTCCTACAAAAATCATGAAATACTTACACTTAAATTATATAAATTTTTTCAGCTTTTGTTATATGATAAATTTAATTTTTAAGCTAGTTGATCAGTATCATTTAAACAAAAAACACAGAAAGCAATAATTTTATTTTTCATGTTGAAGATGGTCTGTATGAGTAGGTATTTTTGGGTACCCTTAGAAAGTACAAAATTTTGAAAAACGTGACCACGGTAGCTTACGACGACATTCATGATTGGAAAATATAATGATTTTCCAATAGTTTGCATATAAATATAGCCGTGTGTTATCCGTTAACTTAAACTCGTTAACTAGACGTCTTTTCGATACCGGGCACCCTACTATAGTTATTAATTGTTATATCGGGTTCTCAACTCCATTTTTTTTTCATCAAAGATAAAACACCAGACACTTGTTTTGTCTACGTAAAACGCACGTATATTGCATTTAAATTACATTTCGACATCCAAAAATATTGATAAAATAATCTGTTATTATTCATACTGATTAAGAACCAAAATCTACGTTTGTTCATAATGTTTAATATTCAGATTTGTTGCCTGTATATCTATGGTGTCTATGTAGAATCTTTAATATCTTAATTCTAGTGGTTCCAACAAATTTAGAGACTTTGACCATTTTGATAAAACCAATTCAGGGGGAGTGAATGGCCATACATTCTACGTTTTATGATGTTTCGACCAACCTGTTCCAAGTCAGGAATATGGCAGTTGTTATCATATAGTCTTTTTCTATGCATGTTGGCGTTTGGTTTTATTGCAGTTAAGTGCATCAATTATTCTGTTATTTACCTCTTATAGTTAATGTATTTCCCTCCTTATACATTTTTAGGCCGATTTTTTTTCCGATTAATTGATTTATGACTATTGTAATGCAGTATGCCACTGTCGTCTGTTTTCTTGTCGTACAAAAATGTATGTCATAACTTGTCGTTTTGAGTTTGGGGTTTCGATAACAGATATATAAATTTAGATATAATTCATGGAAGCCATAAATGTTTTGAAAATGTACATATGGCTCAACTCTGGAGTTTAGGGTTTTGAATAGAAAAAGGATAAAACGTGTTTTGTCTCAAGTTAGAGTATATTTCATCTTTCTTAACCTTGAACTCATACAAGTGAGAGGTTTTGCTTGCTATAAAACCAGGCTTAATCCAACATTTTTTACTTAAAGTCTGTTCCGAGTGAGGAGAATGACAATTGTTGACCATTCGTTTGATGTGTTTAAGTTTTTGATTTAATTAGGGAGTTCTCGTTTTGAATTTTCCTCCGGGTTCAGTACTTCGTATTGGATACTTGATGAGTTGATCAATAAATTGAACATGAAAAGTGTATCTTAATTCATGTAAGAAGAATGTCAATAGAACATTGGTGTTTCAAATTTGAATATTTTTTTGATATTCAAATAGTTTAGCCTCGAATATCACTGAACAGATATGTATTGTCAAAAGGCGCAGTAACATAGTACACTTAATATTATTTACAATGCATGAAATGCGCAGTTTTCTTGTAAACACAGAACAATAAAAGACCAATCAACTAACATGAATAAGATTGAATTATGTAATCTATAAAGACGTAGATTGTGAATTTATGAGGTCAATTATTATATTGTTTCAAATATTGTCCTATTAAGTATGGCAGCTTTATGGTTTGTTTGAAGAAAGATTATAATAAATGCATCTTAAAACGAAACAGGTTATCTGAATCACGTTTCCAGAAAGAAAACAGATGTACTGCACCCAATATCAGGTTTTACTTACATAGAAAATGTATACGGAACGTGACACGGTATAAAAATATTGATGAGTACAACACAAAAAATGACAAGTGGTTCTGAAAAGCACTTTTTACCGAATACGTTATGTGCTTGTTAAGACCAGCTCGTAAATGACCAATGGAATTAATAAAAGCCTGTGCAATCATCAGTTTGATTGAATATTTGTCCAATTCACATGTTTATTAATCCCAAATCATAAAAAAGAAATTGCAATCTTCCCCTTTATATGCCCTTAATTTACCCTAATTAAAACGTTACACTCGTCAATTTCAAATGATACGACTTCATTAACGTAGACAGTGGTCGTAATACAAAGATTGTTCCTACATGGTTATGATATCGAAAAAATGAAGTCGGCAACATATAAGTTTGACTCTTACCATCAACAATTTTGAGACAGGTGCAATGTGCCTATTTCCTAATTGCAACTACCCTGTGCCGTTTTCTGGATCTTCTTATCAGGTCTTTACACATCAGTATAGTAACATACAAATAGTGTCCTATTCCCTTTCAGTTAGGGCGCTTCGATCCGAACGAGTTACCGTATTTGTCCTATTAGAATAGAAATAATTCAGAGGGGGTGAATTTATACTGATTTTACATCGGGTTTGTACTTTATACCAGCCACTGCTACAAAAAGGGAAGGTTACAGTTGAAATGATTTACTCATTTCGTTTGTCAAAGGTTCTAGGTTGAAGTCACCCATTCGCGTCTATATCAAGAAATATAGATGCTATGCAGGTAATCTAGTTTATGTAATATCTTTCAATTATAATTCACTGAGATGTGCATTAACTCACTGAAATATAAGTTATTAAGAAACATGATATCTATGTTTCTGGAAGTGGACTGAAAATATGACCAGATGCTTTTATTGTTTGTCTTTAAGAGGATGTTTTTTTATGCATTGTGCTTTATATGAGTAAAAGGAAAACAGACGATCACGGGGGCAGTTTATTCAATCCTTTGTGTATTTCATTAACTAAGAATTAATCAGAACTTGGAAAAAGAAGAGTGGTGTGTTTCTGATGACCTATTAAATTTGAAAGAAAGAAATTCAGGATATGACAGTTTTTGTTATTGTATAAATTGTATCAACAGCTAGAAATAAAAAGTAAAATATCTGCTTTTGTTTTTAAGAATAGAATCAGTATATGTATGCAGAGCTAATTGGAGTTTTTAAAAAGAAGTGAAAATTGTATATATAAGAATATAATCTATAATCAAATGGCAAAATCAAAAGCTTAAACACATTAAACAAATGGAAAAAAAATGTCACATTTATGACTTGGTACAGGCATTTTCGTATGTAGAAAATGGTGAATTGAACATTGTTTTATAGCTAGCTAAACCTCTCACTTGTGTGAAAATCGCATAAAATTCCATTATATTGACAACGATGTGGAAACAAAACAAACATACCTCATAGAAAAAAATGCCAAAAATAGGGTTACAGCAGCCAACATTGTGTTATAATCTTAATCACTATGAAAACAAACAAATATGAAACAAAGAACAAAAAATGCATAGAGACAAAGCACATTAGTAACAATAAAAGACAAGAGTATATGACAATGGTACATGTACAATGACGGGATGTATAAATACAGACAGAGTCACGTCATATGTGATTAGATCACAAATTTTTATTTTATGTTTCTTGTTTTCTTATAATGTATTTTATGTATCATTTGAATTGGTAACTGAATATTCTAAAATTTCTAAACAATTGTTTTTTTTCAATTTCTCAACAATTTTTTCAAGATTTAAAAAAAAAAGTAATACTTTGCCTGTAGAAAACCATTATTTATAACTAAATTGTCAAAATACTAAACAAAAATGACACTGTCTTTATTTGAAAATATTCTGAACTCAAAATAAAAATGCCACCAATTTGAAATTTCTCTTCAATTGTTTCATTTCTGTACATTCACAAAATTTATGCTCTTTATTTTCAACTTATTACCACTGCCACATTGATAAGAAACAGAAAGTGTATATCTTTCAAAACGATAATTATGAAAGACAATTCTGCGTAAATTATTCTATTGGAAAGCTTGCATTTTGCTTTCTGCAGTAAATTCAAAAAGTCTGTGAATAAATATAAGTTCAGTATTTTTGTAATTTTACTATTTATTCTGTTAACGTGAAATACCATCCGTTAAGCTCGAAATTATTCTACAAACACGCATGTAATATGAATATAAAATCAACTTACAATGCAAGTGTAATAAGTGTAATAAATTTTGTCTGTAACACCCATAACGGTACAGTGGTAACGTAAACAAGTTTAATAATAAAGAAGTTTTACCAATTTTATTTCAACTGATCGGGCGGAGCTTACGTTTTAATTTGCATGAGGACAGTCGATTTGAAAATGTGTGTGATTACGATGATTGCCGTAACAGTTATTACTGATTTCTAATCACCTATCAGTGACCTCAAAGGAATTTACAAAAGAATGACTGGTTAATGCATTGATGAATGTATCCTAAAACACCTATCTATAGATGGACTGGTTTATTATGAGCGAACTGGATAAACTCCGCCCAGTCAAGTGAAATAAATTGAGTAATACCCAATCAATAAATCATCTATATATAACTTGTATTTAATGAATAAGAGAAGTCTTCGAGACATTCAACACAGTCTTTCACTGTTCAGTAGAAGCAATGCGTTCACACCAGTTAAAATTGTGCTTACTAGCAATGCTCATCGTATACGTCGATGGGTAAGTATCAGAAAATGCATTATGCTTTTATTACGGTATCTCATTAATCGTTGATGTCTTTTACAGTGAGGTCTAATGATTATTTGAATAATATTGATATTGTCCTGTTTCTTCATGATGAAGATTATTCAATAACCATACCTGAAATAAGACATTACTTACACATATTATTTTTCGATGTATGAAGGAATGACATATTTTGTCCCAAACGAAAAGTGATATTGTCACAAGAAAGCAATTTCGTACATGTGTATAGTGTTTGCTTATTTTTTCCTCACATTAAAATCTGCAGATTTGCGTACTGCTAAATTAAAATGAACTTTACACAAAATGAAAATATCATGTTCTTCTGAGCTGCATTGTTTACAAATTGGGGAAAAAAGTAAGAATGTGTAATATATTAAGAGTTAACCATGAATAGAAGATATTTATCAGGTAAAATAAAACATTTAACTACGTAAGTTTTTGTTTTCAAACTTGCGAGGGTCAACAATTTGTCGTCGTCGTTTTGATTATGTTCTGATATTCTAGGGTAACTTTCACCTTTAAACGGAAAATAATATATTGTGGTTCAGCTTTCTTGTATTTATATTATTTTAAAGTTTAAATTAGTTTAGTCCTTTTTTAATGCTTTTTCAATGCTTTGTATTTTGGAGAAACGAGCTTATGTTTTCTCCCAATCGATCTATGACTTTTGAACAAAGGTATACTACTGCTGCCTTAATTTATGGCAGATCATTGATAATTCCCGACTTTGTCAGGTTTCGGAGGAGTTGCAGTTCAATGTAAAGTACGTTTATGTATTCATGCAGCATTTTTTTTTATCTTCTGTATTCCAGCAGCTGCAAAA
Source organism: Mytilus galloprovincialis (assembly GCA_037788925.1). Taxonomy (NCBI): domain Eukaryota; kingdom Metazoa; phylum Mollusca; class Bivalvia; order Mytilida; family Mytilidae; genus Mytilus; species Mytilus galloprovincialis. The sequence goes on from CM075340.1 coordinate 76,482,387, forward strand.
CAAAGTATAAGAGTGAGGCATATACATCTAAATATTCAACAAGGTGTCTTGACGGATGGAACTGGTGGGCGTGCACAAAATACAGGTCAGCTATATGCGTATATGCATTTGTAGTCTTTTATAAAAATTAAAATTAATATACCAGTCCTGTGATCATTTATGCATAACCGTTCTACATAACAGAGGTTTAGTAATTTTCTAAGTTAATTACTTAAACGGTTCGTTTAAACTAAACTTTTTGTGTTTGAATTTTTTCAATGCATACATACAATAGATTCATATTTAAAATTATTTTTTATTGTTGAATTATTCTCCAATGTCGTTGTTTCATTTTTTTGTTTTATGTTGAAATAAACGTATTTTAACAGGGGATGCACAGTACATGCGTACCATTGTTATACAACTTTCTCTTAAAATATTCCAAAAAATCAATCGTTTTTTTAGAAATGGTTCGAATTCATCACATAAAAAAGAAAACATTTGCATTGACTGTTTTATTTCAGAACCTCACACAGAACAGTATCGTACCTATACTGTGGTAAGAATAATTTTATATGTTTGGATTCATAAATTGAAATCATGATTTCTGATCAAGTGTGATCATATGGATGATCGACGGTACCTATACTGAGGGAAAACCAATCACGCTACATGTTGCACTTGACACTAAACACTTTCAATGTAAAAATATCCTTTTGAGTAAATATAACGACTTTAAAATAGTAAAATATGTTGGTTGTATTTTCCCTCTTATTTGGCCGCATACATATACGGATAATAAGCATGTTGCAGGACGTATACAGCTAGTAGAGAAGTAAATCGGAGTTGGTACTCAAGGATTCTAATATCATAGTAGAATTTTCAACTAATTTTGCACTGAGGTCTTATAGACTGCTTTAATAATCGTTTGATATATTCGGAATGAAATTGATAACATTAAGCAAACATGTTGTTTTCTTTTCGTACTTTTTGAAATATATTTTCTATTTCCTTTTATGAGCGACTACAAACATGTACAATAAGGTATGAGATCTATCTGTACTTGAGTTTTAACTTTGACAAATGGTTTGTGCGTTCCTGAAGAAGGTGAACCAAAAAGTAGCTAAATGTAAAGTTGTATTTTCATTTTCAAATACATTAAGAGGTAAATATTCAAATACATAATGTATTGAAACCAGTGAGAGTAGATATATGTGTCTTTATATTTCGTCAAAGAGGATGATCGTTCTTGAAATGTTTTCATGACTCGGACAAAACGTCAGAATAGATAATAAAGAATTATTGGTACTTAACAAATTATAATTCAATCTTGTTGTCTCATGATCTGAACGTTCTGACAAGAAAGGGTCTGTTACATTAAAAACCAATATACATAAAGTTAGCGTCTTAAACTGCATAATTTCTGTGTAAAATGTGTTATCTCTTTAGACGGAGGTTGGAGTAGCTGGTCTGCAATAAGTTGGACAACCGGTTGTTCCGCAACTTGTGACGTAGGTACACAGAATGGGCGACGAACAAGAAAGTGTACAAATCCGAGCCCTCTGAATGGTGGGAAACAGTGTTCAGGGTCGAGCACACTTGGTGTGACTCGTAAATGTAACGATAGAGACTGTCCACCTGGTAAATAATAAATGCATTACTTAATGCTAATACTAGTACGAATGAAATAAACATTCAACGTTTATAAGAATGTATAACAAATCATGTCAAAGCTGATTGTATAAACTTTTTTCCTATGTTTTGATTATAAAAAAAGTCGAGGCTCTAATTTTGTATTACAACTGCATGCTTTCCAAAAAAAAGAATTTTATTTGAAATTATATAAATAGATTCATGCTTTTCTTTTAATAATTTCCAACTGTTTTGAATTTTCTTTACACTGTTAAAAGCTAATTTCTGTGAAGAATCTTGATAACAATGATGTTATCAAAACATATTATGTAACGACAAATCGTCGAACTGATGTTTTTTTTCTCCCTTTTTACATATTCAGTTAAAACCAAAATTGATTCGACAATAATAATTACATGTCGTATAACCTATAGCAGCAATACTTTTAACTATATCTTTTAACAATTGCTGTTTCGTCCAAGACAACAACAAATTAAATAATGTAAATAGGTGACAGTGAAAAGGAATACTTACCTTTTTGGAGTCTAATCTCATCTTTGTAGTCGTTTTTGCTCTAGTTTTCGTACTCATTTTGTGAGATTAAAATGTATTTTGTTTTATTGTCTTATTTATTCTCCATTATGAAAACAAACAGTTTGTAATTAATTTTAAGATTTTTTGGTATGAACGGTTAATACAACAATATTCTATTTTCGGTTTATTAAACAGATACATGTAGTATCTTTCACGATACATATATTTTTCGCTCTTCTCAACGCGTTGTGTTCACTCCATCCGTACAAATTAATACGAGTAATCGTACACTTAATGTACTCCATTCTATTTATATTTGTTTTCATTCTTTAAGTTGACGGTGGTTGGAGTAATTTCACTCCAGTGTCTTGGAATATGGACTGCTCCGCAACATGTAAATGTGATTACGGGGTAGAATCTGGATACAAAAATAGAACTTGTACCAATCCAGAGCCTGCGTATGGTGGTAAGGAATGTCTTGGGGAATCATTCGCTACTGACGTCCGTCAGTGTACTCTTAAGGAATGCCCAGGTAACTGTTTAATTTTGTAGTATGACAAAAACAATGTTATGAAGAGACTGAAATATTTTTGTCTGCGTAGTAAAAAGACTGAATAAGTATAAACAAAGGGAAAATGAACAGCAATACAGTACAGTCGTATATATATATAAAAAAGGTGTAAGGCCACGTTTTTTTCAAACTTCAATCATTACACACCACAAATAAATTGATGTTATATCAGCAGCCGATTTTGTATGATAATATATGCTTTCTTTCTTGTATCGGTCATTAAAAGAACACAACAGTTGATATAAAATTCATTATGTGGAGCTCTCTTTCAACTCGGTTTTTGGATGGGTTTGTGCTGCTAGTTTAAAGTTTCCTATGTTGTGTTTTGTTGTTCACTGCTGTTCATCTACATCAATTTTTTCCCTTTTTGCCATGTCGTTTTACTTTTATATAAAAAAAGAAGATGTGGTATGATTGTCAATGAGACAACTATCTACAAAAGACCAAAATGACACAGACATTAACAACTATAGGTCATCGTACTGCCTTCAACAATGAGCAAATCCCATACCGCATAGTAAGCTATAAAAGGCCCCGATAAGACAATGTACAACAATTCAAACGAGAAAACTAACGGCCTTATTTATGTTGACTTATGCGTTTAGATTTCCTTACCATGTTGGTTGGTTTTCATATTGCATCTCATACTTCATCTATGTTAACTTCCATATGTATTATTTCAATTTAATATTTAATCTCTTTTGCACGTCATTCTCTGTACCTTGTTTTCTTGTTGTTGTTCTTCTTGTTATTGTAACATATATGCATGTTAACGTTAAATGCCTACTAATAAAGATGTTGACTCTTTAAGTTAATGGCGGTTGGGGTAATTACTCGCTTGTGCAGTGGAGCGGTCTTTGTTCGACAACTTGTGGTTTTGGAACAGAATCAGGCGTGAAGACCAGAACTTGTAGTAATCCTAACCCAGCTTATGGCGGTGATGATTGCGTTGGTGAAACAAACTCAACAGAAACTCGTCAGTGTAAACTAAAAGACTGTACAAGTAAGTACATGTATGTGCTTTTTTAGCTCACCTGGCCCAAAGGGCCAAGTGAGTTTTTCTAATCACTTTGCGTCCCGCGTCCGTCGTCGTTAACTTTTACAAAAATCGTCTCCTCTGAAACTACTTGGCCAAATTAATCCAAACTTGGCCAAAATCATCATTGGGGTATCTAGTTTAACAAATGTGTCCGCTGACCCGGCCAACCAACCAAGATGGCCGCCATAGCTAAAAATAGAACATAGGGGTAAAATGCAGTTTTTGGCTTATAACTCAAAAACCAAAGCATTCAGAGCAAATCTGACATGGGTAAAATTGTTTATAAGGTCAAGATCTATCTGCCCCGACATTTTCAGATGATTCGGACAACCCGTTGTTGGGTGGCTGCCCCTGAATTGGTAATTTTAAGGACATTTTGTTGTTTTTGGTTATTATCTTGAATATTATTATAGATAGAGATAAACTGTAAGCAGCAATAATTTTCAGCAAAGTAAGATTTACAAATAAGTCACATGACCGAAATGGTCAGTTGACCCCTTTAGGAGTTATTGCTCTTTATAGTCAATTTTAAATTTAACCAATTTTCGTAAATCTTAGTTTTCTTTTACAAAAATCTTCTCCTCTGAAACTACTGGGACAAATTAATCCAAACTTGGCCACAATCATCTTTGGGGTATCTAGTTTAAAAAATGTGTCCAGTGATCCGGCCATCCAACCAAGATGGCCACCACGGCTAAAAATAGAACATAGGGATACAATGCAGTTTTTTGCTTATAACTCAAAACCAAAAAGCATTTAGAGCAAATCTGACGGGTTAAATTGTTTATCAGATCAAGATCTATCTGCCCTGAAATTTTCAGATGGATCGAACAACACGTTGTTAGGTTGTTGCCCCTGAATTGGTAATTTTAAGGAAATTTTGCCGTTTTTGGTTATTATCTTGAATATTATTATAGATAGAGATAAACTGTAAACAGCAATATTGTACAGCAAAGTAAGACCTAAAAATAAGTCATCATGACCAAAATGGTCAATTGACCCCCTAAGGAGTAATTTTCCTTTATAGTCAGTTTTTAACAATTTTCATCAAATTGTAAATTTTTACTAACATTTTCCACTGAAACTACTGGGCCAAGTTCATTATAGATAGAGATAATTGTAAGCAGAAAGAATTTTCAGTAAAGTAAGATGTACAAACACATCACCATCACCCAGACACAATTTTGTCATGAATCCATCTGCTTCCTTTGTTAAATATTCACATAGACCAAGGTGAGCGACACAGGCTCTTAAGAGCCTCTATTTTATGTTAATTATTTGTAGTAAGGTACAAAAGAAAATGTGATATTGAGTCCTACGATCGTAGCATTACTTACACTTAAGATATACACATATACTAGATCAAAATTTATTGATGACAAAATTATTTCGGATCAGTCGGGACGGACAATTAAAGGCAGAGGGAAATGCATCGATGTTTATTTTATCTTAAATTATGTATCGAAGTATATTTTATTAATGCATTCGGAGCCGTTTACATTTTCCTTTGTCTCATTGCAATAGGTTAAAAATATGCTTCCAAATGTGACCATTATTGAAAAGTAAGTATTCGAAATAATTAAACTTTAACGTTGCTAGTTCTTATTTCGGTAATTTTAAGTTAAGTTCACAGTCTGTACGAATCGTTTCATTGACGATTAAATTACACAATCAGATGTGAAATTTCTTGTGATTGATTAAAAATATTTCCTGTTAAATAGTTTAACCATACAACTTCAGATAATACTTCGACAATAACTTGCGACCTCAACGGACAGTACATCCCACATCCAACAGACTGTCACAAGTTTTACCAATGTGTTTGGACTACACCAGTGGAAATGGACTGTCCAACTAGTTTGGCATGGAATGAATTAAAACTGACATGTGACTACATGGAAAACGTTCCATTGTGTAACCATTTGGGATCATCAGGCGATTCGTCTGGCAACACCAATACAACTACTACAGGTATTCAAATTAAATATTAAGATGAAATTGTAATGGCTTGGAACACAAGTATTGGTAATCAAAAGCATTTAGATTAAGTTTATGCTGAAGAAACATATGTGAAACAGCAGATTAATATTAGAAACAATGATCAGTCGCTGGTTATTTACACAAAACGTTCTTAATGTCTGTATGTGTAAACCCAAACAGCCCCTTTTCTGAATATCTGGGATAATTTCTGAGGAAGATATAAGCTCACCTAATATCATTTCAAATTTCAGATGAATTTGAATGTGGAGATAAGACAGGATTTTTCGAAGATACTAAACATTGCACCAAATTTTACCGTTGTGTACATGGACAGAAATACCATATGTCTTGTGCAGCTGGAACATACTTTAGTGGAGGATCATGCATTGCTGGAGAGTGTTAAAAAGATCATATAAGTTGATTGTTGATATTGCAATGTAGTAATCAGGTATTATTTTAGAAATCGCCTTACAATCATGTCAAATCAATATACATGTAATTATGTTAACTGAAACATTAAAAAAAAGAGGCAATTTACGTTCAAAATCCAGATCTCGTTCATACAGGTACAAGTTTGTTCCCATGAATGTCTCAGATAGAGAACAGCAATACACTCGCTGGTACATTGCTGTGGGTTTTTTCATGTTGAGTTTCTGAATTTTGTTCTGAATTCAGAATCCATGTATTAGAATTCAACGCATTAATGAATAAAGGAATTTTTTTTAAATAAGTATTTGTATATCTAAAGTAATATCCAGTTTCAATTATCAAACCAACTGTCTATAGCGAAATGGTACTTCCTTTATTCTAATTTCATCATCAGATTAGTATGGTTAACATGAGACATAAGCTGAACGCATAAAATGAGGAAAGAGATTTTTTATATCGAAATACGAAATATACATGTATGTTATACCTTATACATATATTTATTTTCTTTTTTCAGGTTACCATAATTCTATACCAAGAGACAACATAATCAGACTATTTAACATTTTTATTTCTCAATAATTTGTGAATTAACTTTTATCTTATTAATTTCAAAAATGAAATATGTTGCTATTTTTTATTTGAAAAGTGCTATTAACAGACTGACAGTATTCATTTTGCTACTGTTTATACTCCGAAAGGATACGACCATTTGATATTCCGGAAAGAATGAGCATTTATTATTTCGGGGTGAGTGGTCAGAGGACCACCTTTTGATATTCCATAAGTAGTGGTTTGGGGACAACAATTTGATATTCTTGATATTCGGGAAAAGTTGCTAGGGGGTTTGGGGGATGCAGAATAATTGTTTTGCATGTTTGAAGTTTCATCTGTTGCTTTACATGCTTTTTTGTTAGCAGAAATTCATTTGCAGTTTTCAAACAGTTATTTCATGCAATTTGAGTTGAAGAATATACGTTTTATCCTATCCTTTTCTAGGTCATCTATAATTTATTTCACCTCTTATCATGCCAAAAGAATATACATTTTCAAAATCCTCTCGCCACCAATCCCAAGAAAATAAAATGGTCGTACCCTTATGGAGCCCACTTATATTAAAACAATCATGTTTCGATCTTCAGACGCTACTGGAATCAACTTACATTGCTTCGTTTTATTTTTTTAATATATTCAAATAAGCATATATTTTTTGTATGTACAACTTTAATTTTAACTGTGAAACAAATAAAGTTTTTAATTGGAATGATATCAATATAAATAGAAGTGCAAACATTGTATCTAGCAAATTACACTAGACTTGTACATGTACTTGTCTGAAGAAAACAAATCATGACAATGGTATTAGTTTGAAATGTACTATAAGTGATTTTAACATTGTATCATTATTGTTTTTCCTCAATACCCTATATTTCAAACTTACAGTTACACATTGCAGCTTTGGACAGTTTACCATCATTACAAAGGATTGATTGTGCCCCAGTTTTGTGCCCAATTCTAAAAAGTTTTTATTTTTCATGTTTTTATGACATTATCCTAATTTTGTTTTTATACTGCAACTTAAATAAATACATTGATATTAATTATATATTAATGAACCCCTGACTGGGGAAAAAATGTTCCATGATGAAATTGACACTGCACGAAATATGCTGTGTTACTATATTTAGGAAATAAACACAACTAGTTGCAGTATATCATATTTTATCAAATATATTTGCTAATAAAATTGAGAATGGAAATGGGGAATGTGTCAAAGAGACAACAACCCGACCAAATAAAAAACAACAGCAGAGGGTCACCAACAGGTCTTCAATGTAGCGAGAAATTCCCGCACCCGGAGGCGTCCTTCAGCTGGCCCCTAAACAAATATATACTAGTCCAGTGATAATGAACGCCATACTAATTTCCAAATTGTACACAAGAAACTAAATTTAAAATAATACAAGACTAACAAAGGCCAGAGGCTCCTGACTTGGGACAGGCGCAAAAATGCGGCGGGGTTAAACATGTTTGTGAGATCTCAACCCTCCCCCTATACCTCTAACCAATGTAGAAAAGTAAACGCATAACAATACGCACATTAAAATTCAGTTGAAGAGAAGTCCGAGTCTGATGTCAGAAGATGTAACCAAAGAAAATAAACAAAATGACAATAATACATAAATAACAACAGACTACTAGCAGTTAACTGACATGCCAGCTCCAGACTTCAATTAAACTGACTGAAAGATTATGATTTCATCATATGAACATTAGGCACAATCCTTCCCGTTAGGGGTTTAGTATCATACCATCATAACACATATGAGAAGAACATAACCCGTGTCATGCCAACAACTGTTTTTAGAATAAATGTGTTTAGTTCCGATGCAAAGACCTTATCAGTGACTCAATATTAACGCCAAAATATGCAATCTTTAATGACTTGACAACAGTATCGTAATTATATCCCTTCTTAATAAGTCTATTCAAAGGTTTTGTAAGTTTCTGAGGTGAATACTGACACCTTTGTGCTTTATAAAGAATATTTCCATAAAAAATTGGATGTGAAATACCTGAACGTATTAGAAGTCTGCATGTTGAGCTATATTTACGAATGATGTCTTTATACCGATGATAAAATTTAGTAAATGTTTTGACTAGTTTGTGATATCGAAAACCCTGGTGTAATAATTTTTCAGTAATACATAAATTTCTCTCGTTAAAATCTAAAACATTGTTACATACACGAGCGAATCGTACAAGTTGAGATATATAAACACCGTAAGATGGTGACAAGGGAACGTCACCATCTAAAAACGGATAATTAACGATAGGAAATGAAAAATCATCCCTTTTATCATAAATTTTAGTATTCAGCTTTCCATTAGTGATATAGATATCAAGATCGAGAAAAGGGCAGTGGTCATTGTTAGTATTAGCTTTATTTAAAGTAAGTTCAACAGGATAAATTTCATTAATATACATACTGAAGTCGTCATTATTGAGAGCCGAAATATCATCCAAATATCTAAAAGTATTATTAAATTTGTTTATCAGATGTTGTTTCGATGGGTCTTTGCTTATTTTTGTCATAGATTGTAACTCATAACAATACAAAAACAGGTCCGCAATAAGTGGTGCACAGTTAGTCCCCATTGGAATTCCGATAATCTGACGATATACGGAATCCCCAAAGCGAACAAAAATGTTATCTAGTAAAAATTCAAGGGCATATATAGTATCAAAGCATGTCCAATTAACATAGTTTTTTTGTTTATTGCTACTAAAAAATGACCTAAAAGAGTTTGAACATATATATTCACATTCTGATTTTTTGAATGCCCATTTAATTAGGTGTGTGAATTTTTTCTTAATGAGAATGTGAGGCAATGTGGTATACAGGGTAGAAAAATCAAAACTTTGAACAGATTCAAAATCACCAGTATAAGCATGCAATTTATCAAGTACTTCCAACGAGTTCTTGACACTCCAAAAGTAATTTATTCCACTATTTTCGAAGGCCTTATTTGAACAATTTATTATCAGGTTTTTAATTGTACCAAGTGTGCTGGTAAGAAGAATAGACAATTTAGTAGTTGAACAATGGCTTGAAGACGAAATAAATCTATGCTTTAACCTATAATGGTTTACTTTTTAAATTGTTATTTGTATGGAGAGTTGTCTCATTGGCACTCACACCACATCTTCCTATATCTAGTATATTTCATTTAAATAAATCATTTTCTATTTAATTAATGTAGTGTTGGTTTCTTTGTTCTGCTTTGATAGTATCTCATAAATGTCCACTCCGTGTCCGTACTTACAAAACGCAACACGCATGTGTCAAATGTGGAACAGGATCTGCTTTCCTTTCCAGAGCTACCGATATCGTCCATGTTGCTCAGTCTTAAGTTTCATATATTTATCGGTATTTTGGGTAATGTTGTTTGTCTTCATGGATTTATCTTTTTTTTTTTGCCATGGCGTCGTCATTCTTATTTCCGTTTGATTAGTACGAATGTCCCGTTGGTATCTTTCGTTCTCATATACTGTTTATTTTGTGATTGTCTTTGTTGCTTATATCTCCCAGTTGATACATTATTCCAGAGCTGGTGTATTCTATCATTATTATTTTCCTTGATAGATGGTTTTTGCTTACAAGGGAAAACTGCTGAGGACGCATTCAGAGTTGGTTATGACCATTATGGAGTCTCTGTTTCAGAGGTTAACAAAATACATATGTTCAAATTCTCGTAACCGCAATCCCGATCCCTCCTCCATCCTCGATTGTGACTTGTAGGAATTTTCAATAATCTTAAAGAGATTATTATTTATATCATATGTACTCTCGTAGTAAAACGTTAAAATTATTTTCAAATAACATGTCGTTATATCGTGTCTGTTATGTGAATGACATGTTTATTGGAAATTAGGCTATAATCCTAAAAATCACCAGGATGAAGAGGTATTAAAAGATTCAACGAACCTTTAAAGTCAATAGTATTAAGAATATATTAACATCTTAAAAGCAAATATTTAAAAATTAAAGACTTGCAAATGTATTTAGGTTGTCTTTCTTGCTTTGTATAATGCATACATATACGACTACTCTACATATTCGGGATTTGTTAACATCAGCAGAAAAAGAAGCAAATGTCTGTTCAAGGTATCAAGCTATAAAAACCTTGCCACACACAATATATTGATAACCTAACATAGTTTAATTCGATCTGGATACGTCGAATGGTACTCTATGAAACATGTATTTCATTATGATCAATCACCTACTGCGGTGGTCCGTAAAAAAATAAAAGCTATAACTTCTACTATGCCACTTAAAACCTTAGATTTAGTAGCAGATAATTTACACCTATCAAACAACCTGTGAAGTCGTCCGTAAAATTTTATCGCTTGAGATATTTTTTCAGCAATCTTCTTTTAAGCAAATCATCAAGAAAAACAAGCTCGATGATATCGTTTCAACTTGGATATACATACTATATATGCAGGCGCTGCACGGAATGTTACTACATAGAAATGGAAAGTTCACAATAGAAAAGCTGAAATAATCCCTTTTGTTGTAAATTTTGTTCTCATCAAGAGTTCGTTGTAAAATTATCTAGCAGAATTAACTATGTATTTGTGGTATCCTTATTTCAATTGAGTTCGATGGGAATACTGATTGTTTATTGAACAACATTTAGGTTAGTTGCTCAATAGTTTTGTTTGGGTTTTCTTTATTTGCAAAAAATCGAAGAAAAGGGTATAAGACGATTTGTCTAGCAATGAATTCCTCGAAAAACAAAGTGTAGCATATGTCAATCCGATAGATCTAGCATCCTTTGAAATCTATCAGATATCAGCTTTTTCTATATCTTATAATTGTTGGTACATATTTGCTTGAATACTGTACTTCTTTTTTAAATTAAAAAAAAATGCAAAAAATGCCAGGAATGCTTTATTTGAGATACGTTCATTGATATTTAGATAAAAATCAGGCAATGTCTTTTCCAGTTATAAACCAGGAACAAGGACGCTCTATTGTGCAATTAAATGTATGTTGATTTTTTTCTGCACACGTCAGGATAAGGTACATAGTTTTGACATGCCACTTTATTTGAACGTAAGACAAAGTAGCCATTAATGCTTTAAATTGCAGAATTTAACATAAGAACCAATGGGGCTGTGTTAGTGTTTTTCCAAGGAGCTGTCTACATTAACAGATATACTTTTTCTTCGAGTAATGATGGTACATTAAACAAACACAACTCAGTAAAAGTGGTCTCGTGTGAGTAAGGAATGTTTTATTATGCTAAAACTAAAAGAGCAGCTGACTAGACTACACGAATGTAGTTAGGTCGATATAATGACATACTCCCTCATCAACTTTCTGGGCCCTCACCATGCTCACTACGTGTATATAGAAATAAAATCAAAAGACTTATCACAATACTATATTGATTTACTCTTCTATAACTGAAGTATATACATACATTTTAATATATACGTATGACATTTAAAAGATCATATCACAATTGTACCAGAATAATGTTCATATCTGTAGACAGTATACTTGACTTACTTCACTTAATTTGTTATTGGTATAATATTAGAAATGAATTTGACGTTATTGACTAAAACAAATCAAAAGGTGACGCATAGTAGGGTGCTGATATACAGTTATTCTTTTACTCTCTTTACATGTATATATATCTACATTTCAACTTAAAATCGATCTCAAAATGACAAAAACAATAATGTCAAATTTTGAACTAAACAACCCTCCTCTTAAAAAGTTCACAGCTTTAATATAAAATTACAAGATTTCAATATTTTCTTCCAATAATGTATTGGAATAAATCCGTTGAAAAACTGAAACAGTGGTATAGCTGTAGACAACATTATCAAAGCTCACTCCCACCGCCGAATAATACTATTTCTCGTGTATAGTCAACGCAGCTTGGGTATCATGCATCCATCGTAAGCATTTTCGGCCCATGCATTAATTACTGAACTCATTTGTTTAAAAATTCAAATAATAAAATTTACCCAGTAAAGATTGACCTTTGCTGAATTTTGATTTTTTTATGACGGTGACCTTTCAAGCGTTATAATCGAGCTAGGTACTAGGTAAACATTAAACAAATCGTTCTGCATACATTTAATTGAAACACAAGACTCTACCTTTGCTTCGATTGTGCTAACACTATGGAGGCTGCTTGTAGAGAATTAGTTTTCAAATAAGTACAAATGAATAGGGGGGAGAAGAAAAAACACTCTTAGATTCTAAAATTCCATTTGACAGTTCACTCGATGTTGTAATCTTAGTTACGATATGCTACCGTAAAGAAATAACGTGTTTCATGAAAACTGCATACTGCACCGGCGATCAATGTTTTCAAATCATCAAAAAAGTTACTATAGTAATATTAAATGAAGGGTGTCGCAAGTCTACAATCTTCAAGATAAAATAAAGACTCTTTCTTCAAATTTATTTCGCACCAAATTTTCAAAATTTATTTCATTCCTTAGCAAAGTAAGCAGCATCACAGCTCCGTGTATGGTATGTGTCATTAATGACTTTTGTTTGTGTCTAATCACAGATAGCAGAAAGTCCAAATTTGGACAGTGTGGGGCAATTTGAGTATTCATAAAAAATGTACTACAAGCATACTGTATGTATTCCAAACCAAAACCAAAACTGTATATATAATATGTAAACGCTATGTGTAAATATATATAAGAAGATGTGATATGAGTGCCAATAAGTATTTTATACTGTATTTTATAATGACATTTATATATTGATTTTGTAAGTTAAACTATTTCATATGAGTATGAATCTAGCTCTTTTCTGGACTGAAGACGCTATAACCCTATTGTTCAACCAATAGATCAATACCACAAGATAAAACCTGTACTAAAAGTCCCCAAAATCTTCCTGACACATAAGGTTAGAAAGTTTAACCCTTGGATTTCCTTATCACATGGTATCCAAGGTATAAACAATTGTGGATTACTTTTATTTTACATTTACAATGACTATGTAAATTTAATCAAGTCAAGTTTCATTAACTACTTACAACGTGTACTAAAACAATTCACTTTTGTTTGTTTTTGTACTACGTCTATAAAAGGGATGTCTCTTTATACCCTCCAATTTATCAATATTCTATTAATGTATAGAGATAGAGGCAGTAAGGCAGTATGTGTGTGCATCAGTTTTCATTAATATTTCAAATCTTATCAATATTATGCAATATGAGTTATCCATTTATTATTTTCACACAGGTTTTAAAACATACATTGAAGTATTGTGAAAAGACTACAAAAAGCGTTACATAACTATGATGATCAATCAATTGGACAAAACTAGTGATCGTATCAAAACGTTGTTAGAGATAAATGTGCATTGTTGTGCAGAATCAAGAATAAACCCGTGTCATTTTGCCGGACAACATGGTATATATATTATATCTGTTCTTTCTTTCTTCATTTTTTTTTGGGCTTACGGACTTGCTTACATGCAAGTAGCTAAGTTCCTGTTTTTTTTAATATTGTCAATTCAACAATTAAGCAGTAAAGTATGTGTCTTTTTTGTTAACTGTCCTCGTATTATATGAATTTGTGATTCAGAACCCCAGTGACTAACGTTTTAAATATCATTTATATTCGCGTACATTTGATGAACAAATAATGAAAACACACGCATACAAAGAAAACAATCTGCCCATATCTCATGCGAAGTCATATACATATATTGATATGTTACACACATCTGATTCCTTATAATCACGTCATTTGTGACTGTAGACAAATTCCTACCTTTGGGTTAGACGACATATATATATATATGTTACGTCTAATATTTCTTTAGATCAAAGCCGATTAAGCTCTCGATGTGTTTATACGACACTTGTCTTGTTTTGGAAGAAAGTTGGCCGAAGTTGACCTCTTGATATTGTTTTTGATTTTATATCTTTGGGTCACTGTATCATTGAAATCAATCCCAACTATTTTAATAATACAGTTTAAAACGCTACAACAATCATTGAAGTTAAAAAACGGTAATCTCAATGACAGAAATGAAACACCAAATATTTAAAGATCTGTTATAATTCTCGGCTGTTGTACATGTTTATTCAGTTGCTATCATTGGATTTAATATAATATTGAAGTGAACAATCACGTAACGTGGAAATTCAAACATTTTAAACGATCTTATCTCTTGAGTTCGATATGATAATAACATATCCTAATTATACGTCAGACATCATTGATTTATTTGTCTAACTTTTCTAAAACTACGTAAATAATCATAATTGATTTCAAATGTTTAAAAAAAATAAAAATTTTATGACTTCCTTTAAAAAAAAAAATCTAATATTTTTTTTCTCGTTTAGTTATACATGTATTTTGTTTTTCCTGTTTTCCAGCAGTATACCTTTAAACAAACGTAAGGAAATTCATTACACGACCCACTTTATGTAACTTGACTAACGTTGAGTATTTCTGCTCTTTAGTTATCCTCTATGGATCACTTTGATGCAAGTATATAATCTATATGTAACTGTCGCTATTCCAAAACATGAAGAGGCTTGTTTTTTATTTACAAATATACTTATAATCATTAATTGGGTCCGTCGACCTACAGAAAATAGCGGCGATTTACATAAAAAGAACCAAATCAAAAAGTGCCCAAAAGAAACAAAAAGGACAGGTATTACTTGACAGACATAATATGAGGCTAAAATTGCATGGAGATTTTTGGACCATTAACAATGATCATTTAATGCCAAAGCTCCATAGTCAGGATGCATTGTTTTTATATCCCATGTAGCAATCTTTATGCGTGAATTTCATCCGTAAATGTTCTTTAAAGGTAGTTGAATAAGATACTCAAAGAAATTGAAATATTTACAAAACAAACACTTTATGTGAAACCACTTTTTCTTGCGGGGGTAACATATTCTAATTACCTTGTTATATGAGACTCTTGTAAACAATACTAATTGTATATTGTATCCGTAGATTTTAACGGCAGCAAGTTTTGAATATCCCCGTGGTTTAATCTGGCTCTTTTTAAAATAACAAAAATTGAAAAACATTTAACCATGCAAAACGCAATGACCGTTTTTAAAAGAAATATTCACTCATGATTCTTCTGTAATTCTCTTCAAACAAGTTAACATGGTAGCCTTTAATACCATTGCCTTGTACGGATTTATTACGAATCGTATCTTGAGACAGCACTTCAAACGTACACCAACAAATAAGTATGACTGTAATATATATGATTACTTGTACTTTGAGTTTGTTTGTATGCCGTAACAACTCTCTCGAAACAAAGTGGTTGAACCAGATTTTATTATAAACTTAAGGTATATAACCGTTTCTTTGTTCCTACTCTTAAGCCTCTTAAAATTTAAAACTTGCTAATTTGATCGATACCAGATTTATGTGTAAATTTTATTTCCAAGTCTTTTTAATTGTAAAGACATGTTCCAAGTGTCCAAATTGGCTATAACATACAGCGTAAATAAAATGGATAAATATTAGATTCACATTGAATTGTAGAAAGTACTTAATTATTGTAACAAAAGTTGTAATTAAAATGCTTCAAGAAAATGACGGATCTTTTGTGAAGGACAATAATACTAAACAAAGACGGGCTTCAAAAGAAATTCGGAAAAAGAAAAGAAAGATAAAATCAAAAGATCACGACATTCATTTTATGACAGCCACTAATGAAATCGAATTAGAGGGAGAACAGGCGTTTAACTTTAATGGTAATAATTTAAATCATGATACAGTTAGTGATCAGACCAATCAACGGAGTAGTGCTTCCCCATCGAAGGTTTTAAATTGTATTGATAATAGTGGTAATGAAAATAGTGATTTAAATCGGAAAGATTCAAATAAAGAACGCCAAGTATTGACTCAAGGTGACGAGACTTTAAATGTCACTAATAAACAAGAAGTTTCGTTCAATAATACAATAGTTAACAAAGTTGTGGATACCAGTGTGAAACAGTCGGAGGAATATAGTCACGACTCGTACTCGTCTTCATTCGAAAGTTCTGATGGTGAAGGGGACAAGTGGAGTGCACCAGAAAATAAACCAGTACAACAAGGAAACAAGAAACAAGTGTCCGAGAAAATAGTTCCTAGTGAAAATAAAGAAAATAAGAATAAGTTCGAAAGAACTGGAATAGAAAAAAGTGAAGAAGAACCACCTTCAACGTCAACTCCGAGAAAGGATTTAGATCAACAAGATCATAGTGAGTCATATGCATATTCCAACACATTCGAAAATGATTCCAACTCTAAGGAAAAGTTAAAAACAGTAAGCGATCCCGGGAATCAAAAAGGTAACGCTGACGCTACGTTGAGTGAGTCCAGCTGGCCATCTTATTGTCAGGATAACAAAGACATTAAAAACCAGGAAACAAAATTGAACAGTAAAACAGCAACAGAGTTGAGCAACAACAGAGCTGGGAAAACAGGTAACGTGAAAAATACAAATGTCAACAAGCAAACAAAGGATAACTCGGATATCAACAAGGATAAAGATGACGATGATGACGCAACATTAACAGAGTCAAGTTGGCCGTCATATTGTGAAAACAAAAACAAACAGGAGGTAGGATCTGATTCTAAAGAGCATATTTACGTTGGGGAGAGTAAAAACCAAAACATTAAATCTAGTGATCATAGTGTCAATAGTCTTTCTGATAAAAAATCAGACCAAAAGGAAGTCTCAGTAAAAGATCATTCTCAAATTTCTGTTTCATTTTCCGAAAATTCAAAAAATAAATGCGCTGGTGTAGATAAGGATATTTCTGACAAGAAACAGGAAGAAGAAAGCGATGATGCTACACTAAGTGATAACTCGTTTCCAACGTATAGAAGTGAAGATCCTGTTGTTATTAACAGTGGTGACACTCCTGAAGATAAAGGATTGCAAATCAAGGTCAGTACAATCGGGGATTCCGCGTCTGATAAGTCCAAAAATAACGTTTCTGTCATTTCTTTGCTGCATAAATCTGAAAACTGTGAGGAAATTAAACAAAAACCTACAATTGATGCAAAAACGTTATTATCAGATACACTAACAAACGCACAAAAAGAGTCACAAAATAGGAAAAATAAAGAAACACGGAAAAATTCAAGTCCTGACGACACTTTAGAGGATATTGAACCCATTTCAAATATAGATGCTCCATTGCCCATTGATACTGACAAAATAAATAGTGAAACACCAATTAATAAAGACAATAAGCCAATGGCAAGGCAGAAATTTGTCAGACAAGCTGTTAAAAATTCTGATTCTGACGTTGAAACTGAAAAAATGGAAGGCACTAATACCACAAAGGCTAGAGAGGAACAACCAGTGCACCTTACAAACGGCGATGATGGGGTATTTTCTGAAGAAAGTGACATTGAAGGGAAGGAACATATTGATAGAGATGACGATGAAGAACTAACTAATGTAACTGAATCTAATTCCCGACAGAGAAACGTATCTGATTGGGGAACAAATGAAGATTTTAAAAAGGAACATGAAACTGGTGATGAAAATAATAAGGATAAAATTGAGAACAAAAAGGATGAAAGTAAAACTACGGATAACAGTCTGGATCAACCAGTTGATTCCGAAGTTCCAACAAATGATACTATACAGGACAATGGTCAAGACCATACACATGCACGCGAGGTTGACCAAAACATAGATGACGCAAGCAAGAACGATAAAAATGATGACGTTGGCGTTGAATCTGTTGAACAAATCAGACGGAATATAAAAATCGACAATGCTGTAGATACAGTGGCTGAACTGGAGGTTAAGGTTCAAGATTTAATGGAAAACATGAAGGATCTTATGTCTGAGTATACGACACGGTTAAATAATCAACCATTGTCAGATTTTGTGATGGATTTAGACAAATTTAAAGGTGATTTTATATCACTTAGAGATGCATACAAGAAATATGAATCTTTATTTGTCTTTTTAAATAAATGTCTTAAAGATTTACGCTGTTCTGGTGATGAAGTGAACAACTTGATAGCAAAGCGTTTCCGGGAAGAAGATTTGACCACATGGATGGAGTCACAAGAAAAGTTTGAAGAAGGTTAGTGTTCCTTACGTTAACGGGTTTTACTTCAGGTGCTTATAACGGAGGTGTATGGATAAGTATGTAAAGAACATAAAGATGTAGAAATATGAGTTTTGAAATAATTTTCGCTGTTTTTGTCAAAACCTGTCGGAATTGTTGGGTCCTCAATGTTTTCAAAATAAGAATTTTATTAGGACTTTTAATTTGTTTATTCCATCGCAATGATGAGTCTTTTGTAGACGAAACTCGAGGTAATCTACAAACTGCTAAACATGGTATCTTTGATGGGTTTTGTTTTTCTACATTTCACGAATTCGAAGCAGGTAATATATACATGTACATATTTCTTACAAAGGAGAAAAATATTTGATCAAAAAGCTACATATAGTTATAATTGATAGCTCTATGTAGATATATATATTTATATAAGTTTAACTTCTCTGTTAAATTTTAAAATACAGAGATAAGAGGTATGGAAGGTAAAATAAGTCTTCTATTGTATACTGAACTTTAGTACATTCAACCAAGAAATACTGTCTTACTTTTAAAGAATTTTTAATAACGGATTTAAAAATCAATCCGAGATAGTGTTGCTATTTCCCCCCTCTATGACACTTATAAACATTGCTTTGTTTCATAACAATATCAGACGTTTTAAACTCAAAGTGACAAAACTTGATAACTTGTTAATTCTGAATTTTAAATTTTAAAAGTTCAAAAGTTCTATGAAAACATTTGACAATAATGTAAATGACGATCGATACATCAAACTTTAGTTTATATTAAACATTCTTTTGTATCACGGGTACATTATATTTTCTTTAGTTATAGAGAAAAATAAAGAACGTTAAGCCTATTTAAAACGTGACTTTTAAAAACACGGTGTGTAATTAAAAGAAAAGTCTATCTTAATGCGAGGTTCGTCGACGGGGTTAAATTGTATGTCAATAAATAGAGGTGTCGGTATACTACGTCAGTGAAACAGAAACCTAACGACACAAACAAATAAAGACAAATTGAGATCAATGAACGATCCTCAGCAAAAGACATATGTCTATGCAATATTGAAATCTCTAAATTGAATTAAGACTGGAAAATATTTGGAATATAAGATATTATCAGTTTCTGCTATCAACATCACAACAATAAAAACAACTGATGTAAACATTACACATGTAATTACAACAATGCCGGTTATACAACAGTAATAAACTATTATACCGTAACAATGATTGCTTAGAATTACGGGACATGCATGAACTATCGGTCACTGGACGATAAGTAACCAGCAATCAATCAATCAATCAGAGTAACAGAAAGCAGGCGAAATGTACTAAATCTGAGCAATCACTCTGTTCTACACTTAGTCTATACAATCGGTGACTGTATTTTATTAATGAACATTATATGCACAAGATGATATGAAAATAAAGAGATACATTTTTCCGGGGGTAATGGGAGGTTCTAAGAGGGATAGATCGAGCCATAACAGATATTTAAACAAGAACGTGTCCCAAGTACACGGATGCCCCACTCCCACTATAATTTTCTATGTTCAGTGGACCGTAAAATTGGAGTAAAAACTCTAATTTGGCATTGAAATTAGAAAAATCATATCATAGGGAACATGTGTACTAAGTTTCAAGTTGATTGGACTTCAACTTCATCAAAAACTACCTTGACCAAAAACTTTAACCTGAAACGGGACGAACGGACGGACGAACAGACAGACGAACGAACGGACCCACAGACCAGAAAACATAATGCCCCTCTATTATCGTATGTGGGGCATAAAAAAGAGCTATCGTGCAGGAATAGGAACCTCAGGCTGTTGAAGGTCGAATGAAATTTCCAATTAGTCATTACGATTTAGATTAAATCAGTTCTTTAACAATTTTAACGACTAAAGGTATCTCACCTTCTGTATAGTAAATGTTTACGTGGGTCGGAACCCCCACCAGTAAAGGTCTTTTTTACAAAAAGGGTAATTATAACAGTTTAAAAATCATATGTCATCTCGGCTCACCTCAAGAATTTACTAAACTTCAATATTAAAAATATTTTTTTATATTAGTTCACTGTAGATGGTTTATTTCGATGATTTTTAATTGTTGAAATTTAAGCGTATTAGATTGAGAATTTATTTGATTAAGATGACATAATAACACTCCAAAGTATATAATTCGCGGATTATAATTGTTAAGGTTAAATAGATTAATAGTTCATTAATAATTTTAATCTCCGAGTCAGTGTAAGTAACAGAAAACATTGAATATTAAATTTGTTATGCATATAAACTTTGCTTATAAAAAGTTTAATGCGAAAAAGGTTCCGAATCTTATCCGTGTCTCATTCCGTACTGTTTTACGTTCTGATTGTAATTATGACGTTACGCACGTTATTGCGTCAATACCGTGTAATCAACCAGTCCACACTAATAAACCAGCTTTTCTATAAAATCATAACAGTTAAGTTATATAAAAAACTTATATCCATAGACTAGACAGGTAAATACTATTCCGAAAAAAAGTACAAATTGTTTTATCATATTTTACTTTAGTCTAAAATAAGGACAACATATTGACAAAACGTCAAAATATGCGTGTCAGACGTAACAGACTATACGCATAATCACTTTAGCAGGGGTGTTTGTGTTCTTCAAAATAGTGTTATATCCACGAAAATTCGAATGAATGATATGCTTCATATATAAAGTATAACAATATTACTGGATATGTGTTTCTGATACGACCAACGCTATTTTTTGGCAAAAACAAATAGTGTTCATATTGGTCAGATTTTGGAAGATGTTAAGTTATCAAAATTTATAGGTTTTAAAGATAATATATAATAATAAGATAATATGATATTTCGTTTGTGTAAATTCGGCTCACCTATGTGCATACATAGACCATATCAAAATCGAATTTTTGGAGCACTCACACTACATATCAAAATGCAACGACTTCTGGCAAATGTCTTGCAAGATGTCCAATGTCGGATTTTGCCGTTTTTTACAAATAAATTGTCATTTGCGACGTTACTTATTAAAAATTTAGATAAGTTGCATGCTAAATAGTCCTTTTCCGTATTTGTGCTTTAACTTTACAAAACAGCAACATACTTTTTGATAACTTGCGTAGTCAAAACGAGTTCGTTTTCAAAGAAATGAAATGTCTTGCAAGTTTGTCCACTGGACGATTTTCGTACGTTTTCGACGTTGTCGATTCGGGGTACGCTATTTATGGTGGATCATCTGTATATAGTTCCTCAGATAGAATTTTCTTGATAGTCTAATACTATCAACAAGACCACAAAGCATCATAAAAAAAATCCGATGACTGGGTTTGTTCGTTTAGATGAGGTTCTTTAGTTGTGAAAAAGTTTTGTATCACAAGAGGATAACAAATCATCTTTATCAAATTTTCAAATTTGGGAAGCGTAAACTGACTGCGATTTTTTTTTTTATTTCTCTGCAATAAGATTCATGTGTATAGAATTGAAAGTGAAAATAAAATTGGGTCTAAAGCGTGGCTATATACCTCTCCACATCATACAAAGCTTGTAAACATATGATATGAATTATAATTAACCTTTTTTTCTGACAATCGTTTCATTTCATAATCTAATATTGTACCGCTATTAAGTATAGTGAATTTTATAAGCAAGACCCGTTTAACTTGTTATTCTCGACAAACTTTTTATATTAAAGCAAAATATATATCCTCCTCCGTTTCTGATCTAAATGGGAAAACATTGCACTTTAATACGTTTTATGTCAATTGATCTCTGGTAGAGAGTTGTCTCATTGGCACTCATCATATCGTATATATCTTCTCATTTCATAAAGATATGCATTACCCAAATACGATATATTTTGTTGTTTGTTGCTTACGTTACCTTCATTGAGAAATATTCAATGCATATTCAGTACAACAAAACATTATAAGAAGTATCCATATTGATGTGCAAAACAAAAACTGCAAGCGAAATACAAAACTTATCCCAAATAATCGGTAATCGCCGTAAAACGTAAAAATTTGACGTTACCATTTGAGACGCAATATCGTGCTTAACGTCAATGTCTTCCGCTGAACATGAACCATTAACAATTGATCAGTTCGTGATCCAATTTAGCTGTCTTGTTTATCATTATGGATACAGACAGGTTCATATCTAATCATTCTTTTGAGAAAGTTAAAATCCAAAATTTGTAACATCAAAGTAAAACTCTTTTAAAATGTTTAACATGTTTAATGGATATACCAAAAAGGAAATGAAGCCTAAACTAACCGTAGATGGTTTCTGTTACATATTATTTAAATGAAGCACAGTTTTACCTCTTATTTACTTTTATAAACTCAGTTTTAACATTATCAAACTGTAATTTGTATTTCACATAATAATATACATAGATAAGAATTCAATGAAACATCTTCTGGTCCTATAAATAACACGTTAGTTCGTCTATAATTATTAATTTAGGCATGAAAATTACTAGGCAAGAAGTGTAGGGTTAAGATACCTTTCTATTCAAGCAGTAAGCCGTTGTTCAAATATTCTATGTAGACTTTATAGTATTTAATAAGAGACATTTGTGTACATTAATTTTATTTTTACCTATTCAGTCAAGGTTCAACATAATATATGAGAAGTCATTAAAAGATGTGTGAATTAACTAAACTTTTTACAAATACAAAAACCTTCAGTTGAAATGACATTCACATTTAAATAAATCCATTTTGAATCCATAGATATCTCTGTAGGGAATATCTATTAGGTGTTTTGTCAAATATTCTACTAAAATCACTCCTTTCTGAAAAAGATTTATAATTGTATTTGATGTTGACATTTTATAAAATCAATTTGGGACAGGAAATTAAATTGGACCTTCACCAAGTAATGAAAATATTAATCTACAGCAATCTTAGTTATTTTCCCATCCAGAAACAGAAAAATAAACACTTTACACAAAATTATATCACTGCTTAAAAACCGACATGAAAGCTAATTGATCACTTGTATGAAATGTTTATCTTTACCTTCAATTTTAACAGAATTCAATTTTCTGCGTTACAACCAATATATTAAATGAAATTGATTACCATAATTCAATATGACTTCTGAAAGACATGGGGCAATTATAACATATTTGAAATTTGAAATTACACATATATCCATCTCCAGGAGTAACTAGGGAATAGAAATATGATCATCTTCTGACTTGTCCCGTCAGTATCAAAACCCTTGCTAAAGTATGGCTTTTACACTGTGCATACATGCAGTCACATCTGGTCGAAAAGTTGACGTTTGATCCACGGCTTTTGGCGGGGTTAATGATGTTTAGTTTTTAGTGATGTGTTTTGTGTGCTGTTGGTCGTCATTTGATGTTTTTCTTTTCCCCCTAACGATATCAGTTTGTTTTGACCTGAAAGTTTGAATATTCCTTTGGTATATTTCGATTCTCAATTAATCCAATTAAGTGGTCATTTTGAATGACATTGAAAAGGGAGAATGGGAAAGACCTTTTGCTTCAACTTAACAACATGCAATCTACGGACCATCGAAAGAGTTGTAGGCTGTCCGCCTCGATTGTGATTTGTCATAGACTCGATCCATAATCGGGTCAAACTTGCGGACTGTTAACTTTTCAAACTAGCACGTGTAAAAGACGACCCAAATTTTCGGTCTAATACAACACTAGGTTCTTGTTCATATAAAATTAACATTTTCTTGTCCTGATATTTCTATTATATTTGTAACTGGGCGTTAAACACCAAGGCTGATATGCAAAAACTACTTAAGTTAAAAAAAATTCCGAATGAACGGATGTTTCTACATGTTCTACGATAAATAAGTACTACGATTAGATATCTTGACTAAAGTGGTTTTATGCATACCAGCCAAAATCATCACCGTAGAAATCACCAATTAGTCACCGTATTTAAGTATGGACAATTTTAAATTGTCTTCTTGCAGGTTCTGAATCGCCTCGAACATAGACATAGGTGTATAATATAAAATCACCATGAGTTATAAACAAGTTGTGAAAGCTTACAACAGAGAATACTAAACGTATAAGATATATACGGAATGATCAAACAAACATTAAAATCGTCAACCAACTCCGAACAAACACCTTAGTTTGAAGTAACACACATCCATGCGGTCAGTGTTAATGAAATAAACCTTGGTCGTGTAACAAACCGTTAAGTTGCATGTCCAGTTACCCAAATCTCTATAAATCATATAATAAATGACATATTCATTGATAAAACTTTAAAAAGTGGTGGCACCAAATAATAATTCCAACCATAATTGTATTTTTTTAGAGAAACACAAAATTCGCGAAGAGCGTATTGCCGTGGAACGATCTGCATTGGCGAAAGCTTCAGAAGCGAGGGCATCAATTGCCAAGGCAACCATTGCAGTAGCAGAATCCACTCAGTTAGCTAATGAGACCGAGATCGAGGCTGCAGAGGCAGAGAGTCTGGCAAAGAAGGCATGGGAATCGGCAGAAGTGGCTCTGAAGGCCGCTGAGGAGGCAAGGAAAGCGGCTATAGAGAAACGTAAAGCTGATGATGAAGCTAGGAAACGAGCACAAGAAAGGGCAGAAAAGAAGGCGGAGGAGGAGAGAAAAATAAGAGAAGTAGAAGACAAAGGGTTAATGGAAGAGGCAAAGAAGAAAGGAACAACTTTTCAAGATGAACGGAAACGTGCTGACGAAGAAAAGGCCAGAAAAGAAGCAGAAAGAATAAATCCAAATAATTGGCCGAGATACATGTAGGTATATTTATTCGACAAATATATGAAAGGTAATTGATATTATCTAACACTGAATATAGCTGAACATATTCAAATTACAATAGCGACATTTATCTGTTCTCTTTTCTGACCATTGCTTGTGTGGTCCCTCAATACAGCTCACCCATTGTAACATCAGTTTTTCTATGGCAATGATGTTCCGTTTTGAGCTATTGCTGTAACTTCCTATGTTAGTCTGTCATTTCCTTAGCTAGTGTAAGTGTAAGTATGCTCATTTGACCATTCCTCTCACCATTGTGTCTTTTCTTTTAACTATTTTATGCATTTATCTCAGAGTCCAACCAATAATGAAATTCGTGCCTATATCATGGTACAATTATATGATGAGTTCATGTCAATATTTTAAAGTGTTCAATATTGAGCTCACGGTTGATATAAAGATATAAAGACGAAACACTTATAACATCCTTATCAGAAAAAGCACTAAAGGGATACAAGATCAAACAGCCAAATTGGAATTAATCATAAAAATAAAAGTTAAAACACCTCAAATGGTTCCTGGAAGTAAAACATAAATTCTAAAATGATGCTTTAGCAACAGTTTGTAATCTAAAACAGCTAATACACAACATGTTGATTTTTTTTTTTAAATAGAAAAGTTTGAATATGATGTATATAAATATTGCAATTTTATATATTTATTTTGTTAACAGATACAGCGTAGATCCGGGTGATTATGACCCCGGGGTGGGAGTAATCATCAGATCCATTAAAGGGTCTCTGAATCGAGAAGATGTCGAAGTAACCAGACTTGACCAGGATACCGGTGTACTAGAGCTCACCGAGACGGAAGAGCTCGTGAGCAATATCATAGAGATCAAACCGACAGACAACGAGAAGAAATTAAGTGTAAGTTTGCTATCAAATAGTATGTCTTATAACTCGAGACTACCGACATCGAAAAGATTTGTGTAAAAGATATAACAAGTTCATCAGAAAGAAATATTTCATTTTATATTTATAAATTCGGATTAGGAGCCCGTTGTCATTAGTTAACCTTCAGTCTCTTTGACTTTTAGTTTAGCTAGACAAAGTAACAAAAGGTCATAAGTGAAAATAAATTGTATTCCTCCGTAAAAGTTTAGGAAAGTATAAATACACAAAACAAAGGCTCACAAATTATGCATATGCTACGTGGTCATTCAAAAACCAATCGGTCTCTTCTAATATAAAGTTGCGCTTATCTACCAGTCAAACATACATATATGTACTTCATTCAAAAAGTCAGTTTTGATATAGATTTTTATAAATCTTATTTCATTTACATTATTAATTAAATTCATATTTGAATTTCACTTCCGCAGCATATAATTTGATTTGATCTTCATTAATTCATTTTTGAGATGGAAAATAAATATGAACAATTCCAATGCTACTATTAGATTAATCGATTAATGCTGTTTATAGATGTTTATTTCAACGATCAATTGATTATGTTTAGTTTTCTATTGTCTAAGTCAATTAATTCATCGGTTTAAAGTTGACCTTGGGTGGATTTGTCGGTTATTTTTGAAATGCCGACTTTAAATAAAGCTTTTAATTTTATTTGATTGGAAATATAATGCAATCGGGATTTCGATGCTGAAAGCAACTTTTTCCTAAATGAACTAATGGATACTAAAATATCAGTACACGTCAAATGTAATTTAGTTTATAGACTTCATTAACAGTCAGGAAATAGTTCTACATGATTTTTCATATTATTTAAGTCCTCAAAAAGGGAAAATTAACTACATGTTACCCAAAATTGTTAATTATGTTTGTTTTTTAGATTATCTTTCCATCGGGAAAATGATATCTTATAATTTTTCGATATATATTTTTTGTACACAAATAACTATCAAAATATCACCTGAATATAAAAGAAACAAAAACATATTGCAGAAGTGCATTTGGAGATGCAAGTTTCACAACAGAATTGAGAACTGGGAAAAGTTGTTTAATACAGAGCTTATCAAACAGCCAGAGCATATACATGTACATAAATAATATAATATTTAGAAAAAGGCAACACGAACAGTTAACTATAAAATTGTCTATTTTTCATACAATCTACATATTAAAATTTATGGAGTCTACTTTTCTATACATTATCTATTTTTTCTATTACAGTTCGAGCAAGCAATGTCCATTGCCATTCCTCACTGTGCACCACGTGGTATACCAGGGAAGGAAGCAGTCATTAAATGTCTACAGTCCAATGGGAAGTGGGCGGAGCTTCCGTCTACAGAATTGGTCTTAAATGATATCAAAGTAAGGAGTTACTAGACTGTCTACTTGTATGTCACCTAACTGGGCTTATGTTATACAAAAGTATAGAATATTCATTCTAATCTTTCGTCCCTAAGATACTCGGGGTTCTATTGTAAATATCTGTATAAAGTACGAAGACGGCATTTGAACTTCTTTTTCTGATTCGGAGTGGTACACAATCTTTGTTATTGTTCCATCATGGTGACAACATTATATGAATTCTTTCTATATAAATACATTCGTGAGAATTTATACATATTTCAGTTCAATGTTATATCTATAAACACTGAAATGAAAGCTTTGAAGTTCAACGTCTACAATACTGAATCGATCAGCATTAACATTTCTGTCCAACTTAACATACTCAAAACCATTCATGATCACCAACTTGCTTTTGCAACATTTTCCTCCAAGATAACATATAATTACTTATGGATTAATTTTTCAGGAATTGAGGTTCGTTGAAACGAGAACAAGAAAATTTGGGACATATGTGGTGGTACTAAGACTTAAACGAGACACACTAACGTTTACCAAGAAAGGTAACAAAGTGTTCTCATCAGTAGATGCCAGAGTATCCTTTACATGTAAACCATCCATGTTTAAGATGAACACCAACATTAATATAGAGGTTAGTGTAATGTGTTTAGTTGTCAGATAGGCTTTAGTGTTCCTGGTCCATGATTGGTTAAATCAAAGTTGTACCCATAGGAAGGTATACGAAAATGAAGTTTCAACTTACTCTTACTAGTAACTGTATTTATTTCTGTTGAGGGGCACCACACGTAGCCACTGGCTGTTGGCAATCCTATCTAAATTGAAAGAAGAAATACATTTAATTTAAAATGTCTGTACCAAGTCAGGAATATGACAGTTGTTTTCCATTATTTTGATTTGTTTCAGCTTTTGGTTTTGCCATTTCTTTAGAGAATGTCCATTTTTAATTTTCCTCGGAGTTCATTATTTTAGTGATTTTACTTTTTAAAGTACTAGATATGAAAGAGAGGAATCCTCAGGCACTAGTTTGTGCATGTATGCATGGGAACGTCGACTATCCATTATACATATATATATATATATATATATATATATATATATATATATATATATATATATATATATATATATATATATGAATCGTAAACCTTCCAATGGATAGAAAAAAGTGCCTGTGAATGAATCTATAAGATGGAAAGGGAATTCCTGTAATATATAAAAGTAAGCTGAATTATATGTCACGTGTACATTATTTTTATTTGAAATCAGATTCAGAAGCGGTGCCTCGTTTTTGACGGAATGAAAGTTAAATATTGCAACGAGTTTTTTTGTTATTATCAAGAACTCAGATAAAAATGTATGAATACAATGTATACATATCACAGGTGCTTGAGGACAGGATCCTGTATGAGCCCCAAATAGTCCCTCCCCCTTTTTTTTATATTTTTTTTTTATTTTTTAATCATAAATCTCAGATTTTTCTATATATATCCCTTATTTGTACTTATTTGTACCATATATATACTAATATACCATATTTATACTCTAAATATGCATGTTTACTATCAACGTGAATCTCGACTATAGAGCGAAGCGAAAGGTTGCCAACTTCGTTTCAAGAAATTGGGGCAATGGTCAGGAAAAATTGTTTTAAAATCTAATAAAATGTCTCTTACCGGTCTAATCAACGAGTACTTACTGTTCCTACATAATTATCCTTATCGAATATCAATATCCAGACATAATATATTACTGTTTAAACACTTTCAATTAGTTTTTTCGCTGGCGGTGTTGCTGTTTTTTGGTCCATTCAACTTCGATCAACGGAAGTTACAAAACAACGACATCTGTGTGGTCTTCAGCTCAAGAAAGATAACTCCATTTGAAAACGCGGGAAATTAGATGAGTTCCGGGGTAGAAAAAGTCAGAGATTTTCGAAATGTTTACATTCGAAATTCTCTTATGTTTTCTTATCCAGCATATACCCCGGAACTCATCTAATTTCCCGCGTTTTCATGTGGAGTTATCCTTCTTGAGCTGAAGACCACACAGATGTCGTTGTTTTGTAACTTCCGTTGATCGAAGTTGAATGGACCAAAAAACAGCAACACCACCAGCGAAAAAAATAATTAAAAGTGTTTAAACAGTAATATATTATGTCTGGATATTGATATTCGATAAGGATAATTATGTGGGAACAGCAAGTACTCGTTGATTAGACCGGTAAGAGACATTTTATTAGATTTTAAAACAATTTTTCCTGACCATTGCCCCAATTTCTTGAAACGAAGTTGGCAACCTTTCGCTTCGCTCTATAGTCGAGATTCACGTTGATAGTAAACATGCATATTAAGAGTATAAATATGGTATATTAGTATATATGGTACAAATAAGTACAAATAAGTGATATAGATAGAAAAATCTGAGATTTATGATTAAAAAAAAGGGGGGGAGGGACTATATGGGGCTCATACAGGATCCTGTCCTCAAGCACCTGTGATACATATTAGTTTAACTGATTTTCTTTATTTTTAAGTATATCTTTCATTTATTGCAAACTTGTATTAGTTCACCCTGTTTTTCTTTATTTAGGTGCAGCCAGTTGAATTATCAGCAGTAACAGAATTAAAGCAGCGAAGCCCGGTAGAATGTAACAACTTATTGGCTGCCAGTCCGATCCTTAAATTCTCAATACCAAACCGGAAGTTTGCCAAACCTTTATTGATGACTTTACCGCTCCCTCCTAATACTACCCGACCCAAACGACCACAGACAGCAATGGCCACGAATAGAAGTGATTCAGACAGTGGACAGGATGCCCGACCACTGACAGCTCGACCGTCTACAGCATTCCAGTCTTCCAGAAATGAAGGTGAATAGGTATTCTATGTCATGTATATAACAGTAAAGTTCCCTTAAGATTTAGTTATTTACCTAAGCATTAAGAACATAACGCTTATGGGTCATTTTCAAAAAATGTGGATATTTCAGTTGTGAAATAACAATACAAAAAAATATTCAATTTTCAACTTTAATATATGAAATTGAATAGTTTAACAACAATACAACCTGAAATAAAAATATGCAATCTTAAATGCTACTACAAAAATATTTTAAAAAATAACATAGAAACAAGTATGGGACATATGTCAACTACATAACGGATTTAGTTTCGGTCCCTAATTTTTTTTTAAGAATATTTACATTTTGCTTGATATATATTTCCATAAAAATTATCACACTTTTTTCAAAACAGTTAACATGGTTAAAATAACACTTTTTAGAAACATATTTAAAAGTGAATTTAATTCAGCATTGTCAACTACATAACGCTTTTTGTCAACTACATAACGATTCACTGCGTTATGTAGTTGACCGTTATGTAGTTGACCTATTTGTGGTTTTTGGATGTTTTTCTTGACCCTAATACTACCAGATAAATGGTTTTTATTGAATTAGAGTCAGTATTATAGACTTTGAATGATTTATGTAAAAAAAAATAGTTATGCCAAAATTTATCAATGTTTTTGCCGTTACAAAGTTGACATAGAATAAAATTACGGAGTAATTTGTACTCACCAAAACTAATCTATAATGAAATGAATCAATGATGTCATCCTGTAACTTTAAGCACGTCATCAGAGGATGAAGAGTAAGTAGAGAACACTTCCTTTATAATCAGTTGTTTATTGGCAACATTATTTCATTTGTGTTTGTAGTTGACATTTTTTTAAGTACAAAATGAAAAGTAAAAAAAAAATGCTAATAAAATCTAATAATTTCCTGTATTTGTGTATACATACCTGCAGTGATACCTATATATTTATAATAACAAAAGAAAAATAATAATTTCCGCTGGGTATTAAAACCAGCATTTAAAAAAGACTAGTTTTTCAATTTCGTACAAGCAATTTTGGGGTTTTTGGACCCTTTGAAACCCACTGGAAGCAATTTCTGTAGCTAAATTTCATATTGAATTTGCTGGAACTTGTTACACACACCAAAAACTGGTGTATCTAAAAATTGGATAAAAATATTTACACTTTTTTAGAAATATTGATTGTACAAGAAAATCCACATTTTTTGAAAAAGGCCCTTATAATACACTGAAATTGAAAAGAATTTGAAAAACAGACGACTCCTTTAAAACCTCTCAATATTCCACAGAAAGATTCAGAATGTTTCTTGATCATTTGTTCCTTTACTTTTAGTTTTTTTCAATACTCATAATTATATAGCATTAGTTAAATAATTTGTAAAACATTCCACTTTTAATCAAAACGTTTTACCTAGACGTCAACTACTGCATTGCATGCCGGATTGTAGTTACGGAAAGCTATATAGTAGGATGCAATAATCTATAAGTAGAAACTTAAGTGCAGTCATTCAAATTGAAGAATTGGGAATTGCGCTTAAACATTTATGAAAGATGTAAATAAATCAACATCCTTGACAATGTTAATTTGATTGTGTTTATGGTTTAGATGAATCAGAGGAGGACATCCATCTTTTGGTTAGGAGTAACAGAGAGGATACATGGACAAAGCTACAGGATGTTTCTCTATTCCAGGCCAGGAATAAAGACATTGTCTCCTTTGAAATCAAGGAACCAAGTGACAGGTATAGTAAACAAAGACAATATAAGTTGTTGGGTTGTTACTGAGGGACACTCTATATCTCCATTGTTTCATAGTGTACAGAACGTAATGTTCCTGATGTACAGTAGTTGTCGTTTGTTGATGTGGTTCATACATGTTTCTCGTTTTTTATATAGATTAGATCGTTGGTTTTCCCGTTAGAATGGTTTTACACAAGTCATTTTTGGGGCCCTTTATAGCTTGCTGTTCGGTGTGAGCCAAGGCTCCGTGTTGAAGACCGTACTTTGACCTATACTGGTTTACTTTTACAAATTATGACGTGGATGGAAAGTTGTCTCATTGGCACTCGTACCACATATTCTTATATCTATCGTATAATGAATAAAGCCGAAACACAATTTCTGTTTTATCCATTCATTTGTTTTCTTTAATTTGTTTTGTGTCGATGTAAATATGAATAATGAAGTACATGTAATGGTAACACATGTATGCGTTGTCTATATGATGACTGTTTAATACGTTACAGATACCTGATCCTGAGAACAAAGGAAGGAATGACAGTTGCACAAGTCGAAAGGATAGCTTTTATGTTGGAAATATCAATTATGTATAGAACTATTCAAATATTCTTACGCCAAAAGAACGACGATCCAAACGAGGTTATAGTATCTTGTGAGCAATCAAACAGAGCTGAGCGCGCTATACGCAAGTTTGGAGAATTAGGCTACGAAGAAGGACCAAATCCTAGTAAAGATATTATAGTGAAAGAAGGACAAATTTTAGACATCAGTTTTAGAGGAAACATTCAATGTACAAAGGAAGCTGACAAACTAAGACTTATATTCAACACGCATTTTAGAAGCAGGTTGGATTTTAGTGTTGAAGAAATTGAAAAGTTTGCTCAGAAAAGTTTCCACACGTACAGAGGATTTGCACAAGTTTCTTCCGATGTTCTTCATAAAAAACTACATATAATGGAACACCAAACCCCTGGTGCTCCAAAGAAACCCCCACACATAGAAGTTACAAAGGAAAGACTATTACTGACTGAACTACTGATAAATATACCCAAGGTAATATAAAATGTGTTCTCTTTTGTTATAATATTGCACAATGAAAGCAGCCCGATCATTCATTATCATTTGCTATTAATTTTGGGGTATCTACAGACAGTTATATTGGGGAGTACGCAAGTTTTTTTTAAGCTTATGATTGTATTGGTTTGTTTTTAAGAAAAGAGTGGATTAAGGAAGAATGTGATTTATGCTAAAAAGACAGCAGCCTAAAGACTTAATTTACGTCTTTAAAAGTTTTAATAAGATTAAAACCCTTGGTGTCAAAATATGAAAATTACGGTATAACATAAATTACAGTTGCCATTCGTATTTACACATGCATATGACGATGTAAACAACAACGCGAGGATCTTAGATACGTGTTATAAGAATGTTTAAAGTTGAATTAGATACTAAAAAAACATAGTGTTGTTAAGCGAAGTTTTGTTTTTTAAATATTGACATTGGTGATGTAAATTAATCAATAATTGGGGTAATTTAAAAACAAATTTTCATTTTATGACATGTTAGTTAAATCAGGCCATTTATCAACGTTTTATCTACGTTTTATAAGCCCTTTTAACTTTATGTTAATGTAACGATTTTGATTATCCAAGGTTTTATAATTTCATGGTTTTAAACTTTCTTACTTTAAATCATCCTGATTATAATATTTACATACCTCGTATACTTGCATCGATTTAATTTAAATTGAATAAGATTTAAAGATGCATGTATTACTTTGCACATTTATAAGCTGAATTCAAAGTCTACTTAACGTTACGTAATACAAATCATACGGCCATAAATCTTAAATTAGGATCATTACTGAAAGCCAGGTAATGACCTACAAACTACTGAAGCTAAATAAACCGTTAGATTATCCTACTTGGTATACCAGTTAAGACTTTGATCAGAAGGCAACCAAAAATATATTTATAGTAACGATATTGTTTTTAATTGCAGCCTGATCCAGAACCACCCCAGCCTTTGAATACAGCTCCTTTGAAAATACACGTTGAAGGTGAGAAAATGGGACATTTTTACATTGGATGACCATGAGGGCATTACGGTGTATTGCTGTCGCCTAGATTTCCATTACTTAACTTTCGTGTTGGGATTGTAACCGATCTATATTTCTTTTAGAACATACATGTAGATAAATCTTTCAATCAGTTTAATTGAGGCCTGGAGCTGGCATTTCAGTTAACTGCTAGTAGTCTGTTGATATGTCCCACCAACAATAGTAGAGGGGCATTATGTTTTCTGGTCTGTGCCTCCGTTCGTTCGTCCGTCCGTTCGTCCGTCCGTCTGTGCGTCTGTTCGCTTCAGGTTAAAGTTTTTGGTCAAGGTAGTTTTTGAAGAAGTTGAAGTCCAATCAACTTGAAACTTAGTACACATGTTCCCCATGATATGATCTTTCTAATTTTAATGCCAAATTATAGTTTTGACCCCAATTTCATGGTCCACTGAACATAGAAAATGATAGTGCGAAGTTCAGGTTAAAGTTTTTGGTCAAGGTAGTTTTTGATGAAGTTAAAGTTACATCAACTTGAAACTTAGTACACACTATACATGTAACTGTAATTTACAAATATTCATATAATATATAACAACAAACCAGAGTATACTGATTTGTATCACTACAATATAATAGTTATTACGATGAGGTTGAATTCCCTGTCATTTATTTACCATCCACGCACGAACTTGTCTCATAATACTTGTTTTTATCTCGACATTAACCTGATTGTCAGGTATTAAGATGTGATTTTTATTTCTGAGACAAGTGTTTGTGACCATCCACAAGAACTTGCGGTGATGGTCATCCAATTTCAGTACTTCAGTACTTTGATTAATATACTTAGGCAATTCTAAATTACCCTCTCATTTATACTATATAGTAATCATCTTGTCTGCACGCTATAATTTGCATACAAATGGTCATGCCTACTCGAGCAATGAGATGATTCAAATCCTCGTCTTCAACTTATATTATTTCTTGAAATATGTGTTTTATCTAAATATTAAAGATAGTATATGCATAACACTTTTATATAGTTAACTTAAACTTTCAACTCGTACATGTACTAGCGCCGTGTGGCAAATTAACGGAGTACAATACATATGAACTGACTTCTTAACACAGATTTTTACATTAAAACTATAGTACTGAGTAATTCTTTCAATCTTTTTTTTTAATGAAAACCGTGAAACTATTTTTTAAAATTCATTGCTATGCGTTGTTATGAGTGAAGTTCCTGGTGTAAACGATCTTTTGCCATTTATACAGAAAGACGTGATAATAGATCAATTAAAAGGTCGTGTGGTCTCAAAATTTCAATAGTTACACAATATTTGAACAACTGTGTTTAAGAAAAAGTAGAAATACAAATTGTTGTTTTATTCAAATGCAAATAATAACAATATTTATGTATGTTATGTTTCTGTTTAAACACAAGAAAGAGGCTTTTAGCGAGAATAGTACACAGTTTACGAACTTTAAACTTGAACTGAGAACTTGGAAAAGAAAACTTCTGTGCAAA
This sequence comes from Mytilus galloprovincialis, assembly GCA_037788925.1. Classification (NCBI taxonomy): domain Eukaryota; kingdom Metazoa; phylum Mollusca; class Bivalvia; order Mytilida; family Mytilidae; genus Mytilus; species Mytilus galloprovincialis. The sequence continues at coordinate 76,518,445 of CM075340.1, forward strand.
ATGTACTAATGAACAATGAAAATTCTTCTTTTGTTTCAAACAACTTATTTATTTTTTATAAAAAATATACGCAAACATAGGATATTTGTGATGTGTTTGAGCTTTTGGTTTTGCCATATAATTACGAACTTTTCGTTTTGAGTTTTCCTCAGAGTTCTTTTTTTTTTTAATTTTACCTTATATCGTTTAACTTATGAGTAAATGTAAATGGAGGTTATGTATTTTAAACAACGATAGACTACATGTACTTCAAACTCAGAAAACACAAGATTTCGAATCCCAACAGTCATATTCTTCATGAAGAAACAATGACGTAATCTTAGTCTACTGTATGTGAATCTTTTTGAATACCAGTATAACCATTATTTGTTATCATTATTATAGCCCCAAACACGAAGGATGTCCTAGAGTTTGTTGCTAACGAGCTTGGTGATGAATGGAAGATGTTAGCACAGGTATTGAACCTTAAAAGCGTCCGGATTCAAGCTATACTCCGACAGAATACAGCTAATCCGGACCCAAAGAAGATCCGGTATGATATGTTAGTATCCTGGGCAAAGAGAATTCCAAGAAGTGCCAACAAGGTGAGAATTAGCATGAGAGGCAGACCTTTGTACTGACACTTTTGATAACTGAAGCCAGCAAAACAGTATGATGTGCAGGAAATTTTACAATAACATGTTAATTAATGAATACATCTGTTAACTGAAGACAGCAAAACGATATGATGTAAAATTTCAGTTTATCCTGCACGTGTTGATGTATTCCTTATTTCGTTCGAGTCTAATATCATGTTGGTTTTTGATGGTTTGTTTTTTTCATTTATTTTCTTTGTTTTATGTTGTTTTTTCAGTACGGGCAAGTTTTTCTATTGTTAATGGCATATATTCTTATCCGATATTCTGATATTTCTTTATTATAAAGATAAGGAGATGTGTTGTAACTACCAAATGAGACAATTATCCACCAGAGTACAACTAATGATGTAAGCAGCTATTTATCAACGTACGTCTTTAGATTTATGCAAACCCGATATCGTATAGTCAGAACTATGTCATTACCTTAGATGTAACACAACAAAGAAGGAAACGCTTTGGTTCATTAGATAAGCAGGAAGCAAACAATACAACGAAGACGCAGAGTACCAATCTATGAGCATTGATAATTACTGAAACCTAGTTCAAAGCCACTTAAAGTATATACTTATAAATAATCTTTTCCAGACTCATCTATCAGTCAGAACATACAATGTATTTAGTGTTAATAAATTGTAAACACTCGGAGAAATGCATGACTTTGTGGAAAAGCAAACTATAAGTACACAACATCGTTTTTTTTCTGTTTTAGCTTGACATTTTAGCTACAGCATTGACATCTTGTGGACGAAGTGATATAGCCAGTGAACTGAGGGACAAAGACCTGGAATACAAACGAAATATGGCTAAAGCAAATAAAAGTATGTAAAAGTTATACACATTTGGCATAAGAAATATGCTGAGAGCAATAACAGTACAAATTTCGATTTGGTTTAACAAGTAGACAATGAAGCATGTCATGAATGGTATAAAAATGTAGGATATATGTCACAGAGATATTCAGGAAGAGGGGAGGGCCGTAATTGAAAGGGCAATTTAGTCTAGATACATTACAAAAATAAAGAGTAGTGGTAAAAAAAGCTTTATTACAATATGTTAATAAATGTTGTAAAAATAATATAATGTAGACGTGAAGTTGTTTGTTAACTTTACAATCACATGATTTGATTTTGGTTTCTAAATAAGTGAGATGAAAACAGTTTTATATTCAAAGCGTATTGTAAAAAAATCATACAAACTATTTATATTATTAAAGATACACTTTTAAAACGGGCATTTGTGAAAGTGGCACAGAACCCGGATGCTGTCAAGAATTGGATGATAATTGCCAGACGTTTAGGAGTGACTGAGGACCAATTAAGAACCATAGATCAAAGTAAACCGTCAGTTCAGGAAAAGTGCTTCAATAGTTTACAGATATGGCAATCTGTGGTAGGGGAACAAGCTTCCGTCCATCAATTGACAGATCGCCTTAGAAAATGTCGATATCGGCAGCTAGCACGTAAGTTTAACCATCAATTCTGGCGCGTCATGAAATAAAGTACAGTTCTCATAGATTTCCAATGACATATTCAGGGAACTTATGCCAATGATTTTTTTTAGTTTTATTCTATTTTATTGAAAAATTTCAGGTTTTCAAAATTTCAAAAATGATCTTTTGTTATTCGACTATAAACAAAATATGATATTGGTGTGAGTATATAGGTATTGACGAAAAAAGTGATACAAATTAATGATTGCCTAATATATTATATTTATTATTAAATTATTGATTATGAATTAATTGATTTTCGGTTACTAATAACAAAAGTTTTGACAAAATCGTTACAAAAATATCTCAGTTTGATAAGAATATTTATACTTACAATCATGACGCCAATTAGTTTCAGTAGAAGAAAGTTGCAGTCCAGAAGATGAGTATGTATTCAATTCTTTCTCTTAGAAATCAAATGGACCCGAGTGATCTCCCTTCCTATTCTGGTGACTGGCTACCTTTTTGGCTTTCTGTTGTTATTAACACATTGATGCTTTAAACGGAGAATATGTTCTTTTGATTGTGCTCAAAAACATAAGTGAAAAACCTAACTAATCTAACTTGCTGGGTATCATATTGTTTGTATTATACGCTTCAGGTGCAGGCATTTGTCTTGAGTTATAACATTATAGTATATTAAAAGATGAGAGGATTAGTCCATTTTTTTGTCCCTTAAATTCATAAATTCAAAAATGTTAGGTCAAATGTGTCAATTTTAACAGGTCAATGTTTACAATTGATTTATCTGCACCAGTGAGAAACAAATTACATGATATTGAATGCATTGCATAACTTTACCTCTTTATCATCTTCATGTACAAACAATTGTTCTCATAGTTTGTGCCATGATTTTGGTTGCATGGATTCAATGCATTTGGTTGTTTGTAACAAATCCCTTTGGTATCTTTCGCTTAACTTTTGTAGCAATAACTAATTAAAAACGCAAGACTACTTAATCATTTTGATCAATACTAGTGCTGACATATTTAATGTATCCGTACATGTAGTTATCAAGCATCAAGCTGCTGTGTCTGAGTGAGTGTTCCGAGTTAATCTAGATGAGTTCTAAGACACAGGAGATTACTGTTCACTTATATCTACAATTTGATGATACTGAACTAGTACACGTTGTTAAGCTGATGGAGTCGTTATGACTTGTTGTTTAACCACCAAACATCCAGTAGTCCGTCCTTATCACTTATACATATTCATTTCATGCCTTTCATGACCATTTTAATTCGTGAATTTCGCAGTTTTCTTCACATTTTTAGCTCACCTGGCCTAAAAGGCCATGTGAGCTTTTCTCATCACTTGGCGTCCGTCGTCGTCGACGTCGTCGTCGTCGTCGACGTCGTCGTCGTCGTCGTCGTCGTCGTCTGTCGTCGTTAACAATTTTTCAAACATCTTCTCCTCTGAAACTACTGAATGGATTTGAATGAAACTTAACATGATTGTTCCTTAGTATATCCTGCACAAAATGTGCGCTTCGATTTTTGATCCGTCAAAAAACATGGCCGCCGTTACTTAAAATAGAACATAGGGGTCAAATGCAGTTTTTGGCTTATATCTCAAAAGCGAAAGCATTTAGAGCAAATCTGACATGGGGTAAAAATGTTCATTAGGTCAAGATCTATCAGCCCTGAAATTTTCAGATGAATCAAACAAACCATTGTTGGGTTGCTGCCACTTAATTGGTAATTTTAAGGAAATTTTGCAGTTTTTGGTCATTATCTTGAATATTATTATAGATAAAGATAAACTGTAAACAGCAAAAAAGATCAGCAAAGTAAGATCTACAAATAAGTTAATATGACCAAAATTGTCAATTGACCCCTTAAGGGGTTATTGTCCTTTAATGACAATTTTTCACAATTTGTTCATCATATTTGCTAACTTTAAAAAAACTTCTCCTCTGAAACTACTGAATGGATTTGGTTAAAACTTAGCATGGTTGTTCCTTAGATTATCCTGCACAAAGTGTGTGCTTTGAATTTTGATCCGTCAAAAAACATGGCCGCCGTTACTTAAAATAGAACATAGGGGTCAAATGCAGTTTTTGGCTTATATCTCAAAAACGAAAGCATTAAGAGCAAATCTGACATGGAGTAAAAATGTTCATTAGGTCAATATCTATCAGCCCTGAAATTTTCAGATGAATCAAACATCCAATTGTTGGGTTGCTGCCACTTAATTGGTAATTTTAAGGAAATTTTGCAGTTTTTGGTCATTATCTTGAATATTATTATAGATAAAGATAAACTGTAAACAGCAAAAAAGATCAGCAAAGTAAGATCTACAAATAAGTTAATATGACCAAAATTGTCAATTGACCCCTTAAGGGGTTATTGTCCTTTAATGACAATTTTTCACAATTTGTTCATCATATTTGCTAACTTTAAAAAAATCTTCTCCTCTGAAACTACTGAATGGATTTGGTTAAAACTTAGCATGGTTGTTCCTTAGATTATCCTGCACAAAGTGTGTGCTTTGATTTTTGATCCGTCAAAAAACATGGCCGCCGTTACTTAAAATAGAACATAGGTGTCAAATGCAGTTTTTGGCTTATATCTCAAAAACGAAAGCATTAAGAGCAAATCTGACATGGAGTAAAAATGTTCATTAGGTCAATATCTATCAGCCCTGAAATTTTCAGATGAATCAAACATCCAATTGTTGGGTTGCTGCCACTTAATTGGTAATTTTAAGGAAATTTTGCAGTTTTTGGTCATTATCTTGAATATTATTATAGATAAAGATAAACTGTAAACAGCAAAAAAGATCAGCAAAGTAAGATCTACAAATAAGTTAATATGACCAAAATTGTCAATTGACCTTTAATGACAATTTTTCACAATTTGTTCATCATATTTGCTAACTTTAAAAAATCTTCTCCTCTGAAACTACTGAATGGATTTGGTTAAAACTTAGCATGGTTGTTCCTTAGATTATCCTGCGCAAAGTGTTTGCTTTGATTTTTGATCCGTCAAAAAACATGGCCGCCGTTACTTAAAATAGAACATAGGGGTCAAATGCAGTTTTTGGCTTATATCTCAAAAACGAAAGCATTAAGAGCAAATCTGACATGGAGTAAAAATGTTCATTAGGTCAATATCTATCAGCCCTGAAATTTTCAGATGAATCAAACATCCAATTGTTGGGTTGCTGCCACTTAATTGGTAATTTTAAGGAAATTTTGCAGTTTTTGGTCATTATCTTGAATATTATTATAGATAAAGATAAACTGTAAACAGCAAATATGATCAGCAAAGTAAGATCTACAAATAAGTCAATTTGACCAAAATTGTCAATTGACCTCTTTAGGAGTTATTGCCCTTTAAAGACTTTTTTCACAATTTGTTCATCATGTTGACTTACTTTAAAAAATCTTCTCTTATGAAACTGCTGTATCAATTTCAGCCAAACTTAGGCTAAATGAGTTTCAGAGTTTCAGAGTATCTAGTATAAATTTTATATTTCATTTCCTTGTATGTCAAGAAACATAGCTCCTATGGCTAAAATAGAACATAGGAGAAAATGATTTTTTTTTGCTTTTGAAGAAAAAGGACGATTCAAAGAACATTTAAATAAATTGAAAAGCCAAAATAATCATTGATGAGAGATTAAACCAAAAAAATTCAGGTGAGCGATTCAGGCTCTTGAGAGCCTCTTGTTTTTAAAAGTTTTAATACATGCGTTAGTCAAAGTTGATATATGAGAGGGCTGGGCTATTTTACTTTTGTTGCATTTTGCTTCCCATGTATTTACTCATCGTTATAAAAGTTTGCATGGTACTAAGGGTACACGTGTTATTATACAATCTATACAATCGTCAAAATAACTTTTATACATATATAAGCGTATATTAATTTTTATTACAGGAGAAATTGAGACATTAAGTTGAGGATGTTATGAACCATAGAGTTAGATGAACAAATTTTCTGTGATACCGAGATACATTTGCTGATTATCTGTGATACAGTTAGATATGCTGTTCATCTGTGATACCAGAACTAGTCTTACCATTTCTGTCTCTTCAGAACTTTGCTCTTATAGATACATGTATATACTCTTATGCAGACAGTGCATCTAAACATTTGTAGGAACTCCTACACGTATATGTATATGATTAAATATATCATTAATATGATAGCATTTTATAGCAATTTGTATACATTGATGGCTTCCTTTCAATGAAACTGGTTATTAGAAATAAGCATACTTTTGTTATTTATAATCGATGCTTAATATCTCATATTACCTTTTTGCTATAGAAAAATGAATAATCCTTTGAATACATTGAAGGTTCATGAATATTCATGAAATCTAAGTTGGTTGAGGGTTCAGTGTCACATAGATACACATGTTATGGCATTTTGTTTCAATTATTAAATGCTTGCCATTTTGTATGCATTTATTCGATAGCTTATGAATATTTTTTACTTTATAATACTTATATTTATAGAAGTTTATATATCCTATATTAGTTTTCTATATAATTTACATGCTTATTACATGCAATATTTATGAATTTATATAGTTTTATTCTTATGAAAGCACCGTACTGTGATATTGAAAAATAAAATGTTGCAATAAGCTTCGTGATAGTTTACGTTCATATTAATTCATAATAACAAGTGTCATCGCATTAGACACAGTCATGTAGAATGTCTCTTACATAATAACAAGTGTCATCGCATTAGACACAGTCATGTAGAATGTCTCTTACATAATAACAAGTGTCATCGCATTAGACACAGTCATGTAGAATGTCTCTTACATAATAACAAGTGTCATCGCATTAGACACAGTCATGTAGAATGTCTCTTACATAATAACAAGTGTCATCGCATTAGACACAGTCATGTAGAATGTCTCTTACATAATAACAAGTGTCATCGCATTAGACACAGTCATGTAGAATGTCTCTTACATAATAACAAGTGTCATCGCATTAGACACAGTCATGTAGAATGTCTCTTACATAATAACAAGTGTCATCGCATTAGACACAGTCATGTAGAATGTCTCTTACATAATAACAAGTGTCATCGCATTAGACACAGTCATGTGGAATGTCTCTTACAAAATCCTTCATGTTTTACACTCAAGAATAAAATCCTCATTTTTGCATTTGGTATTTAAAATCTTGATTTTAGTTTACTCATCGTTTACATTATTTTCTTTCTCCCATTGAACATTATAATAAATGTGTTTTGTGTATTATTGAGTGATTTTAGTTTTGTTGCTTTTCAACAGATTACGCGGTACCGGCGCTTAATAAATACAGAGACTTGTATGCCCAGAGTTGGTCACGGTGATACATGTACGTCAAAGTAGTTTTTATTCGTAAAAAATCAAGCTACATTTGTTGATTTTGCATGAAATAAGATTCTTATTGATATCGCATCTTCCCGTCTTTAAATATGGATAACAATATCCTTTTACTCCGAACATGAATCTAAATACCCTTGCTTAAAATTAGCTACAGATATATGTCTGATGCATGTAGAAGAAAAAAAGTTAAAACACAAAAATACTGAACTCCGAGGAAAATTCAAAAAGGAAAGTCCCAAATTAAATGGCAAAATCAAAAGTCCAAACACATCAAACGAATGGATAACAACTGTCATATTCCTGACTTGGTACAGGCATTTTTTTATTTAGAAGTTTATTTAAAAAATGGAAAACAACACGTTTTATAATTTATTGCGTCCGAAGCGCTTTTCTGGATTTACCTTCATCAGGAACGCTCAAAGCCAAACATTTGAAATCCGAAGATGTATAAGTACCGAAAATCGTTGAAGAGCTTTATGTCAAAAATACCTAAAATAAATAGCCAAATTCATCTAAAGCCAACTTTGCCTGAGGGAGTTGAAACCTTAGTTTCATAATAATTTCAAAATTTATAAACAGACAATTTTAGTAAAGTTTGTTAAATCATGTCAGTACCGAAGCACTGACTACTGAGCTGATGATACCCTCGGGGACTGATAGTCCACCAACAGAGGTATCGACCCAGTGATGTAAAAAATGGAAAACAACACGTTTTATAATTTATTGCGTCCGAAGCGCTTCTCTGGATTTACCTTCATCATGAACGCTCGAAGCTAAACATTTGAAATCCGAAGATGTATAAGTACCGAAAACCGTTGAAGAGCTTTATGTCAAAAATACCTAAAATAAATAGCCAAATTCATCTAAAGCCAACTTTGCCTGAGGGAGTTGAAACCTTAGTTTCATAATAATTTCAAAATTTATAAACAGACAATTTTAGTAAAGTTTGTTAAATCATGTCAGTACCGAAGCACTGACTACTGAGCTGATGATACCCTCGGGGACTGATAGTCCACCAGCAGTGGTATCGACCCAGTGATGTAAAAAATGGAAAACAACACGTTTTATAATTTATTGCGTCCGAAGCGCTTTTCTGGATTTACCTTTATCAGGAACGCTCAAAGCCAAAAATTTGAAATCCGAAGATGTATAAGTACCGAAAATCGTTGAAGAGCTTTATGTCAAAAATACCTAAAATAAATAGCCAAATTCATCTAAAGCCAACTTTGCCTGAGGGAGTTGAAACCTTAGTTTCATAATAATTTCAAAATTTATAAACAGACAATTTTAGTAAAGTTTGTTAAATCATGTCAGTACCGAAGCACTGACTACTGAGCTGATGATACCCTCGGGGACTGATAGTCCACCAGCAGAGGTATCGACCCAGTGATGTAAAAAATGGAAAACAACACGTTTTATAATTTATTGCGTCCGAAGCGCTTTTCTGGATTTACCTTCATCAGGAACGCTCAAAGCCAAACATTTGAAATCCGAAGATGTATAAGTACCGAAAATCGTTGAAGAGCTTTATGTCAAAAATACCTAAAATAAATAGCCAAATTCATCTAAAGCCAACTTTGCCTGAGGGAGTTGAAACCTTAGTTTCATAATAATTTCAAAATTTATAAACAGACAATTTTAGTAAAGTTTGTTAAATCATGTCAGTACCGAAGCACTGACTACTGAGCTGATGATACCCTCGGAGACTGATAGTCCACCAGCAGAGGTATTTAACGGTACACAAAAACAATATAGTACCTTAATGTGAATTCATTGGGTACATGTACACAAATCAACATGGGTACAATCTATATTAGCAATGCTATTATCAGCCACATTCGTTATCCGATTGATTCTTTGTAATACGCCTTTGCTTCATAACTTAAAACAAAAACACCTTTTATTTAACATTAAAAGGGTATATGAAGTATTATATATCTTACAGCAAACCGACAAGACAACATCAAAAATCATCTTTAGGTCAACATACAGTATTCAGTTTTATTCATACTATAATGAAGATTTATACTAAAAGTCTATACAATAAGACAAGCTCTAAATCGCGTCGTCAATGAACAGATTGTTTTAGATAATAATATATCGAGTCTTAAAGGAAACAACTCGACCCTAAACAAAGCTAAAATAAAACTTTCCCCCTAGGAATCGACACTATATAAGCATGTACTGCTTTTTATAAACTGTTTAAACATATTTTTACGTGCGAAGGGGAGTAATTGGAATAACTTGAAATATTTTACCGTCAGGCAATAAAGGTGGCACGGTAGTATTTGCTTTCTGTAACTAAGGTTGCTCTTTTGTGTACCCTACTTACTTAAATCAATGTATTTGAATAGTGTGGTTGGAAAAAAATACAGTATCAACTGAACATATTTTCCCAAACTGAGGGACGAATCAGGTGTAGAAAAATATGAAATAATTTTACATACAAATAATTTTTTGAAAATTATTTTAAATTTTGTATTTACTGCATGATAAAAGACAAAATCAAGCTCAAAAGACGAACATTGGTACACTGCTTTACAAAGCACTATCAAGTTTTGTGCCGATTTTTATGCGGAAGATGATATATGTGAAAAACCCTTGAGACCGAATTGTTCATACTTTAATATGTAACTTGACGCGGAGTGGGATTGTTTTATTTTTCGAATGAAAATTAACGTGACATAATCAAATTAAAGGTTCGCATCGTATTCTTCAACGCTGTGTTAGTGAAGGTCCAACTTAATAATTATCATTTAATTACGTCTAAAAAGAGGCAAAAATACACCCGACAAAAAAATAAATACTTCGAGATATAGACTTATTTGCATATGAATCTAAGCACTCTATAGATTTTAAGTGATGAGCTAATTAAATAATTAATTGGGTGCGGTTTAACGTCGCGATACAGCACATGCAACATCATTCGAAGTACTCAAATAATTGTTATCTTTTCTGAACTTGTCTATTTATTTTAGCATCATGATTTGTTTGACCGTAACGGAATATTGGTTGTGTCGTAGATGACAAAAGATAAGGTGATATGATAATGTGTTTGAGCTTTTGAATTTGCCATTAGTTACGGGACTTCAAGATTTTAATTTTCTTAGGGAGTTCTGTATTTTTGTAATTTTACTTGTTCTTCCTATCGTATACGTAACCACACACCGCTCCCCTATTCGGCACTTGTGACTTTGCCTAATGCGATTACTAGATTTTCTCTTTCGAGGATACCGTTACGGGTGCCAAAATGTGGACCAGGAGTTGCAGACTTATCCGGAACATTTTTACATCTTGAAGCACATCTGCATTTTTTTGTGGCTGGTTAAATTTTATATTAGGTTTTATGTGTAATGTTTTATTATTTTTCAGACTGTCTGTGAGTAATTTGTCAGTCTTATGCCAATTGAATAACTAGAAAAACTAGACATAATATAATCCAGTGACATCACAAACGTGTGTAAAAGTCGTCCATTTAAGGTAGCACAATACAAAGATTTTTTTACTTCCAATCCCCAACCTTTAAAATGTTGTAACTTTCTTAAAACTGCATATATATTAATAAAAGAGGTATATGCAGATAGATAAAAGAATAATCTTTTTAATGAATGCAATATTTTTGTTATGCAATCATTATGTAATCACTTATATATATTATGCAATTAGTGGCAGAATCTTGGTCAGTTCACTTGAATGAATTTCGCTCGTTCATCTCTTTAGCTACATAAGAAATTTGAACGTTATCTTAATCAGCACAGCAGGAGCTTCAAAAGCATGTCTTTAATTATCGCTATCGTATTCCATTTTCTCATAAATTTGTAATTAGTGTAAACATCCTTACCACATAAAAGTAGACTAGATATCATTGAGATGGGAGCCATCTCTGTGGGCCCCGCTGTGAATAATGTGCATTAAAAAATTGTATCTTTACCATAGGACATGGGTTTGTCAACTGAAATCAAAGTTTTTGACCTTGACCTTTGACCTATGAAGTTGTAAATAAATTATGACACACCCTTTGGTGTTGGTTTATAAACATGTCAAGTATAAACTTTGAAATGATAAAGGTTCTCAAGATATAGAGCGGACACGATCTTTACCATAGGACATGGGGTTGTCAACTGAAACCAAAGTTTTTGACCTTGACCTTTGACCTAGGAAGTTGCACATAAATTATGACACACCCTTTGGTGTTGGTTTATATACATGTCAAGTATAAACTTTGAAATGATAACGGTTCTCAAGATATAGAGCGGACACAATCTTTACCATAGGACATGGGGTTGTCAACTGAAACCAAAGTTTTTGACCTTGAACTTTGCCCTAGGCAGTCGTTCATAAATTATGACACACCCTCTGGTGTTGGTTCATATACATGTCAAGTATAAACTTTGAAATCATAACGGTTCTCAAGATATAGAGCGGACACGATCTTCACCACAGGACACAGGGTTGTCAACTGAAACCAAAGTTTTTGACCTTGACCTTTGACCTAGGAAGTTTTACATACATCATGACACACCCTCTGGTGTTGGTTAAAATGGATGTCAAGTATAAACTTTGAAATCTTAACGGTTCTCAAGATATAGAGCGGACACGATCTTCACCACAGGACACAGGGTTGTCAACTGAAATCAAAGTTTTTGACCTTGACCTTTGACCTAGGAAGTTTTACATACATCATGACACACCCTCTGGTGTTGGTTAAAATGGATGTCAAGTATAAACTTTGAAATCATAACGGTTCTCAAGATATAGAGCGGACACAAAGTTAAAGTGTTACGGACAGACGGACAGACGGACGGACGGACGGACAGACGGACGGACAGACGGACAGACGGACGGACGGACAGACTGATCACTATAGGGCGACCCGCCTTAGTCGGCGGGGCCCTAATAATGTATGATTAGGTGTAAAATTTGATCTATACATTCTATCCAAAATCTGAGACCTCCTTTTGTAGATAATGACTCCAGGAACAACATATAATAAAATCAACCCTCTAGGGAGATCCATGAAGAAGCTAATTTCAATTGAAAGTGGAAATTTGTTGTAAAATTTTGTAGACACAGTTATCATTATAATTGATTGTTGTATGATACTAACATTGCATTTATTTGAAAGAATAGTCTGTTAGCTATCCATGGATACCACCATTATAAATTTTCAAGCATTATAACTAAAGTTACAGTATTTTAAAACTGGGGAATTGAAGGGTTAACATCTTTGTATTGTGCTACTTTAATTGTTACTGCTAAAATAGTTATTTAAAAATATTAAGTTATGTTGCGTTTTAAAATGATATAAAAATGATAAATTCTAGTCATACTATTATGTACACCTTACTAATTCATTCAACTTCTGTCCGCTTTGTGAGATAGCAAAACCACTATCTATTAAACTAGACGACAAAACTGTTATCTCTAGAACTAAACTGACCCTTAAATTGAACATTGTGTTGAATACGTAGTTTATTTTGAAATGCAGTCTTTTGTAAGTCTTCTTTTGAGTTTTACTTTAGTAATGGCGGTGAGGTGCTATGACCTTCAAACTCTTTGGGATAAAATGGAAGCGAACGAAAAAATTACTACGAACGAGATTGCTAGACTAAATCAGGAAGTTACTAGATTGCGATCGAATGAAAAAAGACAGGTGGCAGAAATATCTCATCTGAGAACAGAAGTTAATAATTTGAAGTTATGGAAAGAAATAAATGAAAAACTTAGCGGTAAGAATATTCCAAATAATGATTTTGTAATTCTTAAAATACATGTATGGCTCAGATCCTTATAAAACCATGTCTAATTGTCGAAATTGACTGTTAGAAGTATACCGACTTATATAGTTCATGAATAAACGATTTACACGGACCTCTTCATACAAAAAAGTGAAATAATAAAATTACCGAACTCCGAGGAAAATTCAAAACGGAGAGTCCGTAATCATTTGGCAAAATCGAAATCTCAAACACATCAAATAAATAGTAACAAACATGTAGATGTAGGCTGTCAATAAGAAAGAATGAAGAAATAGTTTAGCATCATACTATCTTGTTTCACTTTTCAGAACCACAGAATCGATTTGAAAGACTTTTGCTTCCAAACTCTCATCCAGACGCTGGTATCGCATTTTCAGCTTACAAATCTTCTTCATTTAATGCCGCATCGTTTGGAAAACATAGGGAACTTGTTTATGATAAAACGGAATGCAATGTTGGTAATGGCTATAGTACATTTACGGGCACTTTTACTGCTTCCATCTCAGGAACATATGCATTCACTTGGACAACTTGTGCTGGTAGTGATAATGGTGCGATCGGAATAGAATTAGTCATTAACAATATGGTTCATGGCCTATTGTGGACCGATTCCCAAACACCAGGAGACGAGGAATGCTCAACCGGATTTATCATACGTACTCTCAATACGGACGATGTTGTTTTCACCAGATCACAAAATAGCACTACTGCTCATTTAGGTACGATTCGAAGTGATCCGTATATGAGAACAACATTCTCTGGTTGGCTTTTGTTCTAATAAATATTAAATGAAACAATACGTTTGCTTAGTTAGTGTTTACACTAAGTCATATATAATGGCTCACGATATGTAGCCTAGCCGGCGAAATGTGGTAACGTTCCCTTGTGACGTTACGCACAACGTTACTCGACGTAGTTTCCTATCATGATTTTCTTGATAGAGGTTTGCTGCTCACAAGGAAGCTATTAAACCAAGAGTTCCAAATGGTGAAGTTGAAATCATCCCTTCGTAAATTTTACGGACGCCATCACGAGTTGGTTGACCGTTATGGAATAACCGTTTCACAAATGATATCGGATATGTTCCTTACGTCGTAACTACAATCCCCTTCCCTTTCATGAATATGACCTACCGAATTAGACTATTTACCGGATTTGTAATCACTTAAGCAACACGACGGGTGCCACATGTGGAGCAGGATCTGCTTACCCTTCCGGAGCACCTGAGATCACCCCTAGGTTTTGGTGGGGTTCGTGTTGTTTATTCTTTAGTTTTCTATGTTGTGTCGTGTGTACTATTGTTTTTCTGTTTGTCTTCTTTATTTTTAGCCATGGCGTTGTCAGTTTGTTTTAGATTTATGAGTTTGACTGTCCCTTTGGTATCTTTCGTCCCTCTTTTTTTAATTATTTCACCCGACTTCTGTACAAAACGCCAAAGCTTTGCACAAATACAGTTGTCATTAAGATGTTTAACTTCTTATTTAGAAATTTTTTTATTAAATATTTTTATATAAATAAGGCCGTTATTTTTCTCGTTTGAATTGTTTTACATTGTCTTATCGGGCCTTTTATAGTTGACTATGCGGTATGGGCTTTGCTCATTGTTGAAGGCCGTACGGTGACATAAAGTTGTTAATGTCTGTGTCATTTTGGTCTTTTGTGGACAATTGTCTCATTGGCAATCATACCACATCTTCTTTTTTATATGTATACATGACTGATTATATATTTTTGACTAATAAACTTTATTTCCTCATAATCTTATTGAAAATATATATTTCAAGTATTTGTCACTGCCCATGCATGTCAATTGTTGCAAAATGCATATAGCCTATATGATGCTTAGGATTCCGTCATCACAAGTATCTTAGTCTAGGCATGTACATCGTGTGGAAACAGCCAGTATCAAGTACTTTATAAGTATATATGTTATCAACCGCCTTTAACTGTAGTTTTCGAACTATAAATAGCGAATAATTTTATGGTCTTTTTATCCGCACTATCAACATCCCAAATATGTGTCTTTCAAAAAAATTATAATGTTTGTGGATGCGTGGAAATGACTGTTAGTGTATACAACAAACATTCGTTTAAGCAGGTACATACATGTTTCTAGGTTCCAAAGTCGAAAAGATATTATTTATCAAAAACTTCTACGCCTTTAAGATCAGCACATAGTTTACAACTATATGATTAAAGTCAAATTTTCTTCGTGATTTATTACCTTTTCAGAGAAATTATTAAAAAATATCTCCAAAAAATATAATTTTTATTATTACACAGAACATAATAAATGCTATATAGCAAATGACACAAATTTGAAATGCTAAACTTTCAGTTAATGGAAAATAGAATTATATATAAATTACGTTACATTTCATATGTTCCGTGCAAAAAGCGTTCAATTTGGACGTGGTAACATTTACAAACACGGACAAATTGATGAACATTTAGCGTTTTCTTAACATTGAAGACTTAAACAAAATCTTCAAACAAATAACATTTCAGTAGTAACATAGTTCATTTGTCTGTCACAAATTTAAAATAGCCTAAATTAGCATGGTACTGAAAAACCTTGAACAATTGCTCTATGGTAACTTTTAAGGGAGACACGGAAAATACTGAAAAAAGTAAAGCGAGAGAAAGTGTGTTAGAAAAAAAAACGTGTTCGTAAAATTCAATCAAATTACATTTTCATGTAGAGGTGGCGAACCCTTTCTATCATTTATGTGAACATATTGTAATATCGTAGTGCTTGCTTTCATTTTCGTATACTCGAAATTTCAAATCTTACAGCTTTATTAAATGTCGAAAATGGCCGCCATATTGCGAACTAACATGATATTTACCGTGACCTTCTACACTATGAACATGATCATATTATATCCCACAAGTACAAATTTCATAGGAATCCATTCAGTAGTTTGGGTTTTTTCTTCGATTATATTTGGGTGGTCAGTTATTGTTGTTACGTCTTACACGGCAAAAATTGCAGTATGAACGCGTAATCATTGCTTAATTATGTAATAATACATAACATTAAAGTTATTAAAATCAGGTTTTATTTAATTTCGATTCCAATGATGAATCAAGACAAGTTACAATTTAATAATAGGCAGAAATGATATGTTTTTGTCCTACTGTTGCACCAAGAAATGATCAAATGAAACATAGACCTAATACCGTGCGTAACGTCTGTATCATTCGAAATAGCCAATAATCATTTTATTATACTGTAAGGGAAAATTATAATTGACGCAAAATAAGTTTCCCTAACAGTCGACATACGTTACAGTTATTTTTGTAGACTGTAGTTTGTATTTTGCTCGTTTTTCGTGTTTTGCAATGTCATTGTTAGTTCGTATTCGACCTTTGAATTTTGACTATTCCATAATATCTTCCGCCTCCCACTTTATTGCGATTTAAATAACATGTGTATCATAGAAAAAATCTACAACAACACTGTAATGATATTATAGTTCGGAGTATGAAATGAGGCAAAATAATAGCTATTAAGTTGGAGGAGAAATGCTTCTATCATTGGTGTTGATATGTTTTATTAAGAAGTAAAAAAAGGTTTCATCCATAAAAAGTAGTGTACAAAAATACCGAACTCTGAGGAAAATTCAAAACGGAAAGTCCCTAAGCAAAAAGCAAAGTCAAAAATCAAACACATCAAACAAATGGATAACAACAGTCATATTCCTGACTTATTTCTTAGTTATTATTAAATAGTTCGTTTCTTTATATATTGGCGTTTGTTTTTGTTGCACTTCCGTGTTTCAGTTATTCTTTTGTTTTCCTTTCATAGTTGCTGTGTTTCAGTTTGTTTCCAGATTTGTTTTCTCACAATCGATTTATGAATTTTGAACAGCGGCATACTATTGATGCCTTTATTTGGTATGGGCATTTTCTCATGTAGAAAATGGTGAATTTAATATGGTTTTATAGCTAGCTAAACCTCCTACACGTAACGTTAGACTAGTAAGATTTGGAAAAAGACAAATAAAAGATGGTTGAATTCGACCCAATTTTTTATTTACGAATATAGATCGTAACTTCGGCTGAACTTTCATCAATACAGTGACAGCATGCAAACTAAGTGTTACATTTTAACGTTGCGTCGTTTGTTTTCTCTTATTTTTTAGTGTAAATTCACATTGCGATAAGACGTGTCACGGTACTTGTCTATCCTTAATTCATGTATTTGGTTTTGATGTTATATT
Source organism: Mytilus galloprovincialis (assembly GCA_037788925.1). Classification (NCBI taxonomy): domain Eukaryota; kingdom Metazoa; phylum Mollusca; class Bivalvia; order Mytilida; family Mytilidae; genus Mytilus; species Mytilus galloprovincialis. The sequence continues at coordinate 76,535,894 of CM075340.1, forward strand.
TATTATTCTCGTGGGATTTTGTCTGATGCTTGGCCCTTTTCGGTGTGTTACATTGTAGTGTTGTGTCGTTGTTCTCCTCTTATATTTAATGCGTTTCCCTCAGTTTTAGTTTGTTACCCATTTTGTTTTTTGTCCATGGATTTATGAGTTTGAACAGCGGTATACTACTGTTGCCTTTATTAACCACTGAAACGTATGACCAGATCGACACAAATTACAAACAGAGCGAGACAGGATTCGTCCAGACAACTAATTTATAAACGGTTGATGATTAAAAACGTATTTGTATCAAGATGCGTTCCAACATAAACATGTATCTCTTAATTACACTATAGTAGTAAGATTTGGAACAAGACAAATAAAAGATGGTTGAATTCGACCCATTTTTAATTTACGAATATAGATCGTAACTTCGGCTGAACTTTCATCAAAACAATGACAGCATGCAAACTAAGCGTACCAGGTAGAATCCATTTAACCATTAAAACATACGACCAGATCGACACAAATTACAAACAGAGCGAGACAGGATCCAGACAACTAATTTATAAACGGTTGATGATTAAAAATGTATTTGTATCACGATGCGTTCCAACATAAATATATATCTCTTAATTACACTTTAATTTGATGAATTTCGTGGGTGAATTAATATTTCAAATTTCTAGGGTACATTTTTATGCTTATGTCGTGGAATGTTTGGTCCTCAGTGTTCTTCGATTTCGTTCTTTGTTTGATGAAAATACATCTTCCGAAGTTATGCACCATGAAGAACTATATTCACCGAAAGGTTATTTCCGAAAAAATCTTTGGAAATATGTTTAAATGTAAAGGTTCAAAAAAGAAGATCAATCAGGCAGAATTTTTACCTATTCTGTAATATGATTATGTTATTCGTGAAATGCAGCGTGCATCTCCTCCTTCGTAATAAACCAGAAGCATAAGTCATTGAGAGGTCAACAACAAACAGGTTTTACCTTATAGACAGGTGTCCAATTAATGCAAGTAATACAATTGAGAATGAAAATGGGGGATTGTGTCAATGAGACAACAAACTATCCTTAGAGCAGAAAACAGCCGAAGGCCAACAAGTATGCAAGTAAGCAAGTATGCCAAAATCTAGTTACCCTTCCCCAAAAAAGGATTTGAATAAGTTGTAGAAGTTATTTAATGCCAGATTCTAAAACAAATCACAAAGAATAAGACATATGATGACTTAATACAACATTGACCAGACACCGGAAAATATTACAGAGTGATACTCGATTTTTTAAATCTCAAACGTTATATTACATTATGTTCATATATTGAGATGTTACACGTAATGCAAATGTTTGACCCCGCCACATCTCATTGTGCGATTTGCAAATGCTGAACTTTCTATTGTCTTACACATGTTACACAAAGGAAAGGTTGGTATTATATTTTTGTTTTCTTTAGCTAGACTTTTTAGATTTGAATGCAATTGTTGACCACTTTACATGCGGAACACGGTTTATGATAGTGTTACCAATAAACTTAGTAGACCTTGAACAGAACGAGTGTCTAATGGAACGTGACACTGTATTCACGTGAATTAATGTCTCAAAGCAGATTCAATCCAACGTGAAAAGGTCTTAAATCTTGTGTTCCGACTGGTTGACCTTGATCACAAAGGGACTAGTAATCAAACACTACTGCATTTAGTAGTTACTCCTAATACTTCTAAAATAGAAAGTGATAAATATACCAGATCTTTCTCAGCTGACGTTGTGTAAATATAACTTTTGTGGGGGGCATATTCAAGTTTAAACAATGAGCATTGGTGTACTGCTTTACAAAGCAGTATCAAGTGTTCAATTGTACCGATTGTTATGCAGAAGACAATTCTAGTTAACGGATGTCTATTTCAAATGACATATCATATCGGTTAATCATTGTAAGAGTAGAAATTAACAACTTGAACTGCAAATACTAAAATTAGTATACGTTTACTGGTTATAATGTAAATTTTATTGACTGATCAGGAACAGTTTTGACGAGATCCGTACATTTGTCTTTGAATGGCACCTCGAGATAAAATCAGTCGTGATTTGTTGTATCGTGACGAAGCGGCAGCTTTAACATTAACCAATCTTTCTAACCCTGACTGATAAGAGAAAGCTGGAACACGAAAAACATAAACATTAAACCTGAGCCTATTGTCATTAAAAAGTACTTTATTTGTGATTTTTTTCTCATAAATTAGTCTATTAGTGTTTTTGTTTGAATTCTATTTCAGATTTTGAGATAACGGAGCCATTTACAGTTGAATCTATGGTATTGGTTTTGCTCATACGTTACTGTTGTAGTACGATGACCTATAGTTTTGATCGCCTGCCCCACCTTTTAGACACCATACTTTCATTATGTTTATCTCTAGAAGTAAACTGACCTTAAACTAGATTCGTTGTTGATAATCACAAAATGCTTTCTTGTGCAAGTCTTCTCTTAGGTTATACCTTAGTTAATGTGTGTGCGCAGGGGTATGATATTCAAACCCTTTGGGCTAAAATGGAATTGTATGAAGCGAACGAAAAAGTGATGATGAGCGAAATAATTAGACTGAACAAGGAAATTACTGAAATACGATTGAATGAAAAAGTCTGATGATAGAAATTAACAATTTAAAATTATGGAAAGGAACGGTTGAAGCTCTGACGGGTAATTATACCAATTATTTATTTTACGCAGTAAGAAAATAAAACTTCCTTGTTTTAAATTAGAAAAAAACCTACAGCATAACATTTAAATAATATTTAAATGTTTATTTTATTACACATTCAAAATGGCTGTACTTATTATATAAGGTGTTTATAATGTCCTTATAGAGGTCTCATTTCATTTTTTAGAAGATGATAATGATGAAACCAGGTTCAACCCACCATTTTTCCCTTTAAAAATGTCCTGTGCCAAGTCAGGAATATGGCCATTGTTATATTATAGTTCGTTTCTGTGTGTGTTACATTTTAACGTTGTATTTCCGTTATGTCGTTTGTTTACTATAAGACGTGTCACGGTACTTATCTATCCCAAATTCATGTATTTGGTTTTGATGTTATATTTGTTATTCTCATATGATTTTGTCTAATGCTTAGTCCGTTTGTGTGTGTGTGTGTGTGTGTGTGTGCTACATTTTAATATTGTATGGGTGTTCAGCAATCTCCTCTTATATTTATTGCGCTTCCCTCAGTTTTAGTTTGTTACCCCGATTTTGTTTTTTGTCCATGGATTTATGAGTTTTGAACAGCAGTATACTACCGTTGCCTTTATTTATCCCAATTCAACCGGCAAACAATTTAATTTTTCTCAAAACCACCTTTTAAACCAGCCACTGGGTATCACAATTATTTAGCACAGTTTAATAAAACTATGCTTAAATCAATTGACAAAAAAATGAAACGTATGAAGTCCTTAACTCCACAAATATCAAACAATTCAAACGAGAAAACTTATTTTGATTCATCAATCTGTCAACAAATTCACTTGCAAATTTTACCTTTGGATTTATTAAGCATGTATGAAGAAAGTGTGTGCCAATGATCTTTTCATTTATTCAATAACACGGTAACTGTATGTCAAACTACCCTGGGTTTAGGTAAAAATACCATGGGGTCAAGTTTTGGTTAATGCAAAAGAATACGACAACAATACAAGTAAAGCTCAGTTGATTATACATATATGCCTTTTTGACAGTTCCAATGATCCAATACCTTTTATGTTGTGTTTTGAAACTGTTTATCTCATAGATATACAAAAGGTGTTATACAATGATATTTCATGTCTTATGATGACCAAAAACATTTAAAAAAAACTTTAGATGTCCTCTTCTTATAATGCTTTTGTAAAAAGTTATTGTTTCGACTGAAGCTGTATATTTTTTACGATATTATTTGTGTTAAAGCTTCTGAACAATCTTAATGTGTATTGCTAGATTTGTGTATTTTTTCCTACTACAGCATATTCTACATTGCTACCGTTTTCCGGTGTTACATCTTTCATGATCGTATATAGCCTTGCACTCTTGTCTACCACTGCATACTCGGTATTCAGGGAAGTCGCATGTTCTGTATTTTCACCAATTTTTTCTCTCTTGTTTACCACTGCATACTCTGCATTATTTCCTGTACCCGGTGTTACGTGTTCTACTTTGTAGCCTAGTTCTTTCTTTTTTAATGTTGTTGTACATTTCGGTTGAATTCCTGATTTCGATTTGTGTTTGCTATTAGAAATGACGTTTTCATCAATTGAAATGTAATCGCAATCAATGTTTTGCGTATCGTTCACTACCTGTCTCTCTTCTAGTTCTACTGTGTGATAATTACCATCCATAATATCACATTGTTCACTTGTTTGGTACATAATGTTACGCTTCAGTCCTTCAGAATCATAAGCAGCACCATTTGCTGACTTCATGTGGGTTAGTTCTTTACTATTAGTAGCAATTACTTGATCATTATGTCGTTTTCTCCTACAAGGATGAAAAATAGATTCACAATCATTATTTATTTGTAAATATATGCACTTCTAAAGACATTTTAGCAATAAATCAAAATAGTTGCAAATTGAATTAAATCAATATTTATTTAATCTGTTTTGAGAGGTTCAGCTACATATAAAACAAGAGTTAATCCACCATTATCTGCATAAATAAATGCCTGTATCAAGTTAGAAATATGACAGTTGTTATCTATTCGTTTGATGTGTTTGAGCTTTAGATTATTATGTCATTAGATTAGAGACTTTCAGTTTTGAACTTCATCGGAGTTCAGTTTTTTTTTTGTAAATTTACTTTTTATAAATTAAAGATCAGTGACATTGACTGACTCCTACTTCTAAACCGGATTTGTTCTCTTTGTAAGTTATACAAGATATTAAATCATGCCAGTTTATTGTGGCCATAATCCTAGCTCAAATTTGTGTCACAAAAAGGTTCACTGGTGTAGATAAACGCTGGTTTCATGATCATTACCACTGGTTAAATCGGAACCTTTTGTGTGTGTGTGTGTGTAGAATTATAATGACTTTCTCTCCTTTGTTCGTCTTATAAGTCAATTTTTCTTTTGTTTTATTTCTTCATGGACTGTTTCGTGCTGTGTCGAATTTTGATATTGCAGAAAGAAAATGTGAGTACTAGTAAGTAGTAATATTCAAATGACAAACATATCTACGAACTATACTTCTTATACCAAAATCGTTATTTTACTGTATATTACAGTCTTTTTATTTTCATTGTTTTGTTACACCACTGTCCCAGGTTGTAGAGGGCTTGGGATCACGCTAACATGTTCAACCCCGCCACATTCTGTATATATGTGCCTGTCCCAAGCCAGGAGCCTGTAATTCAGAGGTTGTCGTATGTGTATGTGTAACATATTTTTTTTCGATCTTTTTTGTACATCAATTAGGCCGTTATTTTTTTTTCCGTTTAAATTATTTTACATTGGTCATTTCGGAGCCTTTTATAGCTGACTATGCAGTATGGGCTTTTTTGAAGGCCGTACGATGACCTATAATCGTTAATTTCTGTGTCATTTGGTACCTTGTAAATCATCAATAAACGACAACATATATTTGACATTTTCCAATCTTTGACCTTGATGCAATAATTACTGCTTATTTTACTTAAACCTAGAATTGATTTGCAAACACCAACAAAGATGTTATCAATAGAGCTTAGTTAATCAAATTAGTATTGGCTGCTCTACTCTGATATGTTAATATTTTTCAAAGCAGTCTGAAATATTATCAAAATAAATTAAAATTGGCTTAATTAAAGATTTAACAACTTTTTTTATTCATATTCATAGGAATATTTTCAATATTGTTCCAAAATTTTATTTTGTGAGTAATTGAGGTTTTTTGTAAAACAAAGGGGGGTTTTCAAATGTCGCGCCGTAGAAACTATATATTTATGATTATAGCATAAAACGTCACACACAATTGCAAGACGAAAAATGTAGCATGCGCTCGTGTCGCTGCTATAATTGGTACTGTTTTCTAGCTCAAGAGTGATTATTTTATTGAAATGTGTATCCATAATGTCTGGGTGTCCTTGTGTTGTATATCGAAAATACTCACCAGGTATACATAAACACTACAACTAGTGCTATGACAAACACAAAAGCACCAGCGCAAGCACCAATGATAACATACTGTGTCGAGAAAGCATCTAGAGATAAGAAATGAATGACATGTGCCGTATACTAAACAGTCAGTATTCTACTTTGTCAAACGTGTCTCCCCAATTGTTTTAAATCATAAAAATTGAAGCTATGATTGTAGGGATGATGTGCTATAACTTTAACTCTTGAACACTGGTAACATTATACAGATATTTTAATTACGACTCTTGTATAACAACTGGATGTGTTTTAGGGCTAATCTATTAACTTGTTATAAAACACAATTTAATGTACTTTTAGGCCTTAAGCCAACATAAAACTACTACCTGCTCGGCGGGAAAATAAAAAAAACTAAAAACAATTAAAATTACATATTTCGTGAGAGGACAGACGCAGTTTTTCAGAGGTTGAAAATTAGGATTTATATGCTTAAAGATATGCACAAAAAAGATCCGCAAGTACAGTTTGACTTCTGAAGTACTTTAAGTAAAAAAATTATATTCAAACCCACCTACTATTATATCAACCTGTAGCCTAAATGTAAACAAGAGAATTTGAAGCGGACTTATTAAATGTTTTTGCTTTATACGCTTTAAGACAAAAAAGTCACATCCATAACGCCTGAACATACAAAGGTTTCCTCGAATTTCTTTTTTCAATGAAATTATTGCCTATTTCTAGTCCTTTTTTCCAACAAAATTGTTCACTGGGGGATATGCAAATTACCTACCGAATTAGACTATTTACCGGATTTGTAATCACATAAGCAACACGACGGGTGCCACATTTGGAGCAGGATCTGCTTATCCTTCCGGAGCACCTGAGATCACCCCTAGTTTTTGTTGGGGTTCGTGTTGTTTATTCTTTAGTTTTCTATGTTGTGTCATGTGTACTATTGTTTTTCTGTTTGTCTTTTTCATTTTTAGTCATGGCGTTGTCAGTTTGTTTTAGATTTATGAGTTTGACTGTCCCTTTGGTATCATTCGTCCCTCTTTTACTGCTTTAAAAGATACATATGCATGCACAAAACAGATACCAAAATCGTCATTTTTACGTAGAGTGTTATTAATTTAAAAGTTTACAAATATCTCGAAGATCCATACTATAATTTAGATAAAACACGTACATAAATTGCATCAAATACTAAACTATGCCCCTACATTAAACTTTTGAAACCCATAACAATAGACGAAAGCATTTCAAATATGTTATCACGTCATTTTTGTTTTGCAATCTCTAATTAAAATATCTATTTTTTTAAATGCTAACTGTATGTCAGATTGGTCTATTACACATGATACAAATGTGTGTTATTTTTCAGCTAAATGGTCAAACTATCACTAGCCTGTCAACACTGATGCTGTTAGTTCTAGTCCCGTTCGTGTGTCCGGCTCCAATCTTAATCGTCAGTTTTTTAACGAAGGTCAGTGGTTCTTTACAGACACTCCGGCTTCCCTCACCAATTAAAACTGGCCGCTTCGAAATTGCAATCACAGTTGAATACCAACCAATCAATCAATTAATCAATGATATATGTCCAGAATTATATGAAAGCATTGTCTTACCTTCTAATACAGTTTGACTGTTACTTGTTTCGTTGATCATCCCTTGACTGCACTGTATACGAAGTGCAGGATACTTTGTTACGGCACGTTCTAATAAAAGAAACATTACTTAATATATGCATGACATAATTTGAAATAGATGTTTCGAGAAAATCATCTAGAATCAATGGAAACGGTGATGATATTAGTTTTTCCTATATACATTCTTTTGTACTTAAAGTAATGATGCCGGAAACGGTATTCTACTGAAATCATTTAGACGCGTTGAAAGACTCGACCATATGCAATTGAAAGCGAATTAATTTGCAATAAGGAAAGAATGAAAGTAAATTTTTATTTTAAGTTCCATAAATAAAAAAATAAAAAAAGAATACATAATCGTTTAAAAATCACAAATCAACGTCCTTAATCCTTAAATCAGGGAAACCGTTAGATGCACAATATTATTTCTAGATTTATTTGCCTGATTTATAAATGATGCGAGTATTGAAGCTTAGTGTAAGATATGATTGGCACAATACAACCGCAATTAATAAAATTACTAACCTCCATGATACAGTGGGGATCACTTCTAACCTCTCATTAAAACTGTCAGAAAAATCTGTCATAGAACTGTTCTAACCTGTTCTAGAACAGTTCTACCCTAAAACTGTTCTAAGTAGAAATGTCAGGATCAATTCTAGGGTAGAACTGTCTAAAACTGTTCTAGGTAGAACTGTCCAAATCAGTTCTAGGTAGAACTGTCCAAATCAGTTCTAATCGTAGAACTGTCCAAATCAGTTCTAATCGTAGAACTGTCAGTAGAACTGACTAAATCAGTCAGGACTGACGAACAGTTCTAAATGACGTCACTGTAGTAAGGGCACTTTAGAATTTAGAAGAAAAAAATCACTTCCAATTACTTTGCTATATAGTGGCAGATTTTCTATATGTTTTACTGATCAAACGTTACATGTACAAATATCGAAGTGGATAGAAGGTTATCCAACTGATCAGAGAAATATTTTTATAAGATTGCATAATGAAACATCATTGTTTACGTTTCATCGTTCCCCGTTTTTAACAGTCTCTTCCTAATTATAACTCTGATTTTTACATTCATGATTTAAGATTCTGTTTTGACAAATGTTCAAACGAAAATTGTACAGTGGATGAATTATGGGATATTAATGAAAAAAGTGTTGTATAACGTAAAAACACTATATACATGATATACATTTGCACCATCTCGTCAATTTAGCCAGACTTTAATATCCATAACAATTAAAAATGATATCTGGGAATCTGGAACGTCAAAAAAATATACTCGATCTGAACATGAATGAAACATTTGCCCCTGGACGTTGGGCTACAAACAAAATCATGCATTTTTCTTTGCCTTCTTCAAATTATATTAACAGTTTAATATTCCAAGAAGAGAACTTCCCATACATGTACTTTTATTTTAAAATAAAATATATGAATAAGTCATGTGAGTGTTGGATGATGCCGTTAAAAAGTTTTGTTTAAAACCATCCCAAACTATACTGACTTAAAAGTCAATTTAGTGACGGTTCATTATTATGGATACAGAGAGGAAATAACGGCGCGCTCAATTTTTAGATATGGTATAAATGCACCTTATCCCTATTTGTCCACCATTACTTGATAGCACATAGGTTCTCGTAAAATTTTGACCTCATAAAACAAAATATCTGACGCCACAATGGAAAAGTGGTTGTTGTATGCTTTAAAAGTTCAAGTGGCCGGGTCAGGTGGAATTAGCGATAAGGTGTATTGTTTTCCAAAGTTGGTGTCATTGTTATCATACGATCCGTCCTGACATAGAAATATTATTGGTTTACAATGAGGCCATATAAATTTACATGGTAAAGTGTAAATGTGTTTAGTTTTGGTTGATGCGGTCAAATAATTTTGTTAAAACGACTCAGTCTGATATATCGAAACTACTGAAATTTGTTTACAATTCAATATTTGGAATAAAAAGAGGACTTGCTGGTACTCTAAATTAACGTGGAAATGTTTTTGTAGCCAATGTGTTCCAATATTGCTGTCATCATGGTCATTTGAATTATACAATCCATTGTGATATGTAACTATAACTGATTTACTATGCGGCTATATTATATATATTAAGATTTACATATTAAAGTGTAAATATGGTCAGTTTTGGTTGATGCTGTCAAATGTGGTCAGTTTTGGTTGATGCGGACAAATAGTTTTGTTATATAAGTCAGTCTGAGATATCAAAACTACTGAAATTAGTTTAAGACTCAAAATTTTGATTAAAAGAGGACATGCTGGCACTATAAACTGATGCGAGCATAATTTTGTTTTCCAATATTGCTTTCACTTATATTAAACAATCCATCCTGATGTAAAAATTATTAAGTAATTTACTTTGCGGCTATTTAGAGTTACCTCATGTACATAATAAAGTGCAAATATGGTCAGTTTTGGTTGATGCGACAAATAATTTTGTTATACCAGTCAGTCTGAGGTATGAAAACTACTGATATTTGTTTATGATGCAATATTTTGAATAAAAAGAGGACATGCTGGCACTCTTAATTGATGCAAACGAAATTAGGTAGCATTGTGTTCCAATATTTCTATCAGTTGTATCATACAATCCATCCTTACATAAAAATATTACAGATTTACTATGCTTTTATAAGAGTTACATAAAAAAGAGCAAATATGGTCAGTTTGGGTTGATGCGGTCAAATATGGTCAGTTTTTGTTGATGCTGTCAAATATGGTCAATTTGGTTGATGCTGTCAAATATGGTCAGTTTTGATTGATGCAGACAAATAATTATGTTACATGAGTCAGTCTGAGGTATAAAAACTTCTGATATTTGTTTCTGATGCGATATTTTGAATAACAATAGGAAATGCTGGCACTCTCAATTGCGAGAGAAAAAAAAATTGTGGTCATTGCAATTGATTTCCAATATTGGAGTTATTTATACATGTTATATACTACAGTCCGTCTTGACCTAAAATTATAACTGAATTACTGTACAGCTATATAGATTAACATAAAAAAAAAAGCAAATATGGTAAGTTTTTGTTGATGCGGTCAAAAGATTTTATTACACAACTCAGTCTGAAGTATGGAAACAACTGATATTTGTTTATGGTTCAATATTTTGAATAAAAAGAGGACATATGATGATGGCACTATAATAATTGATGCGAACAAAATTGTTTTCCTATATTGCTGTAACTTATATACTACAGTCCCTTTTGACCTAAAATTATAACTGAAGTACTGTGCAGCTATATAGATTTGCAGAAAGAAAGAGCAAATAATGTAAGTTTAGATTGATGCGGTCAAAAGATTTTTCTGAAAATCACTGAATTACAGGCTCCTGACTTGGAACAGGCACATACATGCAGAATATGGCGGGGTTAAACATGTTCTCTTGCCGATTATAGATCTGTAATAAAACCGGCAAAATAGCAAAACTGTATATATAATATTAATCGCTAATTTGCCGAAGCCTTTATATTTAGACAAAGAGTTCTTATAAATCAATTCTAGCCGTAGAATTTATAAATCAATTTTAGCCGTAGAATTTATAAATCAATACTAACCGTAGAATTTAAAATAAATTCTAACCGTAGAACTGTTTTAGAAGTAGAACTGACCAAAGATTTGGTCAGTTCTAGCTAGAACTGTCTAAAACTGTTCTAGGGTAGAACTGTCAGGATCAGTTCTAGGTAGAACTGTCCAAATCAGTTCTAGGTAGAACTGACCAAATCATTTCTTGGTTAGAACTGTTCTAGCTAGAACTGACTAAAAGGTGTCAGGCTGACAGTTCTACGTACTGTCCTAGAACAGTTCTCCTGACAGATTCTGACAGATTTAATGAGAGGTTAGAAGTGATCTCCACTGTTTTTGTATGCAAAGTAAATAGATTTGATTGGTTTTTCCCCGCTTTGATTTCATATATTAGAAATACACGTTAAAACTCTCACTTCTAAAGATCTGCAAGCAGTATCCCCTTGTAAAATTTCCTTCAGTTAATGTTGATGTAAATCTGAGTATTTCATTTGGTTGTAATGTTATACGTTGGACCACAGGTCCACTAGTACAATCAACTGTTTTAAGTGATTTATAGTTGTCACGTCCCGTGGATACACTAACATTTATTTCAAGCCCACAATAGGGATGCTCCGGTGCTGCACTGGTCTTCTTATCATACGTTGATATAAAAACTGCATGGTCGTTAAATTGGTTTTGTAAATAAACCTTACAAACGCAATTATCTTCTCTTGTTGTGATGCGCAATCCTACACTGTCTGCTCTAGGATTTCCTAAGTCATCTTCTTCTGTTCTTACTTCTGCCTGGCACATATTCGCTGTTATGTAAAACAGGAAAGCAATATAATAAGAACAAATGACAGGTATATTTATATTTAAGAGTTACACATAATATAAGGTAGCCAACGCTGAATGATTTAAAGTATCTTTAGATATTATATAATGTGTAAAAGAGGGACGAAAGATACCAAAGGGACAGTCAAACTCATAAATTGAAAATAAACTGACAACGCCATGGCTAAAAATGAAAAAGTCAAACAGACAAACAATAGCACACATGACACAGCATCGAAAACTAAAGAATATAATATGTGATCGAAACAGTTTTATAGAATGATTATTGTCATATAATCTCAACAAATCAACAAGAAAGAAAAAAAATCTTGATTGATTGCAATTAGAATTAAGAGGTCATTGTTGTCGGATATCCTGTAGTTAGTGATCTCAATACTGGTATACTAGTATTGTGCACAATACTGGTATACAAATTTTGTACTTGTATTGTATACCAGAATTGTACCAGTATTGTTTTTTTTAAAATAAACAATACATATAGGTAATTAATCCTTTATTAAAGGTGTCACATATTTATGCATAATGAAATTAACATATATGACATGACAATTTTGTATGGAATGATTGTACATATGGGTTTAACTGAAGATGCCATAGATGGTACACTGTGCTTGTAATCAAAGAAAGTTTTAAATCTTCTGATGTTTTTTTTAAGGGAACCATACTGTCCGAGCATTTAAATAAACTCTTTACTTTTCTTCCAGCTCTCGCTTTCCATGACTCATTAGTATATTTTAGCAAATTATATATTGGCATTAATGCTGTTATAGCTTCTGTATCATCAGCATTGGTATTGTTTATTTCTTCTTCAAATGGCATTTCTGCAACCCCAACTTCCTAACTTGATATTATGAATTCAGTCTGTTGAATTTCTCTTACGCTTATTAAATTTCAAGCTTGTTTAGATAGCATCTGTATGGCTATCTTACTGTAGGAGTACTTGTCTAGTATAAGTATTTGAGTATTTGTACCAGTAGATATATCTGCTACACATTGTACAAAATGTTGTATTGTCCATATGGTTCCGAATCAACTGCTTTAACTACACTTAACATTCATGTAGACAAACTATTTAATTTGATTATAATCAGGTTCTCCTATTAAGCAACTTTTTATGTTTAATGGATATTGATATCTTTTATCTTGTTTATTGTGAAAATAAAGACCAACAAATGCATATGAACAATGTCATGTATTAAAATATCTGTAAAAAATATACGATGGCATACATGTAAATGCTGTTACAGTTTTATAGTGTACAAATTTGATTGAATTTATTAAAAATTAACTCAGATAAAATAACATGAATAATAACCTTTTATTTTATTTTATCAAAATTGAATTAAATACAATATAGAAATATGATAAAATTGTTAGCAATTATTTATATAATTAACAATTGCTTGAATAATATGAGTTCATTACAGTAATATTTTGTTTATTTAGTTATTAGTTTTAACTGGTTGATAATTGATTTCGAAATTATCCTCTATAATCTTTTTGAGTTCATTTAATCTACCTTTGACCTTCAATATCTAATTTTGCATAACATTCATTTTTTATTATACACCTTAAAGTATAGTCAACACTATTATACAACTACAATAATATTTTTAAAATTAAATTACCTATGGAAGTTTGTGGTGCGTTCGTTGGACATGGATTTTCCACTTTTTGCTGCCGCATCGCTACAATGAAAAATAAAATATAAAGTGATTTTGTTTTGGGGTTATACAATTTTTATTCGTTTTTATGTTGTACTGTTACACCACTGTCTCAGCTTTGGGGGACCACATTCTGTTTGTATGTGCCTGTCCCAAGCCAGGAGCCTGTAATTTAATGGTTGTCGTTTGTTGATATGTTATATATTTGTTTTCCGTTCCTTTTTTTTGTACATAACTAAGACCGTTAGTTTTCTAGTTTGAATTGTTTGACATCTGTCATATCGGGGCCTTTTATAGTAGATTATATGGTATTGGCTTTGCTCATTGTTGAAGGCCGTATGGTCACCTATAGTTGTTAATTTCTGTGTTATTTGGTTTCTTGTGGAGAATTGTCTCATTGGCAATCAAACCACAATTCTATATATATATATATATATATATATGGATCCCTTGTTTGAAAAGCTTTTTTCTTTCTTCAGAAAATAAATAAATGGAATTCGTTCTTCTAAATTGTTAACTTATTTTTGAAATTTTAAACGTATACGTTTGTCAAAAGGAGTAGCCCGTGGTACTAGCTATATGTTGGCAACATTTTATCATGAGATACTTGTGTCTCTTTGAATTGAAAAAAAGGTAAAATGAATATACAATGATAAGAGGGTTCTACAAATCGCAAATAACGTCCACATTCTGACCGGAAATGACTGCGTACTTGTACGGATAATCAACTTTGCCAAGGGTTTTACTACAGGTCGGAAAAAGACCTGATGTGACAATACTTCAACTCCTTGTCACCAATGGGTGTTTGATTTTAACAAATGGAGCGATATATATATATATTTACAAATTGAGAGCTGCTCAACAGCATATGAAACAAACAGAGCACTTTACTGGTCGTATGTCGTTATGGAAACTTTCTTGTTAGTAAATGCTTTGATGTAATGCGTTGAATCATTAAAGTTATGTGTTTCATCGGAATATATTAATATATTAGGTATGAAGGAATGACGGCGATTGCTAGTAAATATTATTGAGACAGCAACCCAACGAAAACAAATCAACTTATATAATACAATCTTACACATCATGCATCTTTTTATATAAGATTCATAACCTAAAACCTTGTTAAAAGGGTTTTCTATACAAGATTCACAACCTAAAACCTTGTTAAATGTGTCCGAGTCTATCAAAGTTCGTACGAATTTCACCAAAAGCAATTAAAAAGGTCTTTTCACATCAATTTTTTAATTGATTAATGAGAAGTTACTTCCGGTTTACTCAAAGTTAATATAGGCATCTAAGCATATGTTTCGTCATACTGCTTCAATAGATATAAGTGATATCTATATAGTAACATGAAATAAGGGAGATAATTTGCTACTTCTGGTTTAAAAATGTCACTTCGTATGATAGCTTTATTCACACTGATTTCAAAAGTATATGGTTTCTATATATTTTTGCCTGTAATAAGTAAGGTATTTCGCTACTTTCGGTTTACTGAAGGTCACTTCTTGACTATTTAACTGTGTGGTTTTCAATAACCTTGACTTAGTGTTAAGCCCTCGCATGGTCGGGTCGGTGTCCGAATGCGTTTGACGAGCGTAATAAATCAAAATGGTGGAACAGTTGAAAAGGATGTCCGCCATTTTTGTTTTGGTATGATCTTTTTGTTTGTTGACTATTTTTGTCAGTAGATTCCTTCACAACGCCTGCTTTCAGGGCATGGTTGGTCAGCTGTGCAGCCTGTTGACCACGGTGACGAAGATCTGGTCAATCAGTCCCGGACATAATGATATCGAAGACAGGAATTATTATTAGGACCGATGAAATTGCGGTACATTATCTAATACCTAGGATACAGACCATCGGAAGTCAGTCGGCATAACACTACCCCATCAGTACTGGGTTTTAAAGTGTATGCTGACACGGGTATTTACATAGACAACAATGTAGACTACAGCATTGGATTGGTTTCTGTCATCGAAAGTAGTAAATCGTCGACTTAAATATCAGTTAACCAACATCGTAGATAGCGGGGAAAGAGGAGATGATCAAGCACGTCCTCTCATTTTGATCAATATTGAATTGAATATAAGATGTCATCGGATTATTCAGGCCAAATGTTTCATATCTTCATCACAATCAGGCAATTATTTTGCACTCGTTTTTTTTATATATCTCTTTAAAAGTGACAGAGGATGTCATAACACAAGGAAAAGTCAAAACTTTGATTATGACCTTTACCTGTGACCTTGCCCTACTTTCATTTTAATGAACAAAGGACCCCAAATCTATATAGGACCCCAAATCTATATATCAAAGGTGCCCTATCATTTAGCGTTTATGCTATACATTCAGGTGTCAAATACAGAAGGAAAGTAACTCTCATATGGAGTCTTTGTGTCGCTTCGGTTAAAATTGGACAACATATCCTTAGGATAAAACGAGCAATTTGTAAAATGAATTGGTCGCTCCTTTTACTGTTGCGATGGAGATGCACTCACAAGGCAAACAGTGTGAGAAAACAAAATTTATACGCAAGAAACATAAGTGACTAACAAAGAAAGAAAAGTAAAAAGACGTAATAATCAGAGGAAAATCAATATGTCTTTCCATAAAAAAGTAAATAAACCTAATAATCAGAGGAAAATTATTAGCTAGGTCTTTCCACAAAATAATAAAAAGACCTAATAATCAGAGGAAAATCAATAGGTCTTTCCATAGAAAAGTAAAAAGACCTAATAATCAGAGGAAAATTGACAGGTATTTCCACAGAAAGTAAAAAGACCTTATAATCAGAATAAAATCAGTAGTTCTTGATTAGTCATACTTTATAAGTTGTCTAAACTCTTTCACAGAAAAAAAAGTTTTAACTGCACCTACTAACGTAATGCTTCTTACTTGTTATTGTACATGACATCCACATAAAAAATAACTTCAAATTTATCTCCATTCTGTTCAGTTTTATCTATTTAATTGAATGTCATCCCGGAAGTTTTCGTTTGAAAACAGTAAACACATTAATTTTACAAAGTGTACCTTTTTAAATACTACAAAGAAATTAAATTGTGTGGTTTAATTAACATAATATAGGTATGAGTAGATTTAAACCTGTGAAAATATGGCGTGCAGATCAGGTGGGTTGTTGGTGATAAACAATATGTGGACATGGCAATGTCAATCTACAGCTTGCATTAAGATTTTATCATATAAGTTCGAAACATTTTTAAATGCACGCGCACTTTGTTTTGATATATCGGTAATTTCAAGATGTTGTTGAGAACTTTTGTTTAAAAAATTGCAACCAAACATTATTAAAGAAGAGAAATGTGTTTAGAACATACGAGGATATACAATAAGCTACCTAGTTTAGCGACCTTAATGAATGAAGAAAAATGTATGAATGCAATTGACAAAACCACAACCAAACAAACAGAGATGTTTTTAACATTGTGGAAAACTCACACATCACGAAAAATTCCGCATACCTCCTAGTATGAATTTGAGCGGATTTATTATCATATATGCTATCGATTGAAATAACACAATTGTAAATCTTTTTCTTTCTTGTTTACTACTAGATACAATGATAAATAAGTACTCTATAATTTGGATTTATAAATTAAAGATATAAATGACGGGTTACATGTTTTGATTAAATATTGAAACAAAGCTCATAGATTGGAACAGTTAATAATAAATATATGTATATTTTAGATCACAATAGTTAAGTATCCTTACATAGTTCGTGTTAGAATGCTATGCGAATTATTGCTCCACCCTGGCCTTCATATCCAAAGTGTGACTGTGAATAAGGAGTTTTGTTTTATTTCAGTAAAAATTGCTTTTAAACCTAAGTCAACAACAAACGCTCTCCTATATTGTAGAATATATTAGAATATTCGATACAAAAAAATTGTTTAATGTTGATCTTGCATTGCTGATTCTTTTTTTTTTAATATAATAGTTTTTCAAGTAATATGCAAAAAACAAAATATTGACAAAAACCGTCACTTAAGTTCAAAAACTCAATTACAGAGTTTACTGACGATTTTGACCCTAATGATCAATTTGAAGATCTTGTCTTGTTGATCTTTATTGCTATCGAAAGTGTCTATTTATATGTTAAGGTTTCGGAATAAAGGTCAAATGCACTTAAAATAGAAACAATCGTCATCAAGAAGCAATAACTCAAAACAGGGAGCCGAATGACGATTTTGCTTATCATTTTAATTTGCAGATCTTGTCTTGTTGATCATTTTGGCTTTTAACTTGTCCGTCCATCCATCTTCTGTTTTAAGACATTAGACAAAAATACAAATATGGGGCATTCCATTTCGACATTCCATATTCTCTCTCTATATATCGTTTTCAGGATAGTAGACAAACACGTTTGTTCCATTTGGCCAAGTAGTGTCAGAAGAGAAGAGTTTTATAACGATGATGTACGATGGAATTAGAGTGACAAATAAAAGGTCATTGGACTCATTGAATACACAACAAATATTCGGAATTTGAGTGATAAATCACAAAAGACAGATCCATGAAAGAAAAAGTAAAATCACAAAAATACTGAACTCAGATGAAAATCCAATCGCAACGCCAGTAATCACATGGCAAAATCAAATGACAAAACACATAAAAAACGAATGGACAAGAACGATTACTTACATATTTTTACTTTTTTTGTTTTTTATACGTGTTATATATCAAACCTGACATCATATCAGGTGTGACTGTATGCGAAACTCATCAATTTCTAAATTATATCATAAAATCGAGGTTGTTATTTTAGTCTTAGATGCATAATTAATTTAATAGTTGTTACTAACTTTGAACAAGCTGTCAGTAATTGCTTCGCATTCAGAAGATTTTTTAAAAAATTTTGTAGGGATCTAAAATACCCTGCCACGTCCAGTCTGTGTTTTTGTTAAATGTCTTTCCGTTTTGAAATGAGCTGATGAATTTAGCCATTTTCAACAAGTTTGCATTAAGTATGGTTACACCACTGTCCCAGGTTAGAGGGATGGTGGTTGTCGCTTGTGGATGTTTATCATATGTGTTTATAGTATTTTAACTTGAGTTGTTTTACATTTGTCATTTCTTGGCCTGTGGTATGGGTTTTGTTTCTTGTTAAAGACCGTACGGTGGACTATAATTGTTAACTACTACGCCATTGAGCTCTTGATGGATAGTTGTCTAATTGGCAATCATACCATGTGTTGCAACTTATGTTTTATTTAGTTGTATGGTAGTAAGTCATTAGTAATATACATTGTTACAGTTTCTGTACCTTTGTTTTGTAGACTACTGTAATCATGAATTATAGCTTGAAATTCAGTTGATTAATAAACATGTGAATGCTTTTGAATCTATATGAGTACATTACACCTCATCTGTTTTTTTTTTAAAATTAAACTACAAGTCTTTTCTGATATGTAATAACACTCGTCAGTAAATTGGCTACAACAGTACTAACAAACAATATAGTTTTATTATTTATAAATCTATTTTTTATTAATAACAGCATACTCGACATTGCTATCATTTGGAGCAGTCACGTATTTTATGTTTTGCTCAGTTCTTCCTCTTTTGTCAACAACAGCATACTCTACATTACTTCCAGCATTGACATGTTTAAAATCAGTACTCATCTCTTCTTCTGTTCGTTGTGTTTCTGATCTACGTGTGGTGGTGGATGATGACTTAATTCTATTGTCGTTTTTTGAACCAACTTGCGCAGGCATATTATCTTGATCAATGGAGCTATAGTTTCCATCAACTGTACTGTAGTCGCTGCCTAAGTTATGTATCCCAGTTCTATTTTGTTTCCCTTCTAGCTCAACTGTATGATAATCCCCTTCCATGATTTCCTGTTGTTCAGATGCATTGTATAATGTATTATATTTTAATCCGTCAGAATCATAATCAGTGCTATCTGTATCAGGTTGAACTTCAGTACTATCCTTCTTTTTATTGCCCTTTCGCCTACAAAAATGGGAAAAAACACAATCTTAACAAAACAATATTATTAAAACCTTATGCAAATCAATTTAACAGATTAACAAAAACCACAGAAAAATTATAAGAGAGATATTCTAAGAAAATGGTTAAACTCCCCATGTGATCATTAATAAAGGCAACAGTAGTATACCGCTGTTCAAAATTCATAAATCGATAAAGAAAATACAAATCCTGGTTACAAACTTAAACTGAGGGAAACGTATCATATATAAGACAACTACGACCCTGAGCAAATCCAGAACCTAGTGTTGTCATTTGGGAAATTTGGTTTTCATTACAAATCAGGATCTAGTATTATGTTTCTAATCAATTTGTAGGAATGTTAATGTCATTTGGTTTTTTTTTTGGTCTTTGCAGTTGCTGGTTCATATATGTTTATCCATCATATCCTACAATTTATGATAATTTTCAATTACAATGCATTAGAGCCTATATGATATATATAATGGTTAAGCCAATTTTTCTCTGTTTCAAACTGTACATCCACAAAGCCTTAAATCATTCGTTCAATAGAAGCTTTTGTTTTGTTTGTTCTTGAATTGTATTTTATGAAATATTAACAAGTGTTTTGAGCTTGTATTTATTAGTTGCACTATTGGTCTATGACGACCTTTAAGAGTTTCAAGTGCTCACTATCATGTAATTATCTCATACTACATTTAAACATACAATTGAATGTGTAATCAAATAGTTTGCAAAAAGGTACATACTGAAACCTTACAAACCATCCGACATTCATACATTAAAATGAGTAATAATTTCTTTAAAGGGGAAATTAACAATTATATTGAAATATCTAGAATGCCAAATATTTAAACATTCGGGAAATGTTTTAGTCGAAGTTAAGGTTACGAAACAAGAGATCTATACCAAGTTTTAGCGTACTTGACCTTCATCTAAAATAAAATTTCTATTCATCTACCTAATGATTATGATAGCTACTATTACATAAAAAAAGTAATTACCACAACATTCAGAACGTTGGGGGTTAAACTCGTTTGAGGGCAGCATCATTAATATTGGACTATGGGGTAACAGTAAGACATGTCTTGTTGTTCAGATGAATTGTATGTCGATGTGTAGTCACATAGTTTGCAAAGATGCACATACTGAAACCTTAAAAACCATCAATACATTCAATACCTTTCACACATTATAACTATATATTTTCTTTTTCGTACATTAAAATGAGTAATAATGTCTTTAAAGGGGAAATATACAATTATATTAAAATAGCTAGAATGCCGAATATTTGAATATTCGATACATTTTTCAGTCGAAGTTAAGGTTACGAAACAAGAGATCTATACCTGGCATATACTTGACCTTCATCTTAAATAAAATTTCTATTCATCTTACCTGATAACTATGATAGCTACTGTTACAAACAAAGCAATAACCACAACAGCAGAACCTACTCCGATGACAATATACAGTGCTGAATCTGTATCTACAAAATATACTGGAATATTATAGTTCGATTTGTACGTTCTTGTTTTTTTGTGTTACAAATTTAAATGTATATTATATAAATAACATGAATTGAATTGACCAGTGTCAACGATAGACTTTGTTTTAAAAAAATATAGATTGTGTTAAGTGATGACACAGCTTCATAAAACACGCAGTTAAACATGTTGAAATATTAAATAGAAAAGGAACGGATTTTTCTTATGTTGAATAAGTTAAAACTCATTAAGTACTTGTGAACGAATCCATGGTGAATTTATGAGATGACAGACAAACTATTCGAAACTGTATGAAACAAGCTAAGTAGTCCACAAAAAGAAGCAATGGGGTCACAAAAGATTAAATCATCTCTGTCTCTGTAATAGCTATAATGAACAATGCAAGCTCCTAACTTTTTACGAGCCTTTATACTACCGCATGTATTAACAGTTTCTGTATATGAACCAAGATACAACCCTGAACTCATAGTACCTTGTTATAGATAGGAACTAACAAATAAAAAATAAATTTTACCAATACTTTAAGGCAACGAAATAAAATAGATAGCACTATTAGAAATGTAGATTTCATCTTAAATTTCAGTTTTTCCTTCGAAAGAAATTACATCATTTTCTTGAAAAGCCTTAAAACACTATTATGTTGGAGAACGTACGACAAACATTATATAAACAAGACTTAGACATTTATGTTCAACTATATATTGTGAACTTTTAAGATTCAATTTAATAAATTACCAAAGCGTTTGAAGCAACAGTCTCACAAATGAGAATTCACCTTTTATACAAAATACTGTTTGTCTCGTCTTTATATCTTGGTAGTTAACTAAATTAAAACAAGTGGGGACAATAAGGACCTTATCTAGCCCATATATTAGTGCCAATAAACGTCAGCATACATATTCTAAAATTTATTCTAACTAGACTGAGGTATAATAAAATTGAAATTCATATAAAGTGAGTTATCTAGGGGCAAACCATAACGAAATTAGTATCTTATTTTTCAATTTCTGAATTTTCCCTTGATTTTCATCAAATATCGATTATATTTTAGATTAGCAAAGTATGTGCACGACCTAGGAACAACTTAAAATTTACTGAAATAGGTAAGTATAGATTTATTAGCTGCACACCATAATTTGCACTGGTAATTTCATTGGAAAACTGTATATTTTTGTTTAAGTTTTATCATTTTCATAAACACGATTAAATTTAACACGGTACACATTATGACGTAAAATATTGTGACGTCATTAGATGAACAATCGTATGTTTTTCATTTATCTTACATAACTTTATGCATTTTCATACATAATGTGCAAATTTGAAATAGTTGATTCACATTTATTTCCTTGGGGCAACACCGGGTCTCTACTCCTTCAACTCTTAGTCAAAATTCAACCTTGATAGCAATCTGGAATTGTATTCTTAGTCCCATGACAGCCTTGATCAAGTTGAAATATTTATGTCAAATTTTACGAAAATTGAAATCAATCCTGTCTTACGTTTGATTCGTCAACTCGTAAAATAGCTCTCATAATAATAT
This sequence comes from Mytilus galloprovincialis, assembly GCA_037788925.1. NCBI lineage: Eukaryota > Metazoa > Mollusca > Bivalvia > Mytilida > Mytilidae > Mytilus > Mytilus galloprovincialis. Next base: position 76,558,709 of record CM075340.1, read on the forward strand.
TTGTGTAAACGTACTACACTCGTTATTTAGGAACATTAGTTGTTTGAGTCTGAGGATATTAGATATGTCATATATTGGATTTAAAAACGAAAACATTTTTCCGGGTTATATGATGACAAACTTCTTACAATGCTTCTGTTTTATATATTTACAGCTATTTGACTACTATGTGAACACGTCAAATCTTCCTTACCTGAAGCAGTCGTATCTTGAATGTCATCATTTGTCGTTTGTGGTGTTGTTTGGGTTGTAATGTGTTCTAAAAATAAGTTTCTAGATTCACTTGGTTTTAAAGTAGACATACTAGTACATATTACTTAACATACAACCTTTTCTATTGGATACTGAACGCTTATTCTAAACACAAACAATCCAATACGAATTATGGTCATTTAAATTGTATGTTATAATGAGATTTCATGAAACATGTAATGAATGCTTATATTGTTATTTATGTATTATTGTCATTTTGTTTATTTTCTTTGGTTACATTTTCTGACATCAGACTCGGACTTCTCTTGAACTGAATTTTAATGTTCGTATTGTTATGCGTTTACTTTTCTACATTGGCTAGAGGTATAGGGGGAGGGTTGAGATCTCACAAACATGTTTAACCCCGCCGCATTTTTGCGCCTGTCCCAAGTCAGGAGCCTCTGGCCTTTGTTAGTCTTGTATTATTTTAATTTTAGTTTCTTGTGTACAATTTGGAAATTAGTATGGCGTTCATTATCACTGAACTAGTATATATTTGTTAAGGGGCCAGTTGAAGGACGCCTCCGGGTGCGGGAATTTCTCGCTACATTGAAGACCTGTTGGTGACCTTCTGCTGTTGATTTTTTCTATGGTCGGGTTGTTGTCTCATTTCCATTCTCAATTTTATTATTACTGTTGTTTCATGAGCCAAAATACAACAAACAGCGGTTGCTACATGACGAAAGATTCTTGAAGTAGAATCATATTTCCGTTTTTTAGTAAGTCGAATCTATGAAATTTATTCGAAAAAAAATTTTAAAGTTAAAAATGCATTGACACATAAAAAATTGCCATCAAAATAAACAAGTTTCTGCAACAAACAATTGCGGTTAATATCAAGCCTAGCGTGCTTAAACAGCTCCCAAATTGACATTTTGACACTTATGTTATATTAATAGTTGTATTGGTGTCAAATTACTTAACACGTCGTTTATAATGATTAATTATTTAAATTTCATAATATATAATTAAAAAACCAACATTTTTCATTCACATAAGGACACATTTAAACATGCATCCTTTTCATTTGACACAGAGAAATATATTCATAAATGCAACCATTAATCTTGGAAATATTCAACGTCTAGTTATTTACATTAATTTTTATGTAAACAATAAGTCTTACCTGATACAGGCGTGTCCTGAATGGCAGCATCGGTCGTATGTTTTGTTGTTTGCATATTAGAATGAGAGCAGTTTATTTCTATACCTAAGTTATCTCCAGGATTGTGTTCTAAAATTAATTTCAATGTTCATTCAGTTTTGAAGTAAAATTACAGATCTTTTTACAAATAATTGTTTGAACGACAATTGAAAATAATACTATCCACAACGAATTAATGCCGATTTGATTTACTCGCAGATTTTATGAAACATGTATGGAGAGTTGTTTATTATTTGTGTTTATAGAGCTCAAATACAACCAATTGCGATTGCTAGCTGAAACGCGATTGCTGTAATATGTTGCACAAGCCATCTTTACAACGTGTTTTAATTAGTATCTTTGGTTGATTGTCTGTATAGGTTATACATAACTACTGCAAAACGTACATTTATAACACATAGTTGATAGAGTTAACAATGAAGTTTGTGTGCACATTAGAAGAGGGACGAAAGATACCAGCGGGACAGTCAAACTCATAAATCAAAAATAAACTGACAACGCCATGTCTAAAAATGAAAAGGACAAACAGCAAACAATAGTACACATGACACAACATATAAAACTAAAGAATAAACAACACGAACCCCACTAAAAACTATGGGTGATATCAGGTGCTCCGAAAGGGTAAGCAGATCCTGCTCCACATGTGGCACCCGTCGTGTTCGGTAGGTCACATTTATAAAAGGAAGTGGATTGTAGTTACATTGTACGACGTAAGAAACACATCCCATATCATTTGTGAAACGGTTATTCCATAACGGTCAACTAACTCGTGATGGCGTCCGTAAAATTTACGAAGAGATGATTTCACCATTTGGAACTCTTGATTTAATAGCTTCCTTGTGAGCAACAACCCTCTATCAACAAAACTTTTAAACTGCTTTTAAACTGCCTTTTACTTCACTTTATAGTTATGGTTGTACAAAATCAGGTTATCTGGAAATTAACTTAATTAAATATTAAGTAAAATGATTTGTTGTAGATGGTCAATCTTTAGGATATTTCCTGATTTCTCATTTGTTATTTAAACTATTCTTAGTTTTTCTTTTAAGCCTTTTTTTGTTTATGTGTTGATATTTATTATCATTTCTATTATTTTCACAGTGTCCTTGTATTATTCAGTTATGCATAAAACAAATCTTACCAAATGACCAAAAGACACTTATCCCTTGATTTGCACCAAGTCTTGTCACCTCCCAAGAGTCCTGTATCGTGGTTTTATGTACTCACTATATTTCTCTTCGTTTTATTTGTCTATGTGTACATACTATTTTGTTTTTTTGGTTAACCTTATTGTATCTTCTTAGATTTTGACGTAAGAAATTTTCCAAAATAGTAATGATCAACAAAATGAACATGTTTCAAAAAAAGTCTTAGTGTCATTTAAAATAAACAATTATTAAAGGTTTTCTTTTTCTTTTTTTTTTTTTTTTTATCTCATAGTCCATTATGTTTTGTAAGAAACTTAATCTGTATCAGTACCTACGTCGATATATTTGCATGCAATATCCTCTTGCGAAAATACCTCCAATAATTTTAGATCGTAAAATTAGAATTCCATTTTTTGAAAGTGAAATTGATCGAATGTCTGTTCCTTTTGTACATTCAATTGGATCCTTAATCTCTGGAAGATTATTTGGAATTTTGTATTCTATATCAATTGCGAGTCCACATGCCTCCTCCTCTGGAGCTGCACTTAACACTGAATCATACTTCCTAATATATAAAGTATATGTATTCTTCTGATTCTGTAATTTCAATTCACATGTACATCCGTCTTGTTGTGTCGTAACACGAAGTGCAACACTGTCTACTGTTGTACCTCCATTACTATTTTCTTCAGTCGCATAATCTGTCGTGCACATGTTCGCTTGCAATAATTAAGGAAAATACAAAAAGATTTATACATAAACCAGAAAGAGAATAATTTTGCTTTCATGTTTGTCTTACTGCAGTTCTTTTACTACTTGTTTCTATCACATTTTTTTTTATACTGACAACATTTTCAGAATTGAAAAAAAAAACATGAAACAAAAAAATACTGCAGTGATTGTCATTACCATATAACGTGTTCAAAAATTGAAGATATACAGAGCACTTTTTAAACGGTTAGATTCCGAAAATGGTTCGTGTAATTATGATAATCACTTACCTATTGTTGATTGAGGGGTAGTATCAAGACATGGTTTTAGTACTGATTGTAGTTGGACATTTTGCTTATCTAAAACAAATTGTAATAATTGGTTAATAGTAAATTGAAGGAACAAAAATATAGATTCCACAATTGCAACAAGTTTATTACGATATTTCTCCACTAGAGAAAGTTAAATTTTAATATTTAAAGCGCGAGGATTGCCGAGCTTTTTAAACAATTAAAATTTAACTGTTGAGAGTGGAGAAATATCGTAAAACACGAGTAACAGTGATGGAATCTGGCCTTGCGGTCATAAAACTTGTGAGTCAGTTTTATGTATTCATACTCCAAACTCAACCTATCAAAATGTCGGATTTCATGTTTCGAGCATGAATTTTTTGCTCCGAGCATTGAGCAAAGTTTTATGACTTCAACCCCTGTTTCTCTAATGATTTTTATCCTTTCTTTTCAAAAATTTGAGGAAAGTTGTGTACTTTTGATGTGATGTCATCAGACATGGTCGCATTTTTTCATGACGTCACAATAAGAAAAAATCAGAAGAAAACAAGAAAATTTTACGTCACAATTAAATTTCCACCAATCATTTGATGAGAATAGATTTTTCACTAATGAGGAGAAATATTTTTCTCACACCGGTCAGGAAATGTGAAAATAGCATAAACATTATAGAATAGTACATACCCGATTATCAAAACGTGTATAGTAGTTTTTAAGTTTACATATGATGTACATGTCCAGGTAGGGTTAAGAGAAAGGAAACCAATAAGCCAAATAATAAGGAATACAAAAAAAATGGGAATACCGTATTTATTCTATTTAAAGCCCCCCTTCTAATTAACGCCCCCTACCGAAAATCGATTTTGACTTTAATAAACGCCCCCATTTTGTAGTTAAAAAAAATAAAATTGAAACTTACACATTACAATATTGCAAAGACATCGACCCGGTCACTCAGAAATATGAAACGGCGGGTTTTTTTTTTAATTAATACGGTAGATAGAATAGAACGGACTGAAGTGTAGTCGCGTCATACATATGATATTTGTATATGTCTTGAAATGTTTGGGTTGTAACATATATATTGCTGTAACATAACCTAATTAGCGAGGTAAATCAAAAATTAAAATGTTTGTTATCTATAAGTTTTGATTAATTTTTCGCCAAATACATTGGAATTTACATTTAACTTTCACATATGAAGAAAAAACAGTATTTTGCAAATATTTGCATTACCGTCTGTCAGTTAAATATGGGTATGATTTAGTGATGAAAAGGATCATAAACACAAGGCCGAGTCATTATCATAAAGATACATAAGAATAAAGGTATACTTGCATAGCAATTATACACAAATTAAAAAAAGAATTTGTATTGAAAATATACAAATTTAATATAAAAATGAATATGGTATGAGTAATTTTCATCGGAAAGGGCATAATTTTTATAAAATTTGATTTACGTAGAGTGTCAAAAAGAGATGCACAAAACAAAATGTATTCCTTTGTGCACAGAAAAAGCCAAATAGTCAAAATGGTTTTTTTTTTGTTGTTGTTAAGAAATGCGCGATTTAGATAAAGAACGATTGTTGATCTAACAAAGTGTTTGTTGAATTCTCATATTATGACAAAGATTTAATATCAAACAAATAGAGGACTTTTAAAATTTTACTCTATTAAAGTGTATTTTAGACTCAGGGTAGCAATTTTAAAGTAGAATAGAATAAATAATAATAACTAAAAACCAATCGTTCAGAGACAAATTGAAGGTTTTTCCACAATAAAACAAGTATGTTGATATAAAACTAGTAAAAATCATTAACATCATCAAATGATAGCTTATAGTATGCTGATTAAAAAAATATATGGTTTCTGTACAATATTTTTTAAATAAGGTAGATAATTTGTTACTTCTGGTTTGAAAAATGTTACTCCTGGTATTATTTAACTGTTTAATTGACACTGATTCCAAAAATATATAGTTCTATATACTTTCACATTCAAAAAATTCTAAAAAAGTTACTTCTGGTTTAAACAGGGTTACTTCCGGTTCATTTTACAAGGTCATATGGCTTGCAACTAAATGCAAAAAGTCCCATGGCTTTATTATGTATACAAATGAGGTAAAAGCAAAGTTCAAAATGTAGAACGTCAAGTTAAACTATGAACTTGAGCTCAATTTCAAGATCATCAACCAAGGACCTCAAATCAATAGTATTTGGTTTAGCGTTATATCACCATATGCATATTTATAAATAAAGAGGGGAGAAAACTCTAATTTAATATAAGCGCACCTTTGAAACCAATATGTTTGTGTTACAACATGTGGCAACTAACAATTTAGCAAAAATATATTGTCGATATCTTATATGATGTTTGAAAAGTGGTGAAAATAAGCCAACATCCAAATTAAGAAATGACCTTAACCTTGAACCTATTTTTGTTTGGACCTAGGATCTCAAATCAAAAGACCCTTGGTCGTTATCACTTATGGTTTACAAGCTACAACTAAATTTTTCTTATTAAAAGTACAAAAAGGGAAATAACTCCCATATGAAGTGTCCGGACCGCTTCGGTAAAAATTATTTATAAGATCCTGAAGATGTAACGAGCAACTTGGTGAAATAATTTTGTCGTAATCTTTAACGGTTGCGAAGGAAATTTGTACACAAGAAAAACGTTGTTCGGGGTGATAATCTTACAATAAAAAATATTCGGCTTAACAGGGTGAGTTTCAAAATCGAAATAACTGTTCGATATCATACGCAAAAAAACTAAGCGACATATTGCCAAACAAAAAAGAACCGTCAGACAAAAAAGGGCGAAGAAGAAAATAATAATGATAATGATAATTAAAAACCAATTGTTCAGAGAACAATTGAAGGTCTTTCCACATCAAAGAAATTTTGAAAAGAAGCTAGTTTCTCAAACTGATGCTTTAAATAAATGGTTTTGATATGCTTTAAAGTGAACTAAAGGAGATATTATGTTAGTTCCGGTTAATGAAATGTTACTTTCGATCTCATATGATAGCTTATTTCACATTGATTCCAAAAATATATAGTTTCTATATACTTTTGTGTAAACAACGGGAGATTATTGGCCACTTCCGGTTACAACATGTACAAAAGATACCAAAGGGATAGTCAAATTCATAAATCTAAAACAAACTGACAACGCCATGGCTAAAAATGAAAAAGACAAACAGAAAAACAATAGTACACATGACACAACATAGAAAACTAAAGAATAAACAACTCGAACCCCACCAAAAACTAGGGGTTATCTCAGGTGCTCCGGAAGGGTAAGCAGATCCTGCTCAACATGTGGCACCCGTCGTGTTGCTTATGTGATTACAAATCCGGTAAATAGTCAAATTCGGTAGGTCACATTCATGAAAGGGAAGGGGATTGTAGTTACGACATAAGGAACATATCATTTGTGAAACGGTTATTCCATAACGGTCAACCAACTCGTGATGGCGTCCGTAAAATTTACGAAGGGATGATTTCAACTTCACCATTTGGAACTCTTGGTTTAATAGCTTCCTTGTTAGCAGTAACCCTCTATCAAGAAAATCATGATAGGAAATGCAAGCACGGAAATATCGTATCAATTGGGAGATATATACCCCGTATGCAGGTGCTGCTGGAATGTTGCTACTTAGAAATGGAAAGTTCACAATTGGAAAGCTGAAATCATCTCTTTTGTCGTAAAGTTTTGTTTTCAACCGACCCTCATTGTCAATTTCTAGATGTAAGTCAAGATATGAAGCCGACTTAACTGTATCTGTAGTATCCTTTATCTCCAATTCGATGGGATAGATGCGTTCCACATAGTCACCAAATTTTGAATTGTTTAGTGAAAGAACGTCATCTATATAGCGGAAAGTAGAGTTAAAGGATATTGCTAACTTCTTATCTTTCTTCCTAACAAGTTCCTGCATGAAGTCAGCCTCATAATAATAAAGAAACAAGTCGGCAAGTAGAGGGGCACAGTTTGTTCCCATTGGGATGCCGACAGTCTGTTGAAAAACATGTCCTCCGAACGTTACAAATATGTTGTCAATCAAGAAATCAAGCATCTTGATAATATTGGTTTCAGAGAATTTTTTGTTTGAATCAGAGTGATTCTTTACAAAGTATGATTTATCCCTCCCTAAGACAAGATACTTGTATCTACGTTGGCCATTCTTTTTTATGAAGCAAAGTAATACCAACTCTTTCAATTTGTCTTTTAGTTTGGAATGTGGAATACTTGTGTAAAGAGTAGAAAAGTCAAATGTTTTAATACTGTTACAAAATGAAAGAGAGTTAGATTGTATGTACTCTAAAAGATCTTTGGAATTTTTAAGTATCCACATCTGATTCACGCCACCTCTAGAATAGGCAGTTTCACAATAACTTTGAAGCCCGTCTTTGATTGCTGATAAAATAGATGTAAATAATTTAGAAAGAGGTTTCGTGGAGCACTTGGAAGACCCAGCAATATACCGTTGTTTGTAAGGACACTTATGTATCCAATACAGTGATGGAAGATCCAGTTCTTCATCTTTGGTTGAAATACCAAAGGAACAAAGAACAGACCTATGATTATCCAGGATTTCCTCTTTGGTAAGTGTCGTGAGGGTATATGTTGAGTTTCCAAGTGAATTCTCTATACCTAATTCGTTTACAGACAAAAACGATGTTATTTGGGGCTTTGTCTGCGGGGACAACAATATATTTATCATGGAGGTCGGATAAGTGTTTAGCAACATTTGGGTCTTTAAAGATTGAAGTAGCATGGGCATTGATGGACCCATTCAGTTTCTTGATTCTGATTTGTATTAACGACCTCACTGCCTTAATCCATTCGGATAGAGTTAATTGTACAAAATTTGAAAATGAAAATATGTTTCTATTTTTACAACACATGCACGTAACCTCAATAATATTTTCATCCTTTTAATGTGATTTTCCATTCATGTTAGTGTGATACCTTTTTGATACAGTTAATGACCAGGTAAATAGTTTTTTTTTTATAATTACGTAATACCTTAAAGACTTTAAAAATACGTATGTAGTCAATAAACGTTATTCGGTATTCTTACCTGGTATTCAAACAGAAGAAGACTTAGAAGCAATATTTGTAGCGAATTCTGTATCCAATAATACTGATAGTGAAGACCCTTTTACAGAAACAAACATAATATCGACACTGAAATTGAAACTGACAAAACAATGTCAGAGACGGACATTATTACTGACACAAAGACTGAAACTGATGGTGAACTGAATGGTCATGATTCAGCAGACAACAATGAACAATCAATTAATTTAAAAAACAGAAACTATAGTAATTGAATGAAGTGATGCTAGCATGGTTGGTGAGGAAGTATCAGCATGACATCTTATGGTAAACTTCTTCGAAAAGAGAGCGCTTTCTAGTGGTCAAAACAAGGGAGATTTATCTGAAACTTCAAATATTGATATACGAAAGAGGGTCCTTTCTGGCCAGCAGGTACAAGCTGATGTCCTGACAAAAACTTCAAAGACTAGAATAACTGTTCTCTCCCAAGGTGAGGGACAGTCAAACTCATAAATCGAAAATAAACTGACAATGCCATGGCTAAAAATGAAAAAAGACAAACAGACAAACATTATCATTCCTATTCCGTCCATTGCTATAGGCCCTACCAATGAGATAAACATAACAGGCGTGGTGGTGAATGTGAACGAACATGGCGGCTATAAAATTGGAACTAAAGATTAAGTGCATGTCGCAACTAACAATTTAGTAAACATAATTTGTTGATATCTTATATGGTTTTTGGAAATAAGTGAAAATAAGCCATATTCAAAAATTAGAATATGACCTTGACCTTTGAACTTGAGATAATTTTCATATTTTTGGACCAAGGACCTCAAATCAAAAGATCCTAGGTCTCTATCACTTATGGTTTACAAGATAGAAATACATATCAATTATATCAAATGCATAACGGGAAATATCTCTCATATGGAACGTTCATATTGCTTCGGTCAAAATAGGACAAATCATGCGAGGGATATAACGAGCAATTTTATAAAATAAATTTGTCGTTATCTTTCACGGTTGCAAAGGAGTAGTGGACACAAGATAAACAGTGTTTGGGGAGATAACTCCTACAAAGAAAAGTATTCGGTTACGCAGGGTAAATTTCAAAAGCGCATAAACTGTTCGATATCATATACCAAATATCTAAGCGGCATCTTGCGAAACAAATAGAACAAAATTAGGCGGAAGAAAAAAAATAAAAAAAATCAGAAGTAAAACAATAGGTCTTTCCACAGAAAGGTGGAAAGACTTAATAATAATCAGAAGAAATACAATAGGTCTATCCACAGAAAAGTGGAAAGACCTAATAATCAGAAGAAAACCAATATCCAAAGAAAAGTGAAAAGACCTAATAACGATCATATTTAGAGAATTAGCATGTTGTAATCTCTGTAAAAAAAACCAAGATCGACACTTAAAGCATGACAAAAGTCCGATGACCATTACTATAAAAAATCATTCGAACTGAGCAAAATTTTACCTTGATTTGTTATTTATTTCTGTAACAAGGTAAAAATACATATAAAAACAATCCACTTAATATCTTCAAGCATGATAGAAGAAAGTGTGGAAAACTTATTTATTGAAAAACTGGTCATGATATACATGTAACTATTATACAACCAATCTTCATTGATTTCCCCTCGACTATTCTTTATGGGAATGATTATAAAAATAACAAATCTCTCCCTTGTAGATATATTTGAAGAGGGACACAAGTTTGGATCTAATAATCTTACAACAGGTTTATTAGAGCCCTTACTTTGGAAGTATATATATGAATTTGATTCGATTTAATTATAATATTTGCATAGTGCATAACGACATAATTATGCGCTAAATACTCTGGCATTTCATTATGCCATACATACAAAGAGTAATACAATTTAAGTAGAAATATTCCATACAACGTAGTCTCAACAGGCATATATTTGAACCAATAATTAACCTACAGAATTATATTTATGAAAGTCATGTTCACCGATATGTAAACATTACCACGTGTATTTGTTTATAATGGAAACACGGGTTGAATATATATGATAGGTTATGTGTAATGACATAGCTTCAGTCGTCAATTGTCATCCGTTAACTTTTACAAAAAATCTTGTCATCTGAATCTTCAGTTACTAGGCCAGATTTAATCACACTTGGCCACAATTATCATTAGGATATTTTGTTCACAAGATTTGTCCGGTTTTGGAAATTATAAAAGATACAGAGATAATATAAACACAAAAAAGTTTCAAAATACATGTAATGAACAAAAACATAGTGATATCCTAGTCCACAACGGTGGAAAGTTCCCATTGTAATTAATAGTTATCCCACAAGGACGCGGTGTGTCATTGTCAGATCACCCCGATGGCCGGAGGCCAGAGTGTGTGATCTTACACTGACACACCAAGTCCGAGTGGGATAACTATTTTACATCCCAGCGGTTTTAGATTAGACGAAAAACCATTTACAATTCATAAAATCTAGTTTAGAACGCCACGCAACCATTATAATATACTTTATATATTATTATATGATGTATACCCTTTATGACCGCCGAACACGATGAGTAGATATCAAACAATGTCAACTCTCCCCACTCGCCAATCGCCTCCCACTATATCGCCACTTTATAAAAAAAATCGCCTCACTCTTGTTTACCGACTCGCCCAACTTTTGAAAAAGTGTAAAATCAAATTGAACAACTCACTTATTAACGAAAAAGGTTTAAACCCCACTGAATAAAGGTCTGCCAACTCGCCCCACTTATAAAAAGATCTTGCTTCCTTTAAGTATGTTAAATTACTGTTAGTTCGTAATCGGTCGTCCTGCTGTAGTGGTATGTAGCGTGGCTTGATATGCTAAAGGTCTTGAGTTCGAATCCCAGTATATACACTGGATTTTGTCTACGTGAATTTTGATAGATAGTCTTTTCCGTATAATTAATTATAAGTTTATAGCGGATTTGACATTCCCGCCAAAATGTTACAGAACAGAGGAAAGCATGCATAACAAAGACACTCAAACTGGAGTGATCTGGTAGGGGTGATCCGGCTCAGATCACCCCTGTTAGAACAAAGGAGCTGGGATGTAAGTGGAAGATTCACATATACCTAGGTAGGCGACAATGAGTTTGTATGGCCAATAGTTCATAATGTGAAAAACATAACAATTTTGAGTGAATAACAACAAAAATGGTTCAGTATTGTGTGTGAATGTTAGACGTGTTACAGTTATTTAGTTTGTGTATTTAAATTGAATTTTACACTGCAATATTTTATTTTGCTGTTTTGTGCAGGAAACATTTACGGTTAACTTCCTCTATCAAGTGTTTGAATATACTATTCAAAATCTGAATATTTACCGCAAATTTCTATCACTAAAAATGTCTTTACCTGTTATTGACAGAAATAAACATATCCACGAAAAAAAGATTGAAATGTTGTACACCATTATGTATTTGCCATAGTATGTTATTTGTCTATTTATGTATTAAATTTAACGGAAGTTGTCATTATATTGTAAACAGTAGTGTACATGCTTTAACAGGTGAGTAATTTTGATTGTGGTTGATTTAAAAATACCACATACCAGGTTTTGATAAATTTCAATAGATTGTTAACACCTTTGACATTGATCGATTTTTAAAATACAATAAAATCCCATCGACATATCAAGGCTAAATGTACTTTACTAGGAAATAATTCGGATTTTTCTGAAATGTTTCAATGAATATAAATACATTTGTATATATAAACTTGTCAAGTACATACCATATGATTCACTAACAGAGCGTGAAACTAAGGATTGAATGAAAAGTCTCCACTTGAAAAAAACTATTACTTGATATTTTACTGTAAATTTTGTATTAAATACGATAACGTGTAAATTGACATTGCGATAAGATGTGTCACGGTACTTGTCTATCCCTAATTCATGTATTTGATTTTGATGTTATATTTGTTTTTCTCGTGGGATTTTGTCTGATGCTTGGTCCGTTTCTGTGTGTGTTACATTGTAGTGTTGTGTCATTGTTCTCGTCTTATATTTATGCGTTTCCTTCAGTTTTAGTTTGTTACCCCGATTTTGTTTTTTGTCGATGGATTTATGAGTTTGAACAGCGGTATACTACTGTTGCCTTTATTTATCTTACAATTATTGTTTTTCTTTATTTTGTATAGTCTTAAATATAAAGTATATATAAAATATAAATAAAAGTGATAATGATGTAATCGTTCCTTTACTGACGATTCAAATCTTAATAAAATGAAGACATAGACAAACAATATTGCTGAAGGCCTCCAGATTCTTTTATTGTCGTCCGTTTAATCAGGTGCTAAATGATAAATTAAAAGACGTTTGGGCTGATCCATCCATATATGTCATATATGCCGAAAAAAAGCAGAAGTATGAGTGAAAGTTATGTTATATTAAGGAGATGTAGTTTATATAGATATAGGAAGATGTGGTGTGAGTGCCAATGAGACAACTCTCCATACAAATAACAATTTAAAAAGTAAACCATTATAGGTTAAAGTACGGCCTTCAACAAGGAGCCTTGGCTCACACCGAACAACAAGCTATAAAGGGCCCCAAAATTACTAGTGTAAAACCATTCAAACGGGAAAACCAACGGTCTAATCTATATAAACAAAACGAGAAACGAGAAACACGTATATATTACATAAACAAACGACAACTACTGTACATCAGATTCCTGACTTAGGACAGGTGCAAACATTTGCAGCGGGATTAAACGTTTTAATGGATCAAAACCTTCTCCCTTTTTCTGAAACAATAGCATAACATCACAACAAAGAAAAACATACGATAAAATATCAATTGGCAGAATTAACCTTATCTGCTATCGTTAAAGCAACTGTCATAAGTGAATCATTTCAATTTGTAAAACTCTTCAAGACGAAACAATGAAAAAATACGTAATTTTAAGTCAAATTTTGAAATCCTTTTTAAGCAATTTTTAGTCAAGGTTTTGATTTTCCTGCAGGGCATCTCGGAGTAATCAACGTTTCGACATTCGTTTTTAACTTTCAAATATTTTGGTCACGTGCATCTCTGATGAGAAACTAATTGTCAAAATTTTCATCTGATGAAAAAAAATTGGTACCGTTAATGTTTTCTACTAATCTACAGTAATGGATGGTAAAACTTTAAGTGTGACTCATTTGTTATTAATTCAGCATAAACAATCAAATGTTATAGTTTTCAAAACTCAAATCGTCATTTATATTTCCTGAAAGAATTTGATTTTACTGAAATTCTGAGAATCCAACTAACAAGTGAAATTGTGGAAATCGTATCATTGGCCCATCTTTATTTTGTCATTACCGTTTTTTTTGGAGGGGTGTGGGGGGGGGGGATCCAGACATATATGTTGTATAAAAAAAGGAGATGTGGTATAATTGCAAATCTTAAACTCTTTGTCGGTACTCATATTGACCTGATCATCAATATATTATCGGTTTGATTATATTAGTTCCAATTAATTAGCTAACAACACGTGCTTTCCTTTGATATATCGAACATTGTCCTAGTATTTGATGATAATGTTTGTTACAAATGTTGCTAAAAAACAAAACAAAAAACAAAAAAGCAAAGGAAGCAAAACTATTTATAGTCCGACGGCTATAAGCATATTTCAGACGAATTGTGCACATCCTGCTACAAGCATGAAATTTGGCATATACCTTCCTCAACTATTACTCTTTTATTTCAGATAGGGAGGCATTTGAAAAAAATAACTCACTTCCGGTAAAATCCAAAATGGCGGACATCATACTTAAATCAGCCCAATATCAAATTCTAGTATGTGAAAAGGTGTTAATATCATGCTACTAACATAATATTTGGTACCAACCTTTGTTATATACTACTTTTGGATATATGATATAGATAAGATGTCTTCAAAACCCCTACTTCCGGTAAAATCCAACATGGTGGACATAGTACTAGAATAAACTTATTTTTAGGGAGGGTAGTTGAAATGTGTTTTATTGTATTGCTACTCTCATTACATTGTGCAGGAAACTCTTTTTTACGCTTCTCATGGATACAATGTATATATAAGACATATCTCTTTAAAAACCTTACTTCCGGTAATATCCAAAATGGCGGACGTAGAAATATCAATTTTCTATTTTAATATTCAACTTTTTTCAAAATGTAAAGAAAATGTTTTTTTGTTGTTTTTTTTTTTTGCTTGTCATTAAACTTTTGGCTTCTAGTTATCCTCAAAACAACTAATTTTATTCTGTAGTAAATTTTTAAATAACACTTCCGGTAAAAAAAAACAATATGGCGTTAATTTCAAGAAATGAGTCCTCAATCCATATCTTTGATTAAAAGTTTTATATAGATTGATTAAAACAAAACAAAATTACTAAAGTACTTAAACATTACTACTTTTTGGCTTAAAATACATGTTTATTCACAGCCACCACCACATGCATACAAAGAAGTGCACGGGAGACCCGATTTTCCACATTCAAAACCGACCGTGACATCTGTATCTGTATCTGTATGAATACTTTGACGAAACCAATTCTGGCTTTAATATGACGGTTTGAGAGAGCGCCGCCGATTTATTGACGAGGCGTAAGAGCAGATTTGACCCTCTCTATTCTTCGAACTTCTTGGTAATTATGTTTTTCTTAGGACGTGGTTTTTTTTGAGAAATTCAATAGCGGGAATCAGCCCCTAAACCACTTTGTACATAAATATCAACTTCTAGCTTGTTCGTCTTGCAATTATCTTGAGGTCTTGCAGTTCCAGTTGGGCAAGCATATTGGAGACACACCCATCGTCTCTTGACTTGTAATCTATGGTGATAAATCTTGCCGCTTGCCGTTGTATCCTTTGTAGCTTATTCATGTTTGTTACCGTGTAGGGGTCCCGTACTATGGCTCCATATTCCATCGTTGATCTGACGGGCTAGATGTAAGCTGTTTTTTTGCAATCTTGTGGGCAGTATTCCAAGTTTCTTCTTTGAAAGCCTAGTGTTGAATTTGCTTTCTTTGCCATGTTTAATATGTGGATGGTCCATTTGAGGTCTTCCGAAATTTGTAGGCCTAGTTTCGGGTTATGCTTGACTTGTTGTAATATGTGTCCATTAAAACTGTAGATTTTATGGCTTTTGTTTCTGATGCTTAGGATGTAGAATTTTTTGGCATTGAACCGCATTCCCCAGTACATCCATAATATACAAGCTTCTAATAAAATGATGAGGCCTTAGAAAGAGTTATTTAAAAGTGATCATCTTTGTCCCTTTGCCATCCATTAGCGCCTGAACCGGGTAGCATAAGAGGCAATTCCAAGCTCGTCCCCTAAACACTTGCCTTAGTATATTGCACGTTTTACATGCTGGAAAAGACGAGACCAAGGTGCGGGAATACCCTCAATTAGTCTTTCCTTTTGAGCAAATAGTTATTTTCTTGATTCATTAACCATGTTAACCCCATCTGATAAGATTGTGTGATCTTACAGTTAAACCTCGGTAATTTGGGCTGATCAATCATCATTCTTTATGTTAAAGTCACATCTTCAATTGCCATCAATGTTTCCCACGCAGTCTTTTTTTCCTTTTCAAGCAATCAGAGAACCATATCACAATCGGTAAAGACATGGATCACAATAAGTTGTGTAATCACTCATTGCCAGGTGTATTGAAAGGTCTTTGATATACATTTATCCAAAGCTTTTTGCCCTCCCAAACACAATCCATAGTTCGTCTACCCCTGTCACGGAATAGCGAAACAGTTGTGACAGCATCATCAGTAACGACTATTAGAATCATGACTCGTGCAAGGTCGTGTTTCATTGCATCAGACACATGCACCATGATTCTATTGTCAGCCTCTTAATGTGAACATGGTGAAATACATCACGAGGTTGATAAGATAGAATATCCTGAACATTTGTTATAAGAAGCAAGAGCTACATTTAGGAAAAAGGGAATACACAGACGAATCCAGAGTCAAAACAAAATCCTCAAAATTGGCAAAGTTTTCTGAGAAATGACGACCATAAGAAAGAACTTTTAAGTTTTCATTCGCAACAGCTTGTTCAA
Organism: Mytilus galloprovincialis; assembly: GCA_037788925.1. Classification (NCBI taxonomy): domain Eukaryota; kingdom Metazoa; phylum Mollusca; class Bivalvia; order Mytilida; family Mytilidae; genus Mytilus; species Mytilus galloprovincialis. The sequence continues at coordinate 76,575,439 of CM075340.1, forward strand.
TAGATTTCGAGGAAGAGGTAGTTGTAGTAACAGTTGCTCAGGATGTTCTGTGTTATCCACCACATGATGATGTTTCAAGCTTAGCACCATGTTCACATGAAGAGGCTGACATTTGAATCACGATGCATGTGTCTGATGCAGTGAAACACAGACTTAACTGAGTCATGACTCAAGCAGTCGATACTGATGTTACTGTCATTGCTGTTTCGCTATTCAGTGACATAGGGGCAGAAATCTTTGGCTTGAATTTGGAAGTGGAAAAAGCTTCAGATATATATCTATCCATGACCTTTCAAATATACAACAGCTTGCTCAATATATTATGAGGAAAAGGTAATTGTAGTAACAGTTGCTCAGGATGTTCTGTGTTATCCACCACATGATGATGTGTCAAGCTTAGCACCCTGTTCACATGAAGAGGCTGACACTTGAATCAAGATGCATGTGTCTGATGCACAAACTTAACTGAGTCATGACTCAAACAGTCGATACTGATGTTGCTGTCATTGCTGTTTCGCTATTCAGTGACATAGGGGCAGACAATCTTTGGCTTGAATTTTGCAGTGGAAAAAGCTTCAGTTATATATCTATCCATAACCTTTCAAATACCCTAGGAATTGAGAGATTACACGTTTGCTGGGAAAGGAACTGCGTTGGTGACATGGATGGTGTTTGAAGATGTGAATCTATCATTCAGAATGATAATTGATCAGCCAACATCATCAGATATGGATTTGACAATGTCATTGATAAAACGATACGTGGTTTTGTTGAAAGATTGAACAAACTTATCAGATGGGGTTAACGAAGCCAGAAAACATGTGTTTTTTAAAAGAGGAAATACTTATTGAGTCTATTCCCACGACTCGGTCTAGTCTTTTTCAGCAAGTAAAACGTGCAATATACCATGGCGGAGGCGAATGAGTAACAAGCTTGGTATTGGTTCCCATGCTAACTAGTCCAGACGCTTATGAATGGCGAAGGGAAAAATGTGATCCATGGGAACCCTTTTGGACATCTCTTTGTTAGGCCTCTTCATCTTATCAGGAGCTTGTACATTATAGATGTAAGAAACACTAGTAACCACGATCTTTGTAAATTTGGAAAAAAAAGCTCTCCGATTGTGAATAAACCTGTATTTGGGGCCATAAATTAGTCATTCTTAAGATGTTTAAGAACTTTAGTGATTTTATTTTGTTTTAATCAATCTATCCAAAAACTCCATATCGAAGATATGGATTGAGGACTCATCTTTGTAATTTACGCCAAATTGTTTTTTTTTACCGGAAGTGTTAACTTTGTATTTAAACATACAAAACTGAATAAAATTATTAGTTTTGAAAATTATCAATATTTCTATGTCCGCCATATTGAATATCACCGGAAGTAAGGGTTTTAAAGACATATGTTTTATACATTGTATCCACGAAAAGCACCAAAGAAAGGTTCCTGCACAATATAATGATAGTAGCAATACTTTAAAACACATTTCAATTACCCTTCCTAAAAATAAGCTTGTTTTAGTACAATGTCCGCCATGTTGGATTTTACCGGAAGTAGGGTTTTTATCTAATCTATATCAATTATCCAAAAATAGTACAAAACAAAGGCTACAAAGGATAGAAGCATGTTAATAACACCTTTTCACATACTAGCCTTCGATATTGGGCTAATTTAAGTACGATGTCCGCCATTTTGGATTTTACCGGAAGTGAGTTATTTTTTTCAAATGCCTCCCTATCTGAAATAAAAGAGAAACAGTTGAGGAAGGTCTATGCCAAATTTCATGCTTGTAGCAGGATGTGCACAATTTTTCACAAAGCCGCCGTACTATTAACAAAGCTCATAGCGGTTGAATAATTATTAGACCCGATCTATATAATTAAGAAAAATGTTGGAGTATCCTAAGAGAGTTCATGTGGCAATGCAATGCTTAAAATTACTTTAGGTGGGCATTCATTACATACCAAATTATGACTGCCACATATAATACGTGTATGGGTTCATATGGCTGTATGGTTACATCAGGTTGTTAATAATGTGTATTTGGTGTAATTGAATTCAAAGATAAAGTAAAGGGTAGCTTTCAGAGTGAAATGAACTCATTTTTCAAAGATTCGCTAAAATGTATGTTGTATAGATATGTATTTGACCCCAACATGTTACAAAATATATTTAGATCATGCTGTGAATTATATTTATAAAACATGTATTTGTAAATATCGCATTCACAGTTTGAATATAGAAATTAATCGATTTTATAATATTGAGAGACATCTGGGACTTTGTTATATGTGATAAACAAGTAATTGTATATGAATATCATTTTATTTTAGTATGTGAAAAGTATAATGAACTTCGAAAGAAGTTATCAAACAATATTATTGCAGAAAACCTTCGAATTTTAAACTCATACAGCTGCCATATGTTCTTAATGTAAAGAAACTTAAAAAATTGGGGAAGTTTTTATTTCACCCCGACAACACACGTAATTAAATTCACTTACAAATGCTTAATATGTGTTATATTTTATCACACTCTGCTGAAATGTTATATGGGTATACCTACTTTTATGATTATTTGACTAATTGTTTAAATGTAAATATATAATTCACTGATGTAATTGGATATTTGTAATATTTATATTCTATTAGTTGTATTGCTTCCGAATAAAATATTATTATTATTATTATTAAGATTGTGTTTTTTCATTTTAGTAATAATAACTTCAAACCAAATAACAGGCGTACCAAACAAGAGGCAGTAAAGAGTCTCTGCCGATCGCTTAATGAACATAGTGGACGCTCCCCTACGTTGTAGACTATATTTTTTTTTAAACACAACCCCTATAATGTCGATTCTGCATCGTTGATAATTTTTCTGCTTACAACTATGTTTTATAGCTCTCAAGATAAACAAATAACAACAAAAGAGGGTGAGAATCGTAGTTAAACAACAATAACTCCTTTGATTTTAAGAGTTGATTGACGATATTGGCTATGTTTTAAAGATTCTAGATATAAAAAGATGTGGTATGAGTGCCAATGAAGCGACTCTCAACTCTAGTCTCAATTTGTAAAAAATGAACAATCATAGTTTTTAACACGGATCCTGAGATTACAACTAAAACCAAGCCATAAAGGACATCGAAATTTAATACTAAAACCATTCAAACAGGAAAACAAACAGTCTTAACTATATTAAAGTAAGGTTTGCGTATACAGGGAGATTTCAAATAATCGAAAAAAGGAGGGACCCGCCATTTTGAATTGTTTTGATTAACCAATGTTCGAAAACTACAAAATTATTGAAAATAAAACAACACCTACCTTAAAATTGCCATTTTGATGTAATTTTATAAAAATTTGAATCGTACACGTAACGTTATGACCTTCATTTGTCGTCACGTTTAGCCATAACGTCTTTGTGCAAAAACCATACATGAAGTTTTGCGGAATTATATTTTATTTCATAAATGTACATTTTTATGCCCCTGTCGTAGCAAAGGGCATTGAGTTGTATCCTTCAAGTTGTCTGTTTGTACGTCTATCAGAATATACGTATCATAGTGTACGTCCATTTTTACAAAATTGGTTTCTGTTCTCTAAATTTAGTTTGCCTCAACCAACTGATATAAAGCTTATGCGTAATGCTTTTTACAATAAATTTGAATTTGATGTCGTCACTTTTACAGTTCTAGATTTATGAGGGGTCGGACAGGGGATACATTTCTCTTTTCTCACGTTCCCTTTCTTTTGTCTCCCGCCCTAAAAAAACTAATGTATGGGAAGCTCATTTCAATAGAAATTGATCTAATATCTTGTATTTTTATGGCTTGTCCCCGTCTTATCCTTTCACAAGTTACTGCTTCAAGAACCGCAATAACTTTTTCACTGCCTGTAAAGGTGTCTCTTTCATTGAATTTGTAATTCTGCTGCACGCCGTTTCCAATTTTATATAAAATATAAAAACAAATTATATAAACGCACGATTGAGTGAAAAACGGCACAATTTTGTGACACTTTTAGTCAATTTGTTTAAAATGATTGGAATTTACATAATGCGTCATGTGTTTTACTTATAGATGATGCGTATATATTCTCAGATATTTTTATTGCATATTTTTAACGAATTACAGGATGTTGAACTTGGTCTGTTAAAATACAAGTTTGCAAGGTTTGTCTGCAAATACGTACACAACCACAGGCACTTGTTTCTATCCATACGAAGGTCGACTATCCATATAAATAGAAGAAGGTGGCTAACGAATTTTTTTTTAGGTCACGACAGTCTCCGCTTGGGACGCTTTTTCTACCTTTCAACTTAATGCTAAAAATCCCTACCTTATATGAATCGATTCAGTGAATATTTTCCTTTAACACTAAACTAATTTCATAATCCCCACAGTGTTCCTCTTCACGGTAATCTACTCTCAATTCACTAAAGCATGTCCAAAAGTTCAACTACCATCTTTTCAATGTATCTACTTCCGGTTGTGGGCAGAATGCTATCTTTTTAAAAACGAAATGATTCTGTAAAATTACCAGTTTATTATTTTCATTATCAATATATTTTTAAAGATGAAATTTCACCGAAATAATTACATTTATCGTTGTTATTAAAAAAATCAGAAAGTCAGAAACTAATTTGAATGAATTCGATAATACTAGAGAATTCCGAATGTATATGGTAACTCTAAAGAATTTCATCGATCTTTTATTTTGGAGGTAAAAAACGTATTCAGATTCATAAGAATTGGGGGAAAGAAACTGAGTCAATGAAAACAAAATAAATTTACTGCGATGTCAACCGGAAGTAGATACATTGAAAAGATGGTAGTTGAACTTTTGGACATGGTTTAGTGAATTGAGAGTAGATTACCGTGAAGAGGAACACTGTAGGGATTATGAAATTAGTTTAGTGTTAAAGGAAAATATTCACTGAATCGATTCATATAAGGTAGGGATTTTTAGCATTAAGTTGAAAGGTAGAAAAAGCGTCCCAAGCGGAGACTGTCGTGACCTAAAAAAAATTTCGTTAGCCACCTTCTTCTATTTATATGGATAGTCGACCTTCGTATGGATAGAAACAAGTGCCTGTGTACACAACCCACACATTTACATCATTCAAGATATATGTTATTTTATTAATCACGCAGCGACGTTAAGGGCGTTTCGAAAAATTTCCCATTTTTATACACAGAAAAACCATATTGAACTGAAATTTAGTTTTCTTTGCCTAAAAGCCAAAAATGCACGTTAAAAGCGTACACAGAGGGAAAAGGTTCTATTCTGAATTGCATTCCAAACTTTTATTTATAGAAAATTATAAATACATTAGTGTCACGTGACTTCAAACTGAAAGTAAGGACATTTCCCAAAGAAGTCAAAAGGGCAGGTGCAAGATGATATCACTTTACAACTGACGGGGTGTTTCTTAAAGTATTTTTTTATGGATGCTTTAAAAATGTGTCTTTCATACACAACTATTGTATTGTGTCGTCCTGAACATTCCTTAAGTATTTGCTACCGGACATCTTACAACCTCTAATAAAACAAACTTCTATGCATATATATCGGTCAACTTTATATCAATTTATCAAAAACAAGGATGGTAACATGTGTCTCTACACATGCACGGACTCACTATAAATCCGGGAAATTATTAGTTTTTAGTCTTTTTCGATATATAAGAGATCATAATAAAGTAGTGACGACGCTCGGAGTATTTGTATGAGCATGATGAGGTCGTTTTCTGGATTATTGTTTCTGTTCTCTACCTTAAGTTTGCTTCGACCAAATGTTATAAAATGTATACGTAATGCTTTATAATTTTTTGGTTTATGCAAGAGGGGTTTATCATCAGTGTCCCATTGACGCATTCCCAAATTATTCCAAGCACTAAATTATTATTTTTTTTTGTAATGCATTAAAATCGGAATTATATTACTGTGGTTGTGGTTATATTACTTATAGTTCATCATAATTGAATAATATTTGTTAATGTCTAGATTGAAATGAATGAAATTAACACGGCTGCTGTAAACAACTTTACTAGTTAAAACTGATGTCTTGTCATCCAATTGCTGCATACAAACAATTTACCCAACATGGGACAATACAAAATTTCATTACTTTTAATGGCAATTTGAATGCTTTCCTAAGATTAAAAATATTACAGTTTGAAACACTATAAGAATTTAAGTGTTTCCTTCAAAATCATAGTCTTTTACATGTATTCATACACAAGTATGACAAAAGTTAATCACCTCCCCTTCCGACTGGGACAACATCAAAAGTTCAATGTAGGAATAAAAATAAACTAAATTCACATAGTTTGTTCACTGACGCCCCCCCCCCCCCCACCCCATCCCTCCTTTCCCCTCTCTTAACTTAATTTGGGAAAAGAATGATTGACCAAAATGGATTTATGTAAAATCGATGTCAAAAGTTATTACGCCAGACGCGCGTTTCTTCTACATAAGACTCATCAGTGACGCTCATATCAAATTAACAAAATTTGCTGCAACTTTTATCCACCCCATCCCTAAACTAATTGAAGTTTTTTTTTATCCTACATTAATCTTTTCATGTTATCCATAACTTAATCACTGTTTTCTCTCATTAATTATGGTCAATTCCAAAGTGTTTCAAGAAAAATGATTCTTTGTAAAAGATGCTATTAAAGATGACCTTCTTCTTTGCAGATCATCAAAACAAATATTTTGTGTTTTACAGAAATGACAAGATGAACACATATCGCCTATTTCCGTAAAAAAAGAGTTCGGGGACATACCAATTTTATTATCTCATTATAATGTAAATAGTGAAATCTTTAGGTTCAGTTTTTTTACAAAAACGGTGGACCCAGAAAAGTGATATTTTTGGCTTTTGGTTGCCATGGCAACGAGGTTTTTTAACCAAAAGAAAAAACAATCTTGTTTTTATGAACTTTTTTTTATGATTTTTTAATTAGAATTTATTATTAATGAATGGACCACAAGAATTTTTTCAAGTTTTATTCAGTTTTATTTTGTTAAAGTCACTCGCATACATTGGTACCATATTATTTGAGAACAATTCAAATACAGTTTCCCCTAAAAATCGTCAAAAATAGGAATTTTGAGCTTATCACCTGAAAAAACGGGATGGGCGATGTTCGATTTTTTTTCATTAAATGATTGGGTACTCCTCCCTGAACAAAATGATGTGTCATATTTGTATTATATATATATATATTGTGTTATTAAAGTGCAGCCTGATATAACATTATAATACAAATATGAAACATTTTTTTCAGCCAGCCTTCATAGGCTTATGATGCACTGTACTTTTAAAATTCCCATAGTTATCTGTTATAATTATCAAATATCAATTTAAATGTACAATAAATAATTAGTTAATTTTTTCTCATTAATGTTTGTGTTCTAATATCAGAAATGTTAGTGATAAATTTTGACACTATTTTAACTCCGGCACTAAGTAAATATTTAAATTTATCCATGTCAGACATGTTATCAAAATTACAGTTATATCTCTGTTGACAGTCCATAAACATGCGATTTCTCTGTAACGAATAGGTAGGACAATGTAATAAAAAGTGTTTTTCGTCTTCTACGCTTCCAGTTCTGCAAACTTTACAAAGTCGTCTATCAGCTTGGACTCCCCGGTAACGCCCTTTCTCGATTTCAAGGGGGGAAACACCACATCTCAGTCTTGCAATTGCTGATCTTTCATGGCGTGAAATACCTGATTTTAGGTACGGTTGAACACTGTATGTGGTGTTCAAGTCTCTATACGTGCGGAGTTTTGGCATAGCTTCTACGGCTTTTCCCCATGTGATCTGGTACTTTTGCATTAGCATGTCTTTTGCAAAATTACTAATAAACTTGGTACTAAGTCCATCCGTACATTTCGAGTTAAATAGAGTATCAAGTCCACTTTCATTCATAATTGATTTTATATTGTTGTACCACGTATCCTTATGATTTCGTGAAAAACTACAGTCCCATGCATATATCCGCGATGGTAATCTTTCCGAGTGCATATTTACAATACGACACCAAAGCTTTATCATCTGACAATTATTTCATATATCACTAAGAAAGAAAAAATCAGTTTCACGCAAACCTTACCTTTAAACAAAAAAGTAGTCTTTTTGATCACTTATTTATAATCAGAGTCCATTTTGCTAGTTTATAGATCTTGTCTTGTTGATTATTTCGGCTTTTAAAAGTTTCTATTTATCTGGCATAGTTTTTAAGACATTGGAAAAATACGGAGGAAATGTCAAATTATCTCTATCTATTGCATTTTCAAGATAGTAGACAGAATTTGCATTTTACCCTCAAATTATATGTTTAGCTATATCGGTCATGTTGGTTTACGCGTTAATGAATGATGAATTCTAAGTCATGAAAATAAGTTACCTGACGAATTGCATTTCAATAAATATTCAGTTTCTAGTAATAAAATACAAGGGTTTTTGAAGGTACCAGGATTATAATTTAATACGCCAGACGCCGGTTTCGTCTACATAAGACTAATGGGTGACGTTCGGATCAAAAACGTTATAAAGCCATACAAATACAAAATTAATGAGCATTCAGGACTAAAATTCCAAAATGTTGTGTCAAAAATGGCTTTGGTAATAGCATTTTTTTTAAATCCACAATACTTGTTTGATTTTTTTTCACAACTGATATCATATCAATGTGGACTGTATGATAGACTCAATGTTAATTGTTAAACTTGCAATTCTTCATTGATATGTAACAGCACTCGTCAGTATAATGTATGGAGTGTTGAGGCTTCTAGAGTAATGAAAAACTAGTTAGTTTAATTATTTATGCATTTGTTTTTATCAACAACAGCATACTCGACGTTGCTATCGGTTGGAGCAGTAACGTGTTTTATGTTTTGGTCAGTTCTACTACTTTTGTTCACAATAGCATACTCTGCATTATTTCCAGCAGTCACATGTTTTAAATTATTACTCGTCTCTTCTTCAATTCGTTGTATTTCTGATGTAGGTGACGTGGTGGGACTGGACTTAATGTTACTATCGCTTTTAGAACCCTCATGCAAAGGCATATTAACTATATCAACACAGCTATAGTTTCCGTCAACTGCACTGTAGTCGCTATCACAGTTTTGTATCCCAGGTCTGTTTTGTTTCCCTTCTATCTCAACTGTATGATAATTCCCTTCCATGATGTCTCGTTGTTCAGATGCATGGTATAATGTATTATATTTCAATCCGTCAGAATCATCATCATTGCTATCTATATCAGGTTGAAATTCAATACCATTCTTGTTGTTACTGCCTTTTCGCCTACAAAAATTTTAGTAAACATGATTCACCCAAATATATTAATTTTGTGAATCCCATAATTTATATTATATTTTAAGTACCCGTTCGGGTATTTATGCTACATGATACATGTATATCTGTATTAAACTGTACATGTTGAAAGTCTCGTTTATTCATGTAGCCCGTTTTTTTTTGTTTTGTTCCTTGCATTCTGTTTTTTTTATATTTTTATATTATCAAGCTTTATGATCTTGTATATAGAAGTTGCACATGTACAAATATTGTAGTACGACCTGTAAGAATTTCGAATAAAATTATGTTGGAATAGCCTCATGTTACTTTAAGAAATCAAAAGTAATTCCTCAAATCAAAATTTGATGCAAGGTCAAATGATTTTGAAACGTATGTCAATATTAACATACAGAAACCTTACAAACCATTCGACCTACACCTTTCACAACTAAACATATTTTGTTTTTCGATAAAGTAAATTGTAACGCGGATATGTATATAACAAATAACATTCAACAGAATTATATACACATTGTTTTTAAATTTAAATTATAATTCTCCGAGGGACATTTTTTTTATATTACAAGATAATGAGAACTTCCTTATTGTGGATACATTTTGCTTTAAAGGTAGCTGTTATAAAATTTTAAAAAAGTCAATCGGTACTATATTGGATGAATTTGAAATATAAAATGAAATTCCTACACCTCTTACCTGATAATTATATAAGTGCCTAATACAATCAAAGCGATAACCACAGCAGAACCTACACCGATGGCAATATACAGGGTTGAATCTGTATCTACAAAACAGACTTGAATATTGTTCTAGTTTTCATGCCTTTATATTTTAAATACATTTACATTTTGATAAATTGGTCCTTATGCTCAATAGCATAATGATCAAATCTAGTAATCTATAAGTTTTACTTTGATAAACAAAGTAGTAGTGTGCTAGTTAATTTAAACAATCTCAGAAAAGACTACGGATTTTCTTATTCCAGGCATAGATTACCTAAACCTTATTTGGCACAACTTTTTGGAATTTCGGATCATCAATGCTCTTCAACTTTGTACTTGATTGGCTTTATAAATATTTCGATATGAGCGTCACTGATGAGTCTTATGTAGACGAAACGCGCATCTGGCGTATTAAATTATAATCCTGGTACCTTTGATAACTATCAGAAAACAAGCAGTTGACAAAGCAATTACATAAGGACCTTATGATATACGCTGCTTAGATACTGTGATATGTGTTACAGTGCTTGGTGCACAACTGAAGCGTAGTAATACATTTTACTAACGAATATATACAACTACATTTTTGTGCCTCATGCTTTAAACTATTTAATAATTTGGAATGTGATGCATACGGTCCTCCAGTCGTCATTTTGAAATACGTTAATGTCTTGAAATATTTAAACATATGTTATATGACAGAATTAACCTTAGACCGCCTAGCTGTTTCTAAACAGACGTTTTGAACACATCTAATACTAATAATTATATTGGTGTAAACTTATTGGTGTACATTGGTGCCCCTATAATAGCAGACTAGTTTTTGAACTGTTACGAATCACAGTTTATGACTAAACTCAGTGAAGACCCGTCGAAATTGCATTTTGTTGATATATTTTTTCGTTAAATAATCAAGACTTTTCTCAATATACTGCTGAAATTTACCCCAAGGAACTTACTTTAAATAAATCAAATTTATTCGATAATAACTGTCCTTTCCTGGATTTAGATATTTCGGTTTCAAACGGGAAACTCCACACTAAAATTTACGACAAAAGAGACGATTTTTCGTTCCCTATTGTTAATTTTTCATTTTTAGATGGTGATGGACCTTTGGCACCATCTAACGGTGTTTATATTTCACAGCTCGTTCGATATGCCCGTGTTTGTTGTGACGTTTTTGATTTTAACGAACGCAATCTATATATTACTGGTAAATTATTAAACCAGGGATATCGTTACCATAAATTACTTAAAACCTTTACTAAATTTTCCATAGATATAAAGATTTGGTTTTGTAGTTTGGTTGTACCTGTAGAAAACTTATTTCAAACGGGATAGCACATCCTCATTTTTACAGAAATGTTGTTAACCGTGCCCGGAAATTTAGAAATGATCCATGTAAACTTGTCGCTCCTTTAAATAAACTTATTCTAAAAGGGTACCTATTCGACACTGTAATAAGATCATTGAATATTGTTTTTATTGGTATAAATATTGATTTTGTTATCAGTTAATTAAAAGCTAACTAAATATTACTAGTAGGTTATATACATATACACATTCATGGATCTACAATCTGTCGATTCCTGTAACTTGGCATTGCACAAAGTCATGTTTTTCTCTGGCTGTTTATGACGTCTTTACACTAAATCCATTTGATGTTGGATGTGTACGGATTGATAGTTTGGTCTGAGATGCATGATTTTTTATTTTTTGCTAGTGGCTTTAAACTAGCTGTCAGATAACTGCGAGTACTCTCAGAATCTGTTCATTGTGTCTTTTTGTGTCGGGATGTACAAGTACCCGGCCACGGCCACTTGTATTTTTGTCCATTTGATGAGTTAAGCCTTTTTCCACTGATTTTTATAGTTCGTTCTTATGTTGTACTGTTATACCACTGTCCCAGGTTAGAGGGGTCGGGATCCCGCTAACATGTATATTCCTGTCCTAAGTCAGGAGCCTGTAATTCAGGAGCCTGTAATTCAGGGGTTGTCGTTTGTTTATGTGTTACATATTTGTTTTTCGTTAATTTTTTTATATAAATAAGGCCGTTAGTTTTCTCGTTTGAATTGTTTTACATTGTCTTATCGGGGCCTTTTATAGCTGACTATTCGGTATGGGATTTGTTCATTGTTGAAGGCCGTACGGTGACGTATAGTTGTTAATGTCTGTGTCATTTTGGTCTCTTGTGGACAGTTGTCTCATCGGCAATCATACCACATCTTCTTTTTTATATTACTAATAAAATTGAGAATAGAAATGGGGAATGTGCCAAAGAAAGAACAACCCGACCATAGAAAAAAAACAACAGCAGAAGGTCACCAACAGGTCTTCAATGTAGCGAGAAATTCACGCACCCGGAGGCGTCCTTCAACTGGTCCCTAAACAAATATATACTAGTTCAGTGATAATGAACGCCATACTAATTTTCAAATTGTACACAAGAAACTAAAATTAAAATAATACAAGACTAACAAAGGCCAGAGGCTCCTGACTTGGGACAGGCGCAAAAATGCGGCGGGGTTAAACATGTTTGTGAGGTCTCAACCCTCCCCCTATACCTCTAGCCAATGTAGAAAAGTAAACGCATAACAATACGCAAATTAAAATTCAGTTCAAGAGAAGTCCGAGTCTGATGTCAGAAGATGTAACCAAAGAAAATAAACAAAATGACAACAATACATAAATAACAACAGACTACTAGTAGTGTTAATAATCCTTACAAATAATGTTAATAATCCTTACAAGTTTTATCAATGAAGATAAACGCATGGCATAGATGTTTGTCATTTTCTGAAATAATTAACTGTCCGCATTACGTTATAACAGCTACTCCAAATTTTATTCAATATTTAAAAATTTCAAATTTGAATGGGGACTGGCAAAATATTCTTAAGTTGATATTGAAAAATTTGGAGGTGCAAGATCTTTTTCTTTACAAAACTTCAAATTTTTAAAGATTGGAAATCAACTCAGTAATCCGTTTTGGAAAGATGTTTTTCAAGCTTTACACTCATCTAAACCACATGTTAAAACTGATGTCAAGGAGTGTCTCTCGATGGATATCTTGAATTTTGTGAAAACAGAAGATTTCCCATTATATAACAGATGGGGAGTTGCCGTCGGCAAAACCTCTGTCAATTTTTGACCATCAAAGAAGAGTTTTTTTCACATTTGATCAGATTAAACAAAAAGTTCAGACAAATATTTATATGCACTATAATATTACAGTTTAATATCAAAGATCCCTATGGAGGTAAAACAGTGTATTAGGGAAAATACAGATACTGACTTAGAAAATTTTACTCCGCAGGACAAATTTTTGGAGAAAATTACTAGCAGTAAAAATATCAAATTCATATATAATAATCTTATTGTAAAATGTGCATATCCTCTAGTTGTTAAATTTTCAAAATGGGAGGATGAGCTGCATTCTAACATTGAAGACTGGAAGAAATACTTTTGTATACTTCAGAAATGTTGTAGAGATACATATTTGTATAATTTCCAATATAAGTTGTTACATAGGACTATTCCTACAAATACATTTTTATATAAGATTAAAATCAAAGATACAAAGTTATGTTCTTTTTGTAGATGTGAAGATGAAACTATTGGACATTTATTTTATGATTGTCAAGTGACATCAAATTTTTTATATTTGTTTTGTGCTTTTCTGAAAAATTTCTATGTTAACATTGATTTTAACAAACAAAACTTTTTTCTTGGTTTTGTAGAAGAAAGCTTATTTTTTAATTTTCTTGTAATTTTTGCCAAAAAATACATATATAAATGCAAGCTAGAAGAAAAGCTTCCAAATGCAATTGAATTAAAAAATAGACTGAGAAACTTTTATAACTTAGAGTTATTTACAGCAAGAAAATACAACAAAGTTTTTGAACTTGAAAAACTTTAGGCCCCTATGCTAATTATTTATCCTGAATGGTAATCTAACAACCAAATTTATTTCAATATATATCTTTTTGACCTATTTATGGAACAGAGCAAACAACATGTAATATATGCATAGCACATGTAAACCTTTTTGTTTCTTCTATTAAATAATCTATAGATATTTCTATATGAAGATATTGTGAAAAAAGAGAGAAAGAGAGAGTGAGAAAGAGAGAGAGAGAGAGAGAGAGAAAAAAAGAGATTTTCAAAAAATTTATGTTTTAGTTTGTGTAAATCTTGATAAAACAATACTTTTTATATATTTGAAACCCTGTAACACCTTAGTCAGGTGGTGCTGTGAGGGTGATGTTAAATCCTGACTATTGAAAAAATAAATAAAAAATTAAAAAAATATTTAAAAACGAAATGTTTTCCCCTTTTGATGAGAGGAAAGCAAATCACAAATTCAACCATAAATGATGGGAAATCGTCGACATCGTGCTATGTACTCTCTACTGGGGATTACATGGCGTAGAGGTTTAAACCTATAAGTCACAGTACAATGAGTAACACCAAAATTTCACACGTAGCTATCTTTTTATTTGTCCAAACTGCTTGATTAAGGCGTGCACATGTAACCTTACCTGATACAGTATTGTCCTCAATGGTAGCGTCAGCCATTTGCTCTGTTGTTTGCAGATTACTTGTAACAATATCGTCCTTAATTTCAGTGTCAGTCATGTGTTGTGTTGTCTGTATAATGCTTGAAATAGTTGTGTCCTGTTGTGTTGTTGGCATATTACTTGACACAACCTTGTCCTGTTGCGTTGTTTGCATATTAGAAAGACTGCAATTAATTTGTATCCGTTGGTTGTCGCCAGTTGTGTGATCTGAAAATAATGTCTAAAGTATGTCAGTTTTGATTTGACAAAAAGTAGACAAGACTATATTTCCTAAAAAATAATTATCAGGATGCTGGTCAACTGTTATGAATACATACGGATTTGTATCAATACTACAAATTGAATTGTGTAATATGATGATAGTTTATTGAATTTGTAAGTGCAAAATGTAATGCCAGAGATTAAAGTCATAACAGAAGGCGTTAGAAAGCTACTTAACAAATGCAACCAGAGTAAAGCGTGCGGCCCTGTTTAAATAACAGTCAGAATTTTTAGGCAATCTGCTGACAAGCTAGCAACCCTTTTATGTATTGCATTTAATGCCAGTCTTCGATCAGGTAGAATACTGGAAACAAACAAACAAACTGCATTGGAAGCATATATGATGCTAAAAACTACATGTATAGACCAGTCTATACTGTAAAATTCCTGGAATATCTAGACAACAACAAAGTACGTACTAACTGCCTTGAATCAGCTCTAGACAGGAGAGTAGATTTAAATAGTTATCCCTTACTTTAATGGCTGCTAAACAACATTACAGGGTTACAGGACAAACACAAACATGCATTCAATCGTGATTACCTTAACGTACCAAACAAGTCATCGTTGATGGGGCATCTTCAGAGAAAGTTTCTGTGGTCAGTGGAGTCCCCCAAGGGACTGTACTTGGACCGTTACCATTCCTCTTATTCATCAACGACTTACCTGAGAACATAACATCCAACACACACCTATTTGCAGACGATTGCATAGTATTGTAAGGTACTTGGGAATGTTATGTTGAATAAAATAGATATCAATTGTGCTATGTAATTTATAAGGAAATATTCAATTCAGAGCAAGATTGACAGATATTTCATAATGATGTTGACAATTGTGGCAGAAATCCACTATTCTTATAACTGTCACAAGTCATAATTCAAGTTTTTACCTGATATAAGGGGAGGCATTTCATCAGCTATGATATAAATATCTAGGTCATATGTGTACATAGGTTCGAGATGATGATGATAATTAACGAGTGAATCAAATTTTGAATGTGTAAAGCACTGGAAATTAAATTTCATTTGTTTACATGTGTTGTTCCTTTATTCCGACAAAGAAGGTGTGTAATTTCTCAATCTTTACCTTTTCCGGTATGAATTAATAATTAATAATTCTCGTATTAAGAAGTATTTCTTGAAACCAAATATTTAATTTTCAGGACTTAAATACATTTGTTCACTGACCGAAAATTGTTCCGTCTGTCATTTTGTGGGAAATGAAACGTTGATTTCTATTTTATTTAATACCAATTCGTTCCCTGGAATATTGATCTAACATTGTGTTTTTAATACCAAAAAAAAAATAATGTTTTATGGTTATTCCCTGCCGGACATAAATATAGTGTATATATTTTAATGGTTGAACAAGAACTATGTTGTATGTTATTTACCTCTATGTTCTTGCAAATATCGTCTGCTAAATTAATGAGGACGCAGTAGTGTCCGATTGCATATTTTATTGATATTATGAGGTCTATTATTTAGTTTTGATGTTTTATATTAAAGGACAATCATAGGACAACTTTGTTTATGGATTCGTTATATTTTTTTTCGATACATGCATTTTTGTACATGTTGCGTTTTTATTTTTTGTGAAGAACTCGGTATATTCCAACATATTTCCTAAATAATCATCTTTTTTTTTTACAGTTACTATTGTATTTCTGATTATCTAATTTGTCTCACATTCCATTTCTTCAGGTGATAAACATTATATAAACTTTACTAGTATTAGACAAAGCAACATTAATAAAGCCATTTGTTTTTAAATTTTGACAGTCAATAAAAAAGGTTGAGCCAAAACGTTGAGCTTTAGCATTGTTATGTTTAGGTTATGTCAATCAAAATCATTATCCTTTTAATTAGCGATGTTTGGTATTCATCAGATGGTGACGTTCATAACATTGTCTCCAACTCAATCATGGGATAGAGTAAATTGTATCCCTCGTATTAGCCAATCAAAATCTGACATTTCAACGTGAAGTATAATAATTTTAAATAAATACCTACGTCGATATACTTGTATGCAGTATCCTCTGGAGAAATTACCACCAACAATTTTGGATCTGAGATTTAGAAGTCCATTTTGTGAAAGTGAAAACGAGCGTGAATTTATTCCTCTTGTACATTCAATTTTATCCTTATTCTCAGGGACATTATTTGGAACGGTGTAGACTATTTGAATGGCAAGTCCACATGCTTCCTCTTCTGGGCCTGCACTTTTCAAATTATCATACCTTCTCATGTAAATAACATGTGTATTATATTGATTTTGTAAACTAACTTCACATGTACACCCATTTTGTTGGGTCATGACACGTAATGCAACACTGTCTGTTTTGATGCCTCCGTTTGTCGATTCTTCAGTAGCAAAATCGGTAGTGCACATATCCACTTCGAAAATAAAATTAAAAAAGATACATGTAAAGAAAATTATGAATCGAAATAAGAATAGAAACTTTGAAGTTCCTATATTACCATCTGCTTGTATTGAAAGAAGTGATTACAAATAACACTTAACATAAAAACATATATATTCACTATAACCAAAGCATTAAACAATTAGTCGTACAGCAAATATCTTTGAAAAGGGTATTTCCATAAAAAGAAAAAGAGAAATGACTTACCGATGGTTGCTCGTGGGGCAAAATCTTGACAAGGCTCTGGTACTAATATTAGCTGAGCTGTTTGAAATTCTGCAATAAATTTGAATATTTACATTTAATTATTCTATTTAATACAAACTAGTAAATGAGAAGCAAGAACTGCTTTCCCTTCAAAACCGCCTTTGGTTACCCCAAATGTTTATTTTCTTCTCTTAATTTATTTTGATCAACTTTCTGTGTTATGTTTTGATAAGGTAGTTTGTCTAGTCGTCTTTTTTCTCTTATTTTGCCTTTTATTTTTATTGCACTTATGTTTATTTTGTTTGGGTGTTTCATTTTCAACGAAAGGTAGTGAAACATACCGAAGGTCATATTAAACCTTCAAATTTCACTTCAGTAAATGTGATCCAAAATGCGATAGCTAATTAACATCGATTCAATGCATATTATCTAACTGATTTATTCTTATAACCTCTAAATGCTCATGATTCTATATTCTATCATCATTATAATGAGGGTGGTATTTGATTGTTTTATTGTTGATATTTACCTCACATCTTCGTTTATTAAAATGTAAACACAATATTATACATCTAAAAATATATTATTGTTTATTGTTTATTCTTTTTCGAATGGGGTTCCCAACCAAAGATATAGTGGAGGAGTTACCAACCATATGTTCCCATTCAAAGACATAGATCGTAAAAAGGATCCACCCTTGATATTTATGAATTCATTTTAAAATATATATAGACAACAATTTTCAGGTATTCATCGTCTTGTCTTATACTTGACAATGAAGCTACTAGAGCATGCTGAATAATAAAGCTATTAATATCGTTAGGTTCCGTACTTGAGTTTTCTATTATACGCACCGGACCCTTTTCCAATCAAACCTCTCAGTATTCTTATAAAAACTTTATATGAAATTACTATTTACCTGTTGCGTACACTATGATACAAATTCTTAAAATCTGAATCGAAATGTTCTCCATTTATGTGTTTACGACAAATCATGTCAAGTATGTGTATGTATTTTAATTTACGGAAGTTATCATTGTTCAAATTGTCGTAACCACAATCCTGTCCTATCAAAGCGTTTAGGTGTATTGCTTTCAATCATTCATTGAAATTTGATATACCTGTTAGGTATGTATGACCATACAGTATTTTCTACACCTTTTATTACTTTTATATGGACTTAAATTAAAACGATGTAGAGCAATCTTTTCATCATCTTATACGCTGTCTCAATTTCACTCGTGGTTAGTCTTAAGGGCATACGATACAGTTACAGGGAAGGTAATGACGTTGCTAACGTAAAATGTTATTTTCGCGACGTCAAACTATGACATATCGGGAAAAGATGCATTTTTCGACTGATTTTTATCATTCAAACTGTTTTAATTTGAAAACGAGTGCATGGACCCCTATTTTATAAAACAGCAATTTGTTTCATTTTGCAAGGAGATTATGTGACCCAAATTTTATAAAACTGTAAATAGCGCATTTTTTTAAATTTTGATAAACATGCAGCAAAAAATGACCTATTTTCCTCTATTCATGAACATTTGATAAATATAGAGTTATTTCGGTATAAAAATTGCATAATTTTTAATGATACTTATAAAATACAGAAATTACCGATTATTCAACAAAAAACAATTTGTGTTTATCTTTTAAAACAAAAAAGTTATGTCTTTCTTTCGAAAAAGAAAATACGGACACAAATCTGAATTTTGAGCAAATATACAAAATTTCGACCTCATTTTACTCAAAAAGTAGCACATGGAGGTATATTTTTTATTACATATTTGATTTAATCAGATAAAAAATAGCCTATATGCAAATTTTCATCAACTTGTAAATGCAGGTTCAAAACTGTATCGTATGCCCTTAAATGTTATTTTTAAGTAACACTGAATATGAAAACGTCATTAACTTAATATACATGACAAACCATGGCCAGACCGTGATTGCAAAAAATGATAACACATTAAACGCAAAAGAAAAAAGAAAAAGATAAATGAAGAATTTTTATAAAAAAAAATGAAAAAAAAATCCCATGCACTTGGGTTCACCACTATGGAACGTAAATCCTGCTAGATATATAACTTTCAATTGATGGTTTGGGCGAGTCTTGGATAGACGAAAAGGCATATTTAAATCTTGTCTATTTTTATAAAGTAAAAAAATAGTATATTTGCGCTTTCTATTGAAAAAATATTTTTCTTAGCTTTGAATCATATATCTATATCTTTCAGCATTCATACTTCACTTCATTTTTTGTTCAAAGCGAGAAATAACAGAGATATCTAAAATATTTAATTCAGTAGTAATGCTAATCTTGAATACTTGCAGGAAAGAAATCACATTTGTTTTGTGTTTGTAGGCATTAGAATAGGCACACAAGAGATTGTAAAAACAACAATCGAAACACAAAATACAAACCAACAAAAAGACAACCACTACGAGGAAAGATTGAGCAAAACTAAGTTCACAGAACAGTGGTAGTGAAATTTAGTGCTCCGGCTAGACCTTCAGTTCATGTCCCGTATTCATACATATCGTGATACTTTTATTGATGCACAGGGTTGTTGCAGAGGCCAATTTTCATACAAAAGTGGATAAGCACCTAACTAATTATGTCATCATTAAATCACTTTCGTTGTTTTTCAGTTTTCTAACTATTATGTTAACATTGATTGAAAAATTGAAATAGGCACAACGCCTTTTAAGGACAAGGTATAGAAAGTACTTTACAGATAGTAAGAAAACAAACGAACAAAATAAAACAAAAAAGAAGCAAATGCAATAGCGATTGAGCTCACATTTAGCAGTGCCTGTTTCATTAGAAGTTAACTTAAACGTTACCTTGTATGTCTTGGTGCTACCTCAGGCTAATATTAGGTTGAACGTTCGAAGATTAAACTTAAATAGATTCAAACCCAGCAATAACGTTACTTACCGATGGTCTTACTGGAGATCTTTTCATGGATCTGATACTGATTGTGGCATTACATTTTATATATTTACAATAAATAGAGTCGTGCCTACGTTTAAAAGTACAAGAAAAATGTACATACCATGGCACGAGTTTCAATATATTATGCATACTATCCATGTATAGTTGTGTGTACTTATATTTATCATATGCTAGGTGAGTATATGAGTGAAGGTGTTAATTTTCCCCTTGATAATTATATCTATGTACTTTTCGACAACACAGTTTACCAACAGGTTGTAGGTATTCCACTTACAACAAATTGCGCCCCTTTGATATTAAACTTGTCCTTGTATTATAATGAATCACACTTTAGGACACAACTTTTTAAATACCCGTAAAATTACACTCAATTGATATAGTCAACAACACTTCCCGTTATCATGATGATTTTTCTCGTTATTGAAACCAAGAATTTTTAAATATACTGCCGACATTTTCCCAAAAGAACTTACTTTAAATACATCAAATTAAAGCGAATTTAAATGTACATTTTCAAATCTCAGAAGTCATAGAAACCCGACAAACTAATACGTTGGACAACATCACTCAGCAAAATGAAGGACACCAAATAAATATATTCCTGTCTTCAAAAACGCATTTTCTAAAGACGACGGAGGGTAAAAGTGGTTTCATATCTAGATTAACTTCCTATGAAAGTTGTTTTTAAGTCAATTATACTGCAACATCAAAGTAGACATGCATATGATAGGTAAACTACCACATTATTTATGTATGTGCCTGTCCCAAGTCAGGAGCCTGTAATTCAGTGGTTGTCGTTTGTTTATGTGTTACATATTTGTTTTTCGTTCATTTTTATTACATAAATAAGGCCGTTAGTTTTCTCGTTTGAAGGTTTTACATTGTCTTATCGGGGCCTATTATAGCTGACTATGCGGTATGGGCTTTGCTCATTGTTGAAGGCCGTACGGTGACCTATAGTTGTTAATGTCTGTGTCATGTTGGTCTTTTGTGGATAGTTGTCTCATTGGCAATCATACCACATCTTCTTTTTTATATTAATCAAACATAGTATCTAGCAGTCGCAACTGTGTTAACATGCATCGCGGACAAAAATAAAACGAATTGGTTTAATAATAAGGACAAACACTAATAAAGACGCATACAAAAAAAAATGTGTTTAAAGCTGATAATTGTATATAAAATAGTTGGGACCAAGCAACCAAAACTGTGTAGAAATATATTACAAACGTACTAAAAAAACCATTCATACCACTAAATCTGACAACAAAGGATAATAAAGTAAATGAATAGACCTTAACATCAAGTGATTATGCATTTGTCAAATTTCTATACAATAATTGTTTCATATCGAAGGAGTTCATTCTGATCATGCGTCTATTGTGTCCATACCAATACGTAATACTGTTGACTACAATTAGAATAATGTTCTGATTATGGCACACACCTGCCTCTTGTAGGATGGTCTCACAATACATATTTACTATGAAGACGTTAAAGAATTTATTTTGGATATGAATTTGAAATTTAAGGCTAGACATGTAATTCAAATGTGTTCATGTTGTTCTGAACTAACTGCTGATGCATTTAATGAACTGTAGAAGAATGAAAGTCTAGTTACATGTAAATCATGATATTGTGCACTACCATTTGATTCACCAGAATTGTTTGGCCGTTGTTTGTTTATTCTGAAAAAGAAAAAAAACTTAATATCATAACCGAATTTTGTTTTATTAAATGTAGTGACAGAATTATGAAGTGATGGTTGTAAATCATCAAAAGTGTATTATTGATAGCAAATTGGTGATTATAATGACGAAAAGACCTAATAATAAAGTGAATTTCAAAACCTTACAGAGAGAAAAGAGAAATTATTGTAAATAATTTATAAAGCAAAAAGGAAAATTGGAACACAAATCACCTCGAAACAGATTCATTGTTTGACCCCAAAAAACCTTTCATTTTTTTGAAGTTTTCAAGCCTAAGAAATAGGTGATTTTTTTATTCACCAATCTTCTGTTTTGCTTTATAGTTTAATTTTCTAGCCGTATCAGATGAATTAATTTTTTTTATAAAAGATTTGAGGGGAACCCAAGAGTACAAGTTGAGAATCTAACTAAGTAAGTACATTATATATTTACTGACATAATTGAATACATTATGTACAACATTACCGATTTCTAAGTTATTTTCTGAAGTCGTTTAAACTGTCAAAGTGAAAATTATAACTGTCAATATCTGATCATGTATGTATTTTGATGTGTTATTAAAGGAACTAAGGGCCATGTGTTGTTAGTTTTGTTAGACTTTGTTTGTATTTTTGTATTTTTTTAGGAGAGTTTGGTGTTTGTTGTCCGTGTGATTGTATTGAGCGGTGTTTTTAGCAATTATTGTGACCTTTTTAAATGTTTTATGTATCATTAACTATATATTAAACATTTTATTGAGTATATTCAATTACCTTCTGTTCAAACATAACGTTGTTATGGCAAAAAGGGCAGTCAAACTACAACCAATAACAGCAACAATGATACTGAGTATCCTTACATTTCCATTCTCTACAAAATACAAATTGAAATTAAAGTTATTAACTAAAATCAATAGATTTGTATAATTTTTTTTTAAATGTAGTAGTGCTATGCTGTGTAATAAATAAAAAAGGGAACCTATTATCAAAACCCAAAAGGGTAAGTCCCTAAACATATGGCAAAAGCATCCAACGCATGGATAACAACTTTCATATTCCTGACTTGGCACAAGTATTCCCCCATGTAGAAAAAGCTGGATCAAACCTTGCTTTATAGCTAGCTTAACCTCTCACGTGTATGACTGTTCCATCAAACTCGATTATATGAACAATGATGTGTTAAATGATACAATTTAGCAAAAATTAGGTACTGGTAATAAGTATTGACTATGCGGTTTTAGCTTTGCTCATTGTTGAAGGTCGTACGGTGAACTATAGTTGTTAATATCTGTGTCATTTGATCTCTTGTTGAGAATTGTCTCACAGGCAGTCATACCACATCTTCTTTTTTTATTGGTAAATATCAAATTCTAGTGAATATGTACATCATGCGACAAACATGTAACTGATTTATGTGAAATGTCTTTCATAACTTCATAACTTGATAAACGTGAAATTAAACATGAATTTTGTTTGATGTTAAGTTCACATGAAACTAATTAAACGTCATATCGCCAGCTGGTTTTAAATCATTTTAGAGAGAGAGAGAGAGAGAAAGGAAATTTCCAAATTCCACTTTAAACCTTTAGAATGTTGTACATTATACTAAGTTTTTTTGTAAACAGAGTTAGCCTTACCTGATACAGTACTGTCGTGAATAGCAACATCGTTCATTTGTTGGGTTGTTTGTATATTACTTGAATCAGTCTTGTTCTGTTGTGTTGTTTGCATATTAGGAATGAAATTGAGAATGGAAATGGGGAATGTGCCAAAGAGACAACAACCCGACCATAGAAAAAAAACCAGCAGAAGGTCACCAACAGGTCTTCAATGTAGCGAAAGACTGCAATTAATTTGTATCCTTACGTTATCGCCGGTTGTATGTTCTGAAAACTGTCTATGTATTAGTTCTGTTATAATTTGACGTAGACAAAAACGATTTGTCATTAAATTTTGATATTAAGGTGCTTGACAAAAATTAAAATATTAATTACTAGCAAAGAAATACTGCTGTTAAGATCAGATATGATGACAAATTATGTAACATGTTTTTGGTAGGGATGTCAGTGGGATTTTTTACTTGATCAGCAAAATACAACCAGCAATTAAAAATGCACTACAACGTTTCCTGTAGAAGCGTGCATCGTTTTACTTTCCAGCTTTAAAAATCGTCTGAAAGTCTTTTATTTTCTGCATTCGTGTTTTGGTCATACTTTGTGCACTTGATAGTAAATCATACTTCCTCATAAAAACAGAACAACTATTGTAACGATTTTCTAAACTAACTTCACATGTACACCCATCTTGGTGGGTCATGACACGTAATGAAACACTGTCAACTGTCGCACCTGCGTTGACCGGTTCTTCATAAGCAAAATCAGTAGTACGCATATCCGCTATGAAAATAAAAGAAATACATGTATCGAATTTATAAATCGAAATTAAAACAGAAACTGTGAATTTCCTACATTGCATTCACATTTTATTGAAAAAAGTGACATCAAATAACCCTAAACAGAAAATGATGTCATTTAGCTATGACCAAAGAATATTACAATTAGTCGACCAGAACATATTTTGAAATAAAAGTTTGATTCACTTACCAATAGTTGCTCTATGGGTAATATCTGGACATGGATCTGGTACTGATAATAGCTGAGCTATTTGAAGTTCTGCAATTGAATTTGAAATATTAATCTCGGACTTATTTTATTTATTACAAACTGTATTTAAGTTAAGGAAAGAAATTTGAGCGAGAACTGCTACCATTCGTTCAATAGCAGACATAAGAACAATCCTAGTATTAATGTTTCTTATTTAGACGAAACGCACGTCTGGCGTTTAAAATAACCTTTGATAACTATTATCTAGTAATTCATCATGGTCATTATGATAAATATTTATATTTTCTATGTAATATATTGTTATTTTTGTTTGCCTCGTCGTCGTTTCTGCCAAAAGTATTGAATGTGTGTTATTGATTTATCGAGTAATAAACTGCTATAACCCTTCAGTTCTAAATAATGGCATGCAAAACTTGATGATTATTGCTATGTAAAAGTCATTTTCAGGCAGAAACTGACCTTGTGATAAATACTAGATGGAATTCAAACGTCGATTCAATGTATTTACTTTAAAGCCGATTGATTTTTTCTGACCTTAAAAAGAGGGGCGAAAGATACAAAAGTAACAGTTTTACTCATAGAGGAAAATAAACTGACAACGCCATGGCTAAAAAAGTAAAACACAAACAGACCAATAAAAGTAAACAAGTCACAACATTGAAAATTAAAGACTAAGCAACACGAACCTCACAATTATGTTACTGTAATCATTTTAATAATCAGCTGCTGGTATATATGTATATATTGTAATAATATGTATACATTTCTTATTACGTTTATTCTATCAATCGGCTAAACTTCTTTTTAGTGACTTAAGTAATGGATTAAGTTTCATTGTTCTGTTTTCGTTGTATCTTTTTATGTATTCTCGAACAAAAATTTGATAAACATTTACTTTTATCAATTTCTGATTAGATACATAATATGATTTGTATATGAAAAACCTAAGTTTACGTGTTGATATCTTTCTTTTTTATGAAATGAAACTTGAGGAGATCGTTTTGTCAGATAAATAAAATGATTGTGCATACACAATTATCAACACAAGACAAACATAAAACATAAGCATTATATGTTTTGACGACGATGAAATTCTCTACCTATGAATTGCAATGTTCACCTATGTGTAATGCATGTTCTTAGTACTTATTCAAACTATATTATCCAATTACAAAATGTAAAGGTTTTAGAATAGACCAAGACACCTATAGGTTGGTCGTTCGTTTAATTGTTAAAATTAAAAATTGACATTTCACTATGTATATGCTGAACTTGCCGCAAAGCTTTGTAAAGTAACAATTCATAGGTTACTGGTTTTAAACTTTTTGCTTTAAATGACTCACCAGTGAAAATCGAATCAAAAAGAATTAAAAGGCCTAATATAAAGAACGAAGTTAAATATAATTTTCCAGACACATATATTTTTCTTTTAAAATATAAGTTCTATAAGACTTTCCTGGAACAGACTCTTTGTTCTTGGTAATATTTGTACCTGACGGTATTGTGAGGTCTCGAATGCAGTGTAATTGTAGTCTAAATGCGTCTCCTGTTGCATGTTCTATAATACAAATATTGTTGAGAATATTAAATGAGGCAACAGTATTGTTATGTTTTACCTTCGAGTTTCTCTTCATGTGATTATTTTATGTGCTATTTCATACAGTATTTTAAACAAAAAGGTTCGGTTAAGAACCTCACCGAATAATTAGGATGTGTTTCCCCCTTTGATGGTATATATTGACAAGTCCAGCTATCTTTCAAACCAACTGTTTGGATCTATAAAAAAATAGAAATGGTTTACAGTAGTTCGTGGTAACTAAATTCTCAATAATTTATGATTAATACATACGTTATTATTGAAATAAAAAACGTCACTACAGACAAGTACATGACAAACGAGTGTGGCAATATAAACGCCCTTATATAAGACAAAGGAACATCACAGTAAACAAAAGTGTCTCTCCTTTGTGTAGAGTTTCCTGGCTAAAACTGAGATAGTTTAATCTAGAAAAGAACATATTTGCTGCCTATATCTGATTAATTTGAAGTAAGTTCCTTTGGGAAATTAGATGTTGGTAGTATATTTAGTTAGTTCTTGTTCTGCTATCTTAATATCTTTTAATGTGACATAATATTTAACGATAAAAGATATCAATATAACAGTAAGGCCACACCAATTTAAATCCTTGTTCAACGTACCCGCTTACCGACATATTTTTTCCGCTTCCGCATCCGGTGAGGTAATCCTGTCTATTCCCAGTGCCATTTTATTTTGTAAACATTAAAAGAAAAATTGAAAGGGATCGCAAGAACGCTTAGGCAACGTCAAATCGCGACTCTGTAACTGTTCGAGCATCAACCCAGATTTCTCATCAAAGTCAAGGACGATTCTTAAACAAAATAATGCCGATTTTTGTTGTTAGAAGTTTTAATTTTAGTTTCGTGTGTATAATTCGGAGTTTAGTATGACGTCCATTATCACTGAACTAGTTCACATATTTTTAAGGGGCCAGCTGAAGGACGCCTCAGGGTGCGGGAGTTTCTCGATACATTGAAGACCCAATGGTGTCCTTCGGCTGCTGTCTGCTCTATGGTCGGACACTAAAACAATTGACACTCAAAACTACAATGTACACAAAACAACGAACAGTTTGAACCCCCAAAAACAGGGGGGAAATATAAGTGTACCGGAAGTATGAGAAGTTCCTGCTTCTTGAAAGACAACCGCAGTGGTACTAGTTATACGTCATGTCCGATGAAGGACGAAAGACAGTATGACAAATCTATTCAATGGCGATCAATTAAAGTAATTGAAATAAGTATTTAACTAATAGGTCAATTTCTGATGTTGACTAACAGTAATACATGTAAAACAAGAAATAATCAATATAATGCAATTAAAAGGTGTGCATTACATGTATTTGCGAACATGATAATAAAACAACACTTCAGGAGTTAAACATGTCAAAGAACAAGTGGTAAATCATGTCTTATACCATTTTGTTTTTATCAAAATAGTCATAATCTATTATTCATATTTATCAAAAAAATCATAATCGCGTGTTGTTACTTTTCAAGCTTCACCCTAAACATTTCAAAATCGCTCGCTCTCCCAAATGTTTTGGAGTTGAAAAATCCGTAGAATAAGAAATTAAATTGATATGGCCTAATTGTTGTTTTATGTATCCATTAAATGAAATCGAAACGTGTGTATACGGCATTTGGTCATACACTTTGTGTCATACAGAAACAAGTCTGCTAATGAGGGGCACAATTGGTACCCATATGAATTCCTACAACCTGCCGATGAGCTGTATTGCCAAAATGTACATAAATGTAAAGTAGTAATTAACAGCTTTAATAATCGCTTCATACTTTCAGTAAGTATACATATCCAGAAATCTGTATATGAGTTGCAGCAGATCAACGACCTTTTATACAGATATGAAGACTTTTTTTATTAGATTGTGTGGAAGTGAAGTATTATAACAGTTTAACGAATTTAAAGGACCATCAGAAGCACGTAATCCATCTTGAATATCAAAAGTATTTATTAAACTCCTAAGAATGGTTTAAATTCAATATTTCGTATGCTTTATATCAAATGTTACGACCGTCTCTGACAATAGTTAAGCAGTTAGTTAAAAACTCTAAAAGATCAGTTGTAAAACTCTTCAAGGGGCCGATATGATTTCCAGGTTGTATTGTGTAGTTTCGGTAAACAAAACAGAAATATTCAAACAGAAATATACATGTAAATGCATATTGTATTGTTTTCGTTTTTTATTTAGATAATTGCATTCGTAGCTTGATATGCTGCTTTTTTTTAAAATAAAATTTGTATCTTTAATGCATAGAAATACTTTCAAATGAACACAAACTATCTAGATGCAAAGGCTAAAAATCTGTCCATAGCAAATTTCCCGAGTGACATATATTCCCTTACATTGTACATTTTTTTCCAAAATATAGCTATTTTTTTCAACTGATTTTCGAGCCTGAAATAGTCACGTGACTTTTCAATATGAACTATTGTGTTTGTGTTAATATACCGATTTTTAAATTGCTTGTCCAGTTGAGAAAAAAAAACACAGAGGAAAATATAACTCAAGAGTAAAACGCTGTTAAAGGAATATACTATTTTTTTTCAAAATAACAAAACTAACGAACTCCGAGGAAACGTCAAAACGGAAAGTCTCTAAGCAAATTGCAAAATCAAAAGCTCAAACACATCAAACGAATGAACAACAACTGTCATATTCCTGACTTGGTGTTGGCATTTTTTATGTAGAAAAAAGTAATTTAAAACTTGTTTTATAGCTGGTAATGACATTGCATAGAATTGTATTGTATTGACATCGATATGAGAACAAAACGAACAGACATAATACGTAGAAGTATAAAAAATAGGGGTAGAGTAGTTAATATTGTGTTCTAATCTTAATCACTACAAAAACAAGCAAAAACGTCAATTAAAACAAAAAAAAGTCATATATAGAAAGCATATAAGGACAGCAACAACATATTAACACAACAACACATTACACAATAACAAAATGTATAGGTACCTAACCGCAATAAATGAATCACTACAAAACAACGTATTAGAATTAAGCGAGAGAAATTTATGTATAACTGAAAAATTATTACACCAGGGTTTTCGATATCACCAACTAGTCAAAACATTTACTAAATTTCATCATTGGTACAAGGACATCATTCGTAAATATAACTCAATATACAGTCATCTTATAGGTTCAGGTATTTCACAACCAATCATTTATGGTTATATTATTTACAAAGCACAAACAATGTCAGTATTTACCTCAAAAGCCCATAAAACCTTTACACTGACAAAAAGGGATATACAATGTAGTTACGATACTTTTTTCAGAGTGCATATTTTGGATTTAATATCGACTCAGTTACAGGGTCTTTGCATCTGAATTAAAAACATTTATTCTAAAACCAGTTGTTGTCATTATTTTCTCATATATTTTATGATGGTATAATACTTTACCCATAATGGGAGAGATTATGCTTGATATTCATATGATCAATACATAATCTTTTAATCAGTTTAATTGAGGTCTGGAGCAGGCATGTCGTTAACTGCTGGTATTTCTTTGTTAATTTATGTATTATTGTCATTCTGTTTCAGTTTCTTTTGTTACATATTCTGACATCGGACTCGGACTTCTTTTAAACTGTGTTTTACTGTGCGTTTTGTTTGTGTTTTTTCTATGTTGGCTAGAGGTATAGGGGGAGGGTTGAGATCTCAAAAAACATGTTTAACCCCACTGTAGTTTTGCGCCTGTCCCAAGTCAGTAGTCTCAAGCCGTTGTTAGTCTTGTATGATTTTTAATTTTAGTTTCTTGTGTATTATTCGGAGTTTAGTATGACGCTTATTATCACTGAACTAATACATTTGTTTAGGGGCCAGCTGACACTCCCCCGGGTGCGGGAGTTTCTCGCTGCATTGAAGACTCATTGGTGGACTTCGGCTGTTGATTATTTTGTAATACCTGACTGTGCAAAAACCAATAAATTATCAACACGTGTATCATAGACAAAATATAAATCCTTACGTCTGTAGATTTGTATACAGTAACCGCTACTGAAACTTCCATCAATAATTCTTGTTCTTAAATAAAGAACTCCATTTTTGGTCAAAGTAATTGCACGATTATCTGTTCCTCTCGTACATTCTATAGGAGCCTTAGTCTCTTGAATATTATTTGGTATGTTGTAGTCTATATAAATGGCAAGTCCACATGCATCCTGTCCTGGAACTGCACTTTTCATCACATCATAATTCCTCATATATAAAGTATCTGTGCTAGTCTGATTCTGTAATGTAACTTTCACATGTACATCCATCTTGTTGTGTCATAACACGTAGTGCAACACTATCTACTGTTGTTCCACCGTTACTATTTTCTTCTGTTGCATAATCGGTTGTGCACATGTCCGCTTGCAATGATTAAGGAATGTAAAATTAAATATAAATAAACGAGAAAAGAAAAAATGAATGTCTTACTCTAGTCACTTGTATCTCTACTTTTTTTTTATCACATATTTTCTTTTAATTGCACTCGTTTCAGAACTTATCTGACGTCGACATGACGAAGTCGTTAAAAAAACTACAATGTTATCACTGCTTACCTATTGTTGATGGAGGGGTAATATCAGGACAAGGATTTTGTTTGTATGTTGTAGTTGGACATTATGCATTTCTGAAATAAATAGGATTTTTTCATACACACTATTATATCAGGTTAACCTTTTGCAATTGTTCAATAAAGTGGATAGTAGTGTTTTGTAAATATTGGTATTTTTGTGTTTGTCTGTTAGGGCGAGGTAAGTAACCTTGAACACAAGGCAACGACATTGGAATGTGTGTAATAAGAAAACGAAAAAAAGGATATTCACAAATATACTATCGTTTACGTGTTGTGTCAAGAACCTGATTCACTTTTAACATTCAACATTTCAATTGAGACTAATGGATGCATGTGGTGTGCACATTAAACAATCATGCTGTAATATTTATATTTATATAATAAACATTCAGCACACTGCGTTTGTTGTCTGTCGTCGTTTGTTAAACTTATATCCTAATTTAGACAGTTGGCAACACTCATCATTGTGATATCTAGTTGAAAAGATGGGCCAGATGTATTGCAAAAAATATAAAAGATAAAGCGTTAATATCAAAAGAAAAATATCTACATTACACTTAGTTTTAGCCATGAATTACATTCTAGTTGAAGATTCAAATTATACCTAGGTGATAAATGCAGATTCTGTGACACCTCTTGTTTATTATTTGATATATAAACATTTGAAAATTCTAAGTTATGTATAACACAGTTGGGCAGTATTTTGTGTCGATAAAATAATGTAAGACTTGTTGCAGTTTAGTTGTGTATATGTATTTGAATTTAAATTCACGCTGCAATATTTTAGTCCGAGTAAGATTTGTTCAAGAAATATACACTGATTACTTCCTCTATCACATGTTTGCATATACTATTCAAAATGTGAATAATTACCACAGATTCCTATATCTAACATATTCCTTACCTGTTATTGACAAAAATACACATATCTCTGTAAAAAGCAACATAACGTTTTCCACCATTGTTTACAGCATTGTGTTTTTGCTAAAGCATGTCATTCATGTCTTAAATCATACGGAAATTGACATTTTATTGTAAATAGTAGTGTACATGTTTTAACAATTGACTGATTTGGATTGTAATTGATTTAAATAAACCCCATACCAGATTTGGATAATTTCCAATACATTTCTAATATCTTTGATATTTAATCTATTTTAAAATGCAATAATACCCAATCAAACGTATTGAGGCAAAATGCATGTAACAAGGAAGCATTTCAGATCTTTCTACAATAGTTCAATAAATATGAATATTTGTATAAAGCATATGAATTAATAACATATCGTAAAGCTAAGATTTGAATGAATATTCTAGATTTACACGTACCAAAGATCATAACCAGATATTTTACTAGTTATTGTGTTCAACACACGATAACGTTGTTACCTCACAGCTATTGTTTATTATATTTATTCTTTTTTTTACAAATAAATTAACAAAAACTTCAACACAAACAAACGTGGTAGACTGTAGAAAAAAACCTGACGTTGAAGGTAAAATTTAAGTGATGACAATATAATCGTTCCTTTACCAACGATACACATCTAAATAAAAGGTAAAACAAGACCCAGAATATTACTGAAAGCCTACGTTTGGTGATTGGCAGTCGTGTACTATGTAATAAATCGGAATTGTATGAAATAACCTTATAACAATTCAGTTCAGTCAGGTGTCAAAAGAAAAAGATGTTATTGATGCCTTATCTATATATCATGTATTTTGAAGAAAAAAGTAGACATAATATGTTAATTTATGTAGTAATAAGGAGATTCAGTATTTCTGCAGATAGCAAAAAATTATCCACTATACATGTAGATGTACACAATGTAAACAACTGTCATCAGTCAGCCAAGTTTAATCTGAAATGGTCCTATTGATCTGAAAATCTCTAAAAAGTTTGACCAATATAGCATACAGTCATGTTCAGACGTGGAAAACATTCTCCTGTTTATAGAATTTGCTAACAATTAAATAAGATATGTTCAGTCTATTCTAGTCTGTTCAATAGCTGTTACCTGTAACAATAAACTTCTGTCTGAAATACCTCTAAAGGGTACTGACTTTACCGCATTGGATAATTTGGAACATTTTCTGAAAACTCAATATGACTGAATGACTTATTGTTCATACTTTTCAAATCTGTTAAGATAATAAAAGAACCTTTCTTTTATAGCCACTTTGGATACCAATAACATCATTTTACCAATTTGTTGCGTCAAAATAACTTTTCAGGATTTGCCGTCATTTTAAAGACAAATATACATACCTAATGACTATCAAATCATTTAAATTGGAGTACTAGATAGATAAATAAAAAATAAAAAAACAGGTACATGTTTATAGAGCAACAATAAAACTGGTTTCAACACTGCTCATCCTTGGTCATCTCTTATTTTGGTGCCAAACTTGCATTCCTCAATCTTCTGTTTATGTGTATTGTTAATGTTGAAGTCAATCCTTTTGTAAATTTTATTTTGACAATTGACTGTTTGTCTTCAACTTATGTTTTTTTTTTATTTATAATATTTAGCTTAATGAAGTTTTCTTTCAGTCGTTGTGTTGTTATTGTAACCACAATCTTCTTACATATTTACTAAACAAATTATTAGGACCTTTCAAAGAAGTTTTGCTTTGTCTTAACTGACAAGAAAAGAATATAATTTGTCGTGCGCTTAAAAAAAGAGAAATATCAAATGGAACACTTATAAGAACATAATTTTATCAACGCAGAGTTAGATACAGACATGTTTTAAAGCCTCCAAGCACTGAGTCACTGACTATTGAGTTGATTATACCCTCGCGACAAACAGTCAACCAGTATTCTAATGCAACAACGTTTGTAACGTTAATTTTTATTGGATAACGTCACTTATTTACATGGTATCAATTGCCAATTGATGCTATGGGACGTACGCACAAGCGCAGACAGAATATGACAGATTTTAAATACATGTTTTAACGTTATTTTCTATCAGTTTCATAAGAATGGAGATAACAATATTGTATTTTAAGCTCCAACGGCATCAATTCGGAATTTGATGGTCGCAAATACCCGTTTACTGTCTCCGCTAACGCGTCGCCAGTAAACTTAATTTGCGACCATCAAATCCCCAATTGATGCCGTCGGAGCTTAAAATACAATACAGTTGTCTCCTAAGTGGTATAAATCCAGGTCTAGAAAAGTTAATTGCATTCCATTTTTTTATGCATGCGTACGTATCCTAGTACCTTATATCTGATCAATTGAAGCCAAAAAAGCAAACATATTAAATAATGTTGATCATATGGGATGACGCTAGCTTTTTGATAATTTTTCAATTTACTGTATAGTCCTTAATGTATTGTTAAAACATCCGTTTATTGTTGAATACCGCACAATGCTTCTATACATAAAAATGTTATGTCTTGGATAATTGATTCATTGACGAATATCTAGTATCGAATTTCATAGAGTCAGAATCACTTGTTCAAAATGAACTCCAACGATATGTGATAATAGACATTCAAACACTTAGCCGACATTTAAGCATAAAGTTAATGACTGAAATATTCAGACATCTATTGTATTTGAATTGTTCACATCCTGCATATCATTTCTTTGGTTACTTTCAATAACCTCATCAGTTGGAGCTCGTCTGATTAATTCGCTCGAAAAGAAGTTAACAGATTAAATTCAACAATATGATGTACTTTTATACTTTAATTAACCACACGAACAAGAACGCCTTGAATTTTACAACAAAAGTGTCGTGTAAAGATAATAAGAAATTCAAATAAATTTCGACCAAAAGAAAGAGAACATTTCTAGTTCATATATAAGCTTCCTTTGGTAAAATGATTGTGTAAACTATCTGACTTATAACGTCAGCACGATTAACATGTGAAGAGTTGTATATTACAATTATTTGTATTTTTAATTTTGATATGTTATGGACGCCCAATTTGCTCATAGTGTTCTTCAACATTAGTAACTGTTGGTGCATTAAGGGTACTGTAGCAGGATGAAAGTCTTGTTGCATTTAAATCTTCATACCGAGGATTTACATTATCCTCAACAGCAATGCTTGGTTGTGGTTTGCGTTTTCTGAAATATTGAACTACGTTTTATTAAATAAAATGACAATTCATAACAACTTGTATCAGTTGGAATCATTACTCAATATAGTCTTTAACAGGCTGATCAAAAAGAATATTTATATTTTAGTTAAGAGGACTCAAGAATGCATAGTAGATAAACTTGTTTCCTAACAGGACATTGTTTTTGCAAATGTTATAGAAGTTACGAGTAAATTGGCCAATGAGTTGATTATTATGGTTAATTGTGAACATATCTATATGTGTAACGTTAACGTATGAATATATTTACCTTCTGTACAGATAACAGGCTGTAATTACAAATAGAGCAATCAAACACCAACCAATAACAATAGCAATAATAACAGGTATCCTTACATTGTCGTTTTCTACAAAATACAAATTAAGGACGTTTATCTTGAAATAGAAATAATTTTCTCAAAATGTAATTACATTATGCTTTTAAGATGAATAAAATAATGACTCATGTATCAGCCGTCTTATGTATTATTGCAAATGTTTTCCAAATATTTTTTATTTGTTGTAATGTCAAAGTGAGAGAAAAAAAAAAAACAATGGAAAAACATGAAAATCTTAAATTAATAAAATACCAATTTATTAATTTAGTACGTCAGTTACCATAGGTTCAACAATATGGCAATTATTTACATGTTCATTGCAGGACAAGACAGAAAAGATAACGATTATTTCAATCAACGAGACCAAAAAGATACTTTATCCGAAAGAGAAAAAGAATGGAATGTTTTCCGAAAGGAGGCAGCACGGTTTGTATATGCTGGAAAAGAAATATTGCTTTTATAGGCAACTTGAGTTTTTGTTTCTTTAATTTTTTTTGGAGTTAAGAATGATGTCTGAATTCACTGAACTATTACACAGTTCTGAGGGGGACAGCTGAAGCCCGCCTCCGGGTGCGGATTTTCACGCTGTGTTGAATACCTTTTGGTGGACTATGGTGTTTTCTGCTCTTTTGTCGGGTTGCTGCCCATTTCCCGTTTTTAATTTTAATTTCGGAATTGAAACTTTGTTAGATGTTAAATTTTGAATGAAATTGATTGAATGTGATATTTTGTAACCTAATTTTATGTATTTGAAAGAGAGAATAAGGATTCAAAAATTGCCTTCAAAACCTGAGAAAGTTATACATTATACTTATTCCATGTATATAACAGATTTGGCTTTACCTGATACAGTATTGTCATGAATGGCAACGTCAGTCATTTGTTGGGTTGTTTGAATATTAGTTGAAACAGTCTTGTCCTGTTGCGTTGTTTGCATAATACGATGACTGCAATTAATTTGTATGCCTACGTTTTCGCCAGTTGTATGTTCTGAAAACAAGTAAATATTTAAGTTTGTTTTAATTTGAAGAAGGCAAAGGTTATTCTTTTCCTTTTGATATTTATATGTTGGACAATAAAAATTAAATACTTATTACTTACGAAGAAAAAATGCCGTTGAATCATATTACAAGATTATAATTTATGAAACGTTATTTTAGTAGTGATGTCTCTGATTATTTATTCTTGAGCAGCAAAGTACAACCAGCAATTAAGAATACACATGGAAGTTTCATGCAGAAATGTGCACTTATTTACTCTCCAACTTGCTTTAAACTTCCTCTGACATTCTTTTACTACTGTAAACCGGGAAATTTTCGCGCCGTCTTTATTTCGCGATTTACTTACACGATCAAAGTTCGCGCTTTCCCAGTGGCCTAGATAAATATTTTCATAAATGATTTGGAAAGTGAACAGCTTAGGCCTACATATATCTTAACTCAAATGATAAAATTAATCAAAAATCTGTTGTTTTCGGTTCAATAATGTTAAAGTAGATTAAAAGTTTGGCATGTTTCAATGCTCGTGAAAAACGCATACACAATAATAGAAAAGTAAACCTAATTAGGAATGAATTAAAATAAAAAGATGTCAGGATTAATGCTAATTAACATGATTACTCGATTTTTGATCTGATCAATCTTTGTTGTAGATTCAACGAAGTGACACCTTTATTACTGATTGACATTAACATAATTGTAATGAGTGTTGTTTAAATAACAATATCCGTAATGTTCGCTTCAATGAAATAACTGATTTGAGTTAGACATGACTTTTAACATTGCTTTTCATTAAGAGATACAGTTATAATTTAAATTATATATTTATCGTCTTTGAAATCAGTCTTATTCTATTCATATACGTAGATATAAGAAGATGTGGTATGAGTGCCAATGAGCCAACTCTCCATACAAGTCACAATTTGTAAAAGTAAATGTAATTAAAAAAAATGTTCTTGATATTTTCGCTGTCGTTTCATTTTCGCGTTTCACTTCTTACCGCGAAAATAGCGAAAATAAAACTACCGCGAAAATTTCCCTGTTTACAGTACCTCGATTAATGTTCTTGGTTATTCTATTGTATGGGATCTAACAGCGTTTACCTTACTTGTGTTTTTTTTTCATATAAAGCAGAATGTATTACGAAATTCTTAGGAGGAATAAAAATAATGTAAACATCACTTTACGCTATATAGGTGTTGTCCTTTATATAATAAATTGAATAATTAAGAGTTTGATGACTATGTTAAATGCATCTATCCCATCGAAGTACAGAATGCAACAGCCATAGATCAGTCTGCAATGAACCTGGCTTAGATCTAGACATGGAAAATAATGGTCGATTGCAAACAAAACTTTTCGACAAAATGTATGATATGTTACAATTCTCATAAGCACACCAATTTGCCCTTTTTTACTGATCACGGAATGTGATACTAACATATTCAACCCTACCGGTGGCACATGAGAATAGTGATCTGCTTTTACTTTTGAAGTACATGAGATACAGATTTTAAGAAAATTATGCACACAACGTTAGCTTTCGATCACTGCAAAGCGATACAATACGTAGTATTGCTTTCTAATAGTTCTTTTCCTGAAATGTAATTGAATATAATACTTCTTTCAAAATAAATGCACATTTGTATACAATTACGAAATAATCATGCGGTTACCAACCACGTTTTTACAGTACACATCATTGAAGGTGGTGTTTTAGATGAAAATCTATCATAAAACGTCAAAAAAAGCGTAACATCATTGAGTTGTAAGTCGTTGAACGTCGATCTTTTTTTAATTTGACGGCCACAAAACTAGATTACCAATTGGTTTATACATCCTCAAAAATGGTCTGTAACTATCATTTAAAAGTAAATGTATGCATAGTAATTCAACATGTTGTTCATTGAGATTAAGTTTTTAGCAAAAGATTTTCAAAATCTGTGACAAAGCCCATTTACTGTTCCTAGCGATTAAGTCTTTGATTGGGTTTTTTGTGTTATTATCTGTTTTATTGTTTGGTTATTCGTAATATCATTGCCAATTATAATAATGATATATTTGAACGTGAATATCACGTGAGAATATCATGTTTTTAAAATACACGTGGTATAAACGTTAAACCGGTGTGATACACACGTGGGAAAAACGTTGTTCTCACGTGGTAAGCACAAATTTGAAACACACGTTGGAAAAAAATGCCTGTGTACATGATGTATTCTTTTCTAAAAATACGTCATTTCATATGGACAGAGTTGTATAAGAGTGATAACTGCTTACTGTTTAGTGCTCATTGGAGTTTTTTTTATGGATCCGTTTTCAGTTTTGTTTTCCTGTATTATGTTTTAATCGGCTTTGTTTGTATCTAAGTTATTTGTATTAATCTGTTTTTGTTCCTTCATTTATAAATAATTTTTTATTTACCTCACATTACACAAATGAAGGTAAGAAATATCAACATTTCCAAAATACCTACGTCGATATATTTGTAAACAGTATCCTCTGGAGAAATTACCACCAATAATTCTCGATCTGAGATTTACAACTCCATTTTGTGAAAGTGAAACAGATCGTGCATTTATTCCTTTTCTACATTCAATTGGATCCTTATTCTCAGGAAAATTTTCTGGACTGATGTAGTCTACATCAATAGCAAGTCCACATGCCTCCATTTCTGGAGCTGCACTACTCAAGAAATCATAAATTCTCATGTAAACAGTATGTGTATTATATTGATTTTGTAAACTAACTTCACAAGTACATCCATCTTGTTGGGTCATGACACGTAACACAACACTGTCTACTGTTGTGCTACCAGTTTTGGAATCTTCACTCGCAAAATCTTTAGTGCACATATCCACTTTGAACATAAAACGGAAAACAAAATAAATCAACAAAAGAACATAAACTTTCAATATCACGAATTGCATTCCCATCTGCTTGCCTTTAAAAAGTTTATCAGAAATAACTCTTTAAGGTGGTACCTAACACTACAGGAAGATAACTCTGTAAAATCAGCTAAACATTTTAATTACGTTGTGTTGTTAAGGGAATTTTAAGCTTCTCAATGATCAAAATAAGTGTTTGTCAAACTGCTATATAACCAGTGTATTTTTTCTGATAAAACGGTTGGTTCAAAATTTTAGAATTTTTTATATTTTTGTAAAAGGGTCAAAGTAAATACTTTGTCAAAATTTTAAGAAAATTAAACGAGCAAAATTAATTTAAGTTAAAGTGTTGGGTACCACCTTAAACAAATTTTACAATTCAATCTTTAACCAGAGCATAACAAAAAGCAGAACAGCAAATATTTTTGAAAATGGTATTATTTTGGTAAACAACAATTTGACACTTACCGATGATTGTATTGTCGACAATATCTGGACATGGATCTGGTACTGATGACAGCTGAACAATTAGAAGTTCTACAATTGAATTTGAAATGTTTACATTTGATATTATTTTACTTATTACTAATTAGAAAGACAGAATGTTGATTGAAAACTGCTTTCCATTCTGAAGCACCTTGGTCAACTCTATGTTTTTATGTAGTAAATTTTTCGATTGTCATTAATTCACCAATTTTCGGAGTAATTTTGTTTTGTCGTTTGTCTCGTCGTCGTTTTTGTTTTTGCTACGTTGTTGTCCGTTTGCAATGACTAAACATTTCTGAGTATTTACCTGCTTTTTCATTTTTGGAAAAAATAGATGAAGGTACCAAAGGGCAATCAAACCCTTTGATTTTTATTCAAATAAATGGTATGCAAAATGATATGGCGTGGAGTATATTCAGAACACATGCTTTCAGATTCGATCGACGGTAATGCGTGCGTTCTGATACGCGTAACGCTTGCTTTCAGATTCGATCGACGGTAATGCGTGCGTTCCGATACGCGTAACGCTTGCCTTCAGATGTTTGTTGACGGAGAACGGGAGTGGGTGCTAAATATGGATAAAACTTCAATCTGGTGGTAAGTGGTGTTTTTTGTTGTATCTCACGGAACATTAGAGTTAATTTGTTCGATAAAAATGTAACGCATGTCATTGTGACGGTTTTTAATCAGGTCGTGAACGGTCCCACAATCCATTAACTTCAAATCATGGAACACAAGAACATCTGTTATGTGCATGAATCTGTTCAAAACATATTAAATCAAACCAGGTATTAAATTTCCACGGTACATGATTGCTTTCCTTTTTTTTAAAGAAGGCAAATTACTTAATTGTTTTCGTTTTGACTGAGTCGAATAACATATTCGTCACTTGCTCCGCTAAAAACAAGTTTGTTTGGTTTTTATTTCGTTGTGTGCAAGTTTAAAAACCAAACAAACTTGTTTAAACAGAGCAATTGACGAATTTGTTATTCGAATCAGACAAAACGAAAACAATCAAGTAATTTGCCTGCTTTAAAAAAAGAAAAGCAATCTTGAACCGTGGAGATTGAACATTTAAATAGTCAATTGCGGTAGGTACTAACATTAAAACAGTTGAACATTTCAGTTAGATCAATCAATGTTTTGTTGTACTACACAGAACAGTGAGAAATAGTATTGGTGAATTTATTTTTACAAAATGGTCAGGGTTTTAGCTTAGTTGATTTATAGTGTGTAACCAATCATGGTAGAAAATCTCTTGTGTTACATTTCTGTTTTGATTTGACATGTAAAGTACACGAATTATCAAATAAAAAGATGAGTTTCATCTTTCTTAAACAAAACAGTGTCTGTCTTCGATAATAATGTTCATTGCATTGGTCAACGTTAAGTTTTTATGGTTCAGTCTGTATTTCAATTACCATAAAAACTAGATCAATTAAAATTGGTGCATGGAATTATCGTAAGGTGTACATGTCTGTCTGACAGATTTCATCTGACGTTGACCTTATTGCCATGAATCATTAAATATGTTAGTTTAAGTGATACTGAATGCAACACCTTTATATTTTTAAAAGACTTTCAACTTAAAATCAATAGTAGAACAATTATAATTTTCTACTTGTAGGGAAAAAAAAAGAAAAAAGAAGGACTATGGCTACATCTACAAAAAAGATCAAACACATAACTCTTTCATCTGAATTCTTCTATGATATTCGGGAATTTATAATAAGCGAACTTCCCGTGTTTGAAAATGAATAAATCAAAAATCAAAAAATCACAAAAATCACACTTTAACTCGATTTTACAAAAAAATGCACTGTGGGAAAGCTTTACGACAGGGCTAAAATGAAAGTATAATGTCTACTCTATCTTCATGTGGATTTCAGTCGTGAGGTTTTTCGGTCTATTAAACTCTTTGAATAATCGACTTTTCCCGATTTGTCACTCCACTATGGATCATGATGAACAATACATGTCTTAACATCGTTAAATTCTGTTTTTTTTTTAGTAATCATGTACTTACTTATAAAAAAATTAAGAATACAAACTTGCAGTTCGTTTATCTGTGTTTATGTATGTGTGTGAATTGACTTTTACTTTGCAGGTTCCTGTTACTTATATAGAAAAACAATTCCTAACCCTTTTAATCAAACTTCTCAGTATGTTATTTAAACTAGATATGATATTTCTATTTACCTGTTGCGCACACAAATATACAAATCCTTAAAATTCGAAACAAAATGTTCTCCATCAATGTGTTTATGAAAAATCATGTCAAGTATATGTATGTATTTTAATTTAAGGAAGTTGTCATTGTTCAAATTGTCGTAACACACCCCTGTCCTTACAAAGCGTTTATGTGTGTCCATTCAAATAATTTTTGTTTATCAATCTGACATTGAAATATAATATACCTATTAAGTATGCATAAACACAAAGCGTTTCGTACACATTTATAACACTTAACATATTTAAATGGACTTAAATTGAAAATATGTGGAGAATTCTTTTCCTTGTGTTATACACTGTCTAGAATGTGTTCGGGGTTAGTCTTGAACTTTATATTTAAGCAACAATGAAGATGAAAACTTTATTAACCGAATTCACGTTACAGACCAGACCGTGATCGCAAAAACTGATAACACATTAAACCCAAAAGAAAAAAGATAGAAGAATTAGTCCTTTTTTATAAAACAAAATTGATAATATAATTTCATGATCTGATGTTCTCCACATTTGTACGTAAATCATATTAGACAGATAGCCTGCAATTAATGGATGGTTTGGATTAGTCTTAGTTAGCCGAAACTAATACAAGTCTTATTAAATCTTCTCTCTGTAAATAAATGTAGAGAGAAAGTATATTTTCGCTTTTTATTGACCAAATATTTTTTCTAAATTTTGAACCATATGTCTTTCGGCTTTCCAATGATGATCAATGAAACATCGTAGTTCACATCAATTTTGTTTCAACGCGAGAAAAAAATTAGATCTAAAATATGTAATTTATGAGTAATACTAATCTTGAATACTTGCAGGAAAGAAACCCAATTTGTTTTGAGTTTGTAGGGATAAGAATAGGCACACAAGAGATTGTAAAAACCACAATCGAAACACAAAATAAAACTGACGGAAAGATAATCACTACAGGGAAAGATTGAGCAAAACGAAGTTCACAGAACAATAGGGGTGACATTTGGTCCCCTATTAATACATACCGTGATACTCTTGTTGGTGCACATAGTTGTTTTAGTGGCAAAGTTTTATTCAAAAGTGGATAAGCAACTGTTGTAAAACTTATTTTGTCATCATCAAAATCTATCTTATTTTCGATGTATCTTAATTTTCTAACCTTTATGTTAACACTGATCGAAGAATTGAAATTAGCCCAACGGTTTTTAAGGACAAGGTATAGAAAATACTTTACAGATAGTAAGAAAAAACGAACAAAATAAAACACTTTAAAGAAAAGCAAATGCAATAGGAATTGAGCTCACATTGAGCAGTGCCTGTTCCAGTAGAAATTAGCTTAAACGTAACATTACATTTTAGTGTCTTACCTACAGCTAATATAAGTTTAAACGTTCGTGGGTAAAACTTAAAAAAAGTACAAAATAAGAATGACGCCACTTACCGATGGTCATACTTGAGGCAAGATCTGGACATAGATCTGTTACTGTTTTGTAGCTTTATGTTTTATATATTTACAATTAATAGAGTCATGCTTACGTTTAAAAATTATTTATCACATTTGTGTTCATGACATGGTACGCGTTTCAAAATATTATGCATGCTATTCATCTATAGTGTAATGCATTTATATTTATCTACTGCTAGGTGATGAAATGATTGAAGCTGTTAGTTTTCTCCTTGCTTATAGTTATGTACTTTTCAACAACAAAGTTTATCGACAGGTTGTAGGTAGTCCCCTTACTACCAATTGCGTCCTTTTGATATCAGACTTGTTTTTGTACTGTTATGAATCACAGTTTCTATAAAACTTTATAAAGACCCGTCTAAATTGCATTCAATTGAAAAATTCATCAACACTTACCGTTATTTTTATGATAGTTTTTCGTTAAAAATTTTCTTAATATACTCCCAAATAAACGTTCGTTAAATACATTAAATTTAAAAGCTAATAAGTGTTCTTTCCTCGATTCAGATATTGCAGTTTTTGACAACATAGACAATTTTCCGTACTCTATTGTTAATTTTTCGTTTTTGAATGGTGGTGTTTCTTTGGCATCATCTTACGGTATTTACATATCACAAGTGATTCACTATGCCCGTATATGTTGAAAGGTTTTCGATTTTAAAAAACGTAATCTGTATATATTACTAGCAAATTTTTATGTTAGGGATTTCGTTACCTCAAAATACTTAACACCTTTATTAAATTATTCCATAGATAAAAAGATTTAGTTTTGAAGATTGGATGTCGAAACCTGATTTCAAACGGGATAGCACATCCGCCTTATGACCGAGATGTTGTTTAAAGAGCCCGAAATTTACAAACGATCCGGGTTAACTTAT
This sequence comes from Mytilus galloprovincialis, assembly GCA_037788925.1. Classification (NCBI taxonomy): domain Eukaryota; kingdom Metazoa; phylum Mollusca; class Bivalvia; order Mytilida; family Mytilidae; genus Mytilus; species Mytilus galloprovincialis. The sequence continues at coordinate 76,619,781 of CM075340.1, forward strand.
AAATCCTAAAGGAGGCTCGAGGATACACAGAAAATTTTATACATTTTTTTTTCATTATAAATTTTATTTATTACACTATCAATTGATTCTTTATGATATGGTACAAAAATTAACCCAAAAAATTCATTCATTTTGCCCCTAGATGACTTTTTAAATGTTTATATCATTGAACAAGCTCCATATTTATCTCCCTTTGGTGAAAAATGCCATTTTTGCATTAAACTTGAAATTTCTTTTTTAACTTATCGGTGACCTTTATTTTTTATCATTATTTTTAGATAATCTGTACTTAAACTAAACAATTGTAAAATTTAGTCGAATTTTTGTAATTTAGTGCTTTTTTCATTTCGATATTGCTTATATTTCTCCTATTAGTTCAGATAAAAGTACCTTGAAAAAATGCATGCTTCTTTCGAAGGCTGATTTTGAGCATAAATGAACGGTGACCTAATTTTTTTATTTTATTTTTCTATTAAGTACATGATAAAGTTCATTTATAAAAAAAAAAAAGCGAAATCCTATATTTAAAAAAAAATCGATTTATACCAAGGCTCCCCTTAAATGAACTTATTCTAAAGGATTATCGATTTAACACTGTAGTTAGATCTCTGATTATTGTTTTTATTGGTATTAATGTTTCTTTTTTATCAGTAAATTAAAAGCAAATTAAATATTATTGCTACATGCATATATTTTGTACATTATCAGGCCTTTTGCTACTCGTTTGAAGTTTTTTACATTTGTCATTTTTAGGGCCTTTTATAGCTGACTGAGCGGTTTGAACCTTGCTCTTTGTAAAGCCGTAAAATAACCTATAGTTGATTTCTGTTTCATTTGGTCACTTGTGGAGACTTTTCTCTTTTACTCTCATACCAAAATCTTTTTTTTTCTATTAAGTCCCATTTTCGTTGCTATTCAAGTACAAAATTATTGCAAAACTCAATGATACCTTCTAAATACTTCTTCAAAATAATATGTCTACAGTTATCACAACAAATCAATGCATTTCAAATTATGTTGGTACTATTTTGTCATGCGCATGAATTATCCACAAAAGTCATGTCACGTAAAGTTGTAATGCTATACCGAAAAAAGACCAGTCGCTTGTCACGATCTACATATACTTTTATCCAAAATAAAAACGAACACCAGTCAATAACGGTTACAAGACAACTCGACCCGAACATAACTCGCACTGTTTATTGAGACAAATTAACGCAATTGTAGTTTACCAATGATAAATGTTGTTATCATGAAGAACAAAATCAAGATAACAAATATATGTATATAGAAAAAAAACACAATACCATACCGTTAAATATGATAACAAAGGATAATGAAGTATTTAAATTGACCCTAACACCTAGTGATTATGTATTTATAAAATGTATATATAATAATTCTTTAATATGAAAGGAGTTCATTTTGTTCAAGCGTCTACTGATTATTTCCAAAACGCAGTGCTGTTGACGGCAATCAAAATAATGTTCTGGTGATGACATACACCTGCCTCTGTATTTCATGGTTTTACAATACATATCTACTATTAAGACCTTATAGGTAATTTGCTGGTTTTGAATTACATATTCTAGAACAGACATGCTAATCAAATGTGTTCATGTTGCTCTTAATCAACTGCAGATGCATTTATTGAACTGTAGCAGGGTGGTAGTCTTGTTACATGTAATTCCTGATACTGTGTATTAACATTTGGTTCACCAGAAGTGTTTGGTCGTTGTTTGTTCATACTGAAAAAGAAAAATATCCTTAATGTCATAACCGAATTTTAAAGGCTTAAAATTCATAGCAAACAGTTGAATATAATGCCGGAAAAACCTCCAAATAATGTGATATTCAAAACCTTACAGAGTGTAAAAAATGTAAATAAATAATAAAGCAACAAGGAAGATTGCTAAACAAATCAAGTCTTTCTTGATCTCTTGAAAGAGACGTATTGTTTTACCCGAAGATACCATTTTTTTTCTTCTCAAGTTTTCAAGCTTGAGATTTTTTTTTTATCATATGTGTAATTCGGCCAATCTTCCTTTTCTCCAAAAAACTTTTACCCGGTCATATCAGATGATATAAGATATCTAAAGCCAGTATTTGATTTAATATAAGTAATTTTAACGAATAGAATTCAAGTATTACAGATAGCCCAAAAGTATAAGTTGCGAATATGTTCATCAAGCTAGTACATTGTTTAATCACTGATATAATTGAATAAACTATAAATAACAATATAAAGCTCCATGATTTTGAGGGTCAATATAACCTTTCAAAATGAAACTAATAACTGTCAATGCCAACTGTTTATTATATCATGTAAGGAATCCGGTGGGTTATTAAATGAACTTAGTGTGTTATGTTGGTGGTCTTTGTTTTTTTGTAAGGATTTTTTTTAGGAGTTAGGTGTTGGTTGAGGATGTGATTGTAGCGACCGCTGTTATTAGCAAATAATGTTGTCCCTTTTTATGTATTATGAATCATTTACTATAGAGTATACATTCATGTACCGTCTGTACAGACATAACGTTGTTATGGCAAATAGAGCAGTCAAACACCAACCAACAACAGCAGTAATAATAAACGGTATCCTTACATCATTTGTAACATTGTCATTCTCTACAAGATACAAATGATAGACGTTGAAGCTATTATCTGAAATCGTAAGATTTGTTTCTTATTAAAATGTAGTAATGTTATGCTGTTTGATAAAAAAACTATTATGCAAAATTCCTTTATATAATCGTATTTCCACAGTCTGGAAGATAATATATGGATCCTCAACTGGCATTTAAATGTCTTTTGTTAGGAAAATTTAGTAAATGATTTTTTTTTATAAGCAATAAATGATGTGTATGTTCTGCAAATACAAATATCAACACCAGACAAAAATAAAATATAAACATATATTTATATATATACGTATTGACATAATTGAAATTCCATGCCTATGAATTACAATTTTCACCAAGGCGTATTCATATCATTATACCTTACATTATATAGTTATGTCATGCAAGTTTGTCGTTCCTTAAATTGTTTAAATTGTAAATAGTCATTTCACTATGTATTTGCTGAACTTGCCACAAGGTACATTTATAAATTAACGCATCATTGAGTCCTAGCTTTAACTTTTTTACGCCGGACTCACGATTTATTTTTATAATTACTCATCAATTATTAAAGCTCGAATCAAAACAGTTAAATATTGCCTATAAAGAATGAAGTTGAGTATTTGTTTCCTTAGAAATTAATGTCTTTGAAAACATATAAGTTATGTATATAAGATATAAGACTTACCTGAAGCAGACTCGTTGCACCTGGTCATATTTTTACCTTGCAGTGTTGTACGGTATTGACTGCAGTGTAATTGTCGTCTTAATGTGTTAGCAGGTGATTGTTCTAAAACACAACTTGTTTAATACATTATTTTGTTAATATCTTAACTGTGGCAAATATGTTCGAAAAAAAATGTAGGGGTTTTGTAAAGAACATCAATCTTAAAAAAAAAAGAATATATTCTCCCTTTGTTTTAAAATGTTCATAGGATCATACCAACTTCCAAACCAAATATTTGCATTTAGAAAAGAATTTAGTAAAGGTTTTACGTAGTTTGTGTTAACGAAATTCTGCTCAATAATTTTCTAGTAAGGCAGCAACCATTTGATATTCTGGGGGCGGGGCTATGGAGTTTTTTGGAAAAAAAAAGTTTGTTTCTAATTTTTGGAGAAAAAATAATTTGTTTTTGACCCTGAGAAAAGAATGTTTGTTTAACCCTCAACTGTCACTATAATTTTTTTTTATTGTAATGCTAAGATTGAAAGAAAAAAATTGTTTTCGACATGTCGCCAAAACAAAAATAGATATATATATGGCGAAAAAAAAGTTTGACCAGACAAAAAATCCATAGCCCCACATGAAAGTCAAATGGTTGCTGCCTAATAAATATATTGAATGAAATTTAAAATAAAAAACGTCACTACAAACATAGCGAACGAGAGTGGAAAATATAAACGCCCAAAGATTGGGCAAAGGAGTATCATTGTCAAAAAACAAAAGAATCATCCTTATGTCGTAAATTTTGTGCAGATTTTCCGGTCTAAAACGGAAATAGTTAAATTTCGAATATAACATATATCATTGTATGTTGCTATGCTAATTTGATATATTTAAAGAACGATCCTCTGTGTAACTAAATGATGAGAGTATATTCAGAAAATTCCTTATTATCTTATTATGTAACGATTAATAAGACAAAGATAACGAATAATGATATAACAAACAAATAAGATTGAGATGGAGTTCGTTCATAAACTGTGTGATGAGATGATTGAAGTTGTTAATTTTCTCCTTAATAAAATTTTTGTACGGTTACAAAGTTTCAAATGTGTGGCTTTAAGCGTTTCTGATGAGGGTAAATCCAGAAAAGCGCTTCCTCCGGACATAAGAAATTATTAAACGAGTTGTTTTCAATTTTTTACATCACTGGATCGATACCTCTGCTGGTGGACTATCAGTCCCCGAGGGTATCATCAGCTCAGTAGTCAGTGCTTCGGTACTGACACGATTTAACAAACTTTACTTAAATTGTCCGTTAATAAATTTTGAACTTATTATGAAACTAAGGTTTCAATTAACTCAAGCAAAGTTGGCTTTAGATGAATTTGGCTATTTACTTTAGGTATTTTTGACATATAGCTCTTCAACGATTTTCGGTACTTATACATCTTCGGATTTAAAATGTTTTGCTTTGAGCGTTCCTGATGAGGGTAAATCCAGAAAAGCGCTTCGGACGCCAGAAATTATTAAACGTGTTGTTTTCAATTTTGTACATCACTGGGCCTTTTTGTATATAAATCAATGTTGTTGATATTTTTTCTTGAACCTCTATAAACTATTTTTAAACAAGGATTTTTTTTTACAGAAGATTGACTTGTTCAACTTTGAGGCAATAACAACACATTGTTCGGGAAGAATATAATCTCATACCAACATTTCATACACATTTCACTCAAAACTCTCAAAGACTACTACTCAAAGAGGGAAATATTGAAACTATATGGTAATTTATTCATTACTATTTACCAGATGTTTTTGCAATTTTAGATAGATAGTCAGTAACGATTATTGTAAGGGTTGCGAAAAACATGCAAATTATTGAATAATTCATTTACGATCTCTACTGAAGGTAATGTTTTACCTCTACATTTTGGGATGACCATGAATTATTAAACATTATAACTTTTTCAAAACATAAATGCTTACGTCTGATAAATTGTATACAGTAACCTCTACTGAAAAATCGATCAATAATTCTTGATCTTAAATAAAGAACCCCATTTTTCTACAAAGTAATTAAGCGAGTGTTTGTTCCCTTCGTACATTCTATAGGATCCTTATTCCCCGTAAGATTATTTGGTACGTTGTACTCCATTTCAATGGCAAGGCCACATGCTAGATTTTCTGGGGCTGCGTTTATTCTCAAGTCATACTTCCTCACATATAAGGTATATATGTCCTGCTGATTCAGTAATGTAACTTCACACGAACATCCATCTTTTTGGGTCATAACACGTAGTGCAACACTGTCTACTGTTGTACCTCCTTTACTGTCATCTTCTATTGTATAATTTGTCACGCACATGTCCGCTTTGAACAAATGTCTAATTAATAATAAATAATTTTAAAAAGGATTTAGTTATAACATTAACTAAATACACTTTATTTTACAGTTGCTATTGAAACGCATTTGTTTACTGAAAACTGATCAAGAAGCATTTTAAATCAAGCTTAGCTTAAACGTTAATCTATATGTTATCTATATCACATATTCTTCCAGCTAATATCAGGTTGAACGTTTGAAGTTAAAACTTTAAAGAATCTAGAAAAACAATGAATAAGGTTACTTACCAATGGTGATACTGGGGGTAGTATCTGGACATGGATCTACTATTGTTTATAGCTGTACCTTGTGCATGTCGTACTTAAATTTCAAAGTAATGCACCATACTCGCAGATATAGAATGGTACTTGAAAAAAAATAATAATATTTTATGCATTTTGTAAATGTATTTTGTATTTATCATATGCTAGGGATTATTTATGTCACATATGATATCTATTTACATTGTTGAATACAGTGTAACCTGCATAATCCAACAGTATTCCAATCTACTGCTTTAACCGAAACATTTTCATGGTGCCAAGATATGCCTATATTAGGAAAAGACGGTTACAATGTAATATATTTCTAACCTTCACAAGAATTCAACCAAATCAGAATTAGCAGATTTTGCATAATCGAAACCTCTTATAAACTTTTAATAAAACCATTTATCATATACTTAGCATTAATATGATAGCTTTTGCATATGTGTAATGGGCGGAAGTGCACAAGCCATATCTTCCCACCCGGGCTGATAACCCATATCAAGTGCCTCTCGTGCAAAAAACCCATATCAGTGCCTCTCGTGCAAGTTACTTCCGGTGTTTCCGGTATCGGTTGTTTACTTTTCCATTGTGACGTCAGATGTTTTTATGACGACGTCAAAATTTACGGGAACTTTTGTGGGGATAGTTTAAAACTTGCTAACAAATGCCATTGACAATTATGAATCATTTTATATTACAACAAACATGGAGTAGTACTGATCGTAAAACTCTTCCAAATTTTCAATGTTTCAAAAAGCCTCTATAGGATATGTTACCATAAATATATAAGGAGTTAATGATGCTGTTGGACAACTATAGTATATTTGATTCATAATTTTAATTTTCTTTATAAAGTGTTTGACTGTTTTAGTTATTGCATTAGTTTATTTGCCTTACATAAAACTATTGTCGGAAGTATATGATAAAGCGATTAATACATGGCCTTTTCCATATCAGCCTGGGTATCATCCCTCGACCCATATCAGCACCTCGACTCCGTCTCGGGCTGATATGGGGGTCTCGGGATGATACCCAGGCTGATATGGAAAAGGCCATGTATTAATCTCTATGTATTCATTGTAGCTAATAACAGGTTGCAGTTATGCACAAGAAAAAAATCTGTAAATGACAATTTGGTCTACATTTTGACAAGTTTTCCTGGCTTTGTAGTTGTTTTATTTATTCATGTGACTGGATCATAAATAAATGTAGATGACAAACTATCAAAGAAGGTGCAATTGTTGGAACCCCCGAGTAACATCTAATACATGTACAAGACACATCATTTAAGTGAAGCTTACCTTTGAATAAGTTATATGTATTTTCATATCAATTTACCAATAATATGTGTTTAAGTGCATTGGTGAAAAAAAAATGACATATTAGATCAGACATACATCTGGTTTTGCTAATCATTGACATAATTAAACCCTACAACAACAAAGCAAATCAAAATACTAATGACAAACAGTTATTTATAATATCTTGCTTACATAGAAAAGGGAGACGATAGATACCAAGGGCACATCAAAACTCCTTTACTTAAATACCTGTCATCGATAGAAAAACTGTTATCCTAAAATACAGAAATAATTTCGTCCCCTCCGTAGAATTTTCTATTATCAACTTTGAATAATTCATTATAGAGGAACAAATCATGCCTAGACTTAAACTTGAATAAACTGTCACGCATTATTAATTTGAATGGAGTATTTTTAGTTTTGTAATGTATTCAATTAAGTTTGATACGTTTCGGGACTGTTTTTTTTAAATATGATACTGATTTTCCTGTATTGGTACCAAAACAAGGAGATGTAATCTAATTCTTTTGATACCTTCAAATAACATTTATATGAGGAACTATGCTTCTGCATTGAGCGCGACCGAAACCATATACCATAAAAGTCAGTTATAAAGGGCATATCCAACAGTTTCAGGGGAGGTAATAACAAACGTAACCGTCGTCTATTGTTCCCCGTAATTTCACGGTGTTTCAACGACGTCATAATGGCCGTCTGGAAAGGGCAGTTTCTTTCCTCAAAGGAAAGGGCACAGAGGGAATCGGCAAAAAACTCATACAGAATATTAACAGAACTAGAACTCAAAACTTAAAAGATATGTTTGTCCTTTTTGTCTACTATAAAAGAACTACAATTATCATAATCATTACTAGACCATACTCACTTAAGTTTCCGTTTTGATGAACATTATCTTCAATACAGTAGAAAGGAAATGCGTAATGCCGATTTATTATTGCATTAGAATGCAACACAAATTGTAATTAGTTCTTTACCAAACTTTTCCGAGAGATTGTCATTCAGGATAAAAAAAAAAAAAACTCAAAGTTTGGTTTTACTTGAGAAAGATGAAAAAAATGGTTTCTTGAGAAAAATAAAATACGGCGTAAAACTAACATTTATCATGCATCTAGCTTTGCGTTAAAGTGCTAATACATTTACAGTAGCTCTTTAAATAAATACGACCTTTAACCGGAAAACAATGTAAAACAAAAGATGACACAGTAATAAAAAAACATTGAACTAGGAAAACATTGTAATATATACACTGACATACAAGTGGAAAATATCTGACGATGTTGGTGTTTACTTACGTATGAGGGAATAAATATAATTTAACAAACAAAAAACCAGTGCACGTCTTGACTAATTAGACACGCCCTCTTAAGTCAGCGGGTCCATAACAGGATTGGAAAAAAAACAGCCATCGAAATACCATAATTCGAAATTGGGGGGTGGGGGGCTAATAGCTTAAGTCAATATTTTGATCATTATTCAACTTTATCTAGTACGGCATACATTTTACCGCTAGTACACTCTTTATATCTTGATAATGTACATTTATCAATCATTTACTTCAGATCCATTCTCGCCTCGTCGTAAATATGCGTGAGATATTTGCCACTGGAGCACGGGAGCAATCAATTCATCAGTTTCATATAGTGATGCATAATCATTAGTTCTCAACTGATAAGTGTCTAAAACAGTACTCCAGTTTTGGTATTTTATTTTTATTTTATATCTTATTTCTAAACGAAAATTTTAGAATTTCTTTCCGCATCTGTCTCTTTGAATTCATTTGTTTGAATAATCAATGTCTACATCAGTGGTTACATTGTATGCAGCCAAACTATGTAGAGGGCAGTAGAACAGAAAACAATTTCCATTGTGTATATATGCAATAAGTTTTTAACTCATATATGTTATAGATATTTCATATCTTTTGGACAGTTTTGGGGTGTATTGTAAATTATACCATAGCTTTTGTTGAAACCCCCGGCAATAACCTCACGAGACGAAGTCGAGTGAGGTTGCCGAGGGGTTTCAACAAAAACTATGGTATAATTTACGAAACAACACAAAACTTTCCAAAAAATATGAAATATCTGTTTTAACCTATTGCATCTTTCGCTGTTTAAAATTGTGTATTTCATATATTTTTGTTTGTTTACTTCGAAATTATTTTAATAAGAATCTGTAAAATAACCCTTTTCGGACCTTAAACTTAAGGCTCCGCCTACTTTTTAAAACTAGCACGGGCTTCAGAAACAGCAGGTAATCAGTTTGAAAAGACTTTTCGACAGCGATGGATGCATCTTTACATTGGTGACGAAAAAACTGTTTTAGATGTTCTGGATAAGGACACAAGAAACTTCTAGTACAGATATCTGATATTTTGGAAGATTGCTGCAATCCCAAACTTACGTACAATTGAACTGCAAAGGGTAGGTTTTTTTAATTTTATTATTTGTTTTCAAAATGTTCGAAATGTTTGAATTTTTTTATATTGATTAATGATTTTGAGGAAATTAATTTCACAAGAATCTGTCTGAGAGTTTGTATGAATTATTCCACGTTTAACTTGAAACCAGAAGCCCTTGAGGGAGGGTAGGAGGGGTCCTGATCCCGCAATCCCGGGCTTAAAAACACGAAATCCCGAGGTCCCGAAATTCGAAAAAAAAAGAATTCCCGGATCCCGAAAGGGTCAATCCCGAAATCCCGAGCTTAAAAACACCCGATCCCGGAGTCCCGATAAAGGTCCTATCCCCCCTCGACCATGGCGTACATTAATTAAACGGGATTTCAAAATGTTCACGATTAAATTCATTGACATGCGACGATATAATTTTAAAAAAAAAGAAATACCTCATTTAGAGCTGGGAACAGTATATCTAACATATATATATTCCTGTTTAGAGCTATCTAATTTCAACGGTCAAACATAGAGTAGCCTCATTAAAAGTCTAGATGTCAGCAGTGTTTAATAAACCGGGTGTGGATCAAACACTTTTAAAATGAGGGTGGGGGTAAAGCCAGCCAACATTTGAAAATACTATTAAATAGGTTATTTGTTTACCATATTTAAAGTTCTTTAAAAGGGGCGTGCTTTCTGTCCCCTCCATCCCCTAAAAACTAACCCGCCTTGCCAAACAAACGGTTAGATGTGATTCATGTAAATGTAGCTGTACAGTGGAGCCTATAGAAAGTTTACCATTCAATAACCGAAAATCAACATATTTTTAAACTTTATTTGTTTGTTCTGGGAGCGAATCTTGGTTCATTTAAAATATAGGACAACAGAGTTGGTGTATGTGGGTTCGATTCCCACCCTAAGCAATCATTTATTTCAGCTGGTGCAAAGCGGGCAAATTAGCTTAGTGGCCCCACATTGACTTTGTTGTTTCTATCAAAAAATTCAGACGGCCGCGGCCAGGTCTTGACAATGTTTTTCTTTTGAATACCTTATACAACAAAACCATGGTATAATTGTGAAAATTATACCATGGATATCTATGGTATAATTTTCGGTTATTGAAATTTATACTCGGGTTGCACTCCCATAGGTTACATTGTACAGCTATAGGTTAATGTAGCGTTATACCACGGCAGTCAGGCTCGTTTATGTGGGAAATTTACCGTGTCAATTTCATATACTTATATATTGTAAATATGTCATAAAAGCAAAAACACACGAAAAAATGGCCACAATTTACAATAACATTCAACATTTTTCGGCCGTTTCGTTTATTCTCCAAGTTAATGTCTTACTGAACTGTTTTGTTAATCAAAGTATTTTTTTCATCTACAACTGCAAAAGGCGCAACAGATGCGACTTATTTGAAGATTCATGTGACCTTCGTTGTTGTTTATAGATTTTATTTGAAGTTCGTATATCGCTTCAATCATTTATTTAGATGGTATTTTAACGTATAGATAGCGCGAAACTCTCCTTACTCTATGCGTCTGATATTACGACATTTTTATTTCGACTAAACGAGGCTGCAAATTTATACATCTGAGATATATACACGTAACTGTTGGACGGGAGCAGTCCAGAGATGTGAATATTTCTATACCCAATCAATCCTTTTTTTATGAAAAAGATTTTAAAGGTATACATTAATACGACAGCAACCCAACGACACATATAATTCAAAACACTAAGAGTCAACATGCAGATTTTTTTTATAGCTAGAAGCCTGTAAACAAAGAAAAAAAACAAAACTGCAACATGAATATATAATATATTCGGAGAGATTTTAGACAAGTGTTTGGTTGCAAAATTTCACATGCTCTTTATTGATTTCGATATGTGAAATTATATAGACAGTGTAATATAAATCAGTGTAAGAAAAACACTTCTTTGTAAAGTAACGGTAAAATAAATAATGATTATGGATGACGGACGTCAAGTGGCATATAAAATGAATAATCAGAACAAAAAAATCAAATGTAAATATAATATGAAAATTAACCCTGCTTTGTACTATAGACCGACACACAGAAACGGATTTCTAACGTGTAATTCGTTTGTTTTAAAAGGGGGATGAAATACCGTATACCAGAGACGGGGACTATTTTAATAGTTTGTAATTTTATGGTTTGCTAACCCGAATAATTCAGTCCCTCCCCGTAATCGATCTCTCCTACTTGTAATCTTAGATCAGCGGAATATAACGACTGAATTATTCGGATTAATTGTTTGCATGTTTCACAATTTTGACGAACACAATAGTAAAGCTAACTGAATTATTATCTCGTACAGATACTGGTCCATTATAAATAAGAAGATGCGATATAAGTGCTATCGAGACAACTATCCAACAAAGTCACAGTCTGCAACAACGTCGCACTGCCTTTGAAAAATTTGCGGGGAAATATAACGTTACGTCCCGAAACGTCTTAATTTTTGGCGCAATTTGTGAGGCTTACGGAAGGGATAGAGTAAACAATAATATATTACTGGATTTTTCTCAAAAACGAGTATGGTGACAAATATTTTTCAAAACGTTATGACGTTCCATTTTTTTCAAAGAATAACATATCTTACTTTGGTCAAATCGACACCGTTAGAAATATTTAAAAAAATCTAAAATGTGCATTTCAAATGTACATTTCTTGCCGTTTTTGGGGATAACCATGACGTTTTTGGCTTTATTTGAGTAAGAATTAATTCTTTAAATGGTAAAGTTAGATTTTTCTAACCATCTTGAACTATGTTGCTTCAATTTGAGCCCCATTATATATGTTGATTAAAAAATCATATTTATTTTTTTTAAATAAAAAACGTTTGTTTCTTCAAAATTGCAAAAATGTCCAATTTTCAGCAGTATTTTTTGCAAAAACGAAATCGACAACAAATATTGTTTTTGGCAAAATTTTATTCTCTGTCAATTGAAGAATGAAATACTTTTACGGGAAAAAATTCTCACCGTCAAAAATAAACTGTTGGATGAAGTGTGATATAATTAAAAAAAACTTTTTGCTCATTTTATCATAGATAGGCATTATATTTGACTTTTCTTTGTACTTCGCTTGCGCTCGGTTTAAAATATCAAAACATATAACACATTTCCGTACAAAATGAACATAGAGCATGACATAAAAGATTTTTTTAAATTAGAAATTAACTTACATATTGATATTTTTAGATTTGGTTTTGTTATGACTTGATAATGAGTTGCTAAAAGACAACTTTCGAGTTTGTTGCATTTCCGTATTAAATATGGTTTAAATGAACACCATTCGGGCGTCGTCTCTTCAATTCCAGTTAGGCGATTAGTTTAAAAATGTATAATGCTAAATTGAACGAATCACAAGGATTTTTTTTTCTCATCATTGATATTCGCCACTGCTGTCATAAAGAAATTGTACTTACGGAACAATAAGTATTTATAGTTGATCCAGTATAATGAAAGATAACTAAGACGCTTGATGATAACGATAATAGAGGTATACAGACGACCACCTCTTTCGGGTGAATGACGTCACAAGAGCCAACAATATTGCATACTTTTCTGGTGAAGGACTCGATAATGTTCTTTAAAACGTCAAAATGATATTTTAAAATTTGACAATATGATACTACCTGCTGTGTTCGTTCCGGTATTTAATATGATGTTGTCATCGAGGTGGAGTTCAAATTAAAAAGCAAGTTGTTGTTCGGGTTGAATTCCGAGATATGCGTCATCTCAAGTTCAATTTGAGTTGAAGTATCGGTTAGAATTGAGTTTCGAGTTACAGTTATGGTTACACTTCGAGTTTTAGCCACATTTAAAGTCTAGATACCTTTCCGATTCGAATTCAAATCTCATTTAGATTTAATTTATTAGAACATGTTTTATGCTCTAACTCCTAAAAAGGGTGCCGAGGGGCTTGCGTACAGTGTGGAACCGACTTTTGTTTTAAAGAAGACACAACAAACACAATACGTATAACGTTAGGGGAACGTTCCCTTCCAAATGGTTCTTTCTGCTATTTTTTTTTCAAAAAAAGTCTACCAGTGTTACAAAAGAGAAGCAACATTGTACAAACGGAAATGATACGTCGATAACAAGCAGACGATGTACTAATCAAAAACGGATAATGACCCAAAGATAAACTACAGAATGCAAAACCCAAAATAGAAATATAACGACTGAGCAATACGTTTCCCTTCAAAAACCTTGGGTGATCGCCGAAAGGTAAGTTGATCATGCATCACATGTGGTATCCGCATCGTGTTGCTCAATTAATTAAAAGCAGAATGAAAATCTAATTAGGGAGGTCAAGTGCGAGATAAAGACGACGAGTATGTAAGTTGAGACAAGCACATAAATAATATGGCTGGTTAAACATGTTTGTGAGCACTAAACATGTTAAACAAACTTTTAAAATCAGTTGAAAAAGCCTTAACTCTTCAGATGGATACAAATAAAACTACATCTAAGCCAAGAGTACTTATACCACCCCACTTAGTACAGGTATAAACATAAACGATTTGCATTTTCTGATCTATTTCAAAGCCAATAACAACTTATAAAAAAATATTATCTAAGACTGAAATAACAATCGATACACTTCAAATATTCAATAATTTAGTGTAATTACGTCAGTGAAAAAAAATATTACCTTGTGTAATTCAAAGATACGGGTAACGACTGAGTGTATAGTCCTGAATGTTGATATTTAATTAAAATTGTACTCGGTTTGATTTTAATTAATTGAGATTGATACATTTACCCGGATAGTAACTAATATTCCGGGTTTGCATTGGTACATTGTACACATTTTTTTCGTAAAATAAGGATGTGATATCTTGTTTAAAATAAATATGTGTTCTACAAGTACAACCAAACTTCTAATTCAAGTTTTTATATTTATGGACAAATTTAGTAAAAGTTTTAAGAAATTCTGGTAACAAAATCACTTACTTAATGATTTACCAGTATACATAGATACGTTCAATCCAAAAAGTCAAAACAAACATGGGCATACTTGACATTAGAAGATAACGATGGGTATCGTTAGTTAATCGGTTCTTTACTGAGATTGGTCGTACATTTATTCAACATTGGCTAGAGGTATAAATGTAGGAGGAGGGTTGAGATCTCCAAGAACATATTTAACCCCGCCGCATTTTTGCACCTGTCCCAAGTAAGGAGCTTCTGGCCTTTGTAAGTCTTGTATGATTTTTAATTTTAGTTTTTTTTTGTGTATAATTCAGAGTTTAGTACGACGTCCATTATCACTGAACTAGTAACACATTTGTTAAGGGGCGGGTGCGGGAGTTTTTCGCTGCATTGAAAACCCATTGGTGGCCTTAGTCTGTTGTCTGCTCTATGGTCGGGTTCTTGCCTCTTTGACGCTTTCCCCATTTCCATTCTCAATTGTACTGTGATTCATAACAGTACACGTACTTTCATCCCTCTGAAGTATTATAACAATACATTTTGTCGAGTTGTTGTACTAGACTTTGTATCAAAACAACGTGATTGATGAATATCCCATATTCTTTGTTTTCTATTATATTAACACAGTTTTCTACAGTGCTGTTAGGAGGTCAGAAAACGTTTCTCCGTATTTTTGAAAGGTAATAGTGTACTTATCATTGGTATAACTTCTCTTTTGTGTGCCACATCATTCTTCCAATTTTATTACAGTAAAATACTAAAAAGTTGCACATCACAAATTCACATCTTTTTCATTTCAAAACTTTTTATAAAAGTGGGATTAATAAATAGATATAGGAAGATGTGGTGTGAGTGCCAATGAGACAACTCTCCATACAAATAACAATTTAAAAAGTAAACCATTATAGGTTAAAGTACGGCCTTCAACACGGAGCCTTGGCTCACACCGAACAACAAGCTATAAAGGGCCCCAAAATTACAAGTGTAAAACCATTCAAACGGGAAAACCAACGGTCTAATATATATAAACAAAACGAGAAACGAGAAACACGTATATGTTACATAAACAAACGACAACTACTGTACATCAGATTCCTGACTTAGGACAGGTGCAAACATTTGCAGCGGGATTAAACGTTATAATGGATCCAAACCTTCTCCCTTTTTCTGAAACAATAGCATAACATCACAACAAAGAAAAACATACGATAAAATATCAATTGGCAGACTTAACTCAATCAAAAAACGTATGATTAAACAATGAACGAATAAATTTGATCTGCGATATCTGAATACAAATGCACAGTTAATTAAATATTAGAGACAAACATTCATGACCAAAAAGCTAACAAACAAATTCAAACACAGGACATGACTGAGAAATATTTAACCAATCAATGTTCACTTTAGAAAAAAACCGGTTTTTTTATAATCTTGAAGTTTATACAAATGTTGTAAGAATAAGTGAAAAATTGAAGATATTACAAATAATGAAAGCTGGTGTACAGACAAGATCCACATAAATAAAAAATAACAAAAAAGCATTATAAACAGTATCAACAGGTCGAATTAACAAGAAAATACGATTTGAGAGTACTCGCAGTTACTGACAGCTACATGTAGTTAAAAGCCAAAACCAATAAATAATAAAAAATCATGCATCAGAGACTAAAATCGACTAAAACACATCACAGGGATTTAGTATTTTAACGTCATTAATAATCAAAGAAGACATGACTTGTGCAATGCCAAAAATAAATGTATCGACAGGTAGTAGTATAGTGAAGAGCGACTTCTATAGAAATAAAAGTTAACGTGTCTGTGTCTCTATACATCTCGCCTCAAAAGATAATGAAATTTAGTTATGTTTTAATTTGCTAATGACAATATCAATATTAGAGCCAATGTGAACTATATTCAGAGATCTTATTACAATATTGGTACGATAACCCTTACTTATAAGTTTGTTTAAAGGTTCGATGAGTTTACAAGGATCACATAGTGATTTCCTCGCTTTAAGTACAATATTACCATAAAATTTAGGATGTGAAATACCATTTTTAATAAGCTTTCTACAGGTATAGCCAAATTTACTAATCAAATCTTTGTATCTATGAAAGAATTTAGTAAAAGTTTTAAGTAATTTATGGTATCGAAATCCCTGACACAACAATTTACCAGTGATGCATTGATGACGTTCGTTAAAATCTATGACATCAGAACACACACGGGCAAACCGAACGAGTTGCGATATATAAACACCGTATGATGGAGCCAAAGGCACATCGCCGTCTAAAAAAGGAAAATTAACAATAGGAAATGAAAAATCGTCTCTTTTGTCGTAAATTTTAGTGTGAAGTTTCCCGTTTGAAATTGAAATGTCTAAATCTAGAAAAGGACAACTGCTGCTGTTTATGTTAGATTTAGTTAAAGTAAGTTCGTTTGGGTAAATTTCTGAAGTATATTTAGAGAACTCTGGATTATTCAACGAAAAAATATCATCCAGATAACGGTAGGTATTTTTGAATGTATCAACCAAATGTAACAATGATGGGTCTTTACTGAGTTTGGTCATAAACTGAGATTCATAGCAATATAGAAATAAATACTGTATTTATACACCCCACCGTATTGCACTTGTTGCGGAATGTTGGATACACCAAACCACACACTTCATATATGATAAACAGATAACTAAATATATTAAATATATGCTGTATAAATTATATATAATAAATTGGGAACTTTTTTTTATATCTAACTTCTTTCCCATGTGGTCTTTCTGGACCGGCCTCGATTAGGTGGTTTTACATCTGACAAATAATATCCATTTTTTTTGGACAAATAATTCCGCTCAAGGCAGTTATACACACCGTCTTAAACTTGAAAGGATACCCACTATCCTTATTGTTTTCTATTAGAACGCGTATGTAATAAAATTTAAAAATGAGGAATGTGTCAAAGAGACAATAACCCGACCAAAGAACAGACCACAGCCGAAGGCCACCAATGGGTCTTCAATGCAACGGGAAACTCCCACACCCTGAGGCGTGCTTCAGCTGGCCCCAAAACAAAAGTGTATACTAGTTCAGTGATACTGGACGTCATATTAAACTCCGAAATATACACAAGAAACTAAAATTAAAAGTTATACAAGACTAACATAAGCCAGAGGCTCCAGACTTGGGACAGGCGCATAATGCAGCGGGGTTGAACATGTTTTTTTTAGATCTCAACCCTCCCCCTATATCTCTAGTCAATGCAGAAGAAACAAACACACAATAATACGTACAGTAAAACTCCAACAGTTTCGTTTTTACTTTATCTTTAATAGAAGTAAATGATAAAAAAGAATAACAAATCAAAGAATTCAAGTATGCAAAAATTCAATTGATGATCGAGCAACAAGGGCAATCCCTCAACTCATTTGCTACGCACATTCAGGAATTAATGTGTTGTTCGATCAATCTGTATTATAGGAATAGTCAATCTAGTATTTGTTTATTTATATATTTTTTAGAACGTTAAAAGAATTTTACTTTTTATATAATTAAATATACATAATAATTGGTATTGCACACCATGCCATCTTCCTGATAGAAATTGTGGATTTAATAATACTAAAGTACATTTATCCTTCTCTTTTCCAAACTTGTTTTGCTTTTAAAGTTGTTCAGTTTGTGTTGTATTAAAATGTATAAATACTATAGAACCTATCAAATATTTTCTTGGGTATATTGTTTATATGCTATTTTTTGGTTGAACAAATAATTTTATGACACATATTGAGTGCTAAAAAGGAAAAGGAAGTTATCAAAGCTAAATTTTATTACAATTGTAGCATACTATATACAATATTATTTTATACCTTAAAATTTCTGTTTCTTCATTGGCTAAAAACAAACGGAAACTTCTTTTATAAAACATTATATATAGAAAAATCATTAGCAATATCTCCACGTACGACTAAGGCTGATGCCATCTTGCAAATTCTAGTTGTTCCTTTTCGGTATTTAAATGATTTTTTAAAAATAGATATTTCAACTGATGGAAGTTTGCAACTGCCCTTAGAAAGCAGTTATATATAAACTGTTTAAATGTTAAATATGAGTCCATGATGCTTTTGAACTTCGCATATTAGTCATTTAATATTTGATCCGAGCGGATGAGTCTTATATTGACAAAATACGCTTCTGGCATACCAAAGTGTAAGCCTGGTATCTTCTTTTTTTATTTTTTGTTATATTTTGAGCAAATAGCAGAAAATAGAAAAATGATAAAGACAGTCATATAATACAAAAAAAATGAATACAGTATGAACATGCTGTTTTGCGGTTACGTATTGACATACACTAATTGCAAACGCATTTTAACTGCATAATACGAATTCTTGTCAGAGATCTCCAATTTAAAAATCTGCCAACTCGTACTATTTGTTTCACATTTTGTTTTGTCTTCATTCATCAGCTTTCCCCCTCTGTGTTTTATCGACCACTGCATATGTTTGATCTACATGTGTACCAGACATTTCCATGTCTCTTTTGCTGCTATTCCTCACCTCCAAAGTAGAAGCAGGTTTAACACTATCAGATTGTCTCCCTTTATCTACCACGGCATATTCATTAATATTATTGTCAAAGGTAGATAGATACATGTTGTGTTTTGGTGTCCGATACACCAAGGTTGACGACCGGTGTCTTGTCTAAATCTACAGTACGGTATTTACCGTGCTTAATAATATCCTGTTGATCAGCAGAAACGTAAAGAATGTTATCCTTTAATTCACCGTCATCAGAATCAGGATTATTGCTGTCATGCGCAGTTTGTTTTTCTGCTTTTGTTCTCTTTTGTGATCTTTTACTAAAATATCAAATAAAATTTCATTGGCACAAATGATAAACCAATCAAAAAAAGAAAATATAGAATGTTAAATATCAAGAAGGTTATTCACAAATTAGCTATTATGTAATGTACTTTTGTATCCCCTATAATTTGCAATTAAAAAATTGCAGTTTAGAAAAAACTATAGTTAATGAAACAATGATCAATGAAAACTCAAGATCAGTGACAAAAAAAAAAGAAATCCTCAAACAAACAGCACGATTTGTATCTGGAGTAACTTTTTAAGCAAGCATAAACTCTTTATATACCGAAGCAAGTTGAGAAATTCATGAATGGACGAAAACACCGCATACCTTTTAAAAATAGCTACGTTCCCTGATAACTCATATATACTTAATACACTTACTTACTTTTGAAGTTTATTAATTAACACAGTAGTAAGATCTTTGAATATTGTTTTTCTCTGTACGAACATCGATTTTGATTTTCCCTTACAGACTATAAAACTAAGGGTCCTACATTTTGTCAATACTGTTATTTAAATACTTAAAAATTGGTATTGCAAAAGATACTGCTTATCTCAGACTGTCTCTACACCCAATCCGTTAGTTGTGTCCTGGATGATACGTGAGTCTGGGAAAAATTGATTTAAAACAAATTGTATTTGGCTTTGAACTCGAAGTAACTCCATGTACTCTACGATCGGTACTTTTTGTCTTTTGTCTTTAATGTTTTCTGTTTGTTTCTGTGTGTTCAAACATTCCAAGGTCATTACTTATGTAGAAAGTTTATTCAGTCTCATAAAATACTTTGGATACGTACTGACAGATATATTATCTTAGATAGATTTTATTTGAGTAGTTTTTTTAAGGCTTTGATGATTACGATCCTATATTTGTTCTTCATCTCGTAAGTCTCGTTTGTGAGAAGATTTTTATGCTATCGATATATATGTTACAGTGAATTTGTAAAATGAGGAATTTTACTAAATCACTGTAAACATTGCCAGGGATTTTATAATCCCTGCTTACAGGTTTAAACGTGATATTAGAAATTGTTTTCCTTAATGAAAACTAAACAAACTAATGATTTTGAAATGTTTTTTTTTTTCAAGAATTAATACTAATTAAAACTAGTGTGCAGTTAATAAAAATAATGGGAATATAAACTGATATTAAGACTACAATTTACTTATATTTGCATGATAGATTTGGTTGACATTCAACAACTGCTACACAATTGCTTTACTTTTTGACAGACACACATATCTTGTTCACATCGATTCTTTCTAGAACATCCACATTTACAAAAGAAATTGGCCATTACAAATGGAAAACTGATTAACTGCTTGTCGAACAAATATTAAATTGTCAATTGATACAGCTGGTGGACTTAAAAACAAGGACTAAGTGGGTTCAGTGTGGTTTCTTTTGTATGACCCTAACAAATTGCCATGTTTGAAAACAGACTAATATGTTGTAAATGTATGAAAGACATGATTGCATAAAATGTGATAACTTTATCCAATGAATACGTGTTTTTTTTTTACTTTTTATTAAACCTCCATATTAAAAACTTCATTTTTTACAAACAAATATTAACTTTTGATTTAATTTTGACGAAAAGATTAGAGAAAATAAAGACACTTTCTTATAGATAAAATTGAGAAAGGAAATGGGGAATGTGTCAAAGCGACAACAATCCGACCATAAAGTAAACAACAGCCGAAGGCCACCAAAGGGTCTTAAATGTAACGAGAAACTCCCGCACCCAGAGGCGTCCTTCAGCTTGGCCCTTAAAAAATATGTATACTAGTACAGTAATACTGGACGTCATACTGAACTCCGAATTATACACAAGAAACTAAAATTAAAAATCATACAAGACTAACAAAGGCCAGAGGCTCCAGACTTGGGACAGGCGCAAAATTGCGGCGGGGTTAAACATGTTTTTGTGATCTCAACCCTCCCCCTATACCTCTAGCCAATGTCGAAAAGAAAACGCATAACCATACGCACATTGAAATTCAGTTCATGAGAAGTCCGAGTCCGATGTCAGAAGATGAAACAAAAGAAAATAAATAAAATGACAATAATACTAAAAATAACAACAGACTAATAGCAGTTAATTGACATGCCACCTCCAGATATCAATTAAACTTATTGAAAAATTGTGTCTTCCTCATATCAATATCAGGCACAATCCCTCTCGTTAGAGTCTTTAATATAAAATTTAAGATTTTTTTTCTTTTTTTACAAATTCACTGGATTCAATCATGAGAAATTGTAAATGAAATCCTTATTATTTCAGTGAAGATGTAAAGTCTCTAGTCAAAATCAGGGATTGTATAAAATCACTTATCAGTTCAGTGATTATACAAAAATTATTAAAATTTCAGTGATTTTACAAATCATCATTTTCATCCTTGTGCTTTTACATCACGATATAAGTCAGGTTAAGGTGAGAGGTACGTAAATGAACGCCTCTAGCGGAAAACGGAAAAATAAACGTTTGTTGCTATGGGAGTTATCTCCCGTACACCATAAAAAATATTTTCAAGATGTCGGAATATATTCCGCTTCGTCGAAATAATGGTCAATTTGGTGAAAAAGTATTGAATGTAACTCATCAAAAATATATCTAAAATTGAAGAGTGTAAAATGAAATATCTCGTAACAGTAAAACAGTGCTTTCCTCCCATGAAAATGAAAGAAACTTGGCATGTCGTGATGGCCGAAGAGCGACTGAGTTGGGTTTACTCATGTGGGTTTACTAATACTAGCGGACCAACTTAAAGCTTGCATATAAATTACGTTTCTACAAAACTGTTTAAAGTACAAAGAATGGGTCTCGGAACTATTTTGTTAATACCTTGGGGTAACTGTCCATACATGAACTTACTATACGCCGGTAATCGGCTTAAAAAATCGGGAATGTTGATATGTGACGTAAAAACAAAATGTAGTATATTGATAAGAATATCATAAACACGTACATGCATTACACACGTAAACTCCCACAAGAGCAAATTAAAGCTTATACCATATATTGTCATTTTATTTATTGAAATTCCAAAGCAAACTTTGTCACGGACTTACATTCAGTCTTGCATTAAAAGAAATAAATTTTCCCAAAACAATTGTCAACGGTGAGTGAAAACGGCTAGGACGTATTCAATCCTGGACACAAAAAAAAGAGGTTAATACTAATATTTTTTAATTTGATATTCCTGTTATAACTGTTATATAACCATTTTCTCATATAAATATAAACATAAATCTTTCTTTACAGTGCTTTCTTTCACGTCCGCTATTTGGTCTATAAATAGAATTTGAAAATGAAAGTACAGTCTAGTACTATTAAAAACAAATAATTTATGTTTAGTAGAAATAAATATTAAAAAGCAAAAGAATGTAAATGCTTTCTGTGTGACATGAAATTTGTAAAATATAATGTCGGAAATTACTTCAGACGGGTAAGCAAGAGAAAGTGACTATAAACTTTCAAGAACGAGAATCGTAATGACTAATGGTGATGGGACCTTTCGCATGAACAAACGGGAACTCCTAAGTAAAACTGTCTTTCAAAATTAACGAAAATTTAAAAGAAATGAATACACGTTGCTTTTCAGTCAATTTGAATTGAATGGAACATTGCGAATTACAAGCTTCCAGCATGAAAAAGCGGCAAGGGAAAAATATAGATCCGCTGATTGAAAATTACGGCTTTACCGCCACTTCAAAAATAAAATAATTACCAAAGTATATATATTATACTGAAGATATAGAAATTTCTGCTTGCATCAATCAATTCATTTTTAATTGCGCAAAATTTCGGAATTACAGTTTTTTCGATTTCAGTTGATACTGTTTATATACGTGCAAATGCTGCCGTAAAAAATTAGAATTAGAGTTTTTATTTTTGCTTTACGTATTTCTTTTCAATTTTCGCAAAACTTGCAAAAAATTCTAAAGTACGAACAGGAATATTGTTGGCATAAATTACGAGGTCCATAATACTGTTGGCGATTTTCAATCTCTGCAACATCTATAACATACGTTAAAATCCCTCGAAGACGGTTCTTCAAAATCACAAGCAGCTTTTTCTATTCAGTTTATTGTTAGCTTGATCATTACAGCTCACAAAATCTAGACTGGATACATTTATCTGAACGTCATACAAAGTGTGTTCAAAGTCTATGTTGAACAATTTATAACAACACATAGCTAAGTGAGGGATAGAGCAGATTGGTATCCCTAGAAAACATTGTCAACCGCGGCGAAGCCAAATAACAGAAAAAACAAACCAAAAGATAAATAAGTTGGAATTTATATACATTTGTTTTTAGATATTCACATCTATGCACTCTCTGCAATATAATAACGGAACAAAACCAACGATGGAAAAAAAGTAGGGATAATATGCAACAAACTTTGAAATATTTTTTTTGTTGGTCTGGCCTATAATCTACATTTCTACATCTCCTTTCGTGTCATATTAAACACACTACTTAAGTTTGCAAATGACCAGTACTATTTTGATCGAAGTATGTGTTCATGTTTATGTGATGTTCTCGTGTCATTGAACCATAATTTTATATATTTTATATACATGACCTCCTGCAACTATCGGAGGATAAAAAGTTAAATGTTGAGTTTTTTTTTATGCACACGCCGTATCGGAGGGGGCATTACTTTTAGGACTTGTCCGTCTGTCCGTCAATCGTACCGTCCGAAATTGGTTTCCGTTCTCTAACTTTAGTTTGCCTCAAACAAATGTTAGAAGACTTATACACAATGCTGATTACCAAAACAAATCCTAGATCTAGTTTAAATTTTGGTGGCGTCACTTTTAAAGATTTTTAGTAATATCACTTTATAACATCATATGCAAGTGGGCGCATCATCTGTGTCCCATGGACACATTTTCCTATTTATTTACCATTGTTTGTCTTTTGGCCGTTTTTCGTTTTTTTCACATGACATTGTCAGTATGATTTCGGCTTATAAGTTTCAATTTCCCGTTGCACGGTATATTTCGCCTCCAATATTGTGAAGCAGCAAAATTGTGGTCGAATATATGAACATTGAATGTATCTCGTCATTCGGAGAATCTTTTTTAATGATAGATCTTTTATTGTTTCTGTTCAATAAGTTTATAAACATATATCCTTAAACATTGTGTTTTAAATCATTCCAGACATACGTTATAAATACTTAGGACTTCGCATAATCACTGAAAAAACAGTAATAGATAATCAATCCTTTTTTCCAGGGAGGATAATATGCTCTATAGCACATTTGAATAACCAAACAAATTATAATGAGGCAGTCGTCTTTACAATTCTGCTGAAATAGCCTTGACGTTGCGTAATCCTTTCGGCGACGTCATGATTTTTTCTGTCTTTTCCCGTCAACAACACCCTTTCAACGGCTGATATATGAAAGAGGAGTTCGGTAACCCCATGAAAATTATATATCAAAAGAAAGGAAAATATAACCTCAAAAACATTTGATTTTTATAGAAAAATCGTAGGATTTATTTAAACTGCAGAATAAATAAAGCATGAAATTTCTTATTTTTGGTTCAAATTTGACGTTATGTCTATGTACTTTATGTCGTTTCCTTATCATTTGCAAATGCCTGGAACTCGGAAATTAGATCGGTGACCAACTCAAATTTTTCGATTTTTCATTATCTTGTGATAAGTTCTACGTGTATACAATTTCTTTTAAAAATCGCAGGACAAGCCATTTACGTACCTGTTACCTTAAATGTTTTAAACAAAAGTGATTTTCAAGATTTAAACGACATTCATTTTGTTAAATATTGACAGAAATAATATAAAGTTTTGTTTAACATTTGAATCATTATCTGGTTTCCCGTTTTCAGAGATATCATTATAATATTTAAGAATCTTTGAACAATTGTTATTGTGTTTGTCATGCCAGTTTCCGTATACAAATCCGTTATGTATGAAATAGTGAAAAAATAGACAAATGTTCCAGTTTTCTACATGTATGTTTAGAAAATTTAACGATAACATCTTAGTTTTTTCCTCAAAACACTTATTACTGATTATGATTTTTTTGTCAGTTTGAACACCATAACTGATATAATTCTGATTGTATCGACCATAATGTCCAGTCCAAATGGTTAATTAGTGAGTGCTGAACGTATAGTTTTTAAATACTAAATGTCTAGTCCAGACGATAATTGTATTACTATTTAAACTAAAACACGCATTTTCACCTGGTAACAGTACACACAAATCATGCTTTAATCTCACTGTTTAAGTTTTCAATGTTTGGGTAGAAGTAGCAAATTATATATTTTAAGTCTTTGATTGACTTGGTCAAGAATTAAAATGGGACAAAATTTGCAAAAAGCAATCTTAGTATTGTATTGAGCACAGTACAATCTCAAAAACTGATGATAACACCATACACTTTGTAAACAAACTTAATATCTCATCATTTACGGAACCGTTTGCTAATATGCCTTGTCATTATGCCTTTTTGGGTTCTTTGTTACATATGACGCGGATCTTTGCCTGTTTGTTTACATACAATTTTTTGTTTATATTGATTCAGAAAACAACACAATGTTGAATGCTGGCCCCTATTTTTGATATTTTAACTAATATGTCTGTTTGTTATGTACCCACATCGTTGTCAATAAACTAAATTTATATGCAACTGTCATACATGTACAATTAAGAGGTTTAACTAGCTTTAACACCAGGTCCAATCCACCAATCTTCAAAGGGAAATTCCTGTACCAAGTCAGAAAAATGACAGTTGGTGTCAATTTTTTTGAGCTTTTGATTTTGCCTTCAATAAGGGACTTAACGTTTTGAATTTTCCTCTGTGTTTAGTAATTTTTTGATTTTATTTTTTTGTAAATACGACGTTAAATCTTAACGGGCATTCCCGTTAACATATCAATAAATTTGACAATTGTAAGTTAATATATGCTTTGTGATTACCATTAAGGATCATTAAAGACTTAAAAAAAAACATATGTGTTCACTTTAATAAATTATCTCATGTCGGTGATGCTAGAAGATCATTTCTAATTCGGAAAATTTAAGCTTAAGGTTTAACGTCATCATGAACTCGGCTATTGGTGTTATCTTCACCAAGGTATAATACAATTTAATGAATCAATATTAATAACCCTTCCAACATTCAGACATAGGAATATCTGATTTTAAATCAGCAATGAAATGCATGCTAATACAATTTCTGGTTGACTGCCTTATAAGGAAGATATTAAACAACCAGTTGTCAGTACTTCGGAATAAAAAATGATTCATTGCAACTTGGCTTTTTTTTTATCAATTGCAGCTATTTAATTTAAGATCAAATTTTTATTAGAAAAATATGAATTTGCTATTTTTTAAACTTGTTCGTTTACGCTATGAAAGATCGGCATTGTTCAATAAGTGACCTTACTTTTCTTTTATCGAGACTGATGACAGAATATTAAAGCTGCGGAAAGAAACCAACAAATACAGTACGTATTACTGTGTTTCTCATTGTAACTATTGTAGTGACATCAACATTCTAGTAATATATACAAATATAAACATATCATGAAGTAATGTAAGTAGGGATTACCTTCTACAACGTATAATTAATATAATAGCTATAATCACAAGCACTCCTCCTGCACCTGCTCCTATATAGATGTACAGTTCTAACTTTTCATCTGAAAAATGAGAAATTGCAAACTATCCCTTTCCACTATGTTGTCTGTTTAATCATATGAATTATATTGTTACTAAATGTATCAAGGCAATAAAACAAATAAAAGTATGTCTTTCTTTTGTTTCCCTTGATTTTTATGGTCGCGTATAACGATACATAGATCAAAAGAAATTACTCATGATAAAGTTTAAAGACAGGTTTTATAGATAATTGTGTTTTTCTCTCACATTTTTCTGATACTTCAAATTCAGATTTGTATATATCTAAATGTATATTTTAAATACTGCCTACTGAGTTTGATATATTTGTTGTATTTGTTTCTATGGAGAAGTCTACATACGTAAATTAAACTGATGTTTCTGTATTTTGCTTCAAGCAAATGCAATCTGTTTAAACGAATCTTAATCTTGGAAAGATATACATTACCCTCTTCCTTTTTATTGAATCCTTTCATTTTTAGAGTGGACGTTTCAGCATGCTCTGCAGTGTCTGTTGTTTCTTCAGGACCATCACACTGTATGTTTAGTTGTACTCTCGGGCCATTTTCCAGATGATCTTATATAATAAAAATACTTAATGAATCAAATGAAGGGACTCACAATAAAGGTCTTTAAAGTTAAAGAGTAAGCTCAAATGTAAAACAAAATTACGTTTTTAACCGTCTTTAGTCATATGAAAGCACTCCATATGAAGCAGAAAATGTGTCTGTTCCACTTTAGATGAACCGGAAAATCGGATTTCGTACTTTCTTATCTAGATTGACCAGCATGTGTAAATATTTACCACATGTTTTATACTAGTAAATCATACAAAGATATGTCAATGTGTTATAAATTTCTAGAATTTGGACGTTTTCAATTTTCTGCTATTTTTAACTACATACTTTAATCACTCTTTTAAGTCTATTTTAATGAGGTTTAAATTGTAACAGATTCCAGACTTATGTCTTTATATAGGATAGTCCGTAAACCAAAGCAAAACTGACAACGCCATTTGCAAGGGCGAAAAAAAACGATAAGTACACAAATCAATACATAAAAACTAAAGACATAGTTATACAAACCAAACTAAAACTTGGGATTGAAGATGAATAAATTCACAAAAAAGACCATAAAAGATTTCAGTCATTTCTCCAGTCATTTGAGCGGGAATTGATTAGTTAATGCATAAAGTTCAGTTGAAATATCTATTGCTTAGTCACGTTCAAGTTAAACTAATTATCTTGACCCTTCTTTTGTATGAGGCTTTCTTGACCTGTTTTCAACTTTATAGCTCATAAGATATTCGCCCACTACAAGAGATATCTCCTCAGGTAGTAAACTTTTGTCTTATTCTTACAAATGTCCCTTAAATCGGTTAAAACCTAGCAAATATATAGGTCTTTGAATTGATTTGGCAAAAAATCGAAAAGTAATCTCTTACACTTACCGTATGCATACTTGACACTTCATTGGTTTGCAGCACAATCAATTAAATAGTTAATTGATTATGTGTAAATCATGTGATTGAGCATATAAATAATAGACAAGTCAACAAACAGACCTCATCCAGATGAAATATTTCTGTTTTTTTACACAACGTCAATATAAAAAAAAAATGCCAAGAAAATCATACCTTCATGACTTAAGTTCTGAGATATTTTAGTTTGATGTTTCAAATGCAAACTTATTACTTCTCACATCAATGCTTTTTCGAAAGAAAAATAGTAACTTTCAAAAAAACAATTTCATCCAGTTTTATTTCAAAATATTGTTGACTGCATAGGCTTTTAACCTTTGAGGTAAATACCATTATGAAGGATGGGTGTGAATAGGATTTGATAAAAAGACAATATATAAATATTGGTAACATTGAGTCCAAAGGGCAAATTTGTTTTCCACTCCAACATGCACGTGTACGTACAGAAAAGTGTTTTAGTGATTTCTCCTTCCTTCCAATTTGTATTTAACATTCTTGGGGCAGGATACGATAGATTGCGAATATCTAAATTTAATTTAGATCCATGTGAAAATCATTTAGCTATGAACAGATAAAAAAACCTAGTCTTTAAAATACTGGAGATCCCATTTGTATTTGTATAGAGCTCACTACTTCGCAGTTTGTTCTTTATTCTTATTTTCAAAACGTGATATGATATTCTCTCATAATTCTAATCATATTCCGGAGAAAAAAAAAATTCTCAAATTGACTCGACTTTAATGATTTCCCAGTAGATTTATTTCACTTATATTTGCATGATATACGGCATGTTCATTCTCTTAATCATATTATTTCGATTTATCACCGATTTGACGTTGTAGTGACCTTGTATGCTTATCAATAGTGACGTTGTGAAAACAACGCGTTACATTTGAATATGTTTATAAATGCCTATGCTCTATCGTATGCCCTTTCGTGTAACAAATAAGAGAGTACCGTGTAATTTGCTCGATATGAAAAAATGAAACTGGAACATACTTCTAAATATCTGCATACAATATCCTCTTGTGAAAGTGCCATCCAAAATTTTCGATTTCAGTTCAATAAACTCATTTTTGTGTATAAGTTCTTTTCTTTTAGTACCAGTGGAACATTGGATCGGGTAACTATTACGTTTTGCTTCTGCTGTAACTTTTATATAATTGACATTAATCGCTAGTCCACAGTTCGGCAACTCTGGGGCGGAAGTTTTCAGTGCTGACCATTTTTCAATATTTACAGAATAATTGCCAACATTATTATTCAGACTGACACGACATATACAATTAGCCTTCTGTCTCATTACACGTACAACTACACTGTCAATCAAGATATTTCCGTCAACATTGTCTTCAACTGCGTAGTCGTCTGTACACATATCTGCGACTAAGAGAAGAAACATTAAAAAATGTTATTGGATACATGTTGTTTTATATGAAAGAATAGTATATGAGACCACAATTATTTACCTACATGTGAAAAACGTATAAAATGGAACTTTCGTTATTTCACTTTTGCCCTCTCTTATAACTATATTTACATATCTCCCCCGATACGCGTACCTGTTCTTTGAAAAGCACGAGGCTGATAATTACGAAAAAAATGGTTAATATGTTTTACATTTTCGACATTCCATTCTGTATGACAAAGAAAGATATTTTAAATAATTTCTATAACGTCGATTCTGTCACAAAATATATCTTGCTTAGGTAATATTTTTGTATATGAGCGTCACTGATGAGTCTTATGTAGACGAAACGCGCGTCTGGCGTACTAAATTATAATCCTGGTACCTTTGATAACTATTCGTATAAATCTAAGTAGAACACTAGTCTATCGGACCGATTTGATTGCGATCGATCGACAATTCCAGATTTGCAGATGTGTAAATTCACATTGCAATAAGACGTGTCACGGTACTTGTCTATCCCAAATTCATGTATTTGTTTTTGATGTTATACTTGTTATTCTCGTGGGATTTTGTCTGATTTTTGTTTTTTGTCCATGGATTTATGAGTTTTGAACAGCGGTATACTACTGTTGCCTTTATTTGCCTTCATCGGGTGGAAACTGTGAACATACTTATATGTATTTGTACAGAGAATTTTTCAGCGGCCAGTTTATTTAAAAAACAATATCACAGAGTAATGTCCTCAAAAATGTTTATACCATAAGGAAAACTAAACCTCTACCGATATATACTTCTGACTACTTCTGATACAAATAGAAATTATAACATAATACCTATGTTATTGTTGATGTCTTGGGGACATGGGTCAACTTCAGCACGCAACTCTGAAAAAATAAAATGCATCCCTTTATTTTACTCCCTCAGGCAAAGTTGGCTTTAAATGAATTTGGCTATTTATTTTAGGTGTTTTTGACATATAGCTCTTCAACGGTTTCGGTACTTATACATCTTCGGATTTCAAATGTTTGGCTTTGAGCGTTCCTGATGAAGGTCCATCCATAAAAGCGCTTCGAACGCAAGAAACTATTAAATGTGTTGCTTTAATTTTCTTATCGGTTACGCACAAAAGAGAAAAAGTAAAAAACCGGAAATATTGATTTAAGTTCTA
This sequence comes from Mytilus galloprovincialis, assembly GCA_037788925.1. Taxonomy (NCBI): domain Eukaryota; kingdom Metazoa; phylum Mollusca; class Bivalvia; order Mytilida; family Mytilidae; genus Mytilus; species Mytilus galloprovincialis. The sequence goes on from CM075340.1 coordinate 76,650,998, forward strand.
AAATTTGTAATTAAATACTCTCAATTAAAATATAAATCAACATAAAAACACGAATAGTGTGGAAAAAATATTAACATCAAAAGGAGCGAGCTCATGTCCGTAGACAATGTAAAGATCTCGTGTTATCCTTGCATCATTTGCAATGCAAATTGCCAGTCGGCAAATATTCATGATAGGACACAATATATAGTTGAAAAAAAATTATGCTAGGTTGATTTTAGTTGTTTTCTTCATAACTTTGTTTATGCGCGCAGTTTTAGAGCAGAAAGACTATCATGTAAACAAAATCCTTATAGTGTGAACATGTTTGTAGAAATGAGATATAAACAAAATAAAAATAAAAATATGACTGGTTTTGTTCAATCATCACTGAGAGTGAAATTGTGAAACAATAATTCGCTAAGCAGCCATTTTTGTTTTCAATATAGTCCAAATAAGCTATATGGAATCAAACAGACCTGCAAAAACCCAATTGCAGGAGTTCGCTATCTAATAATAGCTATAGTTAAGTTAATATCAGTTATAAATGAAAAGCAGATTCAATCCGCCCTTTTTGTTAAAGTCAGGAATATGACAGTTGCTAATAAATACACTGTTTTTACATGTGTTGGCGTTTGGTTTCGTAGCATTTTGATGTTTCTGTTTATCTGTTGTTTTCCTGTTATAGTTGATGTGTTTTTACCTCGGATATGGTTTGTGATCCAGATATGTTTTCGCTCTATCGATTTATGACTATAAAACAGCGGTATACTACTGTTGCCTTTGAATTTGAACGTTAGCAGGTCACATTTATGAGGTCAACTCAATAAGTTATTAGATGGTGTCTGGGCTTATATAAACACGAAATGATGATACATATTAGAGAGATCGTGAATTGTAATTTTTTTTTATCAACATGTTAGTATTTTATAAATTAAATATGAGAACTTGACAATTAATGTTACTTTAACCAAAAAGAAGTAAAAGCATAACATTCATGCAATATATCATAAAAACGGATTGTGCAATGAAACACATACACATAACATAGACGACAATTGACTACACAAAACGTCAGATAAAACATCTTCTTCTCGTTTTAATATAACTTACCCTGTAGGAGCACCTGGAATAAAGCGGTAAGTTTTGTGTTAATCATTCCTTGTTTTTTTTATGATATGGCTTTGTATGCTTTCGTTTGTCTTAACGTCGAATGACGTGTTTTGCCATGACGTTGTCAAGTTGTTCGACTTCTCTGATATCATTCACCTTTTTTTATACTACAGTCATTCCCAGTTATTAAATAATACAAAAAAGAAATACTATGTTAATAGCAATTCATTGACAAATAATAAAACATTTGACATTGACATGATTAAATTAATTAATAAAACGATATCAAACATACCGTTATACACATGGAAAATAAAAAAGCAAACGATCTTGATTATATCACAAGCTTACCTGTAATACTGGCAAGTAATAAGATTCCTGGCAACAAATATATAGAACTAGTAATCTTCATGTTAATAGTTATACATACTACAGTAATGAGGAAGTACACTTCACGAAAATGTAAACCGATGTGTGTACTCAACTCCGGTAATGATTTATCAAACTTTCAATTCATGTAAATCAGTGTTGAATCAATAACCGTGCCCGGTTAAGGATAATATAAGGATTTTCTCATTCCAGGCATAACCGTATTTGGCACAACTTTTTGGAAATTTGTGTCCTCAATTCTCCTCAACTTTGTACTTGTTTGGCGTTATAAATATTTTGATTTGAACGTCACTGATGAGTCTTATGTAGACACAACGTGCGTATTGCGTATTGAATTATAAGCCTGGTATCTTTAACTATTATTAAGCCATATTTTTTATACGTTAATATTTCAAATTTCGAAGTGCACAACTTTAAACAGTGCAGTAAATAATTTACTAAAAAAGTTAATTTTGGTTCGCATTTTGAACGTTAATTTTAATTATGGCAAATGATCGGTAATAAAGTCTAGTAGTTGCTTAGATTTTTAAAACATCAAACACATTTTTTGTGAGTTATTTTTTAATAAAATGAGGATTTTTGTTGATTTTTTTTTTTTTACAATATTTCCAAATTCCAAATAATTGATGCTATTGATAAACTGATTACCACCCCATAGCTATATTTGACGAAACGATACCCGATATCCAAAAACTACATATCATGTGTTCATTTTACGGTTCATTTCTGTTGATCGGTAGCGTTTAATTTTGTCGGTTGTTATGGACTTCCCTTTTAGAAGAATTTGCTTTTGGGTCCAGTAGGTTTGTTATCTTATTCCACATTTGTTCAATACTGTTAACGTCAATTTCAGGTCAGCGATTGCAAATATCTTTTTAAGTACTCCTAAAGTATGGATTTGTCATTGCAGTTCAGTACTGGCGAATAACTTGTAAAGGTAAATATTACGCAATGTCGTATATATGTTTCCTAAGAGTTTTAGGAGTGATATTGTTTTGCATTAGTGTCTTTCAATAAAATTGTCCGTGTTATTTTCTTCTATATGGCAAAGTAAAAATATGTACTGACAAATATTATTCTCTACTATTGTTCTGTTTATAGTACTAAGGAGGGCTAGGTCTAGTAGTAGACACACCTAAGTGTTTTATACCATACAAAAGTGAGTTCACAGAATCTACAAAAAATACCTTGTCATTGATATTACTACAAAGCGGGACGATACGTAATACAATAACGCTAGTCTGATTTAGCTTTTCCCGCGACGATTCTTCTCATTTGAAAAAAGACACAAGAAGGCAATCAGAGATGCGCATGTGTTTACTATACTATGGCAGACAAAACGTCCTCTATTCCCAAATGCAATAGAAAGGAACAAGCAATTGAAGCCATTGATAAATTGATAACTACCAAACATCAATATATGACGAAACGAAACGATAATCAGTATGTTGTTTACGATTGCTGTTGATTAAAAACATTTAATTGTGTCGGTTATTATGGACTTTCCCTTTTGAATTTGCCTTTGTTTCTTAGTTTATAGGTTTTATAGCAATGAGAACTGGAAATCGCTAGATATCAAATCGAATACAATGAACGAGCATTTAGCGAGTTTATCATTGCTATTTTAATGAAATAACGAGAGTTGGTATTAAGCGATATCCAATTCTCACAAATTGTTAAGCCTCTTTTGAGCAATACTCTCATTGTGTTAAACTAAAAAATTCCGCAATTGCAAATGATCGATCTAGTCTTTTGCACATACAAGTCAGACGCCATATGTCATGGTTCGATTTCAAACATAAACATCCGTACAACTGTGTGTACGTCTCAGAATTTATTATTAGTTGGCAAACAAAATATTTGCAGGTAAAAATAATGAGCGTTTTGTACATTATAACAGAATCAACATATCTCCGTTGCCATGGATGAAATAGACATCGTCTTAACCTTGTATGACTAGCCAAAGGAAATCTTTTAATATCGTCCCAAAATGCTGAATAATTCAATCAACTAAAGACAGATTTGTGTAGGTTTTGTTTTGTTTTTGTTGCACTACAGTGTTATTCCTTTGTTTTTCTGTCATCGTCCTTATAGTTGATGGTATTCCCTTTGTTTTAGTTTGTAACCTGAATCAGTTTTCACACAATCAGTTTATGAATTGATAACACCGGTATATTGCTGGTGCCTTTATTTACCATGTCAGGAATATGACATTTGCTCCCCTTTTGTTTGCTGTGTTTCAGCTTTTGAATTTACCATTAGATATAAAAAAAAAAAATTAGTAACAACACAACATTCCGTATTTAATAACATGGAGAATGGAAATGGGGAAAATATCAAAGAGATGACAACCCGACCATAGGGCAGACAACAGCCGTAGGCCAACAATGGGTTTGCAACGCAGAAGCAAATACAGTATTTGGAGGTGGGCCTCAGCAGAGCCTTGTTTTGATATAGATTAGATCGTTGGTTGTCATGCTAAAAAAGTTTTACACAAGTCATGTAAGGGGCCCTTTATTGCTTGCTGTTGATATAAACCAGGGCTCCCTGTTGAAGACCGTAATTTAACCTAAAATTGCTTATTTTTTAAAATTGAAACTTGTCTTATAGGCACTCAGGTTACATATTCTTATATCTATGACATTATCTTGTTTTGTTATTTCGTTATAGGGATTTGCTAAATGCCAACTTTCGAATTAATATTCAGCCAGCATGGATTGGTGATTAACAATCTGTAAACAATTTTCTTTCTAAATTAAGTAAAGTAAAAAGGATAGTAATTACAATAATAACATATATAACTATAAAAACAGTTCTGTTTCTCTGATTGACAATTCTAATATATGTTGTCAAAGTGGTATTGCTGTGAGGTCATTTTATGACATCTATGATACTAGCGGAGTACATATCAGTGATAAAGGGGTAGATACATATATTGTTGAAATGTCCTCATATTTTGATAAAACTCATGTAGCTAAAGCAAGTGTTCACACACCAACTCTGCGGAAACACAATCTGAGTTCAAATACTACCCATTCATCTATTGAAAAGCAAGGTAAACATCACAAATGTATCTAGGGTGGACTCCGTAGCAGGAGTGATATCTTGAGTACTGAGAATAATTGTTTTTCAAATAATACTCTGAAATGTATTTGCCTTAATGTATGTGGGTTGAGATCGAAGTCTCCTGAATTTCAGGAACCGATGGTGATGTATGATATGCTTATATTTTTTAAATTAAAGACTGATGAATTTGACATTCTAGGATACCTTATAGGTATTTTGCTAAGCATAGAACAAAATTTAAAAAGAAATCGGGTGGTATAGTTATTTGTTGTAAGAGTAATCTAGGAATGTTTTTGAAATTTCCAAAATTTAATTCTGAATTCGTACAGTGGGTAGTATTGGAAAAGGGGTTAGTTAATTTTTTATAAAAAGTTGGTAATGGGCTGTATGTATCTTCTACCTGAAAGTACTAAGTAAATAAGCAATGAGGCGCTCTTATTATTATTTACTGTCCTCTAGCATATTTCAACTCAATGTTCTCGAATTCAACCCCTGTTTTTCTGATGTCCATTGTGGTCGATGTTTATGTTTTCATGCTTCAGTCAACATTTTAACTACACATTCCGATGATAACTGTAGTAGTCAGCGTGGTCATGCACGATAGGTACTAGACAAGGAAAACAGGTTTTTGAGACACTTGGAAGTGACGTTACAAAATTAGACGAGATATCACTGCTTTTGTCAGAACTCAGTAGTGATCCAAATGAACGTAGCACTTCAGTCGTTCCCTAAAAAAGTGATATTTTTAAAGGCATCGCTAATCGTGAATTTAAACCGTAGGAAAGATTCCATCAATCTGGATCTTTTAAACAATTTTGTTTCATAAAGAATGGAGAGATAAACAAAATGTTTTCTATAAAGCGAAATACCGTTACAGTTATAATACAAATAAAGAGAAACGAGTGCGGGAGAGATTAAAGAACCAAAATGAATAAAAGTTTTGAGAGTTTTCAACATGCACTAGAATTTGACATGCGTAAATTAAAAACAAATCTGGTAAATTTTTGACAATATTGAAAAGATATGATAGAGGGGAGGTCACAAAAAGATATCCAAATTACTATTGATCAGTTATATGAGTATGTTAAGTCATAGCAGCGGTGTTCCAGTTGATGATATTGATTATAAGGAATTAGCTAATAGTATAAAAAGTGAGGGTTTTATTGAAATTATAGACCAGGAAATTTCAGAGGACGAAATACTGTCAGCTTTACAAAACAAAATCAAGCTCGACAAAAATTGATAGACCAAGCTAACAAAAAAACACTTCATGCTCTTTATAAGAAGATACAAAATATCTGATATATTATTTGATGCATTTGTGGTTCCTAATTTGACTTATTCCTTGGAAATATTGGGGTTTGAAAATTTTGCTGACATGTGTTTATTTATGAGTTTGGAAAAACCAGAGCTAAAAGAATTTCTGGTAGCCAACTTCGATTACTTCATTGATTTTATGAATAAGACAGGAAGGAACAAGCTAAAATTAAAGAAAAGTAGAAAGATGGACAGTTCACATCCATAATTAAACAAAGAAGCACTCGCTATCGCTGCGAATGAAATAAATGACAGCGACTTCGATGATCTGGACCTAACAGATCTACACGACAGTACACGACAACCACCTATTGATATTGCATTTGAAGCCGTTAACAGAATAGAGGAGGTTATGGGCCAGAGATTAGGCATAGCGAAAGCCAGAGAAGGGATGTGTACGGCAAAACATCAAATAATATGCCGCCCTTCTGTCATCTCAATACGAGATGCACCCCTGATCTGGGCAATGTTGAAATTAACAATGTGTTTAGGGATCAAATGAAGAACATCACAGAAGAGGCAAGAAATTCTTTCACGGACAGAATTATCCGAACATTAGACGGTTTCCTGGAAGAAAAAAAAACCAATAACAACTATAAGAAGCGATGCGAAAAAAAATTGAACTACAAGTAAAAGTGCAGGGACAGCAAGATCCATTAGGTACAAAAATTAGGAGAACTAAAGGACAATAATGACAGTAAGCTAGCCGAATTCAAAGCAGCAATCCATTACAAACAACCCGAAAAACATCATGGGTCACACGACCAAAGGAACAGATACAGGGACAATTCATATAAATATAAATCATAATACTGTGGAAATTTTTTATGTTGTCATTGGATTTTTCTATTACTTATTTAATAAAACAAGTGTTAACCTGTCGTCTTAATTGGATTTTAATGTTTTTAGTAGCACTTCTACCACTCCTCATTACAGATAAGTAGAGTTATGCATGTTAATTAAGATATCAATATATTTGAAAACATATGTTTACTTTCCAACTACTGACATATTGGGTCAGCTGAAGTCAACATCATAATTTATCATTTAGTAGATGTACGATAAAATATGTGCATTCAGTTTCCATTTGTCTGTGATTGCAGACAGCTGGTTTTCCCCTTGTGGTTTGTTTTAGGCATTAAACTTATAGTTGTGATCGCATTTATAACTATCAGATTGGCAATAGTCAATATTTAGAATGGCTCGCAGATTTAAAAGAACGTGAAAACTGTTAAACAAAAAATGAAAAAAAAACTCGATCGGGTTTCTAGAAAGAAAAGACAAAAAAGCACAGGTGTATATGTAACAGCCACTATGTTCCGTTAGTTATTTCGTTCCGGTGGAACTTTTTAACCAGTTATTTCGTTCCGATGGAACTTTCCAACTAGTTGTTTTATTCCGAGTGCAGTCGAAAAGTTCCGGAAAAAAGTAGCTAGTTGAATAGTTCTTGCTGAACAGAACAACTAGTTAGCAAAGTTTCAGTTTTATTTCATAGCTCACATAAAACGGAATAAGTTGCATTATCATGCAAATTAAGTACCCTCAAGAGAGGGAAGAATACCCCCTCCTCATGTGGGTACTTTTAAAATATCCATTTCAGATTAATGTTTATCAATAAATTAGAACTTATTTCGTTATTTTCTTTGCATCTATTCTCCAAATGGAACTTTGTGACAGGTTGATAAGTTCCGTTGGAAATTTTGGTCTAGTTTCTTATTTCTGGTATTAACCAATTTGCCAAAGAGGAATTTTGTGACTAGTTGATAATTTCCTTTTGACTTTTGTAATCAGCATCTTGGTTCCCCTTTGAAAAGTTCAAATAGTATATGCTGCGCTTTTACTTTGCATCAATTCTCAAAACGGAACTTTGTGACTGGTTGATAAGTTCCGTTGGAACTTTTGGGCTAGTTTGTTATTTCCGGTTTTGACTAATTTGGCAAAAAGGAACTTTCTTACTAGTTGATATGTTCCGTTGGAACTTTTCAACTAGTCACTTTATTCCGGTGGAACTTTTAAACTAGAGGAAGAACAAAGTAACTAGTTAATAAGTTACTCCGGAATTTTTCAGCTAGTTAGTTCTTTCCGCCCGGAACTGTCCAACGTCGGAACAAAAGAGCATTTACATATAAAGCTAAACAATATGTATATAACTTAGCCAACTGTCAATTGACAGACGAACTTTACATAGTCCTAATATTATTTTCTCTAAGAGCGACAAGGGAGGCGCAATTGTAATATCTAAAAAGACACACTACATTAAAGAAGGGTTAAAGCAGTTAAACTCTATCAATTACACGGAGATACAAGCACCTTATCTATTACACAAATCAGCAAGATGTTTGACAATGGTGAGATTGATGGGCTAACTTTTGATTTTCTCCGTGGCTCATCGAAAGTGGGACCCAGATTGGGTCGTCTTTTTCTTCTTCCTAAACTTCACAAATTAAGTGAACTTGTTATTCAAGGGATAAAAAAACAATGACAGTAAATAAATTACACCCATGCAGACCAATTATTTCTCAATGTACCTCTGTCACCGAAAGGTTTAACAAATTTATTGATTATTTTTTTATATCTATAGTTAAAGGACAGAACAGTTACAATAGAGATAGTAGGGATTTCATAAATAACATAGAAAATTTAAGGCCTGATCGGGATTGCCTCTTAGTTTCTTTTGACTGCACCAGCATGGAGTTCAATGAACTCATTCATTCTATTGGACGGGCTTACAAATGTGCAGTAAAAGAAGATTATCCGATAAAATTACCAAGCTGTGAAACAATTAAATCGTTAGTAGCCACAGTGTTGAAAAAAAATATTTTAAATTTAATGACCGATACTTGGTACTGAAATTAGGCGCTAGTATTGGAAGTAAATGCAGCCCAGAAATTTGTGATATTGGAGCATTCGAAGTTAATAAATGAAATTATTGAAAAATATAGGTAAAAAAATAAGATCTTATTTTACGGAAGGTATAGAGATGATGCGTGTATAATAGCACATTCTCATGAGAAGAGGTTGAGGAGTTTTTTTTTTAAAAAGCAAATGATCGTCAACCTTTGTTAAAGTTTACTTATGAAATTTCAAACGAAGAAATTTTTTTTTTGATACAGTCGTACATAAAGGGTTCAGGTTCAGGAACACCGGTATACTTGAAATAAAGAGCTACACCAAACCTACTAATACGTTTCAATATTTAGATAGGACGTCTATGCATACCCCAACAGTCTTTTCCGGATTTATAAAAGGGGAAGCTATTCGCCACCACTGAAACAACAGCAACCCGCAAAATTTAAAAGATACACTTTGTAAATTCAAAGACCATCTTAAGCAAAGGGGATATAAGGACCATGAAATACTTCGTAACTGTGAATCGGCTCCCAATATCGAACGACCAGAGTTATTCCGCTTTGAACAAAAATCTGACAAGCAGATATCACTAATATTTGTGACTAAGTATCACTTCTCGTTAGGAAATATTAATAAAGCTTTTCGAAAAAATTATAAAAAACTAGTTCGCAATGCGAAATGTAGGGAGCTATTTCCAAAACCACCAATGTGGGGTATAGTAGACATCGGAACTTAAAAGTAATACTGACTAGATCGGTAGTCAAAGCTTAGTACAATATAAAGGATCGGATCAGGAGCCCTGATGAATCACCCACCCTTCATATGAGCCACGGAATATTATAGAGTTTGTCCTATTCTGTACTGCAGAAACACGATGTGTTCGGTCCTGGATAATAGGAACACTTGGCTGATAGGGACTTTCAGACATTCAACAAGCTCATTTAGATCTAATTAAGATAGAACTTCTTTTTATGATATGAGTTTTTGCTTTAACTATTTAAAAGGGTACTGAAGGGCTTGCGTACGGGGGCGGGGATATTTTCGTTTCAAGAAAAAAGTATACACAAACACAACATTTTAATGTTAAGGAAATGTTCCATTCCCGATAGTTCCATCTGCTGTTTTTTTTATAAAATTATTAAAAAAGAGAAGCAACATGAACCAAAGTGATAGTCAAATGATACGTTGAAAACAAGCAGACAATGCATTAATCAAAAACGTTTAAAGACAAAAAGCTAAACAACAGAATACAAATCACAACATAGAATTCTCAAGACTGAGCAACACGTATTCCTTCACAAACCTTAGGTGATGTCATGTGCTTCGACAGGTAAGCAGATCCTGCACGATATGGAACATTCACCGCGTTTTGATAATTCAAATGAGGGCACGGTCAGCGTCTAGTTACAGAGGTCACGAGAAAAATACAACGGAATTGTGACTTAGGACAGGAACATAAAGAATATGGCTGATTAAACATGTTTGTGAGCATGACACTTTCGTAACAGTTCATGAAAAGAAAAAACTTAAAAAATCAGCTCACTTTTCAAATTGATACAAATAGATAGAACTACATCTAACAAAAACAAAGGAGGGAACGTGGAAGGATACTTTTACCTCTAAATTGCGTACAGAGATAGGAGAAAACTATTTGCAATCTTTGAACTAGTGCAAAGCCAGTACCAACTATTAAAATAAATCAATCATCTAAAACAGAAATATCAATCGGTACACATCCAACTTCCACCAGATATAGTGTTATGATGTCAGAGAAAAAAAACATAACCTTGTGCAATGTCAAGATAAAAGTATCGACAGAGAGTACAGTCATGACTGTTAATATTTAAATGAAAACAGTCTTCAGTTTGACTTTAATCAATTGGAAATAAATTTAAAACATTGATAACTTTACCCGGAACATATCTAATATTTCTGGCTCGGTGAAAAACATCTTCGTAAAGTAAGTATGTAATATCTTGTTAAATCAATTTTTCTAATTCTAATTCAAGTTGTTGTATCTATGGAAGAATTTAGTAAAGGTTTTAAGAAATTTCATGGTAAACAAATCACCTGCTTAATGATTTAACAGAACACATAGATATGTTTAATCCAAAATGTCAAAACTGACATGGACATAGTTGACATTAGACGATAACAATATGTATTGTTTAATCAATCAATTAATCAAATAAATGCAACTTATGCGGTTCTTTACTGAATTTGGTCATGCATTGTGATTCATAACAGTTCACGAATAAGACTGGTATCAAAGGGGCACATTTGGTGCCCATATGAATACCAACACCATGTCAATAAACTGTATTGCTGAAACGGTTATTAAGGAGAAAACTACTAGCATCGATTTCCTCATTCCAGTAAGTACATCTATTTTCGTACGGTTTATTTGAAGAACACTTACTAGAGGCCGCGATGAATCGATATCATACTATTTTTGGTTTGTATAAACGTATTGCCGTGAAAACTCGTGATATCAGAATTTAAATTTATACCGATAAATTCACATGGGACAAAATAAATTCTGTTATTTCATCCCTCTGAAGTAGTACAACAATACATTTTGTCAAGTAGTTGTACTTTGTATAAAAAAGCTGACGGACGAATAACCCATATCCTTTGTTTTCTATTACATTAGCCTTACATTACCGCTGTATCTTTACCTCCTTCAAAGGAGAACAACACAAGTTCTGTGTATTGAACAGGTGCTTTGGGTGGCGGTGCTCATTATTTACATTGGTACTGTGTCTGTGTATCCCATCACCACAATTTATCCATGAATTTTGGATCATCCTTCCACCATTACATGCATTATGCACATTATTTACATATATGAAAATCGCAAAAGATTATATTTGCAATTCGCAACGACACCTCCCGACATTTCAAAAGTTATATATGTTATAATTAAAAGTTCATGGAGATTTTTATCAATGTTTAAACAAGTCTTTCCATACGGGATTTTGCGTTAGTAAAAGCGACGCTTTATCTAAAATTTAAAATGTCCACTATCACATACGAAATATATAGAGCAGGTTTGCATGCATGGTTAAAAACGTATCTATAGTTCAATTATCTAATAGAAAGCTTGCTCTTTTTAAAAATCTTTAAGTTCAATATTCACACGGAATTGCTTTATCGTGATAAAAGAATATGTACGTATACGGTAAAATCTAAAAGTATGTTCAGTAGGAATCTGTAGGCAAGACGGTGCTTTAAGACCCAGAGTCAATGGTCTCCCTACCCTTCCCATTTCCATGCTAATTATCGTCTACGCTGTGCCTCTAAGTCTATTCGTCCAACAGTACATTTCTCTTTATGTAAAGCTTGGAGAAAAGGTTTCTAAAGTGGTTTTCCAAACGTAATGCGCTGGCTGAGTAATACTAATTAAAGTTGACGAGTTTTGCACTATCAAGGAGCATTTGCATTTGTGTTGTAATGTTCAAGTCCTGGAACCTTGTGGTGTTAATCATTTCATTTTGTCATATATCATTCACCTCTTTAAGTATCACTGTTCTAACAGACTGCAACTTCTCGCATTGCAATACAAAATATTCAGGCGTTTCGTCTTGCAGTCTACAAAGCAGACAGGTTGAGTCTGTTTCTTGTCTGTAGAATTGAATCCGTTTTGTTTGGAGTATATAGGTTCCAGCAATAAGGCGTAATCTGGTAGAGATTCTGCTGTTGTCTAGTGCGGAGTGACTCTTGTGTTTACGGATCGGGTGAAGTGTTTTCCTAAATGAGGTTTTGATTGCTCAGGTACTTTAGTCCTAGGTATAGTTCAGACATTTGTACAATTTTGGTGCTCCAGTATTTCATCACATCGTTTTTTTATCAATGTGATTCACTGAGTTTGCTTTGTTGGATTGGCCAAGTAGGTGTTCGCTTCGTTGAGATCATATAGACGTAGCAACTTGTTGATTTTTATTAACCAGGTATTACTATCCTCACTGCACACTGTCAGTTGTCTCCTGACAAGCTTTTTCTCGGTACTCTCTTCTGATTGATGGCAGACAATATTAAAGAAAGTTAGCGTCTTTATGTGAATTTGGGATTCAATCGGAAAAATTTCTGTGAGTATATAAACTGCTGTATCAAGGTATCTTGTTGGCAGCGATAATATCTGTTTAAGCGTTCTCAAGATCTCAAGTTGTTCATGTGGCTTACTGGATGGGGTTAGTAGTTCCATTCCATAAAGTAGCACGGGAAGCATATACGTTTTGTAGATGTGCAGTAGTGACTCAGGGTCCAAGCCATTGTGTCCATTAAATCCAGCTCCTAGCAGACTGTATGCACTCCTTCTTGCCTTTGTGATATTTTCGTTGGTGTTACTTTGTATATTGTTCCTCCGCGTTGTAGTTCTGATGATCCCAATGTGTGTAGCCTGCTCAACATTAGACATAGGTGTGTTTCCCATCATCAAGTTGTCTTCTTCCAGTTTGGTGTTATTTCTGTTACCGCTTATTTTAATAACTACACTCTTCTTTGGCTGAAGCTGGTATCCTTCTGAGTTGGCGAGGGCCTTTTTACCATAGTTTGAACATCACCTGGTTGCGTACTCAAAATTGCGATGGAATCTGCACAACCGGTGTTGTTTTTGTTGACATTCTCGATAGTCTTGCTGTAGGTTGTATTTTGGAAGTGGTCTAACAGAGGGTTGATGTATAACTTGTACAAGTCTGTACTCAGTATACCGCCTTGCCTGACACTCATGCCTACTGTGAAGCGCTCTAATGTCTTTTCCGGACCATTTTATGCTATTTTCTGCGTTTTGATGAAGATTCTTGGTGATTGTCCATGTTCTGTCTTGAATCCCAGCATGATATACCCTGCAGAGTAGATGAGAGTGCACCACAGTGTCAAAGGCAGCTTTTGCGTTACGCAAGACAAGATAACCGGTTTGCTTATTTTCAGGGAGAATTCGGTACATTTCCTCCACAGGTAGGGCTGCATTCCTTGGGGAAGATCCTTTGGTGGATCCTCTTTGAGTTGGGTTTTACACCTTTAGCACCTTTGGTTGTTTCTGGTCTATAATGATGGCATCAATTATCTTGCTCACTACGGGTGAAATAGTTATCCCTCGGTAGTTTAATGCATCGTTTTTGCTGACTTTGTTCTTAAGGGCATACGATTCAGTTTTGATTCCGTATTCACAAGTTGATGAAAATTTGCTTATAGGCTATTTTTTACCTGATTAAATCAAATATGTAATGCAAAATATACCTTCATATGCTACTTTTTGAGTATTTGCTCAAAATTCGGATTTGTGTCCGTATTTTCCTTTTCGAAAGAAAGACATAACTTATTTTGTTTTAAAAGATAAACACAAATTGTTTTTTGTTAAATAATTTGTCATTTCTGTATTTTCATGATTTAATTATTTAAGTATTCTAAAAATGTATGCCTTTTTTGTTGAGAAATAACTCATAAATCGTCATGAATTGGGAAAAAACGTATATTTTTGCTGTATATTTATCAGAATTAAACAAAATGCATTATTACAGTTTTATAAAATTTGGTTCACACAATCTCCCTGCATAATGAAAAAAAAATGTCGGATTAAAAATGGGGGTCCATGCACTAGTTCTCTAATTAAATCAGTTTGAATGATAAAAATCAGTCGAAAAATGCATTTTTTCCCGATATGTCACAGTTTGATGTCGCAAAAAATAAAATTTTACGTTAATAATGTCATTACATCCCCTGCAACTGTATCGTATGCCCTTAAATACAGGAGAAAGCAGTCCTATTTTCAGAATTTTTGGAATATTCCCTATTGAGAATATGGTGTTAATGAGTTGAGTGAGGGCGGACAAGACATTATCTCCAGCATATATGAAATGTTCAATAGTTATATCATGGTAGTCTATGGTTTTTTTTTCTATTGATTGTAGATATCGCTTTGTGGACATCATTTTGCATGATAAGGCGTATCGATTCTTGGTCTACCAGTTTACAGATATTGCTGATTTCCATTTCCATTTTGGAGAGATTACTCAGGATTGCTGAAATCTCCTTCTTTTAGTGTAGACAGGGTACAGAATTGTTCTTAAAATCCGTCTATGACTTTGTCTACCAAGAATGTGGCGCCGCTAACGTTTGTATTCTGTATGTGATCAATTTTCTTCCTGAGGTTCTTTTGGACTAGTTTGTGGAAGACCTCCATGTTATTAGATACTCTCTTTTTCTGCCTCCCGTTGTCTTGCTACTGCTAAGGGCACTGCTTTCCTAAATTCCCTTTTTCCTTGCTTTTTCCTGAGTGTTAAACGTTTTGTGGGGTCGTTTGGTCTCCCATATTTTTGTCATTCATTGTACGTAATCCGTTTTTCCTTCAAAGCATTCTTTATGTCACCATGCCATACTTTGAGCTTTGGTCTCGATTAATAAATTGTTTTATTACCTGATAAACTTTGTGATGCTGTTGTGAGTATATCATTCACCCGCTCAATTACTTCTTGTGATTTTAATTAATCTGTTATCATGGATTCTTGCAGTTTCAGCGCCTCGTTGTCTGTTATTGCTTTATACAAATCCTTGTCTACCTTGTCTCATTTAATTTTGAAATTCGGAGGGCTTTCTTTCATATCAAGTTTATCATGATTCCAGTTTATACTCATACTGATTTGATAATGGTCTGAGGCGTTGGTTTGGCATTTGAGGATTGATTTTCCTTTCTCTAGTATGTCTGGTGTTAAGTTGTGTAGGAAATAATAAATTTCAGAGCATTCACATCCCTTCGAGTTGATGAGCGTATTTCCAATGTTGTCAAATTCCAATTCAATTTCATTTCTAAATTTTCTTCATGTACTCCTTTCTCTGGTACATTGGTTTTCCAGTGTTAAGGTCTTCATTAATGTCTCCACCTATGACAATGTGGTGAGTACTGATGTATTTCGGCATATCTCGGACAGTTCATCTATACACTCTTGATATTCTATTTGATGGTTTTTGCTCCCGTTTGATTATAAGTACACGCTAACAACCAATATTTGCCGTATCCTCTTGGCATTGATACTGGAAGAATTGGTTCGTTCATATCCATCCCCTTGGCTGCAAAGTTTATGGTTTTTTTCACCTGCTGTGTGGCGGTCTCTGTGCTTTTAAAGGTTATGGTGTACTTATTCTTGAGATAACTTCCCTTTTGTGAAGTATCACCAGCCCAGTAGTCAGCACTTCGGTGTTGACATGAATATCAACCATGTGGTAATTTTATGAAGGACAAGGTATGATAATTAAGGGCTATTTTTGGCCCCCTCTCCAAATAAGTTTATATTGATATCAATGATAGTCCTAGTGTAGACACTTGAAAAAATAATAATTTTATTGTGTTCCGGTGAAAGGAAGGTTGCTTAGCAACGGTTTTTATTAAGAATGAAAATTATCACATATTAATTGCTTTATCAGTAAAAATTTAAATATTTGCAAATAATATTGCTTGTCCAAGAAAACTTGAAGTCACAAATGAAAATACCCTTTGATTTTGTTTATTGTATGCTTAAAAACAACCTTGGCAACAGAAATGTTGCCTAGCAACGGTTTAAAAAATTGGTGCTTGTCTCTTTTAAGTATGAATTAAGCAGTTGTTTGAAGATTTTTCTTTCCATTTGATGTTTCATTCCAATATTTTTTCATATACATCATTTTATATTCTTTACAAATTCCATATTGAGCATAGCAACACAAGTGTTGCTTAGCAATAGTAAAACATGTTTGAATTAAAGCCAACTACATATCAATTAGTCATTTTATTGAATAAATTAAATTGAATGCAATGCAGATTGTCTGTTTGTGAACATGTTTAGTTAGAAATAAAAACTTAGTTCAATTGAAGGTCACTACACGCTAATCAACAACTAAGCCACATAACAAGTGCATATCAACCATGCAATAATAGGTTCTTTATATTTTTTAAAGTATGAACTTAGTTATTCTTTTAGAAATATACTTCCTAATACGTTGTTACACTATAATATAAACATCTAGATTATCATTTTTTTGGACGAATTCTATATCGAGTATAGAATCCCACATCTTGCTTAGTAACAGCAAACTTTTTTTTTAAATTGTAGACCACTACAACACCTTTGTTTCAATGTGAAGGTCTTTTCATGAAAACAAGAATATAAAGGATTTAATAATTTGAGATGAGTTTCAACAGCTCTTACATATACTTAACAGTTAATGGAATAAAAGAGACGTGACTTATACCACATACAGACATTGTGTGTAATAAAATGTCTAATCCAGGCAATTACGAATTAATATGATGTAGGGGTTAACGTTGGAATGTGAATGTGTCCTCTGCATGGATACAAAACCTATGGTGAATTAGAAACGACTTATCTAGGCAAAAAAGGGGGGGTGTATAAATCATTTTTGGAGTTATTTACGAGGCATTAATTGACCTAAGAAATGAATCATATTGTGCAGTAAAGAAAATGGCATAGCCTGTAAGAACATATATGGTTTAAAGGTTGGACAATCATTTAACCACGAAAGTTAAAGGTCAATTAATAGGACCTTGAGATCAACGGTAAATGTCATAATGATATTAGACTGTTATGATATCTGAGTCATGGCTACACACTGTATGCCAAATATCATCAGTCAATGTATAAAAACTAAATAAGTGTAGACCCGGACAAGAGTGTATGAGAATAAAATTCCAAAAAAGAAGAATAGTTATGTTTAACATAATGTATCCATTCATTTCATCTTGGAAGCCAGGGAAAATTGACAAAGACAAGTGAAAACTGAGTACAGAATAAACTGATGTTTCTTTCACGATGAAATGAACTATGGTTTGAATGGTTTTACAGAAGTAATTTTGGGGCCCTTTACAGCTTGTTGTTCGGTGTGAACCAAGGCCCCGTGTTAAAGGCCGTACATTGACCTATGATGCTTTACTTTTATAAATTGTTATTTGGATGTAGAGTTGTATCATTGGCACTCACACCACATCTTCCTATATATATGGAACATTTTTGTTATCTGTAAATATGATGTGGATACTGGCAATTACGAAAAATGGTTTCACTGTCCTGTATGTATCAAATAATTTTGAAATATCATGTATTTAAAATTCATATATGTGATTAATTTGCATTTTGTATTCTTTCGTTTTGTTTTTGTGTTTTTGTAATTTCTTTATCAAAATAAACTACAGTTATAATTGGACATGCAAGTTACTAATAAGAGTATATAAGTTCGGGTTTGGATGAAGGTTGTCGCCTGTTTAAACGTTTACACATGCTGCGTTTGTTTGCAACTAGTAAGGAACCTATTCATTGGTTGTTGTAGTTCATACGTGTTCCTCGTTTCTAGTTTTTTTTATAAAGATTAAACCGTTTGTTTTCCTGTTTGAATTTCTACATTAGTCACTTGTGTGTCCTTGATAGCTTGCTGGTCGGTGTAAGCCAAAGCTCTGTGTTACAGGTCATACTTTGACCTATAATTGTTTACTTTTTACATGTTGTGTTCTGGAAGGAGAGTAGTATCATTGGCACTCATACCACATCTTCTTATTCTATATATGTTGCAAAAGTTATTTCTTTTTGGTGGATGTGTATGTTTAAGCGCATGTTTAAGCGCGGATTCATATAAGATGGATTATTACAGTATGCACCCTTTTCTTAATTCATTGTACAATTGAATAAATATAATAAATGAATTAAAACGCCTGATATCGTGGGTTCTGACACCGGCCTGGTAACCTAAGACTTAAAACTTGGTATTTGCTGATTTCCGTGAATCAATTGGTATTAAGGGGTAAGATCAAAGACTAGTTGGATCGAAGTGTCAAGTGAGGGTAATATGTCTTCCTGCGGACTGTAACCTTTTTAGCTAATAGCACAAGAAAAATTAATGAAACAAACATCCCACGCAGCAACACGATGTCCAAAAGGTAGCACTTTGTGTAAACATGAATTATTATTGAAATAGTCAATTTTATGAATTAACTGTTAACAAAACTGTATATTGTTTGCAAAAACTACGGATAATATAGTCAGGAATAAAAAATACCTTTATTAGCTGTATTTCGCAACAACAAAAATCGTAATTTTGAGCCTTTTATGGTCTTTTGACAATTTTTTATTCGACCGTCACTGATACGTCTTTTGTATGCGAAACACACGTCTTACAAGCAAGATATCCCTAATTATGATGCGTTTTATTCCTTTCATATTCAATACTTATTTTTTTCTTTGACGTGTAAATATCTGATTAAAAAATAAAAGAACCTTTTATTCTTTTGAATATGTTTAAATTCATTATACATGTAGTGCTGTTATTTTAGAAGATATATGATTGATTGAATGTTGTTTTCTGATCGTCCAGTGACAAATAAAGGCAACAGTAGTATACCGCTGTTCAAAACTCATAAATCCAGGGACAAAAAACAAAATTGGGGTAACAAACTAAAACCGAGGGAAACGCATTAAATATAAGAGGAGAACAACGACATAACACCGAAACGTAACACACACAGAAACGGACCAAGCATCAGACAAAACACCACGAGAATAACAAATATAACATGAACATCAAATACATGAATTTGGGATAGACAAGTACCGTGCCACGTCTGATCTCAATATCTCAAAAATAAGAGAAAACACAAACGACTCAACGTTAAAATGCAACACACACAGAAACGAACAATAATATAACAATGGCCATCTTCCTGACTTGGTACAGGACACTTTTAAAGGGGAATAAAAGTGGTGGGTTGAACCTGGTTTTGTGGCATGCCAAACCTCGCACTTTAATGGCAAAGATAAATATAACATTGAAATGACAACATAATATTACAGGACTACAATACAAATAAATAGAACATATTAGACAAAGAAAAACATGATTAATAGATAACAAAAAGCATCAGGTTTAAAATTCAATACTCCAAAAACGCGCCTTGTCCACACAGGACTTACAAGTGACGCCCAGATATAAAAGATCGAAAGTGAAAAAAGTACAAAGTTGTACAGCACTGGAGATAAAAAGTTGAAAAGGTTTCGCCAAATACGGCATTGTTATTATGCCCGGGATAAGAACATTCTTATTATATAGAACAATTCATGCTATTGCAAACAGTAAATTTTATCAAATAAATATGAAAGAGATATACATAAAGAAACTGAAGTATTAACTAATTACAGAAAACTAAACCCGAATACAATAACGCCCAGATATAAAAGATCGAAAGTGAAAAAGGTACAAAGTTGTACAGCACTGAAGATCAAAAGTTGAAAAGGTTTTGCCAAATACGGCATTGTTTTTAGCTCGGGATAAGAACATCCTTATTATATAGAACAATTCATGCTATTGCAAACAGTAAATTTTAACAAATGAATATGAAAGAGATATACATAATGAAACTGAAGTATTAACTAATTACAGAAAACTAAACCCGAATACATAATGCTATTAAAGTTTAACACAGAATAGACACACCCGAATCAGTCCAGGCGTCAACGTAATTACAAAAATGTGACGTCACATACGATGGCGAAAAGATACAAACGTTATGCCACATTTGAATTTATGAAATTTAGAAACAGCATGACGTCACATATGAAAAACTATCAAAGTGAGATAGAATTAGGATTGATTTAAGATTATATCAGAACTAAATACTGATAATTCATTAAAACAAAATGCATATTGCAATACTTATTAATAGCAATTAACTGTAATATATATATGTCCAGTTTGTTATGAATCCAACTTCAAACGTAAATAATCGTACAAAATTTAATATAATTAATAAAGGCGGTGATTAATTTTTCTATCCGTAACACCTAAATATAATAAAAAGACGTCAACACATTTGACAAAATCCGATGAGAATTACAAATATAACATTAAACATGTAAACTAAATACATGAATTTGGGATAAACAAGTACAGAAACACGTCTTATAGTAATGAGAATTCACATTCAGCAAAACAGTCACAATCGGGAATAAGTCACGTTTGGTAATTAAAAGATTAGACGACATAATGACAAACCACAATCTACCATGTGGTAAAAATGTCCTTAGCTAGTTTGGTTAAAGAGATATCATATGGATCCACCAATTCGTGATGGTGTCCATAAAATTTACGGAGTGTCAATTTTAATCTGTCCTCCTCATAACTTTGTTGGGGCAGTTTCTGCGTAAGGAGCACACTCCTGTATATGAAGTCCGTATAGTGTGAACAAGCACGTGAATAACGTATCAATTGTGATATGTAAACACCATACGAAGGGGCAGAGGGTATGTTACTGCTGAGAAATGGGAAATTGATAATTGGGAAGTTGAAATCGTCCCGTTTATCATAGATTTTCGTGTGAAGTCGTCCATCTACGTCAATATTGAGGAAAAGATCAAGGTATGAAGCAGTCCTTCTAGTATCAGTAGTATCCTTAATTTCAAGTTCACTGGGATATATGAGATGTAAGTTTTGGCTGAAGTATGGGTTGTTCAATGATAAAACATCATCAATATATCGGAAAGTAAAATTAAAGAATTTCGCAAGGTGCTTTTTCTTTTTGTCTTTTAGAAGGTTCTGAATAAATTCTGCTTCATACGAATACAAAAACAAATCAGCCAGCAGGGGTGCACAATTAGTACCCATTGGAATACCGACTGTCTGTTGAAATATAAATCCTCCAAACTCAACAAATATATTGTCGATCAAAAAGTCCAGCATTTTAATAATATCATCTTCAGTATATTTTCTGGAAGATTCAGTGTGATTCTTCACAAAATATGAATTATTGTATCCCAAAACAAGAAATTTGTATCTACGATTCCCATTTTTATAGAAAAAGCTCTGTTTTATGAGATGGTGAAGTCGATCTTTCAACTGAGCATGGGGAATAGTAGTATATAGCGTAGAAAAATCAAAAGTTTTTATGTTGCTGCAAAATTGCAAAGATTGTGATCGAAGGTTAAGTAGTAGATCTTTCGAATTTTTGAGAATCCACATCTGGTTAACACCACTGGTAGAATATATCTCCTCACAATATTTTTGAAGCCCATCTTTAACTGTAGAAAGAATAGTAGTCAATACTTTAGAAAGATGTTTAGTCGAACATTTTGAAGACCCAGCTATGTATCGTTCTTTATATGGAGTTTTGTGTAATTTAGGTATCCAGTATAATGAGGGCAAGTTTTCTTCGTTTTCTTTGATGTTGATACCAAAATAAAGAAGACAGATTTATGATTTTGTAAAATTTCATCCTTGGTAAATGATGTTAAAGAATATGTAGGATTACCAGTAGTTTTATCAATTCCAAGCTCTGTAGTGAGACATTGCAAATAATATTTTTTACATATGAAGACATATTATTGGAGGCTTTATCTGCCGGAACAACGACATATTTGTCATGCAAAGAGGATAAAGCATCCACAACCTCCGGATTCTTGAAAGGGTTAGAAACTCTAGTACTCATATTACATCTTAGTTTTTGTATGCGCCTCTGAATGCATGATCGAATAGCTTTGATCCATTCAGACAGAGTGTCCAGGTCGGGTTCGTCTGGTTCGCGCTTTATCCATTTTCTTGCATAGTCCTCAACTGCATCCATCAGTAACTTGAAATTCTTTTTCCAGTTGATGGGCTGGGGGATTCTATACTTTGGTCCCTTGGCTAACAACTCTCTTAGTTGTTCATTGGTAACAATACCAAGGTCACCAGTAATGATATGACCAGCTGGACTATAATTGTATTGAGAAGATGCACATGAGCAATCCGGAGGCTTGGATTTTGTATCTTTGAGGTTAAAAGCCTCTAAAACTCTCTTGTGGTTGAAAATCTTTGATGCAATAGACTTGGTGTAAGTATAAGAAATAACAGGTGTAGCTTTATTTTTGAAGTAATCAGGTATAGTTTTATGTACAGATTTTTGATGGAAAATATTGCCAATATTTACAGCATCTAAACTTTTATTGGCGAATTCTACCTTAAAAAAGTAACGTTTATACTTTATGCATGCAAAAGGAGAAGATTCAGTAAGACCCCTTTTTGGCCCCAAAATATAGCCGTTTTACAAAATTGTGAAAATGTAATCTTTTAGCTATTTATTTGAAAGTGGAATGCTTCTGCTACATAGATATGAGCTGTTTTTTGACAATACAATGAACATATATTTGGTGCTAACATTAAGTCATGCTATATTACTGAAATCTTCACAATTTTAGCTATTTAATCATTTTCGTTAAATATTAGACGGTTTCGGTCTAAAATTAAAGTGGCCGCATTCGTGTTGCATTTAAAAGTGACGATTTTTAGCATATTTGATAGATTTTTCATATTTAAGCTTGATTCGGAGCGTTTTTCTTTACTTTTAAAACAGTTAAAATCTTTCAAATAAACTAATTGAATCAATTGAAATAGACACTAAAGTGTTTAAAAAGTCTCCAAAATATTTCGTTAGATGAACTTGAAATTTGGGGCCAAAATCGGCCCTTACCGGACCTACTCCTTTGGATTTTTATTGTAAAATTAGAATAATAGGTGAAAAAGCCTTTGTGAGACCTTGAAATTGAAAGTATTATCCTTTTCCTTTATTTAACTATTATTCATCTGATTCAATAAAAAAATCACAACACAAATAATCGTGCTTTGGTAATGACTGTCATCACAGGGAGACAATTCAATCTCAATCTTAATGTGTTTTAATCCCAGGAGAGATAAATTTTGTTACACGAGGGGGTAGCTTATCAACTATAGTCTGTTTCTCAAACATCTTCTAGATACTTATTTAGCTTACCCATGTTTTATAATTAATTCCTCACTTTGGGCTCACAAAGTAAACTTTAATAAAACCCCTTAATATACATTTGCTATGTAATCTTTGTGGTTTTGTGAAAAGGTAGTTTGTGTTGTGTACGTTTAGGCCATATACATTGATATAGTTAATAACTTAATATATAAAAAAAAACATGGAAGTTAAAAACGAGATGTGGGAAAAACAATGGCCATTATTAAAGCAAACAAATCTGACTCGTTATTTTTGCATATATGAAACAAATATATATAAAGTAGTATCATATTATTTGTCGTCGAATGATGGGTTGTTATATCTTATTGGGTGCGAGTCATTGTGACATTGATAAGGGGGTGGACAGAATTATAGGAACTATGAAATGAATGAACTAGAAGGACAAAAGCTTGGGGCAGGGTGGTTTTAATTGTGAGAAAAGTTTTGTTAAAACAGGAATAATTCATATTGATGAAAAAGTAGGAGTGCAGAGGAACAGAATATAGAGTGAAGTAGGAGTTTGAGGAGGGAACTGGGAATCAGTTTCCCTTGTCTACCAAATAACTAAAAGCCATTAAAAATAAGGCTGTGGGGTCTGACATGTATGTAAAAGGACCAATTATGCAGGGGATGACAACTGATTAATAATAAGACGATGGATGCCGAATGTAATTGCGCTATCTCAATTAAAAAAAATTATAACAATATATAAATTATTCAATATTACATTTTTTATTATGTAGACCGAAAGTGGAGAAATGTAGCATTGAATTACTCTAATAATTAAGAATGAATCTGGCTTAACGTCAGTACACAGACATGTCAACAAATCATATACAGTTTTAGCCTATGCAGCCCTGTTTAGCGCCTTTGAGTGCTTTCAATTATCATTTTTTCGAAACAACTTAAATAAAATAATAAAGTCTTTCAACAAAGGTTGTAAATGATAAGCAATGATGCAAATATTGAACTTAATAACATAAATAAGTATCTTTATCAAATGATTCAAAACAGCAATATCTATTCAATCTAAAAAATATGTACTGAAAAGTGGCATGTACATCGTTAAATATAGAAACACGCAATTTCTATTTTTAAACAAGGAAAATAACAATTACATGACAATCTTGTCTTCCAAATCTTTTTTAAAACATTTTGCTTTTATAAACAATTACTAATTGAAAAAGAAAAACAAACACACGAACACACTGGAGATAACATGTGTTTTAGTTGCAACAACTTTATTGTTGATTAACAACTACCAACCTGTACAAAAAAAAACAATTGTTTGGAACAAACTATACACTACGAACGGCAACTCGACCTGGAATGTAACTAACATTTGTTTATAATGTAAACAAACCTTGATTTAAAAACAAACGGTAATATGTAGCAATTAATACCAAACAGAATGCTGTAGTAAAGGTTATGAGGAAATTGATCTGGTTTGACGCTCGGAGATGCAGATAAGGAATATTTTACAAAATCATGTTTTTAGGGGAGGTGTTGAACTGTCCTTGCCAAAATAACAATTAATTCAGATATCTAATATTACTAACATACATCGATACCACGATAAAACATTGATACTGCCTTGTTAAATATACCTTATTGTCAGAGAGTTATCGTCCTTTTCGCGCCAGACGACTATTGAAAAGGCCATCTTATGTGGTCAAAACACAAGTCCGTCGTGTCAAATTATAATCCTGGTACTTTTGATAACTATTTACACCATAGGGTCGACGCCACTTTTGGTTGATGTTTCGTCCCCGAGGGTATCACCAGTCTAGTAGTCAGCACTTCTGTGTTGGCATGAATAGCAATCATATAGTCGTTTTTATAAATTTGGCAAATTTTTCTGGAATTTTGCTATTCAATTCTATAATTCTATAATTGATTGGCTTTTTAGCTATTTAGATATGAGCGTTAGTGATGAGTCTTATGTAGACAAATCGCACGTCTGGCGTATCAAATTATAAGCCTGGTACCTAAAATTACTATTGTGTGCCACATCATTCACACAGTTTTTTTTTACAGTTTGCTACTAAAATTTTAATAGTAATAAAATTAACGGTACCAATTTTCTTGCACCAGATGCGTATTTCGACAATACATGTCTCTTCAGTGATGCTCGTGGCCAAAATATTTGAAATCCAAAGCTTATATAAAAGTTGAAGAGCTATAATACAAAAGGTTCAAAAAGTAAAGCCAAATCCGTGAAAGGAATCAGAGCTTTGCATGAGGGAGATACATTCCTTAATTTATAATAATTTCTAATATTTTGTAACAGCAAATTTTAATAACACAAAAAATCCGTATTTATGCCAGTACCGAAGTACTGGCTACTGGGCTGGTGATACCCTCGGGACTAATAGTCCACCAGCAGAGGCATCGACCCAGTGGTAGTAATAAAATTAACGGTACCAATTTTCTTGCACCAGATGCGCATTTCGACAATACATGTCTCTTCAGTGATGCTCGTGGCCAAAATATTTGAAATCCAAAGCGTATATAAAAGTTGAAGAGCTATAATCCAAAAGGTTCAAAAAGTAAAGCCAAATCCGTGAAAGGAATTAGAGCTTTGCATGAGGGAGATACATTCCTTAATTTATAATAATTTCTAATATTTTGTAACAGCAAATTTTAATAACACAAAAAATCCGTATTTCATGCCAGTACCGGATGCACACCACATGTTAATTTTTCATCAAAATGTTTTAATCGAAGCGGGATCAATGTACCTGTATTTATACACAAATTGCACTAGTTACCGGAATTTTCGATAAACCAAATCACGCACTTCGAAAATGGCTATATAAGCCCTCAATTTTAAAATTCATTCATATATTTTTGCATTTTTCAAAATTATTAGGAAATTGTGTGTGTGTTCTTCAACGTGTACAAGGATAACTAAAAGGGGACGAAAGTTACCAAAGCTAACTTTTTATTACTACATACAATAGTATTTTATTACTAGAATTTCTGTTTTCTCATTGGCTAAAAACAAAAGGAAAAAAAAAAGAAAAATGATGAAGTTAAATACAACATATTATAGATTTTGGGAAGATTACATGCACCTGAATAGCTATTTTACTAGGCAATGTCTTCATGGATATTTGTACGACAAAGGCTCATATTATCTTGAAAATTTTCGTTGTCCCTTTTCAGTATAATTTTGCAATCGCCCTTCAAAAGCAGATATTATATCTTGTTTGACTTTGGAAATATGCTTTTGAACTTTGTATTTTAGTCGAACGTTAACTTTTTTATACCAAGCGTCACTGGTGAAGTTTATATATACAAACACGCTTCTGACCTTTCAAAGTAAAAGTCTAGTATCTTTTATCATTTCATTTTATATTTTGAGCAAATACTAGAAAATTGAAAATGAATAAAAAAAAAAGTCATATGATAAAACAAGTTGACTGTTGATATCAGTTGTTCATTAATCATAAAATGTCATATATTCTCCAAAGATGTAGGTTCAGTAAGACCCCTTTTTGGCCCCAAAATATAGCAGTTTTACAAAATTGTGAAATTGTAATTTTTTAGTTATTTATTGGAAAGTAGAATGCTTCTGCTATATAAATATAGGCTTTTTTTGACAATACAATGTACATATATCGGGTACTGGCATCATTAAGTCATGTTAAATTTCTGAAATCTTCACATTTTGAGCATTTTAGTTAACTTTTAGATGGTTTTCGTCTTAAATGAAAGTGGCCGCATTAGTGTTCATTCATAATATTCAAATGTAAGTTGTATTTGACGATAATACATAACATATACAAAGTTTGAGGATGAACACAGATGCGGCCACTTTCATTTTTGACAGAAACGTTCTGAAAAGTGACGTTATTTGGCATATTTGATAGATTTTACATATTTAAGCTTGAATCGGAGCTATTTTGATGACTCAATCAGTTAAAATCTTTTACAAAAACAAATCAAATCAATTAAAATAGACACTTGTGTCCAAAATTCTTCCTTAGATGGACCTGAAATTTGAGGCCAAAATCGGCTCTTACCGAACCTACTCCTTTAATTAATGTGTTATATGGGTTCCTTTATGTTATTTTATAACTTGTTGTCATTTTTCCTGTTTTCACTTTCACAAGCTGTAAAAAAGGTAACTTACTTACTTAAATGTCCATGATAAAAATTAAACGGTATGAACATGTCTCATTAACAAATCTATACAAAAACTAGTAAACCTATTAAATCATCTTTATCATATTGTTATATAGTTTTTACCAGAAATAGGTTAGAGATAAATCAGTACGGTTTTATTTAACACACCACATTTAGCACTAACCATATAAAAATACATTTCGTTTCAGTTATCGTTTGTAGTTAGAAATTGACAAACAATTGTTACAAAACGCATTTTAACTGCATTAAAACAAAGAAATCTTCAATCTACAAGTCTGCCAACTCGTACTAGTTGTTGCACATTTAGTTTTGTCTTCATTCATCAGCTTTTCCCCTATTTGTTTTATCCACCACTGCATATGTTTGATCTACAGGTAAACAAGACATCTCCATATCTTGTTCGCTATTTTTCTGTACGTCCAAGGGAGAATCATCTTTAACACTGTCAGATTTTTTCCCTTTATCTACCACAGCATATTCATTATTGCTATTGTCAAAGGTAGATATATGTTGTGTTTGGTTGTTCGATACACCTAAGTTGACGACCGGTTTCTTTTCTAAATCTACCATATGGTAATTACCATCCTCCATTACATCTTGTTGATCTGCAGAGACGTATAGAATGTTATCCTTGAGTTCGCCGTCATTAGAATCAGGATCATTGCTGTCATGCGCAATCTGTTTTTCTGTTTTTGTTCTCTTCTTTGATCTTTTCCTTCAATTTCAAATTAAATTGTATTGTCATAAATGAGTAACAAAACAAAAATAGAAATATAGAGTATTGCATACAAAGGAGGTTACTTATATATCAGTTTTTATATAAACGGACGTTAATATTCCCGTTAAGGTAAAAGCTTTGACGAGGACTCTCTGATTAATATTTGTTGTCTCTTTATTCTTTTTGTGAGGTGCTTTTAATACTTTGTATATATCAGATAAATCAAGTTATTTCCAACTTTGTTTACAGTCTGTTTTTATATTGTGCTATTACACCAATATCAACGGTCAGGTTTCATATTAAAAACATCAAACATTTAAAAAATTTCAACGAATTCAGTATTTGTTTTTGAAAATAAATTGACAATCTGAATTTACATTACATTTACACATTTTCTGGTTTCCCGTTTTCTGAGATTTGATGATAAAATCTGAGTTATCAACTAACAATATTGATTTTTTACAGGATATTATGTCAGTGTCCGTTTACAATTCTGTTTGTAATGTTTAAAATCTAATCACATTTGATAAATGTTCCGGTTTCCTATTTTCGGAGATTTTATCTAAGTTTTTTCATCTGCATGCTCTGGTCATGAAATTTTGTCAGTTTAGTGTTATTTTGTTTGTTTGTGATGTTTCAAATAGACTTATATTAAGTAAAATATGTTGCTCCATGAATAACAAAAATATTAAATTTTCGTTCATTTAGAATAAAAAGTAAAACGACGATCTAAACCAAATATTCAATTCTTATCACTATTGATAAAAATAATCAAAAGATACAAGAGGGATATTCAATCTCATTTATAAAATAAAAAAATGACAACGCCATGGCTAAACAAAAAAAGAAAAGAGACAAACAAAAGTACAAAAAAAAAACAACCTAGTAAGATAAAGATTAAGCAACACGAACTATAGATGAACCAGAAGGATGCGCAAATCCTGCACCACATATGGCACCTATTATTGGTCATGTTAGTACACACCCGGTAAAAAGTCTAATTCGGAAGATCACACTAATGAAAAGGAAACGGGATTGTAGTTACGACATAAGGAAAAATCAAGTTGTTAGATTTGTAGTACATCAAATATTATGACACTTGGAACACAATATCTGATATTATCCTGGATGAAATGACAATAAACGTACAGTTTTAATTATTAAATGCATAGTCTGGACAAACATGATAACATTAACCTTGTTTGTTCCACACATGCTTGGATGCTTTTTTCCCATCAATCTCTCAATTAAGTTAACATATGCTGTATGAACAATCGTGAGCTTGCAGATCTTTTAAAACAAAAACAAAAACATATTTGGGAAATGGTATTTACTGCCGATACAACTTCTTGTTGACAGCTTGGTTGGGAAGATATAAGGCGACCAGTTGTCATTATTTCGGCAATAACAATGATTCATTTCAACGTTTTACTGATTTCAGCTTAGTAGAAACAAAGGAATTTGCTATTTTTAAACCTACTCTCGTATATGCTATGACCTATCGGTATTTATTAATGAGCGACCCTCTTTTATTTGATTGAATATGATGAAGCTACGAAAAGAAACCAACAAACACAGTACGTCCTTTGAGTGACAAATATTATAGTGATTTAACGCAAAATTAATATAGACTTATCATGAAGTAATGTTACCTTATACAAACTATAATCAATAGAATAGCTATAATCACAAGCACTCCTCCTGCACCCGCTCCTATGTAGATGTACATGTTTATATTCTGATCTGTAAAATAAGAAATTGCATACTATTCCTTTGAACGTAAATATCATGAAAACAATGTTGCCTGTTTTATTGTATTGTAACTATCAAGGCAAGAATTACAATAACTCGAATGTTTTTCTTTCGGGTCCCTTGATTATAGAGGTCGCATATAATGATACATAGACTAAAGCAAAATACGCATGATTAAGTTTAATGATAGGTTTTACAGTAAATAGTTTTTTTTCTCTCACTTTCATTGATACTTTAATTTTAGATTGTTATATATACTGTTTTGTTTATATCATATAATGCATACTAACTGTATGTTATATTTGTTTTTTATGAAGTATAGAGAAGTCAATTTTCGAAAACAATGACTGATGTGACTGTATTTTGCCTCAAACTTATATTAACTTAACTATATCGTAAAATGATTGACATTACCATCTTCCTCTTTATATCTTTTCGTTGTTACAGTGGACATTTCATGATTATCATTAGTATCTGTTATCGGTGCAATTTCTTCCTTTTTATTGTATTCTTTCGTTGTTACAGTGGACGTTTTAGCATTCTTTTTAGTGACTGTTGTCAAAGCTACTTCCGTGGTAGATATTTGTTTGTGTGTATTCATGGTCATTGCTGATTCATGCGGTGTTGGTATCGTTGTTTTCTTGTCTGGATCATCACACTGTATGTGTAATTGTACATCGGGAAAACTCGCATAATGCTCTAATAGAAATAACTAAATTTATTTAACCTAATAACAGGAATAATTATACGGTTTAAAACACAAATTTCGAATTAAAAACAAAATGACGTTTTTGACCGTCTTTAGTCATCTGAAAGCTGTCGACATAAAGTAGAAAATGTTTCTGTTCGACGTTAACTTTAGACGAACCGAAGCAGTTGATTTCGTACTTTTCTGTCGAAAAACCTATTGTATTTCTTCTGATTATTATTAGGTCTGTTTTGGTGACACAATAGTGAAATGGTTCACAACTCTTTACTACAATTCAAAAAGTTGCATTCAAAATAATGGCTATCTATCGGATTTTTTTGTAATAGAGAGGGGGGTACGACAAGGGGATCCACTGTCTCCCTATCTTTTTATTTTATGTTTGGAACTGCTTAGTGCATCAATAAAATATGACAACAACATTAATGGTATAAAGATTAAAAATTCTGAATTTTTACTCAGTCAGTATGCTGATGATTCGACTTTGATCCTGGATGATAGTGAAGAATCTCTCAACAGTGCTCTAAATAAGATAGACTTGTTTTACTCATGCTCTGGTTTGAAGGCTAATTTTGAAAAAACCCAAGTTATATGGATTGGGGCAAAAAGGGGCTGTGGTGAGGAGCTAAACACAAATAAAACAATAATATGGAACCATTCAGGAAATTTCAAACTCCTAGGCATTCAATATTGTTTGTCAAAAGTTGATATATGTGTTGATAATTATTTAGAAAAAATTCAAAAAGTAAAAAATCTTTTAAGTGATTGGTCATTCAGAAATATTACTATATATGGGAAAATTGTAGTTGTGA
This sequence comes from Mytilus galloprovincialis, assembly GCA_037788925.1. Classification (NCBI taxonomy): domain Eukaryota; kingdom Metazoa; phylum Mollusca; class Bivalvia; order Mytilida; family Mytilidae; genus Mytilus; species Mytilus galloprovincialis. The sequence continues at coordinate 76,682,620 of CM075340.1, forward strand.
AAACTCTCGCCCTACCAATTCTAATTCAATGTTTTACTGTTTTACCAGATCCATCCCCAGATATATTAAAGCAGTTACAAGCTATGCTATACAGATTTGTGTGGGATGGTAAAGGGGACAAAATTAAAAGAAATATACTTATCTCAAATTACGAGGATGGTGGTGTAAAAATGCCACATATTGAATCATTTATAAAATCACTTAAGTTATCCTGGGTTAAAAAAGTTTTAGACCCCACAAATTATTCCTCATGGAAAGTTCTATTGGCAGATTACCTTGAAATGAAAGGTGGAGAAAATATGTGGCATTTATCAAAATCAGCACTCAATGAAATTAAAAAAGAATTTAACCCTTTTTGGCAAAATGTAATTTCATCATGGGCCTCACTGTGTGAACCTCTGACCACAGCCCCAAGTGATATCTTGTCTCAACCATTGTTTTTAAATGAAAATATTATGATTGATGGAAAAACAGCTTTTTATAAAAGTTGGATACAGAATAATGTATTTTTCATAAATGGTCTCATTAAGGAAAATGGAGAATTTATTTTACAATTATGATGAATTTATTAGAAATTATAATATAAAACAACTTTCTTGGAGTTCTATGGACTAATGTTGGCTCTTCCAAAGGAATGGAAGAATATTATTCATTCTCAAGTATTTCTCAAACTAAATACTGTCAGTCACAAAATTGTTACCGCCATAAAAACAGTTGATAAAGTATCAAAACATTTGTATAAAATTTTTCTAGATAAAATAAAGGAAACCCCATCACGCATACAAGAGAAATGGAAAATAAAATTGGGAATAGATATTGTGGCCGAAGAATTGAATTATTTTTTTAGTCTTCCTTTACTTATAACTGAAGATCCCACATTAAGGGCATTTCAATACAGATTACTCCATAGAATTCTAGGAACAAATATTTTACTTATGAAGTGTAAATATAGTGAAACAGAACTGTGCACTTTTTGTACAGAAACTAAAGAAACATACATACACCTCTTTTTTGAATGTAGATACGTTCGAACATTCTGGCTTAATTTTTTTCAAAAGTTAGAAGATATATGTAATGTAAGCTTTCTCCCAACCTTATCAAGTATAATCTTGGGTGTTAAATATCACCTATTTAAAGATATTCTTAATACATGTATTCTGATATTGAAGAGATATGTTTATTTATGTAGAGTTAGATTTACAGTCCCATCTGTTGCTGAAGCAATTGAATGGCTTAACTATTATTATAGGGTTGACATGGTCTCTATGAATTTGTGCTCTACCCATAAAGCAAAAAGAATAAAAGAAAAATGGTAAAACATTAATAATATTATTAAAAAATAGAGCTCAATGCAGATGTATTCTGTATTCTGTTATTTGACTTTGTACAATGTATTTTATAATTTATAACAAGTATGGTTAACCATATGTTTAGGATTTATAGCAGAATAATTTGTTTGTACATCTTTATTTGTAGATGAGATTTGAAAATGATATGAAAATAATAAAATATATATTACAAAAAAATTATTAGGTCTATTCTCTTTTCTGTGGAAAGACCTTTTGTATTTGTTCTGATTATTTTTTCTTCAGCCTTATTTTGTTCCTGCGATAAATATTTGTTTCGCAATATGTCGCTTAGGTACTTCTCATATGGTATCGTATAGTTCATGCGCTTTTTAATTTCACCCTGCTAATACGAACAATTTTCTTCGTAAAAGTAATCTCCCCAAACACTGTTTTCCTTGTTACTACATCTCCTCCTTAACCGCAGACAAAAGCAACAATTCTATTTTACAAAATTGCTCGTTATATCCTTCGCATGAATTGTCCTATTTTGACTGAAGCGATATGAAAACTCCATGAGAGTTTTCCCCCGTTTGCATATGATATAAGTAATACGCATTTCTAACTGATAAACCATTAGTGAATGAGAGCTAGAGTTATTTGATTAAATGAAAATTAGGTTAAGGTCAAAGATCAAGGTCATATTCAAAATTTTCATTTTGGCTTATTTTCACTTACTTCCAAAAACCGTAAAAGATATTGACAACATATTTTTTTCTAAATTGTAAGTTGCGACATGTCGTAACACATGAATTTGGGTTGAAAGGGTAATGTTGACGGTAAAAGGGAGTATTTTCCCTTTTTATATTTAAAATTACATGTATGGTGGTATAACTCATTTACCAAGTATAATACAGACCTAGGGTAATTTGATTAAAGGTCCTTGGTGTATGACCTTGAATTTAAAAATAAGGTCAAAGTTAAATTTGATGTTGTAGATTTCGACCTTTGCTTGTACTTCATATTTAAAGACGATCAAGCCATTGGACTTTTTTAATTAGGTTGCAATTAACATGAACTTGAAAATCCAAACGGGAATGCATTTGTGTAAACCGGAAGTAGCTTTATTTTTTACTTATTTGATGAAAAAGTATATAGGATCATACATTTTTTGAATCAGTACCCAGTAAACCAATAAGCGGAAGTGGCATATTTCAAACCGGAAGTTACAATTTATCTCCCTTATTTAGAAAAAAAAAGTATAGGAACCCTATATTTTTGAAATCAGTGTACAATAAGCTATCATTTGACGCTGGATCTGATATTTCAAACTGAATTTTCATAGTTCTATAACAAAATTGATCTTTATAGGTGGAAAGACCTTCAATTGTTCTCTGGTCAATTGTTTTTTAATTATAAATAATTTTTTTCATTTTTTTGTTCCGTCAAATTTTGTTTTTGGGATAAATATTTGTTTCGCAATATGTTGCTTTGATATTTCATATATTGCATCATACAGTGTATGAGCTTTAAATTATAAATTGTTCGTTACATCCTCATGAATTTTTGGCCAATTTGGATCGAAGCGATTCGATGAAATTTTGTAGGAGTTGTCTACCTTTACGTAATAAATATGTCGATATGCTTTTTTAACTTATAAACCTTTTACCGTATAACTTGGAACCTTTTTATTTGAGGTCCCTAAGTCCTAACTAAGAAAATGATGCCAAGGTCAACGGTCGTGGTCAAGTTCCTAATTTTTTCTTTTACTCATTTTTGCAGTTTCTCAAACGCTTTTAAAGATATATATTGCAATGAAGTTTTCTTAAATTTAATAAAGGTTTATTGATAATTACTTCAACTTGGGTCATTATAAAGCCTTATGACCTTTGACAAAAGGTTGGGTGACATATGACCTTGAAAAATGACAACCAGAAGTGACCTTCAGAAAACCGGAAGAAGCCATGTTTGCACTTTTTTCATGCAAAAGTACTCGGAATTCATATATTTTGTAATTTAAATATATCATCACTAAAAACAAAAAATGAATCTCGATCAACCGCAAGTGGCCAATTACCTCCTGGTTGACAGGCAAAAGTGTGAAAGAAGCTATCATATGAATCCGGAAGAGATATTCACTTCACCGGAAGTAGCATATTCTCTCCCTCATTTCACTCAAAAGTATATCAAACCACCTATATATCGCATCAGTATAAAGTTACAATCTTCTTTTCAAAGCTTCTTTTCAAAGTTTCTTTCATGTGGAAAGACCTTCAATTGTTCTCTGAACAATTGGTCTTTAATTGTATTTGAAATTATCATATTAGTCTTTGAATCGGATCATTTGGATTTTCAGTTATTTTTTACTGCATATTTTAATCACTCTTTCAAATTTATTCAAATAATGTTGCAATGCTTTACTAATTCAAAACTAAGTTTGCATATATAGGATAGATAAAGGCAACAGTAGTATACCTCTGTTCGAAATACGTAAATCGATTGAGAAAAAAACAAATCCGGGTTACAAACTTAACCAGAGGGAAACACATCAAATATAAGAGAAGAACTACGACACAACAGAAACACAACGTAAAAATGGAACACACACAGAAACGAACTTTAATATAACAATGGCCATTTTCCTGACTTGATACAGGACATTTTAATAAAAACAAATGGTGGGTTGAAACTGGTTTGTGGCATGGCAAACCTCCCGCTTTAATGGCAATGTTTAATATAACACTAAAATGACAAAATTACATGATAGGACTACAATACAAATAAATGGGAGAACATATAGGACAGATAAACACACGAATAATAGCTAACAGAAAGTGCCATGTATAAAATCTTACATGCCAGACGCGCTTCGTGTCCACACAAGACTAACCTGTGACGCTCTGATGGAAAAAGTTCGAAAGCCAAAAAAAGTACAAAGTTGAAGAGCATTGAGGACCAAAAGTTCCAAAAAGCCGTGCACAATACAGCTAGGATTTTCTGCCCTGGATAAGAACAACCTTATTATTTAGAATAATTCATCCTTTTGCAAACAGAAAATCTTGTAAAAAATGACTATAGAATAGATATAAATGACCACGAAAAATTCCAGTTGGTTTTGAATATTCATCTTGGGAGGAGATTGGTTGGTTGACAAATGTGTAAAGTCCAGTTTCAAATAATAATTTCATAGTCACGTTGTAGTTTTACTTATTATCTTGACCCTTGTTTTTGTACGCGACTCGCTTGGCTGGTTTTTCAACTTGATAGCTCCTAAAATAAGAGCCCACTTTATGAAATGTCTTCCCAAGTGGGAATCATTTTTCGTTTTCTAACAAATCCTTTACATCGGTGTAGACTTTGCAAATACACCACTTAAAGTCTTTGTATTAATTTTGTCAAGAATCGAACAGATATCACTTGCACTTACTGCGCATGCTTGACACTACATTGGTTCTACTACAAACCAGTAAAAGTCTGAAATGGCCTATATCTGTACTCGACTGTACTGATTTTTCCTCGACCAGTCTGAATTGGTCGGTAATTTACTTGATAATACTCGACTGTAGTCTGAACTATACTTTATAGTCTGAACTTGTACTTAATCATTTTAAATGCGTCTGAACCATGCTAGACCTAATATAACCATGCTCGTATAGTATAACCATACTTGACCTAGTCTGAACAACTATACTCGACCTAGTCTGAAACATACTCGACCTAGTTGACTGGTTTGTAGTGTTAGTAGCCCAATAAATTAAATGATTAATTGGAAATAAATTAAAATGAGCATATTAAAAAATAGACACAACCTCACCTAGACGAAGTGTTTCTGTTTTGTTTACAAAAAGTCCATATAAATGCCAACTTTCTAAACTCACTAAGAAAAATATACCTTCATGACTTAATTTCTGAGATATTTTAGTTTGATGTTTCAAGTGCAAACAAATTATTTCATATATCAATACTCTCAACAAAAAAAAAAACTTAACCATTAAAATGATGTTATTATCCAGTTTTATTTCAATTTTGTTTACTGTATAGGCTTTTAATTTTTGCAGAGGTAAATACCATTATGAAGGATTTGATAAAAATATATAAATATTGGTAATATTGAACCAAAAAGGCAAGTTTGTTTTTCTATCCAACATGCACATATACATACAGAAAATGTATTTTAGAGAATATTCCTTCCTTGGGAATTGCTTGATTGATTGCGAATAAAAATAAATTTGAATCCCTTTGCTAATAGTTTAGCTAAAAACAGAAAGCCCAGTCTATGAGATTTTTGAGATCCCATCTTTATGCGTTTACAGCTCACTACATCGCAATTTGTTCTATATTTTACATTGTAGAGCAGAATTTGATTTCAAAACTTGATATGAATTCCTGTCATCGCCGTAAATTTCCCGTACTTAGATATGCATGTTATACGATATGTTCATTATCTTTATCATATTATTTAGATTTATCACCGATTTTAAGATGATAGCCAATTTGTTATGCTTCGGACGCAAGAAATTATCGAACGTGTTGTTATGAAAAAAATTATGCTTATCAGGTGTAATACCTCTATTGATTTTCCCCAATTAATCTTTGTTACATTTGCACTTTTCATAAAATTTTGCAGAATTCATGTTTGTTTCAAATAAAGAAATACTTAGCATAAGTTCAGTTTTATCCTGTCCAGTACTATAGAAAAGATTTTAAATAACATTTCATTGCATATAAGAAAATAACCATCACTGGTAGTTACCATATTAAATGTTAACCTATTTTTAACCTGTGTACAAGCTTAAATTGCCATGTAACCTCATGTTTTCAAAATATTTTATAGAAACCCAAAATTTTAAATACTTATGACCCAGCTATGTTTTACTGAAATGAAATGCAAGATTAATTACCTACTACTGTCAAATTGAATGGAATATTTTTTCAGCCTATTTTCGTATGCAACTGGATGTGACATACTATGATTTGGTGGTATTAGACCTAAAACTGACATTACGAAAAACAAACGTTATATGTGAACGCGTTTGTATGTGCCTCTGCACCATTGCATACTCTTTCGTATAATAGATAAGCACGCATCGTGTATTTTATTCACTATACAATAATGAAACAGGAACATACTTCTATATATCTGCATACAGTATCCTCTGGTAAAATTGCCTTCAATAATTCTTGATTTTAGTTCAATGACAACACCAGTTTGTAAATTGTTTACTCTATTACTAACACCAGTACATTGAATAGGGTCAGTTTTGTTTCTTTCTGCTTTTTTAAGATAGTTGACATCAATAGCTAGTCCACAGTTCGATAACTTAGGGGTGGAATCAGTTAGTGCTGACCATTTTCTTATATTTACAGAATAACTGCCCGCATTATTATTAAGACTGACACGACATATACAGTTAGCCTTCTGTTTCAGTACACGTACAACTACACTGTCAACGACTTCACTTCCAGTCTTGTTGTCTTCAACTGCGTTGTCGTATGTACACATGTCTGCAACTAAATAAGAAACATTACAAAATGTTATTAGATAAATGTAGTTTTATAAAAAGAATAATATATATTAGAAGAGAATTATTTTACCTACATGTCGACAATGTACAATATGGGATTCCCATTATTTCACTTCTGTTCTCGTTGATAGTATATCAACGTATTTCCCCAATACGCGTACCGGTTTTTTTGAAATGCATGTTTTCAAATGATTTATATAACGTCGTTTCTGTCAAAAAATATGTATTGTACCAGTAAAAGCTTTGTATAAACTTAAATAGAACACTAGTTACAAGTTTGATTCGATTGCGACCCATCGACAGTTCCGGATCGATTGGAAACTGTGTACAAGTATGTACAGGGATTTTATCAGCGGCAAGTTGATTTTTCAAACACATCACAGTGTAATGTCCTCAAACATGTTTATACCATAATGAAAACTAAATCTCTACCAATACATACTTCTGATTTCTGATAGAAACAGAAATTAAAATAGTATACCTATGGTATTGTCGATGTCATCGGGACACGGGTCTTTTATAGCACACAACTCTAAAAAAAAAATATAATGCATCACATTATCGGCAATGAACAGTAGAGAAAATGTAAACAAACAAATCAAAAGATGAACTTAAAATCTGAAATGTGTAATTAAATTTATTCAGATTTGTTTTTTGCACATATTGATTATTACGATTGTTGAATTAGCGACGCAAAAAAAAAACATTTTCGGGAAATGCCGCCAGATATTAAATCATGTGAGTTTTCACCCATTCCGTTGCAAATTCTGCCAAAAAACACAGTAAATTTCTGTATTGACAGTATTTCATGTTAAATATTATGAATCTATATTCATAATTTTAATTAGGAAATCTTATTTCAGTATCTGCATTTACAACTACCATGTTATGTTTAATTGAAAGGCAAAATTATTTTATCACAAGAACCTAATGAATGTCGACGAAGAAGTGAAAAATGATTAACTACAGTAGGTTAAGTATTTTGAAATATATTTATATCACTATGAAAATATAAATCAAAGAAAAAATAACGAAAACTCGTGATGTAGCAGGAAGTTCAACAGGACCACAACCAGGTACGTCGATATAGTAAGCGTTTTATGTTATCCTTGCATCATCCACTATGCAAATCTCCATTCAGCAAACATGTAACATTTGGGATATGACAGAATATGTAATTCAATAGACAGACGGCTATCGAAAAATATAACGATCGAAGACCGCACAAGTATGTCACTAGTAAGTCGAGACGCATCCACGTCGTACCAGTTATCCAATACGTCATTGTGACCGGAACACACTTATGTTAAGTCGAGTTCAGTTGTTTTTCTAATGACTCTATTTGAGCAATAGTTCTATTGTATGTATACATATATTTATGAAATTCATATAGTGTGAACATACACTAGAGAACCGTTTTCAGCGAGATACGTTAACGCAATACAATTGTTAAAATGCTAGTGAAAAATATCAAAAGGAACTTAAAAACATCACATGCATGCACTATATCATAATAGAGGATATTGCAAAGATTTTTTTAGTTTTGATGGTAGGGTTTTGTATGCTTTTTTGTCTAAAAGTCGTTTTTCGTGTTTTGACATGGCGTTGTCATTTTTTTGTTTACTTTTGTGATATCATCCGACCGTTTTAAAGTCTTTCTTAGATATCAAATAATACAAAATAGGTATAATACCACCATTGTTTTACCACTATAAAGGAGTAGGTTCAGTAAGACCAGTTTTTGTCCCCAAAATAAAGCAGTTTTACAAAATTGTTAAAATGTAAACTTTTAGCTATTTTTAAAAATGTATTGGAAAGTAGAATATTGTTACATAAATATGGGATGTTTTTCACATAACAGTGCACATTGATCGGATACTAGCTTTATAAAGTCATGCTAAATTACTGAAATCTTCACAATTTCTGCATTTCTGGTTTCCGTCTTAATTGGAAGTTGCCGCATTTGTGATCATTCTTAATATTAAAATGAAAGTTGTATTTGATAAAAATACATAACTTATATAACGGTTGAGGGTAAACACGGATGCGGTCACTTTAAAATTTGACAACAACCATCTCAAAAGTGACATATTATTGCATATTTGTTAGATTTGTCACATTTAAGCTTAAATTGAGCATCTGTAATGACTCAATCAGTTCAAATCTTTCGCATAAACTTATTGAATCCACTAAAGTAGTCACTTAATTAAGTGTTTTAAAAGTGTCAAAAATATATCATCAGATGAACCTGAAGTTTGATTACCCGATTAACTCCTTTGCATTTTTTAAACCATTTTTACAAACTTACATTTGTTTCAAATAAATAAATAACTTGCAGGAGTAAAGTTTTATTCTATCCAGTACTACCGACAACACTTAACATGAATGTAAATTGTACATAAGAAAATGAAAGATCACTGGAAGTTATGCAATCAACTTTTCACTCGCTTTATACCTGTAACAACCTTTAGTAACCTTGTAACATCAAGTGTCTATCATACTCTTAAGAAACACTTATTACAAAACGAATGGTGCTTTTAAACACCAAAGACATTTGTTTATGACAACAAGTTTGTTACTGCAATGTAATGTAAAATATATGTCCTACATCTGTCAAATTCAAGGATATAATTTTGTTCGACCTTTTTCGTTTACAACCAGATGAGACGTACTATTATTTGGTGGTTCTGTATTACACCAAACACAAGATTGAGGTAAATTCCATTAACAAATTTGCATGAGAGACAAACGATGCGGTTATCTTACTCAAAGACTGAAGAGACAAATAAGCGATTAGAGGGAACTCGTTCAAGCCTTTGACAACTGATAAAATTTTATATATAAAAAAGTAAAATCACAAAAATACTTAACCCCGAGGAACATGAGAAATGTTCCATATCAAATTTGAAAATCAAAAGCTCAAACACATTAAACGGATGGATAACAACTGTCATATTCCTGATTTGGTACAGGCATTTTCTTATGTAGAAAATGGTGGATTGAACCTGGTTTTATAGCGCTCAACCTCTCACTAGTATGACAGTATATCCGAGATAAAATATCAATCAGTACGTATCCAATGGATTTAATGTCAGGGCCTAATAAACTGTCCTAAAACAATTGAAATAGTCATGATTGTTAAAATTAGCAAAACGATACTTAAAGGTAAATTAACAAAAACACCAAACTCCATGGAAAATTCAAATCAAAAAGTCCTTTATCAAATGGCAAAATCAAAAGCTCAAAGACATGGCACAAATAGAAAACATCTATCATATTCTTTGCTAAGTATTGGCATATCGTTATACATATCATTATACGCAAAGAAGAAACGAGTCTGAATAGATCACAAGCTTACCTGTAATACTGACAAATAATAGGATTTTTGGCAACACATATATAGAACTAGTAGTCTTTATGTTTATTAGTAATTCAAACTACAGTAATGAGGAAATAAACGATGACAAATGTAAACCGATGTGTATATTGTACTCAAGTAATTATGTGTCACACTTGTAATTAATGTGTATTTTGTGATGAATCGATAACTTTTCCCTATTAATTAAAGCACACGTTTGGTAATATACTAATTATTTACCCATGATTTGAATTGTCAAACTAAAAAAAGACACAAAAAGAAACCCTTATTGAAACATTAAATATATTAGGGAAGCTAACGTTTGTTTTATTAGTTATTTTTGGAAAAATGCGGAATGTTTGTTGAGGATTTTCTGTTTGCTTGTAATTTCATAAGTAAAAAAAAAACGGTTTTATTAAGTTTGTTTGAATACTCTACGCATCATATATTTCACGAAACAATATTCAAAAATACATAATTGACATTGCATGTGTTTTTAAAGAAAAAAAATGTGTTGTTTATGATTGATGTTGATTGATAAAGTTCGATTTTGTTGGACTGCTCCTTTTGGATTTACCTTGGAGCACAGTATTTTCATCATGTTTTTTTTTAAGATCCGTTCTTATTAACACAATAAGGATAGACATGAAAGTGTTTTCGCAAATTCAGTTCTTCTTACTTCTTTTTGTACAGCTTTCTAACTCTACATTTACTTTTCGTTACTGTTTTGTTTAAATTCAGTTCAGCGAGTGCAATTTTTAGTATGAACATATCTATTTTATTTCAGCATGTTCAGCACCAATCATTAACTGGCATTATTAAATGCCATATAGATTTTTTTTATTGGTATTTCATGAATAATATGTTTTCATTAGTTGTTTTTCCTATAAAAGTATATGTGTTACTTCCCCTAATATGGCTAAGTAAACGAAAATGTGTCGACAAATAATATTCTGTATTTGTATAAACTTAACAAAGCTTATAGTAGCTACAACAGATGGATGAGTGTTTCTTCTACAGTCTGATCGTTTGTTGTTTAAATTCTTTTTTTGTGGTGATTCCACATATGTCTTATTTGTCAGTACAGTCTATTTAATTTCCTTTTACCATGCATAACGTATTGTGTTGGACTAAATGATTATGACGTCGTCACAGCAACAGTTTGAAAAAGCCTTTCAGTACCTTCCTAATTATCATGATAAATATTGGGACTAGTATCATTTTTAGTATTGTGAAAATAATTGTATAAATTTCACGATTATAAATTCGTCACAAAAATACGTCACTGCTGGTGGTGCCCTATGTTGTCGTTAATGTAAGATTTTCGTTGCTATTCTGCTGTGCAATTGTTATAATGTACTATTATATTATTTATTTGTGCGTTTTTTAACATTGCCATATAAGCGGGAGGTTTGGCTAGCAACAACACCAGGTTCACCCACCGTTTTGCCTTAAAATGTCCTGTTCCCTGTCATGAGGATGGCAGTTGTTATCCAAAACTTCGTTCCTATGTATGTTGGCGGGTTTTGTTGTTGCACTTCAGTGTTTCTGCTTTTCTAGTTGATGTGTTTTCCTCGGTTGAACTTTGTTACACGGATTTGTTTTCAATCGATTGATAACTTTGAACCAGCGGTATACTACTGTTGCCTTTATTTGTTCTATACTAAATCGAAGATCAACTAAAACCAAGTTGTGTGGAATGGTGTCCAATAACAACGACTTAGGACATCCAAACCTTAGAGTAGAAAATAAAAGTGTTTCTACAATACACATTAACAATATATTAAGTCAACAGTAAAATGCCTTGCCCTTCATATCAATATCAACACAGAAATGGATGTCTGATTATCGTGTGGTCAACACGTCTACAAGCAACTGTATTTATCGATTTTTTATTTTAACTTATCAGCGGAACTAGGCTCATGATTTACTACACAATTTTGGACTCAGAAATTGCGCTAGAGTTAAAAAAAAGTTTGAAGGCCAAATAAATTATGAAGTTGATGAGCATTTAAACAGTCGTAATATTAAAGATTATTCATGCTATTTTTTTCATAAGACGACGTCTCACAAGCGAATCCCCTTCCTGTCTAAATAGATCTAGATCAGACCCTTGAGTATCCTGTATTAATTGTTTCATACTTTACATTTTGGAGAATTTAAAGCCTTATATCGAAGACTTCGTGCTGAAACCGTACTTTGACCTATAATCATAAAGATTTTAATGCAGAGTTGTCTCATAAGCACTCATACTACATCGTCCTATGAACAATAGGTTCCCTTTCCGAAAGTGTGAACCTCTCATATATATAAATATAAATGAAACAAAGTTGCAGTAATTCTTTCAATCTTTTTTAATATTTAAATGTGGTATTCCTATGTGAAGAAGTCAAAAGTAAAATCACAAAAAAACGGAACTTAGAGGAAAATCAATTCGGAAAGTCCATAATCACATGGCAAAATCAAATAACAAAACACATCAAAAACGAATGGACAAAAACTGTTTTTTATTCCAAAAGAAAAGATTCGTAGATTGAACATCCACATTCTTTTTTATCTTAAATACTATAATTGAAGCAAAATTGATCCGGGTTAAAGATTAAAAGAAAAATATTTCAATTCCGTATAAGTGCATCAAATGTTATGCAAAAACTATAAAGAAAAGGAATGAGTTACGTACTGGTAATTTAAAAAATGGGAATGACAATAGATGGCATTGATGAATGTATCTTCAGAAAATATTCTATTGTGAATATATATGTTTATATAATATTTATTTGTTCAGTGACTAATTATAGAACTCCAAATTATATTTCATTACCAGAGCTAACTTTTTATAAGAAATATGAACGATATTTACAAATATATATTTAAATACTTATAATTAACTGTTGAAAATTTTATCATCTGAAACTACTGAAATAGTTATAAACTCAAATGTAAATGTTGAGTTTAAAAATTGCGCCTTACCAATCGATCTTTTGAAAAGATACCAAACTACGATTTACTGTTAAACATATCAAACAGTTGTTCCGTATATTGTTATATAGTTTAAGAAAATATAATTTAGAGGTTCAGGGACGCCTATTAATAAATATATTTTTTATACGTTAATATTTCAAATTTCTTAGTGCATAATCTTAATCTGTGCCTGCAAATAGTTCACTTACGAAGTTTATTTTGTGTCGCATTTTGAACGTTGATAATAACCAAAGCAAACATTTGTTTATATAGTCTACAAGTTGACTGAAAATAAACCGATTCTTGAAACATCAAACAGATGTTTTATGAGTTATTTTTCTATAAAATAAAGATTTTTGTTGATGTTTTTTTTCTACAACATTTCTAAATTCAATTAAAAAAAAAATAATTGATGCAATTGATAAACTGATAACCACCCCACACCTATTTGATAAAACGATATCCGATATCCAAAAACACATTACCTACATTGGTTATGATCATTTTTAGGGTTTCTGTTGATTGCTAGCGTTTAATTTTGTCGGTTGTTATAGAATGTCCCTTTAGAATTTGCTTTTGGGTCCAGTAGGTTTGTTATTTATTGGTTTCATAACAAGTGGGAATTGAATATCGCTTGATATCAACTCGAGTTATTTGATTTTATTATAATAATAAATGAGCCTTTAGTGAGTGTATTAGTACTATATAAATTAAATAACGAAAGTTGATATCAAGCGATATCCAACTCTCACAAGTTGTTAAAACTATTTCTATTATGTTACACAACCAAAACAAACCCAACATGTTTATGATCCTGCTTTTGTAATTACACAATTGTGATAGCCAGGCATATGCTGTACTTATTAGTTCTTCATTTTTAATTGTTTTTTTTTGGACAATTGTCTTATTCCACATTTGTTCTATACTGTTTACATACAATTCAGGTCTGCGATTGCAAATTTTTTGTTTAAGTACTGTTAAAGTATGGATATTTCATTGTTGTTTTAGTACTGGTGAATAACTGGTATTATTAAATGCCGTCAATGTTTTTCATTACAGTTTTAGGAGTGATATTTTTTTTTGGACAAGTGTCTTTATTTAAATAAATAAAGGCAACAGTAGTATACCGCTGTTCAAAACTCATAAATCCATGGACAAAAAACAAAATCGGGGTAACAGACTAAAACCGAGGGAAACGCATTAAATATAAGAGGAGAACAACGACACAACACTAAAATGTAACACACTAAGGAAAAAATGGTGGGTTGAACCTGGTTTTGTGGCATGCCAAACCTCGCACTTTAATGGCAATGTTAAATATAACATTGAAATGACAACATAATTTTACAGGTTTACAATACAAATAAATGGGAGAACGTATTAGACAAAGAAACACATGATTAATGAATAACAAAAAGCATCAGGTTTAAAATTCAATACGCCAAAAACGCGCCTCGTCCACACAAGACTCACCAGTGACGCCCAGATATTAAAGATCGAAAGCGAAAAAAAGTACAAAGTTGTACAGAACTGAAGATCAAAAGTTGAAAAAGGTTCTGTCAAATACGGCTATGTTTTTATGCTTGGGATAAGAACATCCTTATTATTTAGAACAATTAATGCTATTGCAAACAGTAAATTTTATCAAATGAATATAACAGATATACATAATGAAACTGAAGTATTCACACATTACAGAAAACAAACACGAATACATAATGCAAAGACCAACACAGAATAGACACACCCGACTCAGTCCAGGCCTCAACGAAGTAAATTATGAAAATGTCGTCACATACGATGGTGAAAAGGCAATAAAAATTACGTCACATTTGAATTTATGAAATTTCTGAAACAGCAGAAAGATGACGTCACATATGAAAAACTATATCTCAAAAGTAAGATGGAATTAGGATTGATTAAAGATTATAATAGAACTAAATACTGATATTGCATTTAAACACAATGCATATTGCAATATTTATTAATAGCAATTAACTATAATATATATATGTCCAGTGTGTTATGAATCCAACTTCAAACGTAAATTATCGTACAGATTACGTTGACCAAAATTAAATCTAATAAATGACGGCGGTGATTATTTTTTCTTTCCATAACACATAAATATAATAGAAAAGACGTCAACACATTTGACAAAATGCGATGAGAATTACAAATATAACATTAAACATTTAAACTAAATACATGAATTTGGAAAGATTGTATGTGTTATTTCCCTTTTGAAGGTTAAGAAAGGTTTTTTTACTGATAAATATAATTCTAGTGGTCTTGACATAACGTGAGTACATTCATACATTAAAAACGAACTGTGGTCTTATAGATAAAATAGAAATAGTGTTGGTGCTCTTAATTACTTACATAAGACATACTAGAGTCCTGAAAATGACACGACCCATATTTTGTTATTGATATCTATACTGATTTTAACGCGGATTATCAAGACTTTCGTAGATACTGCCTCCTTAACGTTATTTTCAAAGCCTGCCTCCGAGTGCGGGAGTTCCTCGGTGTGTTGAAGACCCATTGATGGCCTTCTGCTGTGTTTTGCTCTTTGGTTGGGTCGTTGTCTCTTTGGCACATTCCCCATTTCCATTCTCAATTATATTGTTCATTAAAAATTTTCATAGGTCCTACAAAAAGCTTCTTTTAAAACCAGGCATAAACATTTGTATTGAACAATAAAATGTGTTTACCAAAACCAAGGGCGGATACAGAATTTGTGAAAGGGTTGTCATTACATGAAATTGCATATAAATAATTTTGGGACGATTTTATGCATAAAAATGATAATTTTTAAAATTGAAAATGTTTTCTATGCCCCCACGAAAACAATCCACCACTGAATGAACACGAATTAGGCTAAATAAAAAAATCGTATAGAAGTTTTACAAATATTTGCCAAATTATGATCTCAATTAATATCGGAAATAAGTGTAATAGATAGATGAGTTTGAAGGCCTTAACTTACCTCAATTGGTAACGAAACTGCAATAGTTTAACTAGCACGCGGAAGATGAGATTTTACCTACAAACAACTCAGTTCAGCTGAGATGCCTATAAAATAGCAACTATTTTGGATTATAAATGAGGATAAAAATTATTAGATAAAATACATCATAGTAATGATCAGTTTATTTTCCCGACAAATTATATAAACGCATTTCAAAACATGTAAATATTTTGAATTTCTCTAAGATAGTGAAGGTTACATTTCTCTTCAACTTTAAACTTTGGCTTTTTTTTTTTTTTTTAACTTTTTTGGATTCGAGCGTCACTGATGAGTCTTTTGTAGACGAAACGCGCGTCTGGCGTATATACAAAATTTAGTCCTGGTATCTATAATGAGTTTATTTCTAACAATGGAGGACGGAAATTAATATTGGTTAAACTAGTGACCATGGCATGCATGGGATAAGATAAGAAACATTTTTACACTCAAACGGTTCTGAAAGAACATCCACTGTAACTGACTCTGTATAGCAAAATAAGATGTGTATGAAAAATGGTGGATGGGCTTCAAAATCTGCAAAGAACTGATATGTGAAGGAAAAATTCATAGAAAAACAAAGGATATTATAGTCAATAATTATTAGTATCTTATTATACTGGGAACTAAAACTAAGTCGAATTATTTTAAACACTAATTATATTCAAGTCGATTTCTAAAAACAGGTTGCAAAATTTTGAAGTATGAATATTTGACAAAGACAAAGTTATTGAGTTTGTACATGTGATGGCTTATGCTAGTAGCAACCCCAAAAATGATTTATAACATAATGAAAAATAATATTTTTATGTTAAACTTTATCCATTTTATAAGGTATTGCACACCAAAGTGCGAATATTTTAAATAGTGTAAGTAAATAAGTAAATGAAATACTATCAACATCCAATTACACAATGTTGACTGCTAAACCCCAATTTTTGACAATTTTACCTATTATATCTGTTTGTGTTGCTAACACATTGTTGTCAAGATAATGAATTCAACGAAACTGTCATACAAGTGAGAGATTAAGCTACCATCTTTTTTTCTCAAAATGTCCTCTACCAAGTCAGGAATATTGCAATTGTTTTT